>OV179161.1:2500000-3750000 GCA_921972225.1 Euplexia lucipara | reverse complement strand
CGACTTCGCGTCAAGACTCCGGCATCACATGGCGAAGCTGTCTCCAGAACCGGCGAGTCGACACGGCAACAAGCCGTTCTACGTGCCCGACAGCTTGTCAACTTCGTCTCATGTATTCTTGCGACATGACGCCGTTCGCCGACCGCTAGACCCGCCGTACACCGGCCCCTACAGAGTCCTGCAAAGAGGCGACAAAACGTACCGTATTGAGGTAAACGGAAAGGAAACCACAGTAACCGTAGATCGGTTGAAACCCGCTTACCTCAATAACGCAGACTACAGTCCCTCCGGTGTAACCAGCGCACCAACGGTCGCAAACACAGCACCAACGCCACCGCAGCCCACCGTCGAGAAGAAAACACGCTCCGGCCGCACCGTTCGCTTCCCGGACTACTATCACCCGTAGCTAAGTAGCCACGGTCTCAGGGGGGGAGTAGTGTAGCGGTCACAGCTACACCGGAATTCGTATGAATTCGTAATATTAATTTAAACTTTTTATAATTGTAAACACTCCACAATACAAAACTTTTCCTTATTGTCCCGTTACACCGAACTGTCAAATTTGAACAAACGTCAAACCAAAGACCAAAAAACTTCAAACACAAAACACGATCATTGTCTGTGGGTGAAAACTAACATATTTTATTAGAAGTATATTTACATATTTATTTAGTTGCTATATTTACATCACACATAATATTTATTTACAAATTTAACAATACGCATAATTATTTACACTATACAAAATATAGGCTTAAAATTGTAATGTTCTGGTCGCTGCCTTTCCGAACGCAACTTCGGGCGCGTTCGGCAAAGCTCGGCTTTCATCGGAGCATATGACTTGCCTAATAGCGATAAAGCATCGTCATGTAGATCAGTACTCGTTTTGACCTCCCGAACAGTACACGCTTGAACTTACAACCAAATCTAGACTTGCTCGTAGACCTAAGTTCTGCTAGTTGACTCGATATCGTCTTCTTAGCTTTTTGTCTGTGTCCAGTAATTTCCCCGCTGTCGTCTTAACTTAATTGTAGCCTTAAGCGACTCAGAAGTGTTGAGAAATTAATTATACAAGGATAACGTTCAAACCACCGTTTCATTTCGCCATTTTGCTCTATACACTTCAAACTCATAACATTTAAGGATCAAAATTGTCTAACATGATTTTTTCTTCGTCTCTTTTAAGCTAATTGTCCTCCTGGCGAGCACTCGGTGCTGTACTGCCCACAGATGGCAGAGCCCTCCTGCGACAACCCCAAAGTCCATGACCTGGGTAGACCCTCTGCTTGTGACATTCCACAGTGCTTCTGCAACACACCGACCGTCAGGAACACCAAGACTGGCAAATGTGTAAAGCCTAAGGATTGTTGAATAGAATAAAATTGTATTTGTTTATTTGTAACTTTTATTTAAAGAAGCATACAAGACACTTCGCACACACTTCACACATATATTATTTGGAATATACCTTTGTATTGTTTTTATATACAGGGTGACTGGTAATTAGTGACCGATACTTAAACACGTGATTGTATTCATGATTTCAATAAACTTTTCCAAAGAAACTTTTTTTTTATACACAATAACTTAAATATCACAATAAAATAACAAAAACGCCTGAGATCGATCGCAGTAGGCACGAATCGGCACTATCTATCAGCTGATAGTCAGACCTCGGGAAGGGTGAAAATCTACTAGTAGTTAGTAGTAGCGTCACACGCTCCCCCACCACCCCCACCGCTTCCGTTGTGCAGTACTGTCGTAATTGGATTAATTGAAAAGAAATGAGTATAAAAAAAAATTTCTTTCGGAAAGTTATTTGTATTCATGAATACAATCACGTGTTTAAGTATCGGTCACTAATTACCAGTCACCCTATATATGTGATGAAAACTTTGTATAGACAGACTATTTAAACTTCATCATCATCTGCCTAGCCTTTTCCCAACTATATTATGTTGAGGTCGGCTTCCAGTTTAACCGGATGCAGCTGAATACTAGTGCTTTACACGGAGCGACTGCCTGTCAGACCTCCACAACCCAGTAACTGGGTAACATGATACCCCTTGGTTAAACTGGTTGTCAGACTTTGGGGCTTCTGGCCACAAGTAAGGACTGACAAAGATCTACAAATGTCAGTCGGGACCAACCAACGGTTTTACGTGCTTTCCGAGGCACGGAGGAGTCTTGGTAAGTAATAAATGGTCACCCATCCACGGATCGACCTCATCAAGCGTTGCTTAACCTTCGATCGATTCATGCGGCTGTTATAATTTAGCCAGAAGCTCCTCCTATTAAAAGTTACATATTACTATATTTTTGCCTTACGAGCCTTGATTTATGACGTCACCAAATACGTCATAACAGGTGCTTTAAAGGGGAATCACTGAGATGAACATTATTTTCCTTATATCTAATTAAGTCACTTATAAAATTTTATTAACATGAAACGTTGCAAGACAATATTGATGACATACAATTAACAGGCGTTCTGGGAACACTGCAGACCCACCTATATAACTTTTATCCACCGGTTATTTCCACTGACAAGGGATACAATTATCTTATCCACCTGCCAAAGCACGGCAACAGGGGGAAAGAGAATTATATCACTTTTTGACATTAGACGTGGATACTCATCCACGGCTTATAGCATGGCGACTAGTGAAAGATTTCGCGATTCGAGCAATCCCAATTGACAACAAAACAAAATAAATATCGAGTACAGATGTAATAAAACGATGATACTTTGGTTTACATGACATTCTCGACTATTGTGTAATTTTATAAAAGTTTTCTTATAATGGCAATAATTTCGAGGACAAGCGTTTCCCCTGGTTTATCCCCGTGAATAGTTTATCCACCCATGTCGCCATGCTCGGGGGGTGGATAAAAATGACAGAGGGGAATAGTATTTTATCCTCTCCCCGTGGAAAGAATATCTCCGGCCATGCTAGCCCTGCTGGCTGTATCCCTGGTGGTACGGTGAGCCTTTTAAAGTTAAACAACACCACTTTATGAAATTATCGTAGTTCTGTGCTGGTGTAAATACTAGGTGGACAGGTTAATTTCTAGCATTAGAATGGGATGGCTAGCTTACTTCGCTTTCACTGAGCAACATCACAAACAAACATCAAACGAAAATACATCATCAAACAAACAACAACACATGAACACAACAAACAAGCGAAAAACATCAAACAAACAAACAACAGACGACTGTTATTAAACTAATTATGCCCACAATAAAGATATTTGGACTTGACTAACATTTTTACTGAATAGTACAGACGCCAGCACATCAAGTTACCCCAATGTGTCAAATTTCTTTGATAGATTTTCAACTGCCTCGTTGGTCTAGTGGTCGCAAGCGCTACTGCTGAGCATGAGGTCCCGGGTTCGATCCCCGGGTCGGGCAAAGTGTTAAAGAGTTTTTCCATCTGGGATTTCTCAGTAGCAGCCCGGAGTCTGGATTTGTGCCCGATTGATGGCAATAGGCTCGCCCCCTATTACATGGGACTTACACATAACTGGCGAAATGTGGGTGTACTACCAGGTACACCTCTGCCTAGCCCTTCGGGGATTACAGGAGTGACGTTATGTTATGTGTTATATTAGATTTTCAACTTTATGCCAAACATAATAAGGTTCATTTGACAATTGGGAACATTTGACACATTGGGGTAACTTGATGTGCTGGCGTCTGTACAGCTAGGAAAGATTCTAGCGTTATTTGGTTTGCTCAACAGCAGCTTGGAGTCAGGGTTTGTGCCTGATTGATAGTAATAGGCTCGCTACCTATTTTATGGGACTTTGAACATGAGAGGCGAAACGTGAGTATACAATATTATTGTATCACCCTTGTTCTCCCTTTGGATAATACACGCGCGAATATGAATATCAAATGAGAAATCAAATGCTCCACATTACATTTATGCTTACAGATATAAAACGGGAAATGAAGGGATACACAAAGTAATCCTATATCAATTATAATAAGAAACGGTTAATGGTAACCGAAAGTATCCCTATTAGCGGGACTCATTAGTGAATAACTCAACTGGTTACAGAATTATATCATCGGGCTGTTTTAATCTGATGGTGTAAGTTAAAAGCGTTTAGGATGAACGTATTTTGAAGCTGTTGCCGTAAGCACAAAGCTTCCATATTTTGATGCTGTTGCCGTAAGCGCAAAGCTTCTAAGAGGCAATTTTCTTATTTTTGAAGGTAGTACCCCAAAAGGTATAAAAGGAACTCTTGTAGACTTTCTGTTAGATCACTCTCTTGTCCGTCTGTCTGTTCGTGTGCCACCATTGATTTTCTCAGGAACGTATGGATTTAGACAGTTGAAATCGATACTGTAGTCTACAGTCCTTACTAGGTGTACAAAAGTTCTGTCCTGGGCCCTGAGTCAACTCGACAAAAAGATATGGCCAAATTCAGGTTTTTGCGAAAACTTGTAAGTACCAAAATATACCTTAATATTCGACTTTTTTATTTATGGAATTTCCCCTTTACTTTTACTGTACGTTACCTTGTCCATAACCAGAATTGACAATTGTAGGGTACGACCCTTGGCGCTCGAGTTAGAATCGTACTTGACCGGTTTTGAACAGAAAGATAAAGTTTGAATGCACGTGGAAACTTTTATCAAGCCATTTTAATTAATTTGTATTGTTGGAATGTTAATTGTTAATTTTGATTGCATGTTTGTGTTTGTTTTCTTTATTTTACACCTTTTCGTGTTTATTTTAGAGATAACTCAAAATCTCCTCGCGGACGTCGATTCGGACTACGTAAGATTCTTCAATTCATCAGTCACATAGCAAGAAAAGACGGTAGTAATCTCGAAAGGCTCATCGTGACCGGCAAAGTGAATGGGAAAAGGCCATGTGGACGCAGCCCAATACGATTTGGTCCGTCCAGACCGACCACTCTGAACTCTTCGGTAAACGATGCCCTTCACACCGCCAGAGACAGAAGCAGGTGAAGGAACTTCGTGAAAAAAATGGTGATAAAGCAGGGAAGTCACGACCCTCAGTATTGAGGAATACGACGCAAGGAGGAGTGTTTATTTATTATGTCAGTACTTAGTATTTTTTATTAAAAAAAAATTCTAACTCTCCAGTAAGTTAATCTCACCAAGAAAAGTGCGTGAACAAGCAGGAGCAAAGTTCGTCGCTTACACCAAATCGTCCTTCGGGAAATTACAGTTTCGACCAATTAGGCAACGCTTGGATAAATTTCGACCTAACACTGGGTTATATTTTTTAATTATACCGTGTAA
Source organism: Euplexia lucipara (assembly GCA_921972225.1). Classification (NCBI taxonomy): domain Eukaryota; kingdom Metazoa; phylum Arthropoda; class Insecta; order Lepidoptera; family Noctuidae; genus Euplexia; species Euplexia lucipara. The sequence goes on along the minus strand of OV179161.1, from coordinate 3,744,713 downwards.
CTGCGCAGCAATTTGATTTTAATTACAGTAATCATTCACTTTGATCCGTCGGGGGAGCTGGTTTTTCGGTGATGGAAATGTTACGTCTAGCGTCTCCTGTTCGGATACATTAATAATAATATAATAATATAATATTCCACAACTTTTCACACAAAGCCATTTAGTCCCAAGCTAAGCTTGAGAACTTGTGTTATGGGTACTAAAAGTCCAACATTAAAAGTATGTTAAAGAATTTTTTTTTTGTGACTCCTAGTTTGTCTAAAACTGTTTCGATTTACAGTTCTTTTAAAGCCAAGTGTCAAGTGTTACTTTTACAATCTATTATGTATTTTCTAAGTATTTGTTAGACATAGCATCGATAAAGAAAAACTTAATCCAAAAATCGGAATTTTAACGTTGGCAGGACCAAACTAAGGGATCTATGTTGTCAGAATAATAATAAAATAATAACAAATAAATAGTTTATTTGTAGAATTTTTGTACAATCAAACACTTACGAACAACTATTATGCAACAAGAACAAAAACATATTATTTTATTTTATTTTTATTCAAGAGGTACAGCAAACAGCTACAATATAAATAGTAGGAACAAGATATACACAAAACTTGACAATATTGCAGCCCACGACACTGTACACAGATTGACTGAGGAATAAAATACAGTGAAAATAATCGCTAGGGTTACAAATTCAATTTTTTTTTTTGTATGTACCTAATACTAATTTACTAAATTAATTTTCGTGTTTATGATAAGAAATATGAATATAATAGTATGTAATACCCAAAACCACAGAATAACAAAGAATAACATTCAAGAAACATTCAAGAAAGATTATTATAGATTATTAGAGAGTAACAATAGTGACAGTAGTATTTGTATTGAATTCTGGTACCCAATGAAAGATTCAACTTGATTTATGGGTACCAGGATTCTCACGCTAGTTTATTACATCAATAGTTACATCAATTTTACGGTGCGCTTCGTCACTTCTCTGCGAGTGCACATGACGATATCCTAGAAACACACTGATGATAGCCAAAACGAAACTAGTTGTTCATCACTATAAACTGTCAACGAAGATAATTACGCAATATTCGACTGACCTGTTGGTCTAGTAGTTAGTGACCCTGACTGCTATGCTGTAGGTCGTGGGTTCGATTCCCACCCAGGACAAATGTTTGTGTGTTGAGCACGATCATTTGTTCTGTGCCTGGGTGTAATTTATCTATAATATGTATGTATTTAGAAATATATGTATAAGTATGTTTATCAGCTGTTTAGTACCCATAACACAAGCTCCCAAGCTTAATTTGGGACTAAATGGCGTTGTGTGAAAAAGTTGTGGAATATTTATTTATTTATTTAATATCCCTGCTGATGTATTAACGTAGAAATTGTAGCTGATGGCGTTCCTTAGTTTATGCCAAACTCCATGGGAAAAAAGCGTATGTACAGACGCCAGCACATCAAGTTACCTCAAAGTGTCAAATTTTCCCAATTGAATATGAACCTTATTCTGTTTGACATAAAGTAGAAAAACGATCAAAGAATTTTGACACATTGGGGTAACTTGACGTGCTGGCGTCTGTACCATGGTATTCTATTAATTGAAATTACTATACCTACTAATTTCATAAAAATAAACAGTATGTTCCGTTCAGCAATATTATGTTTTTTTTTATTCGACAAACGGCACCTTTCCAAACACATAAATGTCAGACTACGCAGCATATTTTCCGAATGCTTCGCGAAAATTACATTGTAGGTATACGATACAGCGCTAAACGTCCACAACACACAAATAATATCTAACGCCACTCGGCTAGGTGTGAGAGAGAATAACATATTTTATGCAGGTCTACATGGAAACCTACTAAACCGAATATATTCAGCATAAAGAGGTAGCGGGAACCGTTTTAGAGTAAACGATACGACAGTCGTGAGTGCGATTATTTTTTTGAATGTCAACGCTTCGAAGTTATCGGATGCTTAAAATGAAACAATATTTTTCCGATCGACCGCGTTGACGTTATTTTTTTTTATTTATGTTTAACCCCCGACCCAAAAAGGGGGGTGATCAGATCGTGTTTGGATTCGTTTTGATCAGCATTTGATTCTACATACAAGGCACTAAAAATCTAATAACTGCAACTCCATAAAACAAAATTAATGAACGTTCAAAAATTACTAGCTACATAACTACTACATAAGTCGTAGGAGTACTTCTTGCGGCTTGCGGTATATATTTTTATAATAGTCATCTTTAAATAACAAAACTAAATGTACCCAGCACACAACAAGTCACAACTACATGACGGAGTTAAAGAATTAATGCATAGTTTGGCTAAGAGGGCAAAATTATCGTGTGTGTGATGTAGGTCGGATTGCCAGTTGCTCCATATTAAACTATGGTATTCAGCTGCATCAAGTTAAACTGGAAGCTGACCCCGACATAGAACAGTTGGAAAAGGATTAGTGCTTGCAAGCTTTAGTGAGACCAACGAGGTACTAAATGAATACTAAAAAATATTCTGAATTACTACCTTGAGAAGAATACTGTGTTAGTCGCGGTTTTAATTCCCACACGAATCAAATATTTGTATAGCCTACAGGTGTTCCGAGTCAGTAGGCCTAGCCATATTACAAATTCTATTTCTATTATCAGCTGTTTGTCAACTGTCAAGTGTTAACGTGTAGAATTTGTAATATGGCTAATGATACACCTGATAGCTGACAAGCAGCTGATTCCATAGACGCCATTTTCTTTCTATTGTCGCCCTATCGATTACGATGATAGAAATATAATTTGTAATATGGCTAGGCCGGCTAGCTTTTTATGTAGCTATGAGTAATAAGTTGTTGTAATTGCACCCACGACACCGGAGAAATTCCTAGTAATGTACTTTTTATTAACCGACTTCAAAAAAGGAGGAGGTTCTATGTGTATGTATTTTTTTTTTATGTATGTTACCTGATTTCTCCGCCATTTGAGGACCGATTCTCAAAATTCTTTTTTTATTTGAAAGAGTATACTCCTGAGGTGAATTTTAATTTGGTGAAGATCTGATGCTGATCTTCGGAGATATACAACGGAACTCTTCAAAAATAGACGGCAAATCTGTCGTGATTGCTGGAATCGCTTGGATGTTTATTGTTTATACAACATCTTGACGTATCATCACGACAGTATGCTCTGAGGGGTACGCAGATGTGTACTATATACCTAGATTTCGACAGTTATGTAAGTTAATTTTCATACAGACTTCCTTACTTAGAGTTATTTTACACCGTTTAGTGTTTTTTTTTTTGGAGTTGGTTTAATTTTTGCAAAAAAGTTTTTAGTGAATTGTGACATAGAAAATCGTACGATCTAAAACCGCTTCGCACCAGCACTTGGCCACCGGACGCAAGAAATGTACCCGTATAGGATATCTTATGATAATATATTTTGCAGTATGGCTTCGCGATTTCCGTGCCTAATATATTTCTATTTTTTGTATTTAATATCTGCGCTATTTGATAAATGTGAGTTTGCCGTGTCATGACATGTGATAATGACGTAACTGAATGAAACACATAAAACACCATACTATACATCACACCACACCACACTACACCGTGGTATGGTGTAGTGTGGTGTGGTGTCTGTCACACTCCCATCCTTACGAGCAATACAAATTCTATTTGAAAGATCTACATCATTATAGGTTTATTAACTTACACACTCGCACTATAAAGGTCTCTCTTGCAAACGAAGTTACAGCAGAACACTGACTCCTAAGTCACAGGGTCTTTCTTGTTACGGAAGCAGGGTTTTCCACTGTTTGTAAAGTGTAAAGCCTTTTCCAAAATCCAATAAATGTATGTGAAATGTATTTGTATTGCATTCAAAGGTCTTTTGTCTCAATTAACTATTTTATTCTTTTTTTATTGTTAGGTCAGTAGCTGCAGAGTTCTATTGTGTTTATAACCTAGGGCTCATTACTAAAAATCATGGAGATTGGAAATACCTAATTTTGTCATAACACGGATGGAAGTAGGTTTAATAGTAAAGTATAACCATCATCACGCCTGTAATCCCCCAAAGTTTAGGCAGAGGTGTAACTGTTATGTAGTACAGCCACATCTTGCTAGTTATGTTTAAGTCCCATGTAATAGGGGCGAGCCTATGGCCATTGATCGGGCACAAATCTAGAGCAGACTCAGAGCTCCTGAGAAATTCCGCATAGAAAAACTTAACAACGTTTTGCCTGACCCGGGGATCAAACCCGGAACTCAGCTCAAAGTCGCAAGTCCTACTTGCGAATAATTATATGAGGTGTGTAAACGCGACATATTATTATTTTATTATTTAAAATTAATTAATTATTTTACGAAGATTTATAAAGATATCATCGTTTTCGCTTTTCAAAAGACAGGTCCAATCCAGAGTCGATATTGATTTGCGTTAATAATGATTGATGATTTTTTTCTTTAAATTGGTTTTTACAAACACTTTTTCACGTCAAACGTTGATAAGCATGGAAAGAGATTATTTCATTAAACAACTATGTATAATATTTCGGTGTCAAGGATTGTTATCAATAAATCAGAGGCGTTATTAACAGATAATTAATTTTATGTAACTCATAATCTTGTTTTATCTAATGCAACCACACCGAAATTGATAAGTATTTGAAAAATTCTTCGACGACGATAGACATGTTTAAGTTGATATTATTTGGTTTATTTATAGTTAATGTAGTTGCTGGTGATGATAGAATAGTTAAATTAGATATAGGGGGTTTGAGGGGGGAGAAGAATTGGCAAGGAGATTACTACGAGTTTTATGGAGTGCCGTTTGCAACTGTACCGAAAGGACGAGATATGTTTAAGGTAAGTAGATTTTTTTTATATTTCTGTGTATACATATACATCAGAGTGGAACATATTCACCATTAACAGCAGCGTCTAATGTAGTAGCAATAAGGGTGAACTTTGAATTGCGTATTAGATATGTGCAGTTAACTATGTAGTCGCGGCTAGATAAGTAGATATATTATTTGGAAATAATGAACTCTATTAGCAAATTGATCTGATAATAAGTGTGAAGAAGAATTATTAGAAATATTTAAATTGAGTGATTTTAATAGATCAAGGTCGTTGGTGATTATTAGTTGGTGTTTTATACACATGTAAGAAAATAACTAAATATAAATTTTGGAAAAATAACTTCAAAACCTATACATTAAGTTGACATAACAATACAAGTACCTATATTATGTAAACTCAAGTTCTTCTAATATATACGACATATATTATGCGTGTAGCTGGGTCTGTTCCACAACTTCTTCTTTCCAGTAAAAACAATAGGAAGTGGTGAAAGGCGACTGAGCAAAGAAAGGTGCTGAAAGGTCCTGTGGTGAGGGGGACTGTCTAATGTAAATATTAACGTTAAAAAAGTGCTGATCCTAAGCCTAATGACTTTTGATCTTAATTGATTTTGAAAGTCTACACATTTAAATGACTTTTTCTACAACACTACTCATTTTGAAATCAACTTATTCAACACAAGCATGAAATTGATATCTATACTGTAAATAAGAGTTTGAACTAAAAACACGATAGCTCTGTTATTTAACTAATATTAAACTTTAAATAATTCCAGGGCCCTCTACCTGTAGAACCATGGGAGGGTATCCTGGACGCCAAAATCCATAATATTGGCTGCGAACAAGTATACCTCTTTGAAGAAGAAGACGATGATGAAATTATTCTTGATGGCGTAGAAGACTGCTTGTCAATGAACTTCTTTGTCCCATCAGTTGCCAGTGAAGACAATTTACTACCAGTCGTTGTCTACATACACAGTGGAGCCTATTCAGGAGGTAACGGAAACATGGCGAAGTTTAACTTTTTGACCAGACATGACGTCATAGTAGTTAGTTTTAACTATAGACTTGGGTTCAAAGGATTTGCCTGTCTAGGCACAGAAGAAATACCTGGTAACGCAGCGTTGAAAGACCAACTGGCTGCTTTGAAATTTATCAACAAATACATTAGCAAGTTTGGTGGAGATTCCAAGAAGGTCACGCTGGCGGGATTCAGTGTTGGAGCCAGCATGGCAGAACTACTAGTGTTATCAAAAGCAGCTAACGGCTTAATAAGTCAACTAATATTAGAAAGCGGTTCAGCTTTGTCTCCGTTCGCAATAAACAGGGATCCAATAAATACCGCGAAGAATTTGGCAATATCTATGGGTTATAACAACACGGAAAAGATTGAGGACTTAAATGAATTCTTACTGAACGCACCGATCAAAGACTTGGCTGTTAAAAGCAAGAATTTCTTCTTGACAAACTCCACTTTCGGCTTAGCGCCGTGCATTGAGAATGTGATTGGAAATACTGAAGCAATACTAACAGAATCGCCTTTGATTACTTTACATAAAGGAGATTATGAGAAAATTCCTGTGCTGACTGGTTTTTCAAACATGGAAGGTATCAGCAGAACTGTTAAATTCAGCGAATGGAGTGAACTCATGAATGAGAAATTTGAAGATTTCCTACCAGCAGATTTGGCTTTCGACGATGTTAAATCTAGAGATGATTTCATTAAAGAAATAAAGAAATATTATTTCAAAGATGAAGAAGTAAGTCATGATACAGCACAAGAATACATAGATTACTTTTCCGATTCAATGTTCAAATATGCTATAATGAAATCAGCAAAAATGCACGCTCTAAAATCTGACAGACCAGTTTTTCTTTACGAGTTTGCATACGTTGGAAAGTTAAGTTTCAAGCATTATTTCATGGATAGAATAAAAGGGGCCAGCCACAGAGATCAAACTGCTTACATTTTAGATTTATTTGAATTTACTACTAAAACTTCGGATATGGATACGAGAGACCGGATGACAGCAATGTGGACTGATTTTGTTAAATACGAGTAAGTAGAATATACATCAATGTAATGTACAATACATTATATAGGGTGTAAAAAGACCGATCACATAGCCGATAACCACAAATTCTGTACATATAAATAAGTAACTTTAACCAAAAAATAATGCTGGGAAAATACTTTTTTTTTCATCTTTAAAAAAGAGATGTTTTTTATTGCGCGCATTGCATAGCGCGACAACACAACGCAATTTTCGATCAAGTGAGCGTAAGGCCACTCGCGCTTGGTTTTGACCCGACTTGTTTAGTATCCATTGCACTTGTGATGGGTAGAATATGTAATTTTCGTTTACGTTAAGGGTCTTTTTACACTCTGTATATCAATAGATTATACAATAGAATACACATCAAATAAAATTGAGAGGAAACTACAATAACACGCCGTCAGCAAGCCTGGTCCATCCTGCAGACGATCTCTGAAAGAGAAGAGTCCTTTGACTTGCAGTGAGACAGTCAAGCGATAGACTGTTACTAAAATGTCTTATAGGAATACCGAATAGAAATGCTATAAGAATTCAAGTTTCCACTTACTGTTATGAACATGTATTAGTAGTAATAAATATAAATAAATATCTACAACTTTCACACAACGCCATCTAGTGCCAAACAAAGCGGAGCTTGTGCTATTAGTACTAGGCAACCGATAAACACACTTACATAATATCAAATACTTACATAATATAGATTAATTACACCAAGACACAGAACAAAATGATCCTGCTCATCACATAATCAATTCGACTGGCCTGTTGGTCTAGTAGTTAGTGACCCTGACTGCTATGCCGGAGGTCGTTGGTTCGATTCCCACCCTGGACAAATGTTTGTGTGATGAACACGATCATTTATTCTGTGTCTGGGTGTAATTTATCTATAATACTCATGTATTTAAAAATATATAAGTATGTTTATCAGCTGTTTAGTACCCATAACACAAGCTCTCAAGCTTAACTTGGGACTAAATGGCGTTGTGTGAAAAAGTTGTGGAATATATATTTTTTTTTTTATAAAATATTGTCCTGGGTGGGAATTAAGCCCACGACCTCCGGCATTGCAGTCAAGGCCACTAACTACTAACCTACTAGACCAAAAAGCCAGTCAAAAAGAAGATTTATTCGAAAGTTAAGTTTAAAACTCTGTTACTTTACGGTTGTATTGAATTCTTTTGTTTTCACTTTTCAGAAATCCAACGGCATACGAGAGCTTACTAATCGACGTAAAATGGCCAAAGTACACGAATGAAGAGCAAAAATACATGGAAGTAACCAACAAATTGAAAATAAAGAAAGATTTGTTCGCAAACCGTTTCATATTCTGGGACAGAGTGTATGAGAAATATTACTGGAATCCAACGCCTGTTGTTCCAAAGAAAAATAATAAATAAAGACTCTTTACATTAAAGTTATGTTTTACGTGTAAATTTTTATTATATATGATACCAGTCATCACTTCGGGTTTAGTTGTAAGTATACAAAACTTTACTTATTAAGAAAAGTTATATTATAGGAAACCGTATCATTTGTCACTGTTACCTTTATATAAAGAGTTTGACTGAATAAAGGTCTCTAATATTCTAGGATTAGGCTGCCTATCCACTGAAGTGGAGCGAGGCTACTGAGTGGAGAATCGAAAAAAAAAAATAAACCAATTAGGACTGAGTAAAATTTTCGCTCCGCTCTAGTGGTTAATATCTCTATTTCTCCGCTCCGCAGCCTCGCTCCGCTTTTGTAGACAGACAGCCTTAGGGTCGGTACATATCTGACGGGAAATGCGCCGAGCGTATGCGATGCTGTACCTCGACGCACTAACGAATCATTAGTTGAGTGATATAGGTTGAATATTTTGTTATAAATTTGCCTGTTCTACCGTTACGCGACCGATAATACGCGACGCATTTTCCGTTAGATATGTACGGACCCATAAGCACCTACTAGCGGACCCGACAGACGTTTGTCCTGCAGAACGGTGATTTCAAATTCAAACCTGATCGCAGCAACACTTACCGAGTTCAATTGTAAATTTAAACCGTCCATGGACCAACACAAACAACAAAAAAACAAATATCCAATTTAGTGCAGTATTTTTTTATTAGATTTAGTAATTCTAAACGAATTCCGTGTAAAGACATCTAAACCTATATCTGCCATTATAACAAAGGTTTTATTAACATGCACCCCTTATCAGCACGCGTAGCATGATCACCGAAGAAACGGTCTTTGTCGTGTCTCGGAAGAAAAGAAATTAAGTGTTCATGCTACGCAGGCAGTTGTATTGAAAGAAATTTGACAGATTGAGGTTCCTGTCTATATAATCTGTCACTTTGCCGATTCGTCTGTAGACAAAGGCCGTTTCTTCGGTGTTCAATGTGTTCATGCTACGCATGCTGGTGTCAACTTGCCAACAGGAATCCTATTAACATTTCTTGCTTGAGAAATGGCATCTAACGATAACCAATACACCCACATTGTATTCTCTTTTCTTCTCAATTTTCCAGAAAATAAAAAAAGTTCAAAAATATTTGCGAAATTGCAATATCAAAGGGGAATGATCACCATTTTTCAACGCCCGACTGTTTGGTATTCTCCCCCTTTGAATCGATGGGTTTTTATAAAAAATTCTAAACCATACATTTTTCTACCAATATGTGCAAGTGCCACCGATTTTGGTTTGGTCCAATTTATAGACGCAAGCAAGTATACTTGTAGGTACTTGATTCATTGGCTTTGAAATGTTAAACAGTGATTGATTCGATGTAGATGATGAAACTTTTTTACGTTTAAAACCTGTTTCACAGTTTGTATTATGGCAAAAAGCAAACATTGGAATGTTTATAATCGCGTGCACCTACCTGTGTGAGTTTTTGTTATGTGTTTGTAAAAGAAAAAGGGGTGTTCTGTGCCTGAAAAGCACGCTGGGCCCAAATTAAAACAAATGGTTACATTCAAATAGTGACAACTCCAGAAGTGTGACAACCATGAGTTTAACCAAAATGTATACCTAGTCACTGGTTTGTGGAGATAAGTTAGACAGTCGCTTTAGAATATTCCAACACTGTTACACATTTTGGAAAATTATTTTTAATAATATAACGCCATCGCCTGTAACTTGTGAAGATAACCCGGTGTGACTGACACCTCTAAACACAGCCTCCCCTTCCCTGTTGCAAATATTTGAACGATTTCCAAATGATGCACGTGCTATTGAAATTTTTGCCCGAATTCCCGACGGGGGTCTCTCTCCATTCCGAAATTTGCAGTTCATTTTCTATGAAATTGACTGACAGGTAAGTGTCGGTCACAGAACTTGGTGTGTGAAGTGAATATTAAGTGTGGGTTTAAAAAAAACGGAACAAGTGCGAGTCGAACTCGCTCATGAAGGGTTCTGAACCATTGGAAGATTTATTTTTATTATTTTTTGTTTTAGCTGCTTTTACTAGTCAGTAAAATTCCCATTTGCTGAGGAAATTTTAGCCAAGTGATGCGTTTAGAAAAAACAAATGATTGGCATTAGGTTGAACATCATAGATAAAGGAAAATCTTTTTAACCGACTTCAAAAAAGGAGGACGTGTGTATGTATCTTTTTTTTATGTATGTTACCTGATTTCTCCCCCATTTGTGAACCGATTCTCAAAATTCTTTTTTATTTGAAAGAACTCCCGAGGTGGTCCTATTTTAATTTGGTGAAGATCTGGTGCTGATCTTCGGAGATATACAACGGAACTCTTCAAAAATAGACGGAAAATTTGTCGTGATTGTTGGAATCACTTGGATGTTTATTGTTTATACAACATCATGACGTATCATCACGCCTGTATGCTCTGAGGGGTACGCAGATGTATACAATATACCTAGATTTCGACAGTTAGGTATGTTAATTTTAATTTATTAGGGACTAGCAGACGTCACGCAGTTTCACCCGCGTAGTTTCCGTTCCCGTGGGAATACGGGGATAAAAAGTAGCCTATGTCCACCGGGAATAGTGTAGCTTTCCACCAGTACAATATTTTTTTAAATTGGATCATTAGTTCCGAAGATTACCCCTACATACAAACTTACAAACATACAAACTTACAAATTTTACCTCTTTATAATATTAGTATAGATAAGTGGATAACCCTTTTATCGTGACATTTTTGTTAACAATTCACAATACAGCGTGGTGACGACAATGCGACAATAAATGAAATCACGGACACTGCTAGTTCCTAGGAATAATTCTAAACCATCAAAAAAATCCTAACACCAAAATTAAAAAAAAATAAAAATCGAACAAACTAAATGGTATAAAACTGAAAACAAAATAGAACGCCCTTTAGAAACATTAGTTCACTAACCTGTGGTAAAAGTGGCAACAGCGCGGTCTTGCAGCGACTTGTAACCTGTGGTAAAAGTGGCAACAGCGCGGTCTTGCAGCGACTTGATCTTTTGTCGCCATTATTAATGCTCAGTAAAAACAATAACACTGAATCACAGATTATTAACTGAATAATCAGGTAACTCTCACCAGGGCGTCATTTATTAATCACAATCAGGATCACTATTCAATCACATAACTCAGTAGGTAGGTAGGTACCTATGTCACTAAATTTTTCGTTTTTCGATATGGCCGCCATGAATACGAATACACAAATCGCACCGTCGGAGAAGGTTATTTTTAACGTTTGCTTAAGAGGTCACCATTTGCAGCCATGTCATTTAATTTATTAACAGACAATATTATTCTATCTTTTAACAAAAAACACGAAAGCACAATAAAAACTAAGCGTTTAATTTCGCACATTCACTTAACTATTTAACTAAGTACCTATTACTATTATACGTGTCATAATTATGATCTTATCACTAAAATAAAGCGTCCAATTTCGCACTTATAATCAGTCGTTCGTTACAAAAACACACGAGCGGCGGCGCGGCGGGCAGCGCGGGTAGGTACTTGAAAGGCGGCGGGTAGGTACTTCAAAGGCGGCGCGAGCACCACTGGGTGCATGCGGCACTCGTGTGCGCTTGCACAAATCAATGACGCGTGGATCGTCACAGGATTACGGCGATACACTGACCAGTGAGTCCAGTGACCGTGACCTAAATTTGTAGTTGCAAGTTTCGACAAGAAAGTGAAGTAATAAGCAAACGAAACTAGATTTATCTCTTTCGCACACACTAAATTTTCTATTGATATGAGTGCATAGCAACTTACTTCCGCGTGCGTTATTTTCTTATCGAACTCTGATGACATGACACGCTTTATGACTCTTATGACACGGGTTTAAGGCATAATTTTCACTAAATTAAATTTAAAAACTGATTTGGCGAAAGTTTTTAAGTAGGTTGCGAGTTGGCCACGTCACCACGTGTCTTTAATGTTTTGATGTTACCGATGCGGGGGTCGTTAACCTGTCAGTGCTTCCGTATTAACAGATACATCATGTAACAAATGTTAAAAAAGTAAAATCACCTCCTGTGACTAAACTACTGGATATTTTCAAATGATTTTTTGTATGTAGACTGGGAACGTCCTTAAGAATACGAAGTTTCATTTATTGTCGCATTGTCATCACCACGCTGTATAAAATAAATTCATGGCAAATATATATGTATGGAAACAAATAAAAATGAAAAAATAAAAAACTTTTTAACTAAACTTAACTCTAAATTCGGAAGTCGGTGGTCCATCATATAAAACAAAACCACCGAAGCCACAGACTTCCTAATTTAGAGTTATTTTACACCGTTTAGTGTTTTTTTTAAGTCGGTTTTATTTTTTGCAAAAAAGTTTTTTTGTCGTAGAACTCAGTGGGACTTTTTATTAAAAATTGCAATACCTTCTTTTATAGTTCTGACCACCGAACCGAAATATTAGAGTGCAAAAAACAATTGAGTGTCATAAAACCGGTAACTTTTGCGCTCATCACAGATGGGTAATAGCAATACTGAAATCACCTAATTAGTATAATTTTGGTACCTATTGAATACATACGTATGTGTTTTTTTAATACGGAGCAAGAGCCCACTGGTATATAAACGTGCAAACGGGCAGCAGAGGCTTAGTAATAGGGTTCTAAAAGGACCTTTTAGGTACAGAATTCTAAAAGTTGTGAAGTTTGGTTTCATCAGTGTGATAACAATTTGACATTGACAGTACCTTTACGTCGTAGCACTAAGGGCGATTTTTGTTGTGCAAGTATCGGCACAGACGTCTGGTCACTTACTTACAACTAAGGTAAACGCCAGCACATCAAGTTACCCCAGTGTGTCAAATTTCTTTGATCGTTTTTCCACTTTATGCCAAACAGAATAAGGTTCATATTCAATTGGGAAAATTTAACACATTGAGGTAACTTGATGTGCTGGCGTCTGTACAAAAAACGTGAAATTATGATTTGTAGTTTCTTGAAATAAACGGTGAACTGCGACTCTACTATCATATTGATGACACCTCTAAGATCCAGGCTATGGCGTTTCGCCTCGTTGTTTATACCGTGTACATCGAAGGACTGGAACTATTTGCCTGCTCTAGTCTTTTCATCCAATATTAACTTAGGATCAGTCTTCAAGGTTAGAGTTAATAGGATCTTTAAAAACTACACCATCAGCATTAGCATAACTGCTTACCAGCAGGTGGGGTCACAGTCAAGTACTAATTTATGGAAATATGCGGTCAATTTCTAACATGTACATACCAGGGCTTAAGAATAGCCTTGTTAAACAACAGGTGGTGTATAAGATATGACTTCCAATACCTTAGTGACTGGGACCCAGATTTAATAAAAGTTTGAGGGGCATCAAGCGATCGAGTGATGATTCTTCTTAAGAAGTCACAGCAGTATAAAAACATACTCTTCGGGCCATCCTTAAAAAAATCCTTTTATGATGAGCTGGGCTAGGCCTTTTATGGTGACGAAAAGCCGGTGGGTACCAAGCTTCATGCCCTGGCCCACCGCCGCAAAGTTGCATGTCTGTCGGTTTTTTACAGACTGTATTTCGGTGAGTGTGCTCTAGAGCTCCACGAGCTCATTCCACCATCTCCTTTCTTCCATCGGGAATCCAGACGTACTGCAGGTTATCACCCATTCCTTGTAGATGTTCCACACATTCGCACAAAGCGCTTTGCCTGTTCCTTCATTATGCGCACAGCCAAGGAGTGGAATTCCCTGCCTGCATCAGTGTTCCCGAGTTCATATGACCCCAATCTGTTTAAGTCGCGAGTTAATAGGCTTCTTATGGGTAAGCTCGTTCCATCGTCGACCTCATCTCTGACCTCAAGACAAGATTGAGGTCAAGAGTAGACCCATTATATATATAAAAAAAAAGCTTGTTTTTCCCCCCCCTTTTCTGCTAATGATGAGTTTGTATCTAAATAATAACAGTCTCACGGTTCAATCGAAGGGAAAGCTATGCTTGAAGAGGTTTGTGCGTCGATGGGTGACCATTCATTACATGTCTAGACTCCTCCGTGCCTCGGAAAGCACGTAAAGCCGTCCCGGCTGTCATTTTCAGACCAATGACAGTCGTTACAGATAGTCAAAAGTCTGGAAGTCTGACAACCAGTGTTGGCGACTGGCTGGAGCTTTGTTATAAACTTTTTTTAAATTAAGTATTTGTTTTTTTTTATGGTTTGTTCTTTTATAATTTTAAAACTGTGACTTTTGCTTTGTCTTGGTGTCTGTCAACGTACTAGATTTGGTTTACATAGTTTTACTTACTAAAATAATAAAGCTACTTAATAACCACCATAATTTTCCTTTAATACCGTCAATCATTATTATACAGTCCACACGCTCACCAACAACCAGTTTAACTAGGGGGAATCGTGTTACTCGTGGCAGTAACTGTATTTTGGAGGCCTGACATGCAGTTGCTCCATGTACAACTGGAAGCTGACCCCAAAATATTTGGGATAAGGCTCGGCAGTTGATGATGATGACATGACCCTTTAATACCTCAAAACACAAACTACACAATAATCCATCATAACCCATCTAAGTAAAATGACACTCAACAAGAACTTAAATATGAAAATCTTTATCGAATACACTGTATTAACTTTCTAAACATTAAATATGCTCCTAACAACAGCTTGCCAAACACTTCTAACTTTTGCAAACGTCACCATCCCAATCTAAACTCAACCCTAGCTTCTGTACCCAGAGTTCATAATGGCTTGTGTTCAGTGAATTTAAAAGTATATTTGTGTTTCGCTCCGTGACACAGGTGACGTAGAGATAAGTAACGTCAATTTATAAGCGTCAAAGTCACGAGTCTCAGGGGGCTGGTGATATGAACGAGAGTTACCGCGAGCATTTGCTTCACGAAACTGTTCGGCGAACATTTGTTCAACGAGATTTTGGTACGCCACGAACAATCATTCGCGCTTACGAACCCGTCACTTTTGCATGCATCTTGCATGTAATGTTCTATAAATGAACCTTATTTATTTGAACCTTCTTGGTAAGTAACAGTTGACAACATTTCAAAATTTTAACCTGCATATTTTATTACGTTATATAAAAGTGAATCCGAAACTAGAGGACCCATATTTTTTGGTTTATGGAAATAATGTACTTTTCACTCATAATTTTAACTTTTAAATTCGGTGCATTCTAAAAAGACGTAAGCGCCAAGTGACGTCATTCATACGGTGGAATGGCGATACATCCTTTGCTTTACTGTGATACGTCAAAAATAAATCTGTTACTTAGATGTCACTGTCATTTAGTAGTTGTCAATGTCACACATTGACATTAGATATATCTTGTTTGACATAAGATATGTCTTGTTTGACATTATG
Organism: Euplexia lucipara; assembly: GCA_921972225.1. Taxonomy (NCBI): domain Eukaryota; kingdom Metazoa; phylum Arthropoda; class Insecta; order Lepidoptera; family Noctuidae; genus Euplexia; species Euplexia lucipara. Next base: position 3,728,984 of record OV179161.1, on the reverse strand, counting down.
GTTTTCATCTTAAAAATTAGCTTGGTTACGCAAAGGTAACCACCTCATTCCATTCATTGGTTTTTATTTTTTTTCTCAGAAACTAAGGAATAAAAAAAATATATTTGAACTCAGCATACAAAAATGAAGGAACGGTATTTTTGTATAATGTCAATTATTATAAGTTGCTTAGTTTTTAAGCAAGTGGTGCAATACTCATGCCTGCTCTGTATGAGAAGAGACGTTTGCCCTGAAGTTGGACAGTGACAAGTTAATATAAAACGGTTAAAATAAAGACGCCTATTTGCGTCTGCCGATTTTTTTACTAAAACTTTTTGCACTAGTAAAAGACACTGTACAAAGGCGGACTTAATGCCTTAGGCATTTTCTACCAGTCTACCTTAAGATGGCGCAGAAATGGAACATGGTGCAACTGGGTAAAAAATAAGGACAAATAAGTGACACATAAAAATAAATGCACAGATACATACATACTGAACACAAAATAAAAACACAGATACATACAAACTAAAACAAAATAAATACACATAGTCAAGAGAGATAAAAATACGTTTATAGTAAAAAACGAATCTAAATAACAATCAACTCTGCGATGAACCTGCCAACATCGTGTGCATATTATGTTCACGGACTTTCATTTTAAATGTGAACCGGTTGGTTGCCATCCTGATTTTCAGAGGGAGCGCATTACAAAGGAAAACCGCCTGGACGCAGAAGGAAAAGAGTGAAAAACGAAAAAATCCTTGCGAAATTAATCTAAGAATTCCAACAGTCAACGTCAATGGGATCAACTTTGCTCGTTAGCTCCTCACTAAAGCTGTATTGAGTGTCCTGTGTTTATATTATGTAACTTTCACTCAATTAAGTACAAGGAGAAGACGTCATTCTGAGCGATCGGTTTGCGGTATCCTGTCATCCGTGGCTGCATTGCTCGACGTCCAATCTGACGTACTTAGGTTACAGGGTGGTTTGCATTTATTTAGGATTATTTTAATAATAATAATAGTGAATCATTAAATCATTTAGTCATTTAATCTGTGTATATGTAACATTGATAAGGCAGGGGCCATAGTCTTTCATAGTTATAAGTATCCAGTCCATTTTAGCTACCCTAACCTATAGTCCAGTAGGTACTTTTGTTACCATATTCTGCAATAGTCTTACTCCAGTCGTAGGTGCACTTGTCTAGTGCGTACAGGGAAAATCTGCGATTGGTCCCCAATATCATTAAAGTCGACAATTGGCCTCTGCGAGTCTTCGGCCCCTCGTACGCCTTCCAAAGGTCCGGAACCCAAGGGTTCCGAAAAATATAAGCGTATAAAAATAATAATAATAATAAATTGTTTTGATGGGAACAAAATAGGGGCCATTTTTTGTTAGTACACACCTTAGGAACTACAGCTTAAGGGTTAGTAACAAATTTAAACATATTGTATTAAATTAATGAGTCATGTACTTACGAGACACTTTATGCGGACAATGAAGCCGCATGAGATGCCTCAGCACAGGAGCTCCCGGGTCCTCAGCCACGACTTTCGACTTTCTTTTTACGATTTTCTTAGGATTAGAGTCTTTGTAGGTAAGATGTTGCGTAATCCAGACAAGATGCTTCATTGTATAATGGTTTGAATAATATTATAATGTCCACATGTTTAGAGAAGAATAGAATGCTCTTTTTTGTACACCATAGAAACTTACAAATTATAATATAAGGGCCACATAGGTTGACACAGACAACCTTTGGATGGACTTGATAGTGAAAGAGGAAAATTGCTATTTTAATCTATACTATCTATACTAATATTATAAAGAGGTAAAATTTGTAAGTTTGTAAATTTGTATGTAGGGGGTAATCTCTGGAGCTCATAATCCAATTCTAAAGTTTTTTTAACTGGCAGAAAGCTACATTATTCCTGAGTGCTATAGGCTATAAATTGTTTCTATAACATGTATATTAACCGAGCTATCACAACTTTTGTCTAGCAAGTCGGAAAAAAATACCTCATAAAACAGAATTATTTGCGTGCGCTGCCTAAACAGTTGCTTAAAATTAAAAACAATGTATGGCTACCTGGTTCGTCTTAATTATTTCTACAAAAAAGTCCGCGATACCATATCTCTATCTTTTATATTTTATCTTTTATACTTCTTTTATTGCATTAAAAAAAAAAAATTTCGGCTTACTTACGTTTGGTTCATTATTTGAGCAACAAAATATTAATTCTTATGACAATCAATTATTTCAGTATCACAAGAACATCATACAGATAAGATTTGCCATTTACAGTATATCAATTGGTCATACAGTTTCGGAGATAATATAAAATTACTTAAACGCAAAATGCCCAGGCCCTAGCATAACTTTCATTGTGCAGACGTTTTACCTATTTGCCCATAGATGGCGTTCTGCAATTACGTCATTTTTCTGAATCGCGGTGTTAAGACTTTCTGTGGATTGATGACCCTCTCGAAGTTCTGGAGTTCGAAATGTTACATGTCTGTTGCTTATTGGATTCGGTTGTTTCGATCGTATGGTTGTTGTTGTTGGTAAATACCTCGTAATTACGTTGCTTTGAATGTTCGTCTTCGTAGTTTCGTACTTCGTTCTATCCAAAGACATTCAATACCTATAGACCGGACATCACGAACAAAATTTTCGTCCGAAAAAGTGTGTCCTGCTGGATACAAGTCTATGAGTTTTTTGTAGTACGCTCCGCTGCCGCTCCAATTTTCATATATTATTCTAGATGGCGTTACTGAGACAAGGGATCAAAGTTTTTCTATGACATTTCCTTGACATGCCCGCTCTATAGTATTTTAAATCTCTTTGGTTCTATCGTAATAATCGATACGAGTTATTCGATATTACGATTGTTTTGTTTTGTAAAGGCAGACGGTGTTGGAGTCGCTCTCCCTTTGTTCATAATTGTTTTCAAGTCTGTGCGTAGTTTGTTGAGAGCATGCCTAAAAGGAAATCTCAACTGTCCCGGCAGACATCACAGACAAGAGCCGCTCGAGTACGCCGTACGGAAGAATCTGCCCCTGAAAATGAGCAGCGCCTCTCGAGAAATAGGGAAAATATTTCGCAAGCACGCGCTAGAGAATCTAGCTCCGAGCGCTCAGAGCGCCTCGCTGGCCAAAATGTGAGGACGTCGCAGGCCCGTGCTCGAGAAACTAGCGCTGAACGTGCGCACCAGCATGTCTCTGAGACAAGGTATAGGGAGACTACCGCTGAGCGCTCGCAGCGGCTTGGTAGGCAAAATGTCATAACATCGCAGGCCCGTGCTCGGGAATCTAGCGCTGAACGTGCGCACTTGCGCAGCGTCTATCTCATTTAAGGCAGAATGTCTCTGAAACAAGGGATAGGGAGACTAGCGCTGAGCGCTCGCAGCGGCTCGCTAGGCAAAATGCCATAACATCGCAGGCCCGTGCTCAGGAATCTAGCGCTGAAAGTGCGCAGCGTCTATCTGATTTAAGGCAGCATGTCTCTGAAACAAGGGATACGGAGACTAGCGCTGAGCGCTCGCAGCGGCTCGCAAGGCAAAATGCCATAACATTCGGTAATCTTTGAAGTTACTGATCTGATTCCAAAAAATATTTTTCTAATAAAATTAAATACAGTAATATCAATCGAGTGTAATCTTATGTTAAAATAAGAAATTTTCCGCGGACGAAGTCGCGGGCAGAAGCTAGTAAATTTATAAAACAAGCTGTGTAGCTTGTGTACTTTGTCGTTGTGAATAAATTTATAAAACAAGCTGTGTTTAGCTTGTGTACTTTGACGTTGTGCGTAATGTGTTATAATACTTATAATTAATGTTTTCTCACACCGCCTGTCAGCTGTTAAGGTACCTCATACCGGATAAACAAATGTATCAACTGCACGCAAAATTATCATTGAATAAGAAAAAAAATCAGAATTGAAGTAGACTTTTGTGTAATAGATGTAAGTATGATAAAAGTCGTAATGGCCCAGAGGTTAAGGCACGAGGTTGTGGTTCAAATCCGGGCAAGTACCAATGTGACTTTTTCAATTCATATGTACTTTCTAAGTTTATCTTAGACATCATTGACATCGGTGAAGGAAAATATCGTGAGGAAACCTGGACTTATATAGTTAACATAAGTTTGAAATCGCCAATCCGCCTTGAGCAAGCGTGGTGATCAATGCTCAAGCCTTCTCGGTATGAGAAGAGGCCTTTGCCCTGCAGTGGGACAGTAACAGGCTGGTATTAGATGTAAGTATAGATTTATATACCCACCTATGTGAGTATTTTGTTCAAGTTGTAAATCCTTGATGTTGTACAAATTACGTCCATTCAGTCATTAATGATCATTTATACAATAGAACTAAACTATTTACTTTCAAGTCTCTAATAAACGATTTAATTTAAACACGCTTTAAGTTAGACACAAAACAATTTATTTTCATGAAACTTTCACGTCGAAAAATGCAAAATATTGAACTGAAAATGAAAATAGAAATGAAATGCGCAATTTAAATGGTGCTTTAATTATTCAAATGAAGTATTCCACGCGGTTACCATTGCTCTTTTTCTTTCTGTCAAAAACATAAAAGGTAAGTAAAAAATGCAATTTTCAAGGATGCCATGAGAATGAATGTTATCTAGCCGCAGTCGGTATGCGACATGTTGACATCTGCGGACATGACGCCAATGGACTGACCCCCTGTCTACAGGATGACACTAACTTTACTAATAAAGAGTCGCACTCCAGGGAAGAAGGTCTTCTTTTTATGAGAAGATGCAGCGAAACTGTTACCGGCTGGTTTTATTATTTAATTTTTGTTTTTACACATCATAGCACCTTGGGGTACTTTTACAAGTTTAAGATTCACTTTAAATAAACTGAGACATTTATTATAAAATGTTTATGATTACCTCTAGAATATCTTGCAAATAAGATACCTCGAAAACTCCAAGACATCTCGCCTGTATTCCCAGATCAATTAGACATTGCTCATAGACAGGCAATTAGTCTTTTTCTTATTGTTGTGTGATTTAAGAGTAACCTAGTGTTAGAGTTTAAATGACGTCCTGGGATATCCCAGATAATTTTCTCGATAGCACGATATTATCACCTTCACCAGTTTTGAAGCAAGTAGTAACCTAAGCAAACCTAAGTGGCAAATTACATAAACAAGAATGTATTGGATATTTATGTACACCTACATTTCCCTAGCACACGATAAAAAATAAATGATAATAATTATATAAAAAAAAAACAAAATAAAATTATTATTAAGTGCCTACCGGCTGCGCCAAATAGGTCCAGTTTAGCAAAAATGTCGTGATGGCCAAGAGGTTAAGGAGCTCTCATGTACGAGGTTGTGGTTCAAATCCGGCGAAGTACCAATGTGACTTTTTCAATTCATATGTACTTTTTTAGTTTATCTTAGACATCATTTGACATCGGTGAAGGAAAACATCGTGAGGAAACCTGGACTTGTAGTTAATATAAGTTTGAAATCGCCAATTCGCCTTGAGCAAGCGTGGTGATCAATGCTCGTCCCTTCTCTGTATGAGAAGAGGCCTTTGCCCTGCAGTGGGACAGTAACAGGCTGGTATAATCATTAGCAAAAATACCAGACAACCTACTAGTGTCTGACGATTTTGAACTGGACCTGAGGTTTTGAGGAGTTACGGACATAAAGCAGATCGTGCTTCGTGGTAGCACTCACCACGTCTAGACTAACGAGACGAATTTCCAAAAAACTTAAATAAAAACAACGTCTCATTTTCAAACAGCCTGTACATCCAGTCCTGCTTGCACATTCCAGAAGCGTATCGCTATGCAAACTGAGATCGAACGCGTTCAATCGGCGCGGCGATATAACTATCCATATCGCCCGACCAGACGGAGAGACCGACAAATTACGCAGTTATGGAATAAGTAAACCTCCCGGTTGAATGTTTCGACATCCATCTATACAAATTAATAGCTAATGACTTATTTTTAACCGACTTCAAAAAAGGAGGAGGTTATAAATGTTCGTGGGTATGTATTTTTTTTTTTTTATGTATGTTACCTGATTTCTCCCCCATTTGTGGACCGATTCTCAAAATTCTTTTTTTATTTGAAAGAGTATACTCCCGAGGTGGTCCCATTTTAATTTGGTGAAGATCTGGTGCTGATCTTCGGAGATATACAACGGAACTCTTCAAAAATAGACGGCAAATATGTCGTGATTGCTGGAATCGCTTGGATGTTTATTGTTTATACTACATCATGACGTATCATCACGCCTGTATGCTCTGAGGGGTACGCAGATGTGTACAATATACCTAGATTTCGACAGTTTTTGTATGTTAAGTTTCACTTATTAAAGATAAGTAGACAACCCTATTACCGTGATATGTATTGTTAACAAATAACAATATGTATAAAATAAATTCATGGCAAATATTTGTATGAGAACAACTAAAAATGGAAAAATAAAAACTTTTTTGCAAAAAGTAAAACCCACTTGTTTTTTACCGACTTCAAAAAAAGTAGGAGGTTCTATGTTCGTGTGTATGTATTTTTGTTTTTTGTTTTGAAGTGGGTTTTATTTTTTGCAAAAAAGTTTTTTGTTAGGCACTAATGCCTCTGCCTATAAGAATTGTATGCTGCATTAAAGCTAAAAAAAGTTAACATAAAAATCTTTTTGCGTAGAATATAATTATAGTTCGTTCGCGTTAAGAATGCAGTGAGTCATCAGTGCAACTGCAAGATAAAGGTGTATTCCACAGTGGTGTTAAATTCAAACAAATTATATTTTAAAAGATTATGTTTCATGAATTTATAAAAATGAATTTGAAAAGATTTGATTGGTTAGGGGGCGGGGCTAGACCGACGGATAATGATGACTCACTTTTTGTGTATTTGTATATTATGACTTCTAAAAATCCCTTAAAAATAAACTAAGAAAGATATTATGTACAGTCGACTGTACACGGTATGTATGTATGTACTGTCTGTCTATAATGTATTTTTTTAGTACATCATATTTAATATTAACAATCTGTCAATAACTTATTGCCCATCGCTAAAAATAAGAATCTAGTGGTCGCCTAGTGTTTGTCGCCCGTTTTACCTTTCTGCACAACTTCACCTTAAAAAGCTTCAATTTTGGCAATTTCTTGGCGTATAACCGGATAAAGTTGGATAATTCTTCGAGAATTTTTTTTAGATGGCCTTGACTGCTATGCCAAAGGTCGTGGGTTCTATTCCCATCCAAGACAAATGTTTGGTGTGATGAGCACGATCATTTGTGCTGTGTAAGGGTATAGTTTATCTATTATGTTAATGTATTTAAAAATATATGTCTCGTAGTTGTCTACCCACTCATCAATAGCTTTGCAAACTAATTTGAGACTTTTTACTGGCCTGGTGGTCTAGTAGTTAGTGACCCTGACTGCTATGCCGGAGGTCGTGGCTTCGATTCCCACCCAGGACAAATGTTTGTGAGATGAGCACGATCATTTGTTCTGTGTCTGGGTGTAATTTATGTATAATATGTATGTATTTAGAAATATATAAGTATGTTTATCAGCTGTTTAGTACCCATAACACAAGCTCTCAAGCTTAACTTGGGACTAAATGGCGTTGTGTGAAAAGTTGTGGAATATTTATTTATTAATTATTTATTTACAGCCCCATTTTATATCGTGATAAATCACTGTCCATCCTAAGGTTGCCTGAAAGAGATCGCGGAAAGCGATAAGGCCGCCCATTGTATGTTTTGTAGTGTATATGTTTTCTTTTGTTATGTATTTTTGTGGTGTACAATAAAGTATAATATATATAAATAAATAAATTTATTATTTAACATTGTGTCAAAGTTGTGACATAAAAATATTTCAACATTATCACACTCCTTTTAACCCCACTTCGTATAGCCCCCCTCCAAAAAAATCTGAAAGAAATTTAGTGACACTACCAACTTCCTTAAATAAAAGTTCACACAAAAAATCAAACAGCAATAAGTCACATTTTATCTTCGGAAAAATTCTTTTAAAAAAACCTCGTCGGTGCTGCCATAAATCTTTTTAGAAAAAAAAAATTGCTTCTCGACACCGGAGCGGTTCACCCCACGTTTTACCCCCAAGTCTTGGCTCGGATGACTGTGCAATTATCAATATCACCACAACATAGCGGTTGTGCCACCGGAAAATTCCTATTTCGTAGCTATAAATCAGTTTTCCGTTTATTAAAACAGCTATGGCACCTTCGATCGAATCGCCCCCTTAAGGCGGGGGTGTTCGCATTGGGGCTTTTAGAGATGTGCCTATGTAATATAAATTGTATATGGATAAATAATTTGAATAGAATTATCCTTATACTACTTTAGCATTAAATGATGATTTACTAAACCTAAGGCCGACTACACCATAAAATATAAAAATAATAACGTTAAGATCTAATGATAGGAAACCTTTAAGCTACAAAACGATCTCTTACAGACAACAGATAAACAAAAGATAGTTTGGTTGGTGGTTTGGTTTGGTTGTTGTTCTTTTGTTTTATATTCTGTGTGTCCAAATAAAGTATTTTCTTTCTTTCTTGTTTAGTTAGTATAAGTAAATATTTGAAATACAAAAGAGATACACGAATAGCATTATTAGAGCTCAAATTATTGGTCTTATAACAAATAATAATAAAGTGAAAAATGAAAAGTCTTTATTTAAATTATGCTCAGAATCAGCACTTTTTAGATGTCAAATAATAAAAAAAGTTTTTATGATAAACAGTATTCTATTCTACACCATTCCATTCGTTTAACATCTGAAATCACTAGTATAGTTTATTTATTTACTAAATATGGAACAAACACACAAAAAAAAACATACCGTCGAATTGAGAACCTCCTCCTTTTTTTGAAGTCGGTTAAAAATAATACAAAAATAAATAAAAGAAGGAACAACTTTGAATCCTAAGCGGAACAACCCTGCACTACACAAGGGGTGTGCTGTATTCTTTTTAATCTGTGCTACCCCCGTGTAATCTGCGTCAGGAAGCGACACCGGGGGCAAACATTGTTCAATGTTGTCTAACGAATACTTTTTAAGATAAGAATTAAGTGTTTTAGTAATGGCGATGCTGAAACTGCTTCCTTCTTGATGTTGTTTAAATATTCTACACAATCTTGTAAAATTGTTATTACACAAATCAAGAATTTAATAACATAACATCACGCTTGTTTTCCACGAAAGGTTAGGCGGAGGTTTAGAAGGTACAGACGCCAGCTGGCACATCAAGTTACCCCAATGTGTCAAATTTCTTTGATCGTTTTTCAACTTTATGTCAAGTAGAATAAGGTTCATATTCAATTGGGAAAATTTGACACATTGGGGTAACTTGACGTGCTGGCGTCTGTACATAGGGCTACATAACAAGTTACTAATTTCCAATAAAAGTTGATCTTGCATTTTATAGGATTCCGTACAGTGGGAGGTCTGTTTATCCTGGAAAGCTAAAGCTTGATTTGTAGCTAGCTGATGCCAAGCTCCACGGTTTTCTGCCCAACTGCAAAGCAAAGGCCTATTCTCATACAAAGAAGTTGCAAGCATTGATCACCACGCTTGTTCAAGGTGGAATGGCGATTTCAAACTTATATTTAACTATAAGTCCAGGTTTCCTCACGATGCTCTCCTTCACCTACGTCAATGATGCCTAAGGTAAACTTAGAAAGTACAATTCCATCCGATTTCGAGTTTAATTTAGTACGCTGCCGCTCCAATATTGCTGTATTATTCTAGATGGCGTTACTGAGACATGGGATACAGTTTTTGTATGACATTTCTTCGCATATTCTCTCTATAGTAAGTATCTTAAATCTCTATGATACAGACGCCAGCACATCAAGTTACCCCAATGTGTCAAATTTTCCCAATTGAATATGAACCTATTATGTTTGACATAAAGATGAAAAACAATCAAAGAAATTTGACACATTGGGGTAACTTGATGTGCTGGCGTCTGTACAAACATGAATTGAAAAAATCACATTATTATTTTCCTGGATTTTAACCACAACTTCGCGCCTTAACCTCTTGGTCATCACGCTATTCATCAAAACATACCTGTCTAATTCAAAATAATCCAATTACTTATCCAATTGAGATATTGATTATAACAATAGAATTTAAAATTACATAACGCGTTTACAATGGGCCCCTGGTCGAGGGTCCTGGGCCACTCAAAAACCTTTCAATTACGCAACTGTCAGAGCCATAAAGGCATGATTGGTGCTCAAACCTTTTTCGTGATTGTCACCCCGCATTTAAAATTATTGACGGAAATAATTGCTTTGTAAGGGGTATTGATTTTATAGATGTTTCTTGAGGTAGTCGATGGGCACACGGCTTACTAAATTTAATATTTCTATGGGTACAGGTTTAAGGCTTGATTTATCGTTTAGTTTTTATGTTAACTAGCTTAAAAAACTAAATGGAAATGTAGTAAATCATCTACTCAAAAAGAAAACTAAAATTTGCACATTTTTTTATTTTTTTTTTATTTTTTCACTTGTTTTTAAATTAATGTTATTACATTTGCAAATATGTGAGCACAATGTATCTAGCTGTACCACATGTAATTATCAACTCCATTGCTTTTTTTTAATTTTTGCTTATACCTATCTTAGTATAGTACTTTTATTCTAGGTGCATCGTCCTCACATATAATCTTATTGATGTATACAAAGTATTGTAAAATCGATTTTAAAAGAGTAAGTATGGAGTTTCTTGCCCATTCTTCTCCATACAAATCTACTATTTGGAAGGGGCAACTAGAATCATTTTTTAAAGTTAATTTTTGTTCGACGTTCAAAAGTGCCTTATAGGGGCCTAATTGAAATAAATGGTTTGACTTTGACTTTGACTTTGACTTTGGCACTTTAAAAACTTTTTTTATAAAAAAATATAACCGATGTCATAGAAAAACATTTAGCTGTTAGTGTTTTTTTTATGTATTTAGTAGTATTTTTCCTTGCCACTTTGAATAAAGTAACAAATTAATTTAACAAAAAATAACAAACAAAATGTTTAAATTTACTCTTAAGCCTTAATTAAGTTTTATTTTTCAGTAAATAAATTATTAGTTACTTGCTAACTTACTTAGTTCTAAATTTTATTTTACCTTCAAGAGTATTCGTAACGTATTAAATTATTAATTCCATTATAAAAATACTTACAATATATATTGTAGAAACACACAAGAGAAATCAAGTCACACTTTATCGTGTCTCTTGTCTACTGTAATTATAACGTAACAAGGTTGGGACTTCGCGTAATTAAATTCTTATTAATTTTACAAGAAGGTGCTTTAATTAAATTATAATTATTATAAAAAGGTTTAATTTTAAAGGTTGGTTTCTCGTGTGTTATTATTTAGAAAAGATATTTTAGCTTCTCTTGAAATTATTCTGAAACCTAACAAACCAAACCAAATATAAGCTCAAATTCAAATTCTTTTAAAAGTATCATTCATTAGTCATAATAAAATAAAAGTCGAGAAAATAAATAAAAAAGTTTGAATGTGAAACATGAAGCGACCCCAAACTGTAAAATTTTCCCAATTGAACATGAACCAAATCCTGTTAGAAATCAATTTGAAAAACTATCAAAACATAAATTACTCATTGGAGTAGCTAGCCTCAATACATTCAAGACTGAGCATTTATAAATTATTTGGTCACGTTGAAGTGCTACGAAGTGAAGCTACGACGCTACGGGGCTACGACGCTACGCGGCTACGTCATTGGCTACGAAAGTTAGTTTATTTTATAGTCTAATGTCGTATTACTGTGGATACAAACTAGCAGACGTCCCGCAGTTTTACCCCCATACGTCCCGTTCCCGTGGGAATACAGGAATAAAAAGCCTATGTGTCAATCCAGGGTGTCAGCTAACTTCATACCAATTTTTATTAAAATCTATTCAGCAGTTTTTACGTGAAAGACTAACAAACATATCAATTCATACTCACAAACTTTCGCGTTTATAATATTACCAGATGATCATAAACTGTACTTACCCGTGACGTCATGCAACATTTGGTAAAATAAAAAGTACGTATCAAATACAATTTAGTTTACTACATGGGCCTTTTTGTCATCTATCATAAAATTTAATTATCATCATGTATCACATGCCTATAATTATGAGTAGTAACTGTCTGTTTTTTTTTAATATTTATTTTCACTTTTTTGTACAAGTCTAAATCCATTAAACAGCACATATTTTCACCTCTCACAAACAATCGGGTTGTAGTGAATTTATTAAAATATACTCAATATGCGACACTGCTCTGCATAAACGGATAATCGTCAGGTTTCAATAAAAAGTCGCTCTGTCGCAGCGTGTGAATATTCATTAGTTATTGAATGTCCGTGGTGCTGGGGTGTTTCACGGTAATGACGGAAGAATAGATACTCAATTTATTAGTTACGTACAACACAATGAAGAAAGAAAAGAAAAAGTATTCATTGAACTCGTACAGGAGAAAACAAGACACATTCATGTTAGTTACACCATTTATAACTCAAAAACTTCTGCATAGATTATGTGATGTTTATCTATACTAATATTATAAAGAGGAAATGTTTTATAGTTCGTTTGTTTGCTTTGAATAGGCTCCGAAACTACTAGACAAATTAAAAATTCTTGCACGGTTAGGAAGCTCCACTATACCCGAATGACGTAGGCTACTTTTTATCCCTGTATACCCACGGGAACGGGAACTACGCGGGTGAAACCGCGGGACATCTGCTAGTTACCTATATTTTTTTGTTTTAAATAGGAAAAATATATAAACAAGAAAAAGGAAACATTATTTCATTTGACTGGCCTGTTGGTCTAGTAGTTAGTGACCCTGACTGCTATGCCGGAGGTCGTGGGTTCGATTCCCACCCAGAACAAATAATTGTGTGATGAGCACAATCATTTGTTCTGTGTCTGGGTGTAATTTATCTATAATATGTATGTATTTAGAAATATATAAGTATGTTTATCAGCTGTTTAGTACCCATAACACAAGCTCTTAGCTTAGCTTGGGACTAGATGGCGTTGTGTGAAAAAGTTGTGAAAAAAAAAACAATTATTTTTCGCTAACAACGCTATCTCTAATGACAACATGACGGGTTACAAATTAATGACATTGCCTTAATTTCGTAAATCTCAATGAAAGGTTTTTGACCCATTTCCTCCACCCCCTTATACTTTTGAAAAGACATTATATAAGTATCCCATGTTAGTTAGTAATCATGAAACTTTTAAGTAGAGAAACAATTTAAAAAATTGGTTGAGTAGTTTTATAGTTAACATAACATTACGCCACGCCTGTAATCCCTGTACTCCCACATTTCGCGAGCCGCCACAAAATAATATGTCATATTGCTATTAATTAAGTAGGCCATATGTCATATTGCCAGACTACTGGCTGCTACTAAGACATTCCAGATGGAAAAACTAAATAACGCTTTGCCCGGGGATCAAACCCGGGACCAGCAGTAGCGCGAGGCAGAGTTTTTGAGTTAAATTCTTACAAACAAACAACAAAGGACATCTTCTTTTTCGGCCGTCAGATGTACGTTTGAAAGAGGAAAAATACCACGAATTGGGGAAAAATAGTATCTGGTGAATTAGAGTCTGATTTGTTGTGTACAAAAAATAATAGTTTTTCAATTATTGGCATGTTTTGTTTAACATGGCGTCTCGTTTGCTTTATTTAATAGTTTCAAGTATTAGAACATAGAAGAGAGAAAGAGCTGAAAATAGCTCTACAATAAGGAAAATTGGCACTAATGCCATCAAAATAAAAACACAGAGCATTCCAACTCCTCATGTTTAACGCGAATCCTCGAAAAGTTTTGCAGCAGATGTCAGGGCCGTCTAGACGTTCGCACTGCACCAACTCCGGGTAAGTTTTTATTTTATTTTGACTTTCACACTATTTCCCCCCTACACCCTTTCAATGGGGGAAGCCCTCGCTGTGCTGAAATGAAAGAAAAATAAAGTGTATCAGGTGTTTTTGCAGTGTTTTGGAAGTCACGTTTAAAGGGAAATGGGAAGTGTTGCTTCAATTAATCTAATGAGGAGGTTTTGGTTTATGTCTATACTAGTGATTGTCAAGGTGTTTAGATTTGTGCACGTCTTTTCCCATAAACTAAGATTGCTTCAATAAAAAAAATTACTTCCAAAGTCAAAATCTAATCATTTATTTCGATTACACTGTTGAAATGCACTTTTGACCGTGACCATAACTAAAATGTTACAAAAATAAGAAAATGATTCTAGTTGTTATAAAGTTTCGGCTTTGGTTTTTTTGTTTGTTTTAGTTTTAGAACTTAACAGTTGAAACTATAGTTATTTTACACTTTTTTAGTGTTTTTTGAAGTTGATTACTTTTGTTTATATTTGTTAAATGTCTTCTTCTTGTCGTGTGGTAAGTAACTAACCTAGTGTTAGAGTCTTTGTGCTGCGCACGGACCTCTGAAATATGTATTTACTTCTACTTGGGGTGTGAATGCGTCTTACATTTTTGTTTTTTTTTTTACAAGTAAGGGGGTATACAATTATCAAAGAAAGGAAGAAAGAAAATACATTTATTTGAGACACGCCCAGGAATTTTAACAACAAAAACTAAACCTAATATTTCAACAACATTATACGAAGCAGACAAAATATCTCAATAACTGCTCGTTGAAACTTCACCAAATAAAATAGTCAAATTAAGCGGTGACTTATTTTAAGAAGACGGTTGAAAATTACCGTCTAATATTTATTTATTTGTTTATTTATAGTGTGAGCACATAACAAAAAAACTCCTTATTTAAAGAGCTCAGTTTTTTTAACTCAAATTCACTATTAAATTAATTCCAACGTACTAACAAGTCATGATTCTCAATTAAAAATACCTGGCACTAGGAAACGAGTATTTTTTTTTACTTACCCTCACGCCCTGCTCCTCAAAGGAGCAAGTGCAACCGACACTTGAAAAAAAAAAAGATTTTACAAGAAAAACTCACCAGTGCCTTAAGGCGAGGTTGCGGTCGTTTTTAACTTTTTTTAATGTCTGTATTTCTGATGTAATGAAAATAGTAGTACACAAACAAAATATTTATTTAACAATTAGAGGCATTTGTCTTTACAAATAGAATACCTAACATGATTTATGACATTAAACTCTATAGTAAATAAATCTATGAAGTTCACTTGAAATCGCTATTCCAAACGCGTTCAAAAGTTGCATTAGTTACAAAATTAGCAGTTTAAGCGCTCGCACTCACAATACAGTAGTGATATTCTATGAAAATAACCCCGCAAAATGTAGGTGAAGTGAAGGGTTACTGAGCAGCAGAGCTGTCATTCCATGCTAATGTTAGACGTTAACAGTTCACTTCACTCAAGTTTCCTCAAGATTTTTTAACTAAATCGACCGGCTTTGCCCATGCCTTAGTGCAACCGACCCTTAATGAAAAGTAGTATTTAAGGGCATCAAAGGGCATCTAACTGAATGATGTATTTATAACTACTTTGGCATAAATGAAAGCCGAGTATAATAAATTAAAAGCGCTTACGTTATTATTTTAATATGTAGCTGGTATTAAGTGTTTGAGAGTAAGAACTTGGTATACAGTGTGAGCCCCTAGTACTTAGACATGGTTTGTTTGATTAGGGCCTTGTGGCGAAATAGTAACATCCACATGGGTTGTTCGTAAGTTAAGATATGCTTGCCGAAGTACCACGGACTGGTTAAATGGGTATATGATAAATTATATTTATTTCTGTAAACAAATATGGCAATAATAATAATAATGGCTTTCTGGTGACTATTGCTTTCTTATTTGTTGTGTTTTTGTTAGCTGTAAGTCCTCAATGTACTATATAAATAAATAAATGAATAAATGAATAATTTCGCTTGGCAAGCGACGATGGTAAGAGACCGGACGGTATGTCGTTGTTTCCATGGAAGATGGGTAGGCCTTTAGTGTGGGACGCTACTTGTGTCGATACTCTTGCCCCATCCCATCTTCCTAGTTCTTCATGCTGTGCTGGCGCTGCTGCTGCGGCTGTGGAGAACCTCGAGCGGTGGAAATATAAGAACCTCGTTTGGAATTATATTTTCGAGCCGTTTGGGGTTGAAACTCTCGGGTCGTGAGGTCCGAGTGCTCATAGCTTGTACAAAGATCTTTCAAGACGCTTAATTGACACTTCGCGTGACCCGAAGGTCTGGTTTTACCTTGGTCAAAGGATAAGCATTGCCATACAACGTGGCAATGCTGCCAGTCTTTTGTGTACACTTCCAATGGACAACGATGCGGATGAGTTTCTTGACGCCATATTTTAGATTTTATTTTAATTTATTGTTTGTGAATAAAAGTATCAATCTTTCTGTAAATGGGTTCATACAAACACTTTTACATGTGATTTTTTTAAATAAAGGTCGGTATTTTGCCATCTGACTACTCTGAGAAGAAATACCGAAAGGAACTCAGAGGTCAGTCTCTTTTAAAGTCCAGACATTGTCTTGGTCAGATTATGTAAGAACCATGCAGATTTGTGTCTAATAATGGTCTTTTAAGGAAAGAACCACACAGATATGAGTGGACCAGATCAGTCAGTGCAAGCATTTGTCAGTTATCGTGAGCTCAACTCGGAACTTGAGGAGCTCTACATCCTGACGAACAATTCCAAAGAAAGAACATTTGGATTCGTTGCATAAAATACTCAAACTGCCAGATGACCTGGATGACCAATGATTACATATCTAGACTCCTTGCTGCCTCGGAAAGCACGCCACATCGTTGGTCTTGGTTGTCATTTTTAGACCTTACACTGCCGTTTGAGTATTCCTGAAAACTTTGACCAGCCAGTTTAACCAGGGGTATCTCGGTATTCAATTACTAGGTTCTCAAAGTCAGATAGGCAGTCCTTGTAAAATATTGATATAGAGCTACCTCCAGTCAGACTGGAAGCCCAACATAGTTGGGAAAGGAGTAAGCAGATGATGAACTGTTTTAAAGGTTTCCTCGAAAATGTTTTTCTTACACCGTTTTTTGAAGCAAATGATAAATTATACAATACACACATGAATTCGAAAAGTCAGTTTTGTCTTGGAATCAAACTTGAGACATGATGATGAAATAATGAGAACTTTTCCTAAGATACAGTTAGAGTGTAATTATTTTCAAAACTTAGCATTTAATTTAACTTCAGAAACTAATTTAAATATATTATATAATATGTACACTTAAACGAACTACTTACAAATAAAATAGTAAAAATCGGAACACTCAGGCGTCAAAGTACTCCTCCCCATCGCTGTCATCTGGAAACGTGCCCAGAAGACTGGCAGCATTGCCACGTTGAATGGCAATGCTAATTCTTTGGCCAAAGAATAAGCCAGCCCTCTAGAGCATTTCGACCCCAAACGGTTGTTGTTGTTAGAGTGTATATGTAAGTTGAAAAAGTCATATTGGTAGGTAGTTTTTTTGATTTGGACACGCAATCTCATACATAAGAGGTAAGGCCACAACCATTGCGACCTCACACTATTTAATACAACGGATGAAATTAAATAAATTAAAACACTTTTTACTTGAGTAAACGACAAACAATTCGTGCCATACATATTTATTGCAATTTTTTGAGCAGGCAACACCGACCATACGAGTTTAATTGACGATTTTAATATTCATTACAAGGAAAATTCAAAATGGACTCTGGATTTATTTATTCCGAAACAGATTTTCGGGACAGGCAGGTAAATAAAGCTTATTGTGTATTAATTATCTCCTCGGGGCATATTCATTGTGTGATCGTAATGTGTTTTATTTTAATAATTATTGTCTTGTGGTCTTTTTGTACCTAGATATTTATTTATTTATAAGCTGACCAATCAGAAGGTAAGACAAAACAAATCAATTTGTGATGTCTTATCATCTCTTACCTTCTTAATTTTAGCTTAAGAAGTTACGACTTGTCAAATGTCAAATTGTCACCTATTAATCTACTGAGAAGACTTTTGTCAAGCCAGAACGGAAAAAAAAAGACTTTTGTCACTTTTCATGTCATCAAAGATGACTGAATGTTTTCAATCGTGTGAATTAAACACACAATAGGAAGACAATGACAGCGCGGACACCGGTGTCCACTCGGGGTTTAATGAATTAAGTGTCGTTAAGATTTCTTAAATTTTCTAATGTTCCGCTAAACTTACCTATTTACTTATTTTATAAGAACCTTCTCCTGACACTGTCTAACAAACACAACAAAAAAAGAATTAGCGCAATTGGTCTATCGATGCCATGACCAAGGAAAATAGGGATTATTTTTTTATATAAGTAGATTATTAGAACTTCATGCACTAGCAAAAGACACTGTACAGACGCCAGCACATCAAGTTACCCCAATGTGTCAAATTTTCCCAATTGAATATGAACCTTATTCTCTTTGACATAAAGTTGAAAAACGATCAAAGAAATTTGACACATTGGGGTAACTTGACGTGCTGGCGTCTGTACAAAGGCGGACTTAATGCCTTAGGCATTTTATACCAGTCTACCTTAAGGTGGATGCAGAGACAAGACATGGTATACGTAGGAAGGTAACAAAAACATAATTATATTGGTGGATTATTGTAATAAAGACTTGAGACAAAATAATAACGACAGCATTAAACGATGTTCAAGGTCAAACACCGCTTGCTAAGGTCGACCATGGCATACCGAGACAGCTACGTGTCTTGGAAAGCATTGTCAAAGGGTGGTCAGAGAGCCAGTACCTAACTGGGTTTTGGAATTCAGGAAGGCAGTTGCTATGTGTAAAATAGGTACTTGGTAATCAGCTGCGTAAAGTTCTTCATATACAAGGTGTTTTTTTTTATATCCCATAACTCTAGGGTTATATTCTCTAGGTAAAAATAATACTAAAACTCCTAGAATAGATGCTCCAAAAATGCATAGTTTCGGAGATATCATCAATCATAATTAAATTATCAGTTGTTTAGTACCCGTAACACAAGCTCTGCTTAGCTTGGGACTAGATGGCGTTGTGTGAATAGTCGTGGAATATTATTATTAAGTATTATTAATATTATTTTTATTACCTAATTAGTTCAAAAATTGTCATCAGTACGACGACTCTTCTTTCTAACGTCACTTTTCTTTCACGTAAGGGTGTTTTACATTAATCATCGTGACTTTGTCGAATTATTTTGTATGATAGTAAAAAAAAAAAGGATGATTGAAATATAATTCATATGCCAGTTGATTCTTTGATATGGTCTCAATCATACCCTAGAGTTATGGGATATCAAAAAAAACACGTTGTATACCTACCATCCACTGATCAGACGGGTGGGTATAGTGGCCAAAGTGAGTTACTGCCCGACGATTGGTTCTTGTTTAACAAGTTTTATTTATTTATTTAATACTTTATGCAAACAAATTAATGTAGGTACAGCTGTGGTGGACTTAATGATATTGATCAAGTACCTACAATCACAAGACAATCTACGATACGTACGTCAGTTTAGTTCGTATGTGGCAAGATAGATGTCGCTAGGAGCATAGTTACCTACAATCTTACACAAACAAAGTCGCGAATAATTTCGAAGAATTTATATTATAAATATAAAGATTTTATGTAAGTGTTGCCTACTCGACAAAATGTACAGGACAACCGTTTTTTTTTATTACGGGATTACAGTGTTCCCTCCCATACTAAAAGTTGACTATTGTTGGACTGCCTCGTTGGTTTAGTGGTCAGAAGCGCTACTGCTGAGCATGAGGTACCGGGTTCCCGGATTAGGAAAAGTGTTTACTGAGATTTACCATCTGGAATTTCTCAATAGCAGCCCAGAGTCTGGATTTGCGCCCGATTGATGGCAAAAGGCTCGCCCCCTATTTATTACATGGGACTTTAACATAACTGGCGAAATGTGGGTGTTACTACCAGGTATACCTCTGCCTAGCTCTTCGGGAATTATGATGTTTTTCTTATATTATAAAACTTATTCACAATAATGAACACAATATTCTGTTTCAAGAAGTGCGTTTAGTCAACAGACTATTTAGAACTGACAGATTTGGTATAATTTTATACAACGCGTAACAACGCGTTGTATAAGATTATACCAAATCTGTAATGTCATGTAGTCTAGAATCACTAAAATCACTAGTTCCCAAAATTACCGACCCAGTCGGATCAACGAGTGATTGTTGGAATCTCGTACAAACTGACGGACAGGACATGAATATGCATGTTGGAGCGCGGCCGCAGCCCCCGTCGATTAATTGAACATCTACAGGTCTATCCGAGTGTGGGATTGCAGCAGATTGTCCTGGTGGTATATAAATTGAATGTTTGGCGGACCATCAAAGTTGGAACAAAGACCATCCATATGAAGGCCTCGTAAAACGATGTTTTATTTTAAACGTTACCTTGAAAGTGTGTGGAATCATTGTTATGGCCTGCTGCCTAGTAATAAATAAAAAGAAATATATACCTACCACAACTTTCCACACAACGCCATTTAGTCCCAAGTTAAGCTTGAGAGCTTGTGTTTTGGGCACTAAACAGCTGATATTACATCTATACATATAATAAGACTGTAAAAAAACTGTGTCTGTACATTGAATATATTTAAAAAATAATAATTGAGGGGGGTTTAGAAACAGTAATAGAGCACGAATCCAAAAAAAAAAGTCTGTCTGTTTGTCTGTTTGTCTGTTTGTCTGTTTGTCTGTTTGTTTGCACACGCTAATCTTCGGAACTACTGGACGGATTTGAATGATTTTTTTTTTGTTGTATAGATATTAAGTCTGGTCAACACATAGGCTATAATTTATCTTGAAAACTGGAACACCTGATGCAGAACCGCAACAGACCAGCTAAACTATAGGCGATACAAAAATGGTCCAATAGCAAAAATTGTTCCACGTGATGAGCATTTTCTGCTGAGAGAATAAATTTGAAGATCCGGAACACCTGATGCAGAACCGCAACAGACCAGCTAAACTATAGGCGATACAAAAATGGTCCCATAGCAAAAATTGTTCCACGTGATGAGCATTTTCTGCTGAGAGAATAAATTTGAAGATCCGGAACACCTGATGCAGAACCGCAACAGACCAGCTAAACTATAGGCGATACAAAAATGGTCCCATAGCAAAAATTGTTCCACGTGATGAGCATTTTCAGCTGAGAGAATAAATTTGAAGATCCGGATCTTCAAATTTATTCTCTCAGCAGACCAGCTAAACTATAGGCGATACAAAAATGGTCCCATAGCAAAAATTGTTCCACGTGATGAGCATTTTCTGCTGAGAGAATAAATTTGAAGATCCGGAACACCTGATGCAGAACCGCAACAGACCATCTAAACTATAGGAGATACAAAAATGGTACCATAGCAAAAATTGTTCCACGTTATGAGCATTTTCTGCTGAGAGAATAAATTTGAAGATCCGGAACACCTGATGTGGAACTTCAAGAGCCCAGCTACACTATAACATATATTGGAATGACGTCTTAGCAAGAGTTGTTCAGCCTTATGAGCACTCGCTGTTGACGTATAAAAATCGAAGATCTGGAACACCTGTTGTGGAACTCCAAGAGCCCAGCTACACCATAACTCAAATAGGAATGACGTCTTAGCAAAAGTTGTTCGGTCTGATAGGCATTTCCTGTTGACTTATAAAAATCGAAGATCAGAAACATTTGATATAGAAATTAAAACTATCACTAATTTCATTGCATAATTATAAAATAACATAAGTAGTACTACGCGGTGAAGGCGGGAAAAGTTCAGGACTGATTTTCGATGACGATGGTATATCGTTGAAAATTAGACTCTACTGGCTAAAACTCCCATTTTTTTTATCGTATGCCTTCGGGCTTATGTTATTTGAGTGTTTAATTTCCTTTTCCATTTATCTTCGTTACACGGTAGCTTACCCGGTAACGCAGGGGAGCAGCCACTTAGATTTTAATTGATCAGGTATCATCACAATAAAACTATAACCATGCCTGGAATGAGGTCAAATTTTTCCCAATGTTCCAAAAGTGCTAAATGATTAAAGACCATAAGTTCCCAACAATCTACCGAAGAGCGTTAGGAGAGACTTGATGCTGTTCGAGAACATGAGGCTGCAACTTGCTCCGTGGAAACTTCTTGGGATCGCGAAGCACGCCTGCATTCTCAGCGTATTTACATATCTACATCCAGGTCTCTAGAGACCAGTGAAGAATATGTGCGCGACTGACCGCTGATCGTGAACATCATGCACTGTCTCGCGAGTTGGAGACGTTCACGGAAAAAGCATGACGCTTGAGTTTTCAGCGTATATACGCATCGACTCTAGAGATAAGTGGGGGAAGGAGATGCGCGACTGACCGCTGATCGTGAACGTCACGCAACATATTATAGGCTATAATTTATTTTGGAAAATTGAACACCTAAAGTGAAAGAGATATAAAAATGGTGCCATTGCTAAAACTATTCCACGTGAATAGTGTTTTCTGCTGTGAGACTAAATTTGAAGATCTGGAGCACCTGTAGGGGAACTCCAAAGCCCAGAGACAATATAACATATACATAATAGAAATGGCGTCTTAGCAAAAGTTGTTAAGTCTGATGGCATTTCCTGTTGACCAACAAAAATAAAAAATCTGGAACATCTTGAATCGTCTCGCGCATCCCATTGATTTCCCGTCCCCGGGCTTATAGAATTCGACATCAGATGTTTCAGATCTTCGATTTTGACGACCCCGTTGTCGCTGGCATAAGCAACAGGATCCGCGTACGAAGTCGCGGGCAGAAGCTAGTACTTAAATATTTCTAAATACACAGAACAAATGATCGTAATGAATTAATCCTGCTGCCTTGTATGGATCAGAATGCTGTGCCATAAATTTGTTTATAATTTACTTATTTACTACGCTAAAAAGAAACCAATTTCAATAAATAGACAGTACAACACACAGAGTGTCTACTTATCGGCAAAACATCATAAAATTATCGTAAAATAAAATAATATTAATCTTAAAAACTAAATGCTGTCAGTGCCAGTGGTCCACTTACGGGATTCAAGTTTTAACCCCAATGGGTTATAAATAAAAACCCTGAACACATAAAGATCTTATAAAAATAAATAGATAGGTGTTATGGTTTTTTTTTTTGTTTCACCCTTCAAACAAGAGAAAAACACAATCAAAAACGCTTAATCTGTTCGGGACCTCCAGGTGCACATACAAACTCATCAAACTTACAACACCCAATCGTTTTTGCGTCGGTGGTTTAAAAATACTAGTATTCAGCTGTATCCGATTAAACTGGAAGCCTATCCTAACTCATTTCGGAAAATGTAAGACAGATAATTATGGTGACACTACCAACAGACCCCCATTTTTATTTTTCTAAGTAAGTCCCAATAATATACAAAACTTTACTATCATTTTTATTTTAGACAATAGTAAAGAAAATAATCGCTAAAAGCTCTAAATAAGCCAAATTACTAAGAAATACTTAGAATATTATCTACATCAAATACTTTTATCATCTGCTACGTAATACGTAAACTTTCACGATCACTATTCGAAGGCCAACACTATCATGATACACGAAAAAAGCTTTACGTTATCTCACATTAGCTTTACTCTAATAAAACATCTCGATAAACAAATTAATAATAATATAATACTAGCCTGCCCCCCTAGCCAAGTTACTTATCACCTTTCGCTAAGTCACGTGGTCAAAACAAAGGGATTTGAGGCGTTCTCGATTGTAGAAAGAGAATAGATACGAATCGTTTGTAACTTGGCTAGGGGGGCTGTTACTGTTCCACTGCAGGGCAAAGGCCTCTTTTAATACAGAGAAGGCACAACATTTAATCACCATGCTTGCTCAAGGCGGATTGGCGATTTCAAACTGGCACATTTACTCCAGGTTTCCTCACGACGTTTTCCTCCACCGATGACGTCTTGATAATGATAATAAATAATATTCCACAACTTTTCACACAACGCCATATCGTCCCAAGCTAAGCTTGAGAGCTTGTGTTATGGGTACTGAACAGCTGATAAACATACTTAAATATTTCTAAATACATACATATTATTAATAAATTACACCCAGATACAGAACAAATGATCGTGCTCATCTCACAAACATTTGCCCTGGGTGGGAATCGACCCCACGACCTCCGTGTATTTACTTAGAAATATATAAGTATGTTTATCAGCTGTTTAGTACCCATAACACAAGCTCTTACCTTAGCTTGGGACTAGATGACGTTGTGTGAGAGTTGTGGAATATTTATTTATTTTATTTATTATTTAAATCCAGCAGTGCACGCGATAGGCTAGATTGATTGATGACATAATTAGGTACATAGGCAACACAGCTCACTCTCACAAACTCTGCTTTTAAGAATACATTTCAGTTACCTTATAAAACTCTCCACGTGCAAGAATATCTTAAATTCACATCAACACGCTCCCAACAGTTTTATAACGCCAATTCGTATTCTATGTCTTTTATAGAGCTTTTTAAATGCTCGTAAAAATAAGCAGTAAACAATGTACTTTATATAAAACGGCCGCTTAAGATAGTGATGCACTGTTGAAGATAATTTATAGCTTGAGGTAAGTATCGCTTACGATAACTTATAAAGTTTTCTGGGTAGCTTGTACACACGGCTACACACATGAGCGTACCTAGCTTTTGGTCTAGGGGGGTGCCGCTTAGTTTTTTTTTCTGTTCGATCCTAAGTTCCTAACCTAAAGATTAATAGTTGCTTTTTTCTTGATTTACGGCTGATTCATCAGCCAAAACGGTGTACAGAGGCCAGCACATCAAGTTACCCCAATGTGTCAAATTTCTTTGATCGTTTTTCAACTTTATGTCAAACAGAATAAGGTTCATATTCAATTGGTAAAATTTGACACATTGGGCTAACTTGACGTGCTGGCGCACAGAGCAAAATATGTTCAGTCTTTTATTTGTTTGCGGGCTGGCTCGGAATAGATATATTACTACTCGACCACACGGTTAGGCATTATGTCTATCAAATGTAGCTGGATCTTTTAAATGGGATTGCGAGGTCCATTCCTGTATTTAACGAGGTTAATTAATACAAGTAAAGTGTGGAAGTGCCTCAATGATTCAAAGACAAGGAAATTAACCTGAGCGAGCGAAGCGAGGTCCAATTTTTTTAGCACTACATCTCAGACAGATTCGGAAATTGAGGTGCCTTAAAGCACTTGGCGTATCTCATATTATAGTTTTGCTTATTCCCAGGCTGACTAAAAAGAGTTTGAGCGATCGCAGCGAGGTCGAAAAAACTTCCTTGAGAACCACTTGATCCACAGGTGAAAACAGCATCAGCGTAGTAATTATTGAGTCTATCGCAAACAGACAGACAGACATACGGCCGCGACGCAAACACGGATCCACAGATGTAGGCAATCACTCGATCAACCAGACAAAGTAGTACTTTATTATGGATCTTATACCAATCTAGTTAAATTATTACCTCCCCTACTACTACTATTTCAAATGCTACTACCTCCTCTAGTAGGTATTGTATGTAACATAGAAATACGCAGCGCAGTAGTTCAGTTTAAAATTGTGTATTTTGTATCTTTCAAAATCAATGCATTGCAGTAAGTTAGTTAGGTTAGGTAGTTAGGTTAGCTATAGGATAAGTATGGTAAGTTAGGTTAGGTTATATGTATATATACTTTAATGGATGTAGGTATTCAAAAGTATTTATATATTTTTTGCTGTCGTCTAGTATTCATAGCACAAGTTCTACTTACTTTGGGACTATTTAAACGCGCAGGAAAACTGGCTCCCCATTTTCTGCTAACAATGGATGACATTCCTTACTCTCAAAGCATTAAAATGTTATAGTCAAGCATTTAATTTGTGACGATAAGTGGAGACGACATTGCTTGTGTAGACCCCTGATTTCTGATTTTATTAAACTCAAGCACAAGACATTGTACCCTGAATTTTATAAACCTTCTAGCCATTTTTATATTTAATAGGCTGGCTTCTTTACATTCAATTAACTATAGACAATGTTAACGACCGATAAAGTACTAGTCGAACTGGACCAAATAGTGTTCCGTACAAGATTAAAGATACCCGATTGTTAAGATGCCCCAGCTAGGTGAACTGGAGACCCGAAGAAGGTGGCTGGGTCAGGCTGCATATGTATAGTCGGGGGTTGCGAAAGTATCTTCTGTTCCCGTGACCCCCGGCGCAGGTGTGAGAAGGAATACGGGGTGGTTTTTAGTCAGTAAGAGTCTGACAGACCCCATGAGAATTTTCCACCCCTTAAAAAAAAGGCTGCTTGTGGAAGGCAGAGGTGTGCTCAGCCCATGTTCTGCAGTGGACTGCAATAGGTTGAGTTGATTGCTTGATTGTTAAGAGAGAGCAAAATACGTATTTTCTAGTTCAAGAAAACACACACACAATGTGAATATTTTTACTGTTTATGAGATGCAGCCCTCTGGTCGACAGACAGACGATGGGACTTTAGGTAGGAAACTTATAAATGACTAACACTTAGCTCGCGACGTCGTTCGCGTGTATTGTATATTTTCATAGGGGATGTTAATACACAATACCAGCCCTCTTGGTTTGAACCTAATTATAATATAGTATATGACACTCACAAATACAGGGCTTTGTATTGGTAGAATATTTTTTACAATCGGTTTAGTAGATCCAGACCCCTACGACGACACATCACAGACTTTGCCGCATTTTAATAATGGACAATTGTATTTTTTCTCTAAACAATTGTAGGCTAAAGGCTAAGGTATTTATAAGGCAGATGTAAGTGGGAACGCCGGAAGGGCCCTCGAAGGACATACATAGACCTTATTGGTGAGGTTCTTCAAAATGGTCAGGTGCGTAGTACTCGCAACCGGCGTGTGTGTATGACAACATGTATAAATGTAAACGATGCAAAAGAAGTATGTTAGAATCGTAGCATATGGCGCTCTGTAATTTCTGCCTATCCCCATGGGAAAATGGCGAGAGTTTATGTATGTATGTATGTAATTTTAGGCTAACCTATTTCATAAATAGATAAATCCTAAAAATATAAAATAATGTAAAAATAATTATCAAAACTTGAGTTGGCATTTAGTATCATTATTTCCCACAAAACCTTTTAATTCCATTCTTCCCTTCATTTAGAAGGGGTTACCCAAAAACTTCATTAGTATTCCGATTGGCTCAGGTGGTTTCGTGATGCGTGGTCAGTGGTCCAAGTCAAAGGATTCCAGTTGAGGGAGACATCTTTTAAAGGAGAAGAATTTTCTATACTAATCGAATACCTACTATAAAGGGGAAAATTTTCATCCGATACTTGTATCCGTCAAATATACTTGCATCAAATGCAATATTCTGACCCATACCCATCCCACTCCATCTTTTCTTGTTTTTCTTTATTATCTGTATTTCTTTTGTTTTATAATCTGTGCGTCCAAATAAAATATTATCTTTCTTTCTTTCCATACCTACATATACTAAACCATTTGGAAACACATTCATTGTGCGTACAGAGGAGGGGAATTCCCTGCCGGAGTCGGTGTTTCCAGTTAGCTACAACCTAGGGGTTTTTAAGTCAAGAGTGAATAATTACTTTACTAAGGCAAGCCTGCTTCATCTTCGACTACATCATCGCTTACCATCAGGTGAGATAGTGATCCAACGCGAGCCTATCAATGATAAAAAATAACTCTGTAGAGCTTCTGATTTGAGCCAAGAGTCTTTAAACTTGACACGCCACGATACTTGACAGAGGTCCAAGCGAATCGACACATTTTGACAGGTGACTGGACACATGTCAAGCTGAAAGGGGGACTTGAATTTGACAGCGTAATCTAAATGGATTGAGTGTAACGTCGGCTTTATTTGTTGGAGTTAGAATCACAATTTTGAATTTGGAATTAATTGTTTTTACGATGGTTAAGTTTGCCCGTCCAATAATTGGCGACCGTTTTTTTGCAGAAGAAAAATAAAACATACAGCAGTGCAATTCCGGTCAAATCACCGCGTGAAAATGTAGACGCAATGAGCCCTAATTGAGCTGTCATTCCATACTAATGCTAGGCATTGACAGTTCACTTCACTCAAGTTTTCACGGCGTGACATTTACTGGATCGACCGGCCGATGACAAGTGCAACGCACACGTCGAACAAAAAGTCTGCCAGAAACATAGATAAGTATTCGGTCATAAATAATAATAAGTATGGTCCTCGCGTCGCACCCATTCGATTATTTATCGGTCTTTACTGTCTTTTAATGGTTATAGTTACATTGACTATTATGTTTTTGTTATCACCTTTTAAAACCCTTCATTTTGATATCCCACTCGATGTATTTGAAGAAAAATCAATTTCAAACTCCATTTTACTTTGTTTTTTACTTTAATGTATCCAGTGGCACTTGCGCTATCAAGATAAATGATTTATTCAAATCCGTTCATTGGATTAACAGTTAAAAGGGAATGAAAAAAACGAGATAAACTTAGAAGTTTAACCTGTATCATGTATGTTTGTTGTCGGGTAAAAAGTTGGGTGGGCAGCCAATTAAAATTTTCTAGAATGTTTAACTCTTTATTACATAATCTAACCTTTCTGTAATCTATTTATGTAGTAACAACTTATAGGTCAGGTATAGATTTGACTTTAGCTCGAACATGAGAGGTAAAAATAATATTATCTGCCTACTTATTAACTAATTCAGAAATATTTAACACACAAACTTACTAGAGTATCTGTTTATCATTAGCAAGCATCGCCCGGGTAGCAACACTGTATGCAGACATGTACCTACCTATTGCAATTTATTAATCAAAAGTCATCGGAGATGTTAATCTTTAAATACATAAATCAATTTGTATCTAATCTAGAACTTACTGGTCACACACGATAACTGTATTGGTGTTGAGAAATACACGTAAAGTGAATTGTCGTTAGTGAATTAATTACCTTTCATTGAATTTGGTTTTAACAATGAAGATACAGTGTTTGGTAATTTTGTTAATTAGTGGGCATTCATTGTGTTCTTTAAGTAAGTATTTTTCGTTGTCTAATCAAGGAAAGGGGTTTACTTTTTTGTGATCTGATTTGGATTGCATTTCATGAGCGAAAGAAACGTTATCAAGCACTAGTTGGTTTCCAACGAATGGTCTACAGAGTTCACCAATTTACCGTGAGCCACCAATGATCCACCATAGTTATAATACGGTCCCCATAAAGTTTCAAACTTTTAAACTATTCTATTCAGATTTCTGAACTATTAGAAAAGTTGTGACTGCTATAACGGTACTTACTATTATCAACGCATGGTATATTTTTCTAATTTGAACGACCGTTTTTTATTTTATTTGCTACGACTAAAATGTTAAACTTTTAAAAATCCACAGAAAACGACATCTGATCGTGCCTCTCTACCATTTCGTGCTCTCGCTTGCACGCTCGGTTCAGGTGGAACGTGACAATGAGTCATACTTTTTCTTGAGCGCACTGTGCAGTCAGCGTTCATCGATTCATAAGACGTTGTCACGTCAAAAACCACTGATTACAGATCAGTGGTTTTAACGTGACAACGCACTCTTTTTGACGTGACTCTTCAATATGTTGAGTGTCGGAATTGTTGGAAGTTCAACAATTCAATAGCAAAGAGCATTGTCATTCAACGTGGCCATGCGGCCAGTCTCTTTGGCACGTTTCCCGTAGAAAGCGATGCGGATGATTTTTCTGATTTATAATTTTATTTTTTTTTATTTATCTTACCTTTCTTTTTGTTTTTATTGTGTGTGTATGTATATAGAAGTCAGTTTTGCTATAGTACCTAACATTAATTTCATGGTCAACAAATGATTGAAATCATAAAATTTCTAAGTCGTCTCTTTTGTTTTAGTTAACAATGTCCGTCTCATCGATCACACTAGCTACGCGATAAATGTTGTAACAAGGACAATGAATATTGTTGAAGAAAGGGGATGGTGGAACTTGAAACTGCCTGAAGTTGACTATCAAATAAAGTAAGAAATATAACGTTTAGCTCTTTTATAATTTTTACTCAATGATCAACGAATGTCAAGGGGCTACGTGACAAAATTTTTATTTTTAGTCCCTCATCTAGATTACAAGAAAATATTCGACACATATTTTTTTCTTTTTGCACGTAAGTAATCAAAAATTCACGGCGATACATCGAGTCAAAATGTCGCATGACGTCACTAGCCAGTAGAGTTTATGCTAGCTAATGACGTTCCAAGCCCCCTTTCCTCAACTCTAATGCGCTTTATCTAAGCAGATTTCCATCAATTTGAAAAAGAAAAAAATATGCGTCGAATATTTTTTTTATCTAGATGAGGGACCAAAAACTAAAATTTTGTCGAAGCCCATTGATATTAGTTGAGCAAGTAGTCCATTACTGATTTACAATTTACTAACCAGACAGCTATGCATCAGACACAAACAGAATGACATGCTAGCATCATCTAAGCATAGTAGTAGTGTGTGGTGGTGGGTAGGTGTGTAGTGTAGTGTGTGTGATGCGTTGAATTTATCTCACTACTTTTCCTTACTGGGCTAGTTTTCAATAACCGACCAAAGCCGTGGTAGGTACTTTCTGGCCGCGACACAGTCGCATTTTGAATCAGGGTTAATAAGAAAACAATGTACAAAATATGGGGACGTTAGAGCACACATTGTAGGGTATAATAAGACTATGAAACAGTACTAAATGCTTGCACTGACTGATCTGGTCCCCTCATTCTGTGTGGTTCTTT
This sequence comes from Euplexia lucipara, assembly GCA_921972225.1. NCBI lineage: Eukaryota > Metazoa > Arthropoda > Insecta > Lepidoptera > Noctuidae > Euplexia > Euplexia lucipara. The sequence continues at coordinate 3,698,151 of OV179161.1, read as the reverse complement.
CCTCAAAAGACCATCTCAGACACTAATATTCATGGATCTTACATGATTTGACCAATATAATGTCTGGACTTTAACACGTTAACTGTCCCCATACATATTTTTTGGATAACCCCAAATGTCCAAATCATTTTTTGTAATATACTGTTGTTGGTGTCCTGTTGACAAGTCCTGATAAATAGAGCAACATAACACACAAGTCCATGAAGTTAGAGCGCATAGAAAGTTACAAGGGCGAGTGCACCATTTACGGTACATGGACGTGATGAACCCACGCGGCGTGTACTGTATTCGGTACATTGGACAGCTAACGTGTTAAAAGAGACTATGACCTCTGAGTTTCTTTCGGTGTTTCTTCTCAGAGTAGTCAGGTAGGTAGTGAAACTCCGATCTTATCTACTAGTTAAAAAAAAGAATTATAAAAGTGTTTGTGAAAACCTATTTACAGAAATAAATATCTTTTACTAAATTTCTATTATGACGTCACGAATTTCTTACAGTGAATCTATCCTGAACACGCCCCTTAGAGGAACATTGAATTACGCCAACGGTTTCGTCTCATCCATACAACATGTGGACATCGTGCAGTCTACGGTGCAGCAAGTGTGGAATTTCAACGCTTCTGCTGCGAGTACGCATACGGTGACCGTGCGAGCAACAATGAGGTTGCATGACTTAGCAATCGGGTATGACGTCACCGGTCACTTGGCTGGTGATACTGAGGTTTATCGGTATACTGCGAAATATGTACACCCGCTGGTCTCGTTTGCATTCTCTGTAAGTTCTGTTTTGTTTTAAAGATTTCTTTAAGAAACTGCCCGTTGACTTGGTTGAATAGAGCCTCTGACTCGGATCTCATAGCGTCAAGTTTTACGTTTTTGTGATGTTGTTTTTGCTTTAATTTAAACTGCAAAACAATCCAAGAGTAATCCATCATTTAGATCTAACCTAATGAGGATTTGTAAAGAAAGTAAATAATTTACGTAGGTGCATACGCCAGATCGTCAAGTTAAACCAATGTGTCAAATTTCTTTGATTTTTTTTCAACTTTATGTCAAACATAATAAGGTTCATATTCAATTGGGAAAATTTGACACATTGGGGTAACTTGATGTGCTGGCGTCTGTACAATTTATCACTAATAATATATTGGGTTAGATAGCTCATGATTTCATGGTTTGAACATGTATTAAGACGTTCGGCAAAGTGCGGAATATCTCCTTCAGCATTGACTTAAAACAAAAGTCTAGCGTTTTTGTAAGTTATCAATATAATGCATTGATACCTACTGAAACATGGTCTTTCATAATGAACCTCATCTGGAATATTAGGGTTTCAAATAAGATATAAGTAAATCCACAGACGGACCTACGTAGGCCGAAGAATTTCCTTGATAGTTTTTCATCTTTAATACAAATGGAATATGGTTAATGTTTATGAGAAATTTACAGGTTGGGGTAGGTTGACGTGCTGGACGCGGTGGTGTCCTTCTGGACGCGGTGGTGTCCTTCTGCGAAACAGTCATTTCGCAGAAGGAGGCTGCGGAAAGGGAGAGGGAGATTACTTCCACTCACCCTGCCCGCAGCAGACGCACCGGGCGCAGGCGGAGGGCGGACAACGCCCTCTTCCAGCCCCCCTAATTGGGTCCAGGGGCGACGGACGCGGGGATGTCCGCCGCCCCCCACGTGCATGGACCCGAGGTGGCGGCGCGTCGTGTTCACGCGCGCCCCTCTTAGACGTCGCGAGGGGAGTCTAACACCTCACTCCCCTCGCTGACTTGGCAAGGCCCGCGGGGCCGGCACCAGTCGGGGGTCGCGGAAGTATCTTCCGTTCCCGTGACCCCCGGCGCAGGTGTGAGAAGGAACACGGGGTGGTTTTTAGTCAGTAAAAGTCTGACAGACCCCTCCGCCTCCCCGAGCGGGGGACATCCATGAGGATTTTCCACCCCTAAAAAAAAAAAGGTTGACGTGCTGGCATATCTGTACCTACTATATACGTACCAACCAAGCCTTTTCGAAAAACCTCACCAGCAAGGTCATTTCCTGCCCTATTATTGTATTTATATTTTCAGATTATAAGAGACATGAACACAGATGCAATTTCAGTGACAATTGTTGGTACCGTACCAAGGACTACGTCACGTATTGCAGAATATAGACCCATGGACAGCACATCTGACTTATTTGTTCAAACGGTAAGAACATAGATTCTACACTAAACTGCTACTAAGATTGAAAGATTAAGCTGTTGCCACGCTCTCATTTTTTAAGGCAGAAATGCGAAAACGTTGTGGTTTAAAAGAAGAAGTAGTAACAAAAATTGAAAAGAGTATGCTTAGATGGTTTGGTCACGTTGAAAGGATGGATGAAAGGCGACTAACGAAAGGTATTTACAAGGCAGATGTAAGTGGGAACGCCGGGAGGGGACGCCCTAGAAGGACATACATAGACCTTATTGGTGAGGTTCTTCAGAAAGGTCAGGTGCGTAGTACTCGCAACCGGCGTGTGTGTATGACAACATGTATGAATGTAAACGAAGCAAAAGAAGTATGTAAGAATCGTAGGATATGGCGCTCTGTAGTTTCTGCCTACCCCCATGGGAAAAAGGTGTGAGTTTATGTATGTATGTATGAAAATGCGAAAAATCACTGTCTTAATTGAGAAAATTAGACCTCACCAAAGTTACACTTATCAGTGGTTAGCTATCAGCCAACCGGCTTCACAGTTACCGCACCAGTTCAAGACGCTTCTTGAAGCTTAAAACAGTGATGTTAATTTTTAACCAAAAGAAGTAAGTATGTAGAAATATTAGCATACCTATGGCGCTCTGTAGTTTCTGCCTACCCCCATAGGATAAAGGCGTGAGTTTATGTATGTATGTATGTATGTTATTTTTTTCTGCATATTGATTTTTAAAAACAGTTTTACAAGTCAGTCAAGCAAAAAATTAATGTTCTTAAAACGAGTGAGCTAAGGCGATTAACACACGGCACCGCGCACCGCCGCGGTAGGCGGTGAAGCGGATCTCATGGCGCATTGGCCTCTAATAAATCCGTTGGTACCTTACACACGTACACCGCCCGACCGCGCGGTCGAGCGGGACGCCAGACCTTCAGAACCGCCTCGGTACGCGGTGCCGTGTGTTAATCGCCTAAGATTGGCGTTTCAATATCTGACTACTCTGAGAAGGGTCTGTAGGCCATGCAGGTTAGTGTCTGAAATAGTCTTTTGAGGAAAGTCAGTTGTCAGTGCACTCATTCGAAAGAAGTCGACGTGAGCTCAACCCTTTTCTGACATTCATAATATAGGGGTTAATTTTGTTTTATCAACTTACTAATCCTTATATTCTTTTATTTAATTCTTTCTTTCTCAATAACTACCTGAAAAATCCTATCCAAAGGTTGAAAATCCTATCGTAAGAGTTCGCTTTTTGCGATAAGGCCGCCCATCAAACCAGTCTATGTAGCTCTAAAAGTTATTATTTGTATGTTCCAAAGAGATTTAAAAGACTATAGAGCGGGCATGTCAAGGAAATGTCATAGAAAAACTTTGATCCCATGTCTCAGTAACGCCATCTAGAATAATATATGAATATTGGAGCGGCAGCGGAGCGTACTAAAAAAAACTCATAGACTTGACACTTTTTCGAACGAAAATTTTGTTTGTGATGTCCGGTCTATAGGTATTGAATGTCTTTGGTATGTTCATAATATTCGTACAAAGTGAGAGTATAAAGAGATATAGATAGAAAGACGAGAGGACCAGACGAGATCAAGACGAGTCGACGATCGAGATGAAGAAATTCAATCCTATTCCAATTTACATACATACATACATACATAAACTCACGCCTTTTTCCCATGGGGGTAGGCAGAAACTACAGAGCGCCATATCCTACGATTCTTACATACTCCTTTTGCTTCGTTTACATTCATACATGTTGTCATACACACACGCCGGTTGCGAGTACTACGAGTACTACTATTCCAATTTACTAACTTATACCAATAATAATTATGTTTCAGTTCGATCCTATTGGTATCACAGCCGATGGCATACTCGATTGGGCCAATCAAGTATTTCAACCTATAACATTCAATTTGGTGACTGGAGAAATACCATTCCCGCAAATTTGCTACAACTGTGCTGCATAATAATATTGTAAAGAAACCACATCTTTAAAACCAGAAACAGTTGACGGATTCAAAATCGTGTTGGAAATCGTGAGATTTTAGTTCTGTACTATGTCGTTTGCCATGCTGTTGATGAGTTAAATCTGAAATTAATAAAGAAACAGGGCTCAGGGGTTAATTTTGTCTTATTTTATTTATTTAGCTGTACCCTGCCACGCTTCGCTGTGGCACATTGTGCTTGAATGGTTAAAAAAAATAGATAAAAACAATCCTTGATGCGGCTTATATATCATGGTATTTCAGCTCGATCGGTGCAGAACTTTTTGAGGTTTTGAAGCGTACACAAACTAGCATAACATTTTTATATATATAGATAGATATGAACTAAGAATATTACGTGTTGACATACCCTGTTTATTATTTGTTTCCCCTGATTTTTTTTTTTTAATATTACAAACTAGTGCTTGACTGCAATCCCACCTGATTAGTTTCTTGAACGTATAGAAGAAGTTATCTTTAAAGGGAGTGCACATTTGAAAGCTTGATGTGCTGTAGTTTGTACATATATAGCACGTCAAGCATTAAAATTTTCCCAATTGAATAAGATTTTTAAACTGTTTGTAATAAAGTAGAAAAACTATCAAAGAAATCTGGCACTGGCCTCTGTGCACATAAATTACAGTGACATTCTCGAGCTGACGTAAACGCATGTTTATCAGAACTATACAAGCCATTGACGTTATTTTTCCTCTGGGTATAGCTTTGATCCTCAATGTAAGTTTGCACGTAATCCAGAAATTATCAGAATCCTGATTCTACCAACATGTAAATAAAGAGAAAGGATTTACTTACAACCTCGCAAAAATAAAAATAATGGAGATAAAAAAAACGGCTACGTCCTGTATGAGGCCAATAGGCATATCATAGCGAGATACTGAAACAATAAGTACCTAGATAAAAAATAAAATAATAAATAATAATAGCTGGTATTTTGATAGTGCCCGAAATACACTTAAAAATATCATGAACTGAACATGACTGCCTCATTGGTCGAGTAGCACTACTGCTTGGTATAAAGATCCTGAATGTGAATCCCGGCAGGTCGAATCAAGTGTGATCCCTTTTCTATTTGTTTTTTTTTAGTAAAAGTCAGAAGCCAGAAAGTCTGTGTCAACCAGTTTAACCAAAGGGTATCGTGTTACTCAGTATCTGGGTTGAAGACCTCAAACAGGCAGTCACTCCATGTGAAACACTAGTATTCTGCAGCTGGTTAAACTGGAAGCCGTTTAAAAAATATTTGGGAAAAGGCAGATGCTAACTTCGAGTTCCACTAGGCATTAGGCCTCTCCCAGCTTCGCCACATCAACCAATTACAAGAGCCCCCAAAGCTGTCCTAAAACGTATTTTAAGCGTTGGTACATCTGTAACGGAAAATGCGTCGCGTATTATCGGTCCCTTAACGCAGAACCCTTAGGCTGCGGTTCCATTGAAGCGGAGTTGGGCGGAGCGGAGCGGAGACATGCCGAAATTGTCCTATCACAGGCGAGACGAGTGATGCTATGAGGAATTCAACCAGTGTGATTGGTCGATTTCTGCAGGTCTCCGCTCTGCTCCACCGAACTCCGCTTCAATGGAACCGCAGCCTTACGCCCCGCGCCGCGCCGTGCCCGTAACCTTTCAAACTCAACCGATGCGATGATGCGTAGTGCGTCGAGGTACAGCATCGCATACGCTCGGCGCATTTTCCGTCAGATAATATGGCCATCATTGTTTAGTTTTTAGCTTATTGTTCATGTAGATGATTTAATATACTTCCATTAGTTTTGATATTACTACCAAACTACTAAACCGATTTTGACTAAATTAAAATAGGCAGTTTATAGATTCAAGCAAATGTCATCGAAAAATTCCTGTGTCAAAAGAGCTGGTAGAAAATGCCTAATGTCGGCCTTTGTATAGTTTTTTTTTACTTGTGCATAAAGCTTTAATAAATAAATAAATAAAAGCGCTTAAAAGACTGGTGGAAAGGATGAATGAAATGCGACTAACGAAAGGTATTTGTAAGTGGGAACAAGGTAGATGTAAGTGGGAACGCCGGAAGGGGACGCCCTAGAAGGACAAATATGACCTTATTGGTGAGGTTCTTTAGAAAAGTCAGGTGCGTAGTACTCGCCAACCAGCGTGTATGGCAACATGTAGGAATTTAAAAAGAAGTGTGTAAGAATCGTAGCTTATGGCGCTGTGTAGTTTCTGCTTACCTCCATGGGGAAAAGGCGTGCGTTTAGGTATGTATGAAAAACGGTGTTGACAAGTAATGCTGATTATCTGGTCTAAAATTGGCATTCTTTTTTTTCTGGTAACATGAAGTGTCGACTTAGTAATCAATTGAAAAATTATTGCATTTATTATCAATGAAACCAAGATATCTACGATTACATCTACCAATTTGTCCGGCTTGATGTTACAATGTCACAAAGATAATCCTATACAAACAGGGCTTATTGCACCGATTTATCTAAAATCTTAGATTAGTTATAAAGGTAACATAAGTAATTGATTACCTATTTGACGGATCTTATCAAATTACTTCGTTACATTGTTAATTTCTATTACGTAAATTATTTAATGATGTTCAGTTCAATATATTTTTTAGAAGTACATTATTTTTAATAACGTTTTTTTTTTTATTTGCTGTTTTTCAAAATGAGGACTGTTTTGTTATTTTTGTTTCTGTGTGTGGCAGGTGCTTTTGGGCAAGTACCATGGGGTAAGTTAATATTATAATTGGTGGAATTACCTAGGAGTCGAGTTAATGACGTCAGAATTGAGGTTGGTAAAGCCTATGACCAGCTGTAGAGCACAATAGGGTGATACAAGCTCCTCATTACGTAGTTGTTCCACATGATATAATAATAAATAATACATACACATTGACCCTGTCCCCGATACCATAAAAAAATTCTAGATTGAATAATCGGAATAATACTAATCTTTAGTTTTAGACATCATACAGTCCAATTTGTTAGTAAAAAACATATTATTTGTTACTAAATAATGTTCGTAGGTACTTACAAACATTTTAAAGTTTTTTTTTGTATTAATAAATTGGTCGGACAAACCAAACAACGGTACCAACCGACAAACTTTACAAAATTCCTAAAAATATGACAGTAAGTAAGTAATTGTTATTGTACACCACTTCGAATCTAAAATAAAGACATTTTTTTTATAGCACAACGATCACGAGTCAGACACTACACCGAATTTTTCTCACAAGTCATTCAAGAAACAATCTATGAATTGGAAAGAAGAGGATTTAGCAGTCTGACATTGTTGAATATCAATCGGAATATTGAGTAAGTATACAGGGTGTAACGGAAAGGGTATATACATCCGAAGGGCACGGATTCTCTTGGTGATAAGAAACGACATGGCAACGTTTTTATACATATACATACATAATTGTAAAGTTGAGCCCGCCCGCGCCGTCGCGCCTTCGTCGGTTAGGCAGAGCCCGATAGGTCTGTACTAGGCGCGCAGAACCCGAGATAGATATGCTTGAACCTTGCCGGACAGGATTATGACCCTCATAGTGCGGTGACACGTTTGTTATGATTTTGCATTTAATAAACTGTCGATATTAAATAATATCGTGAAGTTTCAAAGTTATTAGTTGGGAGCTGAAATTTTGAGGAAAGACTCGTTATTAAATACTCTATTCACCCTGTTTGTATGTATATACCCTTTCCGTTACACCCTGTATAAACAACTGAAGGGGAGGTTATAGCTAAACAGGTAATAACAGCCTATCGAAGGTTAAACTACACTTGGCCGTTGGCAAGGTCAGTCCGTAAATGGTTTACCATTCATTATTTCAAAAAAGGTTTTGATACCAACAGCTTCTGTATAAAGCGTTTTTTAAGATAATAAATACCTAACAAATCTCATTCTTACACAGTCGCCCATCATTGACAAAATTAGCAATAACTCATAAATAACATTAAAATTACAACTACAATGACTAATATCGAGATTTCTTCGTGATTCGGTAAGCACGCCCCGCTGCCCGCGAAATTCGAGGCCGAGGCCTTAGTGTTCCCAGTTACGGGCTGTGGAGGTCAGGTAGACTGTCGCTCCATGTAAAATACTGGTACTCAGCTGCATCTGTATAAACTAGAAGCAGACCCCAACAAAGTTAGGAAAGGGCTAGGCAAGTAATGATTGGCACTGACGATTCTTTCGCAAGAAACCCTAGATCCTGCCTACTTACTAATAGAAAATATTGAAAATTTTAGCGATAGGATGTACCGATGGGAAGTGAACGGTACAGTACACTACAGTGATGGCTTCGTGGTCTCCATTCAGAAGATTGACGTCACAGCTATGACACAGTCAGTAGGTGCAGCCGTTATTAACGAAGTCTCTACTCCAAGGGCTGTCGTGGGAGGAACACTGAACTTGAGGGACATAAAGCTTGGCTACGATGTGACCTTCCATCAGGTCAATGGTTTTGTGCAAAAATTCACCGGGGACTTCACACATGTCTTGATTACTTGGGCTATTAGTGTAAGTTGGGCCCTTTCCTTTTATTACAAGTATTGTTTTTATAGTTTACGATAAAATTAAAATTAAAAAAAAATAGTCCAAATAGTTAGGGGGTCCAGAATTATTACTGGTACTCATGGTGTTAGATTTTTTGTGTCTACGGTGCCTTCTTCTTCCTCGGTCCCTCAATGCTGAGGATCGCGACCACAACAGCGAGCTCTCCATTCGCTGCGGTTGTTGCAGCTGTGGACTGCCGTCTGGATGTCCGGCCCCACAGTTTTCCTGATGGCATCCATCTATCTTGAGGGTGCTCTGCCCCTGGCTCGTCTTCCCTCCATCTGACCCACTATGATGTGCTTCTCCAGACTATGCTTAGAAGACCGCATGATATGTCCGAAGAAGCGAAGGGCCTTTTGGTGGCAGATTGCTGAGAGCCTCGTCGTGATGTTAAGCTCCTGCAGTATGGATTCGTTGGTTCTCATAGCTGTCCATGGAATTCTGAGCAACCTTCTCCAACACAACACAAGTTCTATAATAGAATTAAATTATTTAAGTTTTTACGTTTTTTTTTTAATTTTCAGATTCAGAAGAATTTAGCGACCAAAGAAGTAACGGTGTCTATGACGGCGGGTACATCAGGGGGTCTCATTAGAATGGTTTACAGACCTGCCAACCATCTAACTGAAGTAATTTCTAGACACGTAAGTTCATCCAGGCATCAGTTCGTCCATATTTTTTCTCCCTAAAAGAATCCTGGACTAGTGCTTCAAGCGCCACTTCGTTTGCATGCGTACTACGCACACTATTATAATTACCTACTATTGTTTAAGTGGCGTTCTGCAGTTCTATTCTGTTAAAATGTAAACGAATTAGACAGATGTGCTGGGGAGTTTGTGCCGCCACTTCTTCTTCCCAGCAAAAGCACTAGGTAGTGGCGAAGGTCGGGCGGCGCATTTTGGGGGACTGTCTTATATATTTTTACGTCCAAAAACTTCTGATTCTCAGCCTAATTATAATAAAGAGCCCTGAGAAAGTATTTAGGTGAAGTGAAGACGAATTGAGCTGTCATCAGTTACACAAGTGCGTTATAACAGGCGCACCATTCGCTCCGGCCTACAGGCCACTCAGCGACGGGTCCGTTTTCGCGGACCAAGGTAGGCTTCCACGATGTATGTAGGGGGGCCATCAGCCCTGACATCGCTTGCCACGCCCCCTGACGGGGGCGTAGCGACATCCAAAACGGTTAAGCTGTCATTCCATACTATGGTAGGCACTGATCTGGCACTTCACTCAAATTTTCATGGGTTGACTCTTGCTGAATCGAGTAGCTGTAGTTTCTACCTTTTTAGGAAATTGCGCGATAGTTTGATAATGTGCATAATGACTGCCCCATTTACTTCCAATTGACTGCCCCATGACTGGCAGTCGTCGTAACGGAACGCCATCTTTTTGTCAAGTCCTGTGGTAAAAAGTTTTCATCCATGAATGTTGCGGAGTGACTCCAGTCTGTAATTGCACCCTCAGCGTGTATCCAATCTTCTGGCGCACGTACTCCAAGATGTCCTTCATCTAAATGGCGTAGTGTAGGCGGGAGATATACAGCGGTATAGCGGTATATAGCGGTTCATATTCAATTGGGAAAATTTGACACATTGGGGTAACTTGATGTCCTGGCGTCTGTACTTAACTGGCATCTAAATAACTGTACACCGGTGTAACAAGAAATTTAACAGATTGAGTTAACTTGATAAGTTGTCCTGCGTAGGTACTTATCTTTTCTATGTTGACTGTTGATCTTTTTTCTGCTCTCTGTTTCAGTTTTGGCCATTTGATAATACTGCGGGTGTCAGGACTTGGGCGAACACCATTGGACCGATTATATTGGACGTTATAAGAAACAAAATTCCATTTCCCGATATATGCTACAGTCATTGTTGAACGAACCTACGAAAATAGTTGAATTATTTTAAATAATTTTTGTTTTGACATTAATTTGACATTTTTAACTTAGGTATGCTTTGGCGTTTATCATAACTACCTATTATTTTATTTATTAATTTCAAAATTACCTAGCTCTTATTTTCTTGCCCATGCGACGGTAGTATAATATGAAGGACAAATAGGTATCTACTCATGTTTGCAAATAAATAATAAAGTGATGGTGATGATTAAAGAAGCGAATGAAGTTTAAAATAAAATAAAATAATAATAAAAGAATAGATCAGATATACTAATACGTATATGTACTATCCTGTCTATTCTTGTATTGATTATTTTTTCTTTCGAAAATATTCTAATGTGCAATGAGATCACGTCAGTGGCCACAAAACCAGCAAGCTATTTAGCAAGATAGTTGGATCTTGCAGGTCAACCTAGATGGTTTTTAGCTGCTTAACTGGACAATCCTGTGGATGTAAATAAATTAAACCCTGAGGGGCAAAAGCAGCCAGGACACAAATACAGCCGAGTTGAAAACCTCCTACTTTTTTGTATTAAGTCGTTTAAAAACTAGGCGACTACATAGTAAGAGCATTCAACTTCCCTCTGGGGTATGGACCTATGGCGTCGATGGGCAGGGCAGCAAGGGGACAGGCTGGATCGGATCAAAATAAACAGTTATAGGTGATATTGCATCTTATTAAAAAAGTCTCATCGCGGGCCTGCAGTCAACTTACCCTGTTCTGCCTACCAACTACACCTATTTTACTAAATTTGTACACCTTGTTACCTAGAAGTTATACTAATTAAGGTTTAAGACATTTTCACACACACACACACACACACACACACACACACACACACACACACACACACACACACACATACACACATACACAGTTAAACTCGAAACAACTATCTGTAGGCTGACTATCTGTAAAGCTGGTCTGCATGTCTTCCGACCCTATCTTCCCCTGCGATTGTGAACGGCGACAGATCCTCTTGAAAGACGTGCACAGTACTGCACAGGTCATAGTGTGTGTGTGTGTGTTGAGGTCAGGGACCTGTGTACAAACGCCAGCACATCAAGTTACCCCAATGTGTCAAATTTATTTGATTGTTTTTCAACTTAGATGGTTTGGTCACGTTGAAAGGATGGATAAAAGGCGACTAACGAAAGGTATTTACAAGGCAGATGTAAGTGGGAACGCCGGGAGGGGACGCCCTAGAAGGACATACATAGACCTTATTGGTGAGGTTCTTCAGAAAGGTCAGGTGCGTAGTACTCGCAACCGGCGTGTGTGAATGACAACATGTATGAATGTAAACGAAGCTTAAGAAGTATGTAAGAATCGTAGCATATGGCGCTCTGTAGTTTCTGCCTACCCCCATGGGAAAAAGGCGTGAGTTTATGTATGTATGTATGTATGTACCTATGTATGTTTTTCAACTTTATGACAAACAAAATAAGGTTCAAATTCAATTGGGGAAATTTGACACATTGGGGTAACTTGATGTGCGTCTGTACCTATATTCAATGAAATGAAATGATACCTTTTGGCACTAAGTAAATGGCTTTTCCAAAGTGACTGATCCCTGAGAAGAAATGCTGAAAGAAACTCAGGGTCGTGGTCTCTTTTAAAGAAATCTCTGTTATGATAACGAACTCTCCAAGTCAATCCTCTAGGCCTTAACTTTGGGCTACATTATTATACTTGAGCATAAAAATCTTTAACTTCTGTCTAAAGAAAAGAAGTATCCATCGGGACCTAATTATTTAGATTAAGGGAAAAGTGCAGAAAAGTTTATTCCATTAGGTTTAAACCATCCTTCAGAAATAAGTTACGGATTTCCGTAGGTACTTTACAGGTTATTGTAAAAATACAGTTATTATTAACCCGTCGCATGTCGTCGAACATTGTTTGTATTAAGGGAAAACCTTCTACAAATTGTAACTCGCTCTGATTAATTCATTAAACCCCGAGAGGACACCGGTGTCCGCCTGTCATTGTCTTTCTATTGTGTCTCTAATTACCTCAGTTGAAAGATTAATGAGAACTTTTTTAAATTAATACCTACTTATATACAGGGTGTCTCATTCAAATCGGTCAGTATGGGAAAGTCTGAAACCATAAGACATACGAAGATCTGTTCTGAGGAACCATGTCATCGATTTTAAGTAAAACTAAATTCATACATTTTAAAAAATATCTGTCCGGGAATCGAACCTGGTTATTTTGAAAAAAAAAACCTACATTATTTCTATTTAGATATCGATTGTGTAGGTCATAAGCAGTAAATGTCTGTATGAAACATGATGTCTAAAATGAATGAAATGCATTGTTTCCACATACTTTAATTTATTTTATAGGTGCTCAAAGTGACCACCGCCCTTTTCAATACAATATTCAACAGGTTTAGGTAACGATCTTACAATTGCATTTTGTATCTTCATGTGGTGAATTTGCGTTAAAATTGTCTCTATGGCTACTTTTAGGTCTACAACGGTGTCATAACTTGTTTTGTTTACTTCATCCTTAACGTAACCCCACAAGAAATTGTCCAGACGCGTTAAATCTGGCAACCTTGCGAGCCATTTGGTAGGGCCGTTCGTACCGATCCATTTTTGTGGAAAGTTCTCATTTAAAAAGTCTCTAGCTATGCGACTATTGTGAGCCGGTGCTCCGTCTTATTGAAAATACAATTTTTCTCTTACTTCTGCCGACATTATTTCTCCTAGGGCCTCTAAAAGATCTTCTAAGATTGCAAGGTATGAATCTATCCAAATGTCCATCATAAATTTTAAGCATTTTGACCTTTGAAGTCGGCCGACCCAGCAGTTGAATGAGAATCTAGCTTAACGGCGTCCTTCGTGCATTCTTATAGGATTTTCTAGACTCCAATACAGATACAGACATTTACTGCTTATGACCTACACGATCGATATCTAAATTTAAATAGTAAGTATTGGTTTTTTTTTTCAAAATAACCGAGTTCGATTCCCGAACGGAGTAGGTACTGGATGTTTTTTAAAATGTATGAATGCAATTTTTCTTGATAATAAAATCGATGACATGGTTCCTCAGAACCTAAGCTCAGAACAGATCTTCGTAGGTCCTGACCGATTTGAATGAGACATCCTGTATTATACTTTACCGACATTTAAATTACTTTTCAACTATTTTGGTTTTACATAGTGCCCAAACGTGCTGATATAGGTACATTTCCGAACGAATATTAAGCCGTCAGTTGAAAATGACAGCTGTCAAATCTGTTGGATGTCAACGTCACAAATTAATTTTGTTTTGTTAGCGGTTTATTTCTCAAAGTATCAGGAATTATTCGCTCAAACGGCAATAATATTTCACACGTTGTAGTGTTATCGTGAAATGTGTAAAGGACCTACATTTAAAGCTATCATGCCCATTTTATGACTGCAAAATGTGTGATGAAACGAACGAAGAACGTCAGGACAACGAATTAGCTGCATTACAGGTTAGTACCTACATAATATTGTTTTAAATTATTAATTTGTAAATAAAAACATGCCTGGATGATGTAAATAATTACTAGTTTTTATCAATGATATTCCTCTTATGCTTTATTATTAATGAGATTATTAGATTTCTAAAGGTTACGAACTTTTTTTTGTTTTCGTCGTGGCGGGCATTTTAATAATACAAGGTTAACATTTTCACTAATGCGTTTTCCATGTTCCTATCCTATCGCAGTTGTGTAAACAAAATAAATTACTTTTTCTAATTTTGCTGTTATGCAGAACAAAATAATACTCTTTAGATAGTTGTATGTACTTATGCCTAGTGCCTAAAAATAGATTTTTAAATAAATAAGTAAATGCTTTTGCCCTGATATGCACAGAATGCTCATTAATTCATAAAACCCCAAGAGGACACAGGTGTCCGCACTGTTATTCTCTTTCTTTTGTGTCTCTAAATATGTAATAATACCTTAAAAATCCATAGTGATGTGGGCCTAATAATGAAGAGGGTAAATTTTATTTAACCCATTCGCGAGAATTGGCAAAATAATTGCCATATCGCTTTTTGAATGTTGCGCCCAAATGTATTTAATAAAGTATATTAGTATTGTGCAACTATAGACAGCGAATGCTACCTCTTAGAATATTGTTACAACCATTTGACGACGAATAAAAAGTCACAAACAGGCATTGGCAAAGATATTGCCATAGCCCAAAAAAAAGGGGGCCAAAAAAACCGATGGTGCAAATAGTATTGCTCACAAAAGAGTTAATACCTTAAAAATCCATAGTAATGTGGGCCTAATGATGAAGAGGGTAAATTTTATTTAAGGAGGTACTAAATAATAATTATTGTCCTATTACTTACTTGTCAATTACACATAATGTAAAAAGGTGAAACATTTATAACCCGGCAAACTTCGTTCCTCCTTAGAATCAATTTATGTTGTGTAAAAATGGACCGGAAAGACATTAATTGTCACCTGTCATATCATCACTGATGGCGCTGCATTTTAAAATGTTTAGTTGTCGTCAAGTTTTCTTAAATTTTTAAAGGTTCCGCTCAACATTCTTACTTTTTCTTTTATAAGATCCTTCTTCTGACAAAAACAAACAACATTAAAAGTTTAAGCGCAATAAATTGGTCCAGATGTTCATGTGTGACCAAGGAAAATAGGGATTAATTTTTTATGAAACTTGTAGTCCCAGATACTCTTCTTAAACTTCTCAAATGACTTGCGAACAATGAACAAATAAACATTACATCATATATGTAATCCCCGAAGGGCTAGGCAGAGGTACCTGTGATACTCCCACATTACGCCAGTTATGTTAAAGTCCCGTTTCATAGGGGGCGAGCCCAATAGGCATTCCATACCAGGGCACAAATCCAGGCTCTGGGCTGCTACTGAGAAATTTCAAAAACCCTATGAAGTATAACAAGTCCTATGTTCACATGAAAAACCCGAAAAATTATGATGACTAATTAACTATTTAAACTGGTGCCATACAAAATTAAAATAACCTCTGCACTTTTTTCAGGCTATTTACGGCGATGCTGTAGTGGATAACCGTGAGCCTGTCGCTTGGAAAATATGGAGACCTATAGATCTGATGCTGACTTTGAATCCTCTGCACAATTCCGATATCAAGGGTGTACACTGCTCAGTAACATTACATTTAAAATGCTGTGAGAAGTACCCTGATAAGTATGAATATTTTTTTCCTTCACATGCTTTTGAATTTATTGTTAGTAAACTATTTATCATGTAATAATCTGAACTAATATTATGAAGAGATAAGTTTTGTGATGTTGTAAGGTAATCTCTGAATCTCCTAAATACATTTTAAAAATTAATTTACCAATAGAAAGCCACAATATTTATGAGTATCATAGGCTATTTTTTTATTTTTAAAAGTAGGAGTGTAGAGTGGAGGGGATGTTAAAATACGAAATGCATGCGTATCGTCGCGAGCGGAGTGCTTTTCTTAATTAATTAATAAATTATATACCAATAACAATAATAAGTAAATAATACAATTAAATATTATAATAAACAGATATATAAAAATAGTTTACTATAAATAATATCTCAAAATAAATAAAGTAATGAAATGAAATTACTTTCTCATTCCAATTTATTTGATAAATTTGACAATAAACATTGATTTCTTTTATTTTCAGGCCATTAACTTTGGCGATCCACAAAATGCGAGGCTTATCTACTGAAAATGGTTTGAAATTACTGTCTGAGTTGCAAGAAATGGCAGAAAAACTATGTGGGGAAGTGTGTATATTCCAATTGGCACAACATGCACAGGTAATTTTACTTACTATCATTTTTCATGGTTGTTACAACCAATTAAAATAGACTGAAATAAATACCCATAAAATAATTAGCAATTTTTTGCATTCAGTTTCAGCGTAAAGCGTTTCTTTTTGTTACCTAGTAATACTAATTGTAAATATTTCAATAATATTACATTTTGAAATACCTGAACGTTAACCCTGCCACTAAACAAATAGCAATTTCTTACATTTGGCCAATTCTAAGATACGTTTGATTTGCGCCAAGTCTGGTTTTTTTTTCATACTTCGTGAGCATTCTCCTTTACATGATTAAAAATATTTAAGATACCGCAACTCCACGTCAAAGCGCGTATTTTGCGTATGGGCTATAATCTACCACGCGGGCCCAGTGCGAATTGGTAGATGTCACATGTCTTCGAATTTTTGGTTCTAGGACATGCCGGTTTTCTGCCGATGCTTTCCTTCACCGTTTTTGAGAGCAGTGGTGATAAAATAAATTACACAAAGTAATGCGCCTGTTTGGGTTCGAACCCCCGACTTACTGTTCGTAAGTCGGGGCCGCCCCTACTGGGCCACCGCTGCTCTCCCTTTACATTATTATTATATATAACTGAATCGATTTAAAAATCAATAACGCAATGACTACAATAATCCTTCAAAACACACTTAAAATATTTTACTTACCCAAATGTGGGTAGCGAAGTATCAAAGTGACAAGTACAATCACATATTGTGCATTTATGTATAATGTGTATAAAACTAAACATATTAGAATTAAAACCCAACGGGTTTATTAGTAGTGCTATTCAAGTCAGTGTAAAGTGTAATTGATAAGGTTGTGTTGACCAATAATAACTTACAGTGTGTTTTTTTAATTATATTTCAGCAATTTCTGCACGACTACAACATACCAACACTGTCTTTTTACGATGAAATGTTGAAACAGAAAAATGAGCAAGAGCAGTTGAAACTACATGATCTGAAAGTTAAGGAAAATGAAGAGGTATCATCATTATTGTACTTACTTAATATAAAAACTCAGGTCTGGAATCCCTTGGAGCCTTAAAAAATTAATCCTCTAAGTCAACGCAATTTAAAGAAAAGGCCGTTTATGTTACGTTTATGGCGCAATATACTCGCAAGAGAATCAAAACTCATTTGGGAGTTCCAATTGACCTAGAATCATGAATTTGGGCAACAAGCAATGCAATGTGGCACAAGTAAAGGAAACAATCCAAAAACGAATTTACCTAGCTTAGAAAAACAAACTAACAAGCTAAATTTCATAAACATACAGCCTAGAAGTTTTGAAATTTAATGATAGATTTTCTCTTAATTAAGACATGTGTGAACAAAGAAAACCTATGTTCTTAAAACAGTAACAAAAATATTGAAAGTCCAAATAAAATTATTATTATTCCAGAGACAAAAAATGAAGGATGAGATTCAAAGGAGACAGGAAATCCTGAAGTCGGGGCGACAACGTATTCATAGGTCCAGTTTCAGCCAAGAAAACGACAGCCTTGATGGACAAGGGGATGCACCTGAACTTGTGTGGTAAGTCTAGCCTTTAAGATATGATATTAAAAACTTTTACACAACAACATCCAGTCATAAATGTAGCAGAGCTTGTGCTATGAGTACTAGATAATGTTTAAAGAAACTATATTCGCCACTGCAAGAAACATGTATTTTTTTTTGGGTAATATATTAAAAAGGAATCCAAAGTTTCCACGTCAAGTTTTCCTTCAATAATTCTTTTTACTATTTTCAGTTACGCCGACGACAAAATGTCTCCCGTCAAGAAAGTAGTTAGAACTAAAACCGTGGACATACCATGCACTTGTAAGAATAAAGGTGTTCAAATAATAAGGATTACTCAGAGGAATAACAAGAAGGTTTATATCGGTAACTGTTTGGGTAAGTCATGATAACTCATTTTTAACCGACTTCAAAAAAATGAGGAGGTTCTCAATTCAGTTGAATTTTTTTTTTTTTTTTTTAGTGTTTGTTACCTCAGTACTCCGTCATTTATGGACCGATTTTCAAAATTCTTTTTTGTTTGATAGGGTATAGTAGCAGATTGGTCCCATTTGTTTCAAAACTCATATCTGATGAGGGATCTTCGAGGAATCGAGGGAACTCGTCAAAAAATATAGGCACACGCACACATGCACCGATTTTAACATTTTTGGTAACAAATCTAGCATTTTCATTTAGAAAGTATCATTTTACACTGACCTTGTTAGTGATGTTCTTGAGAAAGATCAGGTGCATAATATTGGCAAATGGCGTGCGTATTTGACCCACGTGCCCTTTATCATTGTATGTTTGTGAACGAATGCATAATTAATTATTTACTCTTAGGTACTTAATAATATTATGTACAAAGAAGTATGTAAGAATCGTAGCATATGGCGCTCTGTAGTGTCTGCCTACCTCCATGGGAAAAAGGCGTGAGTTTATATATGTATGTATATAGGGTGACTGGTAATTAGTGACCGATACTTAAACAAGTGATTGTATTCATGATTTTAATAAACTTTCCCACAGAATCTTTTTTTTTATACACAATAATTTATTATAATACAAAAAAATAACAAACACGCTGTTTGAAATTCCCGCGCGCGCGCCTGGAGTCGATCACATTAGGCACGACTCGGCACGATATATACTGATAGTCTGCTATCAGGAAGGGCAAAATCTACTAGCAGTAGTAGCGTCACACGCTCCCCCGCCACCCTCACAGCTCCCGTTGTGCAGTACTGACGTAATTGAGTTAATTGAAAATTAATGAGTATAAAAAAAAGTTTCTTTGGGAAAGTTATTCGTATACACGAGAACAATCACGTGTTTAAGTATCGGTCACTAATTACCAGTAACCTTATAAGTAAAGAGGAAATATTATTTTTTATTGTTTTGTAAGAATTTTCCTCAATAGTCAACCGTTTTACAATTGTTTGTCGCCATTAGAAAGCTGTATTATTACTGAGTAACATAAGCTAGTAGGGTGTAGCGGATGTTAAAGTTCTAAGGGAAACTTATGAAATTCACACAGACAAAGTCACGGGCAAGTGCTTCATATTCATATTCATATTCATTTATTTGCGTTCCACAAGGTAAACAAGATGTTAACAGAGGGCTTAGAGCTAAGAACCGTTTGTAGACCCTGTAAGGGCACAGCAAAATATTGTTAAATACTTAGCAACTAAATAAAATCTAAGTCTAACTAAAATTTGAATAAATTTATACATGAAAACTAAATAATTATACATCCTAGTTGCAAAACAGTTAATAACAATAACATAAATAATTCAATTAATGATAGCAAAATAATAAAAAATAAAATAAAATTGTATTTACTTGAATTATTAATTTGGTAACATTATTATAAACACTTATTTAATGAGATCATATTACAATGGGTTACAGATTTGATTTGTATTCATACATTGAAATACGTCTGTTAAATGGTGACTCCTATTTGAAAATAGGGAATCATAGGTAGCGTGGCCGAGCGGTCTAAGGCGCTGGTTTAAGGCACCAGTCTCTTCGGAGGCGTGGGTTCGAATCCCACCGCTGCCATCACTTTTTGGCTATCATATTATACAAGTTTAACAACAACAACTGACCCACAATACACCAACACTAATTTGATAACGACTTACATACAAAAAAGTTCAAAATGCTAATTTTTTACTTCGAGTCACAACCTTATAAAGTGACGATGATTCCTGAGTTTGTTTGCGGGTTTTTTACTCGAGAGTTAGGCAGAAAATTCAGACTTCTAGTTTAGAGACAGCTAGTTTAGAAGAAAGAATTGTCATGTAAAATTGATTTTCACATCCTACTAGCATAATAAATAATTTCATTTCGTTTATGAATATAAGCTAGCTTTGCACATGTAAGCGGGCACACCCTTTATCCCTGGAGGCTGTTATTATTTCAGATTTGTAGGCTTTTGCTTGGGTTTAGTTTTCAATGTTAATATAAATATTTATGTTATTTACTGAGCATTTTATCGTATAGATTCAAGTTCTTTAAACAAATCAGACATACATGTTGCTGGGGAGTTTGTTCCGCTACTTCTTCCTAGCAGAAATACTAGGAAGAAGTGAAGGGTGGGCGTTTTAGGGGCCTGTCTCATGTAATTTTGACGATCAAAAAGTGCTTATTCTCAGTCTAATTTATACATATAAAAGGGTTTTGATTGATTAAAACACTTGAAACAATTGGTTTATAGTGCTTGTATTGACAGTCAGCCATATAAAGTCATAACGGAAAATATGAATAATGCCAATTATAATAAACGCAATAATAGTGAAATTTCCTCATCAGGTCACTCCTCAAACGGCGCCACAACCTACCTAGCGATCGATGACGAGGGCGAGCGATTAATAGCAAAAAAATGGATCACACCGCCAGCGAACGACTTCCAAACTCGAACTCGCCAACTGACCTCAATACAACAAGACCTCAAAGCTATGTCGCGACTGACCCACCCCACCTTGACCCCCTACTTAACCATGGAAACAATAAAAGACGCAAACAAACGGACAACAAAACAGTACATATATTTGTTCAGACATTTTGTTCTAGGTAGTACATTGAAAAGTGTTAAAAGTAAACTCAGTGTGTTTAGTGATCGCTACGAGGGGCTAAAGTTGCTCAGGCATGTTGGTTTAGGTGTGCTAGGTGCGCTTAAAGAGCTCCATAGTGTTGGGATTGTGCATAAGGATGTGCGGGGTCAAAATGTGTTTCTGGACGATTTTGGAGGTGTCAAGTTGGTGGGGATTGGTCTCGACATGAGACTCGCTGAGATGATCGACGGTGATACTTATTGTGACAGGTAAGATGAAGGTATGATCATTCTGTTATTTACCTTTGTAAATTTATTTATTTTACTTGAACATGCATTGCGTTTGATGCCACGAGCGATTAGCTACTGCGCTGCGTGTCTGAGGGACGAATTCGGCATGAAACAAATATTTTTTTATCACATCTATTCAAAAAGAGCTAGTTTATTCCTCGTAAACAGGGACCAAAATAGCTCATTAATCCCTAGGGACCAAAATTGATTCGAATTTGGAATGTGGATATTGTTAGTAAATGTTTCAATCAGCAAAGAGGTGAATCACAAACCATGCGGGAACAATGTATTGAATATGTGACTGGATGAAAATCGGCGAGCGCGCCAAATTTAAAGAAAGTAAACAACGCGCGAAATTAAATGCATTCTGCTTTCATTCGTAGTTGATTCATATTCAGATTTTAGAATTATAAATAATGAGTGCGTTTTCCTCAAGTGAAAGTATTATTATGTCTTATGGTTCTGAATTGTACGTAAATAAATTCTTGTTCATAAGTTGCACTTACTTATTTTAAGCTCGAGTGACATACTTTTAATCCCTTGCTCCGCTCAGGATTAAAAAAAAACACTCTCGCCTTTAAAATAGTTGTTTGCTCCCTAGATAAACAATCTACTATTATAGATGGGTTGTGTTATATGAATTTATGAATCGCTCTCACATTTTATCACTACTCTTCCAAGTAGAAATATTTGTGTAGCCTACTAGTCCTAGTTGCTTCAGGTCTGGTTTTTAGTGTATTCGAATACACCAAAGGTGCATTTGAAAGCCAGCGTGAAGCAGCATCTAAGCATATCTCTGGTATTGTATTTCCGCTAAAATTAACCTTAATGTGCAGCCGTGAGACATGCCATTGTTGTATTTTTTTTTAAAGTGTTTGTGCGTGTTTCAAACTGTTGCCAATTAATGTAATGTATTTTCTTTCTTTCTGTATGTAAGTTTAAATGTTTGTAAACGCACGCGATCTATTATCATGGCGCCAGAGGTCGATGTAACGATGTTAATTCAAGAAATACAAAACAGTTAAGCAATTTATGATACTTCTATATGTTTCTGAATGAGTCAAAGAATAAATAGCAACTCGTCAAATGTAGTGACAGACATTATATAAAATTTGAAAAAAAATCCGGATGTTGTTTCATAATTGAATATTTAGTACCCATGGAACTGTCCCTTCAGTAATCTTTCCGAAAGTATAGGATGTACCCAAAATTCTCTATTTCTTCTTCTTTTTCTGTACTTCATGTACAAAATAATACTTCGCGATCTCTGCACGATTTCCAAAGCGTCTACGTCCCTACAGCTCTGCCGACAGAATTATCGAAGACGTGCGTCGTGTGCGTTGAGACTGTGACTTTTTGCGCGCCATGCAGACTTTTTGTGCGCCGCAGACTCGATCGCACAAAAAGTGCCGTTTGCGCTGCACCTTAGACCTCCACAACCCAGTCAGTGGTTAACACAATACCACTTAGTAAGAAAAGGAAAAATTTACACACAATTTGTTAATACTTTTTCAGGCAAACTGCAGCCCAGGACATTTATGCTACTGGACAGATGTTACTGTCAATTGTGTCACAAGAACGTACTTATTTAGAGATACCACCTGATCTACCAAGTTCCGCTAAAGATTTCTTTGGAAGGTAAGTGGTACACTTAGGCCCACGGATTTTTATACTACAAATGATTTTGGATCCTATTCAACACTATTTAGGCTCACATTTTATTGATTCGCCTCAGTCTGCTTCGGTATCGTTTGGCACGGTCTGGCATCGCGAAATGTAGACGCTTAGCAGGATAAAATTAGATCAAACTCAAACTGTTTATTACATCATGTGATATACATAGTTGTTATATTAATTAAATAATATATAGTTTCAACATGAGACCAGTAAGGAGACCGGTGAGATCTCAAATCCTTCGCCCTTAAATTACTAAAATCCCCTGATGTGCATTACCGCCAATGTGCATTGGGTATTATAAAAAATGTTGTGATAACCCTGTCTTGCCTTGCCTCTCATGCACAAAATCTTGTCTATCTGGGCAAGTACCAATGTGACTTTACAATTTGAATGTACAGACGCCAGCACATCAATCTACTACAATCTGTCAAATTTCTTTAATAAATGTTTAACTTTATTACTAACACATAACGTTTAAAATTGATTGGGGAATTTGGCAGTTTCGGGTAGGTTGATGTGACATTGGTGAAGGAAACTTGGATGCATTATTATGAGCCTTAATGATATGTCACTTGAATAAATAAATAATAATTTATAATAAAGTAGCTGACCCCGGCCACGCATTGTTTTGACGCAAATTAATGTACACTGCCATCTATTGGAAAGTCATGGAACTTATATTTGTTTCTTTTTAAACAGATGTTTAACGGAAGACGAGCAGTCTCAGTGGTCTGCGGACCAGCTAATGAGCCACGTGTTTTTGATAGACGCGCCTACAAGGCTGCCTAGTAGTAAAGATAAAGACGACGAAGGCAGTTGCTCAGAGGTACTTGTATATTTTTCTCACGTTCAATAACCAAATGGCAAAAACAGGATCCTTCATCATTTCGGCCTGGCTATCCGGATTATACGCAGCTATTTTACTTGGATACTACACAACACTACATATCTCAATAATAATTAATAACACTTTATAAAGATAAAGATACCGGGCTGGTATCCGCAACTCCACGTCAAAGCGCGTATTTTGCGTATGGGCCATAATCATACACGCGGGCTCAGTGCGAATTGGAGATGTCGCATGTCTTCGAATTTTTGGTTCTAGGACAAGCCGGTTTCCTCGTTTTCCTTCGCCGTTTTTAGGAGCAGTGATGGTAAAATAAATTAATAACACTTACACTGCCAGGACTGGCCTGTTGGTCTAGTAGTTAGTGACCCTGATTGCTATGCCGGAGGTCGTGGGGTCGATTCCCACCCAGGACAAATGTTTGTGTGATGAGCACTATCATTTGTTCTGTGTGTAATTTATCTAAGTATAATATGTATGTATTTAGAAATATTTAAGTATGTTTATCAGCTATTTAGTACCCATAACACAAGCTCTCAAGCTTAACTTGGGACTAAATGGCGTTGTGTGAAAAAGTTGTGGAATATTTATTATTTATTTACTGCGAATTAGACCGATAGTGAAACACCGACCTCACCTTACTGGTTAATAAAATACGGGTAAAAACGTTTGTTTGCAACCAATTTACAGAAATAAATATCATGTATCATTTATTGATAAAATTTTGCAAAAAAAACTTTATTGTACCTATGTTGCCACTAAAAATAGTATAGGCAAATCACGAAAGAAAGGGTTTTAATTATGTATAAAAAATAAATTGCGAGGCATAAAAGCGGAAGCGTAAAGCAGAGGCTGTTCCCGGATTTAGAAATAAAAAAGATTTTGAAATTTCTCAAGTGTACTTTTTTCTAGTCGAGCGATTGATGTAAAAAATGCTTTTAAAGTTGTAATTGCAGACATAACTTTGTTTCTCATAGTATTTTTAAGAATTGCTATGAAATACAAACTTATTTTTACAGTTTCTAATTGTTTTGCTGATTTTGAACCTTTGCATTCAATGCAGGATGATGAAGCAGTGAAGAAGATTCAACACAGCAGTCCCGTCACCAACGGTCATTCTCGTCTGCACGCTGAGTTTGAAGTGCTCACTTGGCTTGGCAAAGGAGCCTTCGGTGATGTATTGAAGGTACAGTGATGGTATTAACAAGTTAAGCTAATTTCAAACAAATTGCCTTTATACAATCGTTAAACAGAAACTTCGAATGCAAGGAAAATTCGAATGTATGTCTATTAAAATTGAATTAACTCAGCTACACGGGTTAATTGACAGTTTAGCTACGCTTATTGAAGTCAACTTGTTGATGGGTGACCGTCTATAGTCGAGACCCATCTCCGAAAGCACGTTCAGCAGTTTGTTATTCGAAAAACTTAAACACTCCTTGGGCAGTCAAAAAGTCCGATGAACAGTCTAGATTACTAGACTGTTTATCAGCTACCCAAGACAAATGTTTGTGTGATGAGCACGATTATTTGTTCTGTGTCTGGGTGGAATTTATCTATAATTGTATGTATTTAGAAATATATATATATAAGTATGTTTATCAGCTGTTTAGTACCTATAACACAAGCTCTCAAGCTTAACTTGGGACTGAATGGCGTTGTGTGAAAAGTTGTGGAATATTTATTTATTTATTTATTATTACCCAGTAACTAGATCGCGGAGGTCAGATCAGTAATCCCCATGTAAAGCACTGATATTTATATGCATTTGTTTAGACTTGCAGTTGACCCAACATAGTTGGGAAAAACCTAGGCAGATGATGACATTTAAAAAAAAAGCAACATTTACGTAATCGTAGTTTGTGTCCACATCTGGCACAAACCTTTGTGATTGAAGTGAACTGACAATGTCTAGCATTTAGTACTTATGGAATTACAGCTCAATTCATTTTCACTTCACCTATATTTACGGGGTGATCAATAAAGTCATTTATTTAAATTAGGCTGTAATTCAGCACTTTTTGAACGTCAAAATTACATAAGTCAGTCCCCCAAAAAGCCCGCCCTTCGCCACTTCCTAGTGTTTTTGCTGGGATGAAGAAGAAAAATTGTCGGAACAAACTCCCCAGCAACACGTCTATCTGATCCTTACAGTATAGCAATGTAGATGTGGATACATCTTTAAATGAAATTGATCCAGTGTTCCCAGCTTTCCAATATAAACAGTACGTTACAGGTTAAGAACAAACTCGACGGCGGTTTCTACGCGATCAAACGCATCAAGCTTAACCCGGAGAGCGTCCAGTTAAACAAAAAGATAACCCGCGAAGTTAAACTGTTGTCTAGACTTAACCACGAGAACGTGGTTAGGTATTTCAACGCCTGGATCGAGTCCAGTATTGAAATAGAGGATGAAGATAGTAGTATGGAGGTAGAGGTTCCAAATGCAAAGCGGTGTGGCGAGAGTCTTCAAGGTACGTAAGTTTTACTCACAGTATAAAATTCATTGAATTAGAAAAAATATGGAAACGTAATTCTCATACAACTAGCTAGAAGCTAGTGCGCAATCGTGCATCAAGGTCACGGGGCGGAGGCAACATGTGACGCCGCCGGGGCGAGCCGAGCGTGGATGGTAAATATAAAGATTTGTTTTTACTTACCAATGAAAAGTTATTCCAGGATCACTTTTTCAGCTTTCATTGCATTTCCTGCATCACTTTGCTCCACAAGAAGTATTTTTTTTTATAATTCCACCGATGTTTATAACCAAATAATGGAACGTCAAAAGCTTTAATTAATGCGACCTTCCGTCACAGAGCGCGCGGTAGACTAGTTCGCGAAAAAATATACTTTTGAAGCCGCGGGCCTATAAAAGTATATTTTTTCGCGGGGTTGCTTTTCGTGGTGCTACTTTTTGAGTGCAATGCTGTTTTCATATCTTTTCTAATTCAATGATGAAAATTCAGTAAAACACGAGCGAGCGTTACAATAAAAGACAAACTATTGAACAGATTTTGAAAATTCTTTTACATATCTCTTGCTCTGTAAGTACACCCTTACACCCCTGAATGCCGGGGTGTATGACTATCATTACAGCATAGGTTTTGGAATTTGAAAAAAGAACTGTCATACTCATACTGCACGAAGAATATTTTTAAAAAGTAAATTTTTTTTTTCTCGGTATCGATTAATTACTCGAATCGGAATCTAGACAATTTATTTTATAAAGATTTTATTTTAAATATGGAACTATTTGTTTCCACATCGTATGTTAGATGGAATCGATTTAAAAATCAAACTGGCCAGCAAGATTTGACGCGCTTGCGTGCGTGAAAAAAAAAAGGCAGTCTACTAGTAGGCGCGAAAGCATCGCGAAAATAATTAATTTTACTATTAATTTTAATTAAATACACATTTTTTTCTTCTTAATAAATGTTCATTGAAACCTGCTGTCTTGTTGTTTACTTACCTCACAATCGATGTGTAAAGCAGAGTATTTATCTCGGGCGTAAGCATCAATTGCATACTCGGGTTAATTAGCGCCTTCGCTTCGCTCAGGCGCCAAAAACCTCGTATGCAATTGATGTCATACTGCCCTTGGTTAATAATCTACTATTAATAATAGTAAGCTACATTATTTGCGAGTGTCATAGTTCGCGAAAAAATATACTTTTGAAGCCGCGGGGCTTTAAAAGTATAATTTCGCGGGGTTGCTTTTCGTGGTGCTACTTTTTGAGTGCAATGCTGTTTTCATATCTTTTCTAATTCAATGATAAAAATTCAGTAAAATACGAGCGAGCGTTACAATAAAAGACAAACTATTGAACAGATTTTGAAAATTCTTTTAATATTAGTAAGCCACATTATTTGTGAGTTTCATAGGCTTAGGAGGAGAGGAGGGATGATAAGTACAAAAGGCACGCGGACGAAGTCGCGAGTCTAGTTCTAGTTTAATTATATTCTACAGACACCAGCATTAACCTACTGCAATCTGTCAAATTTCTTAATTAATTTTCAACTTTATTGCTGAAAGATAAGGTTAAAAATTGATTGAGGAACTTTGACAGTTTCGGGTAGGTTGATGTGCTGGCGTTTGTACTACACAGCTAGGAGTGTTATTTAATTCTAAACTTGCTAAATTGTGGTTCTTGCTCTAGTTTATGAATTAGACAATTTAATTACTAATAAATTATAAACCTATTTGTTTTAAACAGGTCTGAGCCTAATGCAGGAAACAGGTACTGATATTAATTTGAAAGGTATATTCTATGTACCACTAAACTGTATGATCCGCCTCTTTGGTCTAGTTAGGTGAGGTCCCAGGTTCGACCCCTACTACCTCTTACATTTGTACGCCGTTTAGGCAAAAACTGACTGTAATATAATCTGATGTAACATCCTGCATGCAATGTGTGTGTATACTCATGTTTTGGACAAATAAATTATCTTTTATCTTTTTCTAGCATTATCCCCGAGTCGGGCAAAGTGTTATTGACTTTTAGTTTTCTTTATACCGAACAATCAGTATTGTGTCAAACATATTGATTAGAACCAATCTGCAAAGCCTTGAGCATAGGCGTAGGATAGCTAGCCTTTCGGTTTTCTATAGGATACATTTTGGAGAGTGTGCACGGGAATTACATGACTTGATTCCGCCATCACCTTTCTACCATCGGACAACCCGGCGTACGGCGAGTGTCCACCGTCGTTGGCACTCCCACGATTCGGACAAAGCTTTTCGCTTCGTCGTTTATACCGCGTACATCGAAGGACTTCTCTTTTATTTGCACCTGCGTACCACAACCTACTGTAACTTGCCTGCTGCGGTCTTCCCGTCCGATTATAATTTAGGTGTCTTCAAGGCTAGAGTGAATAGGCTCTTAATAAACTAGTGCGCTTCACCATCACTGATTGCATCTCTGCTTACCATCAGGTGGGATTGCAGTCAAGCACTGGTTTATAATATTAAAAAAAAAAAATACAATTATACTCAAAACTAGATTCAATTTAAACTTCTTAGCTTTTCATGCCGTCGAAAAATATCTCTCATGCCGGTTTCCTCGCAGGATGTTTTCCTTCACCGTTTCTGAAGCAAGTGATAATTATACTATACGCATTTAAGACGAAAATTTAGAGGTACATGACAGCCATGCTAACTGCTGATGTATTTATAAACCGACATTTAAAAAGGATGTTCGACTGTATGCAATGATATTATAAGTAAAATGGTGAAGATAGATTATATGCGCTCAGGAAGCGACGTGTTAAAATGTGGCTAACTAGCCACAGCCTTACCTCAGTGTCGCGTCGCGCCGTCAACGGACGCGTGCGTGCGTTAGTGTGCCGTTTTTGAAGATCGAATGTTGTTTAGGTAACCTATCTACACCTTTTTACTTATAATATCATCGACTGTATGCCTGGTTTTTTTTTAATCTTATTTTTATTGATTCTTTTACTTCTTAGGCATCGTCGCTAAGTTAGGCCAGGACGTGAAGGTGGAATGGTCGATGTCAGAAGTCCCTGTTCAGAAGACAAACACTTCTTCTGACACCGAAGATGATGACGATGATGATGAACCGGATCCTTGGTTTACTATTATGAGGTTAGTGCCAATGACAAGATATTTTTCTGGTATTTGACTACAGTAGTTATCTCAGTATAGTTTTTATTATTCTAGGTACAGACGCCAGTACGTCAAGTTACCCCAATGTGTCAAATTTTCCCAATTGAATATGAACCTTATTCAGTTTGACAAAAAGTTGAAAAACGTTTAAAGAAATTTGACACATTGGGGTAACTTGACGTGCTGGCGTCTGTACATCGTCCTCACATATAATCTGATTAATGTATACAAAGTATTGTAAACCTATTTTAAAAGACTAAGTATGGAGTTTCTTGCCATCTAGAAACATTTTCTTATTTTTTTTACTTTTAAGTTTGACTTTCAATTTGACTTTGACTTTATGTACGTCTCATTAAAGATGACTGTAGTCAAATATCTCATCCTCATTCATTCATTAAACCCTAGTGGACACTGGTGCCCGCGCTGTAATTATTTTTCTTCTATTCTGGCTTTACACGGTCTGTGCATTTAGCCAATGTCAAGTTAAAGGTAGGGAAAAGTTCAAAAAGGACGCGTCCACCAAGTTAGAGGTTTCCCGCACTTTTTCGCGCTGTAATTGTCTTTCTATTGTGTCTCTAATTGACACGATTGAAAGGTTAAGAGTGAGTTTTCTCTGAAGCGGAGCTACATACCTACATAATTCTACAGTTTTTAGGTTATGCTCCATATCAATAGCTTAGTAATTTTTATTGGTATCCAAAATGTCATGGTAAACTATAAAAAAACTCTATTCAGCTGTTCTTTGGAAAATATCACAAAAATATCAAAAGCGGCGTGCTTAAGACATTTGACGTTTAGTATTTAGGTAAGTCTGACATCACGAAAATGGCGGGTTTTGTTTGTGGCGTGTGAAAAAAAAACTCATTTGTAAGCTTAATTTATGCTGTATTTTTTTACTTCTATTTATTAAAAATTGTACATTTTGGACCCATAAATCAAGTACCGTTCGCAACAAACATTTATTTAT
The DNA here is from genome assembly GCA_921972225.1 of Euplexia lucipara. Taxonomy (NCBI): domain Eukaryota; kingdom Metazoa; phylum Arthropoda; class Insecta; order Lepidoptera; family Noctuidae; genus Euplexia; species Euplexia lucipara. Next base: position 3,667,745 of record OV179161.1, on the reverse strand, counting down.
ATTTAATCTTGATAGGAGTCAACTGGCCTATTGCAACAGAAATACCACCAAGTCCTTAAACTATTTATTTTTAATCTTAATCCCTCAGGCCAGATGACGAATCAAGCTCCGGAATAGAGTTCGAAGTAGACTCCAATGCATCGCAGACAATACCCTCGGAGGAAGTAGTGGACTCGCCCCGACAGCCATCAGAACGGATCCAGCAGGTCCTGTACATCCAGATGGAGTTCTGTGAGAAGCATACCCTGAGACAGGCCATTGATAGCGGACTGTACCAGGAACATTTTAGAGCTTGGAGATTGTTTAGGTAACTTTTAAAGGAATGGGTAAATAATTTGTTCTATGTCTGGGTGTAATTGATTTGTAATCTGACTACAGCCCAAACAATAATAATAATAATAAATTTTCCACAACTTTTTCACACAACACCATTTAGTCCCAAGTTAAGCTTGAGAGCTTGTGCTATGGGTACTAAACAGCTGATAAACATACTTATATATTTCTAAATACATAAATATTATAGATAAATAACACCCAGACACAGAACAAATGATCGTGCTCATCACACAAACATTTGTCCAGGGTGGGAATCGAACCCACGACCTCCGGCATAGCAGTCAGGGTCACTGACTACTAGACTAACAGGCCAGTCAATGTATGTATTTAGAAATATATAAGTATGTTTATCAGTTGTCTAGTACATACTCATAGCACACACAAGCTCAGCTTAGTTAAAAACTATATGGCGTTGTCTGAAAGTTGTAGAATATTTATTTATTTATGTATATAAAACTCCCGATATATAAATTTTATGAGGATAGAGATAGATATGAGAGTGATATTACTACAAACGTTAACAAAAAACTTTTTTGCAAAAAATAAAACCGACTTCAAAAAAAGCACTAAACGGTGAAAAATAACTCTAAATTAGGAAGTCTGTGGCTTTGGTGGTTTTGTCTTATTCATGATGGGCCACCGACTTCCTAATTTATTTTTCCATTTTTAGTTGTTCCCATACAAATGTTTGATGAATGAATTGATTAAAACATGAATTTATTTTATACTTATTGTTAATTGTTAACATCACATGTCACGATAAATAGGGTTATATCCCCAATAAATGAAAATTAACATACCTAACTGTCGAAATCTAGGTATATTGTACACATATGCATACCCCTCAGAGCATACAGGCGTGATAATACGTCATGATGTTGTATAAACAATAAACATCCAAGCGATTCCAGCAATCACGACAGATTTGCCGTCTATTTTTGAAGAGTTCCGTTGTATATCTCCGAAGATCAGCACCAGATCTTTACCAAATTAAAATGGGACCACCTCGGGAGTATACTCTTTCAAATAAAAAAAGAATTTTGAGAATCGGTCCACAAATGGGGGAGAAATCAGGTAACATACATAAAAAAAAAAAAAAAAAAATACATACACACGAACATAGAACCTCCTCCTTTTTTGAAAGTCGGTTAAAATGCGTTATGTTTTCAACGCAAGTAACCCTGCGCACATTTCGTTCAACTCATATAATTTATGAAAACATCGGATAGTCGCATTGACATTATACTAGATTAGATTAATATTCAATTCTTTATTGCCAGACACATTGAATGGCGCCGAAAAGAAATAAATACAATTTACTTAAACTCCCGACGTGCGACGAAGCCAAAACACACGCACACACACACATACACACACACAGACACATACACACACACAGAAACATACACACACAGACACATCACACACACAGACACATACACAGGCACATACACACACAGAGACACATACACACACTCAGACACATACACACACATACACGCACTTTTTTATCATTTCAAGACAGAATACATACAAGAACAAGTGATATTAACTTTTGCACCCATATCCAGTCTCCGGGCAGAATGCAGAATAAAAGAAAGTATTTAACCCTCGTTTCATAAACTTCCAGGGAGATTGTGGAAGGCCTAGCCCACGTTCACCAAAGAGGAATGATCCACAGAGATTTGAAGCCAGTCAACATTTTCTTGGATTCTAACGACCATGTCAAGATTGGGGACTTCGGACTGGCTACTAAAGCTTTCACTGCCTTGCCTATTGATGGTACGAAGTTTTTAATAGAGTTAGAGTTTGTTTTTTAGAGTATTCTATTCTATTCCATTCTACTGTATACTTCTTTTCGTGTAGTTGGTAACTTACCTGGCGCCACAGTGGCTTCACATGCTGTCGAGTAACATCTCTTTGGCATATTGAATCGCCGGTTCCCTCAAAATGGAAACTTTCCTTCACCGTTTTTGAAGCAAATGTTAATAATTATGTATTATTTTTTACGATTTTTGTGATATAGGTCACTGCAGCGCTATTTCGTAAATTACGTGACAATGTAGGTGAAGTGAAGGCAAAGTGAACTCTTAAAGTGAACTTCACTTCATCTTTCTCGGGAGATTTTTATAGACTAGATCAGCAGGTTACAGGGTGTAAGGAGTTCGCCAATAGTGCTGTGCATTCATGAATTCAAAATTGTTTTATTTGTTGTTTGAATTGTTTAATTAATATAACTTATCAATTTACTAATTACGATAATTATAATTTAATCCTTGGTACAATAATGTTTCAGAAAAGGCTAAACACGAAGAAATTCATGGCTCACTTACTGGTCAGGTACGAAAGTTTTTTTTAAATATTTTATCAAAAATCAAAAGTCTTTATTCAAACCAGGCTGAGAATTAGCACTTATGAAACGTCAAAAAAAAAAACATGTAAATGTCCTCCAAAATGTCCCACCCTTCACTACTTCTGGTAGGAAGAAGAAGTGGCGGAACAAACTCCCCAGCAATACATCTGTCTGATTCGTTTAAAGAACTTGTTTCTATACAATGAAATGCTGAAAAAATAGCATTTAGGTTTATACACTTGGTAATTTTAAATCATTACGATTGTCACGTGTTAGCTAGCACACTCCAATATGCCCTGAAAAAAAATGCCCTAAGACTATATTCGTAGCCGTTTTATGGCAATAGGGTTACCCCCTTTTAGGTGGGTTTAAAACATAAGTCTGCCTGATGGTCTAGTCGTTAGTGGCCCTGACTGTTGCCGGTCAGGTCGTGGGTCCGATTCCCACCCAGGACAAATGTTTGTGTGATGAGCACGATCATTTGCTCTGTGTTTGGGTGTAATTTATCTATAACATTTATGTGTCTAGAAATATATAAGTATGATAATTAGTTGTCTAGTTCTCATAGCACCAAGCTCTGCTTAGGTTGGGTCTAGATAGCGTTGTGTGAAAGTTGTGGGAAACAAAAAAAATAATGTATTCAATGGTACAGACGCCAGCACATCAAGTTACCCCCATGTCTCAAATTTCTTTGATCATTTTTCATCTTTATGTCAAACAATATAAGGTTCATATTCAATTGGGGTAACTTGACGTGCTGGCGTCTGTAGATTTCAGCAATTCTCAGATTCAGGTACTTTAAAATATTCTGGATATTGCTAAAATACTTTTATGTGGCAGGTACATTTAGTACCAGAGCAAAACACAGCAAAGTATTAGTGTTAGGTAGGCTACCTAATTTTTGTTTGAGTTAAATATATATACTATGACGGTATATAAGTACTTACTCTATTTAACAATATTTTTACCCAGAATAATTACTCATTTCCAGATCGGCACAGCCCTCTACGTAGCCCCAGAGCTCTTGCAATCAGGGTCCAAGGTCATATACAATCAGAAAGTGGACATCTACTCCTTGGGCATCATCCTCTTCGAGATGTTTCATCCCACTCTGGACACGGGAATGGAGAGAATGCTGGTCCTCACTAATTTGAGGAGCAAGGACATCGTCATGCCTAAAGGTTTTGAGACTGAGGATAATAGCAGGCAAATTCACGTTATCAGGTATGTGATCACCATTAATATTATTTTTTAATGTCCTTGGCAGGTATTTTTGCCAAAGACAATCCGCCTTGAGCAAGCGTGGTGATCAATTAAATATTTTTATTCGAGTATCACTAACTCATAGTAATGTTACCCATTTAAATACATACAGCCACATTACATTAACATCATTGAATTAAACAATCGTTAGAATTAAGTTCGTCCAGAACATTGAAAAAAAAAATAACAATAGATTGAGACATGATTAAAAAAAAGGAAAATGTTTTATATGGACAAAATTGAGGTTGACTTTTCCTTTTAAGTGTGAAAACACCTGTGCCAGGAGAAGCCGCAAACGTCCGAGACAAAATCAAATCCAAAACGGAGATCCGATCAAATTCCGAGACCGTTTCGCAGAAGTAGAATTTAAACCTTTTTATTATGCCAAGTACAAAATCCTTACGGATGTCCTCTCCCTCCAGAAGGATGGTGGGGTCTATCAGAGTTGTACTGACTAGAAACCACCCCAGTGTTTCGTTTGTTTTCCTGTTTCCGTGACCGCCGGCGCCGGCGCAGGTATGACAATATGCGCCGGGGGTCACGGAAACTGGATACTTCCGCAACCATCGACTAGTGCCAGCCCCGTGAACTTCACAGGATCCAATTCTAAACCAAACTTAACCTTGATTATAGATGGCTTCTAAACCACGAGCCCAGTGTACGCCCCACGTGCGCAGAACTGCTTGCAAGTGAACACGTACCACGCGCGGTTCCTGAAGGCGCCCTGTCCGGTCTACTGTCACACGCGCTGAGTGACAGGGCTGCTAGAGGATACCATAGACTAGTAGCCGCATGCCTAGACCAGAGACCGACAGCAGTCGAGGATTATACCTACCACAATGATATGAAGAGTAAGACACACGATGTTCTGCTGAAGATCAAGGATGCTGTTATAAAGGTAAATAAATAAATAGGTAAATTTTTAATAAGTAATAATAATTTATTCAAATCAAGTGACAAGACTTACAGTGTTAGTAACAATACACTCACCAACTACGTTAGTAACGAAACCTTAATGAAATCTGGTTTATTCGAATATTTTAGTGTACCTAATTGTTGTGTGTGTCGCTTTTACGTCATCAGTGATGTCTAAGAAAAACTTAGAAATCACCTAGAAATACTAACCTAATACTTCTCAGAAAGTATCTAGACTTCATTAAGTTACAAAAAATCTACGGTTTTATTAAAACAAACAATATTTTATCAGCATTATAACTTTTTTTTATGAAATTATTACTTTTATATATTATCACACAAATCCCATGCCCAATTGAAGACATTATTGAAGTCTTGTGAAGTACCACTTAATTAGGCAACCAGTGCCACGAGACGAGGTGGCCGAGTGGTTAAGGCGTTGGACTGCTAATCCAATGTGCTCTGCACGCGTGGGTTCGAATCCCATCCTCGTCGATTCTTTTTGTACTTTTATTATTTTATTTATTCACAAGTTTTCGCTAACTTGTTACTTAACACAAAATATACTTTAAAATAATATATTTAAAATATTGTCACAATAAAGAATTTTATTAAATTTTCTAGCTTGTTATAAGAAAAAGTGTGCTGTTATGACATCATAATTTGGTTTAGAAACACTTGTACAAAAAAAAAATAGTGACTAGTTCTCATGCGCTAGTTAATTGCTGCGTTGATTGAATGAATTATCAACAGCCAATCGTATTACTTTACAAGTTGTGGAGGTCAAATGTGCAGTCGATTTATGTAAAACTAACTGACGTCGCACGGTTTCACCCGCGTAGTTCCTGTTTCCGTGGGATTATAGGGATAAAAAGTAGCCTATGTCATCCGGGAATAGTGTAGCTTTCCACCAGTGCAATAATTACTAACATAGGATCATTAGTTCCGAAGCTTACCCCCTACATACAAACTTACAAACTTTTAATTGTTTCAAAATTCTTAACCGGTCATTATGGATGAGGTGTAATTAAATAATTATCTATTAATATTACTTGCTGCAATGTTAGCAGCAAGTAATATTAATAGAAATAGAAAAAAAAAAAAAAATATTTCTTTTATTTAGTTTACGTCCTATTGTCAGACCTACTGAATAAACACACAAAATTACATAAGAATCGGTCAAGCCGTTTCGGAGGAGTTTTATAACAGACACTGTGTGAGTTGTGACACGAGAACTTTATACGAGTATATTAGAAGATATAATATTAGGTCTTTGACTTTGCGTATCTTGATGTTATGCGGAATATTTTAAACTTATACTTAAGCTGGCATTGCGAAGCTTTATTGGTGGAAATGCCACTTTTTTTTTTTTGTAATCATATCATCACCCCTGTATTCCCAAAAGGGTAAGGCAGAGGTTGTACCTGTAGTTATGTAACCGTCAAATCAGAAATCCAGACTTAGTGCTGCCGTTGAGAAATATCCAGATGGAAAAACTGATAAACTTATCTTCTGACCCGGGGATTGAACCCGGGACGTGATGCTCAGCAGTGGCTTTGGCGACCAGTAGACGAACGAGGCAGTCAATAAAGAGTATTTTATTCTAAAAAGTCCATTTTTTAATGAAGTTGCAAGCGAAGTGCTATTTTAGATAAAGTTAAATTATTATTATTATATTTTAAACCTTATCCATAGGTGTTCCGCAGCCATGGTGCTTCAGAGTTCTCCCCTCCTCTGCTGATACCTCGTGCACCTGCCTGGGACCAGTACCCTAACGCCGTCAAGGTCATGACGTCATCAGGGTCCGTTGTCCATCTACCGCACGATTTGAGGTTGCCGTTTGCAAGGTAATGATTTCAATTGACGTATTGGGTAAAAATATGTAGCGACATCTATCTCGCCACATACGAACTATCCTACATCGCGCTATTAAAGTTATCCGCTCAGTTTGAACGTATACAAGTTCTTGACAACAACCCTCGGGCAGTAGTTAGCCCACCTTTACACCCTGCTCCTCATACCTCCAAAAATACAACATACTTAACGATTTTTTTTTTAATTAAGTACTTACATACATAAATACATAAACTCACGCCTTTTTCCTTTGGGGGTAGGCAGAAACTACAAAGCGCCATATGCTACAATTCGTACATACTTCTTTTGCTTCGTTTACATTCATACATGTTGTCATAAACAAACGCCAGTTGCTAGTACTACGCATCTGACCTTTCTAAAAAACCTCACCAATAGCACAGTCTAAAAACATACAGTCGTCCGACGAAGCCGTCTAGACAGGGCAATCGTGCGGGGTGTGAGGGGCGAGACGCGGGGAAGCCGCTCCCGCACTGCGAACAAAACGATGTTCGTAGTGCGGCAGATATTATTCAAGTCTAACGCGTGTAGAAGTTGTCGGCATTTTTCCAGAGATCAAAGGCGTCGTCCTACTGTATTAATATTTATACTGTGCCAATATGGTCTATGTATGTCCTTCTAGGGCGTCCCCTCCCGGCGTTCCCACTTACATCTGCCTTGTAAATACCTTTCGTTAGTCGCCTTTCATCCATCCTTTCAATGTGACCAAACCATCTAAGCATAAAACTAAATTAAACAAATAATGATTATAGAAGTCAATACTTCTATAATCATTATTTGTTTGTTAGAGTTATGGGATATCAAAAAAACACCTTGTTATCTATACCAATGTATAGATATACAAGGTGTTTTTTTTTATATCCCATAACTCTAGAGTTATATTCTGTAAGTAAAAATAATACTAAAACTCCTAGAATAGATGGTCCAAAAATGCATAGTTTCGGAGATATCATCAATCATATTTAAATTATCAGTTGTTTAGTACCCGTAACACAAGCTCTGCTTAGCTTGGGACTAGATGGCGTTGTGTGTTATTAATATTATTTTTATTACTTAATTAGTTCAAAAATTGTCACCAGTACGACGAATCTTCTTTCTATCGTCACTTTTCTTTCACGTAAGGGTGTTTTACATTAATCATCGTGACTTTATCGAATTATTTTTTATTATAGTTAGAAAAAAAGGATGATTGAAACATAAGTCAAATGCAAGTTTATTCTTTGATATGGTCTCAGTCATACCCTAGAGTTATGGGATATCAAAAAAAACACGTTGTAGATATTATATTACGCTAAACGTGAGGATTGTGGCTAAATAACAAGAGCCTCACGGGTCGATCGAAGGTTAAGCTACGCATCATGAGGTTGGCCCGTGGATGGTGGGGGTGACCATTCATTTTTATAAATGACATGAGTTTATCAATATTGTGATTTGCAAAACATACTCCTTTGACCATGTACCTGACTATAGTATTATTATTAATTGACTTCATTTTAATTTCTGTTTTTGTTTTGTTGACATTTTTTATTTTTACTTATTTAATCATTTTCACGCCGTAAGGTCGACTGTAGCTGATCTCTTTAATTTACCTACAACATCTTATGTAAGATGGCAGATGTAAGTGGGAACGCCAGGAGGGGACGCCCTAGAAGGACATACATAGACCTTATTGGTGAGGTTCTTCAGAAAGGTCAAGTGCGTAGTACTCGCAACCGGCGTGTGTGTATGACAACATGTATGAATATAACTGAAGCAAAAGAAGTATGTAAGAATCGTAGCATATGGCGCTCTGTAGTTTCTGCCTACCCCCATGGAAAAAAGGCGTGAGTTTATGTATGTATGTATGTATTTATGTAACATCTTGTGTCTGTACCTACATTCATCTATACACATAATAAAATTGTAGAAAAGTGGTGTCTGTACAATGGAAACATATAAAAAAAAAGTAGCAGGGGTTGTTATTATATCGGTGCCGAACCCGAAATTGTAATTTTTTTTTTGTCTGTTTGTCGGTATGTTTGTGCACGCTAATATCAGAAACGGCTCATTTGATTTAGTTGCGGTTTTCACTAATATATTGTTGTAAGCTTCACTTAACATTTAGTGTTTATTTCATGTTGATCGGTTCATAAATAAAAAAGTTATGTCAATTTAAAGAATCACGGCGAACATTTGTTAAGGTATTCTATCAGAGTACGTAAACGCCTCGCGCCTGCTGTTCCGTGGCTATATAAAGCGCGCTGAGAGCCGCGCCGCTGCCATTGGCTGGAGGTCTTAATTTTTTAAGTCATCTCCACAGGAATGCCTGGTTAAGCTGTACACGTCCTCTTCTACGACTCGACAGCGAGATGCCCCTCAAATAAAAAAATAAAAAAAAAACGCGCCGCTGCCATTAGGATTCAGTTATTCGTAGCGAACGCACGTATCCTGGAGACTATTATCATCTATGTATGAAAACGCAACGCAAATACCAACTTGCGAAAGTCCAAGCAGCAACAATAAACGCTGAAATTTTGAGCTATGTTCCGGGGGATTATGTTGAGTAAATCTCCATCCAACAGAGTCATGGAAGAAGGAGAATCTACAAGCTACCCAGTAGACTTTTTAGAATCCCTCAATGCTCCTGGACTACCAGCACATAAAATAAAATTAAAAGTAGGTGTACCCTTAATGCTTCTTAGAAATTTAAGCCCCCCAAAACTTTGCAATGGCACCAGGTTAAAAGTGACCAATTTACAACGAAATCTGATAGAAGCAGAGATTTTAACAGGGTGTGGAAAAGGTGAAAGTGTTTTCATTCCTCGGATTCCTCTCATTCCAAACAATTTTCCATTTAGTTTTAAACGAGTCCAGTTTCCAGTCAGCCTATGTTTTGCGATGACAATTAATAAAGCCCAAGGTCAGACGCTGAAAGTTGTGGGTGTAGATCTAATTATCAGCTGTTTCTCGCACGGTCAGTTGTACGTGGCTCTGTCAAGGGTTAGCAATCCAAGGAGCCTGTATGCTTTCATCCCCGATGACCATACGTCAAATATCATGTTCAGAGACCAATCACTGTAAAGTAAATTTTTAGCTACCCAAACGACGGTATATGTAATTCAAAATATGCTGCCCGAAAGGTCACTATTCCACGTGGACGAAGTCGCGGGCACAGCTAGTAGAAAATAAAGTTTTGATTCTGATCATTACATATCTTGATATCTAGGCTCCTCCGTTACTCGAAAGCACTTAAGCGCGTAAAGCCGTTGGCCCCGGCTGTAATTTGTATATCTATGGTAGTCCTTACAGATTGCCAGAAGCCCGAAAATCTCACATTCAGTTTGATATATAGGGTGACTGGTAATTAGTGACCGATACTTAAATACGTGATTGTATTCATGATTTCAATAAACTTTCTCAAATAAACTTTTTTTTAACACAATAACTTACAACACAATAAAAAAAAAACAAAAATGTTGTTTGGAATTCCAGCGGCGCGCGCGCCTGTGATCGATCACAGCAGGTACGAATCAGCACGATCTATCAGCTGATAGTCTGACGTAATTGAATTAATTGAAAGTTAATGAGTATAAAAAAAAAGGTTTCTTTGGCAAAGTTATTCGTATTCATGAATACATTCTCGTGTTTAAGTATCGGTCACTAATTACCAGTCACCCTATAAAGAATACGCCTTGGTTTTCTAAACCTCGGGAAAATACAGGCTTGTTATAAATAAATAATAAATATTCCACAACGTTTCACACAACGCCATTTAGTCCCAAGTTAAACTTGAGAGCTTGTGTTGTGGGTACCAAACAGCTGATAAACATACTTATTTATTTCTAAATACATACATATTATATATAAATTACACCCAGACACAGAACAAAGGATCATGCTCATCACACAAACATTTGTCCTGGGTGGGAATCGAACCCACGACCTCCGGCATAGCAGTCAGGGCCACTAACTACTAGACCAACAGGCCAGTCAAATCCTAATCTGTACGTATTTTGTTAACAGGCATACAGCATACTCGGGGATAAAGTACATGCGACGTTACGTTGTAGATCGTGTGTTTAGAGAGAAACACGTGCAAGGTTTCCATCCAAGGGAAATTTTGGAGTGCGCCTTCGATATTGTAACTCCTAGGAATGGTAAGTACCTAATATATTCTATATCTTCTTCGTCGTTTTGCGTTAGTGGTGTCAGGGTTTTGGAACGAAGTTCCTTATCGCTCGTTGCGAAAGGGGTTAAGACGGGAAAAATTAAGAGCAAAACTTGTAACGACACTTCCTCTTTCTCTCTCTCTTTCTCTCTCTCTCCCTCTCTCTCTTTCCCTCTCTCTCTTTCTCTCTCTCTCTCTCTCCCTCCCTCCCTCTCTCTCTCTCTCTCTCTCTCTCTCTCTCTCTCTCTCTCTCTCTCTCTCTCTCTCCCTCTCCCTCTCTCTCTCCCTCTCTCTCTCCCCCTCTCTCTCTCTCTCCATATATTTTTTCCTTTCGACTTTCTGTTTCGCATTGAACAGTGTGGTGTCGCGACGATTGTTTTTGTTGTGAGTGTGTGTGTGTGTGTGTGTGTTCCATCCGGGTGTCCCTTTTTATGCCACCCATGTGCCTTTGGCTTGGCTTCAAATGCCGTCGAGATATATCTCTAAGGCTTTCCGGAATTCGGTTTGATTATGCCTTATTTTATCATTCTGTACATGCAACATAAAGACAATGTCAAAAAAACTTATTGTTCAATAAATTTTGAATGTGTAGGCAGTTCCGCCACTTCATCTTCTAGGATGCGGCAAAGGGCGGGCGTTATAATAATAATAATAAATTTATTTATTTCAGACATAGTCCATACAATTGGAAAATTAAAATTACAATAAGGCAAGGCACATACAATAATAATATGAGTTATGAGGGACTGTCTTATATTAATGTTTGTCTTTTGAAAAGTGCTGAATGACGGCTTAATTTGAATAAAGGAATTTTTTTTTTTTTTTAATTTTTTTTTTAAAGTAACTATTGTATCTGTTACCATTGCACTAAATTTAAAATTAAAAAGGTTATTTGTAACGAAAGTACAATTAAGCTTGTTACAATAATGATAGACGTCGAATTTATTATAATCTTTTTTCACAGCAGCTATAACAACAGTTTATTTTAAGAAATTATGTAGATTTTATTTAGAAACCCTAAAGAAACAGGGATGAACAATACAGGGACGCATTGTTCGTTTTACGCTTATGCTTCTAAATTTAAAATAAAACAATTTGAATAAAAAATTGAGTTTAAGTTTGAGTTTTGAGTTTTTCCATCATGAATATCTCAGAAGCAGCCCGGATCCTGGATTTGTGCTCGATTGTTGGCTATAGGTTGCCTCCTATTTTATGGGATGGCGAAATGTGGGTGTACTTCAGGTACACCTTTGCCTAATACTTCGGGGATTACAGGCGTGATGTTATGCTAATTTCCAGATTCTCTATGGCCTGACGCAGAGCTCCTAATAGTGGCTAGTAGAGCAGCAACAGAGAGTGGCTTGAAAGTATCATTACAATTGAACCACACAGAATTGCTGCGAACATTACTGTTGTCTTGTGGAGTACCCCTGGATAAACATGCTGATATGTACCCTGTACTGGTTGACGTGTGTTTTGGTAAGTGGGTTTTCAATTCAATTAATAATTTTTATTTTATTGCGGACTAGCTTTTGCTAAAATCATAATTCCTATAAAACCCAAAATCTTAAAAAGCAAATAAATAAGTATCTTAAAAAGCAAATAAGCCACTTGCCTTTAGGTCTAGTGGCGTTCGTGGATTCATGATAACTTAGTGCCAAACTGTCTTTATGTTTTGATGCAAAGTAAAGCTCTATTGCAATAGGAATGTTTTTTTTTTAAATATAGGTCTAAGATATTTGTAAACTATTTTATTATGCCTAACCTAATAGATAATTGGTAGAGCAGTGCAAACGCACACCAATTATCCTAATAACAACTCTGTAATTAAGTTCTTTCAATAAAGACTACGAGTTTATCCCTACAGGCCGCATAACATCGCTCCAACTCCAAACACACCTGACTTCACTGTGCGTGACGAACCGCGACGTGTCGAACCTCCTGCGGCTCATGGAGGTGGAAGTGTGCGTGCACGAGGTGCGGGAACTCGTCACGCCCTTCGTGAAGCACGCCAAGTGGAGCAAGCTCGTGTCGCACGCGGTGCACGACCTGGAGGCCGTGTACAGGAACGCTAAGGCTCTGGGCTGTGAGGTGAGTCTCTGCTCTTGTGAAGCACGCCAAGTGGAGCAAGCTCGTGTCGCACGCGGTGCACGACCTGGAGGCCGTGTACAGAAACGCTAAGGCTCTGGGCTGTGAGGTGAGTCTCTGCTCTTGTGAAGCACGCCAAGTGGAGCAAGCTCGTGTCGCACGCGGTGCACGACCTGGAGGCCGTGTACAGAAACGCTAAGGCTCTGGGCTGTGAGGTGAGTCTCTGCTCTTGTGAAGCACGCCAAGTGGAGCAAGCTCGTGTCGCACGCGGTGCACGACCTGGAGGCCGTGTACAGAAACGCTAAGGCTCTGGGCTGTGAGGTGAGTCTCTGCTCTTGTGAAGCACGCCAAGTGGAGCAAGCTCGTGTCGCACGCGGTGCACGACCTGGAGGCCGTGTACAGGAACGCTAAGGCTCTGGGCTGTGAGGTGAGTCTCTGCTCTTGTGAAGCACGCCAAGTGGAGCAAGCTCGTGTCGCACGCGGTGCACGACCTGGAGGCCGTGTACAGGAACGCTAAGGCTCTGGGCTGTGAGGTGAGTCTCTGCTCTTGTGAAGCACGCCAAGTGGAGCAAGCTCGTGTCGCACGCGGTGCACGACCTGGAGGCCGTGTACAGGAACGCTAAGGCTCTGGGCTGTGAGGTGAGTCTCTGCTCTTGTGAAGCACGCCAAGTGGAGCAAGCTCGTGTCGCACGCGGTGCACGACCTGGAGGCCGTGTACAGGAACGCTAAGGCTCTGGGCTGTGAGGTGAGTCTCTGCTCTTGTGAAGCACGCCAAGTGGAGCAAGCTCGTGTCGCACGCGGTGCACGACCTGGAGGCCGTGTACAGGAACGCTAAGGCTCTGGGCTGTGAGGTGAGTCTCTGCTCTTGTGAAGCACGCCAAGTGGAGCAAGCTCGTGTCGCACGCGGTGCACGACCTGGAGGCCGTGTACAGGAACGCTAAGGCTCTGGGCTGTGAGGTGAGTCTCTGCTCTTGTGAAGCACGCCAAGTGGAGCAAGCTCGTGTCGCACGCGGTGCACGACCTGGAGGCCGTGTACAGGAACGCTAAGGCTCTGGGCTGTGAGGTGAGTCTCTGCTCTTGTGAAGCACGCCAAGTGGAGCAAGCTCGTGTCGCACGCGGTGCACGACCTGGAGGCCGTGTACAGGAACGCTAAGGCTCTGGGCTGTGAGGTGAGTCTCTGCTCTTGTGAAGCACGCCAAGTGGAGCAAGCTCGTGTCGCACGCGGTGCACGACCTGGAGGCCGTGTACAGGAACGCTAAGGCTCTGGGCTGTGAGGTGAGTCTCTGCTCTTGTGAAGCACTCCAAGTGGAGCAAGCTCGTGTCGCACGCGGTGCACGACCTGGAGGCCGTGTACAGGAACGCTAAGGCTCTGGGCTGTGAGGTGAGTCTCTGCTCTTGTGAAGCACGCCAAGTGGAGCAAGCTCGTGTCGCACGCGGTGCACGACCTGGAGGCCGTGTACAGAAACGCTAAGGCTCTGGGCTGTGAGGTGAGTCTCTGCTCTTGTGAAGCACGCCAAGTGGAGCAAGCTCGTGTCGCACGCGGTGCACGACCTGGAGGCCGTGTACAGGAACGCTAAGGCTCTGGGCTGTGAGGTGAGTCTCTGCTCTTGTGAAGCACGCCAAGTGGAGCAAGCTCGTGTCGCACGCGGTGCACGACCTGGAGGCCGTGTACAGGAACGCTAAGGCTCTGGGCTGTGAGGTGAGTCTCTGCTCTTGTGAAGCACGCCAAGTGGAGCAAGCTCGTGTCGCACGCGGTGCACGACCTGGAGGCCGTGTACAGGAACGCTAAGGCTCTGGGCTGTGAGGTGAGTCTCTGCTCTTGTGAAGCACTCCAAGTGGAGCAAGCTCGTGTCGCACGCTTACTTTGTTTGAACAAGCTGTTTACAAACCTTAAAGTTGTTTACGTACAGACGCCAGCACGTCAAGTTACCCCAATGTGTCAAATTTTCCCAATTGAATATGAACCTTATTCCGTTTGACAAAAAGTTGAAAAACGATCAAAGAAATCTTACACATTGGGGTATCTTGATGAGCTGGCGTCTGTACGTAAACAACTTTAAGGCTTGTAAACAGCTTGTAACATGAAATAACGATATTCTGAGTCAAATTTACGAAAACGTGGCCGCTCTGACAACACAAGGTCGCAACTAAATATTATTCCTTTTTAATTGTTTCAGTGCATCATGACTGTAGCCCCTTTCTTAGCATACAACGCGACCCAACACCGCGGCATATTCTGGCAAATGTCGGTAGTAAGAAACACTGACCACAAACCCACGGCGAAACATCGGGCAGGGGACTTAATAGCAGCTGGTGGAAGGTAAGGAATTGAAAATACATGTTATAAAAGAAACGTTCTATAAATATATTGGGCTTGGTAGTAAAGTTATTACAATTTTGACTGGCCTGTTGGTCTAGTAGTTGGTGATCCTGACTGCTATGCCAGAGGTCGTGGGTTCGATTCCCACCCAGGACAAATGTTTGTGTGATGAGCACGATCATTTGTTCTGTGTCTGGGTGTAATTTATCTATAATATGTATGTATTTAGAAATATATAAGTATGTTTATCAGCTGTTTAGTACCCATAACACAAGCTCAAGCTCAAGCTCAAGCTTAACTTGGGACTAAATGGCGTTGTGTGAAAACTGTGAAAAGTTGTGGAATATTTATTATTTATTTAATTATGTGTAGCTATCGGAGCTATGAAGGCTAAAACGAAGGAATGAATAAAACTTTTCTGAGCATCAAGGAAATAAAGTTACAGCCACCATGTTTGTAATCTTAAAAATTAAGTTACGAAAGTATAAAAAAGTTAGCTTGCTTCATTGAAATCTCTATAATAATAATAATAATAAAATCTTTATTGCATATAAGGTGTTGCAGTAGATAGACTAAAAAAAAGTTGCATTTACAAAATAAACTACTGTTTGCTACAGTAATGGTTGGGGAACAGTCCTCTTAGATAGGCTACAGAATAGCCCGTAATAAAGAGAATCAGAGCCGTATCCCTCTTGAGTGGAGACATCAATTGCTTAGTGATTTTGTAACGATTTTATTTTAATTTTAAGTTTAATTTAAAACAACATCAAAAGATTAAGAGTAAAGTGAATGTTTAAATGTAATGTGAGGGTGTGTGTGTGTGTGTTTTTTGTATACTTGTGCGTGTGTGTGTATGTGTGTGTTTGTTTGAGTTTGCGTGTGAGTTTATGATAGTCCCGGAAATTCAGATTCATCGTACGTTTTATCTAGTAGGAAAGAGCAGACTGCTGATTTACATTCATGTTCAAAATTAATTCAAAAATCTAAATATACTCCCTGTATGTTTAGATTTTTGAATTAATTTTGTTATACAAGAATTTATACAACTATCGAGGGTTGTCAATCCTGATGCAGTTGGTTTATGTGGAATCTTATAAAAAAATGTTTCGTAAGTATAGGACTTTGGGATGAAATAATATACACCAATAGAAGATAGACATTGACATTCATGATGAAAGATTACGTAGAAATTAATTTATAAACAATGTTTTTTTATAATAAACGTTTATTTCTGTGTTACTGTTGTCCTTGTCATTGCCAACTAAATATTTTATTTTCCTTAATTTCTTATGTTTTTTTAACAACATTATTTTTCAACAGATACGATGCTTTAGTATCGGAATTCTGGAAGGTAGCGCGTACAGAGAAGGACCATGACAGTGCCGAACTGAAGTCGAGTTCTGTCGGGTTCTCTATGTCTTTAGAGAGAATGGCCGCCATTTTGAAAAAAATGGAAAGTGAGATACCGTGTACACCATTGCCATTAAATGTAGGGGTATGTATTGCCTTCACAAGTGTTTTTATTTACTATACGGTATAATAAACGTCGACGTAGATAATGTAATATGGTTCTGTACAGAGTTTTAGACTAAAGGCCTTATTAACCGACTTCAAAAAAGGAGGAGTTTGTTACCTCAGTACTCCGTCATTTGTGGACCGATTTTCAAAATTCTTTTTTTATTTGATAGAGTATACAGATTCGTCCCATTTGTATCAAAACTCAGATCTGATGAGAGATCTTCGAGGAATTGTGGAAACCCTTCAAAAAATATAGGTACACACATACCGATTTTTATATTTTTAGTAACAAATCAAGCATTTTCATTTAGAAAGTATCATTTTGTGAAGAAAAACTGATGAAGAAGACATGCGACGGAACTCTTCAACGCATAACAGCAAATTATTCACGATTGCTATAGTCAGATGTCTATGCAGAGTTCTTGTATTTCCATAACATAACATTACGCCCTTCTATTTTAAAAGGGGCCCAGCAGAGATGTACAGATTAATGTTTAGATAGAACTTCTTTAGCAATTGCTAACCAATTTCAATGATTCTTTCAAGTTATGAAAGACTTTCTTTACATACGAAGAAACTAAAAACAACCGACTTCTTAAAAAAACACTAACAGGTGAAAAATAACTCCAGTTTTGGAAGTCGGTGGCCAATAATAAACGAAAAAAAACCACCAAAGCCACAGACTTCCGAAACTGGAGATATTTTTCACCTGCTGGGTAGTGTTTTTTTAAGAAGTCAGTTGTTTTTTTTTCAAATTTTTTTCACTACTTTCTATTACTTAAAACGGTAAAATTACAACCAACCCGCTTACCCGTACTAGGTCACCATCCCGCACTGGGTCAACCAACCCAGACTAGGCTCGCGTGCAATGTCTTCTACATAGAAAGGGAGATTTATTCTACGAACTAATGACTTACATCCTACATCGCGCTGTTAAAGTTATCCGCGCGATTGAACGTATAGGTACAAGATTCCATTGGCAGTTGTAGCCCACCAGACGCAATATCCGTCTGGTCGGGGGATATTCCCGTTTCTATGAGAGATGAGGAAATTTACATCCTGTTCCTCATACTTCTGAACTGGTATTTTATTTTTCACTAGCAGACATCACGCAGTTTCACCCGCGTTGTTCCCGTTCCCGTGGGAATACGGGGATAAAAAGTGGCCTATATCACCCGAGGATAGCGTAATTTCCCAACGGTGAAAGAGTTTTTCAAATCGGTCCAGCACTTTCGGAGCCTATTCAATGTAAACAAACAAACAATCAAATTGACTGGCCTGTTAGTCTAGTAGTTAGTGACCCTGACTGCTATGCCGGAGGTCGTGGGTTCGATTCCCACCCCGGACAAATGTTTGAGTGATGACTACGATCATTTGATCTGTATCTGGGTGTAATTTATCTATAATATGTTTGTATTTACAAATATATAATTATGTTTAACAGCTGTTTAGTACCCATAACACAAGCTCTTAGCTTAGCTTGGGACTAGATGGCGTTGTGTGAAAAAGTTGTGAAATATTTTTTTATTAAAATCTCTCCTTTTTATAATTTTAGTAGTAGATATTCGTTAGTCCACAATTTTGTCGTGTTTCCCAGTGTCCGCTGATTTGCGTGTACGTGTGGGGCACGGCGGGGTCGGGGCGCGACGGGCAGGCGGCGGCGGCGCGCGCGCGCCTGGCGCGGGACGTGTGGGCGGGCGGGCTGGCGGCCGCCGCCTGGCCGGCGCACGCGCACGACGCGCACGAGCTGGCGCGCGCGCCGCTCGTACTGCTGCACGACGACGCTGCCGTGCGCGTGCAGTTCTGGGATGGTGTCAGGTACGTGCACTGTATGTAGGTCAATCAACCATAGAATAATGTGAACACATCACTCTGATCGCCACGATGGAGTGTTACTTGATTATGTACCTTAAAACTTTTACACAAAGCTTAGTATCGTGTGCAATATATTTGGCCCGGTCCCGGGTTCGATCCCCGGTTACAAATGGGACTTAAACATAACTGGCGAAATGTGGGTGTACTACTACCAGGTACACCTCTGCCTAGCCCTTCGGGGATTACAGGCGTGACGTTATGTGTGTTGTATATTTACCCCTTCAAAATAAAAGAATGGAATCGCATCGGTCTACGGAACAATATGACCAATGCGTATACATAAATAGCTGTTAAGGACCTGCTTAAACGTAGTCAGACTATAAAACCTGGTTGTGACTCAAATACTGGTCCTATTTGATTGGTTTTTGACGGTTGTAGAGCCTTAAAATTGTTCCTAGTGTTTGTGATATTAAGAAAAGTTACTCTGTCAAATCAATCCTGTATACAACCTTATTTTTAGTAAATGCGAAACCCGCAAAGAGAATGTTGTATGTACTTACTCATCAAAATGAACCACTTTTAATATGGAACTAACTCTAGAATCGCGAAAAAAACATACATTCTATATTTTTTGTCGCAACCCCAAACTGCCAAAGGAGATTGACAGCAAAAAAGGCGCTTTATAGTAAAAGTGTATGGCCCTAAAACTATACTCATTAATTATAAAATATTTTTTTAACTTCTCATTGTTCACTCGGTCGAAATCGTATATGTGGAGTTATTATTTTGTATTTAATTAGTAGTTAATGCATTTTAGTGCATAATTTTAATGGCGTATTGCGGTAAAAGTAGTGTTGCCAAATTAAAAACGTCACGAAGTTTTAAAAATGAATTCAACTCTGACTTTATCCTCATATTAGTATTTTTAATTATCACAATTCTAATGTGAATTATGAAAATAATATTTTAACTTAATTCACATCTTTAAAATAATATTACTTTACTAATAAAAAATCTTCCTTTGAGTTATGGTCAAAATGATTTTAAATTGTTGGTAACACTACGTGAAAAGTGAGCTGTCAAAGGTGTTATTGTCAATTTTTCAAACACAAAACATTGTACATTCGATTCAGCAGCGAGTTTTTGTCTTTACTTGTGCATTGATAGTTGTTGAGTTTGTTGTGCTTTATATAACTTATCATTGCGTTATGTTCGTGTCCAGTCGAGTCTACAAAAGTACCTATAAAACCACAATCAGCTTAACTAACCTATGTAATAATATTTATTTGGGATCATTTATTGATTTCTTGGTACTATTTTATGTTGTCTTCCGTGAATTCAAATCATATTGTAGCAAAGAGCTGCTGCTTTTAGGGGAAAGTTCGTTACTGAACTAACCTCAAACCTGAACAAAAAATAAAAGAAACAACAAAAACCCCTCAATTTAAATGGATGATTTTTATGTCCTTTGAAAGTACGATATCAGCCCTCTTTTATATCTAATTTATGCCATCATACACAATGTTTTGATGCGGAACGGCGCTCAGTAGAAAATTGGGCATACTCCTTTTCCCAATTGAACATGAACCTTATATTGTTTAGAATAAAGTTGAAAAGGAGGGATAGCTTGATTGATGTCTATACAATAATAAAATATGCAGCTTTTAGAAAGCCTCTTCTAAATATGACTATAATCTGCTAACAAGGTTTTTAATGGGGTCTATTTTTAAGATTATATTATTAATTGTGTATTTTTTATTATTATTATTATTACTTACTTATTAAAATCACGTCAACTTATTATTCCTTCAGGTTAAGAGAACAAAAAGTGCCATACATCGATGTCTTAGACTTTATCAAACAAAAACTCAACCCGGATACCATGAGGAGTCCTGATGGTAAGTAAATGTCAACACAACAACAACAATTCACACAACACACAACAATCACAACAACAACAACAACAACAACAACAATACAACTCCGCCAATAACAATTTCACTAACTATAATAAAATATTCCACAACTTTCACACAACGCCATCTAGTCCTAAATTCATCAGAGCTTGTGTAATGAGTACATACATGTTATAGACCATTAAAATACACCCAGACACATCAAATCATTGTTCCATAAAGCCGGGTCCGCAGCGCCGTGTTTTCGTGTTTTCTGACATTATAACATGTTTTTAAAACAGAATAGGGGCGTGGCTTAACAGTTTTGTTAGCAAAAACACAAAAACATGTTTGCCGAGACAAATGGATAACTCCACCCGCGTTCGCTTGCGGGGAGGGGAAGCGTCGTATTTTATGTTCGCGCTCATTGAAACAAGACTTCAAGCATTCGGTCGTTTCCATGATACCAGCTCTTCAAAATGACTCTCCGAACATCTAAAAAATTTTGTATTCCGAACCTATCATCGATTTAGAGTTCTTGATAAATATTGAAGAAACGAGGTAGCAGTTAGGGTCGGGCCCAAAATCTATTTACGCCTTTGTAGAACTAAAGCCACTGTAGCTATTACAGCTTCTACGTACTCTTCGTCAGTACACATTTTTGGAATGAATTGGAATGAAACAAAAACAATAACAAAAGAGAACACACCAGACGGGCTGTTATCAAAACATGTTTTGCTAACATCTTTTGTTAGAAAATTGGCGCTGCGGACCCTCCTTTACACAAACATATTTGTCTCGAGTGGGAATCGAACCCTCGACCTTCGGCATAGCAGTCAGGGCTATTAACCACTAGACCAACAGGCTAGTGTTATGTTGTGTGTACTGATTAGTTAGCACTACGTACTGTTGAGCTTAAAATCCTGTGTTCGAATTCAAGTTACATTGGATTGTTCGGGAAAAATACATTAAAGAGTATAATATTATATTCTGCTGGGTAGTTCGTTGCGCCATCACTTCACAGTTCACAGAAGAAAACACAAGGAATTTGTAAATAAATAAAATTAAATAAATACTTTTTAAATCAGAAATAATTGGTCCATAGTATTGTTTTTGTATTGTTAGTTACCATTTTCACTATTCATCATTATTATTATAATTAACTAGCTGCCCCGGCAAACTTCGTTGTGCCTTAGAGTCAATTCATTGCTCTTATTTTTTTTTTATATTAGATATACATACGTTGAATAAGACGACAACAAATAAATCCAAACCAATAATAACTACTACTACTTTTAAATTACAACATGTATATATACCCTAACCTAACTGACCATACCTATCCTATAGCTAACCCAACTATCTAACCTAACTACCTTACTAAAAAATACTAAATTCATAATTTTAATCTGAACTATTGCCTCTATGTTACATACAATAATTTATGCCTATAGTTTTCCCGGTCTACTTTAATTAAAGTCCTAACAGTAAAATAAGTTCTATTTGCAAAGAATTATTAAAGTTCGTCTCTGTCATCATTGCTAGTTACGTAAATTGATTTCTGAAATATAAGACTTTTTTATGCTACATAAAACCTCTAAGTTTAGTAACAAAATAAATTTCAGAACGTAGGTGCGTATTATAAATTGACAACCTTACCTTCTTGGGTTTAGCTTAAGACTTGTCAATTTCAAATTGTCACCTGATAATGAACTGGGAAGTTTGACTCCTGTCATGTCATCCAAGATGGCGCTGCGTTTGAAAAATGTTTGAGACAACCGATATTCTTGATATTTATTTTTATGATGTCGAACGGGATAAAAAGTATCCTATGTCCTTCTCCTGGCTCTAAACTACCTCCCTGCCAATTTTCAGCTAAATCGGTTCAGCCGTTCTTGAGTTATAAGTGAAGTAACTAACACGACTTTCTTTTATATATATAGATTACACACATAACATCACATCGTTGGCACTCCCACGATTCGGACAAAGCGTTTCGCTTCGTCGTTTATACCGTGTACATCGAAGGACTGGAACAACTTGCCTGCTGCGGTCTTCCCGTCCGTTTATAATTTAGGTGTCTTCAAGGCTAGAGTGAATAGGGTCTTAATAAACTAGTGCGCTTCACCATCACTGATTGCATCACTGCTTACCATCAGGTGGGATTGCAGTCAAGTACTGGTTTATAATATTTAAAAAAAACATTAATTTATTAGATTAGGTATATAAATTAAAAGCTGGGCGAATTCAGGAACTGTCTTATTGTAATTTTGGCTGTCAATAAAAGGCTGGTTCTCAGTGTAACTTAACACTGTCACTGTCCACAAAGTAGACACAATAGTTGAACAACCAACGTGAGTCAAATGTGACTCATGGGACAGGGAAGGGGTTAAAATTTAATTTTGTTGTCTTAATTCTCAGCAGGCACAAATCGCGCACTGATCTGGTCTGAAGCCGAAAAGTCAAACTGCAGTCAATCTACATCAGTCACCTTCATCACAGCCAGTGAAAGGATGAGCAAGAACTCCAAGAGGCATTGCGAGAACCAGGTCAGTGACGATGGCAGACAGAGAGTTGCAGGACAGACTCCATGCTCTGTGATGTCAAGCATGTTGCGACCTCCTGCCCACCTTTTATTTAATTCTGGAGTCCGCCCACGAGCGATTTCACACAGTTCAAACAATTATATTTCCGTTGTAAAAACCAATTTACACAAATAATCAAAAACCCGTCAAATTGCTCGCCTACAGGTTCACTAAACCATAACTACTTTTGGGATTTCAAGGTTCGATCCCTAGGAGAAGTTTTTCATAACGATGAGTACACACGGCCACACAACAAGCCTCAAACAGGTACATGTCCAGTATAAGCCGATTTCGTATTGTATACAGGGTGTAAAGAAAACTACATATTCTTCCCATCACTAGGATAATTTTTTTCTTCTAGAACATACCTAGGAATTCACTGGTTTTGGAGATATTGAAGGTCAAAGTGCAATATTATTTTTCATACTTTTTTCAAAATTGTATTCCAAGTATCATTAGTCAACTTTATTCCGAACAAACATTATCAAAATTATCGATTTTTCAAAACAAATTACGCATTTGAAGTTACAAAAATGCTATAGATACTAAACACAAGCGGGTTGTCGGGTCAACGACCAAGCGCGAGTGGTCGCGGCTGGCCGTACGCTCATCTGATCGAAAGTTGCGTTGCGTTGTCGCTTCTTTCATTGCGCGCAATAAAAAGCATCTCTTTTTTAAAGATGGAAAATAAAAAGTATTTTCTCTGCAATATTTTTTGGTTAAAGTTACTTTATTATATGTACAGAATGTATAGTTATCGGCTACGTGATCGGTCTTTTTACACCCTGTAGTACTTTCGTACAATGCGAGGTCAACGTAAACTGGAAATTATGGCTGTATGATGTGTAGCCGTGTATAGAACAACCTTTTTTCGGGTTTTGCATTTACTAAAAACAATGATGTGTAGATGTGCTTTTTTTCAATTTATATTTAAAGGTATGTTATTGGATTTTTTATAAATGTTTTTTTTTAGAGTCTAACACTAATATTATAAAGAGGTAAACATTTTTTTTTTGTATATGTGTATGTTTGTAATGAGTAAACTCAAAAACTATTGTGCCGATTACAAAAAATCTTTCTCGATTGGAAATCTACATTCACCGTGAGTAACACGTGGGCTTCTTTTTGTCCCTGTGTTCTCACGGGAACGACGTGGGTATACCACTAATTTATCATTTTATTAAATAAGAGGCCATTTTTGTACCAAAAGTCTAGTTTTATTTTCTTTCTTCTCCACAGATAAACACACAAATAACATCAATCTTAGTATCCCTAGGGCTACAGCCCGTGCTTAGTCGAGTGCGGGTCAACGTCCTCGCGCTGTCTTGCGAAGCCGCGTGCGTGCGCATGCTGGCGGCGTCTTTAGGCGCGCCGCTTGATGTTGACGAACTTGCGCGTGCGTTCAAACCGGTGTGCGAAGCGTGAGTAATGACTTTTTTTTCTGTCTGTAAGTATATCGTAAGGATATGAGCTATCCAGTGGAGATGTCTTAATTACTTCCCTGTCTCATGAGTCAATGAGTGACTCACGGGACTGAGTCATAACTCATGTTGACTGTTTAACTATTGTGTCTAGTTTGTAGACAGTAAAAATGTTAAGACCTCCAGCCAAGGTGAAGAAAAACTTCAAATCTAAGCGACTACGTGAAAAAGTAACGCAATCCGAAGCTTTTATTCAAATCCATTGAGCAAATCCTACATTAATATTATTATATTTTTTATATAAGTAGCTCCTGTATTTTATACACCGAATTCCAACATTAACTTTCTGGTGAAGATACTATCACAGTCTAAAAACATACTGTCGTCCGACGAAGCCGTCTAGACAGTGCAATCGTGCGGGGTGTGAGAGGCGAGACGCGGGAAAGCCGCTCCCGCACTGCGAACAAAACGATGTTCGTAGTGCGGGAGGTATTATTCAAGTCTAACGCGTGTAGGAGTTGTCGGCATTTTTCCAGAGATCAAAGGCGTCGTCCTACTGTATTAATATTTATACTGTGATACTATCTTAGTACCTTCTCAGTCTCGTTTGAAATTAAAATATTCCATCCTGACTTGTTATCATTACTGCCCTTTATAAATAAACTTAATATACCAGACTGCAAGCCAGAGTTCAAGAAACATTGGTACGATAAGATAAGGGTGTTTATTGAAATTGCATGTCTTTTGCAAAGTTGCAAGGTTTAAGTTCAATGAATGCATTGATAACGACTGGCAATAAAAATATTAGCAGCCTGTTAATGTCTCAGTGTAGGGTAATTGCATCTTCTTTTACAGAGAAGGCTTGAGCATTAATCACCACGTATACTAAAGATCGGATTGGCGATTTAAGATTAGAAATATACACCACTATTTTTGAATTAGTACAAATACTTAAAGGCCTTATTCTAGACGGTCTTCTCATTATATTTGTAAAGTATCATATTTGTAAATAATATTCATAAACAGCAAAGTTATTAGCGTTTGTTTATATCCCAAAAAGTCACCCAATTTATGGAAATTTTGTACAAGCTATTCATGACATAGTAGTATTCATTAATCGTCATCTCTCGCTCACTTTCACGTGATCTCGCTCAAGCATGCCCTGCCTCCAACAGCTGTTTTCGTTATTTAAGTTTAACAAAATAGTGTCATATTTAAAAATTGAACTTCGTTTTTTTACTTTTAATTAAGCAAATATGATCAGTAACAGATACAGATACAGCCCATTTTTTTCTTGTACTAATTAAAAAATAGGGGTGTATAAGTACTAGCAGATGCCCGCGGCTTTGCCCGCACGGATATCAGTTATCGCGCACAGCACCCAAAAGGCTTATTTTTTACTACCAACAAATATTACATATTTTCCAATGTACCTATACAAAAACTTTACAAATTATAAACTTGCTAAAAACTTCCTTGAGGACCATTCTATTCATTGGTGAAAACAGCATCGGCGTAGTAATTGTTGAGTTTAACGCGGACAGACAGACAGCCGCTAAGCAAGCGCGGATCCACTGTTGTTCGAACTCGAGGGTACAGCCACAACCCAAATTGTATTCAGATATTTGTTTTGGGTGGGAATCGAACCCTCAACCTCCGGCATAGCTACCAACCATTCGATCAACAGGCCAGTCAAAGTAGTAGGTACCTTATGTATGAATGTTATACCAATCGAGTTTAAGTATTATCTCCTACTACTACTTCAAATACTACTACCTACTCTAGTATTGTATGTAACATAGAAACACGCAGTAGTTCAGTTCAAAATGATGTACTTTGTATTTTTCAAAATCAATGCACTGCAGTAAGGTAGTTAGGTTAGGTAGTTAGGTTAGCTATAGGATAGGTATGGTAAGTTAGGTTAGGTTATATTTATATATACACAATTTGCACCCCTCTTTTACCACATTAGGGATTGAATTCACTAAAAGGGATATCGGCAATAATCATTATAAAGAACTTATAACGCAAATGAAACATTTTATTGAAACAACTTTGAAAATCAGAGAGCTTTCATGCTAACTTTGCACCCCCTTTTACCCCGTTACGGGATCATTTTCATAAAATCCTTATTATAAACGCGAAAGTTTGTTAGTATGGATAGATGGATGGATGTTTGTTACTCTTTCACGTAAAAACTACTGAATAGATTTTAATAAAATATGGTATGGAGTTAGCTGACACCCTGGATTAACATATACGTTACTTTTTAACCCCCGACGCAAAAAGAGGGGTGTTATAAGTTTCACCGCTATGTGTGTGTGTCTGTCTGTCTGTCTGTCTGTCTGTCTGTCTGTCTGTCTGTCTGTCTGTCTGTCTGTCTGTCTGTCTGTCTGTCTGTCTGTCTGTCTGTCTGTCTGTCTGTCTGTCTGTCTGTCTGTGGCACCGTAGCGCCCAAACGGGTGAACCGATTTAGATGCGGTTTTTTTTATTTGAAAGCAGGGTTTCTTGCGATGGTTCTTAGATACAATTAATCAAAATCGGTTCAGCCGTTTCAAGGTTATCAGCTCTTTTGTGTTAGCTACCGTTGCTATTTTAGCCGTCTATGGGTATTTACTTAACTTAGAAACATATGTGTGTCTTAAAATTTCAAATACTCATATGTGTAATATTAATAAGCAACATTGTGGTGTATTTGGTCTGATGCAGCCAGGATATCTAGCAGACTAATACACTCTTGGAAAAATAACAGCAGATATGTCGTGTTTGGATTCATTTTAACCTGCATTTGGTTCTGCACACAATGTACTGATGGCAACTGGATGAGCTGATGCTGCAGCCAGGCTATCCAGCACACCAGTAGGTAGACTCTTGACAGAATAATAGCAGAAATGTCGTGTTTGGATTCATTTTAACCAGCATTTGATTCTAAACACAATGCACTGATGGCAACAGGATGAGCTGATGCTGTAGCCAGGCTATCCAGCACACCAGTAGGTAGACCCTTGACAAAATAATAGCAGATATGTCGTGTTTGGATTCGTTTTAACCAGCATTTGACTCTACATACAATGCACTGAAAAAATCTCATAACTGTAAACTCTATAAAATAAAATTAATGCGTTTAAAAAATTTAAAATAAAAATTAAATTAAAAATTTAAAAAACCCCCATCGCAAAAAAGTAAAACATTTAAAAAGTTAAAAATAACACTTTAGCCAAGAAATTTTACGAACGTCGGGGTACCGTTAAAATAAGTACTTACATACCTACAAGTACTAGGAACATTTCTTACTTGAGCGGTACCACGACGTGAAGTAAAATTTCATGGCTAAAGTGTTATTTTTAACTTTTTAAATGTTTTACTTTTTTGCGATGGGGGTTTTTTAAATTTTTAATTTAATTTTTTTATCCCTGTATTCCCCCGGGAACGGGACCTACGCGGGTGAAACTGCGAGACGTCTGCTAGTATATTATATGTGTTTCATGACTTCAACGAAGAACCTTCATTCTGAGTTTCTTTCGAATAACTTCAAAAAACGGAAAAGTTTAATACTAACTTTGGACCCCCGTTTTAGGGGGTGAATTCGCAAAATTCCTATCTCAGTGCTCTCCTACGTTATAAAAGCAAATGTAAATTTTCAAGATAAGTCAGTCAAACGATCACGAGTTAGTCAGTCAGCTTCTTCTTTTATAGATATAAGTATACAGGGTATTTTTTTTCATCACCAGCCAAATTTGAAAAAAACTGAAAAAAATCCTGATAAATAAATGTTATTACTCTATAAATGAATATTTAATTGATAAACTTAAATAATAAGAGTTACAATAATATATTTATGAATATAAATTTATTTGAATTTCGAATACATAATAATAATTAATAAATAAAAAAATGATACTAATAAATAACAATAACACAATTAATATCTATTGAATATAACAATAATACTAATAATCAGTAAATAATGTAGGTAACAATAAATTAATAATATCGAGGGTAATGTCAAATAAATAAATGGAATTTCAATAAACCCCAAATTTTTGAGGATAGTTAATTTGTTCATGATCTTAAAATTTAAATAATTCTTCTATTACAATGAAATGATCACGTTAAGCAAGGCTTCCTCTCTCCTACCATTTTTTCTGTGCCTTACAGGGTCCATAATGATCTCATTTATATCCCTACCACCTAAGAATACATATGGAAAGCAATAAAGATATTGAGTATTGAGTATTGAGTATTTTCACGGGGTGTTCTAACCATGAATATGAATACATTTCACTAAGGTACCATCTCGGAAATCTCGAAGAAAGAATCAGCTGTTGCATACATTTCGGTCGAATACCTATTGAACTTTTGTATGCAACAGTAAATATTTTTTTCGAGATAACCGGCTTGGTCCCGTAGTGAAAGTTGTTCATATTTATGAGTAGAACATCCTGTGAAAATTTGGCTGGTGATTTTAAAATAACCCTGTATTACAAGCTGTTGTCTAATACTCGTAGCACAAGCTCTGCTTAGTTTGCAACTACATGGCGTTGTGCTAAGGTTGTGGAATATTTATTAATTTTATTAATTTATTTTCAGATACCCAAAACGACGCAGCATACTCGAAGATGCTCTTCAAGAGCTTATAATACTAGCTAATCAAAACCAACAGTGGAGGTCGGCGGAGGAAACACAACTATATGCATTTTACTCCATACCCGATTCCTTATGTAGATTGATTACTTGACCAACGGTACTGATGCTCGTTATCACGCTATTGGAATTTCAACTGTCGGTACTGAGCCGAGAGTTGAAAGTCCAACAGTCGGTTTATGTGTCATAACGGGTTATTAGGTGAATATATTGTTCAAGGAAGGGTGGAATGAATGCCAAATGTTTTTTTTTATTATGGTCTTCTTCTTATCGTGTGGTTAGTAACTAACCTGGTGTCAGTGTTTTAATGCCGCCCATGGGCCTCTGACTTGGCATCACAAGCCCTCGAGAAATATCTCTCAGGCATGCTGGTTTCCTCACGATGTTTTCCTTCACCGTTTTTGAAGCAAGTGATAATTATACAATCCGCACATGAGTCCGAAAAGTCAGAGGTGCGTGCCTTGGGTTCGAACTCGAGACCTATGATTTGGCAATCCGCCGGTCACACCACTAGGCTATCACTGCTATTATTTATTATGGTTAAATGGTGACATGAATGATTATCATTAAGGGTCTGAATAGGTAGAAGTTTACCTAAACTTTAAGTAAGTTAGTACCTAACACAAAGCGGATTAACCTTTTGAATGCCAGAGTATAAACGTATCGCCGTACCCTTGACGCCATGCCACTTTTTCTGTCAAATGGCCTTCATAAAAATTAAAACACAAAAGTAATAATCAAATTGTTTATTTCATAATATGGTGCGACGTGTATTTTGTCGTATATTTGTGACGTTGGCGTTCAGGGTAAGATTTCGTTTGTCACTTAAATGTGACACTGGCGTTTAAAAGGTTAAAGTATTTGCAGTCTAAAAATATACAGACGTCCGACGAAGCCGTCTTGACAGGGCAATCGTGCGGGGTGTGAGGGGCAAGACGCGGGAAAGCCGCTCCCGCACTGCGAACAAAACGACGTTCGTAGTGCGGGAGGTATTATTCAAGTCTTACGCGTGTAGAAGTTGTCGGCATTTTTCCAGAGATCAAAGGAAAGGAGGATCCTCTCGTATTA
This sequence comes from Euplexia lucipara, assembly GCA_921972225.1. Taxonomy (NCBI): domain Eukaryota; kingdom Metazoa; phylum Arthropoda; class Insecta; order Lepidoptera; family Noctuidae; genus Euplexia; species Euplexia lucipara. The sequence goes on along the minus strand of OV179161.1, from coordinate 3,637,505 downwards.
CTGTATTAATATCTATACTGTGGTATTTGTGTTCCGGGATTTTAGAGGAGGTATAATCCTCACAAGGTTTCCCACTGCCTTAAAGTTTAGGTATGAATACTCTATTACTTATTCTGTCCTACGGTCATCGCACGGCTTACCGCTACTCAGTTTATTTGAGGTCGACGCAGCATGTATACTTCTCCCAAACAACTCTGTTTGTCGTTCATCTCATTCAATAGTCATATAGTAATTCGATTATTATTTTAATACCCTTAAGGTTAAAAAAAGAATTTTAAAGATACCGGGCTGGTATCCGCAACTCCACGTCTAAGCGCGTATTTCGCGTATGGCCTATAACCTACCACGCGGGCCCAGTGCGAATTGGTAGATGTCACGTGTCTTCGATATATTTTGGTTCTAGGACATGCCGGTTTCCTCACGATGTTTTTCTTCACCGTTTTTGAGAGCAGTGGTGTTGAAATAAATCACTCCAAGTAATGCGCCTGCCTGGGTACGAACCCACGACTTGCTGTTCGTAAGTTAGGGCCGCCACCACTGGTCCACCTCTGCTCTCCTTTAATACCCTTATACCAATTAATGTATGTAAATTAAGTAAACAAGTGTAAAACTTAAGTGTAAAGAGATACTGTATCGTGAGCATTTAATTTTTTAATTTAATTTTATTTAAATAATAAGTAAGTATTTATACGTTAATTGATTGTGCATGTGTTGAAATTTTATTTATTTATTTGTATTGTATTTTGTTTATCATCAGCCAAATTTTCACATTGTTCTCTACCTATTATAGTATAAACAATGTTCACTATGGGACAAACTAAACTCGGAAATTTCGAAAATAAATCAGCTGTTGCTTACAAAAAGTTAATACCTACTCCAAAAATAGACCAAAATATATGAATCAGGTGTTTTTTTTTTCGAGAATTCCGAGTTGGTCGAATCATGAAAGTTGTTCATATTCCTGGGTAAATTAATGTGCTGGTGATAATAACAATCCCCTGTAAGTATTTCTTAATTCGACTCGAATAAACTCGAGTTATTTAATCTATTTTTATTTAAACAGCAATCATTTTTATTTTTTTATACTTACTTATAAAGATAATAGCTTCATGACATCCAGTATTATTTACAACAAAGAAGATCTAAGTAAAATATTTAAATAAATAATTACCTTGTAAGCGTAAATATATTAGCAGTTTGTTTGCCAGATACAATGAAAACTCCTGAAAACTCGGAATTTTTTAAATATTATTTTACACAACGCCGTCTAGTACCAAGCTAAGCAGAGCTTCTGTTATAATGAACATACTTATATATTGCGAAATACATACATTATTAGAGATACATCACACCCAGACACAGAACAAATGATCGTGTTCATCACATAAACAATTGTCTCGGGTGGGAATCTAACCCACGACCTCCGGCATAGCAGTCAGGGCCACTAACTACCAGACCAACAGGCCAGTTAGATTAGGTAAATACAGTCTTTCTATGTAGAACTCTGGTAGTTAGACAAGTTCTGGAATGCGCTGGAGAACCAACGTATAGATTCACAACAAGCTACCCGAATGTGTCAAACTTTCATAGTCACCTTTATGACGAGCAGAATAGGTAAGGTGACATGAATCAAAATCAAAAAGTCATTTATTCAAATTAGGCTGAGGATCAGCACTTTTTGAACGTCGAAATTACATAAGACAGACCCCCAAAAAGCCCACCCTTCGCCACTTCCTAGTGTTTTTGCTGGGAAGAAGAAGTGGCGGAACAAACTCCCCAGCAACACATCTGTCTGATAAGTTAGAAGAACTTTAATTTATACAGTGTAATTAGTTATAATTACAAAATAATTAAAATAAGTTATTCACTACATGTTAGCTAGCACACTCAACATACAGAATACCAGTAATATATAGCTACCGACAATAAAACTAACTTAACTCAAGCTAAAGCTACTGACTAATTATAATTAAGGGTCTGAATAGTTAGAAGTTTACCTAAACTATAAGGAAGTTAGTAGGTACCTAACACAAAGCGGATTAAACCTCTTTTGAAATCTTTGAACATAAATTTGTGTTGTCCAAGAAGTTTTCCTGAGATTTAAAACAAATCGGCAACAATTAAGCTATTAGTTTAAATTTATGTACAGACGCCAGTACATCAACCTACCTCAATGTGTCAAATTTCTTTGATAGTTTTCAACTTTATTACGAAGACAATAAGGTTCACGTTCATTTGGGAACATTTGACAGTTGGGGTACAGCTTAATGCGCTGGTGTCTGTACCTCGAGTTTGTTATATTTGGTAAGGTTTCAGTACATTAATAATGGTGAGACTCACGATGAGTGTGTATACAACAGCCATAGCCCGTTTGATGTTTGAATCCACGACCTTCGGCATAGTAGCACAGTCTAAAAACCTACAGTCGTCCGACGAAGCCGTCTAGACAGGGCAATCGTGCGGGGTGTGGGGTGTGAGGGGCGAGACGCGGGAAAGCCGCTGAAACTGCGAACAGAACGATGTTCGTAGTTCGGGAGGTAGGTATTATACAGGGCTAACGCGTGTAGACATTGTTGGCATTTTTCCAGAGATCAATGGCGTCATCCTACTGTATTAATATTTATACTGTGATAGTAATCAGGGCAATGATATTATAAGTAAATAGGTGTAAATAGGTTATAAGCGCTCAGCAAGCGACATGTTAAAATGTAGCTAACTAGCCACATTGGACCCCAGAGTCGCGTCGCGCCGTCAACGGACGCGTGCGTGCGTTAGTGTGCCGTTTTTTAAGATCGAATGTTGTTTAGGTAACCTATCTACACCGTTTTACTTATAAGATCATTGCATCAGGGTCTCTAACCACTAGACCAACAGGCCGGTCAATATTGGGTCCTTTTAATAAACGATTTATTTATTTATTTAATACTTCAAGCACATAACGCTGGATATTAATAATCTATCTCGGTTGCTGTCTTGATCCCGATCTTTGTCTGTAACCAATCAACGACCGAATTCGCCTATCCGAGTCTTAAAGATGTCCAATCAGAAGCAGCCGTCAAAAACAAAGGATCGGGATTTGGATTGAGATAGAATATTAATATCGGGCGTTAATGTACAGAGGCGGACTAAATGCCTCAGGCATTTTCTACTAGTCAACCTTTAGGTCATGCAGAGACAAACAGTGTTAGGTGAAATTCCGTAAGAAATTTGAAGGAGAAGTAAACATCAATCTGTGGATTTCTCAGTATTAACCCTAATTCTGGATTCGTGCCTGGTTGATGGCAAAAGGCGCTACCTCTATAACAAGACTTAAACATAACTGGCGAAATATAGATGTCTTATAGGCACACCTCTGCCTGATCCTATCAGAAATATAAGCGTGATGCCTTATGTTGTGAAATTTTTATGACATTATTATCTATAAGTATTTAATAAATTCATGTAAACATGTTAATGTATACCTATCTACTACTTACATATTATACATTTAGCTGTAAGTTCTTTTTACTAACAGACATAAACAAATGATGTGATCTGATTAACTACTATTGACCCTTCGGTCACCACAATCACGTATTGATAACAAACCAAAATGTACCCAGAACGCCACAGGTCACGATTACATGACAAATCAAAGGGATAATTCGTATCTTGGCGCCGTGGGCATGTTTTTGGTTTTTTGACGTGGTGGTCAAATGTTAATAAAACTTAATGACACCTGGAATAGAGTTCAAATAAAATAAATAGTTTCATGTAATTTCCTGTGCGTGTCCCAAGTAAACATATTTTCTTTTTTTCTTTCTTTCACGTTTGTCTCGTACGGTAATCCATACTCTATAGTCGTTGTCATTAAGTTTATTATCAATTGTATCATTCATAAATACCTACTTATAAAGCTTGCATTTGTATCTGTGCTGCCAGTCTATTCTGTAAAACTCTTCCCACCAAAAGTTAGGTGATGTGAGTGTGAAGTGAACTGTTAATTTCTAGCTTGACCACGGCACGTAGCGGCTGAGCATTTGACTGCTGAGCTGCGTATTTCGGGCTCAATTCCCGTTCGGAACAAATGTTATTATGGCCTTAGATAGGTAATCGTCGGTTTGGCTGTTTCTGTATGTGAGTTCAAATGTTTCGTTTGATTCTTAAGTCACCCCGTGATAACTTAAGTGAAGTGTCAATGTCTAAGCATTAGTATGAAATGCAGCTCAATTCGCCTTCACTTCTCCTTCATTTTCACAGGATGATTTTTAATAATGAATCGTTTTGGGCTTCACTGTGTGTGTAAATGAGTTAGAATGTTTGTTGACACGCCTACGACAAAGAAGTTGTTTTTTTTTTAAAGAAAAGGAAAATAATGAACGGCAGCTTTCTTCGCCTTCACATCACCTACTTTTCCATCCTAAAAATCTGTAAACGGAAAGTTACTAATCAACTCAATACACTGTTATACAAACATAGTTTGTAATAATAAAACTAAACGAAATTGTATTTTTATTACGTTTTTATTTTATTTTATTAACTTAATATTCAGTCTTATACAATTTTAACTAAACAATACAAATCATATCCTACTTAAAATAACGATCGAACAAGTTCTGAAAGTACCTAGATAAAACTACATACCTACATACATAATCTCACGCCTGTTTCCCATGGGGGTTGGCAGAAACTACAGAGCGCTATTTGCTACGATTCTTACATACTTCTTTTGTTTCGTTTACATTAATACATTTTAAACACACGTTTTTTTTATTTACTCAAACATTTATAAGCGTATGCTTATAAATGTTATACAAAAAAGGCACATTGGCGTTTTGGCAAATTGTGCCTTTTCACCGTAAATTATTAAAAAATAATTTACAGTGAAAAGGCACAATTTGAGTAAATATGCCTTTTTATCGTAAAAATAAAAAAAAACAAAATTTTTAAAATTTGATTATAATTTATTCATTTCAAACAATTTATTTGATACAATGACGTAACACTAACCTTTACGTCCTTTTTAATATTAATTATGCGACCTTAATTTGTGGATATGATTACAAAAAAAGATAAAAAAAGAACGTTTGATCTTGACGTGATCCTTATCATTTAATTTATTTTAAATTATTCGATGTGTCGTGACGTGAATTGCAATTCAAGACCAAGAAGTATTTATGGTTCTAAAAATCTATAACTAAGTATTTGAAATGTGGCGCTTCCGCATTACATTAATAAATTGCATTAGGTACAGGTTTCAGCAAACGACCTTGTTACATTCCTGATACTAGAAACCATTCGACGTTACCTACTTAGTCTTCCAAACACTAAAAAACTATGGCACTTATTTACTTAATTCATTAAACCCCAAGCGGACACCTGCGTCCGCGCTGTCATTGTCTTTCTATTGTGTCTCAATTGACACGATTAAAAGGTTAAATAAAGCAAAACGTGACACACGTAGGTAGGTACACTTGAGCCTAACCCATCTGAAAATAAGTATAGGCGTGATGCATCTGATATGTTTTAATTATTACATTTGATCAGTAATTCCAGAGACTACCTACCGCTAACAAATACATAAACAAACAAGTTGGTTTCTTTGTGAGTATTATTTTAATTTAGATTAAATTTTAATCTGCATGAATGTTATGAAACCATAAACAATAAATTCCTTACTTCGATAATAGATATAGGTAAGGATTTGTACCAATTTTAAATTAATAAACCCACTAAGGTTTTTAGGAATACTAATTAAATCAAAAATGTCTATTTGTTAAAACATGGTACAATAAATGTTACAGCATTAGTTCAGCATTTCTGCCATAAAATGGCGACAAAAGAAAACAATTAGGACACCCCTTTTTCACCTCCCTTTATGGCAGAACTTCTCAGAAAACCCTCCTAACTTACATAATATATATATGCCTTGCGCAAAATCTCCCGTTCCAAAATGTCATAATTCCAATCCGAAAAGGGATAGTATCAATCGGCCATATATAGTGCCGTCTCTCTTTTTTTCCTCTCTATCTCATTCTAAAATCATGATGCCATTCAAACCTCTAAATACAGCCACCACGGGCACCAGGTTACAGTATTAAGCCAACGTGATCTCATCCTACCCTCTACAAAGTATACACGCGATCTTCATTCATCCTGTATATCAATGGTGCAAAGGTCATATGCACTGGTGGGACACTCGGCAGGTTTACCCCAGTATCATAAGTATTGCACCGAGGAGCTGTGACCAGGATACAGGTTACGATGGAGAGGAACATCGCTATTATCGCCCAGAACATGAGGACCAGGAAGAAGCGGGTGCGGCGCCATGCTATTTCTTGACGGGCGGTCTGGACTTCTTCGATGGATAGTGGTCTGAAACAAGGAATTATAGGTATTTATAATAGTAACCAGGTAAGTAGCTGCCTTTTTTTTTTTGAGGGTTGGAAAATCCTCATGGATGTCCCCCGCCCGGGGAGGCGGAGGGGTCTGTCAGACTCTTACTGACTAAAAACCACCCCGTGTTCCTTCTCACACCTGCGCCGGGGTCACGGGAACGGAAGATACTTCCGCGACCCCCAACTGGTGCCGGCCTCGCGGGTCTCGCCAAGTCTGCGAGGGGAGTGAGGTGTTAGACACCCCTCGCGACGTCTAATAGGGGCTGGAAGAGGGCGTTGTCCGCTCTACGCCTGCGCCCGGTGCGTCTGCTGCGGGCCGGGTGAGTGGAAGTGATCTCCCTCTCCCTTTCCGCAGCCTCCTTCTGCGAGATGACCGTTTCGCAGAAAGGTAAGTAGCTGCTTAAGGTAACCTTCTTTGGTTGCGCCTTTTTTTTACAAAATAAAACAGTCAAGCCGTTTCGGAGGAGTTTTGTAATAAACACTGAGTCTGTGACACGAGAATTTTTATATTAGACTAGTTGAATCGGCGAACTTCGTTCCGTCTTTTTTCCCAAACAAAAAAATGTTTGCCTACGTCCTATTCTTGGACCTACCGAATAAACACGCAAAATTTCATAAGAATCGGTCAAGTCGTTTCGGAAGACTTGGTTGCAAATACTTTGACACTAGAATTTTGTGGATATATTAGAGATTAGTAAAACCAGCCTGTTAATGTCCCACATCAGGGAAAAGAAGATTCTTAATTAAAGAAGTGTTATTGCTGATTTAAAAATACTCTCTTAGGAATGCTGATTTTTCATGATTGTGTAGGTACAATTTTAAGCATATAACACAAAAAATTAAATGATGGGGGTTCAGAATAGTGCACAAGTTCGCAATAGTGGTCCTACTCGACTGTTTTAGCGCTAAGGAGTAGGTAAACTCCTTTTATATCTTACAGAAGAAGGTTAACATATCATACAAAATATAAGTAGGTATACCTAGAAGGTACCTATAGTAACAGATTCATATATGTATAATATATTAAACTATTTACTAATGATCAGTTGCTAACCAAACATAATGCTGATCTTTCAACCCATAACCGAGGAGTCACATCTAAACTGATAAAAATACAATTAGTTCCAAGAATCTTCCGTAGTAGTTACCTAATTAACGCGTTTTATCATCAATCGCCATGTTAGTTTATTTGGGTCAAAAACAATTAGGTGTCACAAGACTGATTGTATTCATCTAAATTGTTTTATAATACCTAATATATAGGTACTTCAGTATTTACTTAATTAAGAGACTGATCTTGGTATAAAAATAGAACAAGCGGGTTATCATTTCTGTTAATTGTTGACTTTAATATTATTTCTCGGTTTCAAGGGTAGGTATTGCATGTTGGAGTACCTACCTATCGAACAGAATAGAATATTTTTATTGTCAAACACGAGTCTACAGCAAACAATAATATGTGTAAGGTCTTAGATTTACAGGTGGATCTGCGTGTTCTGTGATATATGGCGTAGGGGAGACCAGGGATGAACGTAACACTTTGCATGTTTTTCGTTATATCTCACAGAGCTTTAAGAATATCAAAATTCTAATTAGTACACACGATAGCTTAGTCTTTCAGCTATATTTTAACGTCAGCTTATATGCAACAGATGCTACAGATTTTGGAAAAAACTAATAAATAAAGAAACTGAAATTTGTTACAACCATCCCTTCCCCTAGGGTTGGTTGTAACAATGTAAGGGGATGGTTGTAACATTTTATATTATACAATAAAACTTACTTACATAATTAACATATTTTAATAATAATCAGCCTTTTAGGTTTTACATAGTGTCACAATACTGAAACAAAATTCAATAATTCTGGCAAACACAAAAATCTTCTAAAACAATCAACATTACTTGTAACATTGTAAAAAGGTCAAAGTTACTTTCATAAACGACATGTTAAGTCTTTTAAGTTTTGGATACTGTCACAATACTGAAATAAAATTTAACATTTCTAGCAAATATATGAAATTTTCTAAAATAATCAACTTTACAAACTTATTTGAAAATGTGTAAAAACTCTTCTTTTCGAAACGTAAGCCTACATTTGGAAGACTTGTTGAACCTTCTTCAAGCATTTTCTTCTTCTTTTGCACATATCTAGTTAAATAAAGTTACATGGCACAGCTGATATGAACTCGCAGCGTCTCGAAATCGTACTTTTTAAGAAGTACTTTTTCTGCAGCCAAATCCATAATTTCTGCAGTAATTAAACCTCTATTGGTCGTCCTTTTATGTGTATATTAGGCATTCTGCAATAAGAAAATAAATCTGTGTTGCTTTAAAATATAAAACCCAATAAAACTATACTTAGAGATATCAAGCCCATAATCGGGTTGTAAGTAACAAGTTGTTACTTTCATCCCTATCTTAAAATTTTACCGAATATGACAAACACATGCCTATAACCCAAAACAAGCTTTACAAAGATACCGTTTCCATTGCCAAAATAGATATATGAATAGTTAAGCTACGTTACTGACACTTGAAAAGCGAGCTTAGACCTATCGTAATAAAAACAAAAACAGTCAAAAAAAAAAGATCAGAACTTACTTTGAAGGTATTTTTGCGGCACCGACTCGCTACGTACTCCGCCTGACAGCACAGCGCCGTGAGTGCATCTGAAGTGTGGGAGGGGTTCAAAATGGCGCACAACAGTGATACAGCCGTCAGTGCAGCCAATATAATTCGCACAGAAACTCATTTGTTACGTACATCCCGTGTTACTTTTATACCTGGTCTCCCCTACAGAATAATAGTATCTACCCAATGATATTATAAGTAAAAAGGTGTAGATAGGTTATAAGCGCTCAACAAGCGACACGTTAAAATGTGGCTAACAAGTCACACTAAACATGACCTCAGTTTCGCGTCGCGCCGTCAACAGACGCGTGCGTGCGTTAGTGCCGTTTTTGAAGATCGAATGTTGTTTAGGTAACCGTATATAGCTCAATAAAGTTCAATTCCATGGAAGGGGATTATGAAATTTTTCGCAAAATTCTCTTCACCATTGTTTTGCGAAAGAATGTTACAATAACACTCATCGAACTGGGCATCAAACCTAGAGTGTGAGCGCGTCAACAGTCGCGATTGCGAACATTATACCTACCTAATCGACCGATACAGCTGGTAGGTGATTCTAAAAACTACATTTTGGATAGGGACAGCTAAAACTTCAAATTTAATTTAGGTAATTTAAGTTTGACGTTCAAAAGCGCTATTAAATGTATTTGATTAAAAAATCTTATACGAGTAGGTATCGATTGAATAGATCTGGATTTGACTTTAAAAATACAGAAAATGTAGGTACCTACTTACCCAAATCTAGTACATCTTGCATCCGAACCATGCCTCAGTAACGGCTGTCTTTCAGGATCCATTTAAAATATTTTTCTTCTTTCTTTAAATCAGTTATTCTTCGAAAATTTCGTTTAATTTTTTTCACTTTTTGTTTTTTTTTTATTTACAAGCCACTACACTGAACACTCAAAAAAACTATTCAATTTTTTTTCAAATGTCGGTAGGTACTATTTTATTTTCCGACAGTCAGAAATAATTTATGTTCACATAACCACTCATGCGCACAAACAAAATTACACTGAATGAGTTGAGTTAATTAGCACTAGAGGCAATCATTAGTTCGTTATTGTGTTTAATATTTGACCTCTTGAAGTGTTACGAGACGATCGAACTTGGTCCGAGGTTGGCAGAGGAACTCTGCGTACCTACGTAATCTGTATACGTCTAGTCTACTTGATACGTTGGGACAAATGTGTTAAAAAATATCGATAGTGAATTGTATCGATATGGTTTTTGTCATTTGTTGAGTGGAAAGGGGTATTGACCCACCACTTCAAGCATTTTTGCTGGTCGATTCAATAAAAGTTACCACGAGAAGACTTGAGTGGAGTGAATGTATTAAAATAGTTTTATATTAGTACCTACCTACTAGCAGACCACATTAAAGGTAAGTTTCATAAGCTAGGTATATTTTATTTTTAAAACTAACCTCCTCTCCGCCCCGAGAGGATGTTAAATTACGAAACGCACACGGACGATTGAAGTGCTAGTTTATTATAAGTTCAAAATCGCCAATCCGCCTTGAGCAACCGTGTGAAGTGATAGTGGCTTTACAAGAAAAGGAGTTCAACGTGGTACGGAACGCTACGAGTACAAAACCGGCCAAATGCAAGTCGACCCCACTTGCATTTGGCCTGTTTTTTACCTGACTACGGCGATGTCTAAAAGAGGGCTATGATTTGTGATCGCGATGTATGTAGGTAAGTATGTTTGTTCATCTGCTTCCTCATAATTTCCAAACTGCTCATCAAAATGGCGTATAGGTTTATAATATGGGGCCCTCTATAGGACATAATTATAGTAGTGTAAAAAAAAACGTAACGATGTCATGTTGATTCGAGTATCAAATTAAAGGGCTTGATTACCTAGGTACTTAGTACATTTCAAATATAATAATACTAAAAAGAAACTACACAGAGCGCCAAAAAGCAGATCAGAGCAACATGCTCTAAAAAGTATGAAACATAAGATAATATTGTCTTAAATGATTGCCATTGTCTTGAATATATTCTTGTTTCGTCCTTTTTAGTGTGTGTGGCTGTGATTTTTCAGTTTTTTGTATTTTACTTATTTTATTTCAGACAAGAATCCAAATTAATTTTCCATAACCCTAATATTATTGCACAGTGTATTATTAATTGGTCAAACTTTAATTCATATAAGAGGATTACCTACACACGCCAACAAGGTTTGATTATCAATCTAAAGTTTTGGGTCCGTCAGACCTCGTTTGACCTCTAATGCTCCAATATTTGAACTGATCAACGATTTATTGGGTTACTACTTGAACGTAGGGTAGTTCAAACTTTGGAAGGATTACCCAACACTGTTGCTGTTTTACTTAGAAGGCACCTAAATAATTCTAAGATCAACCTCTTAACACATTGTGTAGGTTTACCAGGTTTAGGCACTGGCATTGGCGCACCGACTGAGTGATTAACTGCTGCGTTGCATGTCGCGGGTTCGATTCCCGCGCAGAATAAATGTATGTATGATCTACAGATCGTTGTTCTGAGTTTGTTGTGTTTTTGAACTTATTTTTTTATTTATATTATTTTAGGGTATTATAATTTTTATTTGATATCCAACATGATATCATTACGCAATTTTTTTTTTTTTGTTTACTGCTTTATGTCCTGTACTGTAGAGGGAGCCAACTCTAATATAATGACACGTCACATAGCCTATTAACCAGCGGACAAGCAAGACGCTTTCAATGATACCTATCATTTGGTAAATTTAGTTAAGCAGTTCAGAATATAAGAGGGGACAAATGAACATACATAAATACTTCGCGGTCAACACCCTCTTTTTGGCTTCGCCGTAGTGGGGTAAAAACTGGTAGGTACCTACTTACCTAATTTGACTAACTATGTCTCTGTGTATATTAAGTATGTAGGTACCTATTATTTATTTAATACTTCAAGCACACTAATGCGCAAAGGCGGACTTAACGCCATAGGTATAGGTAGATTTTTATTTTCCCTCGTTTCATCTCTGTATCACCTTAAGTTAGACTGGTAGATAATGACAGTTTTTTTTTACTTGTGCATAAAGTTTTAATAAATAAACTAGTGGTTCGTCTGTAAGTCCGACCCTGAAGCCAGTGGAAAACGTTCAAGGCAGATAGCAAGGGCCTCCAGTGGCATCATTTCCGGTGCCGAGAGCACGCAGATGCGTCTTTGTATGTTACTGCCTGCCTCTAATTTCGTAATGGCCCAATGTTTATAGGCCTTTTTATTAACAGACTTCGAAATAAGGAGGAGGTTCTCAATTCGTATGTCACAAAATGAATGTAAAGAACAACTTACGTGCCTCGGACCCGCTTGACAGTAGAAGCAACACTGGCTGTCGGTCGAAATTCGTCTAACGCGTGTGTGCGCGCCCCACAGCACGCATGCGGGTTCCGCCACAGATTATTTTGGTCTGGCCTGCACGCGGGCACAAACACGACCTACCTTACTTATAATTACGTTTTCTTCATCTTTTATACAATAACACAATGGTGTTGTAAGTAAAAAGGTGTGGGTAGGTTACTTAAGTAACATTTGATCTTCAAAACGGCGCACTAACGAAGCGGCCACAGCTCAGCAGAGCGGCGCGGGCGGTGGCATCGGTGGACGCATTCAGGCATCGCACGACCGAAACAAATAATTTTGTTTCTACCGCGCGTTTTTAATTTAAAATAATGTATGTGGAAAAATTTATTAATGAAATACTGAGTAGACCCGCAATATGGATGTCAAAACATCCACATCATAAATATAGGCATGTTATAAAAAAAAATGTGGGACGAAATAAAACAACAGTTTCCTGGTAATGGTGGTAAGTATTTATTACATATTTTTTACAAGTAATTTAATTAGATACGGCAATTTAATTTCATAAGTAGATAATCACGACTTCATAGATTTTAATATTTTAGCCGTTCGCTAAATACGTCCACCGCTGACGCCGCCGCGGCCCCAACTAGTCAAGCTGTGGTATACCACCGCAAATTCCACCGCCCGTCGCGTCTTCCGTCGCACCGCGCGTCGCACCGCCAGAGACTGTGGCCAGGCCGTAACGCCCGCACGCGTTCGTTGACGGCGCGACGCGACACTGAAGTCAAGTGTGGCCAGCAAGTCACATTTTAACGAGTCGCTTGCTGAGCGCTTATAACCTATTTACACCTTTTTACTTATAATATCATTGCAATAACAGTTGGGTAAAAATAATATAATAATACTAGCCAATTACTGTTCCACTGCAGTCTCTTCTCATACAGAGAAGGCATTGATGACCACGTTTGCTCAAGGCGGATTGGCAATTTTAGACTTATATTAACTATAGCTTTTGCCCGCGGCTTCGCCCGCGTGGATGTCGACCTTCCGTCCCCTATGTTTTCCCTTTAAGGGTTGAATTTCCAAAAGTCGTTTTAAAGTGGATACTTTTCACTAAGAACACCCTTTCAAGTTTCATGTCTCTAATACCAGAGGTTTGGGTTGTGCGTTGATATATAAACGTAATCATTTTAGCAGAATACTTCCGGATAGACTGCTTTCAAAGTTGATCCTTCCGGTATGTATGCATAAAGATTTCTGGAACTACTGACCCGGGAAAGAGCGACGTACAACCGACCATGTGTAAAACAACTGAGACTAAGATCAACCTGTCCAGGCGTATTGATTACAACCGTACCAAGTTTGGTTAAAATCCCTATAATGGTTTTTGAACTATGTGTGTACCATACAGATAGACAGACAGACAAAACATTTACTGATTGCATTTTTGGCATCACTATCGATCACCAATAATCCTCCAATATTAATTTTGAATAAATTATTTATTATCTTAGTAGTGTGTGATAGTCCATTGAATTTATGGCGAACTATATTGTATCTTAAGATAAAATATTATACTATATTAGCCGTGTGCAGCGCCCCTTGGTGCGGTTGGTACAGTAGTCAGGTCTAGGGGTCGAACCGCAAAATTAAGTTTGTTTTTTATTGTATATACTTTTCCGGGATAAAAAGTACCCAGTGTTGTGCCCAGGATATTAAAGAATATGTACACCAAGTTTCATCGTAATCGAACCGGTAGTTTTTGAGTGATACCTGAACATACAGACAGACAGACAGACAGACAGACAGACAGACAGACAAAATTTTTTTTAATCATATTTTTGGGTTCGGTGTCGGTCTAGTAACACCCCCTGCTATTTATTTTTTTGATATTTTCAATGTACAGAAATTTTACTTCTACAGATTTATTATATGTATAGATAAGTCCAGGTTTACCTAATCACGATATTTTTTTCCCCGATATAAGTGGTGTCTAATAAAAACATAGAAAGTACATTTTAATTGAAAAAGTCACATTGGTACTTGCCCGGAATTTGAACCACAACCTCGTGCAGAAGAGATTGCGCCGTCGTAAACCGAGACATTATGAAAACGTGCAAGTCATAGGCGTATTCAATTATAAATGCCATATAACAATTGTGTTGGCAGTGACAGCTAGCTTGCAACTCGCGGCTAGCGCGCGGGCTGTGAGCTTGCGCCCCGCAGGCGGCGTGCGGACTGCAAGCTGGCACTACTGTGCAGTTGCGGTGCCGTTATAATGTGCCATGACCTTTTACCTCCGGGCCATCATGACAGTCAACAGCTAGGTGATTTACCGACGATGCGTAGTTAGCGCACTAGCAGCTAGCCGTAGCCTAAATTCGAGGCGACGCCGTGCGGCTACTGTGCAGTTGCGGTGCCGTTATAATGTGCCATGACCTTTTACCTCCGGGCCATCATCACATTCAACAGGTAGGTGATTTTTTTCCAAAAACTTAATGTTTACTCACTTGAATGTTTTTTTCAATAGGTTTTGAAGATACAAACATTAAAATTGGATTGAGACTTGAATTTATAGTTTATTCGCTATTACTGTATACTTACAGCACTATAATAATTATACCTGACTAGTACACTTTCAAAAATAATATTAATTTCGTAAATTTCGTTTTCCTTTCTGTTTACTGTCTTTTTCTACCAAAGGTTACATACAATCATTTGTCATCATTAAGTTGAATACTGAAACACTGTTTAGGGGGCCTGGTAATCTGTGTGACAGGGTTTTTAATACAGATACCAGTCTCTCACAAAGGATTTATCTAATGTATTATCTAATGTAGTATTTAACATATTTTTAAGGCTCCTTTTTTGGAAGAGAAAATAAATGTTTATTAATATTATTACCTCTAGTCAACCTTTCTGCTAAGACAGGCGTGATACAGTCACATCTGATCTAGTACCTACATACTCAATTTTTTGGGCACTTCTGGTCTAACAAAAGCAACTCAAGTCCTTTCTATCTCAGCACATAGTTATAGGCTTACCAAATAACTATAAGTTTAGAATATTTTCGTGGCAATATCTTACCACACCGCGGCCAAAGCGTCGAGTGGCAGCGCTAAGATTTAGGTGAACACTGGCAAGTACTACTTACTCGGGTACAGTAAGCCGCACGACTGTGGTAACACTTTGAACTTGAACTAGCCTAGCTTCGTACGGGGTTTGTTTAAAATGCAGGGTTAGCTTATACTGGTTTTAACAGCTCGCAGTTTAGAACCCATACAGGGTGAAAGATACATACTAATTTACATCATTCTGTACCTGAGTTTTATTTTCGTCTTTCCTTATTTCTAAGTTTCACCTGATGTTATTTTTACTTTAAACTGTATAAAATCTTGATTTCTGTCTAAACGAATAAGATATCAAACAGAAAAGTATCCATTCAATTTTAAAGGATCAAGTTTATGGTGGTAGATAGGAAGGATGGTTATAACTTGACTTATTCATGGTTCTTTACACCTTGTAAAGAACCATATCCAAAGAACCACATCATTACTAACTTATAACTTCCTCTTAATTTCCGTTCGCCTCGCCCGATCACACTTTTCGTAACGACACGCATTCTCCAGCTTACTCCTCAAGTTAAGCGTGCGTAAAGAAGTTTTACTTCAAAAAGTGTATTTATATAAGTAGGTACATCTCACACCACACCACACTACACTATAATAATTATACCTTACTAGTACACTTTCAAAAATAATATTAATTTCGTAAATTTCGTTTTTCTTTCTGTTTACTGTCTTTTTCTACCAAAGGTTACAATCATTTGTCATCATTAAGTTAAATACTGAAACACTGTTTAGGGGGCCTGGTAATCTGTGTGACAGGGTTTTTAATACAGATACCAGTCTCTCACAGAGGATTTATCTAATGTAGTATTTAACATATTTTTAAGGCTCCTTTTTTGGAAGACAAAATAAATGTTTATTAATATTATTACCTCTAGTCAACCTTTCTGCTAAGACAGGCGTGATATAGTCCTATTTTACAATCGATAACAATATTCACACTTTCTAAGTGTCCATTCATTGCAACCATCTTGTAGATAACACTTGAAACACAATAGATCGTTAAGAGGGGGCGTTTATCTGTCGGGCTATCCACTAGGGGGGATAGGACGGACGATTTATATCCCCTGACTGGATTGAGCATTCGTTGCGTCGCTAAAATGTGGAAGACTACGGGATATACTTATTAAATGGGATCGGAATGAAAGAAATGGTTTCAAAATGGTAGAATTTATAAGGTAGTTTCTTTTATTAAAAATTTGGTTTCTTCTATTATATAGGGTGACTGGTAATTAGTGACCGATACTTAAACACGTGATCGTATTCATGATTTCAATAAACTTTCCCAAAGAAACTTTTTTTTTACACAATAAGTTATAACACAAAAAAGCTGTTTGAAATACCCGCACGCGCGCCTGTCATCGATCAGCTGATAGTCTGACCTCGGAAAGGGCAAAATCTACTAGTAGTAGCGTCACACGCTCTCCCGCCACCCCCACCGCTCCCGTTGTGCAGTACTGACGTAATTGAATTAATTGAAAGTTAATGAGTATAAAAAAAAATCTTTGGGAAAGTTATTTGTGTTTATGAGTACAATCACGTGTTTAAGTATCGGTCACTAATTACCAGTCATCCTTTAAACAGGGTAAAAAGAACCATGAGATCTGTTATATAAGATAAAGCGATTAACACACGGCACCGCGCACCGAGGCGGTTGGCAGTGATTCGGATTCATGCCTGACGCCCCGCTCGAACGCGCGGTGTACGTGTGTTAGGAATCAGCGGATTTAATACATAACAATGCGACATTGATATCCGCTTTACCGCTTGCCGCGGCGGTGCGCGGTTCCGTGTGTTAATCGCCTAAGACGTTGGCTTGGCGACACATTCTAATATTTATTTGCATTTAAATATGGTTAGGTAGGTTTGAAACGTGAGCCTCCATACGTCTCCACCCATTGCAATATAATTGACGTAAAATTTAGCATAGTTGAAGGGTTTATAATACTATAAGTAATCTGCAACGTACATTGCTACTAAGCTTTCTTTTTAGAAATAATTGAAACTGTCGGGACCAGGTTTGGATGAAAGTTTTTTTATAAACAAATCGATAATTCGACCATTTGGATGATTGTTCTATATAAAAATCTCAATATAAAAAAACGTTACATTAAATAAATATTTATTAAAAATTAAAATAGGAAACATAATAAATCCAAAAAATGTATTGAAAAATTGACAGAGGGATTTGAATGTTATACACAGGCGTCTGGGTTTGATAAACCTGTATTACAGGCGACAGGCGCCCAACCAGTATAGTAGGTATTTGTAGTACAATATAATATATTAACTAACAATATTTAATATGACCGATAATAGTTTTCTGTACATATATTGTCAATTTTGCCACTCGCATCTAATTGCCACTATCAAACCATTTCTGCTGATCTCTATAGAGTCTGTAGAAAATATCCCAGAAAGCCATTCTGTCTCGGAAGGGTCTACCTTCAAGGGTCAGATCAGAATCCAGATTTAAGTAAGGCTGAGTAGTCTTCGTGACAGGCTCCCATTTGACAGGAAGCAGTGCTGATGTTCTTGGTGTCGGATCTCTGGAAAAAAAATGTATATGTAAATACACACAAAGGATTAATGTAGTCCACATTCAAATCTGTGTTTCTTATTCATTCAGTTTTCACTTATACAAGTAACAATTATTAACTTTAAGTACCTAGGTAGAAATTAAGATGATTTTACCGTTAAAAAGAAGATAGAAGTTGTTTCGCAAACTGGACTTTCAAGTTTTTGTTTTCCGAAATATATTACTTTGATGAATTTCATCATAATGTAAACACAAAATAAGTACTTATAATTTTTTATCAATTCTAATACCAAGCTTATAAATTCAAGTATCACAATGTAATCTTATTCAAAATACGGTTGCATACTTTTTACGATTACTCTAGTCGAAGATCTGATCAATTGAAGGTACCTACTTGAAACAAGATATAGAATCCCAAACACAGCAAACAAGATAAAAATAGAAATAAAGGTACTCAAAGAACATACCAAATATAATAATTAACATAAGTGTGTAAATATCAAGTTATATCATTAAAATGATGTACACAAATACCACATAGTTGAGAATTAGTCATCTTTATCTCACAAAAAATACAACTCACCCATACGTTGCGAAGTTAGTCCAAAGAGTTGTTATCCAATCAATCATGAGTTGATCTTCGGGAGTAATAATATCCCCACTAAATATTTCATAGTCAAATAGGTATCCAAGTTCGTCAGCATGGATAGCTCCCGTAGAATTCAAGTTATACGCCGCTTTCAGCAAATTTCTTCCACCGCTATATGAGAAAATGTAACGGTAAACCGTTTTAGCGCCAATATCTAAAAATCTTTCAGCCATTCTTTGTGTTGGGTGGTTAAATATAAAATCTGAGGCGAAATCTGTTAATTCATCTTTTACTCTTTCACTTGTATTCTCATCGCCGATATAAAAGTGTCTCACGTCATCTAAAACATCTTCTAAATCGTCACCAAAATCAAATGCTTTGCTTACTGTGTCGAAATTATAGTTTAAGAAGAAATCTGCATCTTGAAGTCCGTACTCGAAAGGCAATTCATTGTTTGTGTTCCCAATGATGATTGGAGTAGTCTTAACTTTACTTGATATAATATGCATAGGATGCTCTGTAATGAAATGTTCAAAGCCTTCAATAGTCTGTTCGATACATGGCAATGTGAGAGGGTTTTTAGTGCCAACGGCTCTGGTTATTTCCAAATCATGCGCAAGTTGTACTAGTGTGTGTGGATCAATAGATGCAAGATAACGAATGGTCTCGACTATATTATCAGTACTAAAATTGAATGCTTCTGCCAGTTTGTTTGGTACCGCAACGTCAGTGTCTACTATCAACCACGGGCTTAAGGCAGGACCACTCTGAATGATGGCTTTTTGGAATAAGCTTTCGTATGAAGATAGCAGATGAAGATTAACAGACATTCCACCAGCACTTTCTCCGAACACAGTTATTTGTCTTGCATTACCTCCGAAAGCCTCAATATTCTCATTGACCCACCGCAGAGCTAACACTTGGTCTTTGAGCCCTTGATTTCCTGGTACTTCCGGAATACCCAGGCACATAAATCCGTAAGCACCAAGTCTGTAATTGATTGCTACAATAATGACGTCATTCTTTAGCAAAAAATTTGGGTTGCCGAAACCACCAGCGCTGCCGCCGACGAAGCCTCCTCCGTGAATCCATACCATTACAGGTAAGCGGTTGCGTGAGTTGGCGATACTTGGCACGTAGATGTCCAGGGTGAGGCAGTCAATGGTGCCCATTGCCATATTGTTATCGACTTGAGGGCACGCTTTTGACTCATATGCGTCAAAGATGTCGTCAAAGTCTTGATGCGGCTCCGACGGCTGTAAATGAAGAAGCCATTTAATAATAATCAGATTTGGTGATTTGTGACGTGAAACAACACAGACTTATATGGATAGTATCAACATTTAATGACAATTTTGTAAGTAAAAATAAATAGGTTAAAAGAACTTACCCCAAAAGGATTGTCCTTATTCACCACCGCATATGGCACTCCCAAAAACTTTGCGTAGCCGTGGTCAGACCTAAGCCCTCTTATCAAACCTCCCTTCGTGGAGACGAGCGGGTCTACCCTGGACAGACCTTGGACCAGGGCACACACAGAAACTAACACTATCACAGCCCACATGATCAAGTCCTTCTGATGTTCTTCTACGTAATGTTTGCAATGACTTAAAGTTATCTTGAATATCGCAAGACAAGCTAAGATATATGATAATACTGTTTCGTAGTGATATCATATCTGATCTCTTGATATTTACGTTGGTATCATTGTTATTTGGGATGAAAGTAGCTACTACTATTGGTCCCCAAACAACGATAAATAAAGAGATATTATTAATTGAAAACGATGTGCTTAGAGCTTTTCTATAACATAGCCAAGGTTATGGAGCTGAACCAAGAAGCGCCCAAGTTTTTAAAAAAAGCAATAATACTAAAATCGTACAAAAAATAATTCATGAATGTTTTGTTGCTTTGATATCTTAAATGTGTCTTGAAGAAAAATACTAATTAATGTTGTAATGTAAATATCAAACGCAGTAAAACACTTTGTAATAAATATAATTTTAATTATTAAGATAAATGACTAAAGTTTGATTAGAAAGCCTCAAACACTAAGTATTTATGTACTATGATAACATTCGCAAACATTTTGTAATTTTAATTCTTAAGTCGACATTTTGTCATCTATACATGTAAAATTAATTATTAATTTCTACTTGTATTTAATGTACTTAAGTGAAAGTTGTGGCATATTATATTTAATTACTGCTACTTTACTATACACTGAGCTTCTAATCCCTTTTGTTTTCATCTTATTGATTCAAGCCTTCGAGCCATTTCTGCTGGTCTACAAAGAGTCTGAAGAAAACATCCTAAAAAGTCATTCTGCCCTAGAAGGGTCTACCTTTAAGGTAGACCTTGATTGACTGTAATGCTATTTGACAGGCAGCAGCTCTGACGTTTCGGGTGTCGGATCTCTGTTGGATGCAAATATTTGTTATTTTACAATTAAATGTATTTATCGGAGACGGTCGAAATGAAGCGAAAACGAAACGCAGCACGAGTTTAGAGAGATGGCAGATGGTAGCACTGCACCGTTATAACAACGACGACATAAGTTTTATTTGTATTTTTTCAAAACATAGTTTCACTTTGTCACTCTTCTTTCTGATTAGTTTTATTTTTGTCTTATGAGCCTTCGGGCCATTTCTGCTGGTTTCTGTGGAATCTGTAGAAAATATCCCAAAAAACCATTCTGGCTTTGAAGGGTCTGCCGTCAAGGGTCAGGTCGGAATCCAGATTTAGGTAAGGCTGAGAAGTCTTCGTGATAGGCTCCCATTTAACAGGAAGAAGCTCTGATTTTGCAGGTGTCGGATCTCTGAAAGAAAAAAAAAATAACTACGAGTATTATACATTCCGGGGTTTGGAAATATGCGGTTTTGAGTTTTAACCTAAAGAAATACTTTCTTAAATGTGATTTTAGAAAAATAAGACATTTTGGACAAAACTTTCAACATGAGAAAGCTATTGGAATATTTATTAATTAATTCATTCGGAAATATTAATGAAACCAAGCTACGTACACAACTCAGTTCTTAAACCAAGCTATAACCGGTATTCGGTAAATCTTACTATGTTCTTGCATTATCATTTAAATAACAGGATTACAAATTCTTAATGAATCAGATCTCTAGAGGGTGGACTGTGGTGTGTGCTCAAATCTCTTAATTTTATTAACAAATTAAATTTCTGATGATTTACCAACGGTTTAACAGATTCACTCAAAACATAGCTAATAGCAATCTCAATTAAGTCTACTTGCAATCGGGATGAACCCACTTGTGCGATTTTCTGTGGCATTACGATGCCGCAGACTAAGAAGCCTTTGTAAATAATTAGAAATAGATAGACACAACAACCTTACGATAACAAGCTGTTTGCATCGGAAATCCAAATTATACTCACCCATATATAGCGAAGTTAGTCCAAAGAGTAGTTATCCTGTCAATAATAAGCTGATCTTCAGAAGTGATAGGTTTTCCAATGAATAAATCATTCTCAAATAGATATCCAAGTTCATCAGCATGAATAGCTCCCGTAGAGTTCAAGTTTAACGTCGCTTTCATCAAATTTCTTCCACCGCTATACGAGAAAACGTAACGATAAACCGTTTTAGCGCCAATATCTAAAAATCTTTCAGCCATTCTTTGCGCTGGGTAGTTGTACAAAAAATCTGAAGCAAAATCCATTATTTTATCTTTTACGTGTTCACTTGTTTTCTCATCGCCGATGTAAAAGTGTCTGACGTCATCTAAAGCATCTACTAAATCGTCACCAAAATCAAATACTTTGCTTACTATGTCGAAATTATAGTTTGAATAAAAGTCTGCATCTTGGAGCCCATACGTGAAGGGCGATTCATTGTTTGTGTTCCCAATAATGATTGGAGTAGTTTTAATTTTGCTTGATACAATTTGCATAGGATGTTTTGTAATAAAATGTTCAAAGCCATCAATAACCTTTTCGATACAAGGTGATGTAAGAGGGGTTTTGGTGCCAACAGTTCTAGTTATTTCCAAATCATGTGCTAGTTTGACTAGTGTATGTGGGTCAATAGATGCGAGATAACCAATGATTTCAACTATATCATCACTAATAAAATCTAATGCTTCTGCTAGTTGTTTTGGCACTGCATAGTCAGTGTCTGCTATCGTCCATAGACTTGAAGCAGCACCACTCTGAATGATTGCTTTTTGGAATAAGCTTTCATATGAAGACAGCAGATGAAGGTTCACAGACCTTCCTCCGGCACTTTCTCCGAACACAGTTATTTGTCTTGCATTACCTCCGAAAGCCTCGATATTCTCATTGATCCACCTCAAAGCTAACACTTGATCTTTGAGCCCTTGATTTCCTGGTACTTCTGGAATACCCAGGCACATAAATCCGTAAACACCTAGCCTGTAATTGATTGCTACAAAAATGACGTCATTTCTTAGCAAGAATTTTGGGTAGCCGAAAACACTAGCGCTGCCGACGACGAAGCCTCCTCCATGGATCCATACCATTACTGGTAAACGGTTGCGTGAGTTGGCAGTATTTGGCACGTAGATGTCCAGGGTGAGACAGTCAATGCTGCCCATTGCCACATTGTTGTCAACTTGAGGGCACGCGTTTGACTCGTATGCTTCGAAGATGTCGTCAAAGTCTTGATGCGGCACCGACGGCTGTTAAAGAAGCGGTCTTTGAATAATATTATGATTTGGCGATTTATGTCGTGAAACTACGCAGATGTACAGAAATGACTGTAGCATTATTAGCATATTTGAATTTAGCTTTATAAAAATATACGCGTCGAAATGATAACCTCCTCTTTTTCTTTTCTGTCGGTAAAATATTTACATCGCCATTAACTGGGCGACAATTTTATTGTCAGAAAATAGCACAATTAATAAAAACCAAATTAATTAGAAGATCCTCCCTCGATAATTAAGGATAAGGAACTTTGAAACTTGAGTTGTCTGTACCAGATAAATATAAAATAGAAAAAAAGAATTTACCCCAAAAGGATTGTCTTTATTCACCACCGCATATGGCACTCCCAAAAACTTAGCGTAGCCATAGTCAGACCCAAGTCCTCGGATCAGACCTCTCTTCGTGGAGACGAGTGGATCTACCCTGGACAGACCTTGGACCAGGGCACACACAGAAACAAACACGATCACTGCCCACATGATCAGGTCCTGGGACGTAATGTTCGCAATGACTTAAATTTATCTTGAATATCGCAAGGCAAGCTAAGATATATGATAATATAGTCTCTTAGTGATATCGAGTGATATCATAAGATCTATTGATAAATATGTTGTCATTTGGGATAATAGCAGCTTACTACTTACTATTCGTTTCTAGACAGTTATAAACAGAGATGTATGATTCAATCATATAGATAATATGCTCACAGCTTATTAGTACGATAGCCTAAAATATGGGGATGAACTAAGAAGTCTCAAGTTATTCAAAAAAGCAGTCAAAGTTAACAACATCCTTTCGTGAAAGGAAAGAAAACCGTTTTTTAATTACTTAGATATTGAGTATTGAGTAATAGGTCAATTGAACAAAGAAAAACAACGATTTTCAATACTTACTACATATATACGGGACATCACGAACAAAATTTTCATCCCAAACTTGTGTCCTTGCAGACACAAGTCTGAGTTTTTTTTAGTACGCTCCGCTGCCGCTCCAATATTCATATATTATTCTAGATGGCGTTACTGAGTCATGGGATCAAAATTTTTCTATGACATTTCCTTGACATCTCCCGCTCTTACGACGTAAAATTTCATGGCTCAACGATAGAAAAGAGTTATTTTTTAATGTTTTACATTTTTGCGGTGGGGGTTTTTTAATTTATTTTTTATTTGATTATAATTTTAAACTTGCATTAATGTTATAGGGTTTTTAGTTATGGTGATTTTTTCAGTGCATTTGCATGTAGAGTCAAATGCTGGTTTACAAGAATCCAAACACGACATCTGCTATTATTTTGTCTTGCTGGTGGGCTGGATAGCCTGACTGCAGCATTAGTTCACCCTGTTGCCATCAGTGGATTGTTTGCAGAATCAAATGCTGGTTAAAATAAAATGAATCCAAACAGGACATATCTTCTATTATTTTGTCAAGAGTCTACCCACTGATGTGCTGGATAGCCTGGCTGCAGCATCAGCTCATCCTGTTGCCATCAGTGCTTTGTTTGCAGAATCAAATGCTGGTTAAAATGAATCCAAACACGATATAATCTGCTATTATTTTCCCAAAAGTGTACCTATCAGTGTGCTTGATATCCTGGCTGCATCAGGCCAAATATACCATAATCTTGCTTATTGATAAAACACACATGGGTGTTTGAAATTTTTTTAGTCACACATAATGTTTGTAAGTAAAATAGACGTCTAAAATCGCTACGGTAGCTAACACAAAAGATCTGATAACCTTGAAACGGCTGAACCCATTTTAATTAATCATGTCTAAGAACCATCGCAAGAAACCTTGCTTTCAAATAAAAAAAAACCGCGTCTAAATCTGTTCACCCGTTTAAGCGCTACGGTGCCACAGACAGACAGACAGACAGACACACACACATAGACACTCTCTTTGCGTCGGGGGTTAAATAAAACTTAATCATCAGACATTCTCCAGTGCGTCAGATTAAGATATAGTGAGTTAATTACATGCTTAAAAGTGTAGGTATATTCCACTAATCTGACAATTTGAGAGTAACGTAAAGAAAGTGGAGGGCTACAAAGTTGTACAAAAAAACGTCATCTTAACATTTTTTCTTCTTATCATCTAAGCTTTGCAACCCAATAGGTATCTATGACACTCAAGCAAATCCCCATTTGGCATCATGTCCTCCCCCACTATAATAAAAAACCGTGGTTATAATTAAATCTATATTTATTTTTTAAGATAAATGCCTAAAGTATGGTTTATAAGCCTCAAACACTACGTATTTTTGTGCTATAACAATTTTGTTCTTTAAATATAATTATATTTGTCGACATCCAAAAATAAAATATAATTATCATAATCTAAATTTCTAAACCAAAATAATATGCAAAAATACATTTTTTCTTCTTGTATTTCATTATTGCTCCTTTGTTTTGTAACACTCTGACTCTGATAATTCTGTTTTCGTCTTATTGGCTCAAGTCTTTCAGCCATTGTTGCTGGTCTCTATAGAGTCTGTAGAAAATATCCCAGTAAGCCATTCTGTCCTGGAAGGGTCTACCTTCAAGGGTCAGGTCTGAGTCAATATTTAAGTAAGGCTGTGTAGTCTTCGTGATAGGCTGCCATGTGACAGGAAGCAGGTCTGAAGATACGGGTGTTGGGTCCCTGTACAAGAAAAAAAAATATTACAATTTAATAGAATAAAAATAGTTTTACAATTTTATAATAACATTCCGTGTCTTGGAAAGCACGTTACTCCTTTGGTCGCGGCAAATATTTATAGATCCTTGATTAAAAAGAAGTTCACACTACAGACTTCACTATACCCAGTGGCCACGATAGTGATACCTGGGAACTGGGTTGTGAAGCTATGCAGTCGGTCCGTTTTAATACTGTTGTTAAAGTCCTTCAGATTAGTCTGGAAACACACCCAACATACATAAATAGGCAACGGGTAAATATGCCTATGCATGCCATTTCTGAAATATGTTAGGGTCAGTCGTGTTTCTAATTATAATTTAACTAATGTGGTCAATACAATTTTAATTTGGTAACTTGTTTATTTTTCGGGAGTTTTAAATTTGTTTATAAAATCGGGAATTAAAATGACACTTACCCATAAGTAGCAAAGTTAGTCCAAAGAGTCGTTATCCTGTCAATCATGAGCTGATCTTCCGGAGAGATAGGTACTCCGCTGAATATATCGTTCTCAAATAGATATCCAAGTTCATCAACATGAATCGCCCCCGTAGTGTTCAAGTTAAATATTACCTTCAGCAAGTTTCTTCCACCGCTGTATGAGAAAATGTAACGGTAAACAGTCCTAGCACCAATATCTAAAAATCTTTCTGCCATTCTTTGGGTTGGGTGGTTAAATACAAAATCGGATGCAAAGTCTGTGATTTCGTCTCTAAAGTTTTCACTTGCATTTTCATCCCCAATATAAAAATGTTTTACGTCCTCTAAAGCATCTCCTAAATTGTCACCTAAATCAAACGGAAGGCTTACTAAATCAAAGTTATAGCTTGAAAAGAAATCAGCGTCTGCATTTCCATACATAAAGGGCATTTCATTATCAGTGTTTCCAATAATGATTGGTGTATTTCTTACTTTAGCGGAAACTATATTCATAGGATGTTCCGTAATAAAATGGTCAACGCCGTCAATTTTCTTTTCAATACAGCTTTTTATGGCAGGTAAGTCTGTGCCAGCGAACCTTGTTATTCTCAAATCATAAGCTAACTGGGTTAATGTGTGCGTGTCTATATACGCAAGATAATTAAGGGCTTCAAGCACATCATCCGTATTGAAATCTAAAGCTGCAGCCAGTCTCAAGGGTATACTGGTATCTGATTCCGATATCAACCAAGGACTTGATGCAGGGCCGCTTTGAATGATTGCTTTCTGGAATAAGGTTTCATAAGAAGACAGCAGGTGGAGGTTAACAGACTGTCCACCAGCACTTTCACCAAATACAGTAATTTGTCTCGCATTTCCACCGAAAGCCTCGATATTTTCATTGATCCACCTCAGAGCTAACACTTGATCTTTAAGTCCTTGGTTTCCTGGTACTTCTGGAATATCCAGACACATAAAGCCATAGATGCCGAGCCTATAATTGATTGATACTACAATGACGTCATTTTTCAGCAATGCGTTTGGAGTACCGTAGGTACCAGCGCTGCCAGTACTGAAGCCACCTCCATGTATCCATACCATAACTGGGAAGCGGTTGTGTGAGTCAGCGTTACTCGGCACGTAGACGTCCACGGTAAGGCAATCGATGGTACCGAAGACGACATCGTTCTCCACTTGAGGACACGCGTTCGACTCGTATGCTTCGAAGATGCTGTCAAAGCCAGGGTGCGGGACTGCCGACTGTGAATCAAAATGTGATTTGTTGATTTCTTGAAAATTTTGCAACAAAAGTTCAAAAGAGGACTTAAAGGCTGACATTCGTTACCAGTCAACCACAGGAAGATTATATAATAAGTCAGATAAATCGTCATGCGCGCATGGCACAGATGGCAAAGATAAACACAAAAAGTAGGTAAGTTGTAGTTAATCATTATTTTGCAAAACAACTTAGCCTAATTGACATCAGAGCTTTTTTAATGTTACATGATATTAAAAGCCGCTTAAAAGCTGTTTTTTTTTCTATAGCCGCTTATAGCTGCTATAGAAAAAAATCAATAGACCCTGTTGTGTTGTTGTCTATACTAATATATAAAGAGGAAATGTTTGATTGTTTGTTTGCATTGCATAAGCTCCATACCTACTGGACCGATTTGGAAAATTCTTTCACTGTTGAGAAGCTACACTATCCCCGGGTGACATAGGCTTTTTATCCCTGTATTCTCACAGGAACGGGAACAACGCGGGTGAAACCGCGGGACGTCTGTTAGTTGTTAATAATTGTGGGAAGTGTTTAATTGACTGTTTTGTTTTGGGGTTATTTGAGTTTGATGAGATCAGTGTGTAAGTGGGTATTTATGGGAAAATCTGTGAATAACGTAAAATATAAGAATTTTAGACGGCAGTTTGTTGAATATACTTAAGGATTAAATTAATTTTATATTCGAGACAGTCAAAATGATTTATAAATTACGGCTTTAAAAAGTTTTAGTTAATTTTTCAGCAAATTGTACGGCCACTTCGATACCGTGATAAAACGTTTTTCAACGTGACATTTTGTTTTACTCTTATCTGAATCATACACAATGATTATATAAATGAATGCTGTGTCATTCAAGTAAGTAAAAACATAACAATATGTAAGGGCTAGTGTGCTTAAATGGTTGATATAGATTAGAAAGAATGTCGGCCCCAGCATAATACCCTGTGGTACTCAATAATAACTAAACAAGATATAAAAATATCACAAAATAAAACGAAAAAATTACAAAAAATATCTTTTAAAATAAAAATACATGATCTTTTTAATTCATAAATAAATTCAAATGTAGTTACTTAAGAAAGAAATAAAAAAAAATGTTATTGAGATGACTAGTATTTGCCATAAAAACAATGATCGATTAAATTTTGTCATTAGTTTGTGTATAATGTAAAAAAAATCCTTTTAAAACTTAAACCTTTCTTCACAATTATCTTTTATTATACCTACGCATCCATTACATTTTAAGACTTAACACAAGCGTTGGTTTCTAAAACGAATGTAGGATTATCACAATATCCAAAAACCCTTACCCCAAAAGGATTGTCTTTATCCACAACCGCATATGGCACTCCTAAGAACTTTGCGTAGCCATGGTCAGACCTTAGTCCTCGGATCAGACCTCCCTTCGTGGACACGAGTGGATCTACCCTGGACAGACCTTGGACCAGACCACATACAGACACCAATAGAATGACAGACCACATGTCCAATGCTTGAGACATTTTTCCGATGACTAAAACATCAATGGTCAAGTCGAAACATGGGAGATAAATGATAAAAATCAGTATCTTACTGGCAATGATAACTAAAGAAAGCAATTGAAAATAACTGTGGTGTCATGCGGTGACAGCTAAAGATGATTTGGAATTTGGATAAATGATAGCTATTGCCGGCGTCTCCTCTCGTCGTCGGTTGGTTTTATCAGTTGGGATGAATTTATGTGCAGATAACTTACGTTTTGTAGTCTAAATAATTTTGGGAGACAATCTAATCTTTTTCTCTGCCTGCCCTTCCCTAACTACTTTGGTTTGGACCATAACTGTCAAAATGTGAGTGTACTACAGGTACATTCTGCCTAACTCTTCGCGGATTACACGCGTGATGTTAGTGTTGCGAGCGACCTGACCTCCACAACCCAGTAACTGGGTAACACGATACCCCTCGGTTTAACTAGTTGGCAGTCTTTTAGGGCTGCTGACTACTTGCGCGGATTAGAATTAAGACATATTGATTCGACGATATTTCGCTTTTCGCCGATTGAGAAGGATTTACGTTTGTACGCATTATACCAGACCGATCACGTATTGTGTCAGTTTGCCGTCGGAGTGTCAGTTCGCCGCATTGATGCGTACGTACGTCATGCCATAATTTTGTTCTCTTTTTGTAAGAGACAAACCGTCGACCGTCATCGATCAATGTGCCCTGACACTTAAGCTTCGGTCGACCAGTCGGGCTCTTATATTTTACTCACAAGCCCTTAAAGACAATCTAATCTTAAATAATAATAATACCAGCCTGTTACTGTCCCACTGCAGGGCAAAGGCCTCTTCTCATACAGAGAAGGCTCGAGCATTGATCACCACGCTTGCTCAAGGCGGATTGGCGATTTCAAACATATAGTAAAGTCTGTTTTTTAATCTCAGAGACTAAATAAAATTGACACATGCAAATGTCAAACTTACAAATAATGTTACCAGCTCTTTTGTTTAGTGTTGTACCTACGGTACCGGTTTGTTGAATCGTAACTTTCTATATTTATTTGACGTTTGAAAAACTGTACATTGGGAATTTTCGAGTAAAAATAAGTGGCTTTTGTTAGAAAAACGTAACTGGTGACAAAAAGTGACTTTCTAATTTTTGTCCGTTTATCTGTATGTATGTTCGGGGTAAACTCAAAAAGCACTGCATGGATTTACTTCAAATTTTGCATGAATATTACTAAGAGGTCGGGTCAACACAAAGGCTACATAATAATATTATCACGCTATCACTTACGGGGGAGGAGCTGTGAATCTTTATTCTTCCCACGCATTCTGTGACAGCGTGGACGAGCAAGCGACGCATATTTAAATGTTGTTTTTGAGTAAGCCATGCTATTATCCAGCTTTACACTATAAAAACTACGCTATTTAAATAACTTGGGCAGAGAAACATAGTGTAATGAATGTTAGGAGTATATAGGCAATAATCAAACAGCGCCATCTATTGAGATTTCATAAAAATCAAATCAAGTTACATGTTAACACTTTTTGGAATTAATAATTTAAATGTGATCATGTTGGCGAGGTTAGTAGTTAGTTATTCATAGAATTCATAGATGGTGATGTGCATTTTCTTCATAAAAGTTGTATCGTATAGTTGGTTTTGACTAATTCAAGTTCCAACAAAACCCTCAAAATCATGAGCAGAGTTGAGGAAGACAATTTAAAAAAAATACGGTGTGAAGTAGGTATTACAAAAAAGTTGTGTTCATTGATGATCATCAATTTCATGTTGTTAGTACAAAATAAACATTGACTGTTATTACTTTTGTTCGGTATTTATGTGTTTGATTATTGCTCTCGAAACTCAAGGGCTGATGCGCAGGTTAGTTTGATCTCTCAAAACCGAGGCAGAGCTTGAACAAGGGCTAGGTGCTAACCGTGAGAGTAATGCACTAAGTTTGTCCGCAGAAACTATCACACAGCGCCAATTACGACTAGAATTAAACGAGTCCGCACTACTGCTTCTCAATCTCAGGAATCGTGGAACAATGAAAAATGCGTTTAGCTATCGATCGGGATCGTCATCCTTTGTCTCGCGCATTTGAAACGGGTTGAGTCTTCAGAATATCCGCTCTGAGACTGCTCGATCACTTGAGAGCAGTCAGAAGCGTGGGATACGACTTGCGCGTGACCGAGAGCGTGATTCTTTATCTCGCGCTTCCAAAACGGATACAGAGAGTGAGCAGATAATAAGTCTTTAGCTTTTCCGCACTGAGACTGCTCGGTCCCTCGAGAATAGTCAGAAGCGCGATACACGCCAAGCAAGCGATCGCGAGCGCATTGATTTTGAAAGATCCAAAATACATAATTTTAAACTGAACTAAGTACTGCGCTGTGTGTCTCTTTTTTGCATGCAATACTAGAGTAGGTATTTGAAGTAGTAGTAATAATTTAACTCGATTGGTATAATATCCATACATAAAGTACAAGGTACTTTGATTGGTTGATCGAGTGGATCCGCACTTGCGTCGGTGTCTGTCTGTTTGTCTGTTCGCGATAGACTCAAACATGACTACGCTGGCATGGCTACGATGCTGTTTTCACCTAAAGATACAGTTTTTCTCAAGAAATTTATTAGTATATAATTTGTCAAGATTTTGTATCCATTGGCAAAATATAATAGAATTTATTGGAGGTAAAAAATAAGCCTTCTGGGAGCTGGGTGCGATAACCGACATCCATGAGGGCAAAGCCGCGGGCATCAGCTATTTATAAATAAAAAACGATACTACTTAATTTTACTAACGGCAATTTACGGTAGTGGCACATCGCTATTTAAGAATTGCAAAAAACTGGCCATACATGTAATGTCATTTTAGTCTCCGAGATTAAAAAACAGACTTTAACTACTATAAGTCCAGGTTTCCTCACGATGTTTTCCTTCATCGATGTCAAAGATGTCTAAGATAAACTTAGAATCTTATTTTATCTAAATCCATAGTAACATATTATTACTTTAAATAGCTTAGAGGCGAGTTAATAATATAAATATTATTATTTTTAAGGTCAAGATGTATCTGTAAATGGAATCTCGAATTTTTCACTTTGCTAGTATATTGAGCATATATTTGCATGGTAAAAAAGACATACTTATCATTTTTTTTATATTGATTAAACGTAGTAAAACACAAGTAAAGTTAATATTTTTTTTATACAATACATACAACATATTAAATAATTTATGTAAGTCAGAGGTCTCTTTTCCCTTTTCGATAGGTAAAATAAATAATAATTATAATGTTTTACATTGTAGGGCCAAAATTTGATAATACGGCATTGAACACCAAGAATATTGATTTTATAACACAATATACAATAATTATAAATAGACCTAATATGCTTCACTTTGTCAATCTTCTTTCCTGATCAGTTTTCTTTTCGTCTTATTTATTTGAGCCTTCGAGCCATTTCTGCTGGTTTCTGTGGAGTCTGTAGAAAATATCCCAGAAAGCCATTCTGTCTTGGAAGGGTCTCCTTTCAAGGGTCAGATCGGCATTCAGATTAAGATAAGATTGAGAGGTCTTCGTGACTGGCTCCCATTTGGCAGGAAGAAGCTCTGATGTTCCGGGTGTAGGATCTCTGTTAACAAAAAAAAATATTTTGTTATTTATTATGTGGTTCAGAAATAATGAAAAGTTTTAACCCTCAACGGATTATTTGTAAAACGTAACCAAATTCAGTTCAAACGGCAACATTTATGTACATTTTTAACCGACTTCAAAAAAGGAGGAGGTTCTCAATTCGACGGTATGTTTTTTTTGTTTTTTTTTTTTTTTTTGTGTGTTTGTTACGCGATTTCTCCCCCATTTGTGGACCGATTCTCAAAATTCTTTTTTTATTTGAAAGAGTATACTCCCGAGGTGGTCCCATTTTAATTTGCTGAAGATATGGTGCTGATCTTCGGAGATATACAATGGAACTCTTCAAAAATAGACGGCAAATCTGTCGTGATTGCTGGAATCGCTTGGATATTTATTGTTTATACAACATCATGACGTATCATCACGCCTGTATGCTCTGAGGGGTATGCAGATGTGTACAATATACCTAGATTTCGACAGTTAGGTATGTTAAGTTTCATTTATTAGGGATAAGTGGATAACCCTATTACCATGACATGTATTGTTAACAAATAACAATATAAACATAAATTCATGGCAAATATTTGTATGGGAACAACTAAAAATGAAAAAATAAAAATCTTTTTTGCAAAAAATAAAACCGACTTAAAAAAAAACACTAGCCGGTGTAAAATAACTCTAAATTCGGAAGTCGGTGGCCCATCATGAATAAAACAAAACCACCAAAGCCACAGACTTCCTAATTTAGAGTTATTTTACACCGGCTAGTGTTTTTTTTTAAGTCGGTTTTATTTTTTGCAAAAAAGATTTTTAATTTATTCGGAATGGAAGTAGGTAGGTACATTAAATTAGAATTATTCATCCACTCAATCCTATTGTGACTTATTTTACACATTTTTAGGTCACAAATGGTATTACACCGTACATATATACATACAATCTCTCATGCTTAGTGATGGGCAAAGGATAAATACTCGAAGGATAAATACTCGAGTATTTATCCAAAGTGGATAAATACTCGTTTTTACTCAATTTTATCCGATATTTACCCAAAATGAAGGATATTTATTATTTTGCATGTTTTTTTATATTTATAGGCTAGTTTTACTATTAAGGCTTTCGAAAATACTTAATACATTATTACTTTTTCAAGTTCTGATTGTAAAGACGAAGCAACGTGTTTCTAACCACACCGCACTATATCCCGGCCTCCTTTTATCCCATTCCTTTTGTTTTATTACCTTTCCCCTCACACCACCGCGCCTGCGCTGTGCCCAGGTATGTGTCTTAGAGAGCGCACGCGCGTGTGCGTTTTTAACAACAAAATAATTATTATGAGGTGATAGTGTTCTAGTTTTACGAGACGTTTAAGTGATTTTGAAGTTGGATTATAGCGTTTCAAGGTATGTTTTAAAAGCTGAACCTTTCTTTGTTAAAGGTTTAAACACTTAATAAAATCGGCGGATAAGTGAACTACTAAAAAGAAATAGAAAAGTGTAGTTTTATTATTGTTGATAACGCTAGAAACCTACAAAAGACTGAAGAGTCCCTTATTTTTAGTGTTTTGAAATCTCAGTGCGTCATGAGCCAGCAAATTAGTAATAATAGTAATAATAGTGTGCTGCGCAGTACTAAACTAACTTAGTAAAAAAAGTTAAACAACATGTTGTGCCTCTAAACTGCTAGCAGTGCGTAATGAGCTAGCACACCTTTTCACCAATTTTATTAAACTCTGCATAGACGTCATCATCTGCCTAGCCTTTTCCCAACTATGTTGAGGTCGGCTTCCAGTTTCACCGGATGCAGCTGAATACCAGTGTTTTACATGGAGCTGTCTGTCAGACCTAAACAACCCAGTGGCAAGGCAAGGCAGTGAACTGGGTAACATGATACCCCTTGGTTAAACTGGTTGTCAGACTTTGGACTTCTGACCACAATTAACGGCTGTCAAAGATCTACAAATGACAGCTGAGACCAACGGCTTAACGTGCTTTCCGAGGCACGGAGGAGTCTTGGTATATAATAAATGGTCATCGATCCACGGACCGACCACGTCAAGCGTAGTTTAACCTTCGATCAACCCATGCGGCTGTTATAATTTAGCCACAAGTTCCTCCGACGACTCCTCTGCATAGACGTAATAAAATCTGTGCAAAATTACACGCGCTCGGGTTATACTTTATTTTATGGGCCATATAGTTGGAAGTCCATTTTTTTTAACCGACTTTCAAAAAAGGAGGAGGTTCTATGTTCGTGTGTATGTATTTTTTTTTTTTTTTTTTTTTTTTTTTTTTTTTTTTTATGTATGTTACCTGATTTCTCCCCCATTTATGGACCGATTCTCGAAATTCTTTTTTTATTCGAAAGAGTATACTCCCGAGGTGGTCCCATTTTAATTTGGTGAAGATCTGGTGCTGATCTTCGGAGATATGCAACGGAACTCTTCAAAAATAGACGGCAAATCTGTCGTGATTGCTGGAATCGCTTGGATGTTTATTGTTTATACAACATAATGACGTATCATCACGCCTGGTATGCTCTGAGGGGTACGCAGATGTGTACAATATACCTAGATTTCGACAGTTAGGTATGTTAATTTTCATTTATTAGGGATAACTGGATAACCCTATTATCATGACATGTACTGTTACGATTAACAATATATATAGCAAATATTTGTATGGGAACCACTAAAAATGGAAAAATAAAAAACTTTTTTGCAAAAAAATTAAACCGACTTCAAAAAAAACACTAAACGGTGTAAAATAACTCTAAATTCGGAAGTCGGTGGCCCATCATGAATAAGACAAAACCACCAAAGCCACAGACTTCCTAATTTAGAGTTATTTTACACCGTTTAGTGTTTTTTTTGAAGCCGGTTTAATTTTTTTGCAAAAAAGTTTTTTATTTTGTAGATAGTACTCATAAGCAGAAGGTTTTTTACATTTTTTTAAGGTGCGGAGACTCCCAATTATAATAAAATAATAAAGAGAAACGTATTTTTTAAAAGTTTCCATATAAATTGTAAATAACACGCCCGGTATCACCACTTTGTCGAATGTCGGGAGGATACGGCGTGGCATACGCTGGCAAAGTGTGCCGCTTGAGAGGAGCCGTGCCGTGCCCTCGTCTCTGGAGTAGGCAGTGACTTGTCGCTGCCGGCCGTGGTCGAGAGGATGGCCGGCAGCGTCGAGTCCTGGGACGCGGCGGTGTCCTTCTGCGAAACGGTCGTCTCGCAGATGGAGGCTGCGGAAAGTGAGAGGGAGAGCAACTCCACTCACCCGGCCCGCAGCAGACGTACTGGGCGCAGGCGGATGGCGGACAACGCCCTCTTCCAGCCCCCCTGAATGGGTTCAGGGGCGACGGACACGGGACGTCCGCCGCCCTCATGTACATGGGACATGGACCCAAGGTGGTGGCGCGTCGTGTTTACGCGCGCCCCTCTTAGACGTTGCGAGGGTTGTCTAACACCTCACTCCCCTCGCTGACTTGGCGAGGCCCTCGGGTCGCAGTCAGTCGGGAGTCGCGGAAGTATCTTCTGTTCCCGTGACCCCCGGCGCAGGTGTGAGAAGGATCACGGGGTGGTTTTTAGTCAGTAAGTCTGACAGACCCCTCCACCCTCCCCGGGGTGGGGGACATCCATGAGGATTTTCCACCACTAAAAAAAAAATAAAAGTAGCGGGGTCGTAGTGAGTGAGCGAACACAGACTCCTCTCCACATCCTTCGTGGTTATTTTTTTAAACCACCCAGAAGTAGGAGCGCCGCCAAGCGGCTCCGGCGACATCTTGGCAGGTAAGGGTATAAGAATAATAATATTCCTTGTGCTTTATTCAACTTATCCGAAAAATACCCGAAACTAATTTCAAAATGTTAACTTTTAAATTTTAAAATACGTATATCTCCGTCACGTACGTATCCTCTCGGTTCCGCGGGTTGGAGATGGTACAGGAGGTAGGCCCCTGCCACCCTCGCCCTCCCCGGCCCATAAATATATGGAAATTAGAGTGAAAATAATGGAAATTAGTGTTTTAACCTAACCTCAAACTTTAACAATGAATATCTCCATAACCATGGGGCTCCGCGGTGTGGGAATCCGACAGGGGGGTAGCTCATCTCCCCCTCCCTCTCCCCAGCCCCTCTCTGATCCATAAATCGATGACCCATAAAGGAAAGTATAACCCAATTTTTTTATTATTGTGTGTAATCATAGGTTAGACAGGCTTGTTTTTTTAAAACTTCTTAATAAGTTTTAGAATTTCACTTAATTTCATCCTTTTCTTCGTAGAAATATAAAATTTCCCTTACTAAAATCGTGTATAATATTTATCCGCCGTTTTGGATAAATACTCGAGTAAAAACGGATATTTATGAGTATTTATCCATTTTGAGTATTTATCCGGATAAATTCCCAACACACTCATGCTCCATCGCCAGCTTTTTTTTCTATGCGTAAAAACTTCTCAGTGAAACCATTTCAATAATCCTTAATTTGATGCGCCAAACCTTCGCGCTGGTAAACAGTTGTGTGTCCTGCAGATTCTAGGTGTAGTATCAGTTCAATAACTGACTATGTTCATTGTAATAAAAGGATACAAAACTAATAGATCTGATTTGTAAAATTTGCTCATTTCCCTTCATCAACTACATAGAAAAGTGCTGGTGATATACATACAGCTGGACATTTTCTTTTATTATAGCTAACATTCTCGACCAAGTCAAATAACAAGTAATATAAAAATAAATCCAAATCTACCTTATATGCGTTTGTAAATTTAAAAATCATATGTGAACTTAAAACAAAACTGTCTGTATCAGGAATTAAAATGAAACCCACCCGTATATTGCGAAATTAGTCCAAAGAGTTGTTATCCTGTCAATCATGAGCTGATCTTCCGGAGTGATAGACTCCCCACTGAACAAATCATTCTCAAATAGATATCCAAGTTCATCAGCATGAATAGCTCCTGTAGAATTCAAGCTCAAAACTACCTTCACCAAGTTCCTTTTACCGCTATATGAGAAAATGTAACGGTAAACAGTTCTAGCACCAATATCTAAAAATCTTTCAGCCATTCTTTGGGTTGGGTGATTAAATATAAAATCTGATGCAAAGTCTGTAATTTCATCTTTAACGTTTTCATTTACTTTCTCATCACCAATATAATAGTGTTTGATATCTTCTAAAGCATCTTCTAAATTGTCACCTAAATCAAATGGAAGGCTTACTAAATCAAAGTTATAGTTTGAAAAGAAATCAGCGTCTGCATTTCCATACATAAAGGGCATTTCATTATCTGTGTTACCAATAATGATTGGTGTATTCCTTACTTTATTGGAATCTATATTCATAGGATTCTCCGTGATAAAATGTTCAACACCGTCTATGTTCTTTTCAAAGCAGGGAAATACAATAGGTAACTCTGTGCCAACGAAACTTGATATTTGCATATCATATGCTAGCTTGGCTAATGTGTGGGCATCTAAAGATGCGAGGTAATTAAGCGCTTCAAGCGTATCATCGGTATTAAAATCCAAAGCTGCGGCCAGTCTCAAGGGTATCGTAAGATCAGTATCGAATGCCAGCCAAGGACTTAACGCAGAGCCGCTTTGAATGATTGCTTTCTGGAATAAGCTTTCATATGAAGACAGCAGGTGAAGGTTAACTGACATTCCACCAGCACTTTCACCAAATACAGTAATTTCTTTTGCGTTTCCTCCGAAAGCCTCGATATTCTCATTGACCCACCTCAGGGCTAACACTTGATCTTTGAGCCCTTGGTTTCCTGGTACTTCTGGTATATCCAGGCACATAAAGCCATAAATACCGAGTCTGTAGTTAATTGATACTACAATGACGTCATTTTTAAGCAATGAATTTGGGTTGCCAAAGGCACCAGCACTGCCGGTAACGTAAGCGCCTCCATGTATCCATACCATGACTGGTAAGCGGTTGCGTGAGTTAGCAATACTTGGAACATAGACGTCCAGGGTTAGGCAGTTAAGAGTACCAATTGCCACATCATTCTGTACTTGAGGACATGCGTTTGACTCGTATGCTTCGAAGGTGTGATCGAAACCTGGGTGAGGATTTGCTGACTGGAAATTAAATAATTATAATTTAATTTATTGTATAGTTATAATATTAATTGATAACAATTAAAAATGATATGTATTAAAGAAGAAATGTATCCTGTAACTTTTTTACACAGATTGTGTATGTGTTATTCAAAAATTGTTTTATAAGCTCACAACTTGCTTATCATGGCTTTAATGTAACAACTGATTACTACATAATTATGGCTTTGGACACCGTTGCGACTAATAGACTTCTTTTTTCATTTTATTATTTATCGAAAGTAAGTGTCATGGGTATTATTATGTGCACCTTTATTTTAAGTTATTTTTTTTTTTGGTGCAGGGAGGAAAATGCTCATGGATGTTCACCATCCCAGGGGTCTATCAGACTACTTACTGACAAAAAAACAACCCCAGTGTTCCGTCTCACACCTCACCACCACGGGATCAGAAGATACTTCAAGAAGATACCAAAACACCTTATTTAAGATTAGCCAAGTATGAATTATTATTAATCATGTACGCTCAATCTATGTGGACGTTGTGAACATTTACCACAACACTTCATGGTGATCCTGCCCGAAAAACAAAAGTAGGTATATCAATATCTTACCCCAAAAGGATTTTCCTTATCAACCACCGCATAAGGCACGCCCAAGAACTTAGAGTAGCCATGGTCAGACCTAAGTCCTCGTATCAGGCCTCTCTTTGTAGAGACCAGTGGATCCACCCTGGACAGACCTTGGACCAGACCACACACGGACACAAATAGAATTACAGACCACATGTCCAAACATTGGGACATTTTTGCCATGACTAAGGTGACTTATTGCGAAAGACACGTCGAAAAACGGGAGATTAAAGATAAAAATCAGCATCTCACTGACATCGATATCTGATAGAAAAGCTATTGATAGTAATGGTGTTGTAATTTGAGATAACTTCGGCTCTTTTTATGTAGTACTAGCCATTATTGCCACCGTCTCTTAACGGAGCGTAATTTTATCAATTCTTATAGTTTTGCGTGTACATACTATCTTAAGTTTTGTTGTAGTTAAGACTAATACTCGAAACGGATAATCTTTAACAGTGTAAAAAGAACATCGTCAAATACCATGAGTCTGTACTAGTACATAGTTCAAGACCCAAAAGCATTGAAATTTTTCGTAGGATTTTTTTTTTTATATTTTCTGATTCTGGGGAGGCGGGAGATTGTGACAGAGGGAAGGGGGATTGTGAGAGGGGTCGGAGGGGCAGGGGAGGAATGTGGAGGGGAGTGGAGAGGGAGGACAGAGAGAGGGGAAGGGGAATGGAAAGGATGAGGTGAGAGGGGAGCAGAGAGGGGGAGGGGAAGAGGCAGGGAACAGGAGGGGAAGGGAGGGGAAAGTGAGGGAGGGGTGAGGGAAGGGGAGGGAGCGGTGAGGGGAGGGGTTGTGGGAGGTGTGGGGGAGGGGAGGAATGGGGAGGGGGAGAGGAGTTGATAAAAAATGCTATGCAATAGCTTTACCGTGGCAGTCTCCGAGTGCCACACGTCATTTTTTTTAACTAAAAATGAAAATAAGTCTCTCCTTCCATTTGAAGTCTCATTGGTTGCTTTGTAAGGATTGTATATGGAAAATCTTTAAAATTTGGGAAATCCGGTTCAGAACCATGTTCAGAACTCTTGGAATCAGTATGTACGACGTTAATTCTTTCACCCTCAATATACCAAATACCTTTACTGTGTTTCTTTCCGTTATCATCATCAGCCTAGGCTTGTCCCAACTATGTTGGTATCGGCTTCCAGTTTAAACGGATGCAGCTGAATACCAGTGTTTTACATGGAGCGACTGCTTATCAGACCTCCACAACCCAGTAACTGGGTAATATGATACCCCTTGGTTAAGGTGGTTGTCAGAATTTCGGGCTTCTGACTACAAGCAAAGACTGTCAAAGTGCTTTCCAAGGCACGAAGTAGTCCTAGTATGTAATAAATGGTCACCTATCCACGGACTGACCTCGTCAAGCGTAGCTTAACCTTCGATTGCCACAAGCAAGTTTCTTTTCGTTATAAATAAGTTAAATAAAGCCTCCTAGCGTACAATAGCCTATGTCACCCGGGGATAGTATAGTTTCCCAACGGTTAATGAATTTTTCAAATAGGTCCAGTAGTTTTAAGTTTACAAGTTGTATACAAACATACTTATATTTCCTCTTTATAATATTAGTATAAATAATAGTTTCCCAACAGCCATAAAAGAACTAGGATAGCGACTACAATACACAATGTACACACGACTACACATCAAGCTATGCATTTCCAGTTTACGTTGACCTCGCATAGCGTGGGATATCCGTACAATGGGAGGTCAGCGTAATTATTGTACGGATATCCCATAGGTACTATGCTTTTCAAATGAGAATAGGAACGTCAATGACCTCTATCTGTCAAAAGAACTTGAAAAGTACGGTCCACAAGACTAATTAATTAAAGACGTTTTTTCATTTTGAATAACTGCGACTCGGTAAAACAAAAAACTAAAAATAATTGATTACGCAAATAAGGTTTCGTTGCAGAGTGTTGGGATTTTATCCGGATAAATACTCAAAATGGATAAATACTCATAAATATCCGTTTTTACTCGAGTATTTATCCAAAACGGTGGATAAATATTATACACGATTTTAGTAAGGGAAATTTTATATTTCTACGAAGAAAAGGATGAAATTAAGTGAAATTCTAAATCTTATTAAGAAGTTTTTAAAAAAAAAGCCTGTCTAACCTATGATTACACACAATAATAAAAAAAATGGGTTATACTTTCCTTTATGGGCCATCGATTTATGGATCGGAGAAAGGCTGGGGAGAGGGAGGGGGAGATGAGCTACCCCCCTGTCGGATTCCCACACCGCGGAACCCCATACTTATAGAGATATTCATTTTTAAAGTTTGAGGTTAGGTTAAAACACTAATTTCCATTATTTTCACTATAATTTCCATATATTTATGGGGCGGGGAGGGCGAGGGTGGCAGGGGCCTACCTCCTGTACCATCTCCAATCCGCGGAACCACAAGGTTACGGAGATATACGTATTTTGAAATTTAAAAGTTAACATTTTGAGGTTAGTTTCGGGTATTTTTCGGATAAGTTGAATAAAGCACAACGAATATTATTATTCTTATACCCTTACCTGCCAAGATGTCGCCGGAGCCGCTTGGCGGGGCTCCTACTTCTGGGTGGTTTATAAAAATAACCACGAAGGAGATGGAGAGGTCTGTGTTCGCTCACTCACTACGACCCCGCTACTTTTATTTTTTTTTAGACCTGCGCCGGGGGTCACGGGAACAGAAGATACTTCCGCGACTCCCGACTGACTGCGACCCGAGGGCCTCGCCAAGTCAGCAAGGGGAGTGAGGTGTTAGACAACCCTCGCATCGTCTAAGAGGGGAGCGCCTAAACACGACGCGCTACCACCACGGGTCCATGTACATGGGGGTGGCTGACGTCCCGTGTCCGTCGCCCCTGAACCCATTCAGGGGGGCTTGAAGAGGGCGTTGACCGCCCTCCGCCTGCGCCCGGTACGTCTGCTGCGGGACGGGTGAGTGGAGTTGCTCTCCCTCTCACTTTCCGCAGCCTCCTTCTGCGAGACGACCGTTTCGCAGAAGGACACCACCGCGTCCCAGGACTCGACGCTGCCGGCCATCCTCTCGACCACGGCCGGCAGCGACAAGTCATTGCCTACTCCAGAGACGAGGGCACGGCACGGCTCCTCTCAAGTGGCACACTCTGCCAGCGTATGCCGCACCGTATCCTCCCGACAGTCGACAAAGTGGTGATACCGGGCGTGTTATTTTCAATTTATATGGAAACTTTAAAAAAATATGTCTCTATTTATTATTTTATTATAACTGGGAGTCTCCGCAACTTAAAAATTTGTAAAAAACCTTCTGTTTATGAGTACTATCTACAAAAAAAAAATGGACTTCCAACTCTACGGCCCATAAAAGAAAGTTTAGCCCAAGCACGTGTAATTTTGCACAGATTTTATTACGTCTATGTAGAGGAGTCGTCGGAGGAACTTGTGGCTAAATTATAACAGCCGCATGGGTCGATCGAAGGTTAAACTACGCTTGACGTGGTCGGTCCGTGGGTGGATGACCATTTATTATATACCAAGACTCCTCCGTGCCTCGGAAAGCACGTTAAGCCGTTGGTCCCAGCTGTCATTTATAGACCTTTGACAGTCGTTAATTGTGGTCAGAAGTCCAAAGTCTGACAACCAGTTTAACCAAGGGGTATCATGTTACCCAGTTCACTGCCTTGCCTTGCCACTGGGTTGTTTAGGTCTGACAGACAGCTCCATGTAAAACACTGGTATTCAGCTGCATCCGGTGAAACTGGAAGCCGACCCCAACATAGTTGGGAAAAGGCTAGGCAGATGATGACGTCTATGCAGAGTTTAATAAAATTGGTGAAAACTTCACATTTCAGTGCGTAATGAGCTAGCAAGAGTGTGCTGTGCAGTTTAGAGGCACAACATGTTGTTAAACTTTTTTTACTAAGTTAGTTTAGTACTGCGCAGCACACTATTAATTTGCTGGCTCATGACGCACTGAGATTTCAAAACACTAAAAACAAGGGACTCTTCAGTCTTTTGTAGGTTTCTAGCGTTGTCAACAATAATAAAACTACACTTTTATATTTATTTTTAGCAGTTCACTTATCCGCCGATTTTATTAAGTGTGTAAACCTTTAACAAAGAAAGGTTCAGCTTTAAAACATACCTTGAAACGCTGTAATCCAACTTCAAAATCACTCAAATGTCTCATAAAACTAGAACACTATCACCTCATAATAATTATTTTGTTGTTAAAAACGCACACGCGCGTGCGCTCTCTAAGACACATACCTGGGCACAGCGCAGGCGCGGTGGTGTGAGGGGAAAGGTAATAAAACAAAAGGAATGGGATAAAAGG
This sequence comes from Euplexia lucipara, assembly GCA_921972225.1. NCBI lineage: Eukaryota > Metazoa > Arthropoda > Insecta > Lepidoptera > Noctuidae > Euplexia > Euplexia lucipara. The sequence continues at coordinate 3,593,691 of OV179161.1, read as the reverse complement.
AGCCCGGGATATAGTGCGGTGCGGTTAGAAACACGTTGCTTCGTCTTTACAATCAGAACTTGAAAAAGTAATAATGTATTAAGTATTTTCGAAAGCCTTAATAGTAAAACTAGCCTATCAATATAAAAAAAACATGCAAAATAATAAATATCCATCATTTTGGGTAAATATCGGATAAAAATGAGTAAAAACGAGTATTTATCCACTTCGAGTAAATACTCGAGTATTTATCCTTCGAGTATTTATCCTTTGCCCATCACTATGCAGACTGTAGTTTGTCGTGAGTAGTCGTGACATCTGACAGATAGAGGTCATTATTCATTATTATTTAACATAACGTCACGCCTGTAATCCCCGAAGGGCTAGGCAGAGGTGTACCTGGTAGTACACCCACATTTCGCCAGTTATGTTTAAGTCCCATGTAATAGGGGGCGAGCCTATTGCCATCAATCGGGCACAAATCCAGACTCCGGGTTGCTACTGAGAAATCCCAGATCGAAAAACTCAATAACATTTGGCTCGACCCGGGGATCGAACCGATCGGACCTCATGCTTAGCAGTAGCGCCTGCGTCCCTGCGACCACTAGACCAACGAGGCAGTCGAGGCAGGCCGGCAGCATTATTATTTACTTATTTTTAAACAAAAAGGGTAAGTAACATATAAACTAAGCCCCACAAAACCATTGCAATGGTTTGATTGTGGGGGCAATGAGTCTCTAGACATGCCTACTTAAATATACCTAAAACTTAACAATAATTAACTTCCACTTGTAAAAAACTTAATATATTTGTAAATTATATAATTTTAGTTTACGTTTAAATGTATTTGAGTTTGTTTCACTTCTTATGTCCGCCGGTAGGCTGTAAGGTATGGTATTCTTTTGCTTAATGTTCTGTCATAACAAACGGTACGTATAACCGTACCGAAGTTTCCATTGTCCTGTCTGTATAATATCGTTCGACGCCAAACTTTTCACATTTATCGGATAATTTAATTGAATAGAAATTATCTTTTGTTCTAAGCGTGAAGTCCATAATTTAATGGAGGTCATTGAAGATCGACGTCGGTTTGAGACAAAGAACTTTTGAGCACTGCAGGTGATGTACAGTCGCCAGCACGTCAAGTTACTACACTTTGACCTTGAGCGCGTTATGAGCAACAACAGCGAGAATCGTGCGAAAGAGATAAATAGCGTTTTATTAGTTCTTACTCATAATGTTTCGTGCTGCAGTGCGTACGTATGGATGTGTGCGTTTGCGCGCCGTGGTGTAGAATAAAACATTATGCGAAAAGAAATAGCGTAGCCGGTTGAGTTCTTGAATGGAATCTAAATGGTGGTTAAATGTTAATATAGATATAAATAATAGATACCCACATAATTTTCTTACTGAGTTTCCCCCGTGCCTCGGAAAGCAAGTTAAGTCGTTGGTTTGGGCTGGCATTTATAGATCTTTGATAATCTTTGACAGTCGTTACAGGTAGTCAGTGGCCCGATAGTCTGACAACCAGTCTTACCAAGGGGTATCGTTTTACCTAGCACTAACTGGGTAGTGAAGCTCAGATAGGCGGTTGCTTTATGTAAAATACTGGTATTCAGCTGCATCCGGTTAGACTGGAAGCCGACCCTAACATAGCAGGAAAAAGGCAGGCAGATAATGACCTAGTCGTCACTTGAAACACATTCACTAGTTCACTACTAGTATTTTAAATCTCTGCGTGATGCATGGTGTTATGTTACGCTTTGTTGAAGCAGCCTTAAAATAATAATACTAACATTATTACAATTTTTGTTGGTTTTATAAAGTCATCCCTTTTTAATATTTTTTTCTCGTTGTGATATCGTCGATTAGTGATCGATGAGTGAAATGTAAATTTAATTAAGTGTGTAAGAAAGTGTGTTTGTGGCTACTACGCGAAACTTTCAATTGCACTATCGGTAGTTTTGTGAGGGTAGATATAATATAATATAATATGTATCTGTTTATCCGAATAACATTAGTTGCTTGCGAAGCATGTAATATGGTGTAACTTTGATAAATAAATTGAGTAGGGTTAAGGCCGAGTCACACCGGAATGGTAGTGAAGCGGCGAGGAATTTCAGTGTCAAATAATTTTAGACTTTATCTTTATTAATAATATAACCAGTCTAAAAACCTACAGTCGTCCGACGATGCCGTCTAGACAGGGCAATCGTGCGGGGGTGAGAGGCGAGACGCGGGAAAGCCGCTCCCGAACTGCGAACAAAACGATGTTCGTAGTTCGGGAGGTATTACCTATTCAGGGCTAACGCGTGTAGACGTTGTCGGCATTTTTCCAGAGATCAAAGGCGTCATCCTACTGTATTAATATTTATACTGTTATATTACATAGGTAGTAGGTATAGCTTGAGAAAATTTTGCGCGGGAGTAATCGGAGTGCAAGGTAGACGTGAGTGGCAACGCCGGGAGGGAACGCTCTAGAAGAACATGTAACTGATCTTATTTGTGAGTTTATTCAGAAAGGTCAGGTGCGTAGGTAGTAGGTAGATACTCGCAACCGGTGCGGCGTGCTTGTTTGACCAGAGTTCCTAGTGCGAGTTTGTTTTACGTTAACGCGATCGACACGTTAATACGTTCGGCGCTCCGATTGGCTCGCTCCCAGCTTTTAACCAAACAGAGAGCCAAACGCGGTTCAGAGAACGTTTCGATCGCGTTAGCGTAAAAACAACTCGCACTTAGCGCACAGATGAATGAACGTGGACGAGGAGTACCTACCCATGTAAGGATCGAAGCAGGTGGCGTTCTGTGGTTTCTGCCTATTCCCATGGCAAAAAGGCTTGATTATTATTTTTTTTATACCACGACGCCGACGATGGCAAACAAGCTTACGGCCCGCCTGATAGCCTATGGACACTTGCAACACCAGGGGCGCCATACGCGCGTTGCCGACCCTTTAAAAACCCATTTACTCCCCTTTTGAAGAACCCCATATTGTAGCCCTCTGAGAAAACCTCGGCAGGGAGCTCATTCCACAATCCAAGTGTACGCGGGAGAAAAGAATGATTTTATGTATTTAAGTAATAAATATTAAACAGGGGGGAACGGGGTTAAAAAGACTTTAAGATAAATAAAAAAAGGTAGGTAACAATAAGACCTGGATAGGCTCCTCTAAGAATGCGTGTGGAACTATGGAAAAAAGATGAAAATAAAATGCGGAATAACCATCTTTATCTTTTTATTTTTAAACATTAGTGTAGGTAATTAAAAGTATAAAACAAATACTCTGATATTATACAGTTTATAACAAAATATATTTATAAAACTAAACTAAGCAATAGATTAAATACAAGTAGGTAACTAGGTTATATTTATTTTTTATAATATAATACCTACCTATATTTAACTTTGTAACAGAATAATTACCTATATTACCTATATATATACAAGTTCATCTACCAATGATTGAATTGATTGAACAGGATTAAATGCTGCCGCCAAACAAAAGTAAGTTTTTGCCTAGATTAGGTAAGTTGGTAGTATAATTTGACTGGGATGTAATGCGGCACAGTACGACAAGGGATTTTTGTAATACTAACAGATGATTCTGAATTTTATTTCAACACACAGTTAACACTGGTTTACGTTTATACGTGACACGGTGACAGCCTGCTTCTGATCTTTCGGCACGGTCTGGCATGCCGTGACTTCCCGAAATGTGAACGCTAAGTGTGAGAAAATAAGATTTTAAATCATTTGCGCTTACTAAAATCCCTTGTCGTGCCGTTCCGCCAGTAAGCGACCCTAACTTAAATTATCGCCAAAAATTTCTGTATAGAAAATATTATACTCAATACTGTTATTGCATCATTATATTTTCTATAGCACAAAAAATGAGTATCTATACTTATATTAAAAATGAGAAAGTAACTTTGCCTTTTATGTTACTCCTACTTGGCCAAACCGCTTGGCAATTGTGATGAACAATATGCGGCAGGACATGGAGGAAGCCATTTTATTATGACACAACATCAACAAGCGACATGTCTAGCGTCTTTTCCAAATCGAGCAAAGGAAGAATAAGCGTTTGAGAAACAAACAGTGGTTGGTAATACGTTAATAGATACCTTTATTTTGATAAATAAAACAGTAACAATATTAAAATACTACTTAGGTATGTATTGTAAAACTGTGCTACTAGTAGAATGTGAAACTTTGTAAAAAGGGCTGATAGGTATTTGTTACTTTTCTCGCCACGGCTAAAAGGATTATAAGAAAACTTGGCATATAAATAGACCATGACCTGGATTAACACATGGGTTGGGTTCTTACGGAAACGCGGGTGGATGAAGTGCGTTATTTACCATTGCCATAGAGTCGGAGTTCGTTATCTGAAGCTAAATTCAGGCTACGACACTATACGACGTCCACTCAATTTCCGACACCGAGTGTCTACGTGTCAGAACAAGTTTACTAATGTTTGTCGTAATTTAAAATGGCATAATTATAATAATTATAATTACCTTAAATTGTATTTGCTATAATTTCATTAGAAATAACGCATTATGGAAATTCAATAGAAATAAATACTTTTTTCACACGGCTACAGACCAAGCTATACATTTCCAGTATAAGTTGGTCTCGCAGTGCATAGTATTTCCGTACAATGGGAGGTCAGCGTAATCTGGAAAAGTCTAGCTTGATCTGTAGCCGTGTGCACTATTTAAAGTAAGATTACGAGTTGATCCAAGTTATTATTATGATTTGTTTGTCTTTTGCTTTGCATGCAACAGAGGAGTGACAGCCGCGGTGCGCTAGATGCGCTCGCTGGTCTCTAACCGTTTCGATTTTGCCTATTTTAAGTACCGATTATGTAACCTATCTAAAACTACATCACAAGGCATGCTTCGTTGCAAACTGATGGAGCCAGAGCGATCCAAAGTTAGAAAATTCGTTAGGGGGCCGACATTTAGCGTATTTATCCTATGACGGGGTACGATTATGGAAAACAAGACAATACCAAAGAATATGCCATGACCTCAAAGAACCCTAACTTTACCTCAGAAATACGCAACAAGATTGGCTTTTGTGTTGATAAGAAATATTTACAGAGCGTAACGCGTTGTCAAAACTTATTACTAAACACAAATGAAACTATAGATACCTACTGTGAAATTGTAATAACAGACAAATAAATGCTATTAAAGGAACCTAAAGGAATGACTGTCATTCCTTTAAGTTCCATAATAGCATTTATTTGTCTGTTATTACAATTTCACAAGTGATTTAATATTTGGTCGGACCACCTTGCGCATCTAATACGGCGTCCAGCCTGTCTTTCATGCCGGCCACCATATTCCAGCAGGTGTCCGACCCTCTAAAATTCTCCCACGTAATATTTGCTTCTCGCCGCAAGTTTTCATTGTTGCGAATTTCTGAGGCATCCTAGTCGAGAACCATGAGACCCCATAGATTCTCGATGGGATTTAGGTCAGGGCTCTTTGCAGGCCATGGCAGGCAGACAACGTCGTCCTGTGCCGCGAACCACTCCTGCACCACTCTGCAGGTGTGCACGCGGCAGTTATCTTGGCAAAGGTAAATAACGCCCTCTGGATAGTGCAGGCGCACGGTGGGGATCATTACATCGCGCAAAATTTCGAGGTACTGATCCCCAGTCATGCGCCCACTAACTTCCACCAGCTCACCCGGTCCCATCGAACTCATCCATCCCCAAAAATTTAATGAAATTCTTCCGCTTGCCCGATTTGGCAAAGTATTAACCTCCACATATCGTTCGTTGCTATTGCGCCATAATATTTTTCTTCCGTCCATATCCGACCGGAAACTCTTCTCATCCACAAAAATGACGATGTTGTTTTCCCAGTCAAAATTATAATACTCCAGGCAAAAACTTACTCTTGCCTCCTTATGCCCCTGGTTCATAAGAATTTTCTTGGCAGGGCGGCAGCATTTCTTTCCAGCGTCCTTTAAGCGCCTTCTCACGGTGTCCATTGATATCTAAAACAAAGAAAATTTTGTCAATTTCAATAAGATTCTTTGTTGACCATACTTAATTCCGATTGATTCTTTTTTGACAGGCCTGTTGGTCTAGTAGGTAGGTAGTTAGTGGCCCTGACTTCTATGCTGGAGATCATGGGTTCGATGTCTACCCAGGACAGAGGTTTGTGTGATGAACACGATCATTTGTTTTGTCTGGGTGTAATTTACCTGCACCTAATTTATGATATTTAGAAATAAGTAGGTGTATATGTATGTTTATCGGCTGGCTGTTTAGTAGGGTCATTGCGCCGGTTAGCGACCAGTTAGCTGAGTTGCCCACTTCAGATGAGTGAAAGAAAATGTTACTTACACGCCACATAGTATGTGTATTGCTGAAAAAGTGAAAATATAGCGAAAACGTTAGTTTGCGACCACTTTCATTAGTTAACGTCCTCCAATAAGCTAGTTTGCGGCCACTATTTTAATATTAAAAATGTGGCATTAAAATAATTATAATTGATTTTAAAATGTTCTTAATTTTGGTTTTTAATTAAATACAATTATAGAAAAAATAATTGTTCACAAAAGTTAATTTCTTAACCCTCTTTTCGCCTTCTTTGGCTAGCAGAGGATCTGGTCCCTTTGTCTCGATAGCATCACATGTCTTACCACTAAACCGATCTTAAATTGTAGTTAGAGGGATCTGATACAGTCTACACGTTTCAATATCCTGACAGTCCCCCAAAAAACCAGCCCTATGTCGTTTCCCAGTGTTTATATTAGAAATAAAAAATGGCAGAACAAACTCCCCAAAAACACGCCTGTTGATAAGATAGAAGAACTGAGTTTTAAAATAATTAGTGAAAAACCTTATGTTCCAATCTGTGGTCATTCTTGTTGAATAGTAGAGATGTGTAGCTCGCGAATGAGAGATAAAATTGAACTAGCTCTTTAATAATAATCTAGCTCTCAGTCGCTCAGTCGTTCACGGAATAGCTCACTAGCTCATTTAGCTCAATGGCTCAGTACTTGACTCTATACTCTATACTACTCATCACTCTGTGGCTTTGCGAGTGACGACGAATGATACCGACGAAACGCCGACATTAGCGACCGACATCCGACAATGCCCGAACAGGGCCCGAACTTACCCGACGAACACTGGTGAACGATTTCGCATGTCGCTCTCTGACTGACTCTTCGGCTTAATACGTCATTATAAAATAACTCTTATCGTCATTGTTTTTTTGAAATTTTTTTTTATTAATTTTTCATCTAGGAGGCTGCTATTATCACGATTTCAAGAAACTTAGTCCGTCAAATGGTCGCATACTGGAGGTGGTCGCGTAACCGGCGCAATGACCCTACCCATAACAAAAGCTCTTCTTAGATTGGATTGGAACTAGATGGCGTTGTGTGATAGGTGTGGAATATTATTATTATTATTCTTTAATTGTGCGTCTGAACCGACTTTGATAAAACATGTCTAGCACCACCGCTAGAAAACCTAATTACACATTAAAAAACATCGCACCTTTATCGGTTCACCCATTTATCAGACCAGCTACAGATACATTTAATACCTACCAACAACAAGTAAGTAATAATAACTTATTCACCGAGTCCAATACGACTATACCTACCTACCTACTTAATTTGAAATGAGGTAAGTGATTGTTACAAGTAAGTAGGTAAGTAGATAAGTATTTTTACAAAACGTTCAACCGACTTTGAGTTCTATATTGATGGCATTATACCTAATTAAGCAAAAACAATAGGTATCCACTGTTTACTGTCGCTGTCGTTTGTTTGTCATGCCACCATCGTAACATAATTCAAAATAGGTAGGATATACCTACCTAATATTCGAACGAACTGTAAAAAGATTTATTTGAACAACAGAGTGTAAGTAGGTAGCACAGCGCGCGTAAAACTATGACTCTAACTAGGACTCTCTGATAATGATGAATAGGTAAGTTACGGCGTTATGTGATAAGTGTAATATCAAGCTCAACGTCACAAAAACATGGACTCACACTGTACGAAGTTGAGGAAACTCTTGTGCTTAGGAACGGATCCGCAGAGTGTGCAGCAACCATAGCCGCATCGTCTGCCGCCGTCGTGGCTCTCGCGAAGAGTTGGCGGCGGTGGGCTTCAAGTGTTCCGCTTTCTTCCCACCTCCGAAGCCAAAAGTAAACAGTTTTTTTCTGGAACCAAAATAAAAGCTTAAGATAACTTGCACATCAATAGGCAAAGCCTAATAATACTTTTAGGATTCCCTACAATAATTTTATTGCTAGCTAATTATTATTAAATCAGATATGTATTTATTTACACATAGTCATCACTGAAAAGGCCTTATCCCTGCAATTTTTCAACAGACAGAAAGAAAGTGCGTACTAATTTGCGTAGGTAAAAAAACAATTGCGCTTGGAACAGTACGCAGCGTTACAAACTTATATTATCGAAACAATACAAGGAAGATTTACCTACCTATCCTTTGTGACAAGATAACCTACGTAATGGTTTATTTTAATGTTGAATTGTTGACTAAATGATCTTTTTACTTTGAACGCTTTTAAATTTCACACGTTTTTCTAAATCGTTCTCACTTTATCTATAAACTAGGTAGGTATACTATCTCTAAAAAATCTATAGTAAAACATGAATGACGTAATCAAGGTTTTGTAACAATATAGGTATTGATATGAAAGAATTTCCATGGTATGGTTCAGGAAATATTCGCCGCTAGAAGCAGCATACGATTATTAAAATAAACTAGTTACACATAGAGCACTAAACTAGGATCCAGAGATCCCGCCGAGCATTCTACTATCACAAACAACAAAAATCTGTTTACTTAATTCCCAAAATCTATAGAAAACACCATTGGCACTAAACTTTTAATAATAGCCTGTGTTTTTAAACCTATTCCTAATGAAAAATTAAAATTAAAATATTACTCACCGTTATGCCCGTCTGTCGACAAATATCAATAACTCTGCATCCACTCTGTCGAAGCGCTACGATGCGTTCCCTCTCAATTTGAGATAAGTGTGGCGGCATATTAAATAAGATACTATCACAACACAATTATCAACACAATCAACAGTTAAACGTCACGTCTATCCGGCCTACTCCACGAATTTACGATGACTGACTGACGCAATAGAAAAATCGATTTCAATCGAAGTGACGAGTGACGTTCGTTAAATTTCGTTAAAGGTCGGGAAAACTCGGGAGCGGTAGTTGACGTGCAGCGGCATGGAGGTGTGGCCTATTCCTAGTGAGACATGATTCATTGGTTCCTCATTATTAGTTTGTGCAACCATTTGGCAATTTTAAAAACGTTGAAAACTCCACCAATCATGCCAACGATACTTTCTTTCTAACACTCTATACCGCGTCGTAGTTATAGATATGTATAGAGTTTACCGTGATGTGCGGTCGTCTGTACTTACGGGAGGGTAGTTGCTGCGTTCACGCTGCGATCTTAGGGCCTGTGCACACCACGTTATTATTATTTACTTATTTTTAAACAAAAAGAGTAAGTAACATATAAACTAAGCCCCACAAAACCATTGCAATGGTTTGACTGTGGGGGCAATGAGTCTCTAGACATGCCTACTTAAATATACCTAAAACTTAACAATAATTAACTTTCACTTGTAAAAAACTTAATATATTTGTAAATTATATAATTTTAGTTTACGTTTAAATGTATTTGAGTTTGTTTCACTTCTTATGTCCGCCGGTAGGCTGTAAGGTATGGTATTCTTTTGCTTAATGTTCTGTCACCAAAGTAATTGGTGACTCTGGGTACCTACATTGAATCTACTAGCAGCCATTGACGTTCCTATTCTCATTTGAAACGCATAGTACAATGTTAAATCAGTTTATACTGGAATTGTATAGCTTGATATGTAGCCGTGTGTACAGTTAACAAACTCACCGTACATTATATCCCAATAGATTTCCATAAAGAAAACCAAATCTAATCCCGAAGTTATTCTCATAACAAACGGTACGTATAACCGTACCGAAGTTTCCATTGTCCTGTCTGTATAATATCGTTCGACGCCAAACTTTTCACATTTATCGGATAATTTAATTGAATAGAAATTATCTTTTGTTCTAAGCGTGAAGTCCATAATTTAATGGAGGTCATTGAAGATCGACGTCGGTTTGAGACAAAGAACTTTTGAGCACTGCAGGTGATGTACTTACGGGAGGGTAGTTGCTGCGTTCACGCTGCGATCTTAGGGCCTGTGCACACCACGTCTTTTAAACGCGCCGTTGACGCGCGTTTGTAGCGATATAGACGCGATACGCACACAAGTCCAACGCAGTCTGTAGACCTTTGCACATCTGTATAAATTCAAATACGCGTTTGAATCGATACAGACCAGCTCGTGTGTAGCGATGCAATTGACAACAAACTGCTCTGTAGGATAAAATAATAATAACATAATAATTTAATTATTTATCAAGTATCCAGGACTCATAAACACACAGAAATTAAACACATAGCACACATTACACACTAAAACACACTGAATACATTACAATAGGTACAACACAAAACAATAACCATACAAAATAATTTATTTATAATGTTAGCCGACGACTGTAGGTGACGTGCAAGTCACTGCAGCGTCTAATGAAAGGACAGTCGATCCTGTCGGCTATCATCAACAGAACGCTGTTGGAGCTGCCACGAACTCTGCGTATCTGGGACGCGCTCCGCTTTCACCAACGTCAACGCCAACGCGCGTCTCTTAAAACGACGCGGTGTGCACAGGCCCTTACACATTGGTTTGACGTAAAGGTAGACTGGAAAAATAATTATGTATTCATAAGGAACTAAGTCTGCCCTTCTACGTTCATTTTTAATTCTCTACAGTCTACGAAGTTTTAATGAAATGAATAAACTTTTTTTATTTTTATTTATTTTGATGTGACTGGTGTGACCGGTGGATTGCCAAATCATAGGTCTTAAGTTCGAACCCAAAACACACACTCCTGACTTTTTGTATTCATGTGCGTTCAATAATATAATATATAATATTTCACAACTTTCACATAAAGCCGTCTAGTCCCAAGCTAAGCAGAGCTTGCGTTATGGGTAATAAACAGCTGGTGAACATACTAAATACATTTTTTTATACCACGACGGTGGCAAACAAGCATACGGCCCGCCTGATGGTAAGCGGTTACCGTAGCCTATGGACACTTGCAACACCAGGGGCGCCACACGTGCGTTGCCGACCCTTTAAAGACCTATTTACTCCCCTTTTGAAGAACCCCATACGACAGTAAAATACATACGTATTATAGATAAATTACACCCAGACACAGAACAAATGATCGTGCTCATCACACAATTATTTGTCCTGGGTGGAAATTGAACCCACAACCTCCGGGATGGCAGTCAGGGTCACTAACTACTAGATCAACGGGCCAGTCTAAAAATTTCAGAACTTGCTTTAAAAACTGTTGAGGAAAACATCGTGAGGAAACTGGCAGGCCTGAGTAATATTTCTGGACGGCATGTGATGCTAAGTCAGAGAACCACAGGAGGAACACAAAAAAAGAGGAATATTTTCAAAATTCTGTAACTCATTTTGTTTTGATGCAAAAACCCAACAAACTATAGAGTCATAGCCACAAAATATTTTCAGAACATTCTAACTCATTTTGCTTTGTTACAAAATCTCAAAAAGAAACATCTACTGTGAATACACAAAATATTCACTGTAGCTTCGAGCTTTCACGAAATTTAATAAACCTTAACACATCCGTAGCCTCGTAGCCGCTGTAGCACTCTCGTAGCGCTACGCCGTAGCTCATAAAACCTGAGCCGTCAAGAGAGCAATGCTAAAGTATCGTTACGGAATTTGAATTAATTCTTAAGATATAATGATATTTTAACCATACAAACTAACAAATACAATTGGAATGTCTGTTTGTAACCTCAAAGTAACTAATAATGATAAATTAATGTACAGGAGTACTGCCAATTTTTTTTTTCTTTTATTTCGTTTGAGCTCAGTTCCAAAACGACTGAACCGATTTTAACTACACTAAAATTGTTAGGTGACTAATGTTAAAAAGAGTTATAAATTGAACTTTTAAAAAAAAAAATGGGTTCCGTGCAAAAAAAAAACCATGAAATTCTATGTGGCCGATTGTCGGGATGCGTTTGTATCTTCCAAAAATTTTAACAAACACTATCACAATAACTTATTTACTATAAGAACCTTGAAATCTAAACTCTTATTGGACGTAGCGCCAAGAAAGGCTTTAGTTCTGTTGAAACGAGTCGACACACAAAATTTAATTACTTCAACAAAACCAATAAGAAAAAAAAAAAAAAAAAAAAATGAAAAAGCGTTTATTCGTTGTTACATCCTTACATCTTTATTCTATGCGGTGTGTTTGCAATTCATCAAATACACGTATGTCCATAACTTAAGCTTACAACAATTACCTACTTAGGAAATTGAAAGATATTTTGATGTGGGTCAGTTTATTTAAGAGAAGAAAAAAAAGAAAAGAAAATACCTATGTCGATTTGGGATACGCACAGGAATTTAACAGTTTAAAACTAAAACTATATTTAACACAGTCATTAAATAAATAACAAAAAGACCTGTGCGAGGTCAAAGAGGCCCCTATCTCAGCAGGATGCCACGCTATTTAAAGAACTAACTTTTAAGACTAGCTATGCCCGTGGTTTTACCCACATATTTATGTAAATCTTGCGATTTTCGCAGCGAATACTGTAATATCACACTTAAGTTGTACTTAGTATTATATTTTGAAAAAGAAATAGTTTGGTTTTTATTTATCTAATTTACACAATACCTTCATTATTTTTTTTTTATCAAATTTATTTTAAATACTTGCAAAGTACTTAATTTAATTTTAGTTTAATTTAATGGAATTTATTGCAATTATAATTTGTATTTAAATGTATTTATTTAATGTCATTAATAATTTTATTTTAATGTAATTTTAATGATATTATCTAAATTTAAGTATGTTTATTATTTGATTTGATCTTTTGTTATGTGTGGCCTGTGCTAAGGATCCGAGATATCTGAAATAAATGATGTTATTATTATTTTATTTGTTCATTTTGTGAACAGAGGGTACAATTTAAGACATAGATATTGCTTATGTGTAACTACATAACTGTAAAGTTTTATTTAAATAAAGTATGTAGTTATCGCGTGATCAATCGTTTTAACTAGCATCCACACTCCGTACATCCACACTTACAAACATTGAGATTTTTAATACCAAAAGTAATAATAACTTAGATCAAATTAAAACAAAATGGCATCGTGGAACATTATAGATTTAAAATAAATGAAATCGCGCCACTGTCGAATGAATAAAGAGGAATTTTCCTCCTTCGCACTACCCGCTTAATGGTTTAATCACACCAAGCGGGATAGACCGTTTTAAATAAAATGCAAATGAAGTTTTTAGAAGTAAGCACTTCATTATGACTGCGATTTTGGTTATTTGATTGTTCTGCGATTTAATTTTTGCGAACAGAAAACTACGATTTGCGATCAAAATTAGGACCTATATTAATTGAAGGAAATGCTTAGGGTGAATTTGGCTAAATTATAAGAGCCGCATGGGTCGCTTGACAAGGTCCGTTCGTGGATGGGTGACCATTTATTAAATCCCAAGACTCCTCCGTGCCTCGGAAAGCACGTTAAGCCGTTGGTCCCGGCTGTCATTTGTAGATCTTTGACAGTCGTTACTTGTAGTCAGAAGCCCGAAAGTCTGACAACCGGTTTAACCACGGGGTATTATGTTACCCAGTTACTGGGTTGTGGAGGTCTGACAGGCAGTCGCTCCATGTAAAGCACTGGTATTCTGCTGCATCCGGTTAAACTGAAAGCCGGCACCATTATAGTTGGGAAAAGGCTAGGCATATGATGATGATGGTGACGCTTAGGGTGAATGGTGCAGGGTAACCCAAATAAAACTTTCTTGTGATTTTTGCACCGATTGCACGAGCAGTGTCCTGTTGTGAGTGTCCGACCGTAACAAATATGTCTAATCTTAGTTTTAATAATTAAAATCACCAATATAACCCTCTTAAGTTAATTAAATCCCATTAAAATGCCAAATAAATATGTTTTTCTTCCAACTATGTTTTAATTTGATCACAATCACACTAAAAACTCAGTACAAAGCGAGTCTTTATGCTCTAGAGCAATAAAAATGTATAAAATTTCATTATTGCACAGTTTATTTTTTAATCGCACCAAAAGGTGCCAATCTCAATGGATTGGCTCTATTCAGCCAGCCGATATGAATACTTTTTTTTTTACGTACGTATTATTCGTTTCTGTCCTACTTGTTCTAAATTTAAGAAAATGATTGCTGCTAACTCTGATTTAAAAATGAAAGAAATTTAAAAAAGTGACTTGGCAGAAACTTTGGTAATTTTGCTTGACAATATTTTTGGAAACGATAAAGTGTGATACTATCTCATTTTGAGTGCTTACTTCGAATTAAGATTGAATCATCTAGCGACACATTAACTCCGGAAAACATTCTAAATGAAGCCGACAGTGTTATAGAAACTTCTATTTTAACTGTTTGATATGAGTTTCTTTTTTCTACTATTCCTATAGGTAATAGTTGAAAGAAAAGCAGATTATGCACCTCGCCTTAAGTAATTTATATTGCCCTCGTGCCTGTTAGATTAGAGCCCTCGCTAACGCTCGGGCTCTAAATCAGGCACTCGGTGCAATAATAAATTACTTTGTGCTCGATGCAATAATCTACTATTTCTTTCTTTCGTAAAATATTTTGTCATGAAATAATCATTTGATGGTATTATACAATCTTAGGGTTATCTTGAAGTTTTGAATGATTATTAATTCTGTATTCTGTGTTGTATTCTGTTTCTGTTCTGTGTGTTTTAATGTCTGATGTCAAATAAATATTTTTCTTTCTTTCTTTTTTCTGTAAACATTTACGTGTTACGGTCGCAAATCATATTTTGATCAAAATTTCTTCACATTATTTGTTAAGATAAAAGATAGCATAAATATGCTAGTAGATAGAACATATCCTGGAGACGAAATCGTCTCCAGGATATGATCTATCTCTATGCAAAAATATCATAACTATCCGTTCATCCGTTTTGTCGCGAAAAGCCGACATACAAACAGACAAATAAACAAACATACAGACAAATAGAGTTACTTTGTCGTTTTTAATATTAAGTAATCGATACTTGTTAGCAATTTAAGTCAGCAAAAATAACTTGGCTAAACACTTCACAAAAAACCTTTTCCTTTCTTCGGAGACCATAAAATTATAAACTTAAACGAGCCCGTCATCAAGACTATATTAATACATCATTGTCTGTCTAACCCGCCAACGCCATCTATCGGAAGTTACGTAACACAACACCAAAGGTCATTAATCACAGCTGTGAACGACGACGGTTGCGGACGTCCAATTTTTTGCTACCTTTATTAATTTTGTTATAAAATTGGAAGGCAAAAAAGTTTTTAATTTGGTATTTAGATTTTTTGACTTATTTGAATTTTGATTAGGTAATTATGTTAATGAAAAAAACGTCAATATGGGATTCAACCCAGCAAGGGTATTTGCTATCATTTCATTGCCACTTTGATGAGAACTGAAAATATATAAAAAAATGGTAGTGCAGTTTAAGTGGACTTGAAAGAAGAAATAAAGAATAAAGAAGAACATGACAGCATCCTAAATAAACACTGAAAACATAACATTCGCAAAAATATGGGAGTACTCAAGGTAAGTTTTTATGTCGTACAGACGCCAGCACATCAAGTTACCCCAATCTGAATCTGATCAATTTCTTTGATTGTTCTTCAACTTTATGTCAAACCGAATAAGGTTCATATTCAATTGGGAAAATTTGACACATTGGGGTAACTTGATGTGCTGGCGTCTGTACAATAAAGCTGTATTCTTTTGGAACACTTCTATATAATCCTACGGGATAGGCGTGATGTTAAAAGAGACCATGACCCTTTAGTTTCTTTCGGCATTTCTTCTCAGAGATCCGTCACTTTGAAAATGCCACTTAGAGCCATTTAGTTTAAAACAAAAAACATGTTAAAGTATCTGGGAAGATCTACTTATAGAAATAAATATCATTTCATTTAATTTCATCCTACTAATATTATAAACGCGAAAGTTTGTGAGGATGGATGGATGTTTGTTACTCTTTCACGTAAAAACTACTGAATGGAATTTAATATTGGTATGGAGTTAGCTGACACCCTGGATTAACACAAAAGCTACTTTTTATCCCTGTATTCCCACAGGAACGGGACCTACGCGGGTGAAACCGCGGGTCGTCTGCTAGTTTCATAATAAAATCAATATTGATGCTATCTACGACACATTTTAATATCAACTTTATACTAGTTCTTTGAAAAAACTCACTAAAAATATTAAAGTTAACTTCTAGTCACAAACTGAACTTTATATGTAGGCTGTTAAAGTTCATTTTCCAACAAAAACATACTTGTTTATATTTTTGGGAACAAAACGCAAACGCAGAATAGTTCGTGCCATTTCCGCACGATAAGAACACACTTTGCCATTAATGTCAGTTGGAAGATGGATTGGTTGTCGCAGTTTGTTGTTGTACACATTGATAACAAAGTTGTGTCCTGGGGCCTGTGGGAGAGAGATGGAGCCATCAAGGACGAATAGCACTATCTCCTTCTCACAATGGAACGATGATGGTTTTATGACAAAAACTCAAATTCAACCTAATATTTCAATTTAAGTTTTTTTATGCAAATTCTTTTTATACAATGATAAATGACAAAAACAATAAATACAATGCAAAGGTAAGGGAAAATCATCTGTTTAACATACAAATCTAATAAGACATGGTGCTAGTCTTCTGGGCACGTTTCCTGATGACAGCGATGGGGAGAAGTACTTTGACGCCTGAGTGTTCCGATTTTGTTTTTCCTAGAAGGGGGTTTTTGATTTTTTTTCTTTTCTATTTGATTTGTAGTTTAAGTGTACATATTTAATTTATTTTAATTAGTTTTATTGTATTTTATATTTTACTTATTACGAAAATAAAATTAGTAAGACATTAAATATTTCGTTATAACAATGCTAAGTATCTTACAAAGTAACGATACACAATTTATCCTTAAGACTGAATAAAAGTAAATCATTCTCTCTCAGAAATACCAGAGAAAAAAGGCAACAAATCATTATTGGGAAAATTTGAGAAAGATTTGGAGATTATTGGCCTTAACAAGTAGATAAAGGAATTGAGGGCAAGATAAATTTGAACAGTACAACTGTGCCGCCGGACGCAACGATGCGGAGAGATAGCGAAATGTTTTAAGTAATTTACCCTTACTATTGTATTGAATTATTTAAATAATTATGTTGCGCGAGAGGGGCCTTGTAACGTCATTATCTAGTATAAACTGTACTGGCTTGTGACGTCATGCGACATTTTGACTCGATGTCATCGCCGTTATTTTTTGATTAAGTGAAAAAAGAAAAAATATGTGTCAAATATTTTCTTGTAATCTAGATGAGGGACTAAAAACTAAAATTTAGTCAAATTGCCCATTGTCGTCAAAGTTCATTGTGTAATTGGACACCAGTTAGTAACTGTCAATGAAAAGATGGCCAAAAGCCCTGCAGGCCGGGCCAGACCAGCTGTTAGTAACACCAACTTATTTTTTTCAAAACCTCCAGGATTCTTTTTTTTTGTATTATAAACCAGTGCTTGACTGCAATCCCACCTGATGGTAAGCAGGCAGGTGCGCAATATTTTCTGCACCAGAAGCAGTTTTTTCCATCACTTCCTCTGTTTTAGATGAAGTATTAACCATAATGGCGACAGACAACGGAAGAAAGCCTAGGGACGCGCGCGCGCGCGCTTCTTCGTGTGTGTGTGTGTGTGTGTGTGTGTGTGTGTATGTGGGTGTGTGGGTATGTGTGTGTGTGTGTGTGTGTGTATGTGGGTGTGTGGGTATGTGTGTGTGTTGTAAGTCCGAGAAAGCCTCAGAACGCGCGCGCGCGCTTCTTTGTGTGTTTGTGTGTGTGTTTACACTTAATATGGGCAAAGACTTGCTCACCTAAAGCAGCCGGGGTTGGGTTGCCTTAAGTTGTAAGGCTAGTTGAGTTGTTATATTATTGTTATTGTTATATTATTATTATAATACCTTTCACATGGCAATTTCATTACTGTTGAGAGTCTTTGTTGAAATATCAAACCTAAGGTACCTACTCAAGGGCCTTAGTTATTTCTGGCCCATCACGATTTTTCACTAACATAATTTATACCAAAATTCGGTCAAGGAGCTTTTTTGAACCGGAGAAGAAGCTTATTGTTAATTACTTTATAACGACCAAAAAAATCGGTCAAGTGTTATCTTTGGACCCATCAATGTCCATTAAAGATCGTAATATAAGCTCGAATTTTTATCTTATTAAATCTAATTTTTTGCTGTTTAAAAAGTGAGTAAAGAGTCCCATATTTTTCATATGTTTTTGTTGTTTTTTGAATTTTTTGGTTATTCTGTTTTTTTTTTCTTACTGTTTATTATTTTAATTTGGAACAGTTATTGCCTAGTGGTATGATCGATGGACTGCCAATTCATTGGTCTCGGGTTCTTGGGTTCATCACGCATCTGTGACTTCTTAGACTCCTGTGCTGGTTACACACATAATTTTGCATATACTTACTTACTTGTACTGACACCAGCACGTCAAGTTACCCCAACGTGTCAAATTTCTTTGATCGATTTTCAACTATAAGGCAAACAGAATAAGGTTCATATTAAATTGGGAAAATTTGACGTATTCGGGTAACTTCATGTGCTGGCGTCTTTTTGAGCGTGAAAAAGTACATAAGACCCAAAAACGTCTGCCCTTCACCACTTCCTAGAGTCTTTGCTGGCCGGGCATAATTTCCCTGAGGGTTAAGCAGATATGTACCTAAAGTGTTCCCACATTTTCCCAGTTACTTCATGTTTTTATAATCATCAACAGTTCCTATACAAACACAGACTATTAACTAGTTTTGGTGGCTGAACCCGTATCCCTTTACCCAACCCAGGAACCAAACCAAGATAATAATTATGTCTTTGTTTCGGTTTCTGGGTCGTAGGAGTCTCAAGCAATACAGCTGTAGGTAGTGTTTTTGACTAGGTAATTTAGGCACTCGCAATAATAAATTATCAACAGAGGATCCAAAAATATTTTTCAATTTTCTTTTAAATAAAGAGCAAAAAGACTTACGTGGATTTTAATCCCAGCTTTTACTTCGCAAATGAAACCAAAAGGCTTAGATTGGGCGTACCGAATCGATACAATTCGAATACGAATTTCCAATCGAGTATCTCTGGTAAAAACATTGGGAGTCGGCCGAAAATTCTGTTCAATTCCATTTGAAACATTCCACCAGTTTACCACCATTTTATTTGGAAATTTAATCTTTTTGTTGTTCAAAAATAATGAAAACAAATGGCAGGCTATTAATACTTAAGCTCTGTCTTTTGTTTTTTTTTTTCAAAATGTAGTTAATTAGAAGAGTAAAAACTGCCTAATTGGTTTAGTTGTAATTTGTGGAAATGGCTTAACGAACAAGATCAGGTGCATAGTAGGTACTCGCAACCGGCGTATGGGTTTAAATGTAAACGAAGCAAAAGAAGTATGTCAAAATCGCAGTTAGCCCCATAGGAAAAAGGCGTGAGTTTTAGTATCGAATAAACATTTTTATTTTTTTCGCAACTTCTAGGAGCTCAGGGGTCCCGTACCTTTGGAAGGCGTACGATTGGCCGAAGCCAAAGAGATTTAAAATACTATAGAAGCGGACATGCGAGGAAATTCATAAAAAAACTTTGATCCCATGTCTCAGTAACGCCATCTAGAATAATATATGAATATTGGAGCGGCAGCGGAGCGTACTAAAAAAAACTCATAGACTTGTATCCAACAGGACACACTTTTTCGGACGAAAATTTTGTTCGTGATGTCCGGTCTATAGGTATTGAATGTCTTTGGCCAAAGCCAATGTGCCTATTCTCGCCTTTCATGAAATGAGGAACCAACAGCAGATATGCCCTGTATGCACTATGCAAGCACAGCCAAGGACACGAGCGATCATAATTATGCTGCTGTACAGCTGATCAGGAGGCTCTGGTTCAAATCCAGGTTAGAATATATTATGTGTTACCTATTTTTTTTTGTACCAGTCTAGACTGTAGTCTAGATTTTTGCCCGGATGATGGCAGGAGGCTTGCTCCTTCTTACTTGATAACATCATAACCGGCAAAGTACACCTGACCCTTTGGGGAGTACAGGTGTGATGTTATGCTTAACGTTTTTTACGTTTGCTATTATAGTTCATTTATCTATTTCACACGTTAATTATACAAATGTATAGAGCTGTATTTAATTGGTAGTTCAGTAAGAAATTTTAAAAATAATTTTTTTCATCTATACTCGTTTTACGAAGAGGTGATTTTGTGACGTTGTAGAGAATCTCTGAATCTAACTAGGTAACCAATTTTGAAAACTCTGTAACCAACAGAAAGCCACTTTGTTTGGGAGTGTAAGTGAGGCTATGTTTTGTTTTCAAAACTTAGAGGGGGAGGGGGCGGGGATGTTGATGCACGAAAGTCATGAGCGAAGTGCTGCTTTTTTGTTATTATTAAACTTTAAATATAATACTTATAATCAAATTAATACTCTAAAAACTTAACCACACTACACTCCATTTACATTAAAAAAAAGGCTCGTAGAACACTTTATTGTAAAGATAAGAGAAAACAATTTTTATTCAAATTGATTTATTTCAAATTTAGAAGAATAAAAGTTAAACAAAGAATGTGACCGTGTATTGTTCATCCCTGCTTCTTTGAGGTTTTTATCAGTGACACTGTATTATTCAACTAAAATGAATTAATATAACTAAATTAAATCCACTGCTAAATGGTACAGACGCCAGCACATCAAGTTACCCCAATGTGTCAAATTTTCCCAATTGAATATGAACCTTATTCTGTTTGACATAAAGTTGAAAAACGATCAAAGAAATTTGACACATTGGGGTAATTTGACGTGCTGGCATCTGTACATTCGTTACAAAGTGTGCATTATAAATAACTTTTTTAACTTCTGTCTAAAGCTATATTGTAAATGAAGTATAGTGTATTACAACTATTAAATGAAATCAGTAGCGCTGTGACGATAATACTGCCATTTTTTTATGAATTTGCTCAACAAATTTTAACTTTATATGATTTGGTACTCTGGCACTAAGTTAGATTGAATACAAATATAACACACACCAGCACTTAACCGTAATAGACAAAAATAAAGAACAATTTAAAGATACACAACAAAATCCAGTATTATACTCAAACGAGCTAAAAAAAGACCAAATAAAACGACGCCACGGAATTGGGCCCGCACTAAATTCCAATTTATGGGCCCTGGTACGGACCTCTAAAGTGTAACGTGGCCCTTGCCGCTGTTAACAAGTCCCGGGTTCCCGGGGTGTCCCGTTTTTTAACTATTTTATGTTCGTCTCGGGTATGTATGGGATTTTTATTTGTGTAAAAATTTAAAGTGTTTTTATTACTTAAGTTTGTGGGACAGTGACGGCCTACACGCACAAGTAAAATAACTGTTATTTTGGAATAGAGGCTACAGGGACTCAGTCCTATTGATCCCGGTTCTTTCGTACCGCTAACGGGGGGCAGATGAGAAACATTATTTTTGATCTGTATCGATAACCCCGAGAATAATGGGGTTGACGAAACCTATATAATAAAATAATCTCAAAAGTCTGGTACACCTCGGTACTATTTTACCGTAGAATTTCAGGGATTTTGTTTACTTATTCACTTTAGTCTAAATATTATTTGCTCTGATATTATAGGTAAAGTCTTTTTACACCTCCGGGGCTATCGCAACAGATGTAACAATTTTGTTCCATCTGCCCCGTTAACGGGATGAAGGCACCGGGGTGGTTGTGACCGAATCGATACAAGTGACGTCACGGCAAGCGCGCTTAATGGTTTCCTTGTGGGGGGTTTTCCACAATGGAAAGCCCACTAAAATGGAACGACGTCAGACGGTACTTCTTTTGACTTTACTTCTTTTATTAGGGTCATACATTTATATGAACAGATTTCTTAAACAAACTTCATCTAAAACTAAAAAAAATAGTGAATTTTAAAAACTGTGATTGCATTACCAGCACTCCTTCAAGTATTATATTCTGCACTTGGTTGTTATATTTTGTTCGTAATAATTTATTATAAAACAATGCACCCAAAATAACATCCCTCGAACTATCACTCCACACTAACATAAATTATAAGACAACTGCTTTGTGTATTCATACGAAAAATGTTTACCCTACCTTATATTATTTTATCCGGGTTTCACATAAATCCCGTTTTATAATCCCGGGCTAGCCCCTCACTAGTTGGCTTAACCACTAACTCCGGTACACTGCGACAATGTCCCACATGACATTGTCACTTGTGAACAGAACATAGAAAAAATCCCGTTTAATGTCTTCGTATTGTTAGGATTCCCGATTTGATTTGTTCGACTTTCATGGTATATTGACTTTTTATTTATACTTCATTTTCCGCATTAGAAAAAAGAGGTTCGTAGAAGCAACAATAAACAGGCAGGCTGTGAATGAGCGAATCTAAAATACCCGTAGCTGGCAAAATGTGAGTCAAAATACGGACACCAGCTCATCAAGGTTGGAAATTTTCCAAAAATAAATTTCCGATAAGTTTTCCAAATTGAACATGAACCTTAAAGGTATTAAGAATAACGTTGAATACCTATCAAAGAAATTTGACACATTGGGGTAGGTTGATGTGCTGCCTGGGACGCGGTGGTGTCCTTCTGCGAAACGGTCATCTCGCAGAAGGAGGCTGCGGAAAGGGAGAGGGAGATCACCTCCACTCACCCTGCCCGCAGCAGACGCACCGGGCGCAGGCGGAGGGCGGACAACGCCCTCTTCCAGCCCCCCTAAATGGGTCCAGGGCGACGGACGCGGGGATGTCCGCCGCCCCCACGTACATGGACCCGAGGTGGCGGCGCGTCGTGTTCACGCGCGCCCCTCTTAGACGTCGCGAGGGGAGTCTAACACCTCACTCCCCTCGCTGATCTGGCGAGGCCCGCGGGGCCGGCCAGTCGGGGGTCGCGGAAGTATCTTCTGTTCCCGTGACCCCCGGCGCAGGTGTGAGAAGGAACACGGGGTGGTTTTTAGTCAGTAAGAGTCTGACAGACCCCTCCGCCTCCCCGGGCGGGGGACATCCATGAGGATTTTCCACCCCTAAAAAAAAAAAAAAAGGTTGATGTGCTGTCGTCTGTACATTAGATTTACCCCAGCATAAACCATCGGCGACTATGGGCGTAATGTTATGTGGTCTTCTAGAGACAGATAAATACTTTGTAAATAACTAAAGGAAAGCGTAAATCGATTGTGTTTAGGGTCAAACTTACACCAAGTTGCAGAGTCACAAATCACAGCTTTGTGACAGAGACACGACCCTAAATGGGTCTTGTTGTCCTTAATCCTTATTTTACTAAGCCAATTACTTCCGGGGTGAAACAAAAACAGTTAGAAATTGTTTGAAACTCGATGTTTATGGTCCGTCTGTATTACTTAGTCTGTTTACATAAATAACATGAACGATTGCTATGAAATCCGAGTGTGAATATGCGTAGGTACTAGGCAGGCTAGATATCACCAATCTCCAATTGCCCACCTACGCAATTGTCAGCAGTGCGATTTTGGTCAAATCACCGCGTGATAATGTAGGCGTAGTGAGGGCAAATTGAACTGTCATTCCATACTAATGCTAGGCATTGACAGTTCACTTCACTCAAGTTTTTACGGCGTGACTTTTACCGAATCGACCAGCTGGTAGAATAGAATAGAATAGAATACTAGCGTAGCGTGGTGTAGTGGGTCGTTGAGCTCCCTAAAATAGGTTTGAGCTACACGATGACTGATGCATGCAAAGGTACCGTCTGTTAGGTCAACTCTAGGCTGCAATGGTTCTTTCTTTGAAAGGCCTTTCTAAGGTTGTATGTATGGTAATGAACTGCATCGATATTTACATGCCAAAATGGTAGGATTTACAAGGAGACTTGTTCAAGATCAATATAGTGCAGATAGAATTCAATAGATGGCGTTGTCAAAATACGTCACCATAGTACATCGCGGTGTTAAGATTCTCCGCGAGTTAACGACCTCAGAGGTAATTTAGGTTCAAAATGAAGAATAAAAATAGTACGTTAAAATTCAGGTGTTTTATTACCTAACCTGAGAGCTGAGTTTCGGCAGTTATAGTTCAGTGCACCCTAAGCGTGACCAAGGCTCAAACAACTTTAATATTATTTTCATCAACTTATTGTACAGACGCCAGCACATCAAGTTACCCCAATGTGTCAAATTTCTTTGATCGTTTTTCAACTTTATGTGAAACAGAATAAGGTTCATATTCAACTGGGAAAATCTGACACATTGGGGTAACTTGATGTGCTGGCGTCTGTACATACCTGCATTCTGAGAAGAATTGGGGGGAAAATAATATCATGGGTTGAACTCATCAGACATTCTGTCTGGATGTGCGATGATATTCCTTCCACCTAGTACTATAGGATACTTCACAATATGACGCGGTCAGCATAATATGTTAGCAGCTTTAAAATTCAAATAAAATCACGTAAGATTGAGCAAAGATGAAACACAAACTAAACTCTAGAACATAATTATTCTTGTCTCTGCCGAACAATACTCAAACAAACTCGGCATACTCAAACATAACGAGCAGGCTCAACTTGCGCTAAGTTGAGTATAGCTGAGTAACAAATCAGTAGCAACTCTCTGGCCTGAAATGTGGCCTGTACACACTTGAGTTGTGACTTCTACAGCGAAATTGTGAAGTGTGTGGTGTTAAATGTGAGAGAAAGCGATTTGAGAAACTAATTTATTTACTGATTATTTACATAGATTGTATGTTAAAAGTAACATGCAAAAATGTAAATGAACAGTGCAACAATCACTTCTGCAAATTCCGCATGCGTAAAAAAGTTGTACAATTTATAATATTGATCTAGTTTTAAATAGTTACAGAGGTATTTAACCTTTGAATCGTGTCAATTAGAGACAAATTAGAAAGACAATGACAGCGCGGAGCGTCCGCTCGGGGTTTAATGAAATAAGTAAATTATCTGAGTAATTATTTAAAAAAATGTATTTATACTGAACATTATAATTATATTAGTATTGCTTGCTTTCTTTTCTTTTTTTTAATTTTAAATTGCACCTACCACTGCTTTTCTTTGCATCACCTGAAGGTTAACTGGTAGAAAATGCCTATGGCATTAAGTCCGCCTTTGTACAGACGTCAGCACATCAAGTTACCCCAATGTCTCAAATTTTGCCAATTGAATATGAACCTTATTCTGTTTGACATCAAGTTGATAAACGATCAAAGAAATTTGACACATTGGGGTACATTGATGTGCTGGCGTCTGTACATTAGTGTGCTTGTAGTTTTAAATTAATAATTAGTCATCATATATTTCCCAATACTTGTAAATGAACTTAAATAGATAAAAAAGACGTATAACTTACTTACATAAACTCACGCCTTGCCAAACTACACAACACAACCAGTTACGATTCTTACATTATACTTCATTTAGTTTGTTTTACGTTCATACACCTGTATTTATTATTAGACTTAAATCGCTTCTGATAAAAGTTTAGACCGCATCCGCAAGTCAGACTGTTAGAAGTTGCATTCCATAGTCTGCTGGTTAGCTGAACATGCCAGAAATAAAGCTATGATATAAAAAAAAACACTTGGATTGTATCTCACGGGGTGTGGCAGTAGGTAAATAAAATAAATAAATAAATATTCCACAAATTTTTCACACAACGTCATTTAGTCCCAAGTTAAGCTTGAGAGCCTGTGTTATGGGTACTAAACAGCTGATGAACATACTTGTATATTTCTAAATATAAACATATTATAGATAAATTACACCCAGACACAGAACAAATGATCGTGCTCATCACGCAAATATTTGTCCTGGGTGGGAATCGAACCCACGACCTCCGGCATAGCAGTCAGGGTCACTAACTACTAGACCAACAGGCCAGTCAGAAGGTAGGTACTGACAATGTCAAATGTGTCTTGTTACCCGACTACACGACTAGGGCGAAGCAAAAAGGATGGAGTGGCACATTACCCCGACTACCGACTATCTTCTAAAGAGAATATCCTTCTAAGAAAATATTTTATTTTTTCATACTTTTCAGAGCGTGATTTTTCAGAAGTCGGGTTTTTAAATTTTAAGAAGAATAATGTTGATTTGTAATTCGTGATAAGTTTACGCTTATATTCCAAAAAGGCAGAGGTAGTCCTATATAGTCAATTCATGTGTGTTTGCGTGTGTGTATGTGTGTTGTACGTGTGTAGGCGAGCCTATTGCCATCAAACTGGCACATGTTATTTAGTCTCTGGATTGCTATTGAGAAATTGAAAAATATAAATCTTAAAACAATAATACTTTGCTTGACCCAGGAATGGAACGCGGATACTCATACTTAGCGGCATACCAACTACTGGATACAACAAGTGAGTAAAAATATGGATTAGAACCTGTTTGCTGATAGACGGAAGACGACTTTAATTTACAAGTACCTATACGTAACTAATAGACGTCACGCAGGGATAAAATTTAGCTTATGTCACCCGGGGACAATCAATCATTTTCTCTTAATAATATTTTATATATTATTGGAACAAAGTTCATTATCGAAAGGCTGGACGGAAAAAAATGAGACGAAAAGTTGTAACAACACTTTTTGCTGTAGTTGTGGGCCGTGCGGCGTGCGCGTGTTTCTCTGTTGTGTGTGTGCCAGTTATTGAGGGGGGAGAGGGTGGGAGAGAATGCCGAAAGAAACTCAGGGGTCATGGTCTCATTTAAAGTCCAGACATAAGATTGTATTCATGTATTATGCGAGTCTCACGATGCAGGGCAAAGTCTGGAAAGGTCTTTTGAAGAAAGAATCAATTCAGCTTTGAGTTGACCTGTCCCGACAGACGGCATGCTTCAGTCATCGTGTAGCTCAAACGTATTTCAGGGAGCTCGACGACCCACCACCACCCACATGACGCTATCTGCCGGTCAGTCCTATCTGTCAGTCGCTATCTGTCCGTGATATCCTGCCTATAGCTAGTATTGAATGTCTTTGATAAACTGGCATACTATGAAGTGTATTCAAGCTTTGAAACAATCACAGTCCAACACACCCATCCAAAAAGTAGATTAAAACTTGTATTTTTCAGATGAGAATTTAATATGGCTGCAGAAACTAATTTGTACGTTGTTGAAAATAGTACTTAGCTCCGGACGATTCTTTCTTGGGTTTTTTACGAGCCGACATTTATTTTCAAGAAATACTTACTTTACCCAAGACGCGGCGAGCGAATTAAAAATGCATTTGAGCCGTTTACCCCTACTTTCGTGAAGGGAACGTAGGGGCGATCATTGAGTTATGTACCGCAGCGTTTTATTTTTTATTTCTGGGTCGACATGCTGTGCTGGCGTTGCTGCTACCTTGTTGGTAACAATGTTTTCGAGCCGTTTGGGGTTGACACTCTTGGGCTGTCAGGTCTGAGTGCTCGTCTCCTTTCCAAAGACTTCTCAAAACGTTTAGTTGACGCTTCCCTTGACCCTAGGACTGACCTCTACTTTGGCCAGCTAAGCATTGCCTTTTAACGTGGCAATACCGTGTTATGAGCGCTTTACCAGCTGGCAACGATGCGGATGAATTTTGTTTTAGCAATTACTGTTCAGCACAAGCTTGTATGGCATTTAAAAGGTTTTGACAAAAGAAACAGATATTTAGTTTTTATTTTAAACTAGCACTTCGTCCGCGTGCTTTTCATACTTTGACCTCCCCTCCCTTTCCCTCCCTCTTACTTTTGAAAATATAATAATAATATAGCCTACAACACTCTTATGACTCTCACTCTTACTCTTTATGTATAACCGACCTCTTGAATACACACTTAACTGATTTACTTACTCGTTTTCTATTAATTTCTTTCCGTCACTGGGTACCCCTCAAGGTTCATTGGAAGACCAGCGTCAGACAGCATCACCTGTCTGGCATGAATGCTGAAATGGACCTTTTTGGCGCAGCCGTGAGGCACACAGCACATAATGTGTACCAACTATTGTTTATTTTGTATATTTCATAAATTATTGTGTATGTGTTTTGATGACTGATGTCAAATAAATATTTTTCTTTCTTTCTTTTTCTTTCCCTTAACCACTTGTGGCTCCAGAGGAGGGGGGAAAAAACCCGTAAGTGATCGCACTGTTTTTGTTAGTGCTGCGGTCGAACGTGGTATTGTATTTAAAAAAAAATCGGTTCAGTAGGTAAATCCAGAGATTATCCCTTACAACATCACAACGCCTCTTTATAATATTAGTACCTATTTATATAAAATATAAACTACAGTCAAATCCGTTTGGTTCGTAACGTCCCACTAGTTCCATTGTACTAGTCCCATGTTGGGACTATTGGGATGATTATATCTCACGCACATAGGACAGACGCCCACATCAATCTAACGCAACTCTGTCCATTTTTCCCTATTGAACATGATCTTATTCTTTTCGTCATAAATCTGACAAACTATAAAAGTAATTTGACATGTTGGGGAGCTTCATAATGTGCTGGCGTTTGTACTACTGTTCCTGTAGAGAGAGAGTTAAAAGGATGAAATACAATTATAATGTCGTATGTTTCCACACCGGACCAGTAGAAAACAGAGCGTAAAATGAAGTTGTACTATCAATTACGTCACAGCACGAGATGAAATTATTCCAAGCGTCATTTGACTGCGAACTTAAAACTTACGACTAAACTGGGTAGAAGACTCATCGCCGCACATCTTAATACCATTTTACCTTTTACACCCTAGATAAATTTAAAGTACTGATCTTATTTATTTATAGTGTTACTAAATAGGAATATTTTTAATGACTGTAAATACTTAAAATTGTTAATAATTAATTTGTAATTTTATTGTTTTTGTTTTTTTTCTCTATTTTTGTTAAATTTTTGCTGTGCCCTACAGGATTCATGATTCTTAATTAATACATTGTGGAATGCAAATAAATAATAATATGAACATACTAAAAAGTTTTTTAAGTCACTCTGGACCCCTCAGCGCTGACAGTTTTGGTCGGCTTCTCCGGATTTCCAAGTTTTTGCTAATGATATAAATCGTAAATTCCCAAATAAATGAGATTCTAATTAAAAAAGTAACTTAATTACTTTTAAGGAAAAAAAAACACGGGATTAGGTAAGATGTTGTTTTTATTGATCTTTAGATATAGCAAATACAAAAAATAACATAGAAAAAAAATGTGTAAATACTGAAGACAATTTTCAGCAGTTTTATTTTGTAAAAATTACTTCGTAAAATGTGGGTGAAGTGATGGCAAAAATAACTGTAATTTCATAGTAATGCTAGACGTTGACAGTTTACTTCACTCAAGGTTTGTCTGACGGAGTGACTTCGTGAATCGGCCCGCTGAACTCATATCAGTTTGGAAATATAGAGTGACTGGTAATTAGTGAGAGTGACCGATATTTAAACACGTGATTGTATTCATCATTTCAATGAACTTTCCCAAAGAAACTTTTTTTTATACACATTAAAATAACAAAAACGCTGTTTGAAATACCCGCGCGCGCCTGCGATCGATCACAGGCACGAATCGGCACGATCTATCAGCTGATAGCCTGACCTCTTGAAGGGCAAAATCTACTCGTAGTAGCGTCAGGGAGGGAGGGAGAGTGCCCTCGCAACCCCCAGCGCTCCCGTTGTGCAGCATTGACGTAATTGAATTAATTGGAAGTTAATGAACATGAAGACAAAGTTTCTATGGAAAAGTTATTTGTATCCATGAGTACAATCACGTGTTTAAGTATCGGTCACTAATTACCAGTCACCCTATATAAGTTCAAAGTTGTCCATCAGCTTTTAGCAATAGTGGTGATAAATGCTCTTTCCTTTTCTGTATGAGAAGTAGTATTAATAAGCCATGCAGTACGACAATATCAGGCTGGTATTATTTTTATGATTATTATTGTATGACGTGTAGGTAAAAGTGTTTGTAAAAACCAAGTAACAGAAATGTCTATCATTCATCAAAGTTCAAAATCTTTTGATAGCCTTTTCACATTGCAGCCAATCCGATCCTTCTTTGAAATTTGCTTAACTTATCAAGTTAGCGAAGACGCTGCGGTGGGCTGGAAGCTGCAATCTCGTACCGATATTGGCTATCTAACGGCTCCGATCAGCAATTAATGGCTATCCCGCCATAGCTTTTGATAAGATTGGGTTATTGGACATTGAATAATGCAGTTTAAAGTGATATTTCTACTACTGAGACTGTTGTTAGTAACAGAGGATTTTCAACCTTACACTGGTTATTATTTGATTGAAATTGTCTATACTAATATTATAAAGAGGTAAAATTTGTAAGTTTGTATGTTTGTAAGTTTGTATGTAGGGGGTAATCTTCGGACCTAATGATCCAATTTTAAAAATTATTGTACTGTTGGCAAGCTACACTTAACTATTCCCGGATGACATAGGCTACTTTTTATCCCCGTATTCCCACGGGAACGGGAACTACGCGGGTGAAACTGCGTGACGTCAATATATCGAGTAATACTCATGGACTACATTTTCGGAAACTACGCGAACGAAGTCGCGGGCAAAGTGCTAGTATGTCATAAAATACTGTTGTTTATCGTGTATAGTTATTCATAAGGTGTATCAAATAGATAGTCTAACTCTAGCCAAACGCGGTGTATAACTGAAAATCCACTCTCATTGATAAACTCAAAATCTCATTGTCAAACTTCGTTCCGTCTTAGAATTAATAATTATGTTGTGTTACCTAACCAGGTTTTGCTTATGACTTTTTAAATGTTTAAAGTCGTAGGTTTGTAACGTTGTCAAAGTCAAATTGCTATGTTCAATACGATAATTTTAGGCCACTTTTTTATTATTAAAACCAATTGTTAGCTTTATCTATAATGTCGCTAAATATTGTTGATTTGAGGCTGCAGATATACTTTGTAAATGTTTTACTAGTTTATTTGAATATTTAAAAGTGATTGCAACTGACTTCCGGTGATCTGAATATCGTCTTAAATAAAAACGGAAATCAGTTGCAAACTTGATAAATATAATGTTTTAAATTTTTTCTTCCGGAAGTGCCTCTGCGCGCCATTTATTTGTAGTTTTTAGGTTAGATTTAGTATAAAAGCACATGCTGGTGCGTTTTTGAGTCAGTTATTACGAAATAAAGATCAAGAACGGTGCACTGCTCCTTTGATTGTCGCTTCCTTACCTGATTTCTTATACAATTAAATCTTGACAAGAGTGCATTCTAGTTCTAACGGCATCTTATTCCTAATTATGTTGTTAGGGAAATTCGCATCCTGACTGGCGCACGTTGTGGAAGTGCTGGTCAGAAGACAGTCTAACATGAAATAAAAAAAGAACACACACAATTTTCACAATTTTTGTGACATTTTAAAGTATTATTCTGTTTTGATTTTTAAGGCATGTTTAGTTTATTATAATAAAATTCTTTTAACATTTTTTTTTTGTTATGATTTCAATTCTATTTCATTAAATGTACCTACTTAGAATATAGTGTTTTGTACTTTTGCGTGCCTTCTGGTTAAAAATGGCTATTGCTTTTAAAAAAATAATGTCACCGTTTTATTGTAACCATATTTGCAAAATGAATATCTTGTCATAACTTACACAACCTAACATTATATTATTATTTTTAATGGTTTTTTGCACTAACAATACTTTTTAAGAACAATGTTACCCTAACAATTTGGTCTAGTTGCCATAAATAAACCAATATTGATAGAATATTTTGTTTTTTTTAATAATTTTATCCTTGTTACTCCTTCCTTGTTGATAGTTTAATATGGAAAAGAATAGGCAAGATACTTCACACTTACTCTTTTTAAATAGATATATATTTTTTTTTGTTATACATAATATAGTCATTACACACGCGTCGGTTGCGAGTACTAAGCACCACTACTGACCTTCCTGAAAAACTTCACCACAGATGTATGTCCCTCTAGACCCTCCGTCGGCGTTTCCACATTAAAAAACCTTAAAAAACCTTTCGTTGGTCGCCTTTCGTTCATCCTTTCAACGTAACCAAACCATCTAAGCATGCTCTTTTATTTATTCAATACTTCAAGCATACTTATGTACAGACGCCAGCACATCAAGTTACCCCAATGTGTCAAATTTTCTTAATTGAATATGAACCTTATTTTGTTTAAAATAAAGTTGAAAAACGATCAAAGAAATATGACACATTGGGGTAACTTGATTTGCTGACGTCTGTACATAGGCGAACTTAATGCTACAGCAACCATGCCATGCCATGCTTTTCCTATGTAATTGTAACAACCTACTAATATTATAAACGCGAATGTTTATGAGTATGGATGGAAAATAATGTTTATTACTCTTTCACATTAAAACTACTAAATGGATTTTAATAAAATTTGGTATGGAGTTAGCTGACACCCTGGACTAACACATAGGCTCCTTTTTATTCCTGTATTCCCACGGGAACGGGACATACATGGGTCAAACCGCGGGACGTCCGCTAGTTATACATATTTAGACAACCACATATCTCACTTACAGTCTGTTTCGCCCAAAAACGAGCTGATTGTCACCATTTTTTTTGACCGATTCCAATTTTATTTTAACGACGAATACGCTGACTGAAAATCGAGTTCGGCCTTTGTTTTCGTATTCGCCGATTCATTGTTTTTGTGGTGCATTCGTTTGCAAAGACCCGATGAATGGAAATGGTAAACAGGCTAGTAGGTTTTGTTAACATTTAAATGAGTAATACAATGACACAATTTATATTGTTCCAGTATATTTGAAAGGCACAAATTAATAATTAGTTACTATCAGAGACGTAAGTATTATAAATAGACGAGTCATCCAAGAACGTCACGGCTATTGAAAACGGCGAAGGAATACTATCGGTAGCTCTATTCTATTTATAATACAATTTGAAAAAAGTCTCGTAAAAGCAGGAAGGCAGAACATTTTATTTTAAAGATAAATGAAAAGAATTTTTATTCAAATTGTTTTATTTCAAATTTAGAAGACTAAAATTGAAACGAAGAAGGTGTTATTGTACAGACGCCAGCACATCAAGTAACCCCAATGTTTCAAATTTCTTTGATCGTTTTTCAACTTTATGTCAAACATGATAAGGTTCATATTTAATTAGAAAATTTTGACAGATTGGGGTAACTTGATGTGCTGGCGTCTGTACATTCCTGTTTCATTTAGGGTTTTAGCACTGACAACTAAAATAAAATAATTTTACGTAATGAAATCCACGTCCTTTCTTAAAATAAGTATTACAACGGTTACAACTAAGTGTAACAGCTGCAGTGAAAATAGATTATAATAATTTCAGTGTCTATCGTAATTGTAAGATGCTTTATTGTACAGACGCCAGCACATCAAGTTACCCCAATGTGTCAAATTTATTTGATCGTTTTTCAACTTTATGGCAATCAGAATAAGGTTCATATTCAGTTGGGAAAATTCGACACATTGGGGTAACTTGATGTGTGTGTGTGCATAAAAAATAACCATTTTTTAACGTTTGCCTAATTCTATTGTAAATGGAGTATAGATAGGTATTAAGACTAACGAAGAGAGGGAAAGTAAATAAAATGTCCTCTGCGGAATACCTGTTGTTAGAAGAAGATAAGAGTATTCATTTTGTATTTCATGAAAACGTGGGTTAGTCGGGAACATCCCATAAGATGATGACTCTGAATCTAGATTTTTCAGCACTGACACCTTCACAAGTCGCTAAAATATATGGCCAACGAAAGTAACCGTGTCCTTTTTAAAAAGCAATATGTGTTGGAAATCCTGTTTTAGGTGTATAGTATATCTCTGAAACGAGACATCCTAGGTAAAAACTAATGAAATTTTAGCATCCCTCTTGTAATAACATCCCCCGGGTGAAAGGGCCTCTAATTTGTGGGTGGCCTTTGATTGGGCTTGCCCTTGATTTTGACTAAATTGCACAATAATCAGTTATCGAAAGCTCCTTACTATATAGCAATTTTTTGTTGTCATCAGAAATCTGCTTTTCAGGTCATATCTCTGAAACGGGACGTCCTAGGTAAAAAATAATGAAATTTCGGTATCCCCCTTGTACAAACACCCCCCGGGGGGAGAGGTCCTCTAATTTGTGGGTGGCCTTTGATTGGCCTTGGCCTTGATTTTTACTAAATGGTAAGTTTACATCTCATGAGGCCATGTTTCTTTGCACATTTATCAGTTATCGAAAGCTCCTTCCATAGCATTTTTCGTTGTAATCAGAAATCTGCTTTTCAGGTCATATCTCTGAAACGGGACGTCCTAGGTAAAAAATAATGAAATTTCGGTATCCCCCTTGTACAAACAACCCCCGCGGGGAGAGGTCCTCTAATTTGTGGGTGGCCTTTGATTGGCCTTGGCCTTAATTTTTACTAAATGGAAAGTTTACATCGCATGAGGCCATGTTTCTTTGCACATTTATCAGTTATCGAAAGCTAACTACAGCAATTTTCGTTGTAATCAGAAATCTGCTTTTCAGGTCATATCTCTGAAACGGGACGTCCAAGGTAAAAAATAATGAAATTTCGGTATCCCCCTTGTACAAACACCCCCCGGGGGGAGAGGTCCTCTAATTTGTGAGTGGCCTTTGATTGGCCTTGGCCTTGATTTTTACTAAATGGTAAGTTTACATCGCATGAGGCCATGTTTCTTTGCACATTTATCAGTTATCGAAAGCTCCTTCCATAGCATTTTTCGTTGTAATCAGAAATCTGCTTTTCAGGTCATATCTCTGAAACGGGACGTCATCAGAAATCTGCTTTTCAGGTCATATCTCTGAAACGGGACGTCCTAGGTAAAAAATAATGAAATTTCGGTATCCCCCTTGTACAAACACCCTCCGGGGGGAGAGGTCCTCTAATTTGTGGGTGGCCTTTGATTGGCCTTGGCCTTGATTTTTACTAAATGGTAAGTTTACATCGCATGAGGCCATGTTTCTTTGCACATTTATCAGTTATCGAAAGCTCCTTCCATAGCATTTTTCGTTGTAATCAGAAATCTGCTTTTCAGGTCATATCTCTGAAACGGGACGTCCTAGGTAAAAAATAATGAAATTTCGGTATCCCCCTTGTACAAACACCCCCCGGGGGAAGAGGTCCTCTAATTTGTGGGTGGCCTTTGATTGGCCTTGGCCTTGATTTTTACTAAATGGTAAGTTTTCATCGCATGAGGCCATGTTTCTTTGCACATTTATCAGTTATCGAAAGCTCCTTCCATAGCATTTTTCGTTGTAATCAGAAATCTGCTTTTCAGGTCATATCTCTGAAACGGGACGTCCTTGGTAAAAAATAATGAAATTTCGGTATCCCCCTTGTACACACACCCCCCGGGGGAGAGGTCCTCTAATTTGTGGGTGGCCTTTGATTGGCCTTGGCCTTGATTTTTACTAAATGAAAAGTTTTCATCGCATGAGGCCATGTTTCTTTGCACATTTATCAGTTATCGAAAGCTAACTACAGCAATTTTCGTTGTAATCAGAAATCTGCTTTTCAGGTCATATCTCTGAAACGGGACGTCCTAGGTAAATAATAATGAAATTTCGGTATCCCCCTTGTACAAACACCCCCCGGGGGGAGAGGTCCTCTAATTTGTGAGTGGCCTTTGATTGGCCTTGGCCTTGATTTTTACTAAATGGTAAGTTTACATCTCATGAGGCCATGTTTCTTTGCACATTTATCAGTTATCGAAAGCTCCTTCCATAGCATTTTTCGTTGTAATTTGAAATCTGCTTTTCAGGTCATATCTCTGAAACGGGACGTCATCAGAAATCTGCTTTTCAGGTCATATCTCTGAAACGGGACGTCCTAGGTAAAAAATAATGAAATTTCGGTATCCCCCTTGTACAAACACCCTCCGGGGGAGAGGTCCTCTAATTTGTGGGTGGCCTTTGATTGGCCTTGGCCTTGATTTTTACTAAATGGTAAGTTTACATCGCATGAGGCCATGTTTCTTTGCAAATTTATCAGTTATCGAAAGCTCAAGGCTATAGCAATTTTCGTTTTCATCAGAAATCTGCTTTTCAGGTCATATCTCTGAAACGGGACGTCCTAGGTAAAAAATAATGAAATTTCGGTATCCCCCTTGTACAAACACCCCCCGGGGGAAGAGGTCCTCTAATTTGTGGGTGGCCTTTGATTGGCCTTGGCCTTAATTTTTACTAAATGGTAAGTTTACATCGCATGAGGCCATGTTTCTTTGCACATTTATCAGTTATCGAAAGCTAACTACAGCAATTTTCGTTGTAATCAGAAATCTGCTTTTCAGGTCATATCTCTGAAACGGGACGTCCTAGGTAAAAAATAATGAAATTTCGGTATCCCCCTTGTACAAACACCCCCCGGGGGAAGAGGTCCTCTAATTTGTGGGTGGCCTTTGATTGGCCTTGGCCTTGATTTTTACTAAATGGTAAGTTTTCATCGCATGAGGCCATGTTTCTTTGCACATTCATCAGTTATGGAAAGCTAACTATAGCAATTTTCGTTTTCATCAGAAATCTGCTTTTCAGGTCATATCTCTGAAACGGGACGTCCTAGGTAAAAAATAATGAAATTTCGGTATCCCCCTTGTACAAACACCCCCCGGGGGGAGAGGTCCTCTAATTTGTGGGTGGCCTTTGATTGGCCTTGGCCTTGATTTTTACTAAATGGTAAGTTTTCATCGCATGAGGCCATGTTTCTCTGCACATTTATCAGTTATCGAAAGCTAACTACAGCAATTTTCGTTGTAATCAGAAATCTGCTTTTCAGGTCATATCTCTGAAACGGGACGTACTAGGTAAAAAATAATGAAATTTCGGTATCCCCCTTGTACAAACACCCCCCGGGGGGAGAGGTCCTCTAATTTGTGGGTGGCCTTTGATTGGCCTTGGCCTTAATTTTTACTAAATGGTAAGTTTACATCGCATGAGGCCATGTTTCTTTGCACATTCATCAGTTATGGAAAGCTAACTATAGCAATTTTCGTTTTCATCAGAAATCTGCTTTTCAGGTCATATCTCTGAAACGGGACGTCCTAGGTAAAAAATAATGAAAT
Source organism: Euplexia lucipara (assembly GCA_921972225.1). Lineage (NCBI taxonomy): Eukaryota > Metazoa > Arthropoda > Insecta > Lepidoptera > Noctuidae > Euplexia > Euplexia lucipara. Next base: position 3,556,333 of record OV179161.1, on the reverse strand, counting down.
TTCGGTATCCCCCTTGTACAAACACCCCCCGGGGGGAGAGGTCCTCTAATTTGTGGGTGGCCTTTGATTGGCCTTGGCCTTGATTTTTACTAAATGGTAAGTTTACATCGCATGAGGCCATGTTTCTTTGCACATTTATCAGTTATCGAAAGCTAACTACAGCAATTTTCGTTGTAATCAGAAATCTGCTTTTCAGGTCATATCTCTGAAACGGGACGTCCTAGGTAAAAAATAATGAAATTTCGGTATCCCTCTTGTACAAACACCCCCCGGGGGGAGAGATCCTCTAATTTGTGGGTGGCCTTTGATTGGCCTTGGCCTTGATTTTTACTAAATGGTAAGTTTACATCGCATGAGGCCATGTTTCTTTGCACATTTATCAGTTATCGAAAGCTCCTTCCATAGCATTTTTCGTTGTAATCAGAAATCTGCTTTTCAGGTCATATCTCTGAAACGGGACGTCCTAGGTAAAAAATAATGAAATTTCGGTATCCCCCTTGTACAAACACCCCCCGGGGGGAGAGGTCCTCTAATTTGTGGGTGGCCTTTGATTGGCTTTGGCCTTAATTTTTACTAAATGGTAAGTTTACATCGCATGAGGCCATGTTTCTTTGCACATTCATCAGTTATGGAAAGCTAACTATAGCAATTTTCGTTGTAATCAGAAATCTGCTTTTCAGGTCATATCTCTGAAACGGGACGTCCTAGGTAAAAAATAATGAAATTTCGGTATCCCCCTTGTACAAACACCCCCCGGGGGAAGAGGTCCTCTAATTTGTGGGTGGCCTTTGATTGGCCTTGGCCTTAATTTTTACTAAATGGTAAGTTTACATCGCATGAGGCCATGTTTCTTTGCACATTTATCAGTTATCGAAAGCTAACTACAGCAATTTTCGTTGTAATCAGAAATCTGCTTTTCAGGTCATATCTCTGAAACGGGACGTCCTAGGTAAAAAATAATGAAATTTCGGTATCCCCCTTGTACAAACACCCCCCGGGGGGAGAGATCCTCTAATTTGTGGGTGGCCTTTGATTGGCCTTGGCCTTGATTTTTACTAAATGGTAAGTTTACATCGCATGAGGCCATGTTTCTTTGCACATTTATCAGTTATCGAAAGCTCCTTCCATAGCATTTTTCGTTGTAATCAGAAATCTGCTTTTCAGGTCATATCTCTGAAACGGGACGTCCTAGGTAAAAAATAATGAAATTTCGGTATCCCCCTTGTACAAACACCCCCCGGGGGAAGAGGTCCTCTAATTTGTGGGTGGCCTTTGATTGGCCTTGGCCTTAATTTTTACTAAATGGTAAGTTTACATCGCATGAGGCCATGTTTCTTTGCACATTTATCAGTTATCGAAAGCTAACTACAGCAATTTTCGTTGTAATCAGAAATCTGCTTTTCAGGTCATATCTCTGAAACGGGTCGTCCTTGGTAAAAAATAATGAAATTTCGGTATCCCCCTTGTACACACACCCCCCGGGGGAGAGGTCCTCTAATTTGTGGGTGGCCTTTGATTGGCCTTGGCCTTAATTTTTACTAAATGGTAAGTTTACATCGCATGAGGCCATGTTTCTTTGCACATTTATCAGTTATCGAAAGCTCCTTCCATAGCATTTTTCGTTGTAATCAGAAATCTGCTTTTCAGGTCATATCTCTGAAACGGGACGTCCTAGGTAAAAAATAATGAAATTTCGGTATCCCCCGTGTACAAACACCCCCCGGGGGAAGAGGTCCTCTAATTTGTGGGTGGCCTTTGATTGGCCTTGGCCTTAATTTTTACTAAATGGTAAGTTTACATCGCATGAGGCCATGTTTCTTTGCACATTTATCAGTTATCGAAAGCTAACTACAGCAATTTTCGTTGTAATTAGAAATCTGCTTTTCAGGTCATATCTCTGAAACGGGACGTCCTAGGTAAAAAATAATGAAATTTCGGTATCCCCCTTGTACAAACACCCCCCGGGGGGAGAGATCCTCTAATTTGTGGGTGGCCTTTGATTGGCCTTGGCCTTGATTTTTACTAAATGGTAAGTTTACATCGCATGAGGCCATGTTTCTTTGCACATTTATCAGTTATCGAAAGCTAACTACAGCAATTTTCGTTGTAATCAGAAATCTGCTTTTCAGGTCATATCTCTGAAACGGGACGTCCTAGGTAAAAAATAATGAAATTTCGGTATCCCCCTTGTACAAACACCCCCCGGGGGGAGAGATCCTCTAATTTGTGGGTGGCCTTTGATTGGCCTTGGCCTTGATTTTTACTAAATGGTAAGTTTACATCGCATGAGGCCATGTTTCTTTGCACATTTATCAGTTATCGAAAGCTCCTTCCATAGCATTTTTCGTTGTAATCAGAAATCTGCTTTTCAGGTCATATCTCTGAAACGGGACGTCCTAGGTAAAAAATAATGAAATTTCGGTATCCCCCTTGTACAAACACCCCCCGGGGGAAGAGGTCCTCTAATTTGTGGGTGGCCTTTGATTGGCCTTGGCCTTAATTTTTACTAAATGGTAAGTTTACATCGCATGAGGCCATGTTTCTTTGCACATTTATCAGTTATCGAAAGCTAACTACAGCAATTTTCGTTGTAATCAGAAATCTGCTTTTCAGGTCATATCTCTGAAACGGGACGTCCTAGGTAAAAAATAATGAAATTTCGGTATCCCCCTTGTACAAACACCCCCCGGGGGGAGAGGTCCTCTAATTTGTGGGTGGCCTTTGATTGGCCTTGGCCTTGATTTTTACTAAATGGTAAGTTTACATCGCATGAGGCCATGTTTCTTTGCACATTTATCAGTTATCGAAAGCTCAAGGCTATAGCAATTTTCGTTTTTATCAGAAATCTGCTTTTCAGGTCATATCTCTGAAACGGGACGTCCTAGGTAAAAAATAATGAAATTTCGGTATCCCCCTTGTACAAACACCCCCCGGGGGGAGAGGTCCTCTAATTTGTGGGTGGCCTTTGATTGGCCTTGGCCTTAATTTTTACTAAATGGTAAGTTTACATCGCATGAGGCCATGTTTCTTTGCACATTTATCAGTTATCGAAAGCTAACTACAGCAATTTTCGTTGTAATCAGAAATCTGCTTTTCAGGTCATATCTCTGAAACGGGACGTCCTAGGTAAAAAATAATGAAATTTCGGTATCCCCCTTGTACAAACACCCCCCGGGGGGAGAGATCCTCTAATTTGTGGGTGGCCTTTGATTGGCCTTGGCCTTGATTTTTACTAAATGGTAAGTTTACATCGCATGAGGCCATGTTTCTTTGCACATTTATCAGTTATCGAAAGCTCAAGGCTATAGCAATTTTCGTTTTCATCAGAAATCTGCTTTTCAGGTCATATCTCTGAAACGGGACGTCCTAGGTAAAAAATAATGAAATTTCGGTATCCCCCTTGTACAAACACCCCCCGGGGGAAGAGGTCCTCTAATTTGTGGGTGGCCTTTGATTGGCCTTGGCCTTAATTTTTACTAAATGGTAAGTTTACATCGCATGAGGCCATGTTTCTTTGCACATTTATCAGTTATCGAAAGCTAACTACAGCAATTTTCGTTGTAATCAGAAATCTGCTTTTCAGGTCATATCTCTGAAACGGGTCGTCCTTGGTAAAAAATAATGAAATTTCGGTATCCCCCTTGTACACACACCCCCCGGGGGAGAGGTCCTCTAATTTGTGGGTGGCCTTTGATTGGCCTTGGCCTTAATTTTTACTAAATGGTAAGTTTACATCGCATGAGGCCATGTTTCTTTGCACATTTATCAGTTATCGAAAGCTCCTTCCATAGCATTTTTCGTTGTAATCAGAAATCTGCTTTTCAGGTCATATCTCTGAAACGGGACGTCCTAGGTAAAAAATAATGAAATTTCGGTATCCCCCGTGTACAAACACCCCCCGGGGGAAGAGGTCCTCTAATTTGTGGGTGGCCTTTGATTGGCCTTGGCCTTAATTTTTACTAAATGGTAAGTTTACATCGCATGAGGCCATGTTTCTTTGCACATTTATCAGTTATCGAAAGCTAACTACAGCAATTTTCGTTGTAATCAGAAATCTGCTTTTCAGGTCATATCTCTGAAACGGGACGTCCTAGGTAAAAAATAATGAAATTTCGGTATCCCCCTTGTACAAACACCCCCCGGGGGGAGAGATCCTCTAATTTGTGGGTGGCCTTTGATTGGCCTTGGCCTTGATTTTTACTAAATGGTAAGTTTACATCGCATGAGGCCATGTTTCTTTGCACATTTATCAGTTATCGAAAGCTAACTACAGCAATTTTCGTTGTAATCAGAAATCTGCTTTTCAGGTCATATCTCTGAAACGGGACGTCCTAGGTAAAAAATAATGAAATTTCGGTATCCCCCTTGTACAAACACCCCCCGGGGGGAGAGATCCTCTAATTTGTGGGTGGCCTTTGATTGGCCTTGGCCTTGATTTTTACTAAATGGTAAGTTTACATCGCATGAGGCCATGTTTCTTTGCACATTTATCAGTTATCGAAAGCTCCTTCCATAGCATTTTTCGTTGTAATCAGAAATCTGCTTTTCAGGTCATATCTCTGAAACGGGACGTCCTAGGTAAAAAATAATGAAATTTCGGTATCCCCCTTGTACAAACACCCCCCGGGGGAAGAGGTCCTCTAATTTGTGGGTGGCCTTTGATTGGCCTTGGCCTTAATTTTTACTAAATGGTAAGTTTACATCGCATGAGGCCATGTTTCTTTGCACATTTATCAGTTATCGAAAGCTAACTACAGCAATTTTCGTTGTAATCAGAAATCTGCTTTTCAGGTCATATCTCTGAAACGGGACGTCCTAGGTAAAAAATAATGAAATTTCGGTATCCCCCTTGTACAAACACCCCCCGGGGGGAGAGGTCCTCTAATTTGTGGGTGGCCTTTGATTGGCCTTGGCCTTGATTTTTACTAAATGGTAAGTTTACATCGCATGAGGCCATGTTTCTTTGCACATTTATCAGTTATCGAAAGCTCAAGGCTATAGCAATTTTCGTTTTTATCAGAAATCTGCTTTTCAGGTCATATCTCTGAAACGGGACGTCCTAGGTAAAAAATAATGAAATTTCGGTATCCCCCTTGTACAAACACCCCCCGGGGGAAGAGGTCCTCTAATTTGTGGGTGGCCTTTGATTGGCCTTGGCCTTGATTTTTACTAAATGGTAAGTTTACATCGCATGAGGCCATGTTTCTTTGCACATTTATCAGTTATCGAAAGCTAACTACAGCAATTTTCGTTGTAATCAGAAATCTGCTTTTCAGGTCATATCTCTGAAACGGGTCGTCCTTGGTAAAAAATAATGAAATTTCGGTATCCCCCTTGTACACACACCCCCCGGGGGAGAGGTCCTCTAATTTGTGGGTGGCCTTTGATTGGCCTTGGCCTTAATTTTTACTAAATGGTAAGTTTACATCGCATGAGGCCATGTTTCTTTGCACATTTATCAGTTATCGAAAGCTCCTTCCATAGCATTTTTCGTTGTAATCAGAAATCTGCTTTTCAGGTCATATCTCTGAAACGGGACGTCCTAGGTAAAAAATAATGAAATTTCGGTATCCCCCGTGTACAAACACCCCCCGGGGGAAGAGGTCCTCTAATTTGTGGGTGGCCTTTGATTGGCCTTGGCCTTAATTTTTACTAAATGGTAAGTTTACATCGCATGAGGCCATGTTTCTTTGCACATTTATCAGTTATCGAAAGCTAACTACAGCAATTTTCGTTGTAATCAGAAATCTGCTTTTCAGGTCATATCTCTGAAACGGGACGTCCTAGGTAAAAAATAATGAAATTTCGGTATCCCCCTTGTACAAACACCCCCCGGGGGGAGAGATCCTCTAATTTGTGGGTGGCCTTTGATTGGCCTTGGCCTTGATTTTTACTAAATGGTAAGTTTACATCGCATGAGGCCATGTTTCTTTGCACATTTATCAGTTATCGAAAGCTAACTACAGCAATTTTCGTTGTAATCAGAAATCTGCTTTTCAGGTCATATCTCTGAAACGGGACGTCCTAGGTAAAAAATAATGAAATTTCGGTATCCCCCTTGTACAAACACCCCCCGGGGGGAGAGATCCTCTAATTTGTGGGTGGCCTTTGATTGGCCTTGGCCTTGATTTTTACTAAATGGTAAGTTTACATCGCATGAGGCCATGTTTCTTTGCACATTTATCAGTTATCGAAAGCTCCTTCCATAGCATTTTTCGTTGTAATCAGAAATCTGCTTTTCAGGTCATATCTCTGAAACGGGACGTCCTAGGTAAAAAATAATGAAATTTCGGTATCCCCCGTGTACAAACACCCCCCGGGGGAAGAGGTCCTCTAATTTGTGGGTGGCCTTTGATTGGCCTTGGCCTTAATTTTTACTAAATGGTAAGTTTACATCGCATGAGGCCATGTTTCTTTGCACATTTATCAGTTATCGAAAGCTAACTACAGCAATTTTCGTTGTAATCAGAAATCTGCTTTTCAGGTCATATCTCTGAAACGGGACGTCCTAGGTAAAAAATAATGAAATTTCGGTATCCCCCTTGTACAAACACCCCCCGGGGGGAGAGATCCTCTAATTTGTGGGTGGCCTTTGATTGGCCTTGGCCTTGATTTTTACTAAATGGTAAGTTTACATCGCATGAGGCCATGTTTCTTTGCACATTTATCAGTTATCGAAAGCTAACTACAGCAATTTTCGTTGTAATCAGAAATCTGCTTTTCAGGTCATATCTCTGAAACGGGACGTCCTAGGTAAAAAATAATGAAATTTCGGTATCCCCCTTGTACAAACACCCCCCGGGGGGAGAGATCCTCTAATTTGTGGGTGGCCTTTGATTGGCCTTGGCCTTGATTTTTACTAAATGGTAAGTTTACATCGCATGAGGCCATGTTTCTTTGCACATTTATCAGTTATCGAAAGCTCCTTCCATAGCATTTTTCGTTGTAATCAGAAATCTGCTTTTCAGGTCATATCTCTGAAACGGGACGTCCTAGGTAAAAAATAATGAAATTTCGGTATCCCCCTTGTACAAACACCCCCCGGGGGAAGAGGTCCTCTAATTTGTGGGTGGCCTTTGATTGGCCTTGGCCTTAATTTTTACTAAATGGTAAGTTTACATCGCATGAGGCCATGTTTCTTTGCACATTTATCAGTTATCGAAAGCTAACTACAGCAATTTTCGTTGTAATCAGAAATCTGCTTTTCAGGTCATATCTCTGAAACGGGACGTCCTAGGTAAAAAATAATGAAATTTCGGTATCCCCCTTGTACAAACACCCCCCGGGGGGAGAGGTCCTCTAATTTGTGGGTGGCCTTTGATTGGCCTTGGCCTTGATTTTTACTAAATGGTAAGTTTACATCGCATGAGGCCATGTTTCTTTGCACATTTATCAGTTATCGAAAGCTCAAGGCTATAGCAATTTTCGTTTTTATCAGAAATCTGCTTTTCAGGTCATATCTCTGAAACGGGACGTCCTAGGTAAAAAATAATGAAATTTCGGTATCCCCCTTGTACAAACACCCCCCGGGGGAAGAGGTCCTCTAATTTGTGGGTGGCCTTTGATTGGCCTTGGCCTTAATTTTTACTAAATGGTAAGTTTACATCGCATGAGGCCATGTTTCTTTGCACATTTATCAGTTATCGAAAGCTAACTACAGCAATTTTCGTTGTAATCAGAAATCTGCTTTTCAGGTCATATCTCTGAAACGGGACGTCCTAGGTAAAAAATAATGAAATTTCGGTATCCCCCTTGTACAAACACCCCCCGGGGGGAGAGATCCTCTAATTTGTGGGTGGCCTTTGATTGGCCTTGGCCTTGATTTTTACTAAATGGTAAGTTTACATCGCATGAGGCCATGTTTCTTTGCACATTTATCAGTTATCGAAAGCTCAAGGCTATAGCAATTTTCGTTTTCATCAGAAATCTGCTTTTCAGGTCATATCTCTGAAACGGGACGTCCTAGGTAAAAAATAATGAAATTTCGGTATCCCCCTTGTACAAACACCCCCCGGGGGAAGAGGTCCTCTAATTTGTGGGTGGCCTTTGATTGGCCTTGGCCTTAATTTTTACTAAATGGTAAGTTTACATCGCATGAGGCCATGTTTCTTTGCACATTTATCAGTTATCGAAAGCTAACTACAGCAATTTTCGTTGTAATCAGAAATCTGCTTTTCAGGTCATATCTCTGAAACGGGTCGTCCTTGGTAAAAAATAATGAAATTTCGGTATCCCCCTTGTACACACACCCCCCGGGGGAGAGGTCCTCTAATTTGTGGGTGGCCTTTGATTGGCCTTGGCCTTAATTTTTACTAAATGGTAAGTTTACATCGCATGAGGCCATGTTTCTTTGCACATTTATCAGTTATCGAAAGCTCCTTCCATAGCATTTTTCGTTGTAATCAGAAATCTGCTTTTCAGGTCATATCTCTGAAACGGGACGTCCTAGGTAAAAAATAATGAAATTTCGGTATCCCCCTTGTACAAACACCCCCCGGGGGAAGAGGTCCTCTAATTTGTGGGTGGCCTTTGATTGGCCTTGGCCTTAATTTTTACTAAATGGTAAGTTTACATCGCATGAGGCCATGTTTCTTTGCACATTTATCAGTTATCGAAAGCTAACTACAGCAATTTTCGTTGTAATCAGAAATCTGCTTTTCAGGTCATATCTCTGAAACGGGACGTCCTAGGTAAAAAATAATGAAATTTCGGTATCCCCCTTGTACAAACACCCCCCGGGGGAAGAGGTCCTCTAATTTGTGGGTGGCCTTTGATTGGCCTTGGCCTTGATTTTTACTAAATGGTAAGTTTACATCGCATGAGGCCATGTTTCTTTGCACATTTATCAGTTATCGAAAGCTCCTTCCATAGCATTTTTCGTTGTAATCAGAAATCTGCTTTTCAGGTCATATCTCTGAAACGGGACGTCCTAGGTAAAAAATAATGAAATTTCGGTATCCCCCTTGTACAAACACCCCCCGGGGGAAGAGGTCCTCTAATTTGTGGGTGGCCTTTGATTGGCCTTGGCCTTAATTTTTACTAAATGGAAAGTTTACATCGCATGAGGCCATGTTTCTTTGCACATTTATCAGTTATCGAAAGCTAACTACAGCAATTTTCGTTGTAATCAGAAATCTGCTTTTCAGGTCATATCTCTGAAACGGGACGTCCTAGGTAAAAAATAATGAAATTTCGGTATCCCCCTTGTACAAACACCCCCCGGGGGAAGAGGTCCTCTAATTTGTGGGTGGCCTTTGATTGGCCTTGGCCTTAATTTTTACTAAATGGTAAGTTTACATCGCATGAGGCCATGTTTCTTTGCACATTTATCAGTTATCGAAAGCTAACTACAGCAATTTTCGTTGTAATCAGAAATCTGCTTTTCAGGTCATATCTCTGAAACGGGACGTCCTAGGTAAAAAATAATGAAATTTCGGTATCCCCCTTGTACAAACACCCCCCGGGGGGGAGAGGTCCTCTAATTTGTGGGTGGCCTTTGATTGGCCTTGGCCTTGATTTTTACTAAATGGTAAGTTTACATCGCATGAGGCCATGTTTCTTTGCACATTTATCAGTTATCGAAAGCTCAAGGCTATAGCAATTTTCGTTTTCATCAGAAATCTGCTTTTCAGGTCATATCTCTGAAACGGGACGTCCTAGGTAAAAAATAATGAAATTTCGGTATCCCCCTTGTACAAACACCCCCCGGGGGAAGAGGTCCTCTAATTTGTGGGTGGCCTTTGATTGGCCTTGGCCTTAATTTTGACTAAATGGTAAGTTTACATCGCATGAGGCCATGTTTCTTTGCACATTTATCAGTTATCGAAAGCTAACTACAGCAATTTTCGTTGTAATCAGAAATCTGCTTTTCAGGTCATATCTCTGAAACGGGACGTCCTAGGTAAAAAATAATGAAATTTCGGTATCCCCCTTGTACAAACACCCCCCAGGGGGGAGAGTTCCTCTAATTTGTGGGTGGCCTTTGATTGGCCTTGGCCTTGATTTTTACTAAATGGTAAGTTTACATCATTTGAGGCCATGTTTTTTTGCACATTTACCTGTTATCGAAAGCTCCTTTTATAGCAATTTTCGTTGTCATCAGAAATCTGCTATCAGGTCATATCTCTGAAACGGGACTTCCTAGGTAAAAATAATGCAATTTGGGTATCCCCCTTGTACAAACACCCCCGGGGAGAGAGGTCCTCTAATTTGTGGGTGGTCTTTGTATGGCCTTGGCCTCGATTTAGATTTACACTACACAAGGCTACGTTTCTTCGCACATTTTTCAGTAACGAAAGCTCCTTACACTAAGCTGTAGCATTTGCTACCCCAGTGGTAGCAAATGCTACAGCTTATTGTATACGGGACGGGGCTTATTGTATACAGTGTACGGGAGAGTGGGGCTACTCATTAATCCAGATTTACGAGTAGCCCCACCCTCCCGTATACTGTATTTTATTAAAAAGTCGGCCCACTTTTTAACTACAGGCTTGTGTCAAAAATGGATGGTTTGACACAACATTCAATAAAATAATAAACAAAAAAATAATAAGTAGTAAGCTTGTAAAAATTCTATGTCGTATCATACTGGGAATGGCGCCGAATGCTGAAATACAGGTCTCAAACTAGTTCGGCAACGGATGCTATTATATTTTTGTAAAATGTTGTTGCTAGCCAGTAATAACGAAAAAAAAATTGGACTTTTATTAATTTTTGAAAGTATTTTGTGCGTAGATAACATTTCGATGGTCTCCTTTACTGATGCATTTGTGATCTTTATGATAAATTTAAAAATTTGGTGTGGTGTTACCAAAGAGATTTAAAAGACTATAGAGCGGGCATGTCAAGGAAATGTCATAGAAAAACTTTGATCCCATGTCTCAGTAACGCCATCTAGAATAATATATGAATATTGGAGCGGCAGCGGAGCGTACTAAAAAAAACTCATAGACTTGTGTCCGGCAGTAAGTACACACTTTTTCGGACGAAAATTTTGTTTGTGATGTCCGGTCTATAGGTATTGAATGTCTTTGGGTGTTACCCAGTAACTGGGTTGTGGAGGTCAGATAGACAGTTGCTCCATGTAAAACACTGGTATTCTGCTTTATCCAGTTAGACTGGGAGCCAATTCCAACAGTATTTAACAAGGCTTGGCATATGAAATAAAACATTAGACTTAGTACTTAACAAACACTTTATTTTAACAATAATTATTATCAAAATAACATAATTAACTGTAACGACTGTCGGCGTGCTATCTCTGTTACAACTAACATTTAACATTAAATGTCATAACTTTAAAAACATTCCAATCTTTTAATATCGCATTTGAATCTACCATTTGAATATTATCTTTCTCATAATTTATGGCAAGTATACCTTTTATTTAAAATCGCCAGGATATCATAGCTTGGAAGACTTTTAGGTATACTGCATTGACTTATATAATGACATGTAGATTTAAAGAAATGTCATTTTTTAAATATACATGTCATTTGAACGAATGACATTTAAAGGAATGTCTTTGTGAAGTTGTATTATTATTTCCGTTCAATACCTATGATACTGTTTCCTGTTTTCATTTTGCTGCAATGTAAATGTGTCACACGACTGTTTTTGTAACAGTTTTGTTTCACTTAACTCACACTTTTTACAAGTTATTCGACTTTTCTCCATTAAATATATTTAATGTTCTAAAAGTTATGACATTAATTTATCTACGAAATTATATAAATTCACATTTATTTTCTATTTATAAGTAGTAGCTAAAGAGATGGAATTTAGTCTAGAGATAAATATGTCAGAAAATAAACGCACATACGAAGTTCTAATGCGCAGTCGGCTAAGTGCTATAAAGGGTGACAGGTAATATTGTTTTACAAAAAATATAAAGATTCGTAAAAAACTAAAAAAAAACAAATCACTTTTAGTAAACAAAGTTAGTTAATTTTCTATTTTTGATGAAAAATAAGCTTCTTTGTCGACCGCGCATCGGGTCCAGTAAAGCATAATAGGCCAGTAACTATCTTTAGGAACCATAAATTACAAATTAACAATACATAATTAGGAATACAAAGAGATACCTAGGTACTATATTGACAATTAAATAGATTTCTGAACGTCTATTTTGTCTGTTTGCACCACAGATTATAACAATCAAATAAGTCAAGGTTTTGTAAATATGTTTAAAAACTACAACAAGGTTTTGTCGAAATTTGCGATATTAATATAATTTGCCCAAAATTCCCTTCCCTCATGGCATACTAATGTATAGAAGGGAATTTTGGGCGCGGCAAAAGAGACATGAAAGTAGAATATATATATGCAGTAGAAATGCGTGCCTTGCCATAGATTGAGGAATGCTGTAATGACGTATTTTACTCTCCGTTTACCTCCATGGTGTTAAGGCGTAACTTTATGTATGAAGGTATAAATAAAAATGGACATAATAAAATAATCATGCTTGTAGAAATTAATCAAAACTTATTATATAGTTTAAGTTAAAGTTCTTAAAGCATCAACATCAAAGAATTCCTTAACAAACTTAGCAGATAGCTCAACCGTAGGTACCTACTTGTTTTATTAATAAAAATAATTATCTATTCAAATCTGCGGTGCAATGGATCACTTAAATAACGACTTACTTTTAAAGAAAAATGCTCAGACATAATACAACAAATACAAGAAAAACAGATGTACTTAATCTGTACTAAACATTTTGTCAATAAACTGTGGTATATTTTACATTGCTATTTTAAAATTTATACATCTTTCTTCGGGTTATTTATTATATCATAATTCTTCAATACATTCTCTCAAACCAAAACAATTAGTATACGATTTAATATAACAGGACAATATAATATAATGGAATCTGTTAATAAGAAATAATAAGTACATTATTAAATTTGTCAGTATACATAAACATTCGCTGTAATAACTTTGTGTGGTTTTAAAGCGTGAAATCAAATTTGCGCCCTCCACTACCAATCAGAAATACAATACAACAGAGGCTTTAATTGAATTATTCATAGTAAAAAGACGGAAAATATTCGAATACTGATTTTTCAGATCGCTCTTTTCTAAGTACCTAGGTATATATTTGATTTTATTATTTTGCAAAATCAACCTACATGTTACGAAAACCTATGGCACGATGTTATTTTTGAAAACCTTTTTTATTATAATATAGAAATTATAAGTAAAATTTGTATTGATTGTACACATTTCCAAAATAACTTATGAGAAACAAAATAGATCACAAAACGTGAAAAACGTATTAAAAATATTTTTCCATTTTTCGGACGGCATACAAAATTAATTGTTTTGGTGTTCTGAATATTCGTTTGTTGTTCATGAAAATGAATTAAAAAGTTCAAAAAATTGTTAAATGACAACGGATATTAAAATGTAGAGGCGCGCCGAACTTTAAATTAACTGGATATCAATGATATCATATTTGTTTATGTTGGCAAAAAAAAACTTTCTCTGGTAGTTTCTTTTTCAAATAACAGATTTTTGTTTATTAATTCAATTTCCATCTTCTTCAAATATTATGTTCTCATTTGCTATACTTATTACATCGAAAATAAAAACAAAATACTCGGTCTAAAATGAACTATCGCCATATTTATAGACACTATCAGTTCGATATAACTACAAAACAAAACTCTTATATTACAACAATACCATATATAAGAATCAGAGGAATCTAAACACGAACGACATTTAGAAATATGAAAATTTGTGTCGATAGTACTGTACCAAAAGAGGTTATTTATAAATTAATAAAAAGCATTGACTTTGAAAACCAAAGAAATGATCTATCAAATGTTCTGAAAGTAAATGTTTGAAAAATACACGTCAAGTCAAGACTAGGGCTAGTCGTAGACTAACTGGTTTGGGAGAAGATAAATCTAAAAAACAGCTGATTTAAAAGGCAGCTGAAATCTAATCAAATGAAATAGAAAAAAATCTAACACAGAATAGTACAATTTAAATTTTTCATTCCTGACACAGTCACCTTCAATCACATAAATAAAAATCTCATATACCTAGTTATACTACCGATCGCTCCTGAATAGAAAACCCACACAAAACCACCTTCACTTCATTTACTTCAAACGATTCTCCAACACACGCGAAGTCACATTGAATCTCTTTCAAAAATATTTATTCAGCTATACACGTGTCACTTTCATTAATATCAAACTGAGTTTCGAAAGCATATGCCGCATTAGATTATGCTAGACTGATTTTAGGTACATTTATTGGTATACATTCGGTGAATAGAAAATTGGAAACAGGTAGAGGTTCTTGCTTGAATTCTGCTTGATTTGAAACTCATCATGATCGTCCTACCCTTATCCCAATTTATTTGGGCTGCCCAGTATGTTTTTTTCTATATATCTTTATTTATCGTCAATTCATCTCTGTTCTGGCTACATCATCTTTCGCGCAATCTATCCTTCATTGTTTTGTGTATCATCTACTCTTATTACCATGTATTTTCATATTCAAAACTTTATAAAAATGTTGTTCTTTCTATTCGACCCATTTTCTCACCTACGAGTACTAGCTCAACGGTATTACTTTTAGGCTTTCTGTGATATACTCATTCCATTTTCATTATATTTAAATTCAAACCAAGTACGATTATAGCACACCTTTTTTTCTGATTACATTAGAAAACTACTTTTACTAAAGAAAACGAATCATGCCACTGGGACTAGCCGAATACGTTGTCTCAGCACTTTATCTAATTGGTCTACGGCAAAAATTTTGATTTACAAGAGACAAAGTGGTTTGAGGATAATGTGACGACTTGTTCCAAATTAAAAAAAGAGCCTGGGGTCACAATTTTGTATCTTCATCAGAGAATTGAAATATTCCGTCTCTTTGTTTTAGTACCTATATTTAGATCAACTCTTAATGAATATTCATCCCGCGTTTTCAAACGAAGCGTAGTCGATGAGATGTGATGAAAATTAAACTTTGCTTCCATAAGTAGGTACTCTTGGCTAGTACTAAGAAAGTTTTTCGCCGGCAATTTTGGCGAAAATAGAAGCAATATGGAACTTTACTAAAACTCAATATGTAGGTAAATTCAATATAACTTTTAGAACTGTAAATGACTGGTACTTGGTTGGTAAATGATTTTTGGAGCATTTCAATGAAATTATCGAACCGGACAAAGTAGTAGTAGTCGGCAATAATATAATCAAAATAAATGTTAAATATGTACTTGCAAGAGTTCTAGTAAATGTTAAATAAGTAAGCAGTTAAAGGTGCAATAAACTGATTATGTAACGGTTTTACAAAGACAACCTTTTCAAATATTAAAACGAGCGATCGTCGAACACGCAACTACAATGGGCACAGCACTGTCGACAGTCCAATAATAGAACTTTACTATCGAATATTCATGAAGAATGACTAGTATCGATTTTAAATATAGCTTAAGACATTATTCTTCGCAATAGTTTGTTCATTTTTATAGTAAAACTGGGAATTTTGATAAGACTTAGGTTTGATAGATATACAAATATTATTATAGGTTTCGTAAAATTTTAGGTACGCATCTAGGAGGTTATTAAAATTTTATAATTTATGGATTAGAAATTTTGTTGACATAAAAGCAAAATGTAAGAATAAAACTTTCAGACGAAATATGAAGCTATAAGCATACATACTTTACGGAAGTTTCTAAAAATGTTACAGTGAAGTTTTTTTTTAGAAAATCTACTGAAAGCGTAGAAAAAGTCTACATTAAAATAAATTCGAAAATAACGATATTGGTCCGAAGTCAGGCTGAATTTTTAGAAAAAAGCTATAGAGACGTAGATAGAGGTGAAAAGTAGTAAAGCGTTCGATTCATCGACTCGATAAAATTTACTTATATCGATTATGATACATTATTAATTACGTGTGGTTTCATTGATGGTAAAAGATGATTTTGTGGGTACGTAATATAAACCTACCTCTAGCTTATTTGACCTTTTTTGATATAGATTTGAGTGATAACCTCATAATTCGACTAATTTAGCAAAAAGGTTTAAGATAAAAAGGTTGTAAAGGACTGTAGGTCGTTAGTAAATCTTTTTTCAGTTTTTTAGGATCTTTTTGTATCAAATCGATATAAGGTTTAAATACTCAGCGTAGGAGTGATAGTGTAGAAACCAGTGATGCATTTAAAACAATATTATAGGGTTTTTACAATATTTTATATACACAGGTTGACTTTTAATTAATTGGCAATCTTTTAGGGGGTGATAATATTTATAAATATTAACAAATTTTGAAATATCAGAAGTAGCAGTACATGTTCTCTTATCTCGATAAGTCGAAAAAATATCTTATATGTCAGTGTCCCTATAGTGAAAGTATTTTGCGTGAGCATAAAAATTTTCACTTTTTAAAATTTGTCAGTTGATTAAAAGACAACCTGTACTCTAAATATATTATTACTTCTAAATATAGCGATAATAATTATCATTTAACATAAGCCATCTAAAAATAAATATCAATGCTTAAAATTATGGCAGTACTTAAAACTATCCATTAATTTCGTACTGATGCTTTTTGAAATATCAATTTTCTTCTCCGATTTTTATCATGATGTTCAATAACTTTGTCATTATTTTATATTATTATTATCTTTTGATTTCATCTGTAACTTCATTTGAGGTTTTTAAAAGGTGATATTTTGACGGTTTCTTTTGGTTTGCTTTAAAAGCAATATTGATCATCTTGTCAAATTAATTCTGTTTATTTAGTATGTTAGGTAATATTATATCGGTAAAATTATCATTGAATTCGCTCCTAGCATTTATTTTATTTGACCAATAAATTTCGCATGCGTCCCCGCATTGCTAACTCTCTAGTAATGTATTACTATAAAGCGTTATCTAATGCTAAATAAATCTGAGTTTATCGTATTATTTACATAATATTCTCTAAAATACTACGGTAATATTTTATATGTTTTATCTTTACTGTGAGTAAGTGGCTTTCTTCAGTTTCTTTCTGTACTTTAAATTTAATTTGAAAGACATGTATTATATCTCTAAATGTTTTTGTATTTTTGTGTCCATAAAATAGAGTGTTTTTAGCTAAATAAAACTTACGACAGACAAGACAATAAAACACGGTTGTATTACCAGAAAGGCTAAGTAGAGGTGACCCTATATTAAGAATAGAATAGAACCCACATTAAACCCACATTTTATCGTCAGCTATTTTTAAGTCTATAATTGGAACAGTGGCCGAGAAAATTAGGGAAAATCTTATAGGGCTTTTTTCCAAATCTCGGTCAGATTCATATTAAAACGAGTTTTGGACTAGGCAATAATATGTTTGTAAGGTTAGCTTATTTTGAAATAATGTTTTTAGTAACAATCGGTATTCAATATAAGCTGAAGTAGGTAGTAGGTACTAGTAGGTAGGTACCAAAGTGTAGGTAAGTGACTATTCAATTTTTTCATTTCTTCACTTGAACGCAGTCACGTAGGCAAGTTACTAAGCTAACTTAGCTGAAGGTAGAACTTGGATAACTATTTTAAATCCCATTTCGCAAGTAATCGCAAGAATAAGTTTCTTTTCGTAACCGGTTCAAAGTTTTACCGTGGTGTAGAAATGAAGTGTCTGTAGATTACGAACGTAGTTTATTGGGTTGTTTTAAAACGGCGTGAGGTTCGATTTCCAAGTCGGGCAAACTGTTAATTGGGTTTCTCCAATTAACAGTACAATTTCTATTCGGAATTTCTCAGTAGCAACCCGGAGACTAGATTTATGCTCGGGAGGGCGCTACAAGAAATGGGATCCGAACACAATTGGCGAAAATTAGTGTACAACTAACAAGCGTGATATTATAGTATATTCAGACTATTATGGACTACTATAACAGAGTCCACAACAGTACAAGAATCCATAATATTAATGTAATTGTAAAATGCAGGTATTTACGACACCCTTTTTTATGTAATGCAAGAGGATTGGCGCTATAAGCCGAAATACAGGTTCTTGCTAGTTTGGCTCCAGATGCTAAAACTTTTGTGTACAATGCTCTGTTCGTAGCTTTTTTTAAATTTGTTATATTTAATGTACTACGTATAGCCTTAATCACAGTAACATAAAACATATTGAACAATGCGATTTAACACAAAATAATTCATAATATAAGTAGTGATCCTGTGAACTTGCCAGTATTTACACCAACAAAACATTCTCTAGCGGCAACTTACTAAACAACACTCAAAAATAAACTCTATTCCTAATATATTTACATACTCAAATTGGCTTACTATCGACAATCACATCGATTGTAATTAGCGATACGAATGTGACTATCGAAAATCGCTAACCCTAAAAATTGTAACGCCAATTTTTTTTAATAACGTTAATCGCGATAAAATCTAAATGAACTCTCGTGTCACAATATCTTGGCTCACATTATTAAAATATCATCGTCACCTTTCAAATTAACTGCGTTAATTATGTCTGGCGTTAATTAAAATTGAAAATCTCCTAACACGTTTTTTATATAGACATATACCATATTATTATATCACGCGCACGCTTTGGCAAAGAATGTGTTGCTGTTAGTATGAGTAAATATATATTTGTTTCTATATAGAGGTTTTTTAGGAATTCGTTGTTTTCGTAAGATTTTCTTAAAATTCAACTTTTGTTTGTGGTTTCTGAACTATAGTTTTCTACGTAAATTACGTTTAGATTGTGCCAAACAATTTATAAGCTAAGCTCGCGGACACATTTGCCTGAAGTGTGACGATTAGTAAGCTAAAATCGTTTTTTTTTTACATAATACAAAATATATTGTTATATAACGTGGGTAAAAGCACGCACTAATACCACTTATTCTTTGCCAATATATGCGCGTTATTACACCATATCCGAATACTACAATACCTCTACAATGACGCATAGAATTCGTTTTTTTTGTTAAATCTATAACCTATACAAAACACAGCCTCAAAGGCTACTTTAATTTAATGATTATTATCAGGTTATTATTAGAGGATCAAAAGAGAATGTTCTGGAAGGAAGAAAAAGTACATTTCGACGTCTAAACTGTACATTTGAGCACAAAGATCATAGAGCGAGTTCAGATGCAGCTGATCATGAGATGGTTTAATATTAAGGGACCGATTAATTTATTTAACAAGGACACGCCTCTCCATTTTGTACAGTCAGCCTCATAAGTCGATATACATATCCATATTTCCTAAACTCATGAACACCTTAGCTTTCACAAATTGCTAAACAAGACTAGTGAATTTTGAACCTTTAAGTCGTTAATTAAATCCTGGCACTAGTCTTGTTTAGCAATTTGTGTAAGCTAAGGTGTTCATGAGTTTAGGAAATATGGATATGTATATCGACTTATGAGGCTGACTGTACAACATTGGAAGAGTTGGTTTAAATGATGGTAAAAACCACATTCAAGATCTAAAAAGCGCAATGGATTTATAATACGACTGTACTTTATTGGGATAAATTTAAAAAAAAAATTGACGCAGCAGATTATTCATTGAAAGAATTTTGAAAAATATTACATAATTATGAGTGCATAGATACCTCTCAGCATTTTGGCTGCTTTCCATTCTACGTATGATAACTTTGTCTTCGTAGACTTCCAGTAACTATTTTGATATTTCTAGCGCAAACGATGATTTAAACCACACATAATCAGCTGCTAACACGCCCATCCGAACACGCTGAACGGTACATATTTAGACTATCCTAATCACAATCAACTGCAAACCTCGCATTGTCGCTTACTACCTTTTCAGTTGCAATTTTCATATATTGTAGAACTACAACGCAATTGAGAACGTCGTAACCGACCGTACGAAATTTGGAGCGGGTGTCTTCTATAGTTATAGCATTTCACGAGCGTGCGTCAACTATTGCAAATTTATTATTGAACGTGACATAAAAGTCGCTTGACGCTCGTCCGTGATTTCAACCAACTGTATCAAGCACTAAGTCCAAACTATGATACCAGAATTTGGACATTCAGAAGCCTGGGATGACATCATAGGCCTCTAAACTGGACATGGTAAGGTAGATTAGCCAAAGTGAGAAAAAGAACATGGAGGTGATGATCTTGATCCTCTTGGGGCCTCCGAGCTCTCCACCGATGCTCTTCCGTCTTCTGAGGACCAGGACGAGAACAGCTACGCAGGCTTCGGAGCAGTACATTGTGACACTGAAGGCTAGGCTGTGAAAGACAACTGTGATTAAAATGATGGACCACATGCTTCTAAGTTTTGAACAAACTTTCGGTTGAAGTCTCCAAATTCTAAACACATTATCGACTAGCGGATTTAAACACTCTGTTCTACATTTTGTTAATGTTTTAAGTATTTACTTGTGTCTATATAAAAATGTTTGTATGCCGAAAGGCAGAATGTACAAGGACTCTTGAACTTTGTGAACACCTTATTGTTATACCTACATTCAATACAAATAAAAACTTTTTATTCTTATTCTTATTCTTATTGTTAAGTAATAATAATGTGCAATTTATTGTAAATATCAGGGGACAATGTATCATCTATTAACATACAACTTTAATTTATCAGCTATATTACTCTTTTTGTAATACCTTGTACCTATCTTAGTACTGATGTTTTTAGTTAAGATACATAGTCTTCACGTATAAAATTTATGTCTGATCAATGTTTACAAATATTGTAAAAAAAAACAAATTTGAAAAGAGTAACTTGTATGGAGTTGCGAAACTAGCTTTTGGAAGGGGCAACTAGAACATTTTTTATATTCAATTGAACTTAAGCTTTGACGTGCTCTATAATAGGTCTTATTCAAATAAATGACTGACTGTCTGACTTTGACATGTCATTGTAATGTTATTGACCGGCTTAGCCATAAGTAACTTGCATGACTTATAAGTAACTTAATCATATCAAGTAGGCGAAGAAGCTAAATATGTACTTACTTCCCAGGATCAATAGAGAACCGCTCTCCCTTGCTCCAATGGACGATGGCGGCCAGAGTCCACGCGACTCCAATACCAAGGAACACGTTGACTGCATTAGACCCGGTGACGTTACCGACTGATGCATCAGCGTACTTGTCTTGACATGCTGCCACTTTGCTGGCGAAGGTGTCTGGGAAGAAGAAAATGTGTGAGAAAATAGGAAGAAAGGATAAAATGGGGTGTTTTGTTTCTTATTCTGCCAACGACTTTGTTCCTGATGTCACATTGGGTTACCAATGGCATCGTATCTCCCACCGCGATCGATGTGGTGCGGTCGCGCTAACTCGCTCGCCAACCCCTTTAGCTTGCGCGCACAATTATTTTATTATTTAAATATATCGGAACTTAAACAGTCTTTTACGGAGTTTTATTCATCAGTCAAGACCACAAGTAACACGCTTGGAGCTTGGCACTCAATAGACTTCTAAAGTAAAAGTGATTTTGCTCTTTGCAAAACTTAAATATTTCCTTTGGAAATCTTTAGTTTTAATGTATGGTTTTATTGTTATAATCAGGTCCTGCCAGTCTAGTCCGTAAAATATGGGTAAAGTGAGCAAAAAGACGTGATCTGTTAATTCCTAGCATTAGTATGGGATGTCTGCTCCACGTAACTTGCCACGGGAAGACTTTTGCAGAATCGTAAGTACTGTTGATTCTTTATGGATTCTAGTTTATATTCCGAGGTATAGTACCCCAAAACAAAAAAAAATTGTGGAGCTCTATAATGTTACCAGCTGCCCGGCAAAAAAAAACAAAATTAAATATTCCACAACTTTCACACACGCCAAGTCTCGTTCTAGTCCTAAGCTAAGCTAAGCGCTTGTGTTATGGGCACTAAACAGCTGATAAATATACTTATATATCTCTAAGTATAGATACATATTATAGATTTTTACTTTGAATGTATACTATATTTTTATATTTTTTTTTTATTGTGAATGTAAGGACTATGTGGATTCTGTTTTTATTTTTTTAGATTTTCGTTTCTAAATCTTTTTAAGTTCTTTAATTTATTTATTTTACATTTTGTCTGGCAGTTTGAGTTCTTTATGGGACCAACCCAAATTTTCTTTCTTTGGTATTGTTCGTCGGCACGTGGAGCTCCACAAGTTCCGAGTTGAGCTCACGATTACTGACAAATGCTTGCACTGAATGATCTGGTCCCCTCATTCATTCATCAAAAAAGGCGACGTGTAAAAGTGTTTGTAAAAACCTATTTACAAAAATAAATATCATTTATCATTTAGATAAATTACACCCATACACAATACAAATGATCGTGCTCATCACACAATCATTTGTCCTGGGTGGGAATCGAACCCACGACCTCCGGCATAGCAGTCAGGGTCACTAACTACTAGACCAACAGGCCGGTCAAAATGGTGGAAGTACCTAATTTGGGGGCACGGGAGTGCCCCCGCCAAGACGAGCCAAACGAAGCGCAAGGGTACAATCTACCTTTTCTCGAAGTGTTTCGTCGTTTTTTTTAACCCTTTTTTACCAGAGACATAGAACATACATTTTTACTGATGTAGAATTTGTGAAGTTAGGGTCAGTAGGTTAGGCCGTGTAGATTCAGAAGCTTGGCTCTACATGAGATCTGATATCTTTTTCACAAGGCAAACCTTATGTGGTAGTCTTGGCAACATTTTACATGAAATGTTTTGGTGGGATAACATTTATCCCGTACCCGGGCATCGAACCTCGAACCTCACGTATAGCAGTAGTACAGAGGCCAGCACATCAAGCTACTCCAATGTGTCAAATTTCTTTTACAGTTTTACAACTTTATAAAAATAGAAAAAGGGCAAACTTCGTACCGCCTTTGTTTTCTTTTTCGTCCTAATCTCTGACCTACTGAATATACACACTAAATTTCATAACGATCGGTCAAGTCGATTCGGACGAGTTTTTTAACACTGTGACACGAGACTTTTAAACATTTGAAGATAGTATTAAGATTACTGTATGCATGTAATACAATGAATTAATCAGTAGTAGAAAAAAAAACAAAACACATTAGTTTGCCGTCATTATTTACTGCCAACCGCCTTCAGATTCTCGTAATGGACATTATTCCCGAGGGTAATGAAAATGGACCCCAACCAAAAGAAGAAGCCATAATTAATTATACTAGCTCATAAATAAATATAGCCGGTTCATAAAGTCACCAAAATTATGCTTGAGTGGCCTGGCAAAGCTCCCAAAAATAGTGGGTACGAAGAAATCACATTATGACAGTTATTTCAGTGTAATACTTAATTAGTTTTTATTACTGTCTTGTTGTCCTAGTGGTGGCAAGCACTACTGCTAAACGAGAGGTCCTGGTTGAGATTCCCAGGTAGGGAAAAGTCTTATTAGGCTTTCCCATCTAGAATTTCTCAGTAGCAGCTTGGAATCGGGATTCATGCCCGATTGATGTCATTAGGCTCGACACCTTTAAATTACATGGGCGAAATGTGGGAGTACTATTAATACTACACTTCTACATCAGCGGTTAATAGAAACACTTGTATGGAAACAAAACATTGAAGACGATTATAACGTTAGCTAAACGTTAATGTAGTTTGTTACACACTTCAGCTGCCTAGCCATATTTACTAACTGTGTTGGGGTTGGATTCCAGTCTAACCAGATGTAGCTAAAATATCATAAAGTGACTGTTTATCTGACCTTCACAACTCCGGTAATGTGTAATACTTGGAAGAACTGGTTATCAGAATTTCAGGCTTCTGGTTACCCGGAACTACTGTCAGAAATCACACTTATCACAGTCGAGACCAAAAGTTCCTTACCGAGGCACGGAGGAGTTTTGAAAAACAATGTAATAAAACCCAACCACGGACCGACCTTGGCAAGTGATGCTTAACCTTCTGACAAATCGTGCAGCTGTTATTATTTCACTCTAAGCCCCTTTTAGTTTGTTATATTTGAGAATTATAATATTTAATTATTTAAAATTAATAATATCGACAACTTGTCACTAACATTTAATATTGAACTTCAAGAGTAAAAATCACCTCAAATGTTTGTTTATATCCACTTCATCGTTTATGTTCATCCGGGTTTCTCAGTACATGAGCCATGAATGAATTGTTGAATAAGTATCACGTTGACTAAACTTTTCCGCTAGATATCGACAAAGATTTTAGAGTATTATCTCGCTTCTTCGTAGAAACTTTCAAAGCAAACAATATTAAAACACGAGGTTATCTTCAAAGAAGAGCTTATAAAGATTTCAAAGATTTTCCATGTACGAGTTCTTTCTTTCTGAGCCAGTGGCTCCCAACCCTTTTCTGAATAAGGGCCATTTCGATATCATTGGTGTTACTCGTAATAGGAACTGTCGCAGCGCCATCTCTGATGACCTGACTGGGTACAAATAACAAATATAAGCTTGTTAATTAATTGTTAGGTAATAATTTAACATTAGCCAAGTCGATAAACCATCGGTTTTGTTCGTTCTAGCACATGTAACAAAATGAAAAAAGTCGTATAAGTATTTCAAGGTGCTTCAAGAAAGGGAAACTACTGGGGCGCAAACTATCAAATTCCGTATCCTTTTTACAAAATATATAACCGGTAATAATAACAACAACAACAAACAACAACAAAAACAACTAACAACTTTTATGGACTGTTTTGCCTGAATGTAAACACTTTTTTATATATGTCACTAGGTTAAGCACAAACACTATGCAGTTACGGCAAACAGTTGAAGAAATCCTTCAACAGTTTACCATCTTGATCATCAGACCTACTCCAGATCTCCTTTATGCTGCAGCATAATAAAATCTAATTAAATATGATGTGTTACAATTTTCAACAGAGTAGGTTCACAGGAAAAAATTAAGTAGGTAAAAATCGATCAATTCCCGTTTTTTTTACTAAGAGGTGGTTTTTCTGTTTTATTGAATTAATTTGAACGGAACCAACTTTAAAGTATCCAATAAAAAAAACTCTCGGAAAAAAGTTATGAGAAGTCGACCGTAAAAAAAATGTCGAATACCTTTTCCTCGTGAGTTCAAAACGAAATGCTGCGAAACGTGTCGCTGGGGAGTTTGTTCCGCCACTTCTTCTTCCCAGCAAAAACATTAGGAAGTGGCGAAGGGCGGGCGTTTTGGGGGACTGTCTTATGTAATTTTTGACGTTCAAAAAGTGCTGATCCTCAGCCTAATTTGAATAAATGACTTTTGATTTTTTGAAAAATTATATTTTATAAATTTGAAATTTTAAAGCCTTTTGCCGACTACTGTTTGAGAACCAATGCCCTAAGCTGTTTGGTTCAGAAGCCTAAGCGTTGTCCGCTAAGAACATGAGTGTATTGAGTGTGGCTCGAAGCTGTGTTCCCATCTTATACGACATGAAAATATGTTTTTCTGCAAGCGGATTTAGAAAGCGGATTTGAGTTTGTTTAAAATATTGAACGAAAATATTGAACGAAAGCGAATATACTGTATTTGGTTTGTTTTGATCGTGTTTTATTCAGTAGATAGGGACACGGTAAGTGAGTTTAACCTACCATGTGTCTTCAACAATTTTCTTTACAATAACAAACATCAGTCGACGATTAAGCTGCGCTTGCCCCGGTCAATACTTAGATAGGTGCGGTGAGGTGGATACAATGGTGTAAATAGCCAATGGTGTTCATTTAAAAGCGAGTGCAGTAATGACAGATATTATTATAATCTTAGTTTTGCGAATTTGTCGTAATGCCTATGGCATTAAGTCCGCCTTTGTACATTAGTGTGCTTGAAGTATTAAATAAATAAATAAATAAATTTGTTTCTGAATTATTTAAGTGACTAGTTAATTTAAGAGAGAAATTTTCTTTTGTGTTTCTATATACCAGCAACCTTCGGTCAATAAAATATATCAATATTTTTCAATGGTTTATTTCTATTGACACCTTCCGCTTGAAGATTAATTTGTTAAGGCTCCCAGGCAGGTGAGTTTATCCGATCATTTGTTCTGTGTCTGGGTGTATTTTATCTATAATATGTATGTATTTAGAAATATATAAGTATGTTTATCAGCTGTTTAGTACCCATAACACAAGCTCTTAGCTTAGCTTGGGACTAGATGGCGTTGTGTGAAAAAGTTGTGGAATATTGTGGAATATCCTTGGCATTATTTTTTGTGTGCTCCTGACGCCCGAATTTACACTATTTCTTTTGTGTATTTGGAACACACCACACCTTATATTTTCATTTCATTTCATTACATAACCCAAAAACATTATTTTTTTGTTATTACAATTGTCAATGGAGCATTGATTTAGGTTGGCATTGGTAGATGTTTGACAGTAATCAGGGCCAGTCCGGTAGTCTGACAACCAGTAAGGGAGTATTAGGGCATTACCCGAGAACTGGGTTGTGGAGGTCAGCTGATAGCCTGTCACTCTATGTATACTACTCAAGTACGTTCGATTAGACTTGGCGCCAACTGGCCCTAGTTGTTGATGTAGAATTTTGATCGAATTTCTTTTAGAGATCTGCCAAGAGTTTACCGAATAACCGAGATCAAGTGGCAATAGCCTAATGGCTAAGGCGTTGGCCTGGCAGTAATTGTAAATTCGATCCCCACCCATTGCACTATTAACATGAACCCACTCCAGAAACAAGCATATTTAGCTCAGTTGAAGAGGATAACAAGACATTGCTAGTAAACTTTTAAAGCTACGAAAAAAAACTTACAATCAAGAAGAGAGATTACCTTCAAAATACAAACACCAAAACAGTAAATCAGACTTACCAGGTATGCTGGTTCCCAACGCGACGAACACAATAGCCGTGACAGAGTCCTTGATGCCCAGGGTGCATCCGAAGTGTGAAGCCACATCACCAATCACGGCCGTCACCAGGCCGATGCAGATGATGGAAACCACGAAGCAGACGTAGCCACCGCCTATGTCTGTGAACAAAATAGTGCATGAGGATTTAAAGGGCAAATTACAGACAGACTCCCAAAACACCCGCTCCTTACTACCTTCCTAATGATTTAGCGATGATTTACTTTATCGATATATGCTCGTTCGAGGGTATTTGTTTCAAAACATTTAATTTTATGGAGATGAGTCTAACTCAGATAGAAAATTGTCGATAGTGTCATCAAAACCGCATTGGCGTAACATTTTAACTAGTATAATCTGCTGATCTATCAGTTAACGCAATGAATTGAATTGTGAATTGTTTATTAAAGCATAATATATGAATACAAATATAATATTATGTAGGTATGAATTAGAAAAGACCATGACCACTGAAGTTTGTTTCGATATTTCTTCTCAAAGATCACATATTTTAGAAATGGCGGCACCGTTTAGTTTTTAAAAATATTGGCATGTAATGAAAATATCTGGAAATATCAACTTACAGAAAAAAACATTAAAATATCATTTCATTTCATTTCATTTTAAGAAGCAATTACCTCTTACATATTACGATCAAAAGGAAAACAAATCTGTCCTAAGCATAAAATAGATGTAAATATATTCTTACCTGTGGGCGGTATCAAAGCGAACACTATCTTCCAGAAGAGCGTGACAACGTGCAGCACGTAATCGAAGCACGAAGGTGGCTCGTCAGGGTCATCAGAGCCTAGAAGTAGTACCACATTGAAAACAAACATTTTGACAAGCAAACTTTTGTGTTCGCCTACCTACATAGTTGTAATATTGTTTAAAAATTACTTTTAAGTATTGTCTTTGTTTCTGTAAGTTCTTTAAACCATAATTATTGTAAACCTAGTTTCTCAGTAAGTGAATTATTGTTATCTGATGAGAAAATAAATTTCTTAAACCATATATAGGGTGAATGGTAATTAGTGACCGATACTTCAACACGTGATTGTTCTTACGAATACGAATAACTTTCCCAAAGAAACTTTTTTTTATACTTATTAAATTTCTTTTATCACAATAACACAAAAGCTGTTTAAAATTCGCGCGCGCTTTTGATTGATCAGCTGGGAGCTTGTGAGGTGACTTGAGAGGTGTCAAGGGACACCCGGATGGAACGAAGTTCCCTTCGATTGATTAGTGAACTATTCAATCTTCTCTCTCTCCCCCTCCCCCTCCATCTTCCTCCTCCCGTTCCCCGATCGTGTTCTGAGTCACGTTCACTTTATTTTAGTTGTAAACATTTACTTTATTCGGGACAACCAAAGAAGTACGATTTTGACGTTTCTTTATTTTTGTAGGTACCTACGTCTACGTTAGATATTAAAAAATCAAATTCATAAACCGTTGACGGCGCGACCGCGACGCAACACTGAGGTCAAATGTGGCTAGTTAGCCTACTTTAACGTGTCGCTTTCTGACTTATAACCTATCTACACCTTTTTACTTATAATATCATTGGTTAGTCCCATATTAGTAGCTTATTGCATGGTTTTGTGCTATGTGTGTTAGATGGCATTAGGCTCACTCTCTACTACGCGAGACATAACGAACAAAATGTAGGTCTGTGCACTATGTGAACACCTGTGCGAAATCCTTAATAGAATTCAGGCGTGTTGTTAAGTAATGACTTACCTGAGCTGGCAGTCAGCGCTTCCGAGAACTGTTCTTTCCACGAAGACGTGCCTATTATAATAGATGCGTTTGCTCTTTGCACTAGCTTGTCTACCGTGTTCTGAAACAAAACAGCACGGGTTAATAATAATGATAATATAGCTGAAAATGACAGACAGAGACAGAAAAATATTGTTAAGTAGAACACCAAGGTCTACCAAGCTTAAACTGCCCTGACAGACGCCATACGACATAAAAGTATTTAGCTTGGTAGAAGAGCAATACCTATCCCATTTTCTACCAAGCTAAGGCGATTGTCACACTGCCCCGCATCACGCTGCATGTTGCGTTTGCTCTGAACTGAATTGAACGCGCGTGGATGCATTTTCTGTGTGAGATAGATAGATAGATAGATAACTCGTTTATTTGGTGCACACACATATGACACATACATAGTAATAAGTACAGTAATTGCAACAAGTTTCCAATACACAGAAAGAAAAAATAAAAATAAAAAATTAAAAAGACATTGTTGGACTGGACATTGGACTGTGCGTGTTTTCCATACAAACGGAGATACTTACAAGCAACGGAAGAACACGCATCCACGCGCTACGCTGCATCATGCGGGGCAGTGTGTTAATCGCCTAAACCACATTTTTCTCTCTTATACCGTCTGTCAGGACAGTTTTACTCAAGGCTATAGCATTTAAAGCCTAGTGGTGTAACCGGCGGACTGTACGGGTACAATCATTAGTATCTAAGCAGTGATGATCTAGTACTAACACCGAAGTGTTGCCAAGTCCTAGGTAGAACTAGAGTTCTAACCCAAGGCACGCACCTGTGCCTTTTCGGGTTGGTGAAGGAAAACATCGTGAGGAAACTGGCACGCCTAATAGATTTTTCTCGACGGCATGTGATGCCAAGTCAGAAGCCCATAGGTAACAACTCTGACACACGAGGTTAGTTATTAGTAAACGATAAGGAATTAGTTAACTTGCCTTGAACTCCTTGCTTTCCTTAATCCTGAGCTGCGCTCTGGTGATCTCCCCAGCTCTCGGGAGTCCCATCATGGCGACAACTGCTTCTTCCTCCGGCAGTGTTGCCAGATGATTGGCTTCGTTACCAGGATTTACAGGGTTGTCATCATCTGCGGCAAAAGTCGAATGTTAGAGATTTGGAGCAATAAATAGTTTAGAACCTACTTGTTTTTTAGCACTTTTAACACTTATTCTTCACATAAAATGAACAAACAGAGTGTGAGGCACATTGATGCACAACAAGACACCATAAGTTTAGTACCAAGGACTAATTTTTAAATTTAAAACGTAAATGATTTTCTTCTATTATAAATATCATTGGGTTAGATAAAAATCTTGATTTGTAACGGTGTTATATCTACATTCCTGTCCAGAAATAAGTTCTAAACACATGGCATCAGGGTTTGCAATATGTGCATCTCTTCTATTCTATATAGAAGTTTAGAAGTAGATGATATAATAATGTCAAACTATTTACTATCTAAGTATGATGTGTATTGTTCTCAAGTAAGTGACATGTTACCCTTTTATTAAGACTAAAGTTTCTTCACACAAAAAGGGGCAACTCCCATGTTCTATAGAAAGGTCGATTTTTTTATCTCAATGAGTCTTAACTATCTCATTTTTGACATTGATTGTGGTTGAAATGAGGTAGAGCCTAGATTTTGAGTCGTTTCTAAATACAGGAATCGGCCTACTGAATACATAAGGCTCGACAACACAGTCAGTCTTGTCTAGGGAACGACTGAATTGCAACTTTGGACTTACCCGTTAAAGATCCTGGTTTGCATAGCCCTATATATTAGCAGACATAGCTTAGTGGTGTGACCAACTCACTGTCAAGTCTCAGGTCTCGAAATCAAACCCAAACTAAGCACCTCTAATTTTTCGGATTCATGTAATAATAAATAATAATACCAGCCTGTTACTGTCCCACTGCAGGGCAAAGGCCTCTTCTCATACAGAGAAGGCTCGAGCATTGATCACCACGCTTGCTCAAGGCGGATTGGCGATTTCAAACTTATATTAACTATAAGTCCAGGTTTCCTCACGATGTTTTTCCTTCACCGATGTCAATGATGTCTAAGATAAACTTAGAAAGTACATATGAATTGAAAAAGTCACATTGGTACTTGCCCGGATTTGAACCACAACCTCGTGCATGAGAGGTAGGCGTCTTAACCTCTGGGCTATCACGACTTTCTCTCTCTTCTCACTCGGATTCATGTGCGTATCGTATAATGATAATGATCACTTGCTTTGAAAACGGTGAAGTAAAACATCACGAGGAAACCAAGTCAAAAGCCGCTGGATGGTATTAACCAGTTTAGCCACAAACCACACGCTCATACACTGGCAGACTTGATTTGACTGTGTCTTAATTGTAAACATTTCCTAATATTGCGAGTTTCTAGTTTTAAAATCACTAATTGACTTGGCGCACTAAAAACACACGAATAAATTCTATCTATTCAGATTTGATGTTAGTATATACTCGTTTTTTTTATAGCTATGAAATAAGTATCTACAGACGCCAGCACATCAAGTTACCCCAATGTGTCAAATTTTCCCAATTGAATATGAACCTTATTCTGTTTGACATAAAGTTGAAAAACGATCAAAGAAATTTGACACATTGGGGTAACTTAATGTGCTGGCGTCTGTACATAAAAAACTAACACACACCAATGTGTATTGACTGCTTTGTTGGTCTAGCGGTCGCAAGAGCTACTGCTGTGCACGAGGTCCCGGGCTCAATCCCCGGGTCGGGCAAAGCGGGGACTTTAATATAACTAGCAGAATGTGGGTGTTCTCTGCCTAAAGTGTTGCTGAGTTTTTCCATCTAGAATTGCGCAATTGGCGCAATGTTGGTATACCACAGGCACACCTCTGCCGAACTATTCGGGGAAAGCAAGTAACGTTTTTAAGCTTATTTTTATTATTATTGACAGGCTCGCACTTGATCACTAACTCACCTGATGGTAAGCGACAACGTGTTGGACGATAAAGCGCTTGCCTATAATAGAAGTAACCTATTCATTCACTCTATGCATCCGTTTAGCGCCCGACTGGTGGCATAAAACATAACTGGCGAAATGTGGTGTTCAAAATCTCTTTGGTGAATTGAGGCGTGTGGTTATGCTATTCAACGTAAACTGTTTTAGGCCTCACCATCCACTGTCTGTTCGAAGAGAGTATTTCGACTATCATTCAGTGAATATCACTGGCATGCCACAGAAATGGTCCAGAATTCAATATATCAATCTGGCTTATCCTCCTAATTGCGAGTCGGATAGTCGGTTTAATTTCCGCAATGGAACATAGGGACAATAGCCTACCCATAACCATTTATCACTGGCTATTAGAAAATGGCCAAATTGCGGAACTTTGTTGAGTGGCATGCCTTCTATTCCATTTTATGATCTTATTACTTTTGTGGGCATAAACGGATTTGTGTCTTGGGTTTTTGTTTAAGCTATAAGAACTAATGCATAAGTTAATAATGCTTTGTATTTTACAGCTGGACGAAAATATGGAAATTGAGCTATGTTGAAACAAGAAACTAAAAATCAAATTCCTTTTTCTTAATATCAGCCCGAAGTGTAGATTTGTAACCGATTTTACAAGGAATAAAAAGGTGATTCTATTAAAGTCCATACGTCAATATTATAATTTGTGTTAGTATTGCTATATAATTATCTAAAATGGAAGAACGTACAAATTGTTTTTAAAATTAAATAGACAAATTACAAAGAGCATTTTGCATGTTATGGTGTTTGCCAGTAATTAATTCTGCAGTTAAATTTAAGACACAATAGTATCTGTAACCACAGATGGTGAACCTTAAATAAATGAATAATTGTGGCACATTCCGCCAGTTTGTTTGGCTATATGTACCTATTACGAGTATCACGTTTAGTTTGTAAGTTGTGTATATTTATCTACTTTCATTAACGGCCTGTAGAATCTGACAAAACAGTAAGTATAATAAAACTCCAACGTTCAATAGTCTATCGTGGTATCTCCTCCACAAATGCCACAAAATGGAGAAAAAAAAAATAAAAGCGAAGAGTTTTATCAATTTATCTACCTAAAGACAGCCGCGTCAAAAGTAAAACTGACCTAAATATAAAATTCTTCCATCGAATAGAAGTTTGAAACCTAAATAAGTAATTTAACTTTGCCGTTTATCTGTAAAGTAATCTCGTCCTGGGTAATGGCTTGGGGTAGTTCTTTTTATACGCACTTATATTTAAGGGTGGTACGTGATCTGTATAATATATGCAACATTC
Source organism: Euplexia lucipara (assembly GCA_921972225.1). NCBI lineage: Eukaryota > Metazoa > Arthropoda > Insecta > Lepidoptera > Noctuidae > Euplexia > Euplexia lucipara. The sequence continues at coordinate 3,523,465 of OV179161.1, read as the reverse complement.
ATTCTCTATTGTCTTCGCTGACTAGAATTTTAAATAAGACGTGCATGGTACGGGTCTTATGCGGTGTTCCGGGATGGTGGAAGATCGCTTCAGTGGGATAACAGTGGATTGTGAGTACAATCAGCCCCAAAAAAACCGAACCTTTTGCGAAAAGAATAAATTTTCTTGACCTAAAGTTTTTTTTTTGATGTAGGTATAACATTTTGATTTCGTGAAAAAGGACTTAAATTTGTTATAGGAATTAAGAGAAGCGCGCGTTATTTGATTTGACCAATGAGCGCGTGTGGTGGTGTTAATGTTTACTTTGAATTAAATTGTAATCTTGCTTGTTGCTTAATATTGCAGTACCCTCACAGGGCCCATAACTGTACCTTAGCAGCTAAAAGTCTTGTAAGACCTTTATCTGACATTATGGCATGCAAATTGGCCCCGTGCCCGTGGTCGCGGCTACTCCACGTAGTGCCGCACGAACCCCTCGCCCCACCCCGCTGCCAATGTCTGCAGCCCTGGCGAAGCCCCTAGCATCACCGGGAGTGCACCTGGGGCTCCTAGAGTAAGATCAGTTGCAGAAAAGGCGCCGAATGGGGCTGATGATGAGGGTTTCGTGATGGTGAATAGGAGAATGCGCCGATCGCGAGCGAATAAGAACCGCTGCGGCATAGCTACAACGGAGCTCGAAGTTAACTTGCGCGCCGCAGCGCCGAACACTCCGGTGTATATCTCCCGCCTACACTACACCACTAAAGTGAAGGGCATCGTGGTGTTCGTGCGCCAGAAGATTGGATACATGCTGAGGGTGCAGTTACTGGAGTCGCGACGCAACGTCAATTTTAAGGCGCTTGTGGTACGCGTTCCGAGTTGTTTTCTGCCCGTCGTCATGGATGAAAACTTCTGGCCTCAGGACGTGGTGTTCCGTCGCTTCCGCGGACAAGTTCCACAGAGCAGCGCTAGTGGGTGTTAGTGAAGTGTTAGTTTTTAAGTAATAATTTATACCTACAATATGTATATTTAGGTTAGGTTATCTCTAGGCCTGCGTCACCTGCAATAAAATGTATTATTATTATTATTATTATTATTATTATATAAAGCTGTTAAGGCTCGATTGTTCACCTTTATCGTGGTTTCGTTAATAAACATTTAAACTCACAGACACACTGACAAGCAGCCAGATCCGAACCAACTATCAATAGGACATACAAATAACTGTTAAAACGGGATTAAAACACGACAACCCAGCTTATCAGTCAATAAACAAATTACAAAACAACAGAAACCAAACAAAAATGAAATAAACGACTGTTTCACCCCAAAAATAAAACCAACAGAACTCGACTTCACTTTAGTAGGCATCTAGGCATGACAGGCATCACTATAGGAGTGATAGCTGATTTGGTATTCCACTGACTCGGCATGTAGTACGAAGCGATCGGAATAGTAAGCAGATGAGTACTCACGTCAATTTAGGTTTGTATTCTATTTGATCTAGAGTATTTGTCAAAAAAAACAGAAGCACAAGAAGATAAATATTTATTGAAAACATGTTGATATTGACTCGGTAAATTGACGGGTAATTTTTTTATCTCAGTTTATTTTCTATTATTTTTGTTTGTTCAGAAAGCTTAATTACTATGTACGATTTGTTGTAAAAGAGCGGAGTCTCCTAACACAGGCACATCTTGCTTAAAAGGAGGCTTTAATCACAATATTGTAAATACCAAGACCCGTTTTGCAAATAAACGATTTTTTTTTTGACTTACAGTCAGGTACACAAATAAGATTGAGTGAATAAATAATGTTAAGGCCAATAAAAGAAATACAGATAGAAAATACATTTAAATAGGTTCAAGAGGGTAGAAGATAGCTAGCAGCACATTCATGATAAAAAGTACATACTTACTCTAAAATAAAACAATGGGCAAAATTTGACTAAACTTTTATTTTTAGTCCGTCATCTAGATTACAAGAAAATATTTGACACATATTTTTTTCTTTTTCAAATTGATGGAAAACTGTTTAGATTAAGCGCATTAAAAATGAGGAGAGGTGGCTTGTAACGTCAATTTCTAGTATAAACTGTACAGGCTAGTGACGTCATGCGACATTTTGACTCGATGTAACGCCATTTTTCTTATTACGTGAAAAAAGAAAAAATATGTGTCATAATTTTCTTGTGATCTAGATGAGGGACTAAAAACTAAAATTTTGTCTAATAGCCCATTGGGATAAAAATTGTTTTCACTTAACTTTAAAATAAAATGACTCGGGTGACGTAGGGTACTTTTGATCCCTATATTCTCACGGGAGGGGAAACTACGCGGTCGACGTCCGCAGGTTCAATTTTTACCAGCTGCTTCATCAAGTCATAGGTGTCGAGTACGAACCCCGAGCACGCACCTCTCACCTTCATTTTTCAGATTCATGTGTGTATTGTAAATGTAATTACCACTTGCTTCATAATCGGTGAAGAAAAACTTGAAAGTTGAAGCCAAGTCAGAACCCATTCCTTCTTTCCTCCCTGTACTTATATTATTGACAGACATTGTACACCAGAAGCCTGTGGGTTCGCTGTGCGCAGAAGGCTATCAAATGCTCTACGGATACTTTATAATAATTGGTTTAGAATGCTGATACCGATACTTTAGGTGCACCAGGGATATTTTCAAAGGCCAACACCAAAGAGATTTAAAATACTACAGAGCGGGCATGTCAAGGAAATGTCATAGAAAAACTTTGATCCCATGTCTCAGTAACGCCATCTAGAATAATTTATGAATATTGGAGCGGCAGCGGAGCGTACTACAAAAAACTCATAGACTTGTATCCAGCAGGACACACTTTTTCGGTCGAAAATTTTGTTCGTGATGTCCGGTCTATAGGTATTAATTGAATGTCTTTGGCCAACACCGACTGTTTTGGGGCAATCGTTCGTAAAAGAGTGCCCTCCCTGATGTCTCGTGTGCGGGGCAGTTCCAGTGGCGTTCTAAACACCATTACAGTAAGGGTTGAGTGCCCTATTGTGACGCACTGGAATAGGGTGCACTGCTCAGGTGGTGTTCTTTTTCATGTGTAGTATTTATTAGATAGTTAGTTTAAGGCACGAATACTAACATACATAGTTTTAAGTGTTAATAACATTTTTATTTTGGTGTTATGCTCCGAAATAAACTATTTTTAAATTTTATCCGTTAAATAAAATTGACGTCTGACAGTTTTTGTACGACTGTCGAAAAATTCAGAATTTGAAATTGCTCATCGGATAAAAATATCGGGTATTGGAAAAATCTGTTCTTTTTGTTGCGTTGTTAACTTTGGCAGGTGCACCAAATAAAATGGCAACAAGATTGTGGCAGATCGTTATCGATGATAAAAAACATTCTGATCGATCCAGTACCAAGACCATTTATTTAATTTGCATTGATTTTGTATTTTACTTTTGACATTTAACTTTAATTCAATAATGTTTCTAATGTATTTTATTATGACGTATGTCATTCTGACATTTATGACCCAGCAAGCCGAGCAATATTTTGTGTGTCTGTATTTTTATTTTTATTTGTATTTTTGATTTTATTGTTGTTTTATAGGGGTCACAGGCCTGAAATAAATGAATAATTATTATTCTTTGACTTGAAGTCTCAACGATTAAAAATTTACACACATTATTATCTGGCTAGCCTTTTCCAAAATTCCAAATTTTCATGTGTTCTTTTTGCGTTTTGTCGTTCAGTGTCAGTGTATAATATGTTGATTAAAATATAATTCACGACCCTAATAAATATGGTTTATCTGAGTTAAATACTCCAGGCTGCCATCGAGAATTCCCAGTTATAAAAAAAAAAAAAAAAATGTTCCACAACTTTTCACACAACGCTATTTAGTCCCTAGTTAAGCTTAGGAGCTTGTGTTATGGGTACTAAATAGCTGATAAACATACTTTATATATTTCTAAATATATACATATTATAGATAAATTACACCCAGACACAGAACAAATGATCGTGCCATCACCCAAACATTTGTGTGATGGTGGGAATCCAACCCACGACCTCCGGCATAGCAGTCAGGGTCACTAATTTTTCCCGTACAAAAGCATCGAACCTCGAACCTCATGCTCAGCAGTACAGCTTGCGGCCAGTTTATCAAGTAGGCAGTTATTAGACTAATGAGTATTGTGTGTAATATATTGTTCATTATTAATGTGTATCAAATTAATACATCATGTCACTGAAGCCATTAATACGGGGTAGAAGTGACATCGAAGGACAACCGGATACCATAGGTTTACTACATTGTACAGAGGCCAGCACATAAAGCTACTCTTATGTGTCAAACTTTGATAGTTTTACAACCTTATAAAAAATAGAAAATGGTTCAAGTTCAATTGGGAAAATGTGACGTTTGAGGTGGCTTGATATGCTGGTGCATAGCGTCTGTACTAGATAAAATTACTGACATTATACTGGAAAAACTTCAACTTGAAAATATTCATCGGATTTTTCATTTTTTTTACGTAAATGAATAGAACAGGGTACTCATGGGTAATTTCCGTATTACAATAATTGATTCATTTCACACTGTGCTTAATAAAATTTAGATGCAGTGTGAAATGTGGCCTTATGTGGCGCAGCTCGTTTGCTGAAAATCGTACAAACATAATCTAGAGCGTTTGTATTAAAACAAATTATGACATTAAATCTGCCGAAAAACGTCTTATTTCCCTAATTTATTGGAATTTTTGGGCATTAATTTCTCACTGAAATGAGTTTGCGTCTAGAATTTGATTTTCTTTCAATTGGTCCTTGGGTTTTCCGTCGATGTATCTTCCACCCAGTATATTCCAATGTCGACTGTAATTATGATAATGTCTGTTTCTTCAAAAACATGCTCTTTACATGATATAAGTGGTAGTTGTACTCAATCACATTATACATTAAATTAAGTAATAAGATGTGTAGCTATGTGATGACGATGAAAGTACCTACCTACTAAAGATTTTTACGGTTCCTTAATCGTCTTTTTAACCGACAAAAGAAAAGGAGGAGGTCTTCAATACGACGCGTATATTTTTTTATTCCTATACATATGTAGGTACATATGTCGAGCTTGGACAAAAAATGTATTAGTACGCGAAAAGAGCTGACGATGCGTACCGCTACCGCTACGGAAGGCCATTCATTTTCAACCTGAAAAGAGTTGTTTCAGCAGCGTGTCTACAGTCGCTTTTTGTCCACGTTGTGTGGAAAAACGGTGTCATTACAGTGATGTAAAAATCTGTTTCAGGACTGGGTTTTGGTACGGGTCTTTACTTATTGGCTTGTTGGTATAGTAGTTAGTCGGCCCTGACTGCTATGGCGGAGATCGTGGGTTCGATTCCCAGCCAGGACCAATGTTTGTGTGATGAACACAATCATTTGTTCTGTGTCTGGGTATAATCTATCGTATGTATTTAGAAAAAATAAGTATGTTTATCAGTTGTTTAGTAGCCATAACACAAGCTCTTCTTAGCTTGGGACTAGATGGCGTTGTGTGAAGTTGTGGAATATTATTATTTATTTTTATTACTTTGACACGTAAATAAAGTGCTTAATTATATCACCATATCAGACTCTAAGAAATTGGAACGGACTTGTGTAAAGTATAATGTTCTGACAGGAGAACGAATAGCTATGACTATTCTTTTGTCACAAAATATTTTCACTTTAGCTACCATCATCAGTATTAATATTATTCCGTATTTTCATTTAAAACTCTTTTAAATTATATTTTTAAATACTATAATAAAAAAACATTTAAAGATTACAAAAAAATGGTAGCTCACCAGTATAGCGAACAGGGTCTGAGCTACCGGGGCGGCCAGGGCTCCACAAATCACCTAACAATGCAAGTCGTGTCCATTAGTACAGCTTTCTAAATCATGCCCTTGGTCCAGCTTAATGAGAGCCTCCTTAGATATTGGTCAAGGCTCTTGGCTATTTTAAGCTTATTATTATCTGCGTAGCCTTTTCCCAACCATTTTGGGGTCAGTTTCCAGTTTAACCAGATGCAAGCGGTTGTAATTTGTGTACCTACGTAAAAGGAATCTTCAAGTTCTAATTGAAACAAAAATAACAGTGATGTCAAGTCTTTAAGCCGTAACCCTTATATTGTAACAATGTAAACGAATGCAATTAAATTTGTAATGAATGTACTCAAACCCTTTGACGATCCAATGAAAATCTAGGTACCTACTTAATTTATTTTGATTACAAATTGAGTGATTCAATTCTGTTTTAACTGTTCACGTTTATCTTAGCTTGTGTTATAAGACCCAATCAATGTCGAAAGAATTGATGTGATAGTCTTAATGATGTACAGACGCCAGCACGTCAAGTTACCCCAATGTGTCAAATTTCTTTGATCGTTTTTCAACTTTATGGCAAACAAAATAAGGTTCTTATTCAATTGGGAAAATTTGACACATTGGGGTAACTTGATGTGCTGGCGTCTGTACCTATTTAATTTTATACAAACTAATTATATTATGAAACATTTGAACACATATAGTTCTATTTTTTTTTAATCTATAGGGTGACTGGTAATTAGTGACCGATACTTGAACACGTGATTTTATTCATAATTTCAATAAACTTTCCCAAAGAAACTTTTTTATACACAATAACTTATAACACAATAAAATAACAAAAACGCTCTTTAAAATTTCCCGCGCGCGCTTGTGATCAATCAGCTGATAGTCTGACCTCGGGAAGGAAAATCTACTAGTAGTAGCGTCACACGCTTCCGCGCTACCCCCAGCGCTCCCGTTGTGCAGTACTGACATAATTAAATTAGGTAATTGAAAGTTAATGAGTACAAAAAAAGTTTCTTTGGGAAAGTTATTCGTATTCATGAGTACAATCACGTGTTTAAGTATCGGTCACTAGTTACCAGTCACCCTATATAATGAATACGATTTAGGTATGTAAGTTAAGTTAACTTAAGAAATGACGGTTTCGATGCAGTAATAATTTAACTCAAATATTTAGAAAACATATTGTGTTAGAGCCTCTAGAAGCCTTCAATACACATTTTCAAAGTCAAAGGATTATATTCAGGATAGGAATGCTTGGAAACATGCTGGTCCTGCTCCACAGGACAATCATTGGAGTCTTGACAAAATCAACCTGGTTGCTAATATAATAATGTACCTATGTGTTGTTTTCTATTTTTTTTTTCACTTTTTTCTAAATTAATGTTATTACATTTGTAAATATGTGAGCACAATGTATCTAGCTGTACCACATGTAATTATCAACTCCATTGCTTTTTTTCTTTTGCTTAAACCTATCTTAGTATAGTACTTTTATTCTAGGTGCATCGTTCTCACATATAATCTTATTGATGTATACAAAGTATTGTAAAATCGATTTTAAAAGAGTAAGTATGGAGTTTCTTGCCCATTCTTCTCCATACAAATCTACTTTTTGGAAGGGGCAACTAGAATCATTTTTTAAAGTTAATTTTTGTTCGACGTTCAAAAGTGCCTTATAGGGGCCTAATTGAAATAAATGGTTTGACTTTGACTTTGAAAGTCTAATAAATTATTTAATTCAATTAACCAAACCATTTAAATGGCACTTTTGAACGTTAAACTTACAAGTAAAATAAAATAAAATGATTCTAGTCCCTCGCGTCAACGTAAGGTATCCAGCAGGCCTATCCATATTACAAATTCTATTTCTAATATCGTAATCGTTATGGCGGCAATAGAAAGAAAATGGCGTATATGGAATCAGCTGTTTGTCAACTGTCAAGTGTTAACGAGTAGAATCAAGTAATAGGTATGGCTGAAAATGAAATACACTTGACAGTTGATAAACAGCTGATTCCATATACGCCATTTTCTTTCTATAATAGAAATAGAATTTGTAATAATATGGCTAGGCCTGCATTTTTTTTTTCTAATAATATTTCTACGTTAAAAAACAGTACTTTCACCAGTCATATAGTACGCACAGCCAAGACTACTAAAGAGAGCTCATCAGAGCATCATATGATGCAAGAGAAAGAGCTCAGTCCTTTGCCTACTAATGGGCGTCAACACATCCTTTTCGCACCACGCATCACCTCGGGAAACGTCTCAGCTAATACAGCTGATGTAGGTAATAGTAAGGATTTTCAAAACTTTAAAAGGATTAAAAAACGGGCCGAAGTCGACTAGAGGCTAAAGCACCTACCTCTCTTGCATAAGGCACCGGTTCAAATCCGGGAAAGTACCTACCAATGTGGCTTTTTAAATTCATATAACACATGAAACACATTCATTGTGCGAACAGCTAAAGAGTGGAATTCCCTGCCGATGTCGGTGTTTCCTGATAGCTACAACCTAGGGGTCTTCAATTCAAAAGTGAACAGGTTGCTTCTAGGCAAGCGTGCTTCATCGTCGACCACATCATCGCTTACCATCAGGTGAGATAGTGGTCAAACGCATGCCTATCAGTAAAATATATATATATAATTATATATACAGACGCCAGCACGTCAAGTTACCCCAATGTGTCAAATTTCTTTGATCGTTTTACAACTATATGTCAAACAGCATAAGGTTCAAATTCAATTGGTAAAATTTGACACATTGGGGTAACTTGATGTGCTGGCTTCTGTACCATATGAATTTTATAAATATTAATTTCTACGTTTACAAAACATGGACTACTACGATAGCTATAAGTTTGTAATCGCCAAACGGCCTTGAGCAAGCGCGGAGTTCAATGCTCATGCCTTTCCCGTGTGGGCCTTTGCCCTGCAGTGGGACAGTAACATACTGGTATCATTTATACAATTCGTAGTCAGCAATAAAAATATTAAAACCCCAAACATATCTGCCAGTTAGATTAACACGTCCCGATCCGTTTTACCGGGCCCGTAATTTCACGGGCTGTGGAATCGTGTATTTGCACGCCACTCGATCTACTAACACAATTTTACCGGATCAACTGCCCCGATTCAGAAATTTTCGGTAGCGTACTGAATTGGAGTTTCGTTGTCATGGTAAACCATCTACTATTATAGTGCGTCTATTCTCGTATGTTAAAAAACGTTCACAGTACCAATAATATTCGTCTCAATCTGCCAAAAATAGTTACGATAAATTTCCCTACATTTTTGACAATGAGTGTCGCCGAGATGAGATTGCTAAGGACTTAATTTTAAACGTTTTTATTTACAGGTATTATAACCTTAGAGCTAGCTAGCTTTAAGATAAGAAAAGCGTTGGCATCAACCTTCTTGTTCAAAACAATTGGTTTCTTTCTGATACAGCTATAAAGAAGAACGACATGCGACATTGACAGATGTGGACTAAGTTAGAAATGTCAATTAAAATTGACAGTTTTATAAGTGTCCATCCTCCTCTTGTTTTATATGAGAGAAAAATATGGAAAGAGTCTAAATAAGGTTCAGCTTGTGAACAAGGGCATTGTCATACACATAAAACCAGAAACTCGCTTGTATATATTATGTTCTAAGTATATGTTGAAAAAAAAAAACACCTAAAAGTTGTCTATGCAAACATGACCCTGAAAACACGGAAAATCAGATAGAAATAATATGCTAAATGTGATTTTTTTACTAGAGATTATATACTAATGCAAAAAAAAATTACAAGCTCTAATCAAAGCGGTGTTAAATATAGCACTATTATAAAGTGTCGCATAATACGTCACAAAAAAGCAAGAGACAAAAAACAGTAATTAGTTAGAAGGAAGTCCGATTTTTACGTATTCTCTCTCCTTCTAACTAATAGTCTCATCCTTGTTTGGCACAACTTTAAGTCGGAAGTAAAAGACTAAAAATAGTATGGCAACTCATCTACTTACTGTTACTACAATAATAATTGGAAAACTGACAGTAACAAACAATTATCTTACTTGTGCACACATAGATACAGTTCCGACGACAGAAAGCAGAAAGAAGAAGAAAGAAGAATATAAAATAAATATCTAGATCCAGAAGAAAGGTCTTAGAAGTAGGTTTTAAAAGTGCATTAAATTGCCCTATAGACTTCACTTCATAATACTTACGATGTCTTAGTATTAATTCGAGATATTATTTTCCTGTTGATTTATTAAAATCGATCACAAGCATGGATCTTTTTCCCACCTATTTTTGTGTTTACCCTTACCTACTTCTTTCTAGTGTTCTAGTGTTGTTTTTGCTGGAAAGAAGAATTGGTGCAACAAACTGTGCAGCCAATTTTTGTTCCCTATTATAATTTTTATTCCTTAATTTTGTTAAGAAGTTTTTGTTTCAAGGGACTTTCTTCTATAGTTTTTGCTGTTCAAAAATTACTGATAGGTTCTTGGCATAACTTATAATTTTATTGATTATACACCACTATTTTTTATTTAGTACAAAAAAAATGGGAAATCCGTACCTGTTACTGATCATATTTGCGGAATCAAATAAAAAGTAAAAAAGACGAAATTCAATTTTTAAGTAAAAAAAGACGAATTTCAATTTTTAATTAAGCCACTATTTCATTAAACTTAAATAACGAAAACAGCTGTTGGAGGCGGCGCATGCTTGAGCGAGATCACGCAAACGTACGAGAGATGACGATTAATGAATGCTACTATGTCATGAATAGCGTGTACAATATTCCCATAAATTGGGTGACTTTTTGGGATATAAACGCTAATAACTTTGCTGTTTATGAATATTATTTATTGATACTTTGCAAATATAATGAGAAGACCATCTAGATATAAGCCCTTTAAGTATTTGTACTAATTTAAAATGAGTGGTGTAGGTATAGTTTTTGTCGTTTAAAAATTACTAATAGGTGCTCGGCAGAACTTATAATTGATATATTATATTGATTTGTACTGACATAACTACACCATGTAGATAAAACAACCATCCACGCCGCCGCCGCCGCCATTTAATTTAAAAAATGTTAACATTTATTAGTGTCTGGACAAGATTTAAATACAGAAATAAATATCGTTTCATAATTTTATTGAATTGTTTTTGACTCCAAAGATGAAAAATATTAGGTTCTCACTTACGCATCAAAAGATGACTTTTCCTGTTTCTTTTTGATACACGATATGTAGCTTGTTGCCATGGAAACGCCTTAACCGAGATTTATGAGATCACTCGCCTCAGTATTGACACTTTCCGTGTGATATGAGTACGGTGAGGGCAAATCCAAAGATATCTGTGACCGACTTTCAATGATTTTCGTTTAGTTTTCATCTTTTTTGCTCATTAAAGATTGTTCAATTTTGAAAAAATAGTAACGTAAAAATTTTAGGCATTATCACTTGAATACTAAGTAGCTTAGAAGTAAAATAAACTGATCCATAATTAATTTTCAATACAAATACCTATGGACATTTTAGCAATATCTTTAGCCGTACCATCGCCATTTTTTGTTTGTACAAATTGAACAATAATTGAATTGATGTTTGTTATTAAATATTTGATTAATTGTTTTTTTTATTTTAATGAAATGTTTTTTTTTTCACATAACGCCATTTAGTCCCAAGTTAAGCTTGAGAGCTTGTATTATGGGTACTAAACAGCTGATAAACATACTTATATATTTCTAAATACATACATATTATAGATAAATTACACCCAGATACAGAACAAATGATCGTGCCCATCACACAAACAGTTGTCCTGGGTGGGAATCAAACCCACGACCTCCGGCATAGCAGTCAGGGTCACTAACTACTAGACCAACAGGCCAGTCAAGGTAAAGGTAAGCTACTTTTAAGATATACCTAATACTTTCGGTTATTTAAGGTCTTGCTGTAAAAACACAAAAAATAAAAACTCAATTTATAAGATCATAAAAAAACGTAGGAGTCTCATTCTTAATTCATCAACGAAAACATTTAATTCAAGAGACTTCAAGGCTCTCGAAAATAAGGAAGTTATAAAACATGAAATACATAATACAGCGCCATTTTGTCCCAATTATTTTAAAACATGACACGCCAGCGAAAATCCAATTATTATAAAAAGAGAAGTAAAAATGGCATCCCAAGCAAAAGACATCACAAGGGACGCTTGTTCTAAATTGTGGCAATCAAATTATCCTAAATACTGACACGATTGCATTCAAGCCGCCATTTTGTCGTCGGGGTTAGGCAACGTTTCTCTTGCTTTATGTCGTTCTTGTAAATACAATACGGTTTTGTAATTTGCAATTTTTGTGGAGATTGTGGCTAAAACATTGTAACAGCATCACGGGACAATCGAAGGTTGAGCTACGCATGACGAGGTCGGTCCGTAGATGGGTGATCCGTGATTCATCCTACTTAATAATACGAGTATAAACGCAAAAGTTTGTGAGTATGGATAGATGGATGGATGTTTGTTACTCTTTCACGTAAAAACTACTAAATGGATCTTAATACAATTTGATATGGAGTAAGCTGACTCCTTAGATTAACACATAGCCTACTTTTCATCCCTCTATTCCCACGGGAACGGGAGTTACGCGGGTGAAACCGCGGGAAGTCTGCTAGTTACATATAAAGACTTTTCCGTGCCTCGGAAAGCACGTAAAGCCTTTGATCCCGGCTGTCATTTGTAGATCCATGACAGTCGTTAAAGATACCTAGTCAGAAGCCCAAAATTTCTGACAACCAGTTTAAGCACAAGGAATCGTGTTACCTTCTAATAGAATTTACCTTTACCTTCTAATAACTTTAATTTTATTATGATTTTAATTCATTTAAGTTTTCGATTATAACTGTATTTCTTCCTCAATTTTATTTCTGCCTGTGATTTTAATGTTTTATTTCAATTTTTAGTTTTAATTTGGTCCAAGGAGCCTGATTGTTTTGTGCGTACCAAATATCCTGTAATTTTAAGTACTTAGCTTTATACATTTAATCAACATGTAGTGCATGAGGTGCTTACCTGTAAGAGACTAATACACTAGTCCCGAATTGATTCAATGTAACCCATAATTGTTTGAGTGTACTCAATTGTTGGTGAGCCAAATAAATAAATAAATAAAATAAAAATAAATAACTGGGTTGTGGAGGTCAGACAGGCAGTCGCTCCATGTAAAACACTGGTATTCAGCTGCGGATAAACTGGAGGCTGATCTTAACATAGTTGGGAAAAGGTTAGGTAGATGATGAAATTTAGTTACTGTACTCAATCCAGACTATAATAATATCGTGATGGTGGGTTTCGAAACAGAATCTTGGCATTCTGACTGCTCGTAACAATGGTCTAATCTCTAGATATGGCCGCCAGTTCCAACGGTATTAATAATGGGCTATTTGATTTTGATTTTTTTTTTTTATTTTTTTTTTTGGTTTTGTTTTGAAATACTAACACCATATGGATTCTTTTGTCCGAAATAAAACTATTATTATTATTATTATTATTATTTGACCAAAAAAATAGTTTTTAGTCCCTCATCTAGATTACAAGAAAATAATTGACACGTATTTTTTCCTTTTTCACGTAATCAAAAAACAACAGCGACACATCGAGTCAAAATGTCGCATGACGTCACTAGCCAGTACAGTTCATGCTAGCTAATGACGTTACAAGCCCCCACTCCTAAACTTTAATGCGCTTAATCTAAGCAGTTTTCCATCGAATTGAAAAAGAAAAAAATATGTGTCGAATATTTTCTTGTTATCTAGATGAGGGACTAAAATATAAAATTTTGTCAAATAGCTCATAATGTTTTGAGAGGTCACAAATCAACGGACCGACCTCTAAAAACGTTTACCTTTCGAATTGTCCTGTCCGACTGTTATTATATTGCCACACGCCCCTATACAGGGTGTCTCATTCAAATCGGTCAATAAGGGAAAGTAAATAATAATAAATAAATATTCCACAACTTTTCACACAGCGCCATGTAACCCCAAGTTAATCTTGAGAGCTTGTGTTATGGGTAGGTACTAAATAGCTGATAAACATACTTATATATTTCTAAATACATACATATTATAGATAAATTACACCCAGACACAGAACAAAAATGATCGTGTTCATCACACAAACATTTGTCCTGGGTGGGAATCGAACCCTCAACCTCCGGCATAGCAGTCAGAGTCACTAACTACTAAACCAACAGGCCAGTCAAACGAGTCAGGTTCGACTCCCGAACGGAGTACAGATGTTTTTTAAAATGTATGAATGTAGTTTTTCTTGTTATTAAAATCGATGACATGGTTCCTCAGAACAGATCTTCGTCTGTCTTATAGTTTCAGACTTACCCATACTGACCGATTTAAATGAGACATCCTGTATATGTTCATGTAAGAAAGTATAAAAATATAAGAGTACCTTCAAAATCACGGCGAAACACCTAGTAATTGTATTTACGACTCTTCCGCTCAATCCTTAGGGAAACTAGATTTTCCAAGCAGGTACAGATAATGTAATCAGTGTAGACGATGTTACGCAAACTTAAAGGCGCCGCGCTTCATAGTAAAATCTAGAATGTTTTATCATAATCTTTCGGTAAAATGATTTACTTTCACTAAAAGCAAAAGCCAAATCATTTATTTCATTTAAACTATCAAAAGGCACTTTATAGCGTCTGACTTAAAAGTTAATAGAACAAATAAAACTTTTTTACAAAAAAAACAACCGACTTTTTAAAAAAAAACTAACAGGTGAAAAATAACTCCAGTTTCGGAAGTCTGTGGCTTTGGTGGTTTTGGTTTGTTCATTATTGGCCACCGACTTAGTATTTATTTTTCTTACTAGTTATTTTTCACCTGTTAGTTTTTTTTTAAGAAGTCGGTTGTTTTTTTTTTTTTAAAAGTTTTTATTTTTGTAATTTTTAGTTTCTTTGTATGTAAAGAAAGTCTTTCAAAACTTGAAATAATCATTGAAATTGGATAACAATTGCTAAAGAAGTTCTATCTCTAAACATTAATCTGTACATCTCTGCCAGCCCCTTTTAAAATAGAATAGCGTAATGTTATGTTGTGGAAATACAAAAGCTCAGCATAGACATCTGACTATAGCAATCGCGAATAATTTGCTGTTATGCGTTGAAGAGTTCCGTTGCCTGTCTTCTTCATCAGTTTTTCTTCACCAAATGTTACTTTCTAAATGAAAATGCTTGATTTGTTACTAAAAATGTTGAAATCGGTGCATGTGTGCCTATATTTTTTGAGGAGTTCCCTCAATTCCTCGAAGATCCCTCATCAGGTATGAGTTTTGATACAAATGGGACCAATCTGTTAGTATACCCTATTAAACAAAAAAAGAATTTTGAAAATCGGTCCATAAATGACGGAGTACTGAGGTAACAAACCCTAAAAAAAAAAATATACAACCGAATTGAGAACCTCCTCCTTTTTTTGAAGTCGGTTAAAAAATGGTTGTAGTTGCCCCTTCCAGAAGGTAGTTTTTTTATAGACAAGAATGAGTTTTTAAATACTTTGTTTTCTTTACATTAATTAAGTATTATGTTATGACAATGTCGGTAGGTACATACATTTAAAACTACAATTGGGAAGAATTTACATTGATCCGCCAACCATTTCTCCAACTATATTGAGGTTAGTTTCTAATTCAATTAGAATATGATACAGCTGATACAAGTATTTTACTTAAGCCGACCTTTAAGTCTGACCTCCACATCCTAGTTTAATCTTTCAACTGAGGTAATTAGAGACACAATATAAAGACAATGACAGGCGGACACCGGTGTCCTCGACAGAAAAACAACGTCGAACGACGAGTCGCGTCACAATTCCGGCGAATTCCATAAACGGAGCTGCGCTTTGCTGCCCTTCGCCCGCCGCTCTTTCGGTGTGATTTGACCATAAGGGCAAAGCGATACACCTAAGTTAAGACTAGTTTTCCCTACTTTGAGGCTGTGATTGTGCCAAGGCTTTTCAAATGACCTAAGGATCAACATAATATTTTGTTTTTATGACTGTTTGTTTGAATACCAATTTAAATAAATCCACTACTGGATACAATAAGCAATCATTATTACCTACTAATAAACGGAAATGTACTAAAATGACTTCAAATAAATTTACAATTATTTTTGTGCATGTCAAATTGATTGTAAAACTGAGGCATTGGCGAAATATAGCCTAATGACTAGAAGTTTCGTTAAAAAAAAATCCTAATAGAAACAGTTTAATCGCCTGCGTTTATTTTGTAGGTTATAATTATTCATCTTCGCGAGTTATAAGCGTATTAAAAGTCACAGCGTTTTTCCTGTAGGTACTGATGTAATATCATCATCATCATAATATGCCTAGCTTTTTTCTAACTATGTAGGTAAGGGTCGACTTCCATTAAAAAAAAAAATTGGATGTAGCTAGTCCACCAGTATTTTACATGGGGCGACTTATATTATCTGATCTAACATTTACCACCCAGTTACTGACACGATGTCTTTCGTAATACTGTCACTTTTA
This sequence comes from Euplexia lucipara, assembly GCA_921972225.1. NCBI lineage: Eukaryota > Metazoa > Arthropoda > Insecta > Lepidoptera > Noctuidae > Euplexia > Euplexia lucipara. Next base: position 3,507,050 of record OV179161.1, on the reverse strand, counting down.
ACTTTAAAATTTACGTATACTTACTAATAGGTATTATAAAAATACAACCGACTTCAAAAAACACTAACCGGTGTAAAATAACTCTAAATTAGGAAGTCTGTGGCTTTGGTGGTTTTGTCTCATTCATGATTGGCCACCGACTTCCGAATTCAGAGTTATTTTACACCGGTTAGTGTTTTTTGAAGTCGGTTGTATTTTTTGTAAAAAAGTTTTTATTTAACAGTTTTTAGTTTTTTCACAAAATGAAAACCACTAGGCTAAACTATTTAATTTTTTTATGAGACCAAAACGGAACTAGTCCGCATCAAACTAAAAAAGAATCACGTAAATCGGTACATAAATCTCAGCGTAATCGGTGAACATACGTACAAAAAATTGTTCAAAAATAAATTAAATTTTCATAAAACTATTCATAAAATGAAAACTACCGGGTCAAACTATGTTATATTTTTATGGGACCAAATGGCAGTTATTCCGCATCGAACTAAAAAAGAATCACGTAAATCGGATCATTAATCTCAGAGTAATCGGTGTACATATATAAAAAAAATAAAAAAATCGATCGAATTTAGAACCTCCTCCTGAAGTCGGTTAAAAAGGTAAAGATTGTGAGTTTGCGACGTCATCTTCTAAACCGATTTTGAAAATTCTTTTACTATTCGAAAGTCACATTGTCTGTAGGTGTCATAGGCTATATTTAATTTTCAGAACTAAGAGGAGGTGGCGGGGATGTTAAAGTACAAAACGCATGCGGTCGAAGTTGCGCGCGATTTGCATAGTCATTTACAAATGTGATGTAATTATTATTATTATTATTATTTGCCTATCTAGTGGCACTCATTATCATATTCTCATTTGTTAATATGCGGATAATGTAGTGGGCTGCAATATTATTAATGTTCTGTATAATATTATGTAGCATTGTTCTGAATAAATAAAACAAAATAAAAACAATATTAGTAATATTTTGTCCCATTATTAATCTATTATTAATCAGTATAAAAATGCGGTAAAAATGTCAAAAAAACAGACGATTGTAAGTAAAACAATTTTCTTCAGTGCGTGAAACAAAATGTCCACTTATCATATTCAAAAGGTAATGGTTTGCATAACAAATTACAGCTCGCTGTCTTTATTTCCTCATAGCTCCCAAATGTGCTGAATAAATGTTTTTAATGTAGACTTAAAACGGATTACTTGTGTTGTCTCATTTCTTCTTATAGAGTTCTGTAAAGAAAATTAAAAAAAAAACTGGCCAAGTGCGAGTGGTACTCGCACACAAAGGGTTCCGTACGAGGTTTGAGATGCAACAATTTTAATATCGAGCACAAATCGCTGAAAATCCTAACTTTAATTATAAACTTTTCCCAACCATTTTGGGGTTGGCTTCCAAACTAACCAGATGCCGCTTTATACCCGTGTTTAAATGGAGTGATTTCCTATCTTACCTTCACAACCCAGTGATGGAGTAACACAATACATATTGGACTATCATCTTTAACTGGCCTGTTGGTCTAGTAGTTAGTGACCCTGACTGCTATGCCGGAGGTCGTGGGTTCGATTCCCACCCAGGAAAAATGTTTGTGAGATGAGCACGATTATTTGTTCTGTGTCTGGGTGAAATTTATCTATAATATGTATGTATTTAGAAATATATAAGTATGTTTATCAGCTGTTTAGTACCCACAACACAAGCTCTCAAGCTTAACTTGGGACTAAATGGCGTTGTGTGAAAAGTTGTGGAATATTTTTTGTTCTGGAACATTTATCTTATTTATACTGGTTATCAGATTATTGGTTTTCTGATTATCCGTAACGACTGTCAAAGATCTACAAATGACAGCTGGAAACAACAGCTTGACGTGCTTTTTGAGCCACTTTTGAACTACATTCTACCACAAATACACTTAAACTATAGTTAATAATAAGTACCTAATTAAGACTATTGAATTTAGGTCAGTGCTTTATAGACATAAAACGGTTGTTTCAAATAAGAAATGCTAAAAGAAACTTAAAGTTGATCTTCTATAAGTAGTCGTTTCGAAGAAGAAGTTTCACTATAAACTAAGGTTCCTTTTTACTATTTTTGTAAGGAACCCTAAAACTACGAAGAAAAAGATCTTTCTAAGTTGCAGACGTGGACTTTGTTTTCTGAAAACTTACCAACTACATCTGTTCACCTACAAGGTACCTGAGACTACGCGGTGACTACGTAATAGTTTGAAATTCATTCTACGAAGTGTTTGTAATCATGCTTTTTGTTTTAAATTGGAATAAAGTTAGACATAACAATATGTATGCTGTAAGTTTTTAAGTTGTGTTTGACCAACTTTAACCCACAAAGCACCTCATACTTTATTTGTTCAACAATATTTTTTTCACTGCGCCGCCGCAGGTATCTTTTATTAAAGAAATCGATTGAGGAATCAGTTGATTCATAGGTCATTTTTCATCATTTTAAAGGTGATGTTATTGGTGCCTGTGTAATAAATCACATGGGTACTGTCCCGGATTTGAACCACTACCTCATTTATGAAAGGTAGACGCCTTAACCCCCGGGTCATCATGACATTAACCAGACGAAAATCCTACTAATATTATAAACGCGAAAGTATGTGAGTATGGATAGATGGATGGATGGATGGATGGATGGATGGATGGATGGATGGATGGATGGATGGATGGATGGATGGATGGATGGATGGATGGATGGATAGATGGATGGATGGATGGATGTTTGTTACTCTTTTACATAAAAAATACTGAATGGAATTTTATAAAAATTGGTATGGAGTTAGCCGACACCCTGGATTAACAAATAGCCTACTTTTTATCCCTGTATACCCACGAAAACTGGACCTACGCGGGTGAAACCATGGGACGTCTACTAGTACTTCTATAAAATTATACAAGGCATTCTTGTGTAGGTATTATGTAATTATCTTTTGCTTTAAAAATGGTGAAGGGTAACAGCGTGAAGAAACAGGCAAGTCTGAGAGATATTTCTCAACGGCAAGTGAAGCTAAGTCAGAGGCCCATTACATGGGTGACATAAACTCTGAGCACGCGTGCATGATCATTGTAGAAACGGCTATGTCGACGAAAGAGCTGACAAAGAGACAAATGGTAGAAAAAAATCTGCCGATTATAGAAAAAATAATGCTCGATACTGTAGACTATTGTTGACTGAAGAATCAACACATTTCTTTTCTTTATTCTTGACATTGTCGTGCTCAAAACAAAAGAAATGTTACTACAATCCGTCACTTGTGTCGATTTTTCTATAGGTAGATAAAATCCGTATCCACGGTGGTATGAAGACAAAACAATCCAAATGTTTTTCACAGTCTCTTTTAACATCCCATTTTCTTACTCCAAAAACGTTTTTATGAACCCCCTGAATAAGTTTCCAGAAAGTTTTAGGGTCCCGTTATAAAGTATTCAAGAGACGCGTACGGATAACGGCTACGTGGGTTCCTTACAAGATCAACATAATGTTTTGGGCCCTCACAGATTTCTGGGTTATTGAGATTCGACCTCTACTTTGATCTCGGGTCGTACGGTCCAGAAGTTTGACTTTTTATGGAGATCCGTGCCCGGTTTAGATCAGGGTACTATAGTTTATTTTGATGGGTTTTGTTTTAACGGTGTAATTAAAGTTTAGGCTGTTTTGACTGGCCTGTTGGTCTAGTGGTAAGTGGCCCTGACTACTATGCCGGAGGTTGTGGGTTCGTTTCCGACTTAAGACAAAATCTTTAGCCGTTTAGCAATTTTGACAGCGTCAAGTTCATAACTTTACCTTTGTTGTGATCAACCTTTGGGAAACAATAAAAAATATGACAGCAATTATTATGCGAGAAAAGCAGTTGTAGGTACTTTTCTATTAGTAAATATAAATAAACGATCGAATTTTGACTATTGGGCGATCTCTAGTTTTATTAAAAAAGTATAATTCAATCTTTCATTCAAACTCAATAAGGTTGGAGAGAAATCATGATTTTCCACAGGTTTTTTCCAAGTCAAATATCAAACACTAATGGATACAACTCGATTTCACCTGCTTAGTTCCCGTTCCTGTGAGAATACAGGGATAAAAAGTAGCCCATGTCACTGGGGATAGTGTAGCTACCCAACGGTGGAAGAATGTATCAAAACGGTCCAGCAGTTTTGGTGCTTATTCATTGCAAACAAACAAACAATCACATCATTCCTCTTTATAATACATTAAGACACACTTTTAATATAATTAGGTAAACAAATCCATAAGAAAAACGAACCCTTTCCTATTTGTAACGTTATATGGAACACTGAAGGATTGAAGAGATTGAAGCGATCGATCAGAATTAAATGAATGAGATAGAAAAAGCCATTTCCTTGCCATTTGATAAATTGATACGATTGCTCGGTGCAATGGATCGAGGAACGATTATCTTTTTCAAGCAAAGTTGTTCCTCGTTGATGGATCATGAAGTAGGTGATGTGAGTATTCAAACCTTCATAGATATTTATTGGTTGACCTTTTTACCTAGTCACTGGGTTGTGGAGCCCAGATAATAAGAAAGAAAGAAAAATGTATTAATTGACATTACAACAAAATAAATACACTTTCTAAATATTAACCAAACAGAACACAAAGAACTAAACTATAATGCCAAACGGGAGCATTATCATAAGGTCAGATGAGCGCACAGGTACCCTATCCACCTATCTGACGCTTATTTTTCATCTGCAACCCATGATTGCCATTGCAGAAGTAACAAATACGTATGATAAAGAAAATAAGAAAGAAAGAAAGAAAGAAAGAAAGAAAGGAAGAAAGACAGCAAGAAAGAAAGAAATTATATTTATTGGCAACAGGTAAAAACATAGTAGTAGTAACGTAGACGTAGACGTAAACGTAGTAGTTATGGTTGTTAACGTTTAAAAAAGTATGAAAACATTAAAATTAATCGCTCCAGTCATTCGTCAATATGGAAACCAACCACAATATATTATGTAGTTATCTAGATGATGACAATCATGTTAAAAAAAAAACAACTAGACTTTTAATACATAGATATAAAAACTTTTTTGCAAAAAATAAAACCGACTTCAAAAAAAAACACTAAACGGTGTAAAATAACTCTAAATTAGGAAGTCTGTGGCTTTGGTGGGTTTATCTTATTCATGATGGGCCACCGACTTCCGAATTTAGAGTTATTTTACACCGTTTAGTGTTTTTTTTTTGAAGTCGGTTTTATTTTTTGCAAAAAAGTTTTTATTTTTCCATTTTTAGTTGTTCCCCTAAAAATATTTACCATGAATTTATTTTATATTGTTAACAAAACATGTCATGATAATAGGGTTATCCACTTATCCCTAATAAATGAAAATTAACATTCACGTTAACAACTGTCGAAATCTAGGTATATTGTACATACCTGCGTACCCCTCAGAGCGTACAGGCGTGATGATACGTCATGATGTTGTGTAAACAATAAACATCCAAGCGATTCCAGCAATCACGACAGATTTGCCGTCTATTTTTGAAGAGTTCCGTTGTATGTCTCCGAAGATCAGCACCAGATCTTCACCAAATTAAAATGGGACCACCTCAGGAGTACACTCTTTCAAATAAAAAAAGAATTTTGAGAATCGGTCCAAAATTGGGGGAGAAATCAGGTAACATACATAAAAAAAAAAAAAAAAAAAATACATACACACGAACATAGAACCTCCTCCTTTTTTGAAAGTCGGTTAATAAAACGTCTAGTATGTTAGTGATGAACAAAAGGACTAAATTGGCGTTATATTTTCTATATAAAAAGATCTAAAATACCTACACCGTCTTCTACAAGGTACACACACAATCTCAGTAACTTCTCCATCTGACATAATCCCTTATTTGTCACCAACATATAAGGGAAAAGGTGTCGTGTCAGATCAATAAATTGTCCGCCAATCCCTTCAAAGTTTCTATTTTATTTACCTACGCTCTACCAACTGTTGGTGAGTCGATCGAAAACGTCATTTGTGTTCTGGGCAAAGAGATTTAAAATGCTATAGAGCGGGCATGTCAAGGAAATGTCATAGAAAAACTTTGATCCCATGTCTCAGTAACGCCATCTAGAATAATATATGAATATTGGAGCGGCAGCGGAGCGTACTACAAAAAACGCATAGACTTGTATCCAGCAGGACACACTTTTTCGGACGAAAATTTTGTTCGTGATGTCCGGTCTTGAATGTCTTTGGTTCTGGGCAATATTTATTCTTGGGACTCACAAGTTACAGAACAAGAAAATAAAGGTCAATTTTGTATTCGACCCTGACTAAAATAAAAACTATAACCATACTCCTTCTGACGGGGTGTTTAGCTAAATGTTTATAATTTGTTTAATGCACATACTAGGTGCTGAAGCTATAGATGGAATAGGCATTTAAGGAAATGACAGACGCCAGCACATCAAGTTACCCCAATGTGTCAAATTTCTTTGATCGTTTTTTCAACTTTATGACGAACAGAACAAGGTTCATATTCCATTTAGAAAATTTGACACATAGGGGTAACTTGATGTGCTGGCGTCTGTACAGTGGACGACTTCCGGGTGATATGACGATGATTTGTGTAATCTGTATGTATTGTTTATTTACTATTACTTTTATTTACTTTGTTAGGAAGCCAGCTTATAATTTATAAGTTTTTCAACTGTTTATTTGATCAAAGATATGCTATAGATGTAAAAATATAAGTACACGAATATATATTCTTTAACGAACCAAGCGTTTTTTTTATTTTATTACGTATTTTAAATACATTTAAACGTAGTAGAACTATTTTTAAATCTAATTAGTTCGACGGTCGAACAAATGAAGAAAAAAATTCTCACTAGTTCGACGGTACACAAATGAGGAAAAAAATCTCATTAGTTCGACCCTACACAAATGAGGAAAAAATATCTAACTAGTTCGACGGTACACAAATGAGGAAAAAAATTCTCACTAGTTCGACGGTACACAAATGAGGAAAAAAAAACTTACTAGTTCGACGATCGAACTAATGAATCGAACTAGTGGAAACAAACGTCAGTCTAGCGGTTACTGGCCCTGACTGCTATGCCGGATGTCGTGGATTTGATTCCCACCCAAGCCCAATGTTTGTTTGGTGAGCAGGATCATTTGTTTGTGTGTCTGGGTGTAATTTATCTGTAATATTTATGTATTTAGAAATATACAGGGTGGCAGGGACATCGACGCGCAAACGTCGTGAAAAGGTTGCACCTGATGCCATAAATGAAATTACGAAGGTCATTCATCTCGGAAATGGCTGGTTAAAAAAATATCGTACAGACTAGACCGCGCGCCGCCCGGTGCGGTGGCGTCCTTTGTGGCCGACAATAGAATGTTGGCATTAGGTAGAAAGCGAAAAGCGAAGGCACCTACTATGCTAGTGTTGACCTCGCATTTGAACTTTAGAAAAACAGCTGATCAGGTAGCCCTTTCCTGTTTTACTTTCATTGCTGGTTTAAGTGAAACAAGTGAATTTACAAAATCTCATTGGAATAGGTAAAAATAATGTTTATATACAGTTTACAGTAAAAAAAAATGCAAAAAAAAACGTAAAATTTAAGGAAAAGCCGACGAAAAATTTCAACGCAGGGGGGTCCAGAATCATGTACTGAATCCATGGTAAGCGGATGTGCGTCGATGTCCCTGCCACCCTGTATAAGTATGCTTATCAGTTATCTAGTACTCATAGCACAAACTCTACATACATAAACTCACGCCTTTTTCCCACGGGGGTAGGCAGAAACTTCAGAGCGCCATGTGCTACGATTCTTACATACTTCTTTTGCTTCGTTTACATTCATACATGTTGTCATACATACACGCCGGTTGCGAGCACTACGCACCTGACCTTTCTAAAGAACCTCACCAATAAGGTCTATGTATGTCCTTCTAGGGCGTCCCCTCCCGGCGTTCCCACTTACATCTGCCTTGTAAATACCTTTCGTTAGTCGCCTTTCATCCATCCTTTCAACGTGACCAAACCATCTAAGCATACTCTTTTCAATTTTTGTTACTACATCTTCTTTTAAACCACAACGTTGCTTTACCACATCATTCCTCAATCTGTCATTCATTGTTACACCACACATACTTCGCAAGGAACGCATTTCTACAGCATTTATTCTACTTTCATGCCTCTTTTGCCACGCCCAACATTCACTTCCATACGTTAGAGTAGAAGTGAATAATATAAGTGAAACTCTAATAATATAATAATATTGTGAGAGAAAATAAATAAACTTATTATTAAATTATAACACAAACTCTGCTTGATTTGAGACTAGATGGCGTTGTGTGAACGCTGTGGAATATTTATTTATTTTACTATGGACGGTGAAGTGTTCCGGAGTCGGGGGATCAAATTATATGACGACAATAAAGAGACTGTTTGAATTACTGTATGACGTATTTTATTGCAAATAAACATTCATGGTTTTTTTTTAATTATATGTGACACACAAAGTGATTTCTACAGCTAAAACTTTGGAAGAGCATAATAATATCTGACCAAGTAGACAAAAGAGTGATGAATGAAATAAACGCTGCTTGCCTACTTTGTACTTTCTCTTCACTTGGCTTAGCTGAACATTAGAATACAACTTGAAAATTGCATCAATTTAGTTCCCATAGTCTCGGAGTAAAATTACTGTCATATCCAAACTGACAGACTGTCAGTCAGACAATTGGTTTGATGGACAGACGGACAGTTGGATAGACGAACAGACCGAAATTGATAAGGTTAAGTTATTGCCATTTTGTTACGGTATCCTAAAAAATAAGTATGTAATCCTACTAATCTTATAAACGCGAAAGTTTGTGGGGATGTTTGTTACTCTTTCACGTAAAAACTACAGAATGGATTTTAATAAAATTCGATATGGAGTTAGCCGAGGCCCTGCATTAACACATAGGCTACTATTATGCCTGTATTCTCACGGGAACGGGACCTACGCGGGTGAAACCGCGGGACGTCTGCTAGTTGAACATAGTTATTCAACATTAACTTCTGTTGTAATAATAAAGAAAGACTGCACTAAAATATTTTAAACAATACGAACCATTCAGCACATAACGTGCTTTCACATGATTAAGCCTTTTGACAAACCACACTCGAATTCAAAAGGACCAATTGAATGGCTGAAGCCTAAATTAATCAGTGGTTTCGCCCAATACCTAGTATTATAATATAAAAGCCGATTTAACACTCTGTAAACGTCATTCATGAACAGGATATAAAGGGTGGAAGTGACATAATTGCACATAGGTACTGATATCATGAGTAAATTTCTGTACCTACATGATTTTGAAAACAAAATTTCAATTCGGGGAGCGTAGATAATTTTTGTAGGTTTTTTCCTAATTTTAACAATATTTTCTGATGTTATGTTTGCTCAAAACTGTATAAAACCTCATTTTTAAATAAGTTAATAAGATTTTACCTCAAAAAGTAAATAAGCTTCTTCTTTTTTAATGTTATAAACCAGTGCTTGACTGCAATCCCACCTGATGGTATGCAGTGATGCAATCAGTGATGGTGAAGCGCACTGGTTTATTAAGAGCCCAATCACTCTAGCCTTGAAGATGAAGACACCTAAATTATAATCGGATGGGAAGACCGCAGCAGGCAAGTTGTTCTAGTCCTTCGATGGACGCGGTTTTATTTATCATCATCATCATCATCATCATCATTTCAACCTAAAGAAGTCGAATACTAAATATAGGTCTCTCCAAGTTTCGCTACAACGATTGGTCCTTCGACTTGTGACAGTCTTGCATCTTTCAGAATTCCGCGACCCTCACCACCATCATCGGTTCACCTTGTGAGAGGCTTTCCAACGCTGCTTTCATTTAAAGTCTTATTAATTTGAACAGAAATCACGAAATACTACTGCAGTTCAAAAAAAATTTGGAAAACCGACGATAAATGTTAACGTTATTAGGCCCAGCAGTGCTATTCTGAAAAGTTTGCACTGTTGTGCACTTCTGAATCCGCAGTGAAATCATGTGAAATTAAAACATCGTATTCTTTAATGGAGTGATTTCGACACTGGCGCCACCAAGTGGTGATCAAAGTGAGACGAATTAAAACGGGTGAGTATTTTGACGTTGACATGTGAATACCGAAACTTCTACAAGCGACATGAGAAGCGTAGTAAGTATGACTCTCGAGATGATTTGGGAAATGACTTTCGAAGTGATTTACCATTTACAGAATAGCATAGCAGAATCGTGAATCGCAGTGTGATTCTGTTAAAATTACGCCGTGAAAATGTAGGTGAAGTGAAGGCGTATTGAGCTGTCATTTTATACTAATGCTAGGCATTGACAGCTCATTAAGTTCTCACGGAGTGACTTTTACTGAATTGACTGGTTGAACTGTGATGTCTCGATGTACGGCGACCGCCCTTTCACCCTGTGATTTACTGTGAACGATTTTATAACGATTCATCGAGCTTGGGTGCAATTTTAATCCGTTCAGCGGGATGTTTGGAAATTTATGTGGGATAATAATATTCTATGGATTTATTTTAGGAGTAGGTACGAGTATGTGACATTTATTGAAATTTGACTACTTCTATAAGCTAGAAGATCTAAATTAATTTCAAATCAAATCATTTATTTTGTCAAAAATAGGTTGGTTTACAGGGAGAATGTGCTCACTATGTTTTACCAAGTGATGGCATTCAAAATCAGAAAAAAAACACAAAACACATAAATTTATACATAAATTAATTACAGACAAGTAAGTTAGGTCAATGTTTTTTACATGTCAACGTTTTATTTCAACTAAATGGCACCGGTATTGGAAGCCTTTGCCCTGCAGTGGGCCAACACAGGCTTATATAATAGTATACTAAGGGAAGGTTCATATCTGACGGAACATGCGTCGCGTATTATCGGTCGCGTAACGCCAGAACAGACAAATGTATAGAAAAACACTTGACGGTTAACACTCAACAGACGATGCGTTAAATAAAATATAAATAAATATTCCACAACTTTTTCACACAACGCCATCCAGTCCCAAGCTAAGCTAAGAGCTTGTTTTATGGGTATTAAACAGCTGATAAACATACTTATATATTTCTAAATACGTATGTATTTACGTATATATTATAGATAAATTACACCCAGACACAGAACAAATGATCGTGCTCATCACACAAACATTTGTCCTGGGTGGGAATCGAACCCACGACCTCCGGCATAGCAGTCAGGGTCACTAACTACTAGACCAACAGGCCAGTCAAATTAGTGCGTCGAGGTACATTGTCGCAAACGCTCGGCGCATGTTCCGTCAGATATGAACGTTCCCTAAGACTGTAGAGTTTGTTTTTTTTTATAGACATTAATCGCTGGAAGAAGCAATCGGATTGAAGAAAAAATATTTTAAATACTTAAATCTCCTTTTTTAGTTGCCACAAAACACAGTACATCACTATCTACACCAGAATTATGTTGTTGGCGACTGGCTGGAACTTTGTTATTAACCTTTTTTAATTTTTGTTTTTTTTTATGGTTTGTTCTTTTATAATTTTTAAAACTGTGACTTTTGCTTCGTCTTGGTGTCTGTCAAAGAGATTTAAAATACTATAGAGCGGGCATGTCAAGCAAATGTCATAGAAAAACTTTGATCCCATGTCTCAGTAACGCCATCTAGAATAATATATGAATATTGGAGCGGAAGCGGAGCGTAATACAAAAAACTCATAGACTTGTATCCAGCAGGACACACTTTTTCGGACGAAAATTTTGTTTGTGATGTCCGGTCTATAGGTATTGAATGACTTTGGTTTACATAGTTTTACTTACTAAAATAATAAAGCTACTCTACTTAATAATCACCATCATTTTCCTTTAATATCGTCAGTCATACAGTCCACACGCTCACCAACATATGTAGAAACTTAATGCTTTTTCCTACCACCTTTAAATTATATTAGCGTCCATCTGTAAGACTCGGTATCTGTTTTCATTATGAACGAACGCTTTCTTTGCAAGACTTGCCTTTTAACGCGGTTACAGCGAAAGTTAAACAAAGGTTCTATATCTTTCTTTGTTCGCAGGCATACTATGTATTTTACGAACAAAGAGATTTAAAATACTATAGAGCGGGTATGTCAAGGAAATGTCATAGAAAAACTATGATCCCATGTCTCAGTAACGCCATCTAGAATAATATATGAATATTGGAGCGGCAGCGGAGCGTACTACAAAAAACTCATAGACTTGTATCCAGCAGGACACACTTTTTCGGACGAAAATTTTGTTCGTGATGTCCGGTCTATAGGTATTGAATGTCTTTGTTTACGAACGACTACTTAGATGACTAGGATACTTGGTGGCTTTGACAAATGCAAGGGAATGATATAATATTTATTCGCTTTATTTAGCTTACTTACATAGTTATTAAATACCTGAATGTTTATTTTTTTGTGACTGTATTTTCTCATTTCATTGACGTACCAATTTTTCACATTACAATGGGTATTACGATATGCAGTTTACTAGCAACGTTTTTGAATCCAGGAGAATATTGTAATGTCTCTCATTACTCGTATAATTAGCTTACTTTAATAAGTATTAAATACCTAACTACTTTTGTGTGTACCTAAGTGCTTATTATTGACAACACACATACACATATACATAAAGCTCACGCCTTTTTCCCATGAGGATAGGCAGAAAGTACTGAGCTCCATCTGCTACAAAGACATTATTGACGAGATTCTTCAGAAAGGTCAGGTGTGCAGCACTCAGTATTGTGTATGTCAACATGTATGAATGTAAAAGAAGTATGTTTTATTGATAAATGATATTTATTTCTGTAAATAGGTTCATACAAACACTTTTACTTGTTACGTATTGACCAACTGACGATGAATATATTGTCTTGAAACCGGTAACTTGTTCTCAACTTAGCTTATTATTTTTGAATTTGCATGTCTTGTGTACATAATCAAGCGTTGTATATGTAAAGGCTTATTGAGATTTAGTTTACATGTTTAACCGTAATTAAGTTTACCTATAGTGGTTTAATTTGTCATTTGTTTTAGTATATTGGAGTTTATTATTGTATCATATGTTTATCTAATGCAGACACGGAACATATGTACATAATATATGTACTTCGCTTATAAATATAAATGTCAAAATCATGTGCTTTTAACTTATCATACAATGTTGCTGAAAAGTTTGTTATGCCAAGAACTTTGCAGTAAGAACACTTTCAACTAATTATAGTCATTCAAGACGAGTGGGCGTGTTGAAGGACTTTAAAATTTTTGATATTCAAAGTACCAACCAATTCTCAGTCTGATTTCTGTAATTGAGTTGCGATTTTTTTCTTTTGTCTCGAAAAAAAAAACGATTTTCGGAATCAGCCCCTTTGAATGACCCGGTTAGGTCCGTATGCCATTTGCATAAGTTTTAATCAGTACAACTAAATATGACATGAAGTCATTTAAGTACCTCTAATAGCATATAGAAAACACAACCACCAGTAAGCTATCATTTAAAAACTAATCTACACTAACTACAAACACACTAATAAACACACATTTAAAACTATTTTTAGCTATGCGGGATGCAGAACAAAACAAAACTTTAAAAGTGAATAAAAAAAGACCTTCTTACTCACCGTACCAATCTAAGATCATCATTAAAGTATTGAAATAGTCCCCAGTAGCAACCGTAAATGTATGCTACTAATTACTCTCAAGGCCTATTCAGACCTAAGCGGTATTCGCTACCGTCTGCGGCAGAGAAAACCCAGTGGGTATGCGGTAATATTACTGTTCACACCGAAACGGATTTCGCTATCCTTGTGGGTAGAATAACGCGCGGTAGTCGAGTGTCGCTCATAGAGGTAAGAAATTTTCGCCAGTTAGTCATTTCTGAGTCGCCAAAGAATATAGACGTCAGTCACGTTGCACAGCGGCATCGAATATCACTCAGGTCGCTCTAGCCGCGGTACTTGATACTAAATACCTGAGCGAAGTCCGCGCGGTATGTACCTCTACCCACAGCGGCAGCGAATAACGCTCAGGTCGCTCTAGCCACGGTACCTACTTTATACTAAATACCTAGCGAAACCCGGGCGGTATGTACTTCTACCCACAGCGGCAGGGAATATCGCTCAGGTTTGAATAGGCCTTCAGACTAATGGTAAAGGTGCGTCGTAGATAGGCTACTTATATGCAAAACCCAGTAAGTGCTTTAAACTAAAGAACAATATTACTGGAAACCTTCCAATAACCCTAAAATCCCAAAATGAATTATTAATCGGACGGTTGTATTGAACTGATTTTCAACATTCTGTAAATACATGAGATTTGAATTATTCTGTAAAAATGCATTTCTTGATGATTTTATTACTTTTTTTGAGGTAGGTAGGAGTCCAAAACAGCTTTTTAGATTTTCAATAGTCTTTATTGTATTGTTAGAGCAAAAAATCGATAATTTTAAGTTCCTACACTTTTTTGACTTTTAGATAGTACTTACCTATGTGATAAAATTAATAGGACTTAGAAATTTTTTAACGAGAGTATTTAAACTTTTAATGTGACCTTGAAATAACTTTTTAGTACCAACTTGTAAACACATACTGGTTTTTGGTACGGGGCAGCCGTGGTGTCAACTTTGAATATGGATGGGAAACGGTAACCAAGGTAACCGCCCCAATGCCACAACATTGTTACATCGTTGGGTGACAAAATGTTTACCCCGGATTATGTTTGGCATTTCCTCTGGTTTTACCTACTTACGTTTTTTTATCGTAAACTTATGTGTAGCCATCATGACATCGTCATAATTATGACCATCTTGTGACGGACGTAACGATTAAATGATTAAGAGAGTATGATGGCAAGGTAACTTTTCCATTAAACTGACTGATATTTTTCTTTGTATATAACTTCAATTCACTAGGTACTTCGATATTGCTCAAAACAGCTAAATCGCATTTTTTCCTCATAAAAGTCTACATCTTATCTAAACATTATCTTTCCCGTATACAAAAACCCATTTTCTTTACAGAAAGAAGTTATCGATTCGGAAACTTGTCGAAGTCGGACGTACCAATCGTAAACCGATATCTCGGATCATTTAGCAATCTCATTTTTTTTCCCGGGATTAATCGTACATTTTCGAGGGTAGATTGAAAGGTGTATAATGACATTAATGACATAAGTATCTAGGTCAGACAAATACAATTCCTAATATTATTAGTGTACAGGCTAAGTGCTTATGACGTCAATCCATTCTCGGTGACATACAGCTGTAATGGACGCAACGTAGGTATTATATGATATACGTATTTACATATATGTACATGAAGCAAGTTTTACACTATAATGTTGAAACACTCGGGCCATGGGGTCCGAATGACCATGTTTTCCATGACATTGCCAAGCGGTTGATCGACTCTTTACGTGACCAGAGGGCTGGCCTTTATTTAGGTCAGAGAATCAGCATTGCCATACAACGTGGCAATGCGGCCAGTCTGTTGGGCACGTTTCCCGTTGACAGCGATGCGGATGAATTTTTCTGATGCCTTATAATTATTTTACTTTTCTTTTTGTTTTTAATAAGTATGTAGGTATGTAATAAAATATTGTTTTACTATACATATTATGTTTAAGTTCTTTCTTTCTATTATTTTCATTATTATTATTTTTTTTTACTTTCCGATAGCTACTTAATGATATATGAGACCCATTAATCAATTTATTAATGTTTTCCATAATCAAATGTATTCTTAGATGGTAAATTTATAAATTAGACCCTATGGACCCTGTAGGGGACAGCAATGGAGTAAGGATAGAGGAAGCCAAAGGAAAGAAAAAAATATATTTCTACTATTACCAGAATGACTTCATTTTAATTAGATTCATTCTGTCTTCTTTTATTAATTTTTTTAACGTTGATCAATCACTTCTTTTGTGGCAAATGAACATGTTTTCTGTTTCAGTCAGATTGAGTTTTTAAAAGGTCTAAGAGTATTTACTGTCCGATGTTATGTTGGTTGCTGCTAAGTTTTACTTTTCAACTTGACATTAACTTCATCCATATTTTCTAAGAAACCAACCCTCATTATTTTCTTTGGCAAAATTTTCGCTTCGCACAACCATTGCGTACCTACGTTGCGTCCATTACAATAATTGCTTCGCTATCACTTACCGGCTGGAAATTGAACTGAAACCGACGCCGATCCTTCGGGTAGAATTGTCTCAAACACCTCTGTAGAGTTAGATTTTATATCATGCACAAACAAAAGGGAAGAATAAGCGATGGAAACTAATTTCTAAGTTTATTGCGTACTGTACAGCAGTAAATTAAGTCATGAGTCAACGCACAGCAAACGATTAATTAGGGTAGAAAAATCTATGGGCTCTCTGAACGTTAACACTTTAAATTCTTAAGATTTAAGGATGTACTAAATTATTTTAAATACAGAACACATTGCTTTATTTTTAAAAAGAAATACAAAATGCATTCATAAATTCGAAACCAGATATAAATTAAAAAGTAAACAAACAACTACAACTATTCTATTAGTACGATAAGATTCAGGTTAAGACTAAAAAAACTCTGGTAAAATTTGGTCCTTGTAATGAAAAAGATTAGAAAACAAAATATTAATTAGATTTTATAAATTGTAATTGTACTGCAGTTCCGGACCGCAAACAAAACAAAACGTTCGATTTTTAAACTTTTCGTCAGAATGCTTCTTGTAAAGAGCCCCCTAGACGATCACTTTTATTATACATATTGCACATTTCGCAATATAATTGGTCGTCTGGGGGTGTCTTAGAGAGAAATTTGCATAGAATTATTGTCACCAATTTAAAGATTTGACTATCTAATGGCTGATTTTTAAATAGTCCATCACTTATATCTAAATAAATAAATTGGTGGTTTCACATCGCACAAGTTAGGTTCAGTCTGGTTAGGTACCCTCAGATTTTTTTTTAATTTTACAGAATTGGAAAATACTAATTAGACGCCCACACTGCACTGATCCATTCATGAGTCAGTCTAAGCAGTGGCGGACTCTTATCTGTTAAATTACAATACAAAATCTGTCAAAACACCATTTTTGTTCTTCAGATGTAAGTTATTAATCGATTTAAAATAAGACCTTAAGTCTTGATTAAGGTAATTTTAATTAAAATGCTTGTTGAAATGTACTAAGTACTTTTAAGAAAAAAAATACACATGTTGAGAGGAAAAAGTGCTAATTCTAGTAATTTTGTGTAGGTACTAAATATTACATTTCTTAAATATCTTGTATTACAGTCATAACAGGGGAGTTTATTTACTTAAAGATATCCTTAGGTTCCTTAGATATTTTTTTTATCTTTAACATATTTTTGTGTTTTTCTATTTAAAAATAAAGCAATGCATCCTTTCAGTAAAATAATTTATCTTAAGGATTTAAAGTGGTTAATTCTATACATCCGAGTTGTATCAATTTACAATTTTAAAAGCAAAAAAAAGAAACAAATCATTTCTTTTTAATATTAATAATTTTAGCGCGTTTTTTTTTTATAGTATACTAAATTTTGCTGTGTGCTTCATTACTTTGGTTACATTTCACGCCATTCTGTGATAAAACTTTGTAATTAAGTATAAATAATTCGAAACAAAATAGGTCTTGTATCCAACGAGTTTAAATTCTAGTTTTATTAGTTTTTAATAAGGATAGGTATGTCATTATCTATAGCAATTAGAATCAAAACTATGATAACGATATATAAAATAGCGTTTGAATCACTATACAACTTGTTGAAAGTACAAATTTTTACAAATGCCATTGAAATATAACCAAATTGTCTAGACTAAACAATCAATTTATTTATTTATAGGTTTTCTAACAAAATCTATATCCAGTAGTGGAAATATCAAAATTAACTAATCAACAATCTGACTCTATGTATAATCATAGACAATAGACATGCTAAAAACTGGTAGTAAACTTCATGCTATTATAATTGAGAATACCTATATATTGATATTATATACATGCGCTAGAGACTAGAACGAACTAATAACCAATAATAATTAACCTAAAATTACCTAATAAGTAGTAATTTGACCTGTAAAATTTGGATGGATCAAGAGAATTCTGCTTCGGGAATTTTTATATGCGGTAATAGCCCATGGCTGTGGCATCGGCCCTGCGATCGAGAGACCACGTATAATATTTAGCGTAGTTAGAGAGGTAAACAAGACTACTAGTGATGTGCAATGCACATTGTCATTTGCGAGTAAACTTTAAGAAAAAATAGGAGTCTGTACCTAATTACCAATCAGCTTTGAATAATTGTGGTAATCAATGTTTATTCCTTTTCCGTAGAAGAAGAGACTTTTGATCTGCAGTAGGACAATAAAAGGCTGATTAAACTTGGATACAATAATAAAAAAAATTAGAAAGGCATATTATAGTTAATTCTTGAGAATAATTCAGATTCAGAATCAGATTTCATATATTGAACCCATTATATATATTTTTTTTTTTTCATTTAAATAGATCATATTGATTGTATCAGCAAACTCCATCAAAAAATCCCAACTCTGATGATTCAATTACTTTCAATATCGTCAAACAAAAACAAATCACCCCTTTCCAAATAATCAGTATTGTAAAATGAAATTCGGTATCGCAATCAGCGAGACCCATCATGCTTTTGTAACGATTCAAGAGAATTAATATCGTACGAACCCAATATTTTCGTTCAATCTCTAAAGATCTTCGTTTTGATTATATCGCGGATCCAATTTGACAGGTCAAATCACAGCGGCTTAACTTTTGCTATTGGAATGTCTAATAAAATAATATTCATTTGAATGTATATATTTCAACGTATAAAATAATTATCTAGATCTACTAATTTAAAATATCTAGATTGAATCTAAGTATACAACATCTAGGTTCATATTTATTTACACATTTCTATGTGAGTGTCCCAATATAACATTCTGAGTTGAGTCGGCGTTTATTTTATTTAGAATTTTAAGCTTCGACAAAATTGAGTTAAATGGGACTATCTTACATATATATAATACCTGCTTATTAGTATTTTGTACGGTTTTCACAATGCCTTATGGTAGCCCTATGTTTACGTCCTTTGATTTTGAAAAGAACCGTACCCTATCATAGGGACGACGAAATCAATTTAAATAATAATCTAACTTAATATATTATTTAAATTTCTTACTTTGATCTCGCTGTTACCTAACCAAAGTTTCTATAAAATTAGAATTGTAAAATTAGATGTTCAGAATATTTTTTTTCCAATTTTTTTTTCTATAAATCAGTGGAAAGTTTCCCTGATCTAACATTGTAAGAATTAATTTATTGTCATTAATTGTTTATCAATGAACGTGTACAGGGCGTCACCATTGGTCATTGTCATCATACCTAATGTACAAGAGTGATACACTTCTTAAAAAAATAGTACCTATAATATATTCAAAAATCTTACCTCCTAGTAATTCTGGATCTCCAAGATTGACGTAGAATAGTACATCTTTCTCGTAACTGTCCTCTTCTATTATGTGTAGAGGAATGAATTTTCTGTAACAAGAGACAAAGAAATTGGTTAAAAGCGGGTATTTATTTATAAACATTTATGTTAGGAAAATAATATACCATAGGGCAATGATATTATAAGTAAAAAGGTGTATATAGGTTTTATCATTGTTTATCACTAACAATAAATCAACTCCAATTGTAACTTGAATATAAGAAAGGAAATATGACTCCTCCAATCTAACCTAACCGAAGAAACGTCTCAATCCAAATTTAAATAAAGACAAAAGGCGTTCCTTTTTCAAACGAACTTAAGGATAACATTGTTCTCTTTTTAAACCACCAAGTTAGAACAATTTACGCATGTATATTATCTTGTTTCGCGTAAAAGTTGTTCCACTTTTGAAAGCAGCCGCTTCCACGTTCCCACAGATTAAATAATAAATCAGACGTCATGACTACCCGCTTTGAGTATAAATTTTAACATTTATCAGTTTGTACAGAAAATTATCTATTTCGGCACAGTTTCTGATAAGTTAATGGAAACTTACAATGTATGAGTTTTACACGGATGTCTATGGTTTTACGTTATAAGCTTTTAAACATCTCAACGAAAAAAAAAATAAGTGATAGTAGCTACTTCTTTATTAAATTTTAAACAGTAAATGTTAAATTACAATAAAACTACAACTGACTTTAAAAAAAGTTGTTTGTTTTAACATTTCAATCGTGTCAATTAGAGACAAAAGAAAGACAATGACAGCGCCGACTCCGGTGTTTTCTTTGGGTTTAATTTAATGAAATCGTACGAAACACTGAGTAAAGTTATGCCACCAACACCACCACCGCCACCGCTTGCCATTTATAATTGTAAGCAAAACCAAAGACATTCAATACCTATAGACCGGATATCACAAACAAAATTTTAGTCCGAAAAAGTGTGTCTTGCCGGACACAAGTCTTTGAGTTTTTTTTAGTACGCTCCGCTGCCGCTCCAATATTCATATATTATTCTAGATGGCGTAACTGAGACATGGGATCAAAGTTTTTCTATGACATTTCCTTGACATGCCCGCTCTATAGTCTTTTAAATCTCTTTGAAGCAAAACAAATTAATTGATTGTAAATGCATTCTGCTAACTGACCAAACAAATTCATAAATAAATAACATGAACCTTTGGAAGATGTACGATTAAACTGAAGGTAGCTTCACTCCGTATTTTTAATAAGGCAGTAAATGTTAAAGTGTTGCTAATATCGATCATATTTTATAGGAATTATTGAACTCTGACGTATCTCACACGCAGTTGTTTATTTATTCTTTGTGCATTTAACCACTTTAATGATATTCTAACTGTTACAATTTTTAGGAGAATTAATAATAATTTATTGTATACTTGAAAAACATCGATTGATTTCTCGGAGCATTTATCATATGGGCTGGTGCTGCCAGATGTCAGCTTTGGACTCGGTGGAGAGGCGTGCAAAGAGGCTTATCGGTGACTCAGACTTGGTTAGAACCAATCTGCAAAGCCTTGACCATAGCCGTAGGATAGATAGCCTTTCGGTTTTCCATAGGATACATTTTGGAGAGTGTGCATGGGAATTACATGACTTGATTCCGCCATTACCTTTCTACCATCGGACAACCCGGCGTACGGCGAGTGTCCACCCTTACATCGATGGCACTCCCACGATTTGGACAAAGCCTTTCGCTTCGTCGTTTATACCGCGTTCATCGAAGGACTGGAACAACTTGCCTGCTGCGGTCTTCCCGTCCGATTATAATTTAGGTGTCTTCAAGGCTAGAGTGAATAGGCTCTTAATAAACTAGTGCACTTCACCATCACTGATTGCATTACTGCTTACCATCAGGTGTGATTGCAGTCAAGCACTGGTTTATAACAAAAAAAAAGAACATAAAAAATAAACATTATCTATATATACATATAAAAGAAAGTCGTGTTAGTTACTTCGCTTATAACTCAAGAACGGCTGAACCGATTTAGCTGAAAATTGGCAGGGAGGTAGTTTAGAGCCAGGAGAAGGACATAGGTGACAATTTGAAATTGACAAGTCTTAAGCTAAACCCAAGAAGGTAAGGTTGTCAATTTATAATACGCACCTACGTTCTGAAATTTATTTTGTTACTAAACTTAGAGGTTCTATGTAGCATAAAAAAGTCTTATATTTCAGAAATCAATTTACGTAATTAGCAATGATGACAGAGACGAACTTTAATAATTCTTTGCAAATAGAACTTATTTTACTGTTAGGACTTTAATTAAAGTAGACCGGGAAAACTATAGGCATAAATTATTGTATGTAACATAGAGGCAATAGTTCAGATTAAAATTATGAATTTAGTATTTTTTAAATCAATGCATTTTAGTAAGGGAGTTAGGTTAGATAGTTGGGTTAGCTATAGGATAGGTATGGTCAGTTAAGTTAGGTTAGGTTATATATATGTTGTAATTTAAAAGTAGTAGTAGTTATTATTGGTTTGGATTTATTTGTTGTCGTCTTATTCAACGTATGTATAACTAATAGGTATAAAAAAATAATAATAAGATCAATAAATTGACTCTAAGGCACAACGAAGTTTGCCGGGGCAGCTAGTAATTATTATATTTCTATATCAAAGTTAAGTGCAAGCGGATGATTAACACAAGTAAAGGCAGTCTAAACATTCAATGGTTCACTCTTTTTAGCTGTCAGGTGGCCATTGATTACGTCATAATATCAAGACTCCTCCGTGCCTCGAAAAACACTTTAAGCCGCTGTCATTTGTAGATCTTCGACAGTTGTTACGGGTTGTCAGAAACCCGAAAGTCTGACAACCAGTTAAGCCAAGAAGTATCGTGTTACTCAGTTACTGGGTTTTGGAGGTCAGAAAGGCGGTCGCTCCATATACAACACTGGAATTTAGCTGCATGCGGTTAAACTGGAAGCCGAACCTAACTTAGTTGTAAAAATGCTACATAGATGAAGACTCTTTCTAGCTATCAATATAAATTAAGATTTAACATAGTTCATGTACAGACGAGAGAATATGTCAAATTTTCCCAATTGAATATGAACCTTATCCTGTTTGGCATAAAGTTGAAAAACGATCAAAGAAATTTGACACATTGGGGTAACTTGATGTGCTGTCGTCTGTACATACGCCAGCACATCAACCTACCCCAAACTGTTAATATTTCCTAATTGAACATAAACCTTATTGTGTTTAGAATAAAGTTTTTTTTTTATATTACTGATAGGCACGCGTTTGACCACTATCTCACCTGATGGTAAGCGATGATGTGGTCGACGATGAAGCACGCTTGCCTAGAAGCAACCTGTTCACTCTTGACTTGAAGACCCCTAGATTGTAGCTATCAGGAAACACCGACTCCGGCAGGGAATTCCACTCTTTAGCTGTTTGCACAATGAATGTGTTTCCATAGCGTTTAGTACGTATGGTTGGGATATCTACCATTACCGGTGGCGCAGTGCCGTACGTCTGGTGGTCTTTTGATGTACACTCTCCGAAATATAACCGATAGAAAACCGACAGGCTAGCAACTCGGCGTTGATGCTCAAGACTTTGAAGTTTTGACTCAACGAGTGCATCATTGCCGATGATCTTCTTGGCTCGTTTCTCAAAATACTCAAGCGCATCAAGCTGGTTGAACACCTATCAAAGAAATTTAACACGTTGGGGTAGGTTGATGTGCTGGCGTCTGTACACAAAAAAAAAACACCGTTTCCGCTCCAATTCCCAACAGAAACGAAACCACCACAGGAAAAAAATAACAATACGCTAAAACGGAACACCCTTTACATAAAAACTGAATTAAGATGACGTCAAACATTAAAAGCTTTCGGTTTGACAAAGACACCGGATTCTTTTGAATCCATTACAAGTTGTCAACGCCAGTCCTATTGATTCTATGAAATGATAATGTAAAAAGAACGAAATAAATTGTATTATTACCGAGTTTGTTCGTTCACGCTCCGGCGATCTGAGCAGTTCCATTGTCTTATAAGCGTGAAGATTTTGATTTGGCATTTACATTTTGTTCTTCAAAGATATACAGATATATGGCTGAGAAGTATTCCTGCAGGACAATGTGTATCTACGTTGTATAGGGATGATCACTCGACAGTGTTCAACTATAAACTGTCACAGCTAGTTTCGTATGACGTTTCTAGGATGACGTCATCCACACTCAGAGAGATGTGGCTGCCTATCAGACCTTCACAACACAGTGACTGGGTATTATGGTACTCTGTGTAGGCTTTTGGGGTTAGACTTCTCGTAACGACTGTCAAAAATCAACAAACTAAAGCTATTTTTTTTTTATTTATTGTGGAAAGTCTACATGCATTTCTGTCAAACTCTTACTGACCTGAAACAACCTCGGTGTTCGGTCTCACATCTGAAACACTGTACAGACGCCAGCATATCAAGTTACCCCAATGTGTCAAATTTCTTTGATCGTTTTTCAACTTTATGTCAAACAGTATACGCGTGCGTGTATACAGTATGGGGTTCTTCAAAAGGGGAGTAAATAGATTTTTAAAGGGTTGGCAACGCGCGTGTGGCGCCCCTGGTGTTGCAAGTGTCCACAGGCTACGGTAACCGCTTACCATCAGGCGGGCCGTAAGCTTGTTGCCACCGTCGAGGTATAAACAAAAAAAAAAAAACAGAATAAAGTTCATGTTCCATTGGGATAATTTGACACATTGGGGTAACTTGATGTGCTGGCGTCTGTACGTTTAGAACCCTAATTTACCATCCTCCCCCCCCCCCCCCCCCCCTATGGTTGCTAAGGCACGGATGGGTCTTGACACCTATCCACATACCAACCTCTTGTTTTGTTTCGTGTTCAGATAGTTTCTAAAATAATAGGTACTTCGATATTACTCCAAAAGAAAAGTTAAGTACTGTAAAACGACTGGCCTTTTTGTCTAATGGCCCTGACTGCAATGTCTGTGGTCATGGATTCGATTCCCACCCAGGACAAATGTTTTTGTGGTGAGCACGATCATTTGTTCTGTGTCTGGTTGTAATTTATCTACAATATGTATGTATTTAGAAATATATAAGTATATTTATCAGCTGTTTAGTACCCATAACACAAGCTCTCAAGCTTAAATTGGGACTAAATGGTGTAGTATGAAAAAGTTGTGGAATATTTATATTATATTTATATCTTATTATCTATACTTCTATCTTCTATACTAATAATATTATAAAGAGGTAACATTCGATTGTAAGTTTGTATGTAGGGGATAATCTTCGGGGGTGTGTAACGATTGACATAATAACAAAATATCTAACGTTCATTTGACATAATTTCAGTTAACATAATTTTGTTTAACATAACGATCAGTTGACATAATGAATTGTTGATATAATTCCATTTAACCTAATTTTATATGGTATAATAAACATTTTCTATAATGCACATTTGAACTAATATTCAGTTAGCATAATATTTAGGTAGTATAATGTTTAAATTCTATAGTAACGTTTAATATAATTTTGAAACGTCTATGGTTCATGTGGGTTAGGTTAGGTTAGAACCATGACCATCAGCGCGCGAAGGCGAGCGGGCGTGCCACGGTAGCGGACGCCAAGCGCCAGATCCCTTCTATTGTTGGTAAATCATGTGGGTTAGGTTAGGTTAGAACCATGACCATTAGCGCGCGAAGGCGAGCGAGCGAAGCGAGCGTGCCGCGGCAGTGGCCGCCGAGTGCCAGATCTCTTCTATTGTTGGTGAATCATTTAGGTTAGATGAGGTTATTACAGTATGATGTTTTCTGATATTTACTTATTCACTACATAATTTGGGCAGAAAATGAGTAAATATGAAAATTAGGTCAACTGAACGTTATATTAAAAGAATATTATACATATTGAAAATTATATAAAATGAACGTTATACTAAATGTTATTATGTTAAATGAATATTATATGATATGAAACATTAGGTCATATGAATTTATGTCATTTGATATTATGTCATATGAAAATTATGTCATATGAACGTTAGTTCAAGTGAAATTAGAGCATTTGTTATTATGCCAAACATTACACACCCAATCTTCGGACCTAATGATCCAATTTTAAAAACTATTGCACTGGTGGAATGCTAGCCTATTCGCAGATGCCATAGGCTACTTTTTATCCCCGTATTCCCACGGGAACGGGAACTACGCGGGTGAAACTGCGTGACGTCTACTAGTCTATCATATGTACATGCATTTAGAAATATATGAATATGTTTATCAGCACATGGTCTGCTTTGTTTGAGACTAGATGATGTAGTGTGAAAGTAGTGGAATATTTTTTTATTTTAAATACGGCCTACAAAAGTATTACGCATTATATTCATTTATTTGCCCCGTGACATTGCTACAGAAAACCGGTGAAGTCGAAGCAAAATACTGTATACAAAACTTGTAATCTCTATTCATCACAGGAGCCCATTACTGAGATGAAAGTCAGCATCGTAAGCCATTTCACTGATAAAAGTAGAAGCATAGTTGGAAGCACGGTAGATGAGCACGCCAAGTTAGCAAAACTTACGACCGATTTATCAATATGAATAAAAATAGCGGTTTGACACAATTTCCATACTGAAACTGTCAAGTTACCATTTTTTATTTCTCACTTTTATTTTTTCATAGTTGTTACATATATGTAACAGCTATGTGTAACACCTGAATGCAAATGGAGTTATTTTTTCATGGAAGTATGCAAAAACTACCGAACACAACTTTCTACAATTCATAGATACTCCTTTTACTTTGTCTACGTTCAAACGGTTTCGTCATTTTTATAATAAAAATAAAAAAAAGACATTAAAAACAGTTTTCGTCAAGTTTCTTTGTCGTTGTCTCAATAGTCACTTCTACCGCTATCGAATAATGGCATATATATATATTTTTATAGCACAGGTATAGAAATATAGGCAACAAATTAAACAAAAACTAAGGCTTCCACCTTAAGGAAATTGACGCCTCGCTCGCTACTGATTCTAAGCTATAGCTTCTTTCAAACAAACAATCTATCATTTCTTTGGCCTTCATATACTCTTATAACCCTTCATATTTAAACTCCCTAATTAATTATTATTGCCTTACAAGTATAACAAAAACCTCTTACTATTATTCAATTTCTAGCTTTATTCAATCCTCCATTCCCACTACGGTATCGATACATCTCTCCAAAAAAAGCCAACCTACAATTTCACCAGAAAAAAAATCTATAACGTACGAGAACTTGGCGGTTTTATGTTAGTGATGACCCCCAAATACTCACAATTAAGGTTCGCGCGTGATCTTCTTAGTTAACGAAGGTACACGATTGCTCGTATGGACTTACTCACTCACTTAACTTAACCGTTTTCCCCTTGAAAAGGCGGTAGAGAGTGTGAGAGGAATTCTGAGGAGTCCTTTTTGTGGGTAGTTTTCCTTTTGTTTTGAGCGATGGTGGTCGTAATACTTTAGATAGCAAAAAAAAAACCCATCAACAGCAGATGGCGAATTTGTCATTTTGAGAATGTCCATATTCTGATCTAAGTCTTAATGTTTCAAATATTACTTTACAGGAACGAGCGGTGGGATTTATCCCTGATGAAGAGGTGGAAACAGCTTCATGTTAGCGTTTCTTCTAGTATAAATTGAATTGATTATGTGTTTTATTGATTATATTGTGTTTTATCATCAATCATTTGTTCTGTGTCTGGGTGTAATTTATCTATAATATGTACCTATGTATTTAGAAATATATAAGTATGTTTATCAGCTGTTTAGTACCCATAACTCAAGCTCTTAGCTTAGCTTGGGACTAGATGGCGTTGTGTGAAAAAGTTGTGGAATATTTACATTTTATTATTTATAATTTTCCAATAGTATGGACTACCTATGTCTGAAATAAATTTTATTATTATTATCATATTGATGGTAATATGATTTGACTGGCCTGTTGGTTTAGTACTTAGTGACCCTGACTGCTATGTTGGAGGTCGTCGGAACGATTCCCACCCAAGCCAAATTGCAAGAGCACGATCATTGGTTCTGTGTCAGGGAGTAATTTGTCTTTAATATATGTATGTATTAAGACATATGTATATAAGTATGTTTCTCACAAGCACTGCTTAGCTTAGGACTAGATAGCGTAGTGTTAAAGTTGTACAATATTATTATATTATTATTATTCCTACAAAACTAAAATCTATTTAATAATAGTTTTTGTAATGTGGACCCAATTGAAGTGGGTATATAATAAAAAAGCATTTTATGATACTTATTCGTAAAATAGTGGTTAGAAATAATCAATTAGTAGGCCTAAAATAAACGACTGCAAACACATAAATTGATAGGAAGATTTGTTGTTTGTATATGTTTGTATGTTGTTTTTGCAATTGAGTTGTATATGTCTGCACTTATTAAACACCATATTAGATCGTTATTTCTATATGTTAAGCTGATGGCACTTCCTCTCCTATAAAACTTAAGGAAAAAAAACTTTAAGCAATAAAATTATATACAGATTAAAATATATGTCGCCCAAAGTATTGTCTGCTTCTCTGCTGGCCGTTGCAATCTCGATGTGATTTGGCATAGTTAGGCGACAATGGGCTTTTTGACAAATTTTAGTTTGTATTCCCTCATCTAGATTACCTACAAAAAAATATTCGACACATTTTTTTTCTTTTTTCACGTACCTAATCAAAAAATAACGGCGAATCATCGGACGTCACTGGCCAGTACAGTTTATACTAGATAGTGACGTTACAAGCCCCCTCTCCTTAACTTTAATGCGCTTATTCTAAGCAGTTTTCCACCAATTTGAAAAAGAAAAAAATATGTGTCGAATATTTTCTTGTAATCTAGATGACTAACTAAATACCCCATTATAAAAAGATTCAAATTTTTTTCTTGACATTTTAACAACAAAGTTCTGATTAATCAATACATTAAAAGCTATTTGTCACACAACAAACCCTACTGATACAACACTAATTTCCCGAACGAACCTCATAAACAAAATGACGATTATAATCAGTTATCGACATCTAAATGACCTAATACAGTTACCTGCCCATCAATTTACGGTGTGCGGCACGTCTACATCGGCAAGTCTTATCGATTTTTAAGTCAGTCCACCGTTTATATTTCCATGTTTAGAATTGTCCTTCATTTTAACGAACGCTACGGAAAATGTATCTATAGGTACTAAAGTTGATAGTTTAATAAATGCGTCACTTGCAGGTCTTGGAATTTCGTTGGAAAGCGTATCGGTAAAGATAATATGTTTAAAGTTGACGCATTGCATTTATTTACTACAGGTTCATCCAAAGCACATACAGATATACAAATAGTACATCATACGGTTATACTCTAATAAAAATGAACCCAAAATTGACAACAAAGATAAACAATAATAATAATAATAATACCAGCCTGTTACTGTCCCACTGCAGGGCAAAGGCCTCTTCTCATACAGAGTAGGCTTGAGCATTGATCACCACGCTTGCTCAAGGCGGATTGGCGATTTCAAACTTATATATTAACTATAAGTCCAGATTTCCTCACGATGTTTTCCTTCACCGATGTCAATGATGTCTAAGATAAACTTAGAAAGTACATATGAATCGAAAAAGTCACATTGGTACTTGCCCGGATTTGAACCACAACCTCGTGCATGAGAGGTTGGCGCCTTAACCTCAGGGCCATCACGATGTTAATAATAATACTGCTAAATTTCTCACTTAAGTCTAGATGTACATTCAATTATTAAAAAAATTACCAAAAATTTAAAGTTAGTAAGTACGTAAGTTGATGTGCTAGCGCCTGAACGTAGAATTAATTATCAGTTTAACTATATTGTGCTCGGCTTGTTCCTCACGATGTTTTCCTTCACCATTTTTAAAGCAAGTGATCATTACACAATCCGCACATGAATCCGAAAAGTTACGAGTTGCGTGCTTTGGGTTAGAACTTGAGCCCTATGACTTGACAATCCTCTAGTCACACCTCTAACCTATCAAAGTGAGAAGGTTGGATAATAAAAACATCATACATTGTCTTAATTACACAATCATTTATAACAACCAACGTACCACAAGGTCGTTGCCTTGCAAACAGCTAACCTATTTCGCTTAGCCGCGTTAGTAGCAACTTGTAAGTCATCCCGCCATTTGCGAAGTGACAAGCGAGCGAAGATACAAATAAATCTAAATGAAACATGAATTATTCATAATGAATAATGTCGTTGTTTACCTGCAGAGAAAATGGTGACCGAAAAATAATACTGTCGGAATGTTAATCATTGTACGTATCTACTTCAAGTGATATTATCCTTACATCATTGTTATAAAAGAGATTGTTTGTTCGTAACTCAAGAACTGCTTGACTGATTTTTTTAAATCTTAGTATTTTATTACTCCAGAACTTTTGAAGTTTCAGTAACTAGGTTGTAGAGGTTAGATAGTCATTCTATACAGGGTGAGTTTGAAATAATGCGACAAAATAAAATGAAATGGGTGCTTCAATTATAGTAACATAGTAATTATAACCTGTTTTTTTTTTACAATTTAAATCGTTAAAAAAATAAGTACGTGATTATGGTTTTTATATGGTCCATTGACGTTGTTATCTTCATTTAAGTACGAATGATCGGTATTACAGAAAAATAAATAATATAATGCAAATAAAAACTAAAATTTAAATAATCTCTAGTATCAAAAATAAGAAAAACTAAAGTTTTCAAAAATCTCGTCCGACTCATGGCAGTGCAATAATCGTCATCGAGTAATGTTATTATAAGTTGCCGTTCATAGCGGTCATTTACCTAATTTTGCCTATTTTCTAGTGAAGTATCGCGCGACTTTGATTATTTTAACGTTTTTCGTAACACTGTTAAAAGTTCATTAATTTTACATTGTATGATATGTTCTATATTTTCTTGACAACATATTATAGTATTGTATATTTAAATTTGTCGCATCTATTCAATTTCACTGTGTATAAAATACTGATATTAAGCTGCACCCATTTAGACTGGAGGCCATACCATAAACATAGTTGGAAAAAGGCGAATTAAACAAAATAAATGTTACTACAAAAACTTTATCGATTGCGACATAATGTCATGTGCATTTTCTACCTACCAGCCCCCCTAGCCAAGTTACAAACGATTCGTATCTATTCTCTTTCTACAATCGAGAACGCCTCAAATCCCTTTGTTTTGACCACGTGACTTATCACCTTTCGCTAAGTCACGTGGTCAAAACAAAGGGATTTCTACAATCGAGAACGCCTCAAATCCCTTTGTTTTGACCACGTGACTTATCACCTTTCGCTAAGTCACGTGGTCAAAACAAAGGGATTTGAGGCGTTCTCGATTGTAGAAAGAGAATAGATACGAATCGTTTGTAACTTGGCTAGGGGGGCAGTTATACATTTGGGCGATCTATTATGTAGACAAACAGTGATCGGCGCGCTTTCGAACAGAAAAGGATACAAATAGGTACAGAGGCCAGCACTTCAAGCTGATGCAATATGTCAAATATCTGTGATAGTTTTTCAACTTTATTACGAATTGAATAAGTTTCATGTTCGGGGAAAATTTGACAGTTTCGGTTTACGAATTGATTAAGTTTCATGTTCGGGGAAAATTTGACAGTTTCGGTTAGCTTGATGTGCTGGCGTCTGTACATTATTATTTGAATAACAAGTTTTGCAATAATATTAAACATCATTTCAAAATGCACTCTGCATTTCTATTTTTTTCCATTAAAATTTATAAAACACTACAAATCTTTTCAATGAGGGGAATAATTGCATTTTTAACCTGGTTTGCATGAATTTGCAGATTGTTTATGAAACAGGGTTGGTTTCAGTATCGAAAGTTTTTTGTAGCCATGATAAGGTACTTACTTTTTAAAGTACAGACGCCAGCACATCAAGTTACCCCAATGTGTCAAATTTTCCCAATTGAATATATATATATATATATATTCTGTTACGATCAAATAAATTTGACACATTGGGGTAACTTGATGTGCTGGCGTCTGTACCTATTGATTTACCTTTCAATCGTGTCAATTAGAGACAATAGAACGACAACGACAACGCGAACACCGGTGTCCTCTTGGGCTTTAATGAACGAGGTTTGTTCGCATTTGAACATGTGACACCCGAATGGAAACGAAAAAAAAAACTAAACACAGATTACATTTTAAAGTTATAAAGAGGGTTGAAGTGACATATTCTTAATATATTCTTGAGTGAGTAAGTATAGAGCATTCGGGTTTCCTCCGAAAAAGGAAAAGATAAAATGCTATTGCACCATCCAACATTGAGAAGGATCATATTGTTTTGGATAGGAAAGTTATGTCATGCTTCGTTACGAACACGCTCCACTAAAATGTGGGAAACGTCCTCTACAAGATCACATTCAGTACAACTCAAAGAATCACCTTTTTTCATCAGGAATCCGAACTTGTTTAATATAATTACTGCACACCTGAAAGATTTTTTGTGTTTTAAAAATTAAACCTGTACGTACATTTACTGGCCTGTTGGTCTAGTAGTTAGTGCCCCTAACTGCTATGCCGGAGGTCGTAGGTTCGATTCCCACCCAGGACAAATGTTTGTGTGATGAGCACAATCATTTGCCCTGTGTATGGGTGTAATTTATCTATAATATTTTTATATTGAAAAATATATAAGTTTGTATATCAGCTGTTTACCACAAGCTCTGCGTAGCTTGGAATTGGGTGGCGTTGTGTGAAAGTTGTGGAATATTTATTTATTTATTTTTGGATAATACCGGTGAAGGTAATAACTAAGCTTCAAGATATAAATCCGTCTGACACATTCTTAATTTTCTAAGATTTCCCACTAATTATTACACTCCCTAATCTGCCATGATTAATGTTATGTCCAATAACATAAAATATAACTTCAATTTAGTACGTAATGTGCTATTTACGGCCACAAGCGACCGACGACCATAAATTATATTATCACGACGTTAACCTCATTATGGGGTGGGCTGTTTGCTTTCATAATGAACTTGGCACATTATGACAACGTCTTGACAGATGGTCGTGGGTAGTAGAACTTGTTAAGCTTTGAAAAATGTACAAGTAATGTAGTTTTATAACACATTTGCTCGTAAAAGGTCTCTTATTCCACCAAATTCAGTATCGTAATTTATCTCATTACGCACTTGTGCGTTATAGTAATGTAAAACGCACGGTTTTACATTTCCCTCCATGACAAATGTAACCGTCAATACGGTCAACCGCACGGCAGTTGTATCATCTAAACTACAAAAACCACCCTAAAAGCTAAGAATCAAAAGAGCTAACAAAGTCGAACTGTTGGTCTGTTTGTGTGGTAGTCTTTACGCATTCTAAGTCGTTTTGCTCGTAAACGTCACCCTTGCAACGTAAGTAAGTGGAGAACATTTGTTGCTGACTGTATCGTTACGTTCAATAACGGAGGTACCTATACGTAGGTCGAAGTTATGTGTGGCGCAAGTTAAGAGATAGAGATAAGATGGTAGCTTGGTTCCATAAAATTATATTTTTTTTATTGACACAATCATTATAATTACGGTGTTCTACTTTTGCAAAGTTTACTTGTAAACGGGATGCTCGTGCTTTGTGACAATGATTTTTTTTTTGTTTCTTTTTTTTGTTTCTTTATTTTTATAATAGTTATGGTCAATGGCATGTGATGTCAAGGAATGAGAATTGAAGTAAGCAAACTTTTTCAGTACGAATATCGCAATATTCGTAGGTACTAATAAAAGGTTAAGACTCGAATTCACAAAAGTTGCTCAGTACTTTGCAGTAACTAGTTTTCACTGGCTAAAGGAAAAATGTTCCCAGCAACATTTGATTTTCCTTTCAACAATCATACTTATTGCTGCTGTTTGGCCAAAACCATAAGTCGCTTATTTTTCAGATTTAGGCCAAACAAAGCAATTGAAATGGTAAAATGTTCATGTGAAGGAGAAAGGTAGGTCGTAAGGCACAGTAGGCGACAGGCCTATATGTTTCATATTGTAATGTCGTTGGGGTTCGACATGAATCACACTGCTTAAATACATCCAGGATGTAAAGAGACCCACAACGTACCTAAACGGAAACTACATAGTTTTTCCTTGTAGAACATACCTGGGAATTCACTGGTTTTGGAGATATTGAAGGTCAAAGTGCATTATTTGTTTTTTTTTTCATATTGTATTCCAAGTATCATTAGTAAACTTTCTTTCGAACAAACATTATCATCAAAATCAAAAGTAACAACCAACTAGGCTGAGAATCAGCAATTTTTGAACGTCAAAAAATACATAAAGACAGTCCCCCAAAAACGGCCCACCCTACGCACCTTACGCATTTGAAGTTACAAAAATGCAATGGATTCTAAACAAGCGGGCCGGTCGGGTCAACGACCAAGCGCGAGTGGCCATACGCTCAGCTGATCGAAAGCTGCGTTACGTTGTTGCGCTATGCAATGCGCGCAATAAAAAATCTCTTTTTTAAAGACGAAAAAAAAAGTATTTTCCCAGCATTATTTTTTGTAAGTACAGAATGTGTGGTTATCGGCTATGTGATCGGTCTTTTTACACCCTGTTTAAAGAAGATTATAAACTTTTGCTTATCAATGTTCGAAAAGCAATAGCATAATGGCAGTGAATATAGCCTAGTGGTGTGACCGGCGGATTGCCAAATCATAAGTCTTGACTTTTCAGTAGGTATAGGAATACTTTATGATGAAATTAAATATGAAGCATTGCAATAAAAAGCATAATACCTACTGGCTACAGCAAAGGTAATGTTTCAAATATTATGTAGTAAATATTTTGATGAGTATGACAATGTCAAAACAGCGTTATAAGAATTGAGAAAATACATACACAGATTTTGTACAATTGTACTAAATTGCAGTTCCAATAATAACACATAAAAAATGCGTCTCATTGATAATCGGTTAAAATTAGTCCGTCTATGAAAAACTTTTCTAGTCACATTAGTACCGATGCTATCAACCAATCGATACCACTATATTAAGGCTATAAGATATTTACTACTGACGCCATGGTAACCCAATTACCGAGAATCGGTTGGTATAGACTGGTCTAGACGCTAAGTCGGCCAACTGTCACCTAGTTACACAATAATGAACGTAGGTACCTATATAAGGTAAAAGTAAGCCTGTAATCCCCAAAGGATAAGGTAGAATTTGGGGAGTTTGTTCCGCCACTTCTTCTTCCCAGCTAAAGTACTAGGTAGTGGCGAAGGGCGGGCTTTTTGGGGGACTGTCTTATGTAATTTTTACGTATAAAAAGTTTTAATCTTCAACCTAATTAATAATAATAGTTCCTTCATTGACATACTTTGAACATTTTTTTGTATTGATTTATTTGTTTTGATTTTGATTTTAATGCAACTTTGCATTTGTTTTGTGTATTAATTATCTTTTTATTATGTTATCCGAAATAAATCATTTGAATTGAATTGATTTGAATAATAATGTTTCAGAAACTTGTTTGAAGCCTCCAACTTCTGAACTAGGTAAACCTGAATGTCAAGAGTGGCGCCTTCTCCCGTTTTATTTGTCTTAAGAATAGACAAATATGTGACCTAGAGCTAGAGAGAATACAAATTTTAAAACTACTTTTAAAATTGTATTCTCTTCTTTTTTTCTTTCTCTTGTATTCCACTTCTGGAATAAATGAATTTTAGTTTTAAGAGGTACACGTGTACCATCATAGCCATCGTATGGTAACGTTAAATTGCACCCAAGACATGGTCAATAATGGCCATGCATCCAAACTGCGCCTTTTACGTTAATTTTACATATTTAGTAGATAATAAAAAGGATCATAACATTTGCAGTTTGTTCTGGAAGTAATGCACAATAAAAACGAAATGATCTTTAAAAGACTTTTACTTCACTATGCTAAATTGGATTGCATTTTTTTAATACCCTATAGGTACGTACTCTATTTACAATAGCAATTAGACAGAAGTTTAAAAAGATCACACTTTTTTGACGCCGAATTTATTAAAATCTATTTTCACAGCAGCTAGCTATTACACTTAATTGTAATCATTACAACAATTTATTTAAAAAAAATGATGTGAATGTCATTTAGTAAAAAAAAAAAGATTAAAGATACCGGGCTGGTAATCTGCAACTCCACGTCAAAGCGCGTATTTTGCGTATGGGCCATAATCTACCACGCGGGCCCAGTGCGAATTGGTAGATGTCACATATCTTCGAATTTTTGATTCTAGGACATGCCGGTTTCCTCACGATGTTTTCCTTCATATCATTTAGTTATTGTCATATTATTTTAGTTGAAATTACAATGTCAATGATAAACACCTCAAAGAAGCAGGGATGAATATGAATGAATACACGAACATATTCATCGTTTCACTTTTATTCATCTAAATTCGAAATAAAACAATTTAAATAACGATTTGTTTAACTTATCTTTAAAATAAAATGTTCCGCATTCCTACTTCTACGTGCCTCTTTTTACACGACTGCCCCAAAAAAAGAGTGTTATGTTTTGAGGGTTTGTGTATGTATGTGAGTTTCTTTATTCCATCGTAACTTCTAAATTACTGAACTGATTTACATGTATGGCATATCGTTAGAATCCTTGCAATTGTCCCTAGTAACATATGCTATTGAAGAAGTATATTTTATTTTTATTTTAAGTATTAACTTCAAGGTTATTACTTTTTTTTAATAATCAACTTTGGTTTAAATATTATGTAAATATGTGAGCACCATGTATCTTTAAATATACTCATACAATTACCAGCCACGTTGCTTATTTTATATCACTTTGTACCAATCTCAGGATAGCTGTTTTTTTATCGTCCTCACATATAATCTGATAATGTACCTATGCAAATATTGTAAAATCTATTTTAAAAGAGTAAGTATGGAGTTTCTTGCACATTCTTCTCCATACGAAACCACCTTTTGGAATATGCAACTAGAATCATGTTAGTTTAATTTATTTGTAAGTATAACGTTCAAAAGTGCCTGTTTTCAGGCCTAATTGAAATAAATAATTTCGCTTTTTTTTATAGAAATGCAATGCGGTGGGTACAATAAATAACTGAACACCCACCCAGATCTCAGTCAAACTGGACAGAGGACATGGTACCAAATCTATGAAAAGCACCGGTCCATAATCCGAAGTATCTTTTAACAGATAATCTGCTAAGCAGGGCCAAATCCTTATCATCCAAAATTCCTTTTATACCGAGATTTATTCTTCAACAAACGGATTCCGTCAGCGAGGTTTAATATTCTTGCCCTACCTTCGGATAATCCTGTAATCTAGTTAAGAGGTGTATGTCCAATTAGTTCAGCAATGAAACGGTGGAATGAGATTGAAAACGTATACAGAACATGCGTGCTGTTCGTGATTAATTAAACAATTGGTTTTTGCGTGAAAGAGGTGTGAAATATTAACAGCTGCACGGGTTAGGTTAACTTAATTTTACAACCTTGTACCGTGTTTCTGGCAAATAAATAAATTATTATTATTATTATTATTATTATTATTAGACGAAGGTTAAGTTACGGTTACCGAGGTCAATACGTGGATGGGTGATCATTCGTAACAAGATGTGGTCATTGAGCGCCATTTGCAGATCATTGACAGTCATTACATTCATATCTATATATACATATATATATATATATATCTATATATACATATATATATATGTCGTGGAAAACGATATTCTTGAATAATAAGTTGTGAAGTTGATTAACTTAGTACAGAGTCTATGGTGACCAGCGTGACGTTACTTGTCATTTGAAAATGGCGCGAATGTGTTTTCGGTAATGTCACGTGGACAGAGTCGTGCTGGTGCGTGGGAGCTGGGCAGAGCTCAGTTTGATTTGAGACACCGACCAAGACACACATCCAGCACGAAACTGTCAGTTACCTAGACTTGAGTTGTTTTGTGATTAAGATTGTTAAGTGAGGTTATTACTGCAATGAAGATTGCTATTCTACGTTATGAACTCTGTACCACGAAACCCCCATCGGTGTCAGCTCATCGCTCAGCCATCGCTGACGCCGACATCAGAAGTGGCATAAAGAACTTGCTTCCAACTTTACTGGCGAGCTTCACCGAGATGTGATGAGATCTTCGTCGTGATGCACCAGAAGAACAAGATGCAGTGATCGAAGTCTGCTTGCTACATTGGGCTCCATCAAGAGAGTATGCGAGGTGCAAGATGCGAGGCTCCTGCAGCGCGGGTTGGCAGCGCGGCGGCGCGCGGGCATCAGCGCGGCGGTGCAGCGTGGCGCAACTACAGATGTGCAGTTGTGCACGAAATAACTGGTATTTTCTGGTAGTAACAACAATCCGGTGAGTCGTGTAATTTTTGTTTTGATTTCGGTAGGTACCGGATGTTGTCTTGCTAAGTTGTACTATAGTCGCAATTTTAGAGGTCAATGCGAACGTTTATGTAAAGGGCATACCTAGGTAGTACCTAGTAGTACCTACAAACATAGACCTAGTACCGAACGAATTATTTACGAAGTTTTAAATAGTGGCAATAGTTTATTTTATATGCGGGTAGCGCGTAAAAAAGATAATTAATCATTTCAAATAGGTGTGTGATGGTAATGATCGTTCGAGAAATGTTTTAAGGAGGGTATCGCAATCAACAAAATGTTTGTTGGTTAATTCGAAACAAAAATGTGTGGTGGATTATGGGTGTTTACCCAATCAGTTCTTTGTTTTAAAAGTGTCGATACCGCGGGTATGTACAGAGATCCTATATGATTACTTTACGTTATGAATATTGCCATAATTTTAATTAGGTAATGGTTTATCGTGCAGGGGTTGAGTACCCCTTGTGAATTGAGAATTAGACTTCAAACTCAAACCTTATCGTCTATAGGCAAGCCTAAAAACTCAGCCTAGACAAAAGGCAATAAGTAGTGTCAAAGGTCAAAGGTCTAGGAACTATTGGATGCTTACGGCATGCGTCCGTGTCAGTCCCCTATTAAGAAAGCTATTCTTTTAACAAAGCATCTAATAGATAGGCTACTTGAAGTTAAATTAGCAAAGGGCTATTTTAATGCGTTAAATTGACAATAATGCGATCGAGATATTGTTTAGCGTTTTGCCTGGGGTCTGTTCACGTAGCCATATTTTGTTACGTTGTTATACAACAGCGATCGAAGTTGTGACATTTAAAACTCAGTAAGTAAATAGACCGAACCGAACCGAGAAAAAGGCTTCAAAACCTGAACCTTAACCTCTGACGTCAACCTTACAGACTAAGTCGGACGAAAGGAAAGTAGTGTGATAGGTACTCAGTTCAAAAAAACTATTGTGAGGGACTGTTATTTGCCCTAGTTAATCCCTGTTTCTAAAACCTGCTACTTTAGCAAGGGTTGAAAGGCTGCTGGGTGTATAATAAACGCCGACTAAAGCCGGATTTTCCTTGAACATTTCGAAGTGTTCATTTGTGAAGCGTTATGTAAAGTTTCTAGGCTATGATATCATAGCAAAGGTGAGCTGAAGCTTAGTTAAACTGCCTTTCTTGATAACATTCACCATGTTAGGCGGTTCATAGGTTTTTCGTATAGGTTTTCGTTTTTTTCATTTACCCTCACTGTTTTTATTGATGACTAGTAAACAATTTGGTCCATTTATTTGAAAATTGGGACATTGACAGATAAGATAACAAATAATTTCAATTTTACCGACTATACCTGGTTGATTATTGTCTTATTATGAACTCTCAATTTAAATGAGATTGAAATTCAAACTGATGCAAGTGCGGCGCTATTCCCTTTATTTTGTAAATCGTATGGAAACCTTGTTGATATCACCACGGTATCAGAAAGCTGGTTGTTAGCCTAAATTTAAATTGAACAAAGCTTAAAATCGGTTTGACCACAATATTAGGACCAGGTTTTTAAATTAGCTTAATGATTGTGTTTTAATTAAAAATGAGGACAGAAGTCAAACTAAATTAGATTCAAGTATGAATGCCCCGATCACCAAGTTCCTTGAGAATTGAATGACATAATAGTTGATGACAGTGGTAGTGAAACCACATCTGGTTAAGAATAGCTTGTATACTCGTACTCGAAGCTTCGGACCGCACCTCATGAGTAACATGTGGCGATGGATCTATAAGGAATCGTTGGTGCGATTTCTGTCTGTGTTGGTGCACAAAGCGCTTCATGTGTTGTAGCACATATTGCGTTAGATTTTTGAGAGTCGTTGGTGCGATTCTCTTCGTGTTGGTGCACAGATTTTAATGAGGAGTTGAGTATGCATTGCTTATAAATGATGATAAAGAGTAACAGAACTGTTAGAATTACTGTGTTGTAACTTATTGGTCGGACCTTTACTAATTACTAGTGCGCAGTGCGCTGTGAACCTAGGATAAACAAGGTAGTGTAGTTATTAGCGGAGTTCAATACTGTGCTTAGACATGTGAAGTACCAATAGGTTATTATCTTGTTTATTAATGACAGAAATTCATTTGAATAAACTTAAACCGATGTTTCACCGACTAGACGACTGTCCAAGATAGTCGTGAGCGTCTATTAACTGAATTACAATCGCGATTAATTTGTGGTTTACCATTCACTCTGGTAACTTACAAAAGTTCCAACTCGTACTCGTGTTGTTTATCGCTGTCCTTACCAACTCGATCTTCGCGAAGTAAAGATAGTATCGTACGACTATCCGACAGAGTAGTTTCCGCTTTTCTAACCTGTTTCTTCTTCTCGAAAAGCGTGATGGTTTCGTGCGTATGTCAGTAGATGATTGACAGTCAAATTTAGATAGTAGGTACTTTGGGTAAATTCCCACTACCGTGTAAAGAGATCAAACTTCTTAGGTCAATGGTAATGAAAAACGTTTCTCCAAGTCCCGTTTTGATAGTGCCTACTAAAATGAAACTTCAGTGTTAGTAACTTGGTTTACATTAAAACTGAAAAGCCTAGCTTAACTAAGCTTGACCCGAAGTCAAGGTTCTTTTAAACGCTTGCGGGCGACCAGTATGTTGTAAAGTCAAGTCGTAAGATGCCAACCTGTGAAGTTCAAACGAGTTAGAAGAAGAAAACAATGTTTCTGAGGGCAAAAGAACCTTAACAGACCTATGATACGCTTGTTGGCTATCCGGTAAATCCGCATTCATAAAATGCAGTCGCAACTGCATACGTTGTCGTTCAGGGCGTGATGAGCGGCTTGTGTTCTAGCGGGGACCTGGGGCTTGAAAGAGACTATTTTGTACGGTCATGTAATGACTTGAGGGTCGCGGACTCTAGATGAAAAATGTTGGTCGTATCACGAGAGGTGATAACGATATGGGTGGCAATACCGAATTGTCAATAGCTATGGCAGGGCCATGAGTAGTGTGTTTATTTTTGAAATTTGATAATTATGAGGCTTTAAAGAAATTTCCGTGTTTAAGTTCTTAAAATGGCTTAGTTAAAGTTCGTTTAGTTATTGTGAGTACTGAGTAGTCATTACTAATGATTATCTGTAAGTTTTGGAATACATTTCATCTTACTTAACGTATACTCTATGGATTAATTGTGAGTGTTTGGTGACCAATCCAGTTGCGCCGGAGCATGTAAGAGGTGCGCGTGGTCTGCTTTTTATGCGCAGGATATCCTTTCCGAGGGGTAGCACTTACGCGGCTGAGATGGTTAGCTTCAGGGGTTGGATCACAAGCCGATGGCCTGTGTGGCAATGACTAGCCTGTGTGGCAATGACGAGCCTGTGTGGCAGTGACGAGCCTGTGTGGCAGTGACGAGCCTGTGTGGCAGTGACGAGCCTGTGTGGCAGTGACGAGCCTGTGTGGCAGTGACAAGCCTGTGTGGCAACGACGAGCCTGTGTGGCAACGACGAGCCTGTGTGGCACCCGTGAGCCTGTGTGGCACTTGTGAGCCTGTGTAGCACCCGTGAGCCTGCGTGGCACCAGTAAGCCTGCGTGGCACCTGTGAGTACCTATGTGTGGCACTCGTGAGCCTGTGTGGTACTTGTTAGCTTTAGCCTGTGTGGTATGTGAAAGTCTATGTAATACCTACTATGTCGTGCATTTGCATAGCACTATCTTAGTACACTTTCAGTTCTAGTAATGTTATCGGTCTTAGTGACGATTCATTCTGCCTGGATTTGTTTCGATTAGAGGTGTCAAGGTTTGACATACACCCTTGGAAATTTAGTTGTGGTCAGAATGACCGAGTTTTGAAGTATGTGAAAAATGCGTGCGTGCGTGTGTTTTGAAGTATGTGACCAATACGAGCGTGCGTGCGTATACGTGTTCTGTGTGTGTGTGTGTTTATTTTTAGTAGACACGAGGACGTGTGATGGTCATGATGGCCGTGTCGTGGAAAACGATATTCTTGAATAATAAGTTGTGAAGTTGATTAACTTAGTACAGAGTCTATGGTGACCAGCGTGACGTTACTTGTCATTTGAAAATGGCGCGAATGTGTTTTCGGTAATGTCACGTGGACAGAGTCGTGCTGGTGCGTGGGAGCTGGGCAGAGCTCAGTTTGATTTGAGACACCGACCAAGACACACATCCAGCACGAAACTGTCAGTTACCTAGACTTGAGTTGTTTTGTGATTAAGATTGTTAAGTGAGGTTATTACTGCAATGAAGATTGCTATTCTACGTTATGAACTCTGTACCACGAAACCCCCATCGGTGTCAGCTCATCGCTCAGCCATCGCTGACGCCGACATATATATATATATATATCTATATATACATATAATATTGTAAAATAGCTTCTCTATCGCATTAGGTTAGCCTGTTAAGATAGATGTAGGTAAGGTTCTAAATAAATAAATAAAAATGACGTGTGGCACTCGGAGACTGCCACGGTAAAGCTATTGCATAGCATTTTTTATCAACTCCTCTCCTCTCCCCATCCTCATTCCTGCCCGCCCCACCCCACCCCTCCCCCTCCCCTCTCCTCCCCACCCCTCCCCACCCGTCCCCACCCCCACCCCTCCCCTCCCCCTCCCCTTTCCCCTTTCCACTATCACCACTATGCCTGTGTTAGGTCGAAGACTGCCGAACTGAAACGCCGTTAGACGATGCACGGCCTTCAAGCCACACATCCTTGCCCGTCGGAGTGGGGAGCGTGAGGTTTTTTCGTTACGGAATTTCTGGATTCGGTCCCCGCGATAGAAGCTATGCAATAGCTTAATAAAAATAAATAAATAAGTAAATATCCTGGACGTCTGACAACCAGTTTAACGAAGGCTCGAAGGGTTTAATCGATACTACCCTGTAATTGTGTATAACGGTTCGATTCAAGATTTTAATCAATAACGATGCTAAACTATATGAAATTTTGAGTGAAGGAACTAAATGATTATTAACGTTTTGATCCTAAATCTCATAGAGTAAGATGGGGAATCATGATTTTATTTCAATTATTTAATGTTAAAAATAGTACGGATAAATATCAAGGCAAAGAACTCACGGAA
This sequence comes from Euplexia lucipara, assembly GCA_921972225.1. Lineage (NCBI taxonomy): Eukaryota > Metazoa > Arthropoda > Insecta > Lepidoptera > Noctuidae > Euplexia > Euplexia lucipara. The sequence continues at coordinate 3,463,922 of OV179161.1, read as the reverse complement.
AAGCATGTTGTTAAGTCAGGCTGTGTACCAGTACTTTATAAACGTTAAAAGTTACAATTACAGTCCCCCAAAACGCCTACCCTTTTACCACTTCCCAGTGTTTTTGCTAGGAAGAGGAAGTGGCGTTACAATTTCCTCAGAAAAACAAGAATAGATGTGCTTTCCTCCCTTGATACAAGTAAAAGAAAATGACGTAAGTGATTTATGACACTCATTAAATTACTGTTCCCCCGAGGACACTGTTGGCGCTTCTCCTCATACCTATAGATATACACATAAAATATGGGCATGTCTGTACCGATACCTACTAAAGATAATACTGACTAAGTACAACTATGAAATTAAGTTGATAAAAGATACCGGCAACTTCACGTCTAAGCGCGTATTTTGCGTATGGGCCACAATGTCTTCGAATTTTTGGTTCTAGGACATGCCGGTTTCCTCACAATGTTTTCCTTCACCGTTTTTGAGAGCAGTGGTGATGAAATAAATTACACAAAGGAATGCGCCTGTCTGGGTTTGAACCCACGACTCGTTCGTAAGTCGGGGCCGCCACCACTGGGCCACCGCTGCTCTATGAAATTAAGTTGTTTTAAATAGTATTTTAACTCCACTGCATGCAACGGACATTATACTAAGTGGGCCTTATTTATAAGATAGCTGCGCCCCTGTGGTGTTGTAAAAAGCCAAATTAAAACTTGCATTTCAGTTTAGTTGTTACAGCGTGAACGAGTAACAAACATACACACACATTTGCTTAAAGCATTTTAACTAGCAAAGCCGGTGTTTTTCGAAGCAAATTCCAGAAGTCTAGACATTATTTTGGTCAGATCAATAAGAAAACCATGCACATTAGTGTCTGAGATGATATTTCCAGAAACGAATCACACGGACCATGGGGACTCTTCACACTGCTATAGAAGAAGTTGCAGCTGACCCAATAGAAGATGGCGAGATGAAAACTAACGACCAGTGGTCCACTTCAGCCATCGATTGAAGGAGCTGGAAAGTCTGCGTAGAGGCCTTTGCCGGGCAGTGGAATATGCTGCAGGATGACAGTAGCAGTTATCACACAGATAGTATGAGTTCTTTATGGGTTCAACCCAAATGTTCTTTCTTTGGTATTGTTCGTCAGCACGTGGAGCTCCTCAAGTTCCGAGTTGAGCTCACGATTAATGACAAATGCTTGCACTGGCTGATCTGGTCCCCTCATTCTGTGTGGTTCTTTCCTTGAAAGACCATTTCAGACACTAATCGGCATGGATCTTAAATGATTTGACCAAGATAATGTCTGGACTTTAAAAGAGACTATGACCTCTGAGTTTCTTTCGGTGTTTCTTCGCAGAGTAGTCAGGTAGTGAAACACTGATCTTATCTACTAGTTAAAAAAAAGACGTGTAAAAGTGTTTGTGAAAACCTATTTACAGAAATAAATATCTTTTATCATTTATCGATATAAGAGAGCAAGGGAGTCTCAAGTTTCAAGTTGAGCTTATAATATTAACTTCAACTTGAAACTTAGAAAAAATCTCACAACTAACAACACATCTGTAATTAAAGGGTTAGGCAGAAGTATATCTGTTGTACAGACGCCAGCACAGTAAGTAACCCTAATGTGTCAAATTTTCTCAATTAAATATAAACCTTATTATGTTTAACATAAAGTTGAAAAACGATCAAAGAAATTTGACACATTGGGGTTACTTGACGTACTGGCGTCTGTACACTGTGCACTTACATTTTGCACGTTATGTTTAACTCCCATCATTACTAAAAAATCCAGGAGGAAAAACTCAATGACACTTTGCCCGACCCAGGTATCGAACCCGGGCTCAGCAGTAGCACTTGCAACCATTAGACCAATGTGGCAGTAAAATCTTTTCACCTTATGAACAAACCGTCGAACCATCCTTACTTCAAGAACAAAACACTCAAAAATAGATCGATCATTCTCGATCCCCTTTTAACACTTAGTTCCCTAAACTCAGCAAACTAAAGAATATTCAAATCCCTCTAGAGAAAGCGCTATAAATCTCTTTTTCCGTAAATCATAGTACCTTACTTTCTACAGGCCAAGAGCGAGTGGAGCTCACACAACTCGGGTTCCGTTGTTCCGTGACAAACTTAAAAGTGAGCAGGAAAAGAACTAATAATCAAAGCGCTTGGATGGATTCAAAAATGATCCTATATGGGTAATATCTCAACCATCACATTTGATGTAACTGGGGCATCGAGTTAAGGCAGGTACAGATGCCAGCACATCAAGTTACCCCAATGTGTCAAATTTTCCCAATTGAATATGAACCTTATTCTGTTTGACATACAGTTGAAAAACGATCAAAGAAATTTGACACATTGGGGTAACTTGATGTGCTGGCGTCTGTACATGTACTGTTTTCACAGTTAAAAAATTCTCTTGCATAGAGAAGTCCCAGCTTAGCTTTGATTTGTAAACAAAATCCACATCTTGGATAAAAAATATGACTTTACTAACTTATATGTATACATGTACAAACAGAAAACGGCTATGCCATATTGATATATCATTTATAATTCTGTAAATTTGAGCTTTCTAACATCATTCTGACCGAAGCTATGACTGTTTGAAAATACGGCAAACCACTTAAACACAAAAGAGAGGTAGGTGCCTCGACGAGAGTACTCACGTGCCCCCCGATACGAAACCATTAATTTGTACCTTGTACAGAAAATTGAATAAGACAACAGTTTAATTGAGTACGAAAATTAAAGATTCAGGAATCCTAAAACCATTCTGAGATTAGATCCGTCCCGGGACCTGAACCGTCCCGAGATTTTAACCATCAAACTCGAAAGTCATTATCAATCATTGGGTTTTCATTCCATCACAGCGAGACGATTCTATAAGTTATCGTTTTTCCTTTTGAGTTACCGAACCCTAAGATAAATTTAAAAGATGCACAGCTCAGCACGCTTAGACGTCCACCATTTATCAAACGTCACTTTAAGAATTGAGAGCAAAAAGTGGCCGGTCCCGCAGTTTAGTACCTACACGCCAGGGTCGGATTAGGGACGGATAGCACAAAAAAGTAGCAGAATTAAGTTGTCTAGCATGGAGGGTCTAGAAATGATTGAGGGGCAGGCTTGTACATGTTTTATTGTTGTTGTGAATTTGTTCAAGGATTGTTTTATTTTTTAACCGACTTCAAAAAAAGGAGGAGGTTCTATGTTCGTGTGTATGTATTTTTTTTTTTTTTTTATATATGTTACCTGATTTCTCCGCCATTTGTGGACCGATTCACGAATTTTTTTTTTTGTTTGAAAGAGTAGACTCCTGAAGTGGTCCTATTTTAATTTGCTGAAGATCTGGTGCTGATCTTCGGAGATATACAACGGAACTCTTCAAAAATAGACAGCAAATCTATCGTGATTGCTGGAATCGCTTGGATGTTTATTGTTTATACAACATAATGACGTATCATCAAGCCTGTATGCTCAGAGGGGTAGGCAGATGTGTTCAATATACCTAGATTTCGACAGTTAGGTATGTTAAGTTTAATTTATTAGGGTTAGGTGGATAACCCTATTAAAATGACATGTATTGTTAACAATTAACAATATAAAATGAATTCATGGCAAATGTTTGTATGGGAACAACTAAAAATGGTAGTTAAAAAACTTTTTTACAAAAAATAAGACCGACTTCAAAAATAACACTAAACAGTGTAAATTACCTCTAAATTCGGAAGTCGGTGGCCCATTAAAAATAAGACAAAAGTACCAAAGCCACAGATTTCCTAATTTAGAGTTATTTTACACCGTTTAGTGTTATTTTTGAAGTCGGTTTTATTTTTTGTAAAAAAGTTTTTTTGTAGTATCTTTTCTTTCAGTTGATGTATTTTTTTTTGCGCCTCCAACAGCTGTTTTCGTTATTTAAGTTTAACTAAAAAGTGGCATATTTAAAAATTACATTTCGTTTATTTTTACTCTTGATTACGCAAATATGATCAGTAACAGGTAAGAATGTATCCTTTTTGTACACAATTTTTTTTTGTACTAAGACGAACAATTTGGTCATCCTTGTTTTTGAGGATTTTATCAATGACACTATAATTTTCAACAACAATGAAATAATATAACTAAATGAAATCTCATCATTTTTTTAAATAAACTGTTGCAATGGTTACAACTAAGTGTGTCAGTTCGGTATGTAAAGTAAAAATTAACCCACGCTGATTCCAAAACCATTTGGAGATTTTAGGGTCTTAAGCCTTATTTTTCTATTTTTAGCTCTCTATATCACAAGATTGTGATTATTTTCACAATAATACTTGTACCCATTTGACTTTCATTTGACCTCTATATGACGTCATAAAGTAACCTGAACAGACTACTTCCTTCGTGTGTTTCAAGATAAATTAAAAAAAAAACTGTTGTTAGTCTACAGATGGGCAATCCACCGGGTCTAAACCCGGTGCTTTGATAAAAACCCGATAAACTCCCGCAAGCACCCGTAAACACCCAGAAAATTGGGTGTATATTTGATTTGATGAAATTAAATTAGTGATGTTAAAAAATATGTTTTAAAAGTGATTTTCATTCATTTTATTTTTTTGTAGGCAACATAAAATAAAATGGTACGAGATAAAAACGAAATTTCTACTATTTCAACTTTTGAATAGCTTATTTTATGTTGTAGTGTGTAATACGCGTTGAAGACTCGAGCGTAAGCGTGTTAGTTGTCATGTTCATCATTTGTAAGTTGATTTATTATTATTATTATTTTTTATTTTTTTTATTAATGGGAAAGGGCTAGGACAAAGAAGAAAATAACTACTTGTTTTTTGTACAGTGATTTACTCACAACTCGGTCACACATAAGATAACAAGTAGGTCGCTTACGTTGCCATTCTCAGATTATTACGCAACTTACGATAGTATTGTTAATGTCGGATACTCTAAAAAATAGAAAACCGTGGTGCTAACGATAAAATTAGCGTTTGCTATAACTTAAGTTTCTTAATTATTTTGGCAAAAATGTCGACGAGACATGGTCCGTTGTAGTTTAAAATGTTGTTTGCAATGAAAAATGCAGTTTAGGTAAAAATGTCGCTTACGATAAGTCGGCGGTAATGGCTCGATTTGTTTGAACATTCAGTTAGGTGAAGAAAATGAAAACATAAAAGAGAATTTTATAGACCAACTTAATGAGAGCTATGATGAAAATGAAACCGGAATTGAGAGTTCTATAGACCCGATAATATTGGATGACTACAACGAACCTACACCTTCAACGTCAGGGGAAGCCAGACAGCCTTTACATTTTGTCGTCTGTAACAATGATAATGGAGAGTCCGATAGTGATTGATTGTTAAGTAGGCCATTTGTTTTTGATTAGCACAAAAAAAAAATTCTTGCATTATTTTATTTCACCTAATTATTTATAATTCAGTAAAAGAATATTAATTAAAAACTAAATGTCATTTATATATAAAAATCATTTACACCCGAAATTTGGGTGGAAATCGGGTGTTTATCCCAAAACACCGGGTTAAAACCCACCTGGGTTTAAACCCGGGTGGGTGGATTGCCCATCTATATGTTAGTCTGAAAATCGTATCTGTCAAGTGTAGAGATGGGTCGAGGGCAAAAACATGTATGGACAGATTGGGCATAAACTTGGCATTTTGGGCATAAACGAGTTTACGCTCAAATAAATGCTTAAACAAATAACTTTATTTCGTAAAAATAAAGCAGGAAATTAACTTAAAATGAAATTGTATGTTCGTATTTTGTAAATTCAAAATTAAATTAAATTATTTTTACCCTTACTAATATTATAAACGCGAAAGTTTGTAAGCAAGGATGGATGTATGTATGGATGTTTGTTACTCTTTCACGAAGACTTCTGAATTGATTGTACTGAAACTTTACAATAATATAGCTATATCAAAATAGCACATAGGCTATAATTTATAAAGTTAGTGTGTGAAGTTTCCAAAACATGACGATACGTAAGAGTCAAGGAAGTTGGAAAAAAATCTGCTATTTACGAGCTATTCTGGCGTACGCTGACAAAACGGTTAGACTTACACGTATGTAAGTTATGGAAAGTTTAACAGTTCTACAAAAAAAACCCATGACCGCACAAATCTTTATTCTATGTGTAACGCTCTTTTCAGGCTACATTCTAATATCCTATTAAATAAATGATAATTATTTCTGTAAATTGGTTCATAAATACACTTACATGTTATTTTTTTTTTTAAATAACTAGAAGGTGAGGTCAGTGTTTCACTATGTGACTACGCTGAGAAGAAACACCGAAAGAAACAGGCACAACACCATAAATCATTATGGACACGATAATGTGCTTCAGCTTTTGGGCCCAGCATAATTATGTGCAGTGTAGTATAAATATTGGTTTAAGAACTAGTGTAATTCAATGTTCTTTTGCAGTCTTCAAACTTTCAACATTAGAAGTTTCCAGAATAGTTGTTGTAAAGTAATAGCAATTTTGAAAATATATTTTTGAAGGGCATATAAACTTTACTGATGCTATAATTATCATCCTCGAGTTCAAAAATAACTTATGTGATTAGTTACATGACCAACACAACCAAGAAATCATTCATAACAAAGCAATTTCTACAGGTTTAGAACCAATTTCCTAAGATTATTGCAAAATATTAGCTATATCCAATATGTTTTTGAAAATTAATTTTATTATAAACTCAAATTAGAGGAAATTGTTTTAAAAGTTTTTGCCCAGTCAAAAGGAATTTATTTGGCGTTTACGGGCATTTATCGGGCGTTTATTTTATGCGCCCAATTTGCCAGGGCATAAACCCATCTCTAGTCTAGTGTCTACTGCTATTAGTGTTTTTTGTATGTACTGAAACGTGGCAAAGACTTAAAGCTATTCGGTCTACGAAATGACGTCATCACGAATAATACTTTAAAATTTAATTTAAAAAAAACTATTACTTGGAAAAAAAAAAGCTTCAAATTAGTGGCTTAAAATTAAATATTTTACGAAATAAAAATATAAAAAAAATACCTGAAGAATACTTTACATACCGAGTTGCTGTGAAAATAGATCATAATCAATTTAGTGTCTATTGTAATTGTAACATGCTTACTTGTACTTTCGTTACAACGTGTGCATTATTTAAAACCTTTTTTAACTTCTGTCTAATGCTATTGTACCTAAATGAAAAGAACAAGACACTAAATGGGCTTTCCCGGTTTTTAACCCGACCTGCTGCAGGCCTTAACTACTGGGACATCACGGCACTACTTTTAGTATAATAGAAAAATACTAACACTTTTACAACCTACGCGAATATAATTGCAACAATGAAAACAACGAGAACGGTCTCATACCTCATAAAATATTTTATATATCCATCGTAGACAATAAGGACACATAAAATGCACACACGAAATACAATAAAATTATTTATTGCACCCTAAATCACAGCACAATGCCATACATTTTATGCACCTCTTACCTGATGCGGGCCTGGACTTTCCCGGGATATTAAACATTGCCGGGATATTTTTTTTTATTTTTGATAGCCACGTGTTTGACCACTATCACCTACAGTGCTATTCTGTAAATGGTAAATCACTTCGAAAGTCATTTCGCAAATCCTCTCAAAAGTCATACTTACTACGCTTCTCATGTCGCCTGTATAAGTTTCGGCATTCACATGTCAACGTCAAAATACTCACCCGTTTTAGTTCGTCTCACTTTGATCACCACTTGGTGGCGCCAGTGTCGAAATCACTCCAATTAAGAATACGATATTTTAATTTCATATGATTTCACTGCGGATTCAGAAGTGATTTCGCAAATAAACGTTTCAGAATAGCACTGCTGATGGTGAGCGGTGATGTGGTCGACGATAAAGCACGATTCCCTAGAAGCAACCTGTTCACTCTAGACTTAAATACCCCTAGGTTGTAGCTATCAGGAAACACCGACTCCGGCAGGGATTTCCACTCCTTAGCTGAATACTTGGGTGTAGGTAATAAGTACTGAGTCACTGCAATCTGTTAAATATTTTTAATGGTTCCTCGCAATCCGGTACAGTGTGAATTCTAATTTCTACGTTCTCGAAAGAACTTTAATTTTATGATTTATTAATTAATTGAATTAAGGACTTACCTGACCTTATTGGTGAGGTTCTTCAGAAAGTTCAGGCGCATAGTACTAGCAACCGGTGTGTGTGTGTGTGTGTGTGTGTGTGTGTGATGACATGTAGATATGAACGCAAACGACGCAAAAGAAGTATGTAAGAATCGAAGCGGATGGCGCCCTGTAATTTCTCCCTACCCCCATTGTAAGAGTGCATGGGTTTATGTAGGTAAGTATGTATTTAAAACTTACAAAGTAAGAATTCAAGAATAGATAAAATGCAGAATAAAAACAAAAAAAAATATGATGATATGTTACGATGATGAGAATGAATGATGATGATGATTTTAGAATAAATGATCTTATCTTATCTTACGTAACCTCACCAATAAGGTCTATGTAAATCCTTCTAGGGCGTCCCCTCCCGGCATTTCCAATAACATCTGCCTTATAAACGAACTTACGTTAATCGCCTCAAACTTTCTTTAAATCTCACTTATAAATTATTATTTTGACTTTCAAACAGCATTTTTCAATTATAAGGTACGGGAAAACTGTCAACGTAAACCCGGTACTAATACGTCCCTGGTTTTAACCCAGGATATTAAACATTGCCTGAATGCTCCCGGGTAATAAGTTCTAAGACGCTGCCATCCGATTTGTTCGTGACACTATTACGTGTGCGATACGGGAATGCCTCGACTTGATCTTAATATCTTTCACATTTCTATCAATGTTTATGTGTTTCTTTTATTTTTATTCGTAGTTTTAGGATATTTTTCACTTCTTCTTCTTATCGTGTGGTTAGTAACTAACTGGTGTCAGAGTTTTAATGCGGCCAATGGGCCTCTGACTTGGCATCACATGCCTTCGAGAAATATTTCTCAGGCGTGCCGGTTTCCTCACGACGTTTTCCTTCACCGTTTTTGAAGCAAGTGATAATTATACAATCCGCACATGAATCCGAAAAGTCAGAGGTGCGTGCCTTGGGTTCGAACTCGTGACCTATGATTTGGCAATCCGCCGGTCACACCGCTAGGCTATCATTGCTGTCACTAGTGCAACTTTATTTGATTATGCAAATAAATTGTTAAACATCCGGATTTTTAAACATATGAATCATCTGTTATTTTGGTTATGTATCATTCAAAGAGATTTAAGGTACAGACGCCAGCTCGTAAAGTTACCCTAATGTGTCAAATTTCTTTGATCGTTTTTCAACTTTATGTCAAACAGAATCAGGTTCATATTCAATTGGGAAAATTTGACACATAGGGGTAACTTGTGCTGGCGTTAATTACGATAGACGACCCAATTTATTGCAATCTATTTTCACAGTAGCTGTCACACGTAGTTGTAACCATTGCAAGAATTTGTTTTAAGAAATGGTAAGTATTACTTTTAGTTATATTATTAAATTTTAGTTGATAATTACAGTGTAAGCCGCCTTCAAATTAGCCGCAAAGAGCCGCGCGGTGGCAGCGCGGCTATAGCGCTGCCGCCGCGCTGCAACCGCTAGGTTCGAGCATCATAGTGTTGTACATTTAGTTTCAACCTCATCGATAAATTGTTCAAGCTGATTTTCGTACATGTCTGAATAAAAACACGTACGCATCATCACCAGCCATTGATGATTTTGATGAACCGATGCGCGGCCACAACACGGGTGTAGCGCTGCAGTCGCGCGTTTTTTATTTATATGGATTAACAAAGCAGCGCGACGGTAGCGCTGCAGCCGCGCTGACGCCGCGCGGCACCTGGCGGCAAATTTGAATATGCTCTAAATGTTAGAAACCTGAAAGAAGCAGGGATGAATAATATATTATCGACACGTTCTTCGTTTCACTTTTATTCTTCTAGAAGGTCAATTTTATGCCAAATCTATTACTACCACTTCAGCCTAAAAGTAAAGCTACTAAAACGCACGCTCTTTATTGGTTCCACCAAAATAGGGTGTAAATCATCCGACATTATTCTTATGGGTATTTAATGGAGTTATAAGTTAAGTTAGGAAGGCCTAAGCGTGGAAGTTATGGGGTATTGTTACGGCGGGATCAGAGTTTTATAGCGGTTATTGACTTTGGTAGAATTTAATAAGGGGCGTCGTTTGTTTTGTTGGTGTAAGGAACACTTATTGAGAAATAATTTACAGTAGGTAATATTATACAGTTTTATGTTTAAGGTAAATTATTAGTCTGCTATTGTTGCATTGCAAGGCTAATTTCTTATCTCATAATAAGGAGGTACGAGCATTTATAAAAATCATTTATTTTATCAGATCATATACGATCCATTATTTGTTAGTAATACACTGTCTATGTTAGTAAAATTAATATAATTTAAGAATGTCAACGTAATCAAAAATAATCCATTTATTAAAATACTTTATTAAATAATTTATATAATTACTTGAGGTAACAATAAGGTTGGACAGATATTATAGTGTTTTTTTAAATTTGTCTTAAGTCCTTTACAAATTATACCTTTTCTTTTTTTAAATTGAATATTTCTATTGAAAGATGAAATTTGATTTCTGGCACATCCACCTAAGTTCTACCTACAGTTAAGGTACAAAATACTAGATGTCCAAATGAGAAAGAGGTGGTGTGTTGTGTGGTGTGTGGGGTCTGGTGGTGTGTGTGTGTGGTGTGTGTAGATGACATGTGGTGTGTGTATGTGTGCGCGACCGTATGCGTGTGTGTGTCAGATGTCATCACGGTTCGATCTTTCCATCGAACCGTGATGCTGTTGTTATTTATTGCTTCAAGGTAAGTGAAGGTAATTTACTTAAATAAATAAAATATAAATAAATATTCCACGACTTTTTCACACAACGCCATCTAGTCCCAAGCTAAGCTAAGAGCTTGTGTTATGGGTACTAAACAGCTGATAAACATACTTATATATTTCTAAATACATACATATTATACATAAATCACACCCAGACACAGAACAAATGATCGTGCTCATCACACAAACATTTGTCCTGGGTGGGAATCGAACCCACGACCTCCGGAATAGCAGTCAGGGTCACTAACTACTAGACCAACAGGCCCGTTAACTTCATCAGTTATCGTATGGTGAAGTAATTAAAACTAAGTCAATAGGAGTGGAAACAGACAAGAAACAAATTTGTACAGAAATTACTTTTTTTAATTTCCCCTAAGGAAAATACAGTTAGCACTTACAAGATAAAGTATCAATACCTCGAAATTAATGATACCGCATTAAATACCGAAATCAGTACCAAGTAATCGGTACCAGGTGTCCAAAGTAGATAGATGATTTCATTTAGGAAAATACTTTACGGGTTATTAGACCGATAAAGTATCGTATTAATAATCGGTAGATTGCGGTAGTAAACTTAAGATTGATAATATTAATGGAAGCCTGTTGTATTATAGGCCATAAAGTCAAAAGTCGTGATATAGAATGTAGTGATGAAGTAGATTAGATTTATGAACTTTGTGTTGAATGAGCACGAAGATAAGTGCTGGCCCAGCGGTAACGGCTGCGACTAACTTATTGTAAATCGTAGGTTCAAACCCAGACAGGTGCTTTACTGTAACTATGTAAATATTATTTTTGATCACCACTGTTTTGCTAGTAAGTTTTTATTTTTTTTTAAATGTCTTGTTATTTTTCTTTAATTTGTTTAAATCTGTATATTTTATCTGTAATTTTGGTTCCTGTAATTGGTTAAACCGTAGTAATTAAATAAATAAATATTAAAAAAAAAACGTAACTCATAAACTACAGGAAAGGATTATTGAAAGGATTAATGGTCATTTATGAATGACAGGTTGAGGAATGATGTGATAAAGCAACGTTGTGGTTTAAAAGATGTGGTAACAAAAATTGAAAAGAGTATGCTTAGATGGTTTGGTCACTTTAAAAGGAAGAATAAAAGGCGACTAACGTAAGTTATTTACAAGGCAGATGTAAGTGGGAACGCCGGGAGGGGACGCCCTAGAAGGACATACATAGACCTCATTGGTGAGGTTCTTCAGAACTTTCACTTGGTGACTTCTACTGAATCGAAAGGCAGCTGTGTGAATGTAAACGAAGCAAAAGAAGTATGTGAGAATCGCAGCTGATAGCGTTTTTAGTATTTGCCTACCCCATGGAGAAAGACGTGAGTCTATGTATGTACGTATGTGATGTGTCGCAGTGATAACTATCCAATCTAGACTTTACGATATTGCTTGGTGTATCTTCTTATATTATGATTTAGTAAGCAATACGGTTTGTTACGCCTCTATAAAGTTCGTTAATAAGGTAAAGTGTGGTGCTAAGTTTTTAAACACCTATGTTAGATTATCTATAGCATCCTAATATCATGCGTACAATCCCCGACGGGTTGGGCAGAAATTTCGCCAGTTGATGCAATTTTTAATGCAATCTATCTGGCGATATTCAGTATTAAGTTGGTATTTGTAGTCTTGTGCTGGTGCAAAGCTGTTCATTAACTACTGTTAATGAACAGCTTTGCACCAGCCCAAGACTTAAGCGATACTTCGCTTCATCATTATGCGATATCCTACTTCACAAAATAGATCTTGAGGGTTTTTGTGTTTGAGTCTTCGTGGCATTTTCACTTCATTCACTAGATCCTTTGCAAGTGCATTAGGATGATGCGTGATTCTTGTTTTGTATTTAGTCATCCTTTCCTTTATTTCCTCCTTGACTGTTTTTATGTTAAGATCATGGTGTAGTCTATCATTTGATATGTACCAAGGTGCGTTTGCTATCATGCAAAAATAATATGAGGAAAATTCTACCAATGCAGCGCCATCTTGGATGATATGACAGATGGTGACAAAAGTCATCTCAGTTCATTATCGGTTAACAATTTGACATTTGAAGAAGAAAACACAACACAACATAAATTGATTCGAAAGCGTAAGGAAGTTAGCCGTAGCAACGAGTAATTAAATAAATCTACTTAGTATACAGTTAATTTACACAACGGTACAATATAAAACTTGCAATTAGATGCCGAGTCGAGAATACGGGCGTTTAAAACCCAAATATTGACAGGCGTAAGAGGGCTAATACTGTAAGAAATTTTCAAGGACCTCAGAGGTCTAAGGGTCCTCAACTCGTTCGAGGATTCGGCTCGAGAGCCGTGGAATGTACATTGCTTTTGAAAACCATTGTGAACGTTTGTATGCTTATTTTTAGGATAATTGTTACTTAAATGTTTCTCCAAATTGATGGTTTTAACGGTTTTTAAGAGAATTATCTGTCAACTGTTGTCTTTGTCTGTTGTTATCGACTGTTATGTTCGAGTGTCGAGTGGTCGGAAGCTCGGCTGTCTATCCCATAGCAGAGGATTCCTGGGTTACCAGACTCAAGGTTTTTTTCGCAACATTTTAAATTATTTTATATTTAAACATATATATTTAATCTACTAACGATGTTTTCCTTTACCGATGTAAGAGATGTCTAGGATAAGCTCAGAAAGTATGCTTATGAATTGAAAAAGTGATCAATGCTCGAGCCTTCTCTGTACCAGAAGACCCTGCAGTGGGACAGTAACAAGCTAGTACTATTAATCTACTAGAAGATGTCATGTGGTTTCACCCGCATAGTTCTTGATCCCGTGGGAATACAGGAATAAAAAGTATATATTACCCGGTGATAGTGTAGCTTCCAAACAGTAAAAGAATTTTTCAAATCGGTCTAGAAGTTTCGGAGCCTATGCAATACACACAAAAAATCAATGGGAAAATTTGACACATTGGGATAACTTGACGTGCTGGCGTCTGTACATACATGTTAAAATGCATCGCATTGCCGCAAAAAACTGGCCTGGACTCGAATTGCCATGTTACAAGGCTATGCTAATTCTCTAGCTTAAATTAAGGCCAATTTTCTGATCACATTCGGTTCACAAAAGTTAAAAATGCTTGCGACTTCGCCTTAACTTAGTAACACTCAATCTGTGCCTCTTTTACGACTGTTTGCCTACCACTCGAGCCTTTCATTCGAGCCAGCATACGAGCCAACATTCAAAGCCTAGCGTTTTGTGAATGCTTAATTTTTACTAGTAACTTGACGAATTTATAAATTCTAGTGTTCAAAATAAATAAAACTCCTTCGTTAACTTAACGTGTTGTGTTTGCCTGTGGCTAATATTAACAGTCATAAAAAAGGCATTAAAAAATGAAATAAAACAATTGTAGGTATTTTGGTATTCAAGAAAAAATGTCGTGATGGCAGAGGCTGAGGCGCCTACTTCTCATGCACGAGGTTGTGGTTCAATCCGGGCAAGTACCAATGTGACTTTTTCAATTCATATACTTATGTACTTTCTAAGTTTATCTTAGACAACATTAGACAACCCAAATGTTCTTTCTTTGGTATTGTTCGTCAGCACGTGGAGCTCCTCAAGTTCCGAGTTGAGCTCACAATTACTGACAAATGCCTGCACTGACTGATCTGGTCCCCTCATTCTGTGTGGTTCTTTCCTCAAAAGACCATCTCAGACACTAATCTGCATGGATCTTACATAATTTGACCAAGATAATGTCTGGACTTTAAAAGAGACTATGACCTCTGAGTTTCTTTCGGTGTTTCTTCTCAGAGTAGTCAAATAGCAAAAATCCGATCTCATTAACTAAAAAAAATGACGGATAAAAGTGTTTGTGAAAACCTATTTACAAAAATAAATATCATTTTTCATTGACATCGGTGAAGGAAAACCTAATGAGGAAACCTGGACTTATAGTATAAGTTTGAAATCCGCCTTGAGCAAGCGTGGTGACCAATGCTCGAGCCTTCTCTGTATGAAAAGAGGCCTTTGCCTTGCAGTGGGACAGTAACAGGCTGGTATTATTATTATTATTTATATTCAAGAAATAGAAAAAGAGAACTAGTAGGCAGACTGCTATGAAGGTAGGTTGGTTCCACTCCGTATTGGCCAAAATATGGGCTAAGAAAGTAATAGAAATGGATAAAATGGAGGAGGCCTTTGCTGGGCAAGCAAACTAGGATCCGCGCAGACAGAGAGAAGAGCAGCGGAAAGGGTTTAATTGAGGCACTCGAAAATGAACTTAAAAACTATAACCGCCGTACAGAATTTAAATTATCTTTACTACAATGTGAATCTTGTATAGTTCTAAACCTCGCACTTCATTTCAATACCTAGATTTAAAGTTGATTTTCGAGTGTCTCAATAAAATCCTTACCGCTGCGCTCTTCTCTGTTTGCGCTGACCCTAAACAAGTGACCGATAAAAGCTAAGTTTGAAATGTGTCAAATTGGTTTTTGTTGGAAATTATCATTTCCAACAAAAACCAATTTAACAACACATAAATCAGTAAGAAAACGTAAGTTGAACTTAAGTTGACAACTCTTTTATAATAATACGTCCATCCTTTTCTCACTGTGTGAATGAAAAAGATGAAAATAGTCTTAATCTATATATATAAAAGAAAGTCGTGTTAGTTACTCCGCTTATAACTCAAGAACGGCTGAACCGATTTAGCTGAAAATTGGCAGGGAGGTAGTTTAGAGCCAGGAGAAGGACATAGGATACTTTTCATCCCGTTCGACAGCATACAAATAAATATTGTCTCAAACATTTTTCAAACGCAGCGCCATCTTGGATGACATGACAGGAGTCAAACTTCCCAGTTCATTATCAGGTGACAATATGAAATTGACAAGTCTTAAGCTAAACCCAAGAAGGTAAGGTTGTCAATTTATAATACGCACCTACGTTCTGAAATTTATTTTGTTACTAAACTTAGAGGTTTTATGTAGCATAAAAAAGTCTTATATTTCAGAAATCAATTTACGTAACTAGCAATGATGACAGAGACGAACTTTAATAATTCTTTGCAAATAGAACTTATTTTACTGTTAGGACTTTAATTAAAGTAGACCGGGAAAACTATAGGCATAAATTATTGTATGTAACATAGAGGCAATAGTTCAGATTAAAATTATGAATTTAGTATTTTTTAGTAAGGTAGTTAGGTTAGATAGTTGGGTTAGCTATAGGATAGGTATGGTCAGTTAGGTTAGGGTATATATACATGTTGTAATTTAAAAGTAGTAGTAGTTATTATTGGTTTGGATTTATTTGTTGTCGTCTTATTCAACGTATGTATATATCTAATATAAAAAAAAAATAAGAGCAATGAATTGACTTTAAGGCACAACGAAGTTTGCCGGGGCAGCTAGTTAAGTATATTTGACACGAAGAGAATTGGTTTGTCTAATACTTCTTAAAAATAAGGGCATAGCCCCTAGTTCGCTTGCTTTTATTTTTTATATGTTTGTAATTTAATGACTAAGTACTATTATTTGACATTAGTAATCTAATTTAATTATTATTATTATGTATTTGAAATTTAATTATTATTTTTATTTGACATTTGTAACTTAACATTGTGACATTTATTGAAATCGTACTTCCTTTTTTTCTGTATGTACAGACGCCAGCACATCAAGTTACCCCAATGTGTCAAATTTTCCCAATTGAATATGAACCTTATCTTGTTTGACATAAAGTTGAAAAACGATCAAATAAATTTGACACATTGGGGTTACTTGATGTGCTGGCGTCTGTACATAGCAATTCATTCATTGTGTTGAATTCTTTTATAGTATTTTAAAACATTGTTTTTATTACAAAACTTGCATGCCTAATTTAGGAGGCGAAATATGAAGTTCTAATGTTTGCCTTCTCAAAATCTGTAAAATACCATATTTCAGGCAAATAAATGAATCTAATCTAATCTTTTCTGAGTACATTTGTGGGCGCCAAAAACTGTTCTTTATTACAAAAGCTGGCACTTTTACATTATATAATATAAAATAACTATTATTGAAACTAGTAGGAATTTCAAAATGTTTTATTTATTAGCTAATTAAGCATGCTTTTTATTATGTAAAGAAATATGTATTTTGAACCGCTTTGATTAGTTTGTTTGTTAAAGTAATGTACCTATTGAAAAATATTAAGAAAACAAAGAATCGATGTGTATGACAATGGCGTTAATTAATTTATAGTACCTATAATAACTGAAATAAGTAATCTAAAACATAAAGTTAGATTGTTTAAGTATGTACCTACTTGAAACTGATAAAATCCAATAATTGTTAACATTTGTATGCAAATCTTTGGCAAAACTTGTCGGTACATTCACAATAATTTAACCATCTGTATTTTACACACACGCACATATTATTATTTTAATTTTATTATTAGGTATTTAAGCACACCTAACGTGAGTAAACCGCGGGTAAAAGCTAGTTCAATATAATGTTGTCGTACCTCCTAACGACTATCATTTCAAGGTCAGTTGTGTTTTATTGCGGCGAGAAAAGAAATAAAGAAATATAAACATCAGCACAATAATGTTATTACAGGCCACTTTTACGATTGCCACGCGTCTGCTCTACAGTACTCCTCTCCTCTACTACTACTCTCTACTTTAATTTAATCGTAATTTTGCTTCTTACTTAATGTTGCTGTGCTTATGTGCTTACAGGGTCCATAACTGAACCTCAATAAAATTGTTCTTACGATTTCTGACAATTGCTTGCACTGACTTATCTAGTCCCCTCGTATTTGTGTGGTTCTTTCCTCAAAAAGACCCTTTCAGACACTTACATGCATGGTTCTTAAATGATCTGACCAAAATTAATATGAGTTTGAGACTCCGAAACTTTATAAGGGTGTTTTGTTGCAACACTTCTTCTTCCCAGCAAAAACACTACGAAATGCGCTAAGTAAGGGTTTTTTATGGGACTGTCTTATGTAATTTTGACGTTCAAAAAGTGCTAATTCTTAGCCTAATTTGAATAAATGATTTTTTTAACAGATATTTATCGTTAGCATTTTTTAATTGCCAAGTTCTTGTTGACGTTCTATTAACTTTAAATTGTATAATGTTTATTTATTTAATGTTTTTTTTTTTGTTTTTTTTTTTTTTTTGTATTTTTTTTATGTTTCTTTTGTTTAATGTTTATTTGTTTATATTTATTTATTTATTTATTTATTTTGTTTTTAGGAAGGCTTACAGACTAACAATCCAGTGTATTAAGAATATAATATTATAAAAAATAGCTAACAACAGCAGCAACAACACACCAAAACACCACCAGACAACACACAAACAACACCAAACCTGTGTTAATGACACCTTTTCCCGATCTGCTATTCGAACTCAGGACTTCATCTCAGCAGTAGCGCTTAAAACTAGTAGACCAACGAAGCACTCATGTCAGTTACAGACATTCCGGTATAACAAATGTGTTTTTCTGTTGTTTTATTGAAGTTGTTTCGCGAAATCTATGTAGTTTTGGCGAGGCATCCACCGAGAACATATTAAAAACAAAAACTTTGTCGGAGAACAAAACGAGAGTCAGAACTGTAATACAAAGTACAGTATGAAGTGAATTAGAAAGGGTAATGCACAATTGAAGAGAAAATAAGAACCAATAAGAAAAAAAGGGTGTTTACTTAATATGTACAACACGTCAGAAGTTAAGTAAGTATACTTTTTTGGAGTAACAAGATAAAAATCTTTCTTTTTTTTTCCCCGTTTGTCAAACAAATGAACTGTAATTTTTTTGACTATTTATTTATTTATTATTTATTTATTTGTTTAGGCACACCAACGACTTATTTACAAAACCATTTACAACAATACATTTACGAGGGCATTCTGTGTAAAAAAGTCACTTAAAGGTATGCACAGCATTTACATAAGGTCTTATTAATCAAGAATGATAATAGACAACAACAACAACACAACATTTATGACAACATTACAACAACATTTAACAACAACATTTTCAACATTTTTTTTTTTGACAACATTTATGTTTTTTTATTATGATGATAGAAAAAAACATAAATGTTGACTTTAGCTAACTTAAGGGCGTGGGAGCTGCGTGCGCGCGCACAGTAATAATTTTCCCTTACGCGCCAAAATAAGTACCTATAACTTCAAAAAAAGATTAAGTAGGTATTTACTTATTTTTTTTTCAAAAATAAACTTTTTAAAAATATTAATGCTGAGTCATTTTTTTTAAACTAGATTTTATCTTGGTCTGATAGGATCATATACTTAAATTAGTGCTCCCTTAATGCTCCTATTACCTAGAGGACTTGTCAACTCAGTACACGCATTTGTCAGTATACTGGTAGCTCAACTTTTAAATTAAGGAGCTCTACGACTCGATGAACAATACCAAAGGAAATATATTAAAATTTGCGAAGCCACTACTGAAATTGTTTGTCAAACTGCATTTTCAACAAACAAAATGTTCGTTTTGTTTATTGAAAATGCACTGTGACAAACACTGTAGATACCTGGCCTTATTAAGTCTTACTCTTTAGGTATATTTAAAAAAAAATCTTTCGTTTCAGTAGTGGCTTCCAAGGAATAATCAAAAAATATGCCTTGCCATTTTGTACCAAACAGGACTAGCTCAACAGAGCTCAGCTAGCTGCTCAGTTTTTATGGTGTACAGACGCCAGCACATCAAGTTACCCCAATGTGTCAAATTTCTTTGATCGTTTTTCAACTTTACGTCAAACAAAATAAGGTTCATATTCAATTGGGAATATTTGACAAATTGGGGTAACTTGATGTGCTGGCTTCTGTACAATGAGAAGCATTCTATATTCTATTATATTCTCAACAAAAATGCCAGACAACTACACACACATTTTACTACTAATAATCTTCAACATAAAAAAATAACTTATTTCCCACGTCTTCGCCTTAACTCGACACACTTACGTTCCCTCACGACTGTTTACCCGCGGCCCTTTCACACTCCCCTCCACGAGAAGGCTTTACAATCCACTATTTGTAAGTCTCACTTCTACCCTATTCAAATTTTGATGGGCTATCGTTTTGTCAATAAAATGGAGCTTTTTTTTAAAGTTCCCAAGGTATGTACCTACAGTCCTATGTCTATACATAATGAGTAGGTTACTAGGTAAATTAAATCGAATCATAAGGTGTCAGATAGGCAGTTTGACTTTACGTAAGATTATTTAATTAAACGGCTTTCCATGTTGTAATACGTGGAATAGAATAGATTAAATCCAGAGCAATGAGTCGCTTTAGTAAAAAAAAAATACGAGTCGGACTCGCGAATGAAGGGTTCCGTATCATTATCGGAACTGTGAATGATCCTGTCAATATTTCCGTCTACTCTGTTGTCGTTATTGTTGTCGGGTCTTATTCATTAAACCCCAAGAGGACACCGGTGTCCGCGCTGTCATTGTCTTTCTATTGTGTCTCTAATTTTATTGACACGTTTGAATATGTAGTAAAAAAGTATATCAACTCAAACGCATCACGTTTGTTGTACGGATGCCCCACATAAATAACTATTTCATTCGATTTCAACTGTTTAGCAATAACGTTCATGAGATTCAGTCTGGTGACAGATAGACAAAAGGACGGACAGTATAAGTCTTAGTAATGGTACATACTAAGGGAATCAGAATAAACGTACCTATCAAATAATAGGGGACATATTTTGTTCTGGCTTCCTTGATGGAGGGTAATTTTCTTATATTGTTTTAAATTTAAATATTCCACAACTGTTTAATTGTTACTTTGTCTATTATTTATTTTATTTTTATATGTCATGTGTGTAATTTGTAATTTTTATAGGTGCCAATGCCTGAAATAAACGATTTTTATTAATAGGGTTTTCATTTTTATCCTTTTGGGTACGGAACCCTTAAAGTAAGCAGTGTTAGTGTTTTGTTTAATAACATTAAAATACCCTGTATAAACGCCAATCTGTTTCTTAACTTGCAAACAATAGAGTTCGTAAAAGGTTTTAATATAAATCTTTTATAAGAGACCTCCACGTCGGCGTCGGCTGCAATGGCACGATAGTGCTGGGTTCAGTGCAATTTCACGCCCAGTTGCTCCGAACCTGGACAGACATGTCCAGCTTAGCATAACGCTGAGAAGTTTTTTTACAATGCAAGGGCTGCGGAGATTGCATGTCTTACATCCAAGTTAGAAGAGAGATAGAAAGAACTTATAAAATTATAATTCGAATAACTCACGTTAACGTCGTAAACACATATACATATTTTAATTTTGTTATTGTTATTATCCTTTTTTTGTCAGTCTCAAGTAAATGTTGTTAATTGTTTTGTGTACTTTGTCATTGTCTTAATGTTTATAGTTACAATTATTTTTACACCATCTATCAACTGTGTTTGTTCGCCTCAATATAAATAAATAAATCGGCACAAGGTAATTAAGTTACAAACTCATTACATTTTATAACTATAATACCAGTACAATATAATAATAATACCAGTCTGTTACTGTCCCACTGCAGGGCAAAGGCCTCTTCTCATACAGAGAAGGCTTGAGCATTGATCACCACGCTTGCTCAAGGCGGATTGGCGATTTCAAACTTATATTAACTATAAGTCCAGGTTTCCTCACGATGTTTTCCTTCACCGATGTCAATGATGTCTAAGATAAACTTAGAGAATACATCTGAATTGAAAAAGTCACAATCGTACTTGCCCGGATTTGAACCACAACCTCGTGCATGAGAGGTAGGCGTCTTAAACTCTGGGCCAACACGACATTTTATAACTTGCAACTCTTTATTAAAAAAATTAAACAACAAAAGTTATTGAAAACTGTAAAAAGTAACTGACACAGAGCCCGCATTATCGCACTGCTAAGCAAATATCTCAGCAAATACTCCATGACTTCCAGCTTTTTTTCAATCGAGAGCTAAACTGGGTTACTGGTCGTTTATTTTGTCCAGATCGTTCGGGTCTTCTTCTTCACGGTCTACCGCGTCGTCTTTTAGCACGTGGTGGTTATTTTGACCCCCAGCTCATTGGGCATAGTCCCATTTAAAATTGGCGGCTTTGCGAGCGACGCTAGTGGTCCCTGTTCTAGAGCCTAGTGTGGTGTTCCGAATGCGCTCTGTTATTTTTTGCTAAAAAATACTAGATGGACTCCATTGAATTGCAAAAAAGTAGCAGTAATAATTATTATGTACCCTAAAAATGCCTAACGACTAACCCCTGCAATGTTTCTGGTAAGACGAATAAATACGTTCGTGATAAAAACAATCTACTATTGTGCTGATAAAATAAATTGTTAGTAGCTAATTGCACTTGACTTGCATTAAATACAGGTGTAAGTTTTTAATGCAGTTTACTGCTTACCATTGAGAGATTGGAACATTGCAAGGTTTAACAATGACCAATAAATTGTTTTCAGCATCTAAGCAATCCTACTAATATTATAAACGCGAAAGTTTGTGAGGATGTTTGTTACTCTTTCACGTAAAAACTATTGAATGGATTTTAATAAAATTTGGTATTGATTTAGCCGCGACCTTGGATTAACACATAGGCTATATACCTACAAAGACTGTTTTAAAAAACAGTTTAAAGTATCGAATAGTAAAGAATAGCGCGTTCAAAGAAATACACAACTCTTTAACTTCATTATATTCTAAACTGGATTAGTATTTACTAAAATACACAAACCATGTTGTCACCTAAAATAAAGCTCAAGTCGTTCATTGAATTACGTGAATCGTAAAATAAAGCTATGTACTAACAATGTTTTTATCAAAATGTCGTGACCTTGGGGGAAGGTCAAGGTGTTTCTATGTATATCTTTGTATCGACAAACTTTTCTTGTCATGGTCACAGAATGGTGAATAAAATATAATGTTTCCTATTTTATATTTACTACAATCAATCATTTACACGTCACAAAGAACTTTCATATATCTAATAAGTAAAAACCGGCCAAGAGCCTGGCCTGCATTTGAGTCTGGTAAGAAAATTAACGATTTTTTAAATGCGAATTGAATTTACAGTTACTTGTATTAATTTGACCGTTTGAGAGCATGGTTGGCGCAGTGTTATAGCGATTTGCTGCTACGCTGCATATGCCATGTTCGATTCCCGCACGGAACTAATATTTGTATGACATACAGATAGTTGTTCCGTGATTAGCTGTTAATGTATGTGTGTTTTTTTTAAATAATAATGTACCTAGTTCATTATGCCTTCTTACTTTTTACTTCACTCATGCCAATGACATCCAAGATAAATAATTATGAAATGAAAAAATCTCATTGGTACCTATCCACTTACCCAGATTTGAACGCACAACGTCGTGAGCACAAGGCGAGGTGATAACTTTACTGGGTGCTCATAAATACCAGCCAGCATTGAAGGGGTGTAAACTTTCGGAAATACTTTACCGAAAAGTAACTGATACAATTGAGGAAAGTTTAAAAACTTTTAAGTATTAAATGTACCTAAGTAACTGACACCTATTTTAATTTACGTTCTACAATACTGAAGTTCGGGCTAATAATAACGATAAACGCCTATCAAAGGCGTTTTATTAACAATTTTCAAAAGTGAGACGTTCAATATGAATTTCTATGTATGAATGTCTCTTTGGTCTGGTGGTTGCAAGTGCTACTGTCATGAGGTCTTTAGTTCGATACTCGGGTCAGGCAAAGAGTTGTAGGATTTTTCTATCTGGAATTTTAGTTACAGCCTGGAGTCTGTATTGGGCCTGGTTAATGGCAATAGAAGAAAGATTTACTAATATTTCCTCTTTTTTTAATTGTTTTATGTAACGAATAAACTTCAAAACTACTGGACCGATTCGAAAAATTCCTTCACCGTTAAGAAGCTATACACTATCCCCGGGTGACTTATACTACTTTTTAACCGACTTCAGGAGGAGGTACTCAATTCGATCGGTTTTTTTTTTATGTATGTACACCGATTACTCCGTGATTAATGATGATTAATGATCCGATTTACGTGGTTCTTTTTTAGTTCGATGCAGAATAGCTGCCATTTGGTCCCATAAAAAATTAGCATCATCCATCAGTTTTAATTCTATGAACATTTTTATCTCTGTATTCCCGGAAACGGGAATTACGCAACATAACATAAACGTCACGCCTGTAATCCCCGAAGGGCTAGGCAGAGGTGTACATGGTAGTACACCCACATTTCGCCAGTTATGTTTAAGTCCCATGTAATAAGGGGCGAGCCTATTGCCATCAATCGGGCACAAATCCAGACTCCGGGCTGCTACTGAGAAATCCCAGATGGAAAAACTCAATAACACTTTGCCCGACCCGGGGATCGAACCCGGGACCTCATGTTCAGAAGTAACGCTTGCGGCCACTAGACCAACGAGAATTACGCAAGTGCATTGCTAATAAAAAAAAACCCGTGTTATGGTTTAAATAGGACTATCTAGCAAACACTTCTCTAACAATGTATCTACCTACTAAATATAATAACATAATCAACATCTAAACAAAAGCCCTCTTCCAAGACAAGAAACATTATAACTTGAAGTAAAATAAAACAATGTACCGTTTAATAAAGTACAAGTTCCAACGTTATCGTAAAATACAACTGGAGACGCAGAAAATTTACCCAAATTTAATGATAAAGAACAACTAAAGTTTCCTTTCATACATTTATTATGGTGATGGTTGTTCTTGGAGCTTTAATTGTGGGTAATATTCACTAATGAACATGGAAGCGGGTGTTAATATTGCTTTTCTATTAAGATTTTAAGTGTCATAGGTTAGGTTAGTAAGGAGTTCTTCAAAAGGGGAGTAAATAGGTTTATAAAGGGTCGGCAACGCGCGTGTGGCGCCTCTGGTGTTGCAAGTGTCCATAGGCTACGGTAACCGCTTACCATCAGGCGGGCCGTAAGCTAGTTTGCCACCGTCCACCGTGTTCGAAATCGACGACGTGTGCTTATCAACCAGTGTGCGCAGAACCAATGATTTTAGTTTACCTGGTAGGAAAGTAGTATTTATTTTTCTTAGGCTATTTTAATTTAAATAATTTTGAATTTACACATTGTAGTTACACATTAAAATTGTACATCAAAATTATAAATTCAATTCAATACAAATTAACTGATGAAATCAAAAATTTTATTCATTTTTTACTAACGCAATATGCTCTGAAACTACAGGACCGATTTCCACTATATTTCTTACCATAGAAAGCTAAATTATCAGAAAGTAACATACACTATAACTTATTTTAAAACTAGTTGGTGGGGGAAAGCACGTTCAGCTTCAAAGGGAAAAGTATGAAGTCCACGTAGGCAAAGTCACGGGCGAATGCTAGTTTTTAACATAACAGTATCTATTTACCACATTGAACAACAAAATAAATGCAAATGGAGGTTTTATACTGTTAATGTTTTCGTAAAATATTGTTCCCAAGAGGAGCTACAGAGCGGAGCAACGAAAGAAATTAAGTGAAAAACTGAGGAAGGGGAGCTTATAAATGATTTGTGACCACCCCTTTGGAGTCAGTTTCTGGTTTCAATGACAAGAAATGAAAAAGATGATTTGTAATTAATGGTATGCTATAAATCAAGGATTAGGCTTGTGGCGTAATACTAACAGTCGCTCTGCTCGGTCGAAGGTTAAGTTACGCTAGACGAGGTCGGTTCGTGGATGGGTGACCGTTTATTACATACCAAGACTTCTTAGGGCCTCAGGAAGCACGTTAAACCGCTCGTCCCGGCTGTCATTTATAAATCAATGATAGTCGTAACGGTCATTTGCAAATCAATGATAGTCGTAACGGTCATTTGCAAATCAATGATAGTCGTAACGGGTAGTGGTGAGAGCAGCGGTGGCCCAGTGGTGGCGGCCCCGACTTACGAACAGTAAGTCGTGGGTTCGAACCCAGGCAGGCGCATTACTTTGTGTAATTTATTTCATCACCACTGCTCTCAAAAACGGTGAAGGAACACATCCTGACGAAACCAGCATGTCCTAAAACCAAACATTCGAAGACATTTGACTTCTACCAATTCGCACTGGGCCCGCGTGGTAGATTGTGGCCCACACGCAAAATACGCGCTTTGACGTGGAGTTGCGGATACCAGCCCGGTATCTTTATCTTTATCTTTTTTTTTAACGGGTAGTCATAGCCTTAACCAAGCAGGTTAACCAAGAGGTATCATGTTACCCAGTAACTGGGTTGTGGAGGTCAGACAGGCAGACGCTTCATGTAAAACTATGATATACAGCTACATTCGGGTAAACTGGAAGCCGACCCCAACATAGCTGAGAAAATGCTGAGACAGATGATGGTACAGACGCCAGCACATCAATCAACCCCAAACCGACAAATTTTCCCAATTGAATATAAACCTTAGGCGATTCCCACACTGCCCCGCATGATGCAGCGTGGCGCGTGGATGCGTGTTCTTCCGTTGCTTGTAAGTATCTCCGTTTGTATGGAAAACACGCACGGTCCAACACACAGAAAATGCATCCACGCGCGTTCATTTCAGTTCAGAGACACGCAACAAGCAGCGTGATGCGTGGCAGTGTGTTAACCGCCTTATTGTCTTTAGAATAAAGTTGAAAAGCTATCAAAGAAATTTGACACATTGGGGTAGTTTGATGTGCTGGCGTTTGTACTTAAGCGATAAATCACGTAAACAATATTTATATTCCACAACTTTTACACAATGCCATCTAGACCTAATCTATGCAGAGCTTGTGTTATGGGTACTAAACAACTGATAAACATACCTACTTATATATTTCTGAAAACATACATATTGCAGATAAATTACACCCAGCCACAGAACAAAAAAGATCGTGCTCATCACACAATAATTTGTCGTGGGTAAATGTTTGTGTGTTTATCTAAAGACAGAAAAATAAAGAATGAATGAAATAATATTTATTGGCAACAAGTAAAAAAATGCAAACACCGTAAAACATGAAAATAAAAAAAAACATTAACAAACGTTTTTTTTTTAAATATAACTGTATTTATTGTATTATTATATATTTATGTTTTCTTTTTTATTTTTTAAATACTTTGTTTTCTTGGGTGTGTCCGTGGCATCACAACGGGCCCTATCAGAATAACAGCGCTGCGATGTTTATATTTTTAAATGTCGCAGCTAATGCTGAGGTAGGCGCCTTTATGGTCTCGCACAGGTCTTTTTATTATTATTATTATTTTTTATTTTTGTCTTTAGTTTTTTAATTTTTCTTTTTTTATCTGTAGTGCTGTTCTTTTGTTTTATGTTCTGTGCGTCCAAATAAAATATTTTTCTTTCTTTCTCTTTTTTTCAAATAAGTAAATGGCACGTCTCACGGCTGCGCCAAAAGGCTCATTTCAGCATTAATGCCAGACAGGTGCTGTCTGACGCTAGTTTTCAAATGCACCTTTTGGGACGAATGATGGTGGAGTAACACCTATAATATACCTAGTACCTACAATATGTATATATTTAGAAATATATAAGTATGTCTATCAGCTATCTTAGTACCTTTATCCACAGTATAAATACTAATTAAGAATGACATAATGTTTAATAATTAATAATTTTTAAATTAATCTATATCAACAAATTGTACATAATGATAGCATGTTAAATAAATTAAAACCTATCGCCTATACATTGCTGTGCCCTAGCTGGGTTCATTGTTTGGAACTATCATAATGTAACAACCTGTAAACAACATGAAATGCAATAAATGAATGATTATGATTATGATAATACAGTAGGACGACACCTTTGATCTCTGGAAAAATGCCGACAACTTCTACACTCCCGCACTAGAAACATCGTTTTGTTCGCAGTGCGGGAGCGGCTTTCCTGCGTCTCGCCCCTCACACCCCGCACGATTGCCCTGTCTAGGCGGCTTCGTCGGACGACTGTATGTTTTTAGACTGCGCTATAACACAAGCTCTGCTTAGTTTTGGACTAGAAAAGTTGTAAAATATTATTATTATTGTTTAGGAAAAAAATAGGCAGTTGCTAATGTCTTTTGCCATTTAAAAGCCGTTTCTGAACTTGGTCAAGGCCATAACCCATAAACGCATCAATAACAAAGCGACCTCGATTAAATTCCCTTTCAAGCCAAGATCATAGCCTGATGATAAACAAAGCATCAAGTGAGGCTTACCACACAATACCCCTTCACGGAAAAAGGAAAAAAATGCGCCATTTTCTAAAGCCATCCAGCTCCTATGATGAATGATTGTGGTCGAAACAAAACACTGGAATTTCAACTCTCCCTAAGAGCATTTACGGTTGAAGTTTCAATGGGAAACGATAGTTAATAATGTGGACACTTGATGCGGTATTAATAGGATGTATAGCTATCATCAGGTCTTAATAATGTGTTTTCCTGCGGCGGTGGTTCATTATTGTATGGTGTTAAAATTTAGTATAAGTATTTTTAGAAATGACTAGCACCTTGCTAGGCGTGGTGTATTTCGTATTTTACCATCTTCTCCATTCCCAACGAAGTATCGAAGCGTAATGAAGTGGATATTACATGCAAACTTGCTGGGTCTAAAAAAAACTTATATGTCACAGTACCCAAGTCGTAACATTTTGCTGTTCTTGTATGATTGTTACCAATATTTATTTTGTTTGTTATTTTTCACTGCCGTTGTTATTATATTTTATTTTATTTTATTTATTCGGGAAAATAAACAGTTATACATATACATTATTGTTCATCCTTTATGTAATTCGCCTTGTTTCTTTTGTATATCTTTGTGTAATGTGTTTTGATTTGTTTACCTTATCAAATTTACTGTATGTACCGACGCCAGCACGTCAAGTTACCCCAATGTGTCAAATTTCCCCAATTGAATATGAACCTTATTCTGTTTGACATAAAGTTGAAAAACGATCA
Organism: Euplexia lucipara; assembly: GCA_921972225.1. Taxonomy (NCBI): domain Eukaryota; kingdom Metazoa; phylum Arthropoda; class Insecta; order Lepidoptera; family Noctuidae; genus Euplexia; species Euplexia lucipara. The sequence continues at coordinate 3,435,070 of OV179161.1, read as the reverse complement.
AGGAAATTTGACACATTGGGGTAACTTGATGTGCTGGCGTCTGTACCTATCTAAATTTTAAGTGAATGATGTGGTCTCCTATAATTGGAAGCGCACACTTGTACTTGTCCCTTTTCTATCTGTATACTGTCATGTAATTGTGTAGTTTCTGTTGGAGATCCAATAAATAAATAAATTCCCTCTAAGTTTTGAAAAAGAAATACGACGCTCACAATATTAAAGTGGCTTTATATTGGTAAAAGAGTTTTTCAAAATCGGTTCAGTACTATTCAGAGATTAGCCCTTACAACCCTACAAACTTTACTTCTTTGTAATACGAGTGTTTGTTATTAATAATAATAATAGTAATCATTTATTTCAGGAGATTTCATTTTTTTTCCATAAGAATAAAATTCGATTACAAATACAAATTACACGAAATATTAAAAAATCATTTGATTAAAATACAATAATACTTAGTTATTAAAATAAATTCTCTGTCAATTCTAATAAATTATTAGTTAGAGGGATAATAGTTATAGTTGGTGTAATTAAATTATTATTTATTTTACTATAATTATTGTGCTGATATTGAAAAGCGATCGTCCTTTATATTTCGGACTCTCATTGAGCAGTAGTGTAATTCGTTACATTTAGAAGCATTGGCATTGGTAGCGATTACTGCCGGGGGAAGAAAGCACAGGCAGTTTGCCGTGCCTCCATATAGTACTGTCGCTCGTGTTTAGTCGCCAATACCTCGCACACACTGCGACAACACACACACACTGCACTGCACTAATCACTGGCTGCCTCAAGCCGACCCCGGTACAGATGCTGTATCCACTGGCAGGCATAGCGCCACCAGTAGTTCGCAGAGCGGTGGCGAGCTCTAGTGAAAGAGCCAAAATGGTCTCCGACGCTAGACACCCTCTACACAATAACATCATAGTACCGCAAAGGCTGAAAAGCCGCAACAGCTTTTTAAAGTGTGTACCCCCGCTCACTGGTGAACGCTCTAAGGAAAGACTTAAGTTGTGGCAAGATAGCGTTTCCTTACCCAACCCATTTGTGCCACTTGCCGAAAATCTTCCACCTGGACACGAGTTGCCATGGCTGACCTGGAAGTCTCTAAACAGACTCCGGACACAGGTAGGCCGAAGCAAAGAAAACCTGTTCAGGTGGAGATTCATAGATGACTCTGCCCTGGAGTGTAAATGTGGTCTTGCCCCACAAACTATGGGGCACTTGATATCGTGTCCAGCCTGTCCTGTTACTTGCTCATCACAGGAACTGATGGAAGCTACTGAAAGTGCCGAACTCGTCGCCAAATTTTGGGCCGAATCAATCTGAATTGTCATCGACACGCTAAGAAGAATACCTCGCACCCTGGCCGCTGGCTGATCTCTTGGACTTTAATCCAACAAGTGATCTGTTTGCGGATGGATGGTCCGAGATTTTATTGGTATGTCAGGAGTTCTGTGAGAGGAATTCATGAATGTGTTTTCAATCTTGTTTTTTTTTTTAAATGGTTTTGTTATTTTTCTTTAATTTGTTTGATTTTGTAAATGTTATCTGTAATTTTAGTTACTGTAATTGGTTAAACCGTTATAATTAAATAAATAAATAAATAATTGGTGGAATAACGGTGTGTTTTACTAGAGAAATCGAAGGTGTTCTGTGTACTTAATAGTTTTGTCTGATAGAATACTTGTCAACTTAGTCAAGGCAAAAAGGTCCGACTAAAAGTCTGACTACCGCCACTACCGGTCCTACCAAGAGGTATCGTATTAACCAGTAATTGTACTAGACAACTAATAAGCGTATTTATACATGTCTAAATACAAACATACTATAGAATAATTACATCCAGACACAGAGAAAAATATCGTGCTCATCACACTAACACATGTCTTGAGTTGCAATCGAACCCATGACTAACTCCTAGGCCATCGGGCCAGTCAATATAAGATACTTCATGTAAAATACTGGTATTCAGCTTTATCCGTGGTAATCTCAACATAGATCAGATGAGAAAAAACTACGCAGAATGCAATTATTCATAATTTTGTGTGCGGTCAAAAAATATATGTTTAATATTAGCACTACGACCTCTCTTTGCAATGTGTCACGTCATTCGATTCACATTAGGAGGAGAAGGGGGCTCATATGAACGTGTGGGAACTCTTGTGTAGTAATATCAACCCCAAACTAATATTTTGTTTCATAGTTTGTTACCAAAATGTTGTTGTTTTTGGACTATTGTATATTGAGGAACTTCAAGTTAAACAATAACAGCCGCATGGCCTTTAAACGAGCCATTCTTGTATACATCGGGTGGGTAAAAAAACGTGGATCAAACAAAACAGGGCGATAGTTGGGGTTATTTTTATTTTTTTTATTTTTGATAGGCACGGGTTTGACCACTATCTCATCAGATGGTAAGCGATGATGTGGTCGACGATGAAGCACGCTTGCCTAGAAGCAACCTGTTCATTCTTGACTTGAAGATTCCTAGGTAGTAGCTATCAGGAAATACCGACTCCGACAGGGAATTCCACTCTTTAGCTGTTCGCACTATGAATGTGTTTCCATAGCGTTTAGTACGTCTGGTGGTCCGATGATGGAAAGGGCTTGGTGGAATTAAGTCGTGCAATTCCGATGCACACTCTCCGAAATATAACCGATAGAAAACCGACAGGCTAGCAACTCGGCGTCGATGCTCAAGACTTTGAAGTTTTGACTCAACGAGTGCATCATTGCCGATGATCTTCTTGGCTCGTTTCTCAATAGACTCAAGTGCATCAAGCTGGTATTTGGCGGATCCGTGCCAAAGATGAGAGCAGTAAGAAAATCCCTGTGGCAGAGCATTTACTTTATCTGTGACTATTTGATTGTTTTTTTGAGCAAAATACCAAAATTCTTAATTAATGTACAATTAGAGTGAAATGAGTACCTGTTTTATTGAAGGGCGGGCGTTTTGGGGGACTGTCTTATGTAATTTTTGACGTTCAAAAAGTGCTGATCCTCAGCCTAATTTGAATACATGACTTTTGATTTTGATTTTGATCAAAACAAAAGATGGTGATCTAGGGAACGTAAAATCAGGTCCTTACCCAATGCAAATAACCCTAACTTACGTCCTATATCACGATTTTTAACCCACCCTGTGTATACAAGAATAAAATTGCTCGTTTAATTCATTAAACCCCAAGAGGACACCGGTTTCCGCGCTGTCAATGTCTTTCTATTGTGTTTAATTGACACGATTGAAAGGTTAAAGATAAAGTTGTAGGTATTTACATATAACACAAAAGATACAGACAACACACTGACAAAAGAGAAAAATATGACGTCACTAACTATGTGGAAATAAATAAACACGTCTACTCGTATATTTCACCACAACAACAAATCGTGGAGGATTGAAATCATCGTATATCACAAGGTATGACACATCACACGTTTTGATGACGTATGCGACAAACACATATATATTGTATAAAGTCGCCAATCCACCGTAAGTAAGATATGCTGGGCTGGTTCGTTTTTTTGCAGCCACGCTTCCTTACAAACAACGGTCGTGGAATTCCGCTGTCCTGGCTATTATTGCGGGTAGACTCGATTGCCCCTAAAGGCACTTTTGTAACCGGCATGTTGTTAAGGCTAATAACTCTTATTATATAAATTTGCCATTGAATTGTTCTGTTATTCGTAATTCCATGTTTTTTTAATAAAATGATAATATAATTTGAAACTAATTTATTTAATTTGAATCGATTTTGTATTTTACTTTTGACATTGATCTTTAATTCAACAATGTTTCTAATGTATTTAATTTTTATGTATGTAATTCTGACATTTATAACTTAGCAAGCCGAGCAATATTTCATGTGTCTGTATTTTAATTTTTATTTTTATTTGTATTATATTTTTGTTTTAGATGGGTCAAGGGCTAAACTAAATGAATTATTATTATTATTTCATATATTCATTTTGATTTCTTATTAATTACATTTTGAAATATAAAATACAAAAAAAAACATTTAAAAGTACAAAAAAATAGTAGCCCATCGGTATCGGGCACAGGTATTTTTATTTTTTATTTTTTGTTTTTATTATTATTATTCAAATTCCTATTGCATTCTAATCGTAGACTTCATTTTTATATGTTTTTCACATTGATTGTAGCTGAGTAGAGATTGCGACTAGATTTTGAACAAAATATAATATTTGATAATTTTTAGAATAGTGGCAAAAATTTGCATTTAGTAAACTCATATTTTGCCAGAATATAATGTGAAGTTTATTGCCAACTCTTATTAAAACATTAAACGACCCAAGGTATTTTTGGCCTCGTGCTTAGCAGTCGTGCTTACAACCCCAACTGAGGTAGTTTTATTGTACAAGCTTTATAACAAAAGCTTGTAGAATTAAATCTTAGCTGTTGTGAAGCGACGCCTTTATCATTGTGTCGCTGCAATGCTACGCCGCGTAGTTGTAAGCTACGAGTGCTACGCTGCTACGAAACTACGACCTCAAGCAGATGCTACGCTGCTACGAACTTGGAGGTAAATTAATAAAAACTTTCTTAGTATTTATACAAGGTTAATTTTAATTCGGGGGGTAAAAGTATTCATGAATTTAAAAAAAAATACTACAAAGCTTCTGCGTATCCGTACAAATTCTCAATTCGATACTTAATAAAGAAAAGACTAAAAAGTAAATCGAGTTACATAAGTCTAGTCATACATAATTATGTATGTATTATTTAAAATGTTAGGCAGATGTGTACTTATAACTCACACCCACATTTGGCCAGTTATGTTAAACGCTCTTATAGAACATACACAAACCTTATTGGAGATGCTCTTCAGAAAGATCAGGTGGGTCGTGCTCTCAACCGGGGTACGCGTATGACTACATGTTTGAACATTAACGAAGCAAAAGAAGTATGAATGAACCGTAGCAGGTGGTCACGTTGAAAGGATGGATGAAAGGCGACTAACGAAAGGTATTTACAAGGCAGATGTAAGTGGGAACGCCGGGAGGGGACACCCTAGAAGGACATACATGGACCTTATTGGTGAGGTTCTTCAGAAAGGTCAGGTGCGTAGTACTCGCAACCGGCGTGTGTGTATGACAACATGTATGAATGTAAACGAAGCAAAAGAAGTATGTAAGAATCGTAGCATATGGCGCTCTGTAGTTTCTGCCTACCCCCATGGGAAAAAAGCGTGAGTTTATGGATGTTTAAGTCCCATGCCCCAGTTGTGAAGCTATTGCCATGCAAACCGCATATCGTCCGCGTCGTTCAATTTACATTAAGGAACATGTTATGATGCTATTGTGTTACTTTAGACGCATATAGGGATATATGTAGCGTGTTAGTAGTCTCGCTGTAGCCATTTTGTACATTTTTAACCGACTTAAAAAATGGTGGAGGTTTTGGACCATTTTTTTAAATAAGATAATAGGTAGATACTTTCCTAGTGGTCCGATTTGAATATTTATTGAAATCCGTTCAGCTGTTTGGTTTTACTATCAAAATAACTGGAATAATAATTAGATATGTTATGTATTAATATAAAAAAATAAAAAATGTAATTCATGTGTATACCGTTTAAATAGAAATAATTTTAATAATCAATCATAATCTTTTTCGGAACGGTTTGCATTGTGAGGAGGTTCCTGTCTCTAGAGCCCTAATTAATCACCAGTAACTTTGACCCAGCAGGGTATAAATAATTTATATTATTAAATTAAATAATTTAAAAAATAGTGGATCAGGAGCACTTGATCCACTATTTTTTAAATAATTTAATTCATGTGTGTGTATGTCAAATAATTGAAGGAAATAATTATTTATTTATTTTTCACATATTAGGAAAGCTAACAGGCTAATACCAACATAATGGCAATAATAATAATAATAATAAATAATAATAATACCAGCCTGTTACTGTCCTACTGCAGGGCAAAGGCCTCTTCTCATGCAGAGAAGGCTCGAGCATTGATCACCACGCTTGCTCAAGGCGGATTGGCGATTTCAAACTTATATTAACTATAAGTCCAGGTTTCCTCACGATATTTTCCTTCACCGATGTCAATGAGTCTAAGATAAACTTAGAAATAATGGCAATACCTAGTAGATAACTAAAATGCTAATTACAAGCTTCCACATGCAGGTAGCTATATCTACAAAAAAACATATTACTTGGTCCTACAATTAGAATTATACTTGCAACCGCAAATATTGTTATAAATCTTATTGGAACGCCAGATATGAACCACGATCTCGTGCATGAGAATTAGGCTTCTAAACCTCTAGGCCATCTGACATCGTCACAAGCAAAAGCTGTACTTTATTAAATCAAATGATACAACTCTGTGACGAGCTCTTCTAAACTGATTACGTTGTCGGCACTTAAATGTATACGACCGTATATATGACGTCATCAACTGGTTCACTCAATAATAATTTAATGAAGTATCAATTATCAAGAATTCATGACTTCAGGGTTGTATTGAAAATATGGACTGCGTGAGGCTTGTAGCTTAATTACACTTAGTCCCACGGGTAATTCAAAAGTTATGCTAGTCTTGTTAAGGTCGGTTTGTATATAGATGACCATTCATTCATATCAAGACGAGGAGTTACGGAGTCGTATAAATCAACTTTGGATTAAATAAATAAATATAAATATTCCACAACTTTTTCACACAACGCCATCTAGTCCCAAGTTAAGCTAAGAGCTTGTGTTATGGGTACTAAACAGCTGATAAACATACTTATATATTTCTAAATACATACATATTATAGACAAATCACACCCATACACAGAACAAATGATCGTGCTCATCACAGAAACATTTGTCCTGGGTGGGAATCGAACCCACGACCTCCGGCATAGCAGTCAGGGTCACTAACTACTAGACTAACAGGCCAGTCAAATATTATGTAAATATGTGAGCACCATGTATCTTTCAATACGCTCATACCATACCAGCCGCGTTGCTTATTTTATGTCACCTATCTCATGATAGCTGTTTTTTTTTCTCATGGTACATACATCGTCCTCACATATAATCTGATTATGTATACAAATATTGTAAAATCTATTTTAAAAGAGTAAGTATGGAGTTTCTTGCACATTCTTCTCCATACAAAACTACATTTTGGAATGTGCAACTAGAATCATATTAATTTAATTTATTTGTAAGTACCTATAACGTTCAAAAGTGCCTGTTTTCAGGCCTAATTGAAATATATGATTTGACTTTGACTTTGAAAACAATACTCTAATAACAGAAAAAGAGTACTTTGTAATGTCGTCAATGATTGTAACTTTAAAAACATATTTATTTTTGGGTTACCGGGTATTCAATTTGTCTTCTGTTGAGGTTTAGTAATGCTTGAATCTTGAGTGGGGTTCCGTAAGAAGGACCTTAATTTAACCGTTTAAAATAATTACTTCCTTCCAAATTTTAAAACACAATGCCACATTACTGACGGACCACGACATTACTGAGGATATGTGGGGACAACTTACAGGTGCGGTGTTATGTCATGTTCCAAATCATTGCTGATATTCGCATAGTTAAAATTGTACATAACATTCTTCAGTACCTTAACCCGCTAAAATATTTCCTGTGAACATTTTCTTACAACGACGGTTTCAAATTACTCCAATTTTCTGCTTAAGAAAGCGAGGTCCTAATAGATCCTCTTAAAATCTTTACACTCATACCAGAAATAAAATACAGTCATTTCATTTCGCAACTGAAATTCCGTCGTTATTCGTGGAATAAAATTTTATAAACGCAAAAGGAAAGGTATTTAGCGACACGACACAGAATAATCTTGACAATTTAAGTCCTATTTTGCATAGAACGCTATTAAGTAGTGTTTAAAAGCAAGTTTCGTGAGGTTAAAAGTAATAAATAACTCAAACAATTTAGGTGCAATATTTGTGTTAACAGAAAGAAATGTTGAAACACGTTAATTCCCCCCTATGACTGCCCCACTAAAGGACAAAGGCCTCTTCTCAAACAGAGAAGGCACAAACATTGCTCCACGCTTGCTCAAATTGAGTTGGCGTTACTGACTTATTATAATTTTACTAGCTACAACAATGTCAGTGATATCAAAAATAGACTTAAAAATAATATAAAAACACATAACACCACGCCTCTTATTTCCGAAGGGTAAGCAAAGGTGTCCCTGAAGCACATCCACATTTCATCAATTATGACTAAGTTGCAAGTCATAGGGGTAAGCCTATTGCCATCAATCGGGCACGGATCCGGACTCCGGACTCTTACTGAAAAAAATCCAGGTGGGACAAACTCATTAACGCATTGCCCGACTCAGACTTTGAACCCGGGACCTCACGTTCAGCAGTAGTGTTTGCGACTGCTCTAGACTTACGAGGCAGAGGATGATACGTGCGCCTAGTTTGTTGTGAAGAGAAGTAGAGAGTGGCGTAGTATTTTCACACACACTCACGTCTTTTTCCCATGTGGGTAACCACTTCTTTTGTTTTCTTTACGTTCCTTATCTTCCTGAAGGACATCACCAATAAGTTCTGTGTAAGTCCTTCTAGAAAGTCCCCTCCCGGCGTTTTCACACACATCAGCCTGTGTTTTTCATTTCACAACATTTCAATGAATTTATCAAACAGACCATGAAAATAATCCAATTATAATTAAACAGCATACTCTGCTAATTATCAAACTTTGTTTTAGATTCAAAATTAACATATTAGACCCGAAGGTATTGTCTCCCTAATAAATTAGTCACCAGAATGTATTAAAAAGAGGGTTGAAATTCTATAAAATTAATGCACGCTTTTTCGTTTCTTGCTATTTTACCAAATTCTGTAGATAGGTAATTCTTTTTTCAAAAGAGCTTGGAGTTTGGCTTAACGTGCTTTCCGAGGCACGGAGGAGTCTTGGGTATATCACATCATACCATTCATTTCGTTCACATTATCTATTTTTACTCATTTTTAGAACACAGGCTTAGAGCTCTTACACACGAGCGGCATGTTCCCAGCGGCAGAGGTAACTGCAGCAGTTGACGCGCGTCGGCGGCAACCGTTGACGCACGTCGGCGGTAACCGTTGACGCGTCGACGACAGCAGTCGACCTATAGCGACACTTGCAGTTGTAGTGTGCCGCGTTGTTGAAATGTCGACGGCTGCAGTTACATCTGCCGTTGGGAGCATGCCGCTCTTGTGTAAGTGGCCTTGCTGGTTGGAAATTGACAAAGTTTTAGTTTTTTTTCCCTCATCTAGATTACAAGAAAATAAACGACCCGTATTTTTTCTTTTTTCACGTAATCAAAAAATAACGGCGATACATCGAGTTAAAATGTCGCACGACGTCACTAGTCAGTAAGTTTATTTTAGCTAGTGACGTTACAAGCCCCCACTCCTAAACTTTAATGCGTTTAATTTAAAAAGTTTTCCATAACTTGAAAAAGAAAAAAATATGTGTCGAATATTTTCTTGTTATCTAGATGAGGGACTAAAAACTAAAATTTTGTTAAAATGCTCATTCCGCCTCTGTACATTAGTGTGCTTGAAGTATTAAATAAATAGATAATATTTTTGGGCCCGTGTTTTAATGTGTCTTTGATGTGACAAGTGGTAAACGTCTGCTCTAAAATAAATAAATAAAATAAATAAATATTCCACAACTTTTCACACAACGCCATTTAGTCCCAAGTTAAGTTTGAGAGCTTGTGTTATGGGTACTAAACAGCTGATAAACATACTTATATATTTCTAAATACATACATATTATAGATAAATTACACCCAGACACAGAACAAATGATCATGCTCATCACACAAACATTGGTCCTGGGTGGGAATCGAACCCACGACCTCCGGCATAGCAGTCAGGGTCACTAACTACTAGACCAACAGGCCAGTCTAGGGATAACAATCAAATAAAAAAATCTAGGGATATTAGCTTTTTCCAGTATCTTACTCTATTTTTAATTATTTTACAAGTATCCATTCCCCAAACAGCTAATTCTTAAGACTCCCGCACTGCGGACTGCGTACTCTAATACAATTATTACGGTAAAACAGACATAATGTCGGCCATTTTTGTTAACAGCCTCTAACGGAAGCATTAAACAGGAATGTAGCTTATTTTAACAAAATGTTGTCGGGTCTATTAAGTAGAATGTTATTCCTCCATTCTTAAGAGGGTGCGAAGTTGTTTTGGTGTTTCACTTTCAATTAAATGGCATTTTCACACCACTGACTTGAAAATGTGTACCTAATGATCTCATCATGCAAACTAAACCCGATTACAGTCTTGGTGGTTTAACCGGGCAATAAATATTACATTATCACCAAAGCCACCTATCGCAGCTAATGCTGAGATAGGCACCTTTTTGGTCTCGCACAGGGTTTTTTTTATTATTATTATTTTTTTTTAGTTTTTTAATCTTTTCTTATTTTTTTATTATCTATAAGTAGGTATTGTTGTTCTTTTGTTTTATGTTCTGTGCGTACAAATAAAGTATTTTCTTTCTTTCTTACTCTTTTTCTTTCTTTATTTCGTTCAAAGAGATTTAAGATAGGTACTATAGAGAGGATTTGCCAAAAAAATGTTATAGAAAACCAGTGATCCCATGTCTCAGTAATAACGCATTATAGCATAATATAAGGGACAGTGACAACAATATTCTGAGGACAGTGGCGGAGAACTTTTATTCTCCTATACACTTTTCTCTCACTTGTGCGTCATCCACATGAAGCGAATAAAATAAAATTATATTTTAAATTGTTTTGCATTAGATTAATTTACTAACATTATTTTGTAAGGTTTTTACTAACATAGCGGATCTTATGTTATCCTCAATAAAGATTTATTATTATTATAATATAACAATATTGGAGCGGCAGCGAAGTACCCTACCTAATAAGTACTGTATTATTTTGTACGTTTCATAAATTATTGTGTGTATTTGTGCTAATGACTGATGTCAAATAAATATTTTTTCTTTCTTTCTTTCTTTTTATGTATACTAAAATGAACACATCAACTTGTGACCACTAGGACACACGTATTGGATGAAAATTTTATGCGTGATGACCCGTGTATAGTAAGTATTGAAAGTGTTAGGAACCACAGCTTCACTGGCCTGCGAAACTAGGTACTAGTTACACATTTATAATTTTATTTTTTCTAAACTATAGAAGTTCTAGATTTAAAATATAGAACGTTTTATCGCAATTTTAATCAGTTACTTTTTAAACTTAAAAAAAAAGATAAAACTATAAAAAGATAAATTTTTAGCTTAGTGTCAAAATACCCTTTACGTTTTTAAGATCGTTTTATACGTTTTTTTAATTTTTAATAATTGATATTGCCTCCTCGGACCACTGTTTCGAGCCGCATACTGAACACGAGGTTTCGGAAATTCGATGTTAAGGAAATTTTACTTTAAAAGTTAGTCCAATTTTAAAAGTATGATACTTAGATTTTTGTATAAAACTATTATTCAGGGAACAAAAATGACTCATTTGCTTACTTTTATCTCACAGAAGGTTTAAAAGAAGTGCATTCTTCTAGGCCGAGTATAGTACCTCCACACATAATAAATATAAGGTATTTATTGGAATTTATGACATTGTATTAGGTTTTCATTGTAATTCGTAACACTTTATATGGTTACATTATTAAATTGTATAAATTTTGCAAGCCTAAATTAGTGCAACCTAGTTAACTACACATTCAATTGACATCTGGTAAAGTATGGCTATACACTGTGTTGAGCAACAAACATTTATAATTTGAATTTGAATAAGGTCATAAAAATACTGCTGCCTTACAATCATTTACTGTCTTTCATATAACTCGTCGAACAATCCATCCATTTTTACCCACGTGTCTTTAATAATTCAATAAACAACAGATTTTTGGTTTTCAAAGGAGATCGCGCATATTTTCCCACGACCCCTCAATCAATTTAGCTATTTTTATGTCATAGGTGCAAATGGATGTCATCTGTTGTTCATAAACAGACGCCATCAATCAATCAACTGTATCATATTAAACGATTGATACGAGTAGATATAAGATAGGGTTGCCATATCGAAATAAACAACGTGTTTTTTTTTATATCCCATAACTCTAGGGTATGATTGAGACCATATCAAAGAATCAACTGGCATATGAATTATGTTTCAATCATCCTTTTTTTTTTACTATCGCAAAAAATAATTCGACAAAGTCACGATGGTTAATGTAAAACACCCTTACGTGAAAGAAAAGTGACGTAAGAAAGAAGATTCGTCGTACTGGTGACAATTTTTGAACTAATTAGGTAATAAAAATAATTTTAATAATACTTAATAATAGTATTCCACGACTATTTACACAACGCCATCTAGTCCCAAGCTAAGCAGAGCTTGTGTTACGGGTACTAAACAACTGATAATTTAATTATGATTGATGATATCTCCGAAACTATTCATTTTTGGACCATCTATTCTAGGAGTTTTAGTATTATTTTTACCTACAGAATATAACCCTAGAGTTATGGGATATAAAAAAAAACACCTTGTATAAAGATTCGACGACAAGTTTCTCTAGCATTATTTTGCGAAAAACTACGCACATTTTCTTATAAATTATCAGGAGCTTTACAGTGTGTGTAGTCGCATAATGGTGTGTGTCGCATTTGACATGTTTTCGTGGTAAACACGTTACCTTTAAAAAGAATGACAATACGACGTGGTAACCTCACGCAAAATGGGTTGGCACCATCTCACAGCCATCTCACCGCCACCAAGTTGGTCAAATTAAATAGCGCGCGCTTGCCCGTTTACATTTCCGACCCTTTTCACCAAATCACTACCACAAAAATATCCAGCAACCGTAATAAAAGATGTAGGTAATAAAAAAATGTGTTGTGTGAAAAATAGTTTACGTCCTATTCTCTGTCCTGAATATACGCTTAATTTTTTTAACCAATCGGTGAAGCTGTTTCGGAGGAGTTTTGTAACAAACACTCGGACACGAGAATTATAGTCCAGGCAAAGTCTAGACGGGTGGCCAAAGAGCCGGATATATCCGGAGTAATTTTTTAATATTTTTTTTATTTTCCTATTGTACGGTGAAATCCAGAGATATGGCAACCCCATGGCAGGTGTGATGACATTTCTTCTAATCCCATGTTATTATTTTAATCATTTATTCACCTCTCTTTCACCCTCTCTTTACTTGCTAAGTTATGAAAAGTGTACTGAATGATCACCAACCTTCGTACCAACCTTGGAAAGCGTAGTTTCAATAAGTTATTTGAATTTGAAATAAATTAAATAAAATAAATATTTGCTGATCTAACATAAATATTTTGCCAATTCAATCATAATGTAATGTTTGACAAAAATGTATTCTATTTTAATGTTATCGTAATTTTATTTAAATTTAATTAATTAATTCATAGTATTGTACTTTAATTTTATTGTATTTTTTTATAAATTTAATTGAATTTAATTAATTAACTTAGTATTGTATTTTTGTACGAAACTAGTGACATGAATTTTGTTTGCTTCAATGGCGGGACATAGCAGACATCTGTATTTATCACAACATCTTATGGACCTGTGATCCACAATAAATTATTGGAATTTGAGCTTAACCTACAATTGCACCGTTCGGGTTTATTAGCGCGGCTTATATCAACACGAGCAAACTCCATCAATATCCAACGAAACCAAATTAGACACTCGTGACAATCATCCCGCCAATTCCGACAGACGATGACGTAGTGTTAGTGACGTCACGGTAATGACGACAGCGGCCCTGATGTGCCGCGCCTTTGAAGTAGCGTGACTGGAACGAAAGCAGTTAATGTTTATACCATAATTCGAGGTTTGATTGTGCCGACCTGATTATTTCAGGGAACTGAAGGTTGATTCAGGCAACCGTTATAATAATTGGTTTGGTTTGAAATAGGTATATATATGAGATTAGCGCAATTTGATGAATTAAATAATAATACCAGCTTTATTATTGTCCAACTGCAGGTCAAAGGCCGTGTAATCCGCGGTGGTCCGCGGGTGGGTGACAATTCTTTACATATCAAGATCCCTCCGTGCCTCAGAAAGCATGTTAAGGCTTTGGTTGTCATCTTTAGGTCTTTGTCAGTCGTTACGGGAAGTTAGAATCCCGAAAATCTGTCAACCAGGGCGACCGTCTACCCTGTCAAGTTATGGGTGTCAGATAAAAAAAACTACAAGAAGATTACCATTTTGGGATTTTATTGGTCTAAAATAGTGTGTATGACAACATGTATGAATGTAAACGAAGCAAAAGAAGTAGGTATGTAAGAATCGTAGCATATGGCGCTCTGTGGTTTCTGCCTACCCCCAGGGGAAAAAGGCGTGAGTTTATGTATGTATATTGGTCTATAATCGCCTCCACCAAATAAGCGCGGCGTCCCATCTCTATTTGAGAAAAGCTGCGTGCATTGCAATAGGTTCGTAATAAGCCAGTATTATTATAAGACACCAAATACCCACACACCCCAATATATTTGAAAACGGATACTAAACCCTTGAAAATTGCCTTGTTTCGTTGTTTACTTCGGGCCTAACTTCAGAGCCACTGATGTTTATGGTATAGGTTATAAATAACACTTAAATGTTAATATTATTTATTAGGGTCAAACCCTGGAACGAGTTAATCAGAATTAGGGTCAGTTCATATCCTTCGCAGGTTGGTTCACCGCGGGTAATTTAATATACGCCAAGGCTTTACATGGTATATTTTATAAAAAAAAGGTTGCCTCGAATTGACTGCCTCGTCGGTCTAGTAATAGCACGCGCTACTGCATAGCATGCGGTCTCCGGTTCGAGCGAAACGTCATTGAATTTTTCCGTTTGGTATTATCTAGACCAAAGTCCGGATTAGTACCCGATTAGTTGCGGCCCCCTCAAGTTCTTCTTTTTATATATCTAGGAAATCCATTGAATAAGTAAAGATATGGAAACATAATTTTCAAATAACTAACGCTTCAATTAAGGTTCCATTTACGCAAACAAATTTACTTAAATTGCAACGAGTCACTCACACACTCTCATAGACGAAGCTAGTGCGCGATTGGGTGCATTAAAGTCACGGGCGGTGTCAACATGTGACGCCGCCGCGCGCGCCGTTAGGCCGTCGAGCGCGAGGTTTTATTTGTTAGAACTGGTAAAACAGTAAATATAAAGATTTATTTTTACTCACCAATGAAAAGTTATTCCAGTATCACTTTTCCGGCTTTCTTTGCATTTCTTGCACCACTTTTCTAACAAAGAGTATTTTTTTTTTATAATTCCACCTATGTTTATAACCAAATAATGAAACGTCAAACGCTTTGATCAATGCGACCTTCCGTCACCAAGCGCGCGGTAGACTAGTTCGTGAAAAAAGATACCTTCAAAGCCCCGCCTACTCGGGGTTACTCTTCGTGGGGCTACTTTTTAAGCGCAATGCTGTTTCCATATCTTTTCTAATTCAATGAAGAAATCCAACAGAGAATGTATACAAAATCATTGAAATAGTAAATGGCTGACAAAATGTATAATTAAGTAGTACTCGTTTACTTACAGCCTGTCATCATATCTGCCTAGCCTTTTCCCAACCGATGTTGGGGTTGGCTCCCAGTTAAACCAAATGCAGCTGAATACCAGTGTTTTACATAGAGCGACTGCCTGTCAGACTTCCACAACCCAGTTACTGGGTAACAAGATACCCCTTGTTTCAATAGGTTGTCAGATTTTTCGGGCTTCTGACTTGTGAATAGATATGTGACAACTGTCATAGATGTACAAATGACAGCCGTGACCAACGGCTTTACGTGCTTTCCGAGGCACGGAGGAGTCTTAATACGTAATGAACTTACAGCCAGTACAGTCATATAATCACAATTATATTTATAATACATTTGCTCGTAAAGGGTATCTTATTACACCAAATTCTGTATCGTAATGTATCTCATTACGCACTTGTGCGTTATGGTCATGTTAAAAGCACGATTTGCAAGATGCCTCGACTAAAACGAACGGTTCTTTTTTAAAATCTTAGCAGTGAGTTTTTATATCAGAAAAATGGTCAACAAGTTATGAATAAAATTAACTTTGGGAGATAAAATATAATAAAAAACAAACATTAAATTCGTTTAATTAATTTTGACAATAAATTACAACCATTTATAACAAAAACAAAAAAATATTAAGTAATTTACTTTATTAGTAATACTGGCTGTTTTTGTGCCTTTGACTTAAAATAAAAAGTGCTGATGCGCGCGCATCGCTAATTTATGAACAATTAAAATTATTCCGTGCGCTTTTTCTTTTTGCTGTATTGTTTTTATTTGAAAATTTCAGTTCAAGTTTTATTTATTTCCTAGCAAATATGTTATAAAAACGCCGTATGAAATACGTGCGCTTTGATAATTACAGCCTCTGCTTTCTTGTAACCCTGCAGCTCGGGCTAGCAATATTGCCTCGGCTGTAATTATCAACTTACCGCACTTATATCATAATGTACCAATATCGTAGTCAAAACCCGTATTTTATAGATACGTAGAGTCTGACAGCCAATCACAATGCCCATTGTTTGACACGTTTTACAGATAATAATATATTTCTGAATTAATTAATTGCCTCGAACGAACACCAGTAATTAATAAACGCTTGAATACTGTCAATAACACAATATCAAGTTATTACTAATTATCATATAGTTCGGACGCAGTCAGTGCTCATAATGACCGGACATTATTGACATCAACCGGGTACTACAGGTGGGACGTGATTATTATCACGAAGTTTGTTATTAAATTGGTCTATATAATCAACTACATACATACGTACATACACTCACGCCTTTTTTGCATGGGGGTAGGCAGAAACTACAGAGCGCCATAATATGCTTACATTCTTTTATTGCTTCTTTTACATTCATACAATATGTTGTTGTACACACACGCTGGTTGCGAGTACTACGCACCTAATCTTTCTGAAAAACCTCACCAATAAGGTCTATGTACGTCCATTTAGGGCGTAACCCCACCCGGCGTTTCACCTACATCTGTCTTGTAAATATCTTTCGTTAGTCGCCTTTCTTTCTTCTTCTTGTCTCGTCAACTCAAAGCTGAATTGATTCTTTCTTCCAAAGGCTTTTCCAGAGTTTGCCCTGCATCGTGATACTCGCATGATAAATTAATACAATCTTATGTCTGGACTTTAAAAGAGACCATCACCCCTGAGTTTCTTTCTGCATTGTCTCAGGGGTCAGTCACTTTGGAAATGGTATTTAGTGCCATTTAGTTTTAAAAAAAATTACATGTAAGAGTATCTGGGTAAATTTACTTACAGAAATAAATAACCGTAATGTTACGTACAGCCTGACTGTGCCATACAAAAACAAGTTCCCACCCATCCATTTAACCCTATACTTGGCAAGATTTTTTTTTTTTTATAGTTTTATATTTTTTACATAAAATGTATTCTTAGGTATTCATTGAGGGGAGAAAAAATAAAAACAAAAATATAACTTCATTAGTTTATGATTTATTGAATGTATCACATAAGGCACATTGCCAGACTCTTAGCAATTAACCTTATACAATCTGTGTATCACATTTGCCACACTGCCAGGCTTTCAACAAGTTATAAAGATTATTATAGATAAACAAAAAAACAAAAATATTAAATTTTAACGTCAAAAAATACCGGCTCCTGTTAATGCGACACAGGTACTTCTCGTAGCAACCATGCGGTAAGCACCTGTGTCACCCGAAACGATAGGGAGCCTCCTCCCGAGTCAGCGCTAGAGCACCGGCCGAACCGCCTCGATGGTGACGAGGCCGGCGGTAGGGCGCGAAAGCCTGTCCCGCCATTCCGCCACCAGGACCTCGCGCAACTGCGACCTACTCCATGTGTCGCTGCATCGGTCCCTCGCCGCGCGCCCGCATTTTCGCCCAAGGCGGGAATCCGGCCAGTACTGCGACCCTTCCGTCATTGGGGGGCCGCGGGATCGTTAGTCACCAAATCAGCTGACGACGAGTGGGAGTAAGTGCGCAATCATCTGAGCTAGGACCTGCGCAGTCGAGCATCGTGAGAAGGGATGAAGGAATCCTGGGGGGTATAGCCGATCGGTGCTGGCGGTTATGCGTCCGTGAGGCATTACGCCGTCTTTGGTCTGGATTTCAGACGAAACGGTGGCCCTACTCTAATGAGTACGGCCACAGGCGAGTTGCGTGAGGTCCGCTGAGGTCGTCTTCGGATGGCTGAAGCGGTAGGTAAAGGTCATGCTGACGGTGTAAGTGAGGGCTGATTAGTTCGTGGGAGGTGGGCCTTTCGGCCCCCTGGGCTACGCCAGCCCGATCAAGCACCCAGTGTCGCACTGTTATCCAGCCTCGCGCCCCTATATCTCTTTGGTACTCTTAATGTTCGAGCTTTTTGACAGCGAGACGTTCCCAATTGTGGGCTCCATGGAGGGTGGGAAACCACAGCGACGAAATCATTTCATCCAATTCCGATTTTGCGTTTGGTTTTGGATCAAGAGCCACAAGTTTTATTGTTTATTTGTATTTTTCTGTCACCTGTGACAGAATAATACAAATAAACAATAAAAATATCAAAAATAATATCAATAATAATCTGAAATAATTATAATAAAAATAAAATTCACCTATAAATTGTAACCGTACAATTCGAGCAATGTCACGTATTTGATACATAACAAAAAATGTCTAGAAGGATGGCTACCTGGCAATGTATCATATCTGATACACTTGAAAAAAACGGTAATTTACAGTCGATTTTAATTCAGTTTAGTACTTGAAAATAGTGTTTCCGGGTAGCAAATATTGTAACCTATTCGAAATAAACAGATTTTGAAAACAATTTGACTAAAATATAATAAAAAATTAGTATTTTTACCTTGCGACGCGCAGACGCCTTCGATCGGTTCGTCATCTAGTTTTCTACTACATTTTTGGCGTTACAAGAAATAAAATAGTATTTTTTTGTAGAATTGGGATTATATTTTGTAGCAAATTAAATAATAAATGTTTTTTAAATACGTCTCGGAACGTCTTGAGATTTTCACAAAGTTCAATGTATCAAATTATCCACAGTGCCAAGAATAGGGTTAAACTTTTCTATAAAAGTTTCCGCAGTTCAACCAACTGTCTTCATCAACTCTTATTTCTCAGTTCACAATCTTTTGTTTTACCCCTCTCTTGAAGTTTTGGGCCGCCAAATAACTTTGAAAATATTTTGCGAGATTGTTCGCGTTTTACCTAGTGTACTTACATTACTCGTTGTGTTTATAATATAGGGGTTGGGGACAATCTCTATTCAGGACTAAATAAATAATATTGTCACTGATGGATAGTCAAGATTATGTAGTCTTCACATAATCTATACTATGTGTCACAAATATTGTAAACAAATATTTTAAAAAAGGGTAAGTATGGAGTTTCTTACCCATCCTTCTCCATACGAAACTCCCATTTGGAAGGAACTACTAGAATATTTTTTATACTTAACAAGCACTTGGACCTTCCTCCGCATGCATTTAGTATTTAAACATGTTTAAATACTAAATTAGTAGGCGTTCGTTTGTTTATTGGCTTACTTGAAATAAATGATTTCACTTTGACTTTGATTTCAAACCCAATAACACTGCCCGAAAAGACTTCATGTAGACTACACGACGCAGTCAACGTACTTAGCTTGTTAATTTAATTTAAGCGTAACCAATACTTCTATTTGTAACAACAATCAGCCTAACAACCAACCTAAAAATAGTCTAACGCTACCAAGAAACCCTTCACAGTCGAATCGCTTCCCGCATCACTATAATTACTTACTCGTAAGGTCGGTACCTTTACTGGAACGTATCAACTAATTGAGTTATACGATAGGGATGTAACGTCACAGCGTATAACAGTGTAACAGTTCCTTGGAACCGAATATACTTTCAAGGAACATAATATTCTGTTAAGATCACAGCGTGAAAATGTAGCAGAAATGAATACGAATTGAGCTGTAATTCAATACTAATTCTGGGCATTGACAGTTTATCACTCAAGTTTAAAAGGGATGACTCTTACTGATTCGGCCGGCTGGTACACAGTCATTGTTGACGTTTGTCGTGAATAATGTTTATTTATTCATTTATCAAAATGTATGTAAGAAAGAAAAAAAGTAAATGCGTTTATTGGCATTACAGCAAAATACATAATACTTAAAACTATAAAATACAAAGATTATAATGCCGAAAGAGCCTTTTTCTCAGCATAATGTTAGATGAGAACACTGGGTGTACTATGTATAACATATGTGACATGTTATCACGGTAAATACGACAAAATAAAATAAATTAACATTACGCCGTGGTACCAACCTCACGTCAAATCAAATAGCGCGTGCTTCCCCGGTTTCTTGTAACACATTTCCGTTTCTTCTTTCGAAATCATTCCTACAAAAAATATACAGCATTCGAAAGAAACGAAGTTACACATCATAAAAATACTCAAAATCCAAGTAAAACTAAAAATTGATCTATTAACACATATAAAAATCAATTGCTGTTCGTTAGTCCGGCTAAAACTCAAGAACGGCTGGGCCGATTTAGCTGATTTTGGTTTTGAAACGTTTGTAAAAGTCCAGGAATGGTTTGAAAGTGAGTACTTAGTTATGAAAAAAATGCTTGGACAATTAGTAAAAACAACAATTTCGCTTTCCCTTAGAAACCATTCCTACCTGTCAAACATTTGATGTTTGTCCCGTCGTCGGTACGGTATACTCCTTTCAATAATTTAAAGAACGTATTTCAATAAGGATTTTGAATCGACAAAACATAAGTGAAATATTGGGATTATTGGACGAAGTTGCATATTTTGCTAGTAGAATATAATCCCTCTTATGTATACACCAATCTGTATTCATTTACATTACCGAGATACCTTAACATCTATATTACAGGTAACTAATTAGCCGATGCCTCATTACTTTATCCTCTTTCCGTCTGTACACAAATTAGGCAGATACAGTGAAAAGGTTGGTTTCGTACAATTAAAGGAACACACTCACACATAGACTGGCATTAGTTAATTCTTAAGGCGGGGTCTAGTCAAATGTAAATAAACCGCAAACATATTTTTCTTTCAAAATTAATTATGTGATGAAGAGATTTGTGAATCGTTTTATTGATTTGGCTTTATAAAATCAAGTCATAAGGTAGATCGCTTCTTAAAACGACAACAACAATAGCGTTAAACTATGTCTTTTTTTAAAGTCTGGTTAAACACATATTTACAAAAAATATACACAAATATAACTTGATCTGCTGTCTTTTGTAAAAAAAATTGACGTTCAAAAAGTGCCGTTTCTCAGTAGCCTCCTAGTTTGAATAAATACTTTAAATTTCCATTTTTTCAAATGTCAAATTATCACCTGATAATAGACTGGGATGTCATTTGTCACCGTCTGTCATATCATCAAATATGGCGCTGCGTTTGAAAAATGTTTAAGAAAACCAACTTTCGCTTTACATTTTTTTTCGATAATGTGCTGGTTTCTGAATTTATTTATTTACCCTCGCGCATCAGAACTCCGAGCGAAATAAACAAAAAAATGAAAAAATATCAACTGCTTCTTTGCACCATTCTATTCTGAATGGCAGCTCACTCCACCTTCACTTCATTTTGACTTTACCTACATTTTCACGGGTAATTAAATTTTTGGTGGTGCTCATGAAACGCGCTAACCAAACAGTACAAATATCTTTGATAATATTATTATGACCCCATCGGACCCCACGGCAGTTTTTAACCCCAAACGGCCCAAAAACCGGAACTTAATCATTTGAATAATGTTACGGGTTTTCCTGTGTCCAATTCAAAACAATGGAATTTAATTTGGACTGTAGGCCCACAAAATAAAAATGTATCTCAGTTCGTTACCTACTTCTTAAAACACAATACTTACTACTTTTATTGCATTCCACATACCTACAGTATTTTCTTAGGTAGTAAACTTATAATTAGATCATTTATGGGGGTATTCCTCGAAGCGCAACCATTTCTAAGCGCAACTAAAAGCGCAAAATAATTAAGTTAAAAGAGAGGAAGCATTAATTAAATTATATTTTATGTGAAACATCTCCATCCTCTTATGTTGCTTTTTCTTCTACTGTACAGTCAGGAGCATAAATATGTTGCAAGTTAACAAATAATTTATAAGAAATGCACTAATAAAATAAATTAGATTAGACTGTTGGCAAATCTTTGGAGCTAATTTATTTATTTATTAAAACTTTATGCAGTAAGTAGTAAAATAAACTGTACAAAGGCGGACTTAATGCTTTAGGCATTTTCTACCAGTCTACCTTAAAGTGGTGCAGGGACAGAACATGGTAGGCGCAAGAAGGTAACAAAAACTTAAAAGAATAAATAATAAAAACCGGCCAAGAGCGTGTCGGGCCACGCTCAGTGTTGGGTTCCGTAGAATATGTAGACGAAGTTAAAAAAAATGCTTGCATATACGATTATACTACAAACTTAGTCCAGAAATTATTTTGTACAACTTTTTGTCTTTTTTGTACAAAAACTGTTTCCATCCAAGTTCAAAATTATTTTCCTAGAAAGTCCTTATAAAGTTCTACTTTTCAGATTTTTTTAATATTTTCTAAACATGGTTCAAAAGTTAAAGGGGGGACGGACACATTGTTTTTTACTTTTGGAGCGATTATTTCCGAAATTTTTGACATTTACGAAAAATTATTTTCGTAAACCCCTATTCATTTTTAAATACCTTTCCAACAATATATCACACGTTAGGGTTGAAAATTAAAAAAAAAATCACTTCGCACTTTACATAAAGGGGGGTTACCCTAATAAAACATTTTTTTCCAATTTTTATTTTACCACTTTGTCGGCGTGATTGATACACATAATATTGGTACCAAATTTCAGCTTTCTAGTGCTAACGGTCACAGAGATTAAGCGAGGACGGACGGACGGACGGACGTACGGACAGACAGACATGGCGAAACTATAAGGGTTGCTAGTTGACTACGGAACCCTTAAAATTAATTATTATTTATAATAAATACAAGTATACATACATATTATTTGAAATCCAGAGTTAACTAAATCAAGAGAAAAAAAAATAGAGAAACTAATCTGCTAACTCAACTTAGGGATAAGTTTGCCAACACCTTGTGAATGTCCTCGCGTGCTTTTACTTTAAATGTGAACAAACTGGTAACCATCCTGATGTTCAGAGGCCGAGAGAGGTTGCTAAATTTTTACCGTTGTTTAGAGTAAATTACTTGAATTTTGCTTAAAGTGTTTCCTCTTCATGCTTGGAACTATTCCATAAACCACTCTCTCCCTGTCTACTACCCCTTTGGGGAACACAAGCGTGATATTATAAGCTTCTTTATGAGACTAAAGCTTAGTTTACAAGTCGCGTGCACAGACTAACGAGATAATTAGACGTCGTCGGCACGCGACCGTTAATTTTAAATCGTGTGTGCTCGCCTTTATTGTCTTACTATTATCGTGTGTGATGTTAGAAAATAACGAGGCATTATTGGTACGTAATTTACTTTGAATGCCGCGAAAGGAAATAAAGTAAAGTATTTTTATAACACATTTGCTCGTAAAGGGTCTCTTATTCCGCCAAATTCAGTATCGTAATGTAGGATCTCATTACGCACTAGTGCGTAATGGTAATGTAAAACGCACGGTTTGTAAGATGCTCCCACTTAAAACGAACGGTTCCTTTTTTAAAATCTTAGCAAAGAGTTTTTATGTCAGAAAAGTGGTCAACGTTTTATGAATAAAATTAATTTTGGGAGATAAAATGTAAAAAATAAACATTTAATTCGTTAATTTAATTAATTTTGACAATAAATTACAACCATTAGTAACGAAAACAAAAAAAAAACTGTATTAGTAATACTGGCTGATTTTGTGTCTTTGACTTAAAAAAAAACTAATGCGCGCCAATTTGTGATCAAGTTAAAATTTATTCCGCGCGTTTTTTCTTTTCGCTGTATTTTTTTTATTTTAAAATTTCAGTCCGAGTTTTATTTATTTCCTCGCAAATTTGTTATAAAACGTCGTATGACATACGTGCGCTTTGATAATTATAACAGCCTCTGATTTCTTGTAGCATTATTGCCTAGGCTGTAATTATAAACCTACCGCACTTATATCATAATGTACTATATTTAAACACATAACACAACCTCACACCTGTAATCCCCGAAAGGTTAGGTAGAGGTGTACCTGTACTACACCCACATTTCGCCAGTTATGTTAAAGTCCCATGTAATAGGGGTCGAGCCTATTGCCATCAATCGGGCACAAATCCAGACTCCGAGCTGCTATTGAGAAATTCCACACAGTAAAACTCAACAACGTTTTGTCCATTCCGAGGCTTGAACCTTGTATTTATTTTAATGCTTGACTCCGATCCCACCTGATGGTAAGCTGTATATCTGGGATGTGATCAGTGATGGTGAAGCGCACTATTTTATTTAGAGTATATTTACTCAAGCCTTGAAGACACCAACTTTATAACCGGACGAGAAGACCGCACTCTCTCCGAAATGGCTTGACCGATTTTTGTGAAACATCATCTGCCTGGCCATGCTCCATGTTAAATACTGGTATTCAGCTGCATCCGGTCAAACTGGAAGCAGACCCCAACATAGTTGGGAAAAGGCTAGGCAGATGATAGTAGACTTGCTCTTCTGAACCTCAATAGGGAAGCCAATAGAAATATAGTTGTTAGGACACTTCGCTACTGTAGAAGATAAAAATAAAACCGACTTAAAAAAACACTAACCGGTGTAAAATAACTCTAAATTAGGAAGTATGTGGCTTTGGTGGTTTTGTCTTATTCATGATGGGCCACCAGCTTCCGAATTTAGAGTTATTTTACACCGTTTAATTTTTTTTTTGAAGTCGGTTTTATTTTTTGCAAAAAAGTTTTTTATTTTTCCATTTTTAGTTGTTACCATACATATATTTGCCATGAATTTATTTTATATTGTTAATTGTTAACAATACATGTCATCATCATAGGGTTTTCCACAAATCCCTAATAAATTAAAATTAACATACCTAACTGACGAAATCTAGGTATATTGTATATTACCCACCTGCGTACCCCTCAGAGCATACAAGCGTGATGATTCATCATTATGTTGTATAAACAATAAACACCCAAGCGATTCCAGCAATCACGACAGATTTGCCGTTCAATTTTGAAGAGTTCCGTTGTATATCTCCGAAGATCAGCACCAGATCTTCACCAAATTAAAATGGGACCACCTCAGGAGTATACTCTTTCAAATAAAAAAAGAATTTTGAGAATCGGCCCACAATGGGGGAGAAATCAGGTAACATACATAAAAAAATAATAAATAAATAAATAAATATATACATACACACGAACATAGAACCTCCTCCTTTTTTGAAAGTCGGTTAAAAAGAAAGAAAATTATAGTTGCCATTAAAACTCATAAAACTCTCTCTAAAGGTTTTTCCAAGCTAATCAACTACAAATACCTCATTACCTAGAGTTCTTTCTTAACTCTTCCCCTTATCAATATTTACATAGCCTACTCAGCTATTTGCAGGCAGACGCGCCGCGAATTACGTCACGATATTTGATATGACATCGTTTAGTGATGTCATCGTTTTACGAGATTATTTCTTGTCTCATCCCTGTCATGTCAACAGTCTGTTATAATCATGTCACAGATGTAGGGCTGCGACAGACTAGCTGGAAGTGGTTTTCGTTTTTGTATAAGTGGTGATTTTTTTTCTTTTTACTGCTTATAGAATTATGACACTTAGCTGTCAAATCGTACCTACTTCTTACATTGACCCAGGTTTTACTAAAAACAAAATTGTTTTGTTAGTATTGAATATACGGCTAATTGGTGTCGAAAGACAATGTGAGTTATAAAATTAGATTGATAGGAAAAAATCGCTATATAGAACAAACAATTTTTGTATGTACCAAAGAGATTTAAGCAACAATGGAGAGCACATGCGAAGTCTCAGTAACGCCATCTAGTAGATAATAAAGCAATATTGGAGCGGCAGCGGGGCGTACTAAACTAAACCAATCGCCAAGTGTCCACTAGGACACAAGGCAATTTTGAACTTAATTAAGACTAAAAGTTGTAACGACACTTTTGAAGACCATAAGTTGTAACAAAACTTTTTGCTATAGTTGTAAGAGTGTGGCGTGCGCGTGTTTTGGAACGAAGTTCCTTATCGCGCGTTGCAAAAGGGGGCTACACGGAAAAAAATTAAGACCAAAAGTTGTAACGAAGACACCCGGATGGAACGAAGTTCCTCACGATTGATTAGTGCAGGAATTGTAAAATTCCTTATTGAAAATAAGTACTTGCGCCTCCCATCTTCTCAAGCCACTTCCAGCTCATCCATTTTCCCTAAATCTTCTCCTTGATAAACATGTCTGAAGGGTGATGACGTAATAATTTCGTTTCACAACATGCTCCGTCTCTCTCTTTCTATACAACGTCTCTTTCCCACTGAATGGTTATTAAGTGCTGGCGAAGTCGCGCGGTTTTGGCCGTTTTTTTGGGATTAATTAATCGGTGTGAATGGTGTATGCGTACTAATGGGCTGTTTTCCTTTTGGGTTTTACTTCCGAATTTGATTCTTTTTTTTAAGTAGTTAAACTTTTAATCATATAGATAACAGACCGCGTACCGTATAATTTTAAAATTTGATGAGAATCAATTTATTGCTTTATTATTATCACTCATAATTATTATCATAACTTAATTAAATTCCGATTTTGTTAATTGAACGGTTTCCAAACGGGGTTTACATCCAATCATAAAAAGGATTTGAGGTGTCAAACCAACTCGAGTCAAAGTGAACGTGAAGTAAACTTCTAATATCTAGCATTGAAAGGGATCGCTCTGCCTTCACTTTACCTACATTTTTACAAGGAGATACAGCAGTGGTGTTTTGCTGAAGTTATCTCCCAAGATGAAATGAGCTGTCATTTCAAACTAATGCTATAATTCCTCTCTCCTAACACGTCTTAATATAACTGTAAATGGTTTGTCACTATGTAAATGGTTTGTATTTATGTATTTATTTTATTTGTTTTTCTCTTGTTAATTATACTTACTATATATGTCTATTCAAATAGTCTTTTATGGTATATATTTATGTAAATAGTACACCACACACTGCCTACTCATCTTTTCTCCTCCACTATCAAGTCCATCCAAAGGTTGTCTGTAAGAGATCGCTTTTAGCGATAGGGCCGCCCATTGTATCACCGCTTGTAGCCCTCAAAATTATAATTTGTAAGTTCTAACAATAAGGAGTATTCTATTCTATTCTATTGATAGTTCACTCTTTTCAAGTGTTTCAACGGGGTGAATTTTACAGAATCGACCGGCTGAATATAACTACTAGACAGATATACAAATCAATACAATTCTGGAATCGGTAACCCTTCAAGCGTGATGATCAACGCTCGTACCTTCTCTGTATGAGATAGAAGCCTTTTGCCCTGCAGCAAGGCAGAAACAAACATTGTATTTTATTAATATTAATAATGAAGACGTTTACCTACGCAATTCTGTTCACAGAATAAGTAGCTAGTCAATAAAAGTACCCAGCCTCTGAATATTTAACCCAGTTTAGTGGGTAAACAGGGAAGGGGCTCATTATCCTAATTGTGAGGTACATCCCTCTCGTCTCTGGAGATGAGCG
This sequence comes from Euplexia lucipara, assembly GCA_921972225.1. Lineage (NCBI taxonomy): Eukaryota > Metazoa > Arthropoda > Insecta > Lepidoptera > Noctuidae > Euplexia > Euplexia lucipara. The sequence goes on along the minus strand of OV179161.1, from coordinate 3,407,272 downwards.
TGGGTCATATTGATAGCGTAGCTTTCTTTCCTGTACAAAAATTTTACCGACCGACGCGACGATGGGAAACTAGAATAATTTTCAATGTGTTTAATTTAATTTGCCTCATTGGTTTATCGGTCGCAATCAACGTGTCAGGGAAAGTGATTTTTTCATCTTAATCAATCAATCAAAAGTCTTTTCTTCTCAGCCTAGTTTAGGCTTGATTAGACCCAAGTCTTCGTAAGTATCTATCAGTATTCTTATGTACCTACCGCTGATTAAAAGAACTGGAAATCTCTCCTTAATTCTCCAGATGTGTACCTCGCTTGGTTGTCAGACCACAAAGGTCTATCCATGTGATAATTATTATTATTACTAGCCCATATTTTCCCACTGCAGGGCAAAGGTCTCCCTACTTTCCTTCCACCTCTCTCTGTCAAGAGCTAATCGGGACCAGACCATCTTCGTCGGCGCCTACCACGATGTCGTTTGCCATGTAAAGAAACCCATTGGGTCGTGAGCCCACTGAACGTCTGAAATGCGGCGGATGAATCCAGTCCAGTTCCATGTACAGACGACAGCACGTCAAGTTACCCCAATGTGTCAAATTTCATTGACCGTTTTTCGACTTTATGACAAACAAAATAAGGTTCATATTCAATTGGGAAAATTTGACACATTGGGGTAACTTGATATGCTGTCGTCTGTACAAACTTTATCTAAATATGTTTATCCGTTTACCGTGTTAACGTAACAAACCAAGACATTCTTCTTCTTATCGTGTGGTTAGTTAACTAACCTGGTGTCAGAGTTTTAATGCCGCCCATGGGCCTCTGACATGGCATCACATGCCGTCGAGAAATATCTCTCAGGCATGCCGGTTTCCTCACGATGTTTTCCAAGACATTAAATACTTAATATAGACGGGAAATCAAAAACAAAATTTTCATTCGATACTTGAGTCCACTCGGACACATGTTTCGTAAGAAAATTCGTCAATGAGTTTAATTTAGTACGCTCCGCTGCCACTACAATATTAGTACATTATTCTAGATGGCGTTACTGAGACATGGGATATGACAGTTTTTCTGTGACACTTCTAAGCATGTCCTCTTTATAGCAGCTTTAAATCTTTTTGTAACAAACAAACTTCCGTTCAGATACCAGTCAGGATGCTAATACGCGCAAAAAACTGTATAACCCAAAAATAAATAATTCACCTTTCTCCCCCATTTATCGTGTAGGATATTTATACCAATTTCATTCGACCTCGAAAATATGTCGGGAGCTTCCCGAATATTCTTAAATGCGGGCTCGTAGAAAATAATTTTGTTCATGATACGCATAGTAAACGATGTTCAAGCGATTTTTCTTTTGTTCATATTCAAATACTAGCAGACGTCATGCGGTTTCACTCGCCTAGGTCCCGTTCCCGTGGGAATACAGAGGTAGAAAGTCAAATCAAGTCCATCCAAAGGTTGTCTAGATAAGAAATCGCTTTTAGCGATAAGGCCGACTATTGTATCACCATATGTAGCCCTTAAAGTTATAATTTGTAAAGTTTATGGTGTACAATAAAGAGTGTTAATTTTGGGTGTCAGCCAACTCCATACCATTTTTTTGTAAAATCGCTCCAGCCGTTTAGACGTGAAGAAGTAACAAACATACACACTCACAGCTTTTAACTACGACTATGTCCGCGTATTGTTCTTTTTCTTAACGTGTGGTTAGTGACCAAACTGGTCTGCTGTCAGAGTTTTAATGCCGCCATGGACCTCTGACTTGGCATCACATGCTCTCGAGGAAGATCTCTCAGGCGTGCCGGTTTTCTCGCGGTGTTTTCCTTCACCAAATATTGTTTGGAAAAGCACTTTTTTGATTATTTACTAGCGGACCAAACAGACGTTGTTTTGCCTGATTTTTTTAAGCGAGTAGAGCATTTTATAGTTTAAGTGAATTCCTGAATGAAAAACAATTTATAATTGATTAGTTAATCTTAATAATATAATGAATTCGAATTTATAATAATTTAACTTATTTTGATTGTTTATTTTTAAATTTTGTTAATATTATAATAATGTTTCACGTATTTGCATGCCTAGTGGTAAAATATGGCTGAAGCAATTTTATTTTTCTGTACCATCAATCGTGTACCCATATTTGCAAATAAAAATATCTTTATCTTTATCGAATGGTGGTTTTGAACCTGATCAGACAGCGACAGCGCCACCAACTGGATCCAATTTTAAACTCAAAATAGAACAAAAAAGTAATGATCTAATTTGGTGCAGGCGTTCGGTAAATGTGCTTACAATCCTTTGGCGATTCATTTTTATTTTTAATAATGTCATACCTAGCATAAATATAAACATAACACGTCTGTATAAGCTGTTGGTCCCGGTTGTCATTTGTAGACCATTTGCAGTCAGCAACCCGAAAGTCTGAGAACCAGTTTAACCAAGGGGTACCGTGATACCCAGTCACAGGAATAAAGAGTTCAAATTGGGAGTCGTTTCATAAAAAACTCTAGTATTCAGCTGCATCTGACTTGCTTACCAATGGTTTTTTTTTATTTGTTATAACAGTTAACTTCGACGGTCCTAGATTATCATTTTAAACTTAGAGTCACAGCCTTGTGAATATAAGCCAGCATTTCACCTGTGAGCGGGTACGCCTTTTATACCTGGAGGCCAAGCTGTTTTTTTTTCAGTTTTGTAGTCGTTTGGCGTGAGTTTAGATTTAAATGTTAATGTGAATATTTTTATTCTTGGTATATTGGAGAGTGCTAGCTAACACGTGACAATCATTCTGAAATGTAATGTTTTGCAAAGTATATAAACCTTAGTGCTATTTATTGAACATTTCATTGTATAGTTCTTCAAACGAATCAGACAGATGTGTTGCTGGGGAGTTTGTTTCGCCACTCCTTTTTCCCAGCAAAAAACACTAGAAAGTGGTGAAGGGTGGGCCGTTTTTGGGGGACTGTCTTATGTATTTTTTGAAGTTCAAAAAGTGCTGATTCTGAGCCCAGTTGGAATAAAGACTTTTGATTTTTGATTTTGACTGGAAGCTGACCACAAAATAGTATAGAAAAGGCTAGAACAGATGAGTGGTCAAAGAGATTTATAGAGAAGACTTACGTCACACACCAGCTTTTCGTCACCAATGAGCCGGTGACGAAAAGCTGGTGGGTAACCAAGCTTCATACCCTGGCCCACCGCCGCAAAGTTGCATGTCTGTCGGTGTTTTACAGACTGTATTTCGGTAAGTTCCCTCTAGAGCTCCACCAGCGCATTCCACCATCTCCTTTCTTCCATCGGAAATCCAGACGCACTGCAGAATATCACCCATTCCTTGTAGATGTTCCACACATTCGCACGAAGCGCTTTGCCTGTTCCTTCATTATGCGCACAGCCAAGGAGTGGAACTCCCTGCCTGCATCGGTGTTTCCGAGTTCATATAACTTCAATCTGTTTAAGTCGCGAGTTATTAGGCATCTTTTGGGTAAGCTCGTTCCATCGTCGACCTCATCTCTGGCCGCAGGACAAGATTGAGGTCAAAAGTAGACCTAATTTAGGTATACAGGATGAATTTTTAGTCACCGTCCAAATTTTTTCTAGGCATTAGGTATCATTCACTAAGTCCATTTTTGAAAAAAAATCGATACATAAAATTTTCATGTTAAATAATTTTCTCGAAAAAATTATCCGCTCTGCGTGGTCACAAGTTAAACGTTAATAATACTACACTTGCCGCCCAAATATTCAATGAAAAAGGCAGCGCTCACCCCGCTCACCCCCACCCCGCTACACCTGCGCGACACATTTATGACATCTATCATCTATCGTTAGTCGGCCTCGCGCGCGCACCCTTTCGCGACGCAAGCGCTTACTTCCGTGTTCCCGGCGTTCCCGCGCAACCCGCCGGCGCCGGCGCGACGGCGCCCCGTGCGTATCGTGAATTTATTTACAATGTCGTCGTATTCCTACCGCGAGTATTACGAAATGGTGCAATCCTACATACTGAGTGGTGAAAGCTTGAACGGTGCCCGGAGACTGTAGGAAACCGAAAGTATTCCTCGCCTTCGCAATCAAGAAATAAATCCTTCATTACCAAATCGCCAAACGATTTTGGCCGCAAATCAGAGGCTATTAGACCATGGCCAATTTATAGTACCTACACACGCTCAAGGACGGGGCAGGCCGAGACTCGCAGCGGAGATCGAAGAAGATATCTTCGATTTCTTTGAACGGAGCCCTAGATCCAGTACGCGAGATGCAGCGCGGCGCTTCGGCGTAAGCCAATATGCCGTGTGGAAACTTCTCCATTCTGCCGGGTTGCACGCGTACCATTTTCAAAAGGCACAGGCCTTGAACGACGCAGATGCAGTTCCCCGTCGAGCCTTCTGTGAGTGGCTGATTGCACACCCCGATGTTAACATTTTGTGGACTGACGAGGCCTTGTTTACTCGAGTGGGGCTGTATAATCATCATAATGAACATTGGTGGTCATTTCGAAACCCACACATGATACGAGAAACGTATCACCAAGTGCGGTTCAGTGCAAATGTGTGGGCTGGAATTGTCGGCAACAAAATACTGGGGCCATATTTCATTGAGGGACGGTTGACCGGGGGCACGTACCTAGATATGTTACGCACAGTAATTGCTGACTTCATGGATGACGTGCCGGTAATCTATCGAGATTTTTATTTTCAACAGGACGGTGCACCGCCTCATTACTCCGCCGCCGTTCGTAATTATTTAAACATCGAACACGGTGATCGTTGGATCGGTCGCCAGATCTTACTCCATGTGACTTTTTTTTGTGGGGTGAAATAAAACGACGAGTGTATGTGGAGGAAGCCCAAAACCTAGACCAATTAAAACAGCAAATTGTACGTGCATTCGACGAAGTTAAAAGTGACACTGTAGTGCTCAATAAAATTAAAAACAATGTGCAAAAACGTGCAAGACTCTGTTTAGAGAGAAACGGTATGCATTTTGAACATTTATTAAAGTACTGTTAATTTGATTGTTGATGATTTTGATTAAATTTTTAATTATTTGTACATAAGTTGATTCAATTTTTTTAAATACGCCTAATAGCAAAACGTTTTGGCTCAGCTTTTATTAAGGTCTCAAGTTCTTATCTAAATAATTGATTTTTACTTTATTTATACGTACTTAATTGATTAATTAAGGGTTAGATTCTAATCATAGTGAACATAGCACAAACCTTTTGCTTATTGACGGTCCTAAGCCCGTGAAAGTATGAAGGGAAAATTTGCAACTTTGTTTGTATTGTGTTATCAATGAATTGCGGCGGCGCGCGGCGCGCGGGGCGGCCCGGCTCGCGTAGCTTCACCTAGCGCGTACGCACGGCGCGGCAGTGTCCAGAAACATAAACTTTTTATAGATAACTTTGTGAAGTGATATCTCAATATTTTTGTATTGAGTGATACTAAAAGAAAAAACACGTATTCAATGATTTTTGCCAAAGATTAATATATCAAAATTTGGACGGTGACTAAAAATTCATCCTGTATAAGAAAATAAATAAAAAAAACATCCGAAGAAAATGTCATAGAAAAACTATGATCCTACATACATACATACATACATACATACCTACATAAACTCACGCCTTTTCCCATGGGGGTAGGCAGAAACTACAGAGCGCCATATGCTACGATTCTTACATACTTCTTTTGCTTCGTTATCATTCATACATGTTGTCATACACACGCCGGTTGCGAGTACTACGCACCTGACCTTTCTGAAGAACCTCACCAATAAGGTCTATGTATGTCCTTCTAGGGCGTCCCCTCCCGGCGTTCCCCCTTACATCTGCCTTGTGAATACCCTTCGTTAGTCGCCTTTCATCCATCCTTTCAACGTGACCAAACCATCTAAGCATACACTTTTCAATTTTTGTTACTACATCTTCTTTCAAACCACAACGTTGCTTTATCACATCATTCCTCAATCTGTCATTGATTGTTACACCACACATACTTCGCAAGGAACGCATTTCTACAGCATTTATTCTACTTTATGTCTCTTTTGCCGCGCCCAACATTCACTTCCACTTACTATGATCATATGTCTCAGTAACGCCATCTAGAATAATATACCAATATAGGAGCATTAAATTAAACTCATAGACTCGTGCCCACTCGGACAAAAGAATCAGATGAAAATTTTGTCTGTCTATAGTAAGCTTTGATTGTCTTTGAACTAGATAGACATATCAATGTTTTTTATTCAGTTCAAAGTAAACAATAAACTTCAGAAGGAAACTTAGAAATACAGCCAAGCCTTTTTGACTTAACCAATTTTAATCAAGCATCCAAATTTACTAACTCACAAACATCCCTACAGTGTTATACGTTTATATAATTTCTTTTTCCGTGAATTCATAACGGAAGGTGCCCCGAAATCTTTATAGGGGTATGTTGTAAGACGTAGCTGAGGGATTATTAAAGATTAATAGGGGATTGAAACCACCTGTGTTTTAGAAGACAGCTGTGGCTACCGAAACTCCTAATGTTCGGTGTTTTAAAGTACTTACACAAAGTAAATTTTATGATGAAGATATTTTGCTGATTGCTGGCCATTTAGGTCAGGAATTTTTCAGCAGTAGCCCGGAGCCAGGATTTGTGCCCGCCTGATGGCAATAGGCTCGCCCTTATTACATGGGACTTTAATATAACTGGCAAAATGTGGGTGTACTACAGGTAAACCTCTGCCTAAGCCTTCGGCGATTATAGGCGTGATATAATGTTGTGTTATGTATAATTAACTGTTCAAAAAACCAAATTAGCGCACTCCAGATTTTCCCTAAAACTTAATGTAAAAACAACCTTTAAATAATTAACTTGAACATATAATTTCATCAAAAAAAAAGATTATTCCCGCTCCTAATACTTCCCTAACACCATATTAATCCTAACCGGATGAAACGAGTTTCAAAGCGGAAAAATATCGTCGTTTATTTTGCGTAAAAACAGTGTCATACATTCCCCTGTTCACGGGTAATCCCCGAGGTGCGTGAAACGGCACCCTGCCTATTAAGTGATCGAGGATTAGGGTGTGGTCTCAGTGCCACCGGTATAAACAGCTGTAGTACTTACAAAAGCGTATTTTAAACGCGTATTTTAAAAACAAAATACGTGAGTATACCTATTCAATTAACTTTGTCAAAATATCGCTGTTGGGAATATTTAGAAAGAGTTTACCGTATATATGTTTGTTTGTGCTATAGAAAGCGAGCTACATCTGCCAACAAACCGCTTTGCAGTTTGGCAGAGGTAATAGTAATATTGTCAAGGATGTACCTATTTCTGTGAATAACTGCGGTAACGCACTACCCTATTTATTTATTAAATCTGCGTATGGCACTCTTGGGTTGTAGTTGAAAATCAGCATCAGATAGTATACCCTACATTATGCTGAGCTGAGGCTCTATTGGCATTACAATCTTTGTCTTCTGTGTATTAGTTTCACGAACTATTTATTGTGCTGCAATGACAATAAACACATTTTTTCCCTTTTAAATTAATGATTTTTTATTTTTTGCAAACACACTTCTTTAATGAGCTGTCATTCCATACTAATGAACATTGACAGTTCGCTTCACTCAAGTTTACACGGGGTGACTTTTTCTAAAGCGACTGGCGGATCGTACAAATGCACGAGCATTTTTGTGGTACGATCCGCTCGTGAGGTTCAAAGGCGAATTCCGAAAATAACCCCAACGGTTGACTTCTGTTTCGTTAGAGCCTTGACGTAACCATACAAAATATATCAATACTAAAGAAACTTTTCTCATAACCTAGCTATAATATTGTAATAAAAGAAATACTTCGGGTCACGATATAGATAGGTACGGTCGACCGCCTTTCTGTGTTGCCAAAACCATCTCACTACTAAGAAATGAAGAGGTTATTAATGTCATAGGCCCGACGCCTACTGGCGACATGCGACATGACACGACAAGGGATTTTTATAACACAAATGATTATGAATCATAATTAACATTATTGAAACTAACATTCAATTGTTATGCCACAACCTGCCTACGGCATGCCTTATGGCATCCCGAACTGAAGACGCTTTGCATGATAAAATTAATTTAATATTAGGCTTTTGAACAGTAAGTACGCTAATCACACTAATATTATAAAGACGAAAGTTTGTGAGTGAGTATGTTTGTTACTTCGTCACGTCTAAACGGCTGAAGGGATTTGTATGAAATTTGGCACACAGATAGTTTGTAACCTAGATTAACACACAAGACAATTTTTATCCTGAAATTCTCACGGTATCGAGACTTTATCGGGTGAAACCGCGGGGCGCAGCTAGTATATTATATTTGTACAATAGTAACTTACGTCAAGGCGCCTCATCACTTACAGAAAAGCACGGCATTCACTACATTATGCGCTGATAATAACATAACTAATAGATTTTGGCCAGTACATATATTTTTTAGAAAAAAGATAGTATAAATTGCGTACAATGACTTACTCATTAAAATTGGAAATCAACTGAAATTCTCTGCCGTACCATGCCGTGCCGTGCCGCCAATGTGCGCTGGGCCAAATTGATACAATGGACGCGCGGTTGACTGTACATGGTTCAGTAAAACAATCAGAGGGAACGCAAACCAGAATTCGCTAATCAACGCAGCCGAGTTGTAATTGGATTACCAAGTTAAATTTAAATTCGTATATTTTAGTGAATTATGTTTAATCTTGAGGAAGGTATAGTATCTAATTTTTGGAGGCGACGAGGGAATTCCTTGGAAGGTACGAAAGAATAACGCCTATTTACAAAATTTGTTTTCTACTTTAGTAATTAATTATCTTACTAATATTATAAACGCGAAAGTTTGTGAGGATGGATGGATGGATGGATGTTTGTTACTCTTTCACGCAAAAACTACTGAACGGATTTAGGTAAAATTTAGTATACAGATAGTTTATAACCTATATAAACACATAGGCTAGTTTTTATCCCGATTATATCTTCCCGTGGGATATTATTGGAGTTGCAGCGGGTGAAGCCGCTAGCAACAATTAGTTTTTTTTTTTAAATTGAGTCTTGATGAGTCAGTCTTCTTTCTATAATTACTACCTAGTTGGCTCAGTCGTCACAAACGCTACTGTCAAACATGAGATCCCGGGTTAGATCTTCGGATCGGGCAAACTGTTATTCATTTTTTCCATAATATATGAAATTTCTCAATGCGGAGTCTAGATTTGTTCCAATTAGTGGCGTTATGCTCACTATTACCACAGTCTAAAAACATACAGTCGTCCGACGAAGCTATCTAGACAGGGCAATCGTGCGGGGTGTGAGGGGCGAGACGCGGGAAAGCCGCTCCCGCACTGCGAACAAACCGATGTTCGTAGTGCGGGAGGTATTATTCAAGTCTAACGCGTGTAGAAGTTGTCGGCATTTTTCCAGAGATCAAAAAATTTATACTGTGCATGTGTGTGTGTGTATTAATATTTATACTGTGCTATTACATAGGACTTAAACGTAACTGTCAAAATTTGGGTATACTACATAACAGGTATACCACTGCCTAACTCTGTGAAGAAGAGCATAGACGTACTATCATTCTGTTGTTCTTTATAGTGGGCATTACATTACAACTAAAGCAATTCATAAAAAAACAGCATCAATCAAGCGACCGTTCAGCAAGATTAAATAGCCTTTCGCGTTCAAACAACATCGCTGAAAGCGCTGGATTATTTTAAAACAGGACAGACAAAGCACAAACTCCTCAGAAAACACGATTTACTAGCTCGCTTAATTAAATTCAAGTGATTTCTTGGCTTTTATTACTAAAATTCACAATTTTATTTGTGTTTCAGGCGGAGGACTTTAAGTTTAAGTTAATTCTAGTTAACGCTTAAGTGCGGTTAAGTTGATTAAGTTTTTGTTATGAATATATTGGACGAGATTTTTGTTTGAACTTTTAATCTGAATTTACGCTTAGTATTTTTCAGAAAAAGTCTCGGTTGTGTAGAGGTTATATACTCCGGAATTTCTAGGTAAAGTTCGTGGTAAGTTTGTATGAAAGGGTTAGTCTCTGGAACTAATAATCTAATTCACTTCCTCTTCATAATTTTAATGTGTTTAATTTTAGTAGTTTTCCATCAATATGTAAAAGCAAAAAAATATTTGTCTATTACACATATTAGATTCAGATTCAGATTCATTTATTTGCCTGAAATATGGTATTTTACAGATTTTGAGAAGGCATAGGTAAACATTAGAACTTCATATTCCGCCTCCTAAATTAGGCATGCATTATATATATTATCTAGCTGATGGAGTAAGTATAATTATGATATTCATACACCGCCAACATGCTTATTCTGTAGATGACTCTGAACGAGCAGCAAACATTTCTATTGTAGGCATCCCATTTTAATTATCTTCAACAGCTCATAAATAATACCAGCCTGTTACTGTCCCACTGCAGGGCAAAGGCCTCTTCTCATACAGAGAAGGCTTGAGCATTAATCACCACGCTTGCTCAGGGCGGATTGGCGATTTCAAACTAATATTAACTATAAGTCCAGGTTTCCTCACGATGTTTTCCTTCACCGATGTCAATGATGTCTAAGATAAACTTAGAAAGTACATATGAATTGAAAAAGTCACATTGGTACTTGCCCGGATTTGAACCACAACCTCATAGTGGCTCATAGTGGCTTTATAAGATTTAAACGCCATCTCACTCTAACACTAGGACCACACCTCAAAATCTGTAAGGACAAAATACTTACGTGCCAAGCTTTATTTATTTTTATAAATGGAAGATATATGTCGTCAAAATGACACACGCAGCGACCCTTTTTTAGGTATAATATTTTTTTTTGTATCTTTCCTAAGATGACCCGTTTCGTATCAAGACTTGACTGTTTTGTATTTCACTTTTAGAAAATACACTTCAAAAGCTTTCTTACTATGGGCTTCGTTTAATCTAGACCCTTTTATAAGTTGAATGAGACTTGTGTTTGACTTTTAAGGACAATCCAGAGGTCTAGACAAACTTAAACTAGGTAGTTGCTAAACTAAACTATCTAAACTAATATAATAAAACTGAAGAGTTTGCTTTGCTAATGCGTGTATCTCTAGATAGGTCAATTCTTAAGGAAGGTAATATTATTTTATAATATTCCACAACTTTTACATAATGCCATCCAATCCTAAACAGCTAAGCTATAAAGTTTTGAGCGTGTGCTTAGTTCATGCTGTGCTATATTGTGCTATACAGGGTATCTCATCAAATCGGTCATTATGGGAAAGTCTGAAACTATAAGACATACGAAGATCTATTCTGAGGAACCATGTCATCGATTTTAATAACAAGAAAAACTGCATTCATACATTTAACAAAAACGTCTGTACTCCATTCGGGAATCGAACCCGGTTATTTTGAAAAAAAAAACCTACACTATTTCTATTTAGATATCGATTGTGTGGGTCTTAAGCAGTAATTGTCTGTATGAAACATGATGTCTAAAATGAATAAAATGTATTGTTTCCACATACTTTAATTTATTTTAGTAGGTGCTCGAAGTGACCACCGCCTTTTTCAATATAGTATATACCTAGTTCAGTTATTTTTGTGTTTAATCTCTTCAAAGATTAAACACAAAAATAACTGAACTATTTTAAAAAATTCTTCCACCACTTTACAGCTGTATTATCACCGAGTAACCTAAGTTATATTTTATTTTCAAAACTACAACTGTCAAAGTTTAAATGGAAAATTACGAAATTACGAAGTGCTAGCAAGAAATAAAAGAATAATATTACTTTAATGTCCATTTCTAAAACTAAAGTTATAGAAAATACAAACATTTCGTATGTGAATTAACTTTGTAAAATCTCATCAAACTACTTTTAATTTTATTCAACTATTCCTCCGAGCTTTTATTCAAAAATAGTTTTAAGATGTAATCATAAATATATTATGTAGGGACTATTCACATAATATTATAATGTTTTTTTTATTTTATACACAATATTGCAAAAAACTATTTTAAAAGAGTACTTAAGTATGGAGTTTCTAGCTCATTATTTTCCATACGAAACTACCTTTTGGAAGAGGCAACTAGAATCATTATATTTTATTTAACTTTTAACTGTGCCTTTTACATGGCCTTATTGAAAATTATTGTTTTAATTTTTCTTTGCATGTATAAGTCCTAATGTTGTGTAATAAATATTATGTTATGTTAAACCGTTTTTGTGCATGTGGTGTTAACCTAGGTAATTAATTGTTGCACTTGTAAATGTTACTCTAGTCATTAAGTCAGAAATGTACATAGTGTAAACAGTTGTTGATTAACCTAAATAAATAAATAATAAATAAATAAATGATTTAACTATGACTTTGAATGATGTGATAAAACAAAATTGTGTTTTAAAAGAAGATAATATAGTGACAAACATTTTTATTAAAAGAGTATGCTTGAATGGTTGGGTCACGTTTAGACTATGAATGAAAGGTGGTTAACAAAGGGATGTATAAGGCAGATGTCAATGGAAACAGCAGGAGGGGACGCCCTAGAAGAACATACAAAGACCTTATTGGTGATGTTCTTGAGCTAGGAGCGTAGTTTTCGCAACCAGCGTGCAAATATATGACCTGCAGTGCTATTCGATAATAAATCACCCCATAAAATGTACCTAAGTAAAGTGAAGCTGAATTGAGCTGTCAATTCATTCTAATGCTAGACACTGATAGTTCACTTCACTCAAGTTTTCCACAGGGTAAATTTTACTGAATCGACCAGCAGATGTATCAACGTAAACGAACAGTATTTTTTTTTTTTTACAAAAAATACAACCGTCTTCAAATAACTCTAAATTCGGAAGTCGGTGGCCAATCATGAATGAGACCAAATCCCCAAAGCCACAGACTTACTAATTTAGAGTTAATTTACACCGGTTAGTGTTTTTTTTTAAGTCGGTTGTATTTTTTGTAAAAAAGTTTTTATTTTAGGTTTTTATTTTTTTTATTTTTATGTAGATAACTCATTATTTTCCATTTCTTTTAATATTACAATCAAACAAATAAACAGATTTCGATGAAATCAAAAAGAAAAATTCATGGACAAAAATTTTCATAAAATGAAAACTACCAGGCCAAACTATGTTAATGTTTTATGAGACCAAAAAACAACTATCCCACATCAAACTAAAAAAGATTCACGTAAATCGGTTCATTAATCTCGGAGTAATCAGTGTACATTAATAAAAAATAAAAGAAACCGATCGAATTAAGAACCTCCTCCTGATGTCGGTTAAAAAGCCTGTAGACATGTTAGGACCTCTGCCTACCCCTACGGAAAATACATGCCTGATATAAGGTTACCAAACAAAATCCTACCTGTTTCTTACCTTTACCCTATTTCAAGAAATTCCAAAACACATTCAGCTTATTAGTGCGTGACATTCTCTCAACATTACCCTTTAAACATAGCCATAAAACTGGTAGAAAAGTATATTTTACGTGAAGACTTCCACAGTCGTTTCTTCAACTTTAAATGTCCAACTTCAAGTCGTAAACTATACTCTGGAGACGCGAAACGAGACTGCTTCGATAACAAGGAGTTACGATCAAGTGGAGCACCCTGGCTGGGAATTTACAGGTTTTGGGGGAAGCTACAGAGAAGTCTACTTTATTCAAAGTAGTTACCTACAGGCAAACTGGATCGCATCGTAACACAGGACTACAGTAGCAAAACATTGTAGGGAAATTTCGTGTTATTTAAAAGGTTTATGTCACGAACACACAGTGGGTTTTAAGGTTTTTGTTTTGTTTCGCTCAATGATTGCATCCCAGCTTACTATCAGGTGGGATTGCAGTCAAGCACTAGCTGTTTAGCCTACTAATATTATTAACGCGAAAGTTTGTGAGGATGGATGGATGGATGTTTGTTACTCTTTCACGTAAAAACGACTGAATCGATTTAAATAAAATTTGGTATGGAGTTAGCTGATACCCTGGATTAACACATAGGCTACTTTTTATCCCTGTATTCCCACGGGAACGGGACCTACGCGGGTGAAACCGCGGGACGTCTGCGAGTACCTGTATAAAATTAATGTTTTGGAATGTATGTATTTCAGAATTGCACCGATTAGTCCGCCTCTGTCTATATTTTGTGAGCCATAAGTATTAAATATAAAAAAAATTCCAAAATAATTCCAAACATATCAAAATGTGAATATGTGAATCTTCTTCAAAGCTTTGTTTATGGACACACCGTTTGTCCGTATTAAAATTTTACGTTTATAGGATTTGTAGTATAGTATCAGAGGGGTAACTTACAAATTTTTAAAAATTCAATCTCTTGATAATGTGTCTAATTTCACATTAAAATAGTAGTATACTACTTTATTGATTATTTATTTATTTTAGACGAATATTATTCACTCATGTGTGATTCTTTTCCTATTAAGTATTTCCCAAACAGCAATAGTATATTATATATAATCCTTACATAATCTAGCTACTTATAATAATAATAAAAATAAAATGTTTATTGTGTCTCAAACATTATTAAAAGTTTGAATGTACTTATTCTATACGTGCATGATTGTTTGTGTGTGAATGTGTGTATGTATAATTATGTTTGTGTGTGAGTGAGTGTTTGCGTGTGCCTGAGTGTAGTTATGATATTGTGTTCCATTAGCAAATTCTTACTAGAATGTGCTCAGTTTCCTCATAAGTTAAATTTTTTTTTCAGTTTTTTATTCCTGTACCAGTTTCAATTAATTGTCTTTTATCTTTCTTTGTACAAAATGCGAGCCGCAAAAAAAAAATATCCTTCAAGGAAATAAAGCTAACATTAATGTCAATACACGGTCAAAATATTTTTCCACAACTTTACTAGTCTTCTCTTTACCTTTCAATCACAATGTTTAACGATAAAATTATGCATTTGAAATCAATAGAAAGACGACCGCTGCACCAAGCAATTTCTTCTGAGAAATCTATTTCCATTTGAAAACAACTTCAATTACTGGTTCAATCACTTATCGAACTATCTACAAACAATATTATAGACCTTTTGAGCTTTGACCATTCGTATTTTTCCGGGGAACCCCCCATAATTATAATCAAACTTATGTCGGTGAAATTCGCCGAAACCGAATTGCTGAATACGAAACCAGATTCGGCGAACTAGTGTGCAAACGTCGCGATAGAAGCCAAGTTACTTCGAATTGGGTAAGGATGGGCAGATTTAGGTCAAAAACTTTGAAAAGATTTACTTCCACGGATATCTTTAGTCCTGAGCTAAAAGTTGAGATGCCAAAAGTTTTCGATAAACCTAAGTTACTTCGTTGGATTTGAGTGAACGTCTTGTGGCGGAAAATTGTTAGTACAGGGTGGAAAGGGAATCAACTTATAACCACATTTCCGTGACTTAATACGATGATTCTAGACTCCTGAGCGGGAAAAACAAATTCGCCTATACAGGAAATAACCCCCTATCTTTATACGGTTGTTTTTCAACTTTAAATTCAAATAATATTCGAGACACAAGTAGAAATTAGGAAAAACTGACCAAAACTATTAACGCGGGTCTATAAGCAGATAACTATCATAATACTATTTTTTTGTATTTAATCATAATTCGCCAGTTTTGCGTAAATCCCATGTAACAGGAAGCGAGCCTGTCACCACCATCTGGGCAACACTCAAAATTCCGAGCTGCAACTAAGAAAACCCAGATGTTAAAACCAATATTTTTTGCCTCACCCAGTCATCGAACATGCTCCTCATGCTCAGCATTAGCGCTTGCAACCAGCACACCAAACGGCACCTTGTCGTATTAAATATTAATACGACATAATTACAGCCACTATCTACTAGACTTTACGTAACTTACAATTCGAAAGAAAAACAGAGATCCCAAATAGGTACATTTTTAAAACGGGACTTACAAATGTTCAATTTGCTAGCAGACCTTGATTCGACCCCTACAGATACGAGATCATTTGAAATTCTAGTGTTTTCGCAGCTATCTCAAAATGTACGAGTTTATACAAACGGGAAATAAGACCGCCATTTTTTAGTTCCAAGAAACGAGTTAAAATTTAAAATTGGTTTTTGTACCACCTTTAATTTATGGTAGTTACACAATATTTGCGCAAGGACGGTTTTGCATAACTTATGAAAAATGGCTTTGCACGAAATGTGCAAAATTAGTAGTGTACTCACAATATTTTTTGTATAGTTTATAGCTGTTTGTAACAAAATACTTAAATGACAAAATAAAATACATAAAATTAAATGATCAATCATTAAAACACATAAGGGTACGATTAGATGCTTCGAATAATTTACGATCATCATTATTATAAATAAATTATAAATATTATTATTGTAAAAGTGAGCTTAAAATAAGTTGGATTGTGTTAAAGGTAATTTAAAATAAGTTATATTATAATAAGATACGTAGACGATAAGTTTTCCTCTCCATAAATTATGTATCTTTTGCTGTGCCCGACAGGGTCCATGATTGTTTCTTGAAATGTTTAAGTACCACCTAAGCCTACATTGTGGAATGCAATAAAGAATTGAGTATTGAGTATTGAAAATCTATGGCTCTATGACAAATTATCCCTAACTTAATTTTACATCACAACCTGCCGGTTGATTCAATAAAAGTCACCCCGTGTAAACATATTAAGTGAAGTGAACTGTCAATGCCTATGCCTAGCATTACAGTATGGAATACTACCTCACATTGCCTTCACTTCACCTACATTTTCGGTTCCCCTAACTTATCGTGGGCTGACATTTAAAATCGGCTGTAAATGGAAATATATTGTATAATGTGTGTAATATCAATAATGTAGCCACTAAGTCTTAAAAGAAGAACCTACCAATGTCAGCGTAATAGCATTATTTACAATTTTTCATCATAATCTAGTGACAAATTTTCTCAGCAGCAAGGCCGTAAGGCCGTATTCCAAAATAAACAGTTCAATTAGGTATGCCGCTGTTTGTTTTATACTCAGCGAAAACCGCTCCAACTAAATAGTATACCTCAAATCGCTCGTGTACAAACATCAAAGAGACGGGTCTATTTGCCAAAACAATGTCGGTGTACAACTCTAATAGTAACAAAACTGACTTCACAGCGCCGGGTCGTCGCCCCGGGTACCGCGGGAATTCGAAGAAATACACGACGAACACAGGTATCGGTATGGTGAAAGTTATTAAACTTTAGCGATTTTGACGAGGATATAAAAACAAAATTTAAAGGCCATAGGGCCCATTTGCTGAGGAAACTTCGGGCAAGTGATGCACATAGAAGAAACAAATGATAAGTATTAGGATATACATCATAGATAAAGGAACAACGGCTTTTTGACATAGGTACAACTTGGTGAGACTTTATTGGTATCTAACAAAGTAACTTGTTAAAGTGCAACACTTTTGTAAAAGCGTTCATTAATTTAAATAAAGCTAATGAAAACTGCTTTTTAAAAGTCTAAAATAACTTTATAAGGTTCAGACACGCCTGCCAGTCACTCCTTCCTAGTGTTTTACCGCGAAGAAACAGCGGAAAAAAACCGCTTTCGTGGTTATGGGATGTAATTTTTGGCGTTCAAAATATGTTGTCAGCCTGATTTTAATGATATCATTTTATTTTATTGAGCACTTATCTCTTCTGAGAAGTAAAGTTCGTATTCATGTTGTAACAAGAAGAACATCCTAAAAATCTTTTTATTAGCCTTCCCATACCCGTGGTCGGCTTTCCGATTATCGATCTTATGGAAGAAAGAAAGAAAAATAAAATACATTCACTTGGGCCACGCACAGGAATTTAACGACAAAAACTATGTCTAACATATTAATAACCAAAAGACTATTCATCATCGCGCGTATCCCCAATCTCCATTAGGTAGGCAGTGTAGACTAACTTCAGATTCGTTATCAGCTTATCCCTTGCACGAAATTGTTTCACGCACATACCCACATCAGAGCCACACAGAGCGTCTCATCAAGTCTACACAACTCTGCGAATACTCGTAAACACACAATAAAAATGTGCAAATCATTGTTATTTCCCCAAATTTTCTCTGAAACACTATTCTATTACGTAAGTGTTGTTTTTCCATTGGATTCGTTGATAGGCATTGAGTGAGAGCGTATTGATTGAGTATTCAATGAGTCTGCTAAAAGAGTTATTTGGGGGTTGTGTAAGCCTATGTTCAAAAAGCAGTAAAGTGTGGGAAATTTTACCAAAGGACATGTTTCATTTTCGGCCATCAGATGTATATTTATCGAAAAAAAAAATACAAATTGGGGGAAAATATTATCTAGTGAATTTGAGCCTAATTTATTGTGTACAGACGCCAGCATATCCAGTTTCCCCAATGTGTCAAATTTCTTTGATCGTTTTTCAACTTTATGTCAAACAGGATAAGGTTCATATTCAATTGGGAAAATTTGACACATTGGGGTAACTTGATGTGCTGGCGTCTGTACGTAATTATAGTTTTTCAATTATTGCCATGTTTTATTCAACATGGCGTCTCGTTTTTCATACTTCATTCATTCTAAAATCATGTCGCATCAAACCTATGTTACTTAGAAAATAATTTAATAAGGTGTGTATTCTTGTGGTGTTAAAAATATATCACTATTATTCTCTTACATATTACTTATTTTCGTATATATTTTGAGTAAACATAATGAAGTATGATTTCATCGTCAAAATAAAATCTGAAATCTTTAGTCTCCATTTTTAAAGTGTGTTTCTGAACGAACTTAAAATAACCTTATTCTACCTAGGTAAAGTAAACGTCATCTCTACAACTTGTCGTGGCTGTCATAACCCTTAGGACAATAATTGTCAAAACATTCTTAATTTTATTTTTTACAGAAAAACCAGGGGTAACCAATTAGAAAAAACCAATTCAGGGGTAAGTTTCGCAGCTTCGTTACAAAGTACAGGTTATGGCCGGAGCCCCATATAAAAATGAAACATCTCCTTTGATTTTGGAACACACAATACTAACTAAGCCTAATGGCCACCAACCACCGGTGGGACAAACGTGTTCTTGAGTAGAGAGGGCAACTTGACAAAAGTAGTTTAGGACCTACGGGTAGGTGGGGCGACGATCTGCAAAAGACTGCTGGCAGGTCTGTTCTGGATGCGGAAAGCCAAAGATTGGCGCTTTGGAGCTCATTAGGGGAGGCCTATGTCCAGCCGTGTGTGTGGACAACTGAGGGCTGCTGACAATGATGATGATCAAAGGGTTACTACGTGTTGTTTCTCAAAAAAAAAGGCTATGATATTATTTTGCCAAAACATTTTTTAGTATTTCCAAAGATTAACACGTTAGAAAAGAGAAAACTAAATCTTTAGCTTTATTTTATTTAGAATGATCATAGAAAAAAATATACAGGATGAATTTTTAGTCACCGTCCAAATTTTTTCTAGGCATTAGGTATCATTCACTAAGTCCATTTTTGAAAAAAAATCGATACATAAAATTTTCATATTAAATCATTTTCTCGAAAAAATTATCCGCTCTGCGTGGTCACAAGTTAAACGTTAATAATACTACACTTGCCGCGCAAATATTCAATGAAAAAGGCAGCGCTCACCCCGCTCACCCCCACCCCGCTACACCTGCGCGACACATTTATGACATCTATCATCTATCGTTAGTCGGTCTCGCGCGCGCACCCTTTCGCGACGCAAGCGCTTACTTCCGTGTTCCCGGCGTTCCCGCGCAACCCGCCGGCGCCGGCGCGACGGCGCCCCGTGCGTATCGTGAATTTATTTACAATGTCGTCGTATTCCCACCGCGAGTATTACGAAATGGTGCGATCCTACATACTGAGTGGTGAAAGCTTGAACGGTGCCCGGAGACTGTACGAAACCGAAAGTATTCCTCGCCTTCGCAATCAAGGAATAAATCCTTTATTACCAAATCGCCAAACGATTTTGGCCGCAAATCAGAGGCTATTAGACCATGGCCAATTTATAGTACCTACACACGCTCAAGGACGGGGCAGGCCGAGACTCGCAGTGGAGATCGAAGAAGATATCTTCGATTTCTTTGAACGGAGCCCTAGATCCAGTACGCGAGATGCAGCGCGGCGCTTCGGCGTAAGCCAATATGCCGTGTGGAAACTTCTCCATTCTGCCGGGTTGCACGCGTACCATTTTCAAAAGGCACAGGCCTTGAACGACGCAGATGCAGTTCCCCGTCGAGCCTTCTGTGAGTGGCTGATTGCACACCCCGATGCTAACATTTTGTGGACTGACGAGGCCTTGTTTACTCGAGTGGGGCTGTATAATCATCATAATGAACATTGGTGGTCATTTCGAAACCCACACATGATACGAGAAACGTATCACCAAGTGCGGTTCAGTGCAAATGTGTGGGCTGGAATTGTCGGCAACAAAATACTGGGGCCATATTTCATTGAGGGACGGTTGACCGGGGGCACGTACCTAGATATGTTACGCACAGTAATTGCTGACTTCATGGATGACGTGCCGGTAATCTCCTATCGAGATTTTTATTTTCAACAGGACGGTGCACCGCCTCATTACTCCGCCGCCGTTCGTAATTATTTAAACCTCGAACACGGTGATCGTTGGATCGGTCGCGGGGGGCCCGTCGTCTGGCCACCCCGGTCACCAGATCTTACTCCATGTGACTTTTTTTTGTGGGGTGAAATAAAACGACGAGTGTATGTGGAGGAAGCCCAAAACCTAGACCAATTAAAACAGCAAATTGTACGTGCATTCGACGAAGTTAAAAGTGACACTGTAGTGCTCAATAAAATTAAAAACAATGTGCAAAAACGTGCAAGACTCTGTTTAGAGAGAAACGGTATGCATTTTGAACATTTATTAAAGTACTGTTAATTTGATTGTTGATGATTTTGATTAAATTTTTATTATTTGTACATAAGTTGATTCAAATTTTTAAATACGCCTAATAGCAAAACGTTTTGGCTCAGCTTTTATTAAGGTCTCAAGTTCTTATCTAATTAATTGATTTTTACTTTATTTATACGTACTTAATTGATTAATTAAGGGTTAGATTCTAATCATAGTGAACATAGCACAAACCTTTTGCTTATTGACGGTCCTAAGCCCGTGAAAGTATGAAGGGAAAATTTGCAACTTTGTTTGTATTGTGTTATCAATGAATTCCGGCGGCGCGCGGCGCGCGGGGCGGCCCGGCTCGCGTAGCTTCACCTAGCGCGTACGCACGGCGCGGCAGTGTCCAGAAACATAAACTTTTTATAGATAACTTTGTGAAGTGATATCTCAATATTTTTGTATTGAGTGATACTAAAAGAAAAAACACGTATTCAATGATTTTTGCCAAAGATTAATATATCAAAATTTGGACGGTGACTAAAAATTCATCCTGTATATGCAGATATAAATATTGTAGATATATGGTATTAATCGCATGGACAACTTACCGTGTGATCTCAGGCCTAAATACCTCACAGTACTGGCGTGCTCTCAAACTGTCTAAATTGCTAGAATATTGCCGCCTTCGTGTGACTCAGCAATCGTGTATCTTTCCAGTTAAAGATTTTAAAAATCGAACATTTTTTTCAGAGATAACCTATATACAAACTTACAAACAATCAAATTGTACCTATTTATTATATTTTTATTACTAATATAGAAGTATAGATAGCTTTGTGTGTCTGTGGTTATAGTTTCAATAACACTTTTATCAGAATTTATACCTAAAATTATTGTCTGTGGTCTTCTTGAATTCAGAAAAAGGTATTATTTAAATGTTGTGAAAACATTTTTCCTTATTAATTAGGTGTTAGTAATAATATTTACTCAATACATTGTTAGTAGCTATAAAATAAATGAATAATTATACATCCACATTTTATCACATGTCATTATTTTATATAACAAGCTGCTCCTGAAATTATTTTCTGGTAATGGACTGGGAAGGCAATTGTCAACTGTCATGTCATCAAAAATGGTGCTGCATTTAAAAAATTGCTGCGTGAAAACGTAGGTGAAGTGAATGAACGCTCTCCCCCAGGCTGGCATCCAGGTTAAGGTTCGCGAGCATATTCGTAAGAAGTTGGCAGTAGTATCTTCACAGCGCTAATGTTTTCTCTTCTTCCTATCTTTTTGTAATTTAATCAATTATATCAAAGAGATTTAAAAGACTATAGAGCGGGCATGTCAAGGAAATGTCATAGAAAAACTTTGATCCCATGTCTCAGTAACGCCATCTAGAATAATATATGAATATTGGAGCGGCAGCGGAGCGTACTAAAAAAAACTCATAGACTTGTGTCCGGCAGGACACACTTTTTCGGACGAAAATTTTGTTTGTGATGTCCGGTCTATAGGTATTGAATGTCTTTGAATTATATATATTATATTTATAGTGTACATGTTTATGTATTTATACTCAAAATTTGTATTAGTATTATTTTGCTTTCTTTTATTTTCATTTAAAATTGCACCTGCCACTGCTTCTCTCTGCATCACCTAAAGGTTGATTGATAGAAAATGCCTATGGCATTAAGTAAGTCCGCCTCTGTACATTAGCGTGCTTGAAGTATTAAATAAAAAATAAATAAATGAATTGTAAGTTTTTTTGTTTTATTTGAGAGTCTGATTCCCGGGTCGGGGTAATGTTTGGTTCTTCTATCTGAAATAGGCTAGACGACTAAATTCCATTTTAAGTCATATTTATACTTATATAGCTAAAAATATTAAACGCATATTTTTCCTTTTTCACGTAATCTATTTACACTAATATTATAAAGAGGTAAAATTTGTAAGTTTGTATGTTTGTAAGTTTGTATGTAGGGGTTAATCTTCGGAACTAATGATCCAATTTTAAAAATTATTATTGTACTGGTGGAAAGCTACACTATTCCCGGTGGACATAGGCTACTTTTTATCCCCGTATTCCCACGGGAACGGAAACTACGCGGGTGAAACTGCGTGACGTCTGCTAGACAAATACAAATGGCGATACGTTGTGTCCAAATGTAGCATGACATCACGACGTCGTAGTTTATACTGAATGATGACGCCATAAGCCCCTTCACCTGAATTTTAATGCGCTTAATCTAAGTATAAAAAGAGAATGCTTAGATGGTTTGGTCACGTTGAAAGGATGGATGAAAGGCGACTAACGAAAGGTATTTACAAGGCAGATGTAAGTGGGAACGCC
Organism: Euplexia lucipara; assembly: GCA_921972225.1. Taxonomy (NCBI): domain Eukaryota; kingdom Metazoa; phylum Arthropoda; class Insecta; order Lepidoptera; family Noctuidae; genus Euplexia; species Euplexia lucipara. The sequence continues at coordinate 3,384,032 of OV179161.1, read as the reverse complement.
GGGAGGGGACGCCCTAAAAGGACATACATAGACCTAATTGGTGAGGTTCTTCAGAAAGGTCAGGTGCGTAGTACTCGCAACCGGCGTGTGTGTATGACAACATGTATTAATGTAAACGAAGCAAAAGAAGTATGTAAGAATCGTAGCATATGGCGCTCTATAGTTTCTGCCTACCCCCATGGGAAAAAGGCGTGAGTTTATGTATGTATGTAATCTAAGTAGTTGTCCGTCAATTTGAAAAAAGCAAAAAACGAATACTTGTCTACAATTTTTTATTTTTTAACTGAAAATATAATTTTGATAGGTATATTTATCATGCCTATTCTCAGTAGCAGTTTGGAGTCTAAAATTATATCCTAATGATGATAATAGGCTCGCCTCCTATACTTAACATGAGACTTAAACAATCACCAGCAACATGTCGATGTTTGGTACTACAGGCACGTCTCTGTCTTACCCTTCGGGAAATACAAGCTTAATGGTATGTTCCTTGCGATATTATGATAAGAAACCTCTCTTCCACCAAAAACCGTATAGTTTTACAATAAATATAGCTTTTACAATAAATTTTATTCAAAATATCAAGTTGAAGACAAAATAAGTTGTTGCAGTTTGAATACAAAACCGCTTTCCTATAAAACGTTATAGAATACAATGCAATATATTCCTAGATGGCATGAATCTGTGGAAAACCTGGCACAAAGAACCTCGGTTTGTATTTCTACTTTCAAGTAGGTAGGTACATATATGGAAAATATTCTAACAAAGTCTTTGAGGTGAGTAAGAAAGTACAATGGGTTTTATGTGCCTTTTTGTATTTGTAAGCACTGCATTACATATTACGTAAGGACTTTTAAAGACTGCCTCGTTGGTCGCAAAATCGCAAATGCTATTACTAAAATTAGGTCATGTGTTCGATTACAGTAAAGATAAAGGGCGGGCGTTTTGGGGGACTGTCTTATGTAACAATGACATTCAAAAAGTGCCTATTCTTCTTAGCGAAGAAATTGAATAAATGAGTTTTGATTTTAATTTCAATTTCGGCTTATTCTCATAGTCTGAAAACTGTACCTACATAACTGCTGAAATGTTAGTATACTATGTGAACACCTTTGCCTATAACATGGACACTCCTTTACCTAAACCTTCGAAAGGCGTAATGTTAAATGTATGTTTCGTTACAACCGGCATTCTTGTATTTATTTCAAACTCCAAAAAATAATAATTTAAAACTATCCATGCCACACACGTTGCTTAAATCATTTTCAATAACTTCAATCGCCAACAATTTTTATTCACGCATCAGATCCACACATCAAATTCTTTTTTTTTGTACTTTGTTTAGTGTCGGGACAAGTTTCGTATGCAAGATTTTTTAAGTTAAGGTTAAGCCTAGGGGTATCGTGTTACCCAGGACCTGGGTTGCGGAGGTCAGACAGACAGACAGTCGAAAGAAAGAAAATATATTTATTTGGGACACGCACAGGAATTTAACAGTTCAAACCTAAAAACTAAATCCTACTAATATTATAAAGGCGAAAGTTTGTGAGGATGGATGGATGGATGTTTGTTACTCTTTAACGTAAAAACTACTGAATGGATTTCAATAAAATTTGGTATGGAGTTAGCTGACACCCTGGATTAACACATAGGCTTTTCATCCCTTTATTCCCATGGGAACGGGACCTACGCGGGTGAAACCGCGGGACGTCTGCTAGTCTAACATAAACATAACAAAAAACTTTTTTGCAAAAAAATAAAACCGACTTAAAAAAAAGCACTAAGCGAATTTAGAGTTATTTTACACCGCTTAGTGCTTTTTTTTAATTCGGTTTTATTTTTTACAAAAATGATTTTTATTTTTCCATTTTTAGTTGTTTCCATACAAATATTTGCCATAAATTTATTTTTATATTGTTATTTGTTAACAATACATGTCATGTAAATAGGGTTATCCACTTATCCCTAATAAATGAAAATTAACATACCTAACTATCGAAATCTAGGTATATTGTACACATCTGCGTACCTCTCAGAGCATACAGGCGTGATGATACGTCCTGATGTTGTATAAACAATAAACATCCAATCGATTCCAGCAATCACGACAGATTTGCCGTCTATTTTTGAAGAGTTCCATTGTATATCTCCGAAGATCAGCACCAGATCTTCACCAAATTAAAATAGGACCACCTCAGGAGTATACTCTTTCAAATAGAAAAAGAATTTTGAGAATCGGTTCACAAATGGCGGAGGAATCAGGTAACGTATATATATAAAAAAAATACATAACACGCATTTCGAACCTCCTCCTTTTTTGAAGTCGGTTTAAAAATAGCTTTGCGAGACAAAAATGGTCCCTATCTCAGCACGATGCCACGTTAATTAAAGAAAACAATAAAGCCACGATATTCAAATAAATACCGCAGCGCTGTCGTGAAGTCGCTTCATGCAAAACACAGAAAGTCTGCTGCATTTGTAGCTGCTGCTACACTGAGAACCGACCCTAACATACTTGGGAAAAGGCTAGGTAGATGATGATTACCGGAATAATTAGATATTTGGATGGTAAATTTATATAAAATCACAATAAAAAAAAATCTCTTTTGCAAAAAATAAAACCGACTTAAAAAAACACTAACCGGTGTAAAATAACTCTAAATTAGGAAGTCTGTGGCTTTGATGGTTTTGTCTTATTCATGATGAGCCACCGATTTCCGAATTTAGAGTTATTTTACACCGGCTAGTGTTTTTTTTTAAGTCGGTTTTATTTTTTGCAAAATAGGTTTTTATTTTTCCATTTTTAGTTGTTCCCATACAAATATTTGCCATGAATTTATTTTTATATTGTTATTTGTAAACTTAACATACCTAACGGTCGAAATTGTGGTACATTGTACACATTTGCGTACCCCTCAGAGCATACAGGCGTGATGATACGTCATGATGTTGTATAAACAATAAATATCCAAGCGATTCCAGCAATCACGACTGATTTGCCGTCTATTTTTGAAGAGTTCCATTGTATATCTCCGAAGATCAGCACCAGATCTTCACCAAATTAAAAAATGGGACCACCTCAGGAGTATACTCTTTCAAATAAAAAAGAATTTTGAGAATCGGTCTACAATTGGGGGAGAAATCGCGTAACAAACACACAAAAAAAAAATCATACCGTCGAATTGAGAACCTCCTCCTTTTTTTGAAGTCGGTTAAAAATTTTTGCACCCGAAACCGGTGTCTCTGGATTGAAATAAATATGGCGACGGACTAACTGATAATGTTCTATTCGAATTATAAAGCAACGAGTTACAAGTCCTTTTACGTGTGCTAATGACAGCTACCCCGCTCAAAGGTTATCTACGAAATTAAGGGCAAGATTCATCATAGATAGCAATTAGACTTTACTCTGCATAGTTGTTTATGGCTTATGTTTAACTTACCACCAGATATTTCAACAAATAGCAGACAAAAATAGTAAATGATCACCAAAATGAAACTCGCATTTTAATGTAAAATTATAACCAAAGTTTTAACACTTTGCTATCCTATTTAAGTAAAATGACTCCAAGTAAATCATGAGTAACCCAAAAATAGTAAATGATCACCAAAATTAAACCAGCATATTAATGTAAAATTATAACCAAAGTTTTTACAAATTTAACAACGAAGAAATTTAAAAAGCGTAGACGACGGAGCCCCGCTATGCGTGGCTCCTATTTCGTCGTATCCTACGAATAGTGCCCTAACGAACATAAGGGCTTTCTTTTTTTATTGCATAAATCAATTCTGCTCATCATACCACATGTAATCAGTTCAACAAAACAATTAAAAACGGTACAAGTTATCAAATAATTAGGTTTTCTTAAAAGCCACAATTATAAGCACTACGTTTTTAACGAAGAATAAAGCCACAAATAGCCGTCGCGCCCTCTTTCTTCGCGAGTAGTGGAGGTGCGCGGGCGCGGGGAGAACGTGCAAGCGCCGCTCGGGCACTATTCGGCGGAACGCGGCGATTGTTATGGTGATTGTGGCCGTGTTCTATGGAATGGCTAAATTGGATATGTATAGAAGAGACTAAGACCTAATTAAGTTTGTGTCTTTTTTCTACGTTCAAATCATGTTTTTGTCTTTTATTATCTCCTTCATGCTTTTGAAATATTCATATTGTTATTTTAAGTACATTTTTTTGTACGCGCACATGATTTTAACCCTTTTGTACAAATTTATACATTGAAAATATTATTTATGCATATACTTGGTTTTTCTGGTTTGGGGTATAAATGCACTTAGGTTTTTTTTCTATTGCTTTAAAATTGATATAAAAGCATTTCTGGCCGCATTATTAGCATTCCGCACGAAAATTATAATTACGTTTTTTATTATTTTGCCTTTTTCCCAAAGTTTTAGAACAATTCTGTTTTAAATGTAACGGCTATTTAATGATAGTTAGAAAACGTGCAAATTTGTACGATCAAATTCTTATTATAGCTACTTACGAAATTCCGTTTTCTTTGTCAACAACATTTTTTTTTCAGTAAGCACTCTTGAAAGTTGCTATGATGGAAGGAACCACGTAGAGGCTCCGGTGTCACGAGGTTGTGAAAAAGAGATAGAATATTTAATCCAAGAAAATATTAACTCTGAGCTTAACAGCGTAATTCGTTTTATAATAATTTTATTCCGCTTGATTTCGTTTCCGACCTTGATCCGTATTCCAGTAAGTAAGTTTAGTTCATAATTATAGTTAAAATAGTAATAATTTAAATACATTTTTATCAAAAATAATGCGGAACTAGTTTAGTATGATAATTTTATGATTTTAAAGTCTCATTTCCTTCTTTCAAGATGCTGAAAACGACATGAACAAACCTTACCAAAATGATAGAGCAAGTGAGATTGTAATCTTGTCCGAAATACAGAATCTACTAAATCCGGAACTAAAGAATGGCGACCCTCTAGAACCCCCGTCCAAATCCCAAATTATTTTGAAGAGTCTGACCAAAGAACTACATATTTGCCAGTTAGAATCGAATCAACGTTATGAGTTATTCTATTTTAAGTTATGATCATGTTATCAATAAAATTACAAATTTAATTTTAAAGATTGATTTTGATAACATGTAATTTGATATTAAGAAATAATTTTAATAATTTAGAATTTTATTTTAAGGACTGATTATGATTCTGTACAATATTATTTGAAACACTAATTTTATAAATAAATAATAAATAAATAAATATTCCACAACTTTTCACACAACGCCATTCAAACATTTGTCCTGGGTGGGAATCGAACCCACGACCTCCGGCATAGCAGTCAGGGTCACTAACTACTAGACCAACAGGCCAGTCTAATTCAATCCAGTCTGATTTTGATTATATTGTGTAAATTGATTTTAAGGACTGATTATGATTCTGTGCAATTTTATTTGAAACACTGATTTCGATTATGTGTAATTTAATATTAAGCTCTGATTGTTTAAAAACAAACGAGTTTTGTTTCCAAATATTAAAAGTAACAGAATTATTTAAGAAAATACAATTATTTGGTTTGTAGAGTTACGGGTTTTTTTATTTTTATTTTTAGGGGTTTTTATTATACATGATTAGAAAATATATTTATTCCCATAGATATTTTTTTATGACATGAATGAAAACATTTTTTCTTGTTAATCGACATTCACTTGGTATGCTTAAATATTTACCAAGCAAATATGTTACTAACATTCAGATTTTGTTCGAATTTAATATTATGATTCTTTAATTATTTTCTTTTATTACATTCTCTTGTTCCCAGTAATGGTAAAATAGTTCTAATACACAAATTTCTATAACATAAAAGTGTATACCGGCGCATCAGAACAATATAAAAATGGCATTAAGGCTATTGTGACCTCGACATTTCCGCAGATAAAAGGCATAACGTAACTTATTGCTTAAGTCCAACCCTATTTCGCCTTAACACAACAGAGAATAAGGATTTAAGGGACAAAATGCGTCTAAAATATAAAGATAATTTATTGAAAATAATGCTAGCCGAACCATATGATACCCATACACATTATATGAAACCACAAACACATATATACATATATGTAATTTAAATAATCACAAAAAAGTGTCTCCTGAAAAGTAGCTATTATGCAGTTACGCCCCTATTCGTAGGATACGACGATTTCTGTCTGCAGGGTTTAAAGGAACCTAACTAACCTAACGTCGGGATGCCCCAAGTCCTGATTATGGGAGCAAACTCTTTTTGCTCGCTAAGATTTGGTGATCATTTACTACATTTGGTGTTTGAATACAATTTAAACTGCAGTCGTGACTAAAATAGCTAGTACTATTGTTATTTTAGACTTTACTTTTCTGGTGTCATGTTTATATTTTTGGTAAAAGAACTAAGGGTATCAAAGCATTTTATGGTGGTCAATAGATGTAATCCCGTTGTTTATTTGCATTCGGACAGATTGGAAGCTGACTCCAACTTAGTTGGTAAAAGGCTAGGCAGATGATGATTATGAATTTATTTCGTCTTTTTATGATTCTTTTAGATGGTATACTTACAGAGGCATATGGTCAGAGATAAGATTGGTTTGTTGTTTACTTTTAAAATCATACGTTTTGACAATACGTATGTGTGGATAGCGTCGCGTTCGTGCTAGTTTCCGCGGTAGTTTCAAATGCGTTGCTACCTACCCGATGCTGTAACAACCCGCCACCGCCTTTTCGTGCCGTTAGAACAGTTGGTATCTTTTCGTATGATACAAATATCATCTACTGCGAATTCAAAAAAGAAACTGGTCGGCGAACTTACCCAGGGTTTTCACGCAGTTAGTAGTAGTGATGGGGCGGTTTCAGATGTCTCAGCAAACGAGTCAGTAACATAACAATTTATTTTTGTTTTTCTTCTCTTTTCAATCAACACAAATAATTAATACACTAATATACAATACTCAGTCACACACAAAAACGGTACAGTACACTCGCGCTATTTTAGTAGTCTGTTTTCTTAAAGCGGTATAAACTCTGACATTACATGTCCGACAATCTAAGAAGTACGATTTGACAGCTATCAATATTACTTTGTGTAGTGAGCAGGATAAAAATCGGTTGCTACAAAATCCGATTCTTGAGACATCGATTTTTGAAATTAGATTTTAGATTGCTTAAAACGGTATGTCGTTTTAATACACCTACGAGTTTGTAATATTGATAACATAATACAATCTCATTTTTAAATGTGATATTTGTAAAAGTAACGATTTTAAATAAGATCGATTTCATTCGATTAAAAAAATGGTTATTAACGGTCACTACGAAGCCAACCCAAAGACACGACATCTAACGTCACGTCGAAATATTAATTAATGAAAGGTAAATTCGTGACCCAAATAAATATATTTTCTATCTTTCTTTTATTTATTTTTGAGGAAGGACAACCATATATAATATTATGTTGTTTCCACGCCAAAAGCATCGTGTTTGTTCTCCTCAAAAATAAAGACCATTTAAAAAGAAAGGTTTATTCGTTTCAGTGGTCATCTAAATATTTGGCTTGGGACCCACAAAAAGAGACTTTCTATCAGCGATTACTATACCGGAAAAGTCAAATTATGTGGGACTAAATTAACTTTGTTCCGATGTTTCTTTTTACATTAAACTTTAAGATTCAGTGATGATAGCCAGGACAAACGACTGAATGTGCTTCTGAGAGACGGACGCAGGAAGGTCATATACGGACAGACCTCGGCCGGTAAACCTTTGCCTTTCATCGATAAATGCCAACTGAAGTCTCTAAGTTTTTTTTTATTTTAATTATTTTCAGAAAATTGATTTTTTAAATCACTTAAGGACCTACCTTTATACAAGTCAAAGAAGCAATTAACATAAATAAAGAAATAATATTATTATTATTATATAATTTTAAACTAGTAAGGTCGGTGTTTCAATATCAGAATACTCTTAAGAAATCTCACCAAAAGGTACTCAGAGACCACAGTCTGTTTTATAGTCCAGACATTCCATCTTGGTCATATCATAATATGAGGATTGTCCTTTCATGATATTAGACCGACCGGTTAGTGTCTGAGAAGCTTTTATTATTGAATTATTCTCTTCATATTGTTACTTACGCCTGCATTCAATATTACTTTGAACCATTCGTAGTTTGTAAGTAGTTGGAGAACTATACGCCTGCAGTAAATCTATACATATAATAAGACTGTAAAAAAACTGTGTCTGTACATTGAATATATTTAAAAAATAATAATTGAGGGGGGTTTAGAAACAGTAATAGAGCACGAATCCAAAAAAAAAAGTCTGTCTGTTTGTCTGTTTGTCTGTATGTCTGTTTGTCTGTTTGTCTGTTTGTCTGTTTGTCTGTTTGTTTGCACACGCTAATCTTCGGAACTACTGGACGGATTTGAATGATTTCTTTTTTGTTGTATAGATATTAAGTCTGGGCAACACATAGGCTATAATTTATCTTGGAAACTGGAACACCTGATGCAGAACCGCAACAGACCAGCTAAACTATAGGTGATACAAAAATGGTCCCATAGCAAAAATTGTTCCACGTGATGAGCATTTTCTGCTGAGAGAATAAATTTGAAGATCCGGAACACCTGATGCAGAACCGCAACAGACCAGCTAAACTATAGGAGATACAAAAATGGTACCATAGCAAAAATTGTTCCACGTGATGAGCATTTTCTGCTGAGAGAATAAATTTGAAGATCCGGAACACCTGATGCAGAACCGCAACAGACCAGCTAAACTATAGGAGATACAAAAATGGTCCCATAGCAAAAATTGTTCCACGTTATGAGCATTTTCTGCTGAGAGAATAAATTTGAAGATCCGGAACACCTGATGCAGAACCGCAACAGACCATCTAAACTAAAGGAGATACAAAAATGGTACCATAGCAAACATTGTTCCACGTTATGAGCATTTTCTGCTGAGAGAATAAATTTGAAGATCCGGAACACCTGATGTGGAACTTCAAGAGCCCAGCTACACTATAACATATATTGGAATGACGGCTTAGCAAGAGTTGTTCAGCCTTATGAGCACTCGCTGTTGACGTATAAAAATCGAAGATCTGGAACACCTGTTGTGGAACTCCAAGAGCCCAGCTACACCATAACTCAAATAGGAATGACGTCTTAGCAAAAGTTGTTCGGTCTGATAGGCATTTCCTGTTGACTTATGAAAATCGAAGATCAGAAACATTTGATATAGAAATTAAAACTATCACTAATTTCATTGCATAATTATAAAATAACATAAGTAGGAGGTACTACGCGGTGAAGGCGGGAACAGTTCAGGACTGATTTTCGATGACGATGGTATATCGTTGAAAATAAGACTCTACTGGCTAAAACTCTCATTTTTTTTATCGTATGCCTCCGGGCTTATGTTATTTGAGTGTTTAATTTCCTTTTCCATATAACTTCGTTACATGGTAGCTTACCCGGTAACGCAGGGGAGCAGCCACTTAGATTTTAATTGATCAGGTATCATCACAATAAAACTATAACCATGCCTAGAAAGAGGTCAAATTTTTTCCAACGTTCCAAAGGTGCTAAATGATTAAAGACCATAAGATCCCAACAATCTACCGAAGAACGTTAGGAGAGACTTGATGCTGTTCGAGAACATGAGGCTGCAACTCGCTCCGTGGAAACTTCTTGGGATCGCGAAGCACGCCTGCATTCTCAGCGTATTTACGCATCTACATCCAGGTCTCTAGAGACCAGTGAAGAATATGTGCGCGACTGACCGCTGATCGTGAACATCATGCACTGTCTCGCGAGTTGGAGACGTTCACGGAAAAAGCATGACGCTTGAGTTTTCAGCGTATATACGCATCGACTCTAGAGATAAGTGGGGGAAGGAGATGCGCGACTGACCGCTGATCGTGAACGGCACGCAACATATTATAGGCTATAATTTATTTTGGAAAATGGAACACCTAAAGTGAAAGAGATATAAAAATGGTGCCATTGCAAAAACTATTCCACGTGAAGAGTGTTTTCTGCTGTGAGACTAAATTTGAAGATCTGGAGCACCTGTAGGGGAACTCCAAAGCCCAGAGACAATATAACATATACATAATAGAAATGGCGTCTTAGCAAAAGTTGTTAAGTCTGATGGCATTTCCTGTTGACCAACAAAAATAAAAAATCTGGAACATCTTGAATCGTCTCGCGCATCCCAATGATTTCCTGTCCCCGGGCTTATAGAATTCGACATCAGATGTTTCAGATCTTCGATTTTGACGACCCCGTTGTCGCTGGCATAAGCAACAGGATCCGCGTACGAAGTCGCGGGCAGAAGCTAGTAGGAACTAAACCATTTGAGGACATTCCGAGCCCATTAAGCTGGCCCACGAGTTCACAACCCAATATGCAGTGACATTAACCCTTTTATCAATTACAATACGACTGATTCTCGTCTATCTCCTCACCTTTATAACTTTGTAACGATTGCCGAGTCAACAAATTTACATTTGCGTTAAATTCAGTGACGCGTTAGAAGGAGGGAGGGAGGGAGGGTTTCGAGTTTCGGAGACGCGTTTAGTAACTTTGCGCCGTCAATGCCATTTAGATGATATCGAAAATATCCGTTTTGTTATCGTAATTCTAACCTAGTTCTGTTTGTTTACTAGATTTTCCCCGAGGCTTCGCTTTTAGTAATTACGCTGGTATATCTGATACGGGAAATTGGTTCATTGGTTTGTTCTTGAGTGGAACTGTCCTTGGATATCGATACTATGTACCGGACTGATGCAATGATATATTATAAGTAAAAGGTGTAGGTAGTTTATTTATACAACATTCGATCTTCAAAAATGGCACAACATGCACGCACGCGTCCGTTGACGGCGCGACGCGACACTGAGGTCAAGTGTGGCTAGTTAGCCACATTTTAACGTGTCGCTTGCTGTGCGATTATAACCTATCTACACGTTTTTCCTTATAATATCATTGTACTGATGTAAATAAAATGTTGTTTAACTTTTTTTAAAGAGGTAGTAAGTATGGAGTTTCCTGCCCATTCTTCTCCATACAAAACTACCTTATGGTAAAAGCAATTAGAATCATTTTTGTATTCTATCTAATTTGTAAGATAGACGTTCGCAGAGCTTAATCGCCATTTAGTCCCAAGTTAAGCTTGAGAGCTTGTGTTATGTACCTACTAAACAAAACTGGGTGATAAACATAAAATATAAATTACACCCAGACACAGAACAAATAATCGTGCTCATCAAACATTTGTCCTGGGTGGGAATCGAACCCACGACCTCCGGCTAAGCAGTCAGAGCTACTAACTACTAGACCAACAGGCCAGCTCTTTCTATCATAGGACCACTAGGAGTACGGCGCTGTACCACCAGTACCTACATGGTGGACATCCCAACCATAAGTACTAAACGCTTTAGGTACACATTCATTGTACAGACGCCAGCACATCGAGTTACCCCAATGTGTCAAATGTTCCCAATTGAATATGAGCCTTATTCTGTCCGGCATAAAGTTGAAAAACGATCAAAGAGATTTGACACATTGGGGTAACTTGATGTGCTGGCGTCTGTACGTACAGCTAAGGAGTGCAATTTGATAGATATGAGGTCTGAGAGTGAAAAAAAATACCTTCAACAATGGGCAAATTGACAAAATTTTAGTTTTTCATCTAGATTACAAGACAATAACGGCGATACACCGAGTCAAAATATGTCGCATGACGTCACTAGCCAGCACAGTTTATACTAGATAAAACTTGTACTTAACATACCAAGTTAAGAGTGAATAGGTTACTTCTAGGGTGTTTTACCGTCGTCGACCACATCATCGTTTACCACCAGGTGAGATAGTGGTCTGACGCGAGCCTATCAATAATAACAAAAAACTAGGATTTCAGCTGTCATTTGTAGATCTTAGACAAATTGCGAAGGGTGGAGCTTGTAGTATCGGACGGGTATGTAGGTCGTCGTCGACAGCCGCAGCTGCTGGCGGTGCCGCGCGCGCGAACCAACTTGCTGCGCGAGGCACCGCTGACGAGCGCGCTCCGCTCTCTTAGGCCCGGTATCCACCAAAGCGGAGCGAAGAGATTTGTCGTACAACCAATCAGCTTGCGTCATTTTTACAGCTGAGTGCTTAACAATACAATATCCTATTAGTTAATTACGAGATATCTCCTCTCGTCTCCGCTTTGGTGGATACCAGGTCTTAACCTCATCGCTAATGACGTCAATATATTCTGCTGTACTTTGAGTACATTCACTAGAGTAGCTACGGGTAGAATTAGCTACGGTATAAACAGTGGCACTATTTATTTTAAAATAAGAATAATGTTATGAAAACTACAATATCGCATTGGGTCTAGCCTGTTAGGATACTTATTTGTATGTATAATTAAGAAATAAATCCTTTGACCTAATAGTTTTATATCAAGTCCCTACATTTAGTAAACTTTTCTTTAACGAACAATTCACACAAACCATCCCAATCAGAAAGCTTAATACCGGTCTGTATAGCCAACAAAAATGGAATCGCGTGTCGATTATCAGCACTAAGAGCAACATTAAACTTTGAAGAAAACTATCTAAGTGCCATCTCTCACGAACTACATAGTTTTCAGGTGGAACTGAAATATCCACGGTTGCGACAGCAAGTCTACAAACTTTATGTTTGTAATGTCATACTTTTGTTTTAAAGGTGAGTGCACACTAGAGAAACGAGGCTAAAACTATGTGCCACATCATAATGTTGAACCCGGAACCCTCGGGCTTCGTGCGTGAGGGTTCTGTTGATGCTCGCTCACGCTGCGAGCTGGTAGATAGACGGCTGAAACTAGTTCAAGAGCTAGGTTGTGGAAAAAGGAAACACAGGGTACCAATCACCTCCAATGTTTAGTCTACCATGTTGATTGGTAACATTATAAAAATGCACTTATTACAATTTCTCAACCCAGATATCTTATAGTATTCACGGAGAATCTTAACACCGCGATCTAATTTTTAGTCTCAAATAAAAAGCGCCATCTATCGGTCCCGAAAATAACTAAAATTACAAAGGCTGTTGGAGCGCGACATTGATTGGCCGATAGATGGTTGTACAGATAATTTTTGATACAAATAGTATCATAGTAATACTGTCATATTTTGTATTCGCCACTTTTCTGCAAAAAAAAATCCTAAAAGGTGGGGCAAAACCTTTCCCCACACCTTTCGGCGTTTAAACCGCGTACGTCGAAGGACAGGACCATTTTGCCTGCTGCGGTCTTCAAGTCTGATTACATTATAGGTGTCTTCCCTTCAAGGCTAGAGTGAATGGGCTCTTAATAAACGAGTGCGCTTCATCATTGATAGCATCACTGCTTACCACTAACTGGGATTGCAGTCAAGCACTAGCACTTTCCCTTCTCCAGTAATGTGGGAGCGTTTGGAGATATTCTAAAATCTTTCATAAAATAGTTATCTATTAAAACAAATTTATAATATAAGGGAGAGGTTTAAATAGAGTAATATGTATAATTCTTGTTTTATGTATTTATCCAAATGGTTTTGTTTAGTACATACATATATGTAAAGAGTGCCTTCACCGCAAACTACCAGCATATCTTTTCTCCTTCACTATCAAACCCATCCAAAGGCCGCCCGTTGTAACATCAGTTTATATAACTATATAAACTTACAAAATAATAATAATTTTAAGGAAAATAAAGAGTATTACAATTCTATTCTATTTAGATTCTCCGGACAAAAAACAATGTGTAGTTTATGTTTTCATTAGCAGCCAAATGCAAAACACGAAAACTAAAACATGCCAAGCCTACCTAAATACCATAAAAATGGGGCATCAAAAACTCGTACATCTCGAGTGCTAAAACTACGAACAGTATTCACGGGCCGTAAACAAAATATCAAATGTATGAAAATTTCGCATTTCCCTGCGGAAATGTACAGACCGAGTGGGGGAATAAAATCCTTTGAAAATGGCCTCACTACCCTACTTTTGCTATCTGATTTTACTATAGGCCTTGATGCTGACACAACACAGATATTCTATGTTCAAAACCACATTTCCAATTTTATTGATGTCATTTCCACTTTGACAGATGTCAACTTTATTTTGATGTTGAATTAAGTTGATTTTACAACGAATGACGATATTGAAAGAGGTCATAAAAATATTTGCAGTTGTATCATAAAAGCATAAAAGCGGGCCTTGTGTCTAGTATTAAAAAAAATTCGTCATATTTGTTTACATTTTTGGAAGATACGTGTGCAAACGTAGAATAAACTCAGAAGGTAATATGAAACACACTTAAACTATTTTAGCGTAACGTAGGTACTTAAAATAAAAACAATTTTAAGAGACCATGAAAATTTAAAAATAAAATACCACTTGTTAAATACTTTTTTATCTTGCAAAAAATACAGCAGTGTTAGTTTAGTGGTGCGAGTTCGAACCCAGGGCGCACAAACGCACCTCAGACTTCATTTAAAAACGTTGAAGACAATTAAACACCGTGAGGGAACCGCCATGACTGAGAGAAATTTCTCGACGGCATGTGAAGTCAACTTTAATTTGATTATTTGTAATTTTAATAATTAGTAAGCTAATAATAATTAAATGTTTTTTCACTCACTTGAATGTTGGTCGACCAATTATTGGCGACTGTATAAGTCTGATGCTTATTACTATTAATCTAATGTAATGCTGTATACAGAAGCTGTTGGTTTACCTTTAATAAATAAATAAAGTCAGCGGCCCATGGCCGCCATAAACTCTGACACCATATTACATATTCTGTTTCTATTATCGTAATCGATAAGATAAGGCGACAATAGAAAGAAAATGGCGTCTTAGGAATCAGCTGTTTGTCAACTGTCAAGTGTTAACGAGTAGAATTTTTAATATGGCTGAAAATGAAATACACTTGACAGTATTGACAAACAGCTGATTCCATATACGCCATTTTCTTTCGCGTATTTCTCGCAAAAGGGTTTAAAAATTATTCTGTGAATATTGACTATATATAATATATTATATATAATAGTTACATAGACACACTTCACGATTGCTTACTAACTTATTGGATTTAAGTTCCTTGGAAGTAATTCCTTAAAGTGACGTTACTACTGACATGTGGCCTACTGTACGTAAGGCTATGTGCACTTGTATTCTCTCGTAAATTGTGTCAATGTGTGCGAGCCAAAGAGATTTAAGACTTTATTCACGCGGCAGCGGAGCGTACTACTTAAAACTTATAGACTTGTGTCCGATCGGACACAAGTTTTGGATGAAAATTTTGTTCGTGATGTCCCGTCTAGACTATTGAATTTCTTCGGTGCGAGGATACTTCGTTTACATCTGCGTGATTTTATTTTCGTTTTATTGTATCAACCTGACCTTCTGTAATTTTCTTTGGCGTTGAGCACTGAAAATGCATTAACATTGAAGGTCGAGTTTATATGGCTACGTCGATTGGGTAGCCGTGCGAGCAGTTTTTTGATCAAAACTATTTCTATGCTTGATTTGCTTTTGGGTCGAGCAAAATTACCTAGGGAATACGGTATTCAAATGAACTGTTGAGACCCTATATTATTAGGGGACAGTAACAAAATTGTAAGTAAACCTTATTATGCAACTTATTCTGTCCATCTGTAGGTGTGTTATTGACCAATGACTAGCATTTCGCTCGCGACTTCTTCCGCAATTCGTACTTTATTTGTAAGAAGGTTTATCGCCTATAACACCTATAAATACTATGGCTTTCTATTGCTAAAAGAACTTTTAAAATCAGTTCAGGAGATCCAAAAATTACCTCTTACAACGTCCGAGCTAAATAAAAAATGACAGTTGGTTGTTAATTTATGCGTAGGTACGTTCTAAAACTTATTTTGTTACTAAAGTTTGAAAGAAGATTTAAGTAGTATAAAAGTCTTGTATTTCAGAAATAAATTTACGTAATTTATAATGACGACTGAAACGAACTTCAATATTTTTTTGCAAACAGAAGTAGACCAGGAAAACTAAGTAAACTGTATGTAATATAGAGACATTCAGCGCAGTAATTCAGTTTAAAATGATGAATTTTGTATCTTTTAAAGTCAATACGCTATAGAATAGGTATAGTAAGTTTGCTTAGGTTATATACATATAATATATTGTCATTTTAATTCTATCTAACATGAAATGTTTAAATAAGAGCACATTAGTGGCTCGCTAATTAAAAAGTAGTACCTAAGTAGTAGTTATTATTGTTTTGGATCTATTTGTTGTCATCTTATTAAAAGTATCATAGTCTCATCTGATATATACAATTTTCCTGTCACAATGTTAGTTACCAAACTCCCCCGAAACAGCTTGACCGATGTTTATGAAATTTTATATACACATACCCCTTAGTGCAGAACAAAATTTACTGGGGCAGCTAGTAAATGAATAATATACTAAAAAAATACAAAATTATTCGGCAATAAATAGTAGGGAATAACCTACTATTTATTGCTGAACAATTTTGACTCCACCCTAAAAATGCAACAAGGTACATTTTACAACGCAGCCCATAGAATTATCTACCAATCATCACGCCATACTCAAAACCCGGTTACCGCTTATAGTCTTAGTAATAGCTTGCAAGCATGTTTACCTACTACAGCAGCTAAACGTACTTACAAGCAATCGCTCGAACGCTGCGAAGGCACTCCACTTCTAGTTTAGCATAACAAATTGCGTTCGGGGTAAGTTCTATAATTAATGACGGCGGGTGATAGTTAGCCATGTAGTAGATGAGGGGTTATCGATGCAGAGGCTTGGCTATGCATTGCAGTTAAGTAAGGATTAGGTGTCAGTATGTTGCGGAAATATCTTCTGTTCCAGTGACCCCCGGCGCAGTTGTGAGACGGAAAACCGGAGTGGTTTTTGGTCAGTAAGAGTCTGGAAATTTCCACCCCGGCCCCACAGCCAAAAAACAACAAAAAAAAAGGATTACGTACCACCAGGGGGTCGAGTCTGCTACTGCAATCGTGTCTCAATGACCGGTCAATGATCGATTTTTGACGTATAACGTCAAACTTATGACACATTTCCCATACAAAAACTGTCAAAGTTGACAAATATTCGATCAATGACCGGTCATTGAGACACGATTGCAATAGCAGACTCGAGCCCCAGTTCTAAAGTATCATACTTTTCGATTTTTAGAGGAATGAGTAATAGGGTGTAAAGTTCGTAATCCCTCATAGGAAAGGGAGGATCCTCAAATCAGACGGGTGCTGTGTCTGGTAGGCTAACTACTGCCCGACACGGTTATTGTCGGAGACTTGTATGCGTTCAAAGTGCGCGGATAACTCTGATACCGCGATGTAGGATATCATTCATTAGTTCGTATGTGGCGAGATAGATGTCGCTACAGATTTGTACCTTTTTTTTTCAAAAGGTATTTAAAGGAGCCATTATTCTGCCATTAAAAATCCCTGTCAATATTATCTACTAATTAACACTAATATTAGAAAGATATGAAGGTTGTGAGGTTGTAGATCTAGTATACCGATTTTCAAAATTCGTCTTTTATTGAACATCCAAATTATTTGTGAGTGTCATAGGCCATATATTTTTGTCAAAACTAAGAGGCGATGGATAGAATATTAAAGTTCGAAATACATGCGGACGAAGTCAATATTTTTTTTATACAAAAGATATGTAAAAGAATATAAGAGCCTTACTATTCATTTATTTATTTATATACTTTGACTAGCCTGTTGGTCTAGTAGTTAGTAACCCTGACTGCTATGCTGGAGGTCGTGGTTTCGATTCAAACCAGGACAAATGTTTGTGTGATGAGCATGATCATTTGTTCTGTGTCTAGGTGTAATTTAAACATAATTTGCATGTTTTTAGAAATATATAAGTATTATCAGCTGTTTAGTACCCATAACACAAGCTCTCAAGCTTAGCTTGGGACTAAATGGCGTTGTGTGAATAGTTGTAGAATATTTGTTTTATTTATTTATACTACCATCAGGGCAGAGACCTCAATTTAATCCTCAGGAGTAGTACTAGTTAGCTGACATTTTCGATGAACTGGACCTATTTGGCGCACCCACGAGGCACAGAATTTTAATATTGGTTACAATTTTTTACTGTCGCTTAATTTAATCCTTCTCTTTTGTTCCTATTATTTAATAAACGTGTGCTTTTGTCCCAAATAAATGCTTTTTCTTTCATTTGTTTTCTTCTATAACCGCTTGGAACATACAAGTTTTTTAGCTTTAAACAAAACGTAGATTATAATAAATAAGGCACTGGCACACTCTGTCTATTGTCTATAAGTTAAGCCTATTGGTCCCATGATAGAAATTAGTTCTTGAGATAATACTCAAGGGTGTTGTTACTGGCATCTTAGAGACTAAACACATTAAGATAGATGGTCAACCACATGGAGGCTGTTATCTCAGTTGACTTTTAAAAAAAACACGATAAGGTGTAAAATAGCTCTAATTTCTGAAGTCTGTGGCTTTGGTGGTTTTGTTTCACTCAACTTTTGCCACCGGCCATTTTTGCTGTCAGTCAGAAGCCAGCAGCGAGACGCAGCCGGCGGACATGCCATTTTTGTCTCTTTTTTTGTGTTATTGTGTTTTTGCTGTGCGTGTATCCAGCTGTTGCCATTGAAGGTATTTTCTTTCTTTCTTTCTTTCTTAAGCCAAAAGCTGACTACCTGTCTAACCAAGTGGTATCGTGTTAAGGTCTTGGCACATTATAACGGGACCGCAACTGCACAGCTGCCGCACGGCGTCGCTTCGAATTTAGGCTAGAGCTAGCTACCAGTGCGCTAACTACGCATCGTCGGCAAGGTGCATACTGCGTCAGCACGCCGCCCGCGCGCTTGCCGCGAGGTGGAAGCTAGCTGTCACCACAAACACAATAAAATTGTTATAAGGAATTTATAATTAAACACGCCGAGGGTTGCACGTTTTTATAATGTCTCGGTTTACGACGGCGCAATGATGTTGTTTTGCTGGAGACTCGGGAGTCGGCGAGTAGTAAGCATGCAATCGGCATGCTATAAGCGTGCGGTCAACGCGCTGTAAGCACATGATCTGCTCGCTATCGGCACGCGGGCTGCGAGTCGAGTTGTGTGGTAGTGGCAAGCGCGGTGACTCCTCGCCGTTGCGTTTTTCTAACTGACATGTGAAATATACTATACTACACACGATTTAATGCTCTAAAATCATCATTGAATGCCAAGTCAATTGCTGGTTTGGAGCGGTGCCGGTGCCGTGCCATTATAATGTGCCATGACCTTTACTCAGTAACTCCCAGAAGGCAGCTGCGAATGCGATTAAATTGGACAGACATACCAAACTGTCTCATTAGGTTTATCCTGTAATGATAGTCGTAAGGGTCATTTATAAATAAAAAAAAAGCTACCCCAGCACATTTAATTCCGCCTTGGAAAAATTAAAATCAATGCAAAATATCAAATTGTCTCCTGATAATGAACTGGGAAGAAATCTATCACTTGTCATGTCATCCAAGATGGCGCTGCATTTGAAAACTATTTAAGAAAACGAATATTCTTGATATTCATGAGGATTTTTCATGTTTATTATTGGTTACTGGATAATAATATAGACAAATCCAAAAACACATCCCTCATAAAATTGGTCCAGCCGTTATTGAGTTATAAATGTTAGTACTATACCTTATTCGATCTCTGCTTTTTATTCAACATGACCAAAGCACTTTATAAAAATAGATGCACTTTAAGTTTACAAGCATGTACGTTGTACCTACCGGTATCAGTAATTTACCGGATACAATACATTATGGGCTCTCCCCACTTAGAACATTAAACTTTCAAAGAGATAGGTTCCATTTATGTGCACTCACTATGAAAGCTCATATTAAGTTACTGGTTACAGTTACTCTTGTATAACAAAATATCACGCCTGTAGCCCCAGATGGGTTAGGCAGAGGTGTACGGTAATACACCTACATTTATTCCAATGTTATAAAGAGGAAAGATTCGATTGTTTGTTTGTTTGCATTGAATAGGCTTCGAAACTACTGGACCGATTTTAAAAATGCTTTCACCGTTGCCGCGTTGAGAAGCAACAATATTCCCGGATGACATAGGCTACTTTTTATCCGTGTATTCCCACGGGAACAGGACTACGCGGCTGAAACCGCCCGACGTCTGCTAGTCAAGATTTTTTTAAATCGGTAAGTACAGTAGTTTTTGAGTTTATTCATTACAAACATACACACTTACACAAATTTTTCCTCTTTATAATATGTATTAGTGTTGGAAAAAAAACAAAAATTGCGCAGCTCATTTTGAGCAGCGAATATCTTATCGCTCTCGCTTATCTACATTTATAACGTATGATATACTTAGTCTCACCCTAAATGTAACAGTAAATCATAATCATACATTCGTATTCCCATCACAATAACATTGAAACAGATCGATGTAATTAATTACATCTGACGTTAGTTCAATAACTCACACATTGGCGATGGGAGGGTTACACAAGATATCTCTATTAATACATGTTTGTTGAATTATTATTAGACAATTTCGTTGTAATATGGAATGTGTATTGATCGCAAGATGGTTAAAATGAAGCTCGACTGTTGTTAGGGCCGGGATCATACATACGTAGGTAAAACCTTTTCATTACGGGGGTTAGATGAACCTATTGAATGCCGCAAGCTATGATGCCGCAAGCCCAGCAATGCTTAGAAGTAAGATTTACATATTAATCCACATGTTTTTTTAATGACATTTTATATTTGTACATACATACATACATACATAAACTCACGCCTTTTTCCCATGGGGGTAGGCAGAAACTACAGAGCGCCATATGCTACGATTCTTACATACTTCTTTTGCTTCGTTTACATTCATACATGTTGTCATACACACACACCGGAAAAGCGAGCTGCGGAGTGTCTTTTAAGCTATTGCATAGCTTCTATCGCGGGCCTTGAGCGCGGGGACTGAATCCAGAAATTTCGTAACGAAAAAACCTCACGCTCCCCACTCCGACGGGCAAGGAGGTGTGGCTTGAAGGCCGTGCATCGTCTAACGTCGTTTCAGTTCGGCAGTCTTCGACACGGCGTTGTGTGCGATTAGACGTATTGGATAGTGGGGAGGGGAAAGGGGAGGGGGAGGGGGAGGGGGGAGATTGTGAGAGAGGGAAGAGGGGCAGGGGACGGGAGGGGAAAGTGACGGAGGGGTGAGAGGAGGGGCGGGGGATGTGTGGGGGAGAGGGGGAGGGGAGGAATGGGGAGGGGGAGAGGAGAGGAGTTGATAAAAATGCTATGCAATAGCTTTACCGCGGCAGTCTCTGAGTGCCACACGATTTTTTTTTTATATTTGTAATACCATTCAATACTTACTATAGAACTCAGAGACTTGTGTAGACTAGGGCACAAGTCTATAGAATAGAATAGAATAGAATACTCTATGAGTCTCTGTCTATGAGTTTTTTTAAGCTCCAATATTCATATATTGTTCTAGATGACGTTACTGAGATATGGGATCAAAACTTTTCACACAACTCCATTTAGTCCCAAGTTAAGCTTGAGAGCTTGTGTTATGGGTACTAAACAGCTGATAAACATACTTATTATCTAAATACATACATATTATAGATAAATTACACCCAGACACAGAACAAATGATCGTGCTCATCACACAAACATTTGTCCTGGGTGGGAATCGAACCTACTAGACCAACAGGCCAGTCAAACAGTTTAATAACCCTACTTTCGGAAGTCTGTCGCTTTGGTGCTTATGTTTCATTAATTATTGGCCACCGACTTCCAAAACAAGAGTTATTTTACACGTGTTAGTGTTTTAATGAAGTCGGTTGTTTTGTTGTAAAAAAAATTTTGTTTGTTATGACAGCTCACTTCATATTCACTTCACTTACATTTTTAAGTGGTGATTTTTACAGCAAAACACTGCAGCTCTCTCTGAAGAAAACCTCCGTTACGGTTAGTAAGTTCAAAGGTATATTACACAAATTCAGTTTAATAGTGTACAGTCTTAAGTTAACACGTTAAACATCACTCTGTATAAACTTGAGTTCACACGTTGTTAAAATAAACTATACCCTAGTAAACTGTAGTTCGTACAAAATGTAACGTTTACCTTTGATCCTAAAGCAATATAAAACGGCTCTCTTTGGTCATAAGTCGGCCTCTTTAGTACTATTTGACTGATAGAAATGTAGTTCAAACATTCTCATTTATTTTAACTGGCCTGTCGGTCTTGTGGCCCCGACTGCTATGCCGGAGGTTGATGGTTTGATTTTCATTAATTTTTGTTGTGTCTGGGCAAAGACATTCAATACCTATAGACGGGACATCACGAACAAAATTTTCGTCCGAAAAAGTGTGTCCTGCTGGATACAAGTCTATGAGTTTTTTGTAGTACGCTCCGCTGCCGCTCCAATAT
Source organism: Euplexia lucipara (assembly GCA_921972225.1). Lineage (NCBI taxonomy): Eukaryota > Metazoa > Arthropoda > Insecta > Lepidoptera > Noctuidae > Euplexia > Euplexia lucipara. The sequence continues at coordinate 3,361,541 of OV179161.1, read as the reverse complement.
TCATATATTATTCTAGATGGCGTTACTGAAACATGGGATCAAAGTTTTTCTATGACATTTCCTTGACATGCCCGCTCTATAGTCTTTTAAATCTCTTTGTGTCTGGGTGTAATTTATCAATATCTATGTATTTAGAAATTTACAAGTATGGTTATCAGTCTGTCGTACTGGCAGCATCTCAGCATCTGTCTGGCATTACAGCTGAAATGAACATTTTGGCGCTCTTTTTTGTGTTATTATGTTTTTACTGTGCGTGTATTTATGTATTTATACTATTATGTATTAGTATTCTTTGATTCCTTTTATTTTTTCATTTTTAATTGCACCTACCACTGTTTTTCTCTGCATCACCTAAAGGTTGACTGGTAGAAAATGCCTATGGCATTAAGTCCGCCTCTGTACATTAGTGTGCTTGAAGTATTAAAATAAATAAATAATAAATATTTAGCTGTTGCCAATAAATGTATTTTCTTTCTTGTTTTCTATGTCTAGTACCCAATGCACAAGCTCAGCTTAGTTTGGGGCTAGATAGCGTTTTCTTAAAGTTGTGGAATATCTATTTATATATCTATACGCGTAAAACAAAGTCGTGTTAGTTGCATCATTTATAAGTCAAGAACGACTGAACCAATTTTTTATGATTTTTGTGTTAGTTTTCGTCAGGTAATAAAAAAACATGATTATGAATAATATTTTTCTTAGTAATTTTTCAAACGCAGTGCCATCGCCATCTTGGATGACATGACAGGACTCTGGCGACAAATTTCTTTCCAGTTCATTTACGGAGACAATTTGAAATGGTCTTTTACTAAAACCAAGAACAATGTTTGCCGGCTAGCTGGCTAGTTGCTAGTTTAAAGTAATGACATTTTTTTTTTGTTTTCTGCCTCTTTCTATTATGCAGGAAAGTCAAAGTCAAAGTCAAACCATTTATTTCAATTAGGCCCCTATAAGGCACTTTTGAATGTCGAACAAAAATTAACATTAAAAAATGATTCTAGTTGCCCCTTCCAAAAAGTAGATTTGTATGGAGAAGAATGGGCAAGAAACTCCATACTTACTCTTTTAAAATCGATTTCACAATACTTTGTATACATTAGGTACTTAATAAGATTATATGTGAGGATGATGCACCTAGAATTAAAGTACTATACTAAGACAGCTATAAGCAAAAAAAAAAAGCAATGGAGTTGATAATTACATGTGGTACAGCTAGATACATTGTGCTCACATATTTACAAATGTAATATCATTATTTAAAAAAAAAGTGAAAAAATAAATAGAAAACAATACATAGGTACATTATTACATTAGCAACCGGGTTGATTTTGTCAAGACTCCAATGATTGTCCTATGGAGCAGGATGTATCTAGCTGTACCACATGTAATTATCAACTCCATTGCTTTTTTTTTTTGCTTAAAGCTATCTTAGTATAGTACTTTTATTCTAGGTGCATCGTCCGCACTATAATCTTATTAATGTATACAAAGTAGTCAGGATGAAAGGGGCATCGTCGCCACACTGATACCATGACTTCTGTTTATGTTCGGTAATTTATTAGCGTATGACTTTCCATAATTTTACATAAGACCCAATTTGGAGCAGAGATGCTTTAAAAAATACCCTTTTCCGCTTCCTTAAACAGCAGATCTGCAGGCTATAGGCGTACTCACCTCTTGGCAACACGTGATCACGTCTCGGTGATACACAAATTGTCCCTTAAGAACCTCGTTTGTGCGAACATGATACTATAAAATGGTACTTTGTGAAGGAGCAAGGGTATGAAGAAAATAGATAGTTTAAACTGCCTTGTGTATGTCGAATAATCATGTTTTGACAACAGTCGACGTGTCGTCATTCTCTTAATTAATTTAATTTGTACAACGTTCAAAAGGGCCTGTTATGGGTCTAATTGAAATAAATGATTTGATTTTTGATTTTAGTTGGGGGTATTTAGAGTTTTCTTTGTTTATCATTTGTTACTTTGAATCACAGATGATACATTATATTCCAGTATCAGACAAGAAGCTGGAAAAGATTAAGGCTTAAGAATAACAAATTAACAACAGTCAAGCTATACATTTATACTGATATGTATAGAAGTTAGGGTCGGTAGGTTAGGCCGTATAGATTCAGAAGCTTGGCTCGACATGAGATCTGATATCTTTTTCACAGGGCAAACCTTAGGCGGTCGTCTTGGCAACATTTTACATGAAATGTTTTGGTGGGATTTCAGTTCTTTTTGTAAGTTGCTGGACAGTCTTTTAGTATTTTTTTGGGTGTATTTCTTGCACATCAATAGTGCCGGTTTTCATAGCCTATTCTCTGTCTTTGCCTTTTTTCTTTGATGGTTTACTAATTACCATAAGTGATAAATCAGGGCGACATTTCGCTCTTAAGCGGTTATATTATCTTATAAAAACTTCCACCCCCCATTTTAGGGGATGGGGGGTGAAAGTTATGAGTTTATGAATTTTTTTGTTGGTTGTATACTAAACATAGATTACATACCAAATTTCAGCTTCCTAGCACTTCAGGAAGTACCCAAACATGTTGATGATCATCAGTGTGTCAGTGAGTCAGTGACGAAATCGGTGTATTTTAGATATCAATAAAATTTAAAGCATTAGAGCTATTCAATTGAGACTTCGTATATTTAATTAGTCTATTAATGACATCATATAGTGAGAATATGAACTCTCTGGGACATCGAAAACCAACTCTATGAGGGTTCAAAAAAACGACGAAACACTTCGAGAAAAGGTAGGTAGTGCCCTTGCGCTTCGCTTGGCTTGTCTTGGCGGGGGCACTACCGTGCCCCCAGATTGTGAAGTAATGGGTTTTTTTTATTTATTTATTTATTTATTTTTTAAACAACTTATATTAACAGTTAACAACTAAACATATAAGCTATTGGTTGAGGAAATATAAAATCGAAATAATAACAAAATTTTAGTAATAATAATAAAATAGAAATAAACAGACAAGAACACAGATAAACTAAAATAAAATAATGTAATGTTTCTTATTTTAAATAATCTTGGGAGATAGTGCTTGGAGTGGCAATGGACTCCAGATACCGAGAAGCAGTGTTCAAGAGTCTCAGTTCGGTACTTGCAAAGATATCTGCGTCTACGTCATACGTCAACATGTTATTGATATGGGTAAGGGCTAGAAACAGTGGGGTTGTCTGAAAGAGGTCGTTTTTGCGTCAAGGACACCCTATGTAGCCCTAAAAGTTATTATTTGGTATGGTTTTATGGTGTACAATATAGAGAATTCTAATCTTTTCCAAGAATCTCCTTCTACTTATGCTCTTTAGATTATGATAACAAATACGACACAACAGTAGGGTGATGACTGCCTTACTCTATTTTCTTTCTAAGATTACCTAGCACCTAATTTACTTTACGATGTGGTTAGATTCCATGGGTAGAACTGCGGTGAACATCGCAGTATAATTTATACGGATTATATAGGGTAGAAGAGGCATTAACGCACAATATGATAACATTTAGTAAATGATTCTGGATCCCGCAGTATCCAAATTTTAATCCGGCCATTTTTGTCGTTTCTAAGTTTTTTATATTATGTTGTTATTTTATAAATACTTTAAAGTGAGCATGATCATGTTAGGTATCTATCTTACACAAAGAAGTTTTGGTTAAAGAAATGAACTTCTTGCTTTGTCATTGACGATCTCATAAGTAAGAAACAAGAAACATTGATGTACTGATTATTAGTTACAGTTAAACAAAATAAACATTAGAAAAAGTCAAAGGCAGGTCAGTCAGTTGGCAGATGCATCTTAGAGTTGATTAGTTTTGTTAATCAATGTTTTATTTTGGATTATTACCATAATTCGGGTACAAATTCAGACCCGGGCTGCTACTGAGAAATTCCAGATGTAAAAACTCAATGACACTTTGCCCGGGGATGGAACCCGGAACCTCATGCCCAGCAGTAGCGCTTGCAACCACTAGACCGTCACTGCTGTCAAAATTGGTACATTTTAAATATTTAAATATTCCACAACTAAATAAATATTCCAAAACTTTTCACACAACGCCATTTAGTCCCAAAATAAGCTTGAGAGCTTGTGTTATGGGTACTAAACAGCTGATAAACATACTTATACATTTCTAAATACATACATATTATAGATGAATTACACCCAGACACAGAACAAATGATCGTGCTCATCACACAAACATTTGTCCTGGGTGGGAATCGAACCCACGACCTCCGGCATAGCAGTCAGGGTCACCAACTACTAGACCAACAGACCAGTCATATTCACTACATATACTCCATTGACAATAGCATCAGACAGAAGTTAAAAAAGGTTAATGCACACTTTGTAACGAAAGTACAATAATTAAGCATTTTACAATTACGGTAGACGCCGAAATTATTATAATATATTTTTATTGCACATGTCACACTTAGTTGTAACCATTTCAACAATTTATTTTAAGGAATGATGTGGATTTAACTGTGTTATATTATTTTATTTTAGTTGAAAATTTGAGTGTCAATGATAAAAAAAACTTTTTTGCAAAAAATAAAACTGACTTCAAAAAAAGCACTAAACGGTGATAAATAACTCTAAATTAGGAAGTCTGTGGCTTTGGTGGTTTTAAACTATAAGTATAAATTGTATGTAACATACAGGCAATAATTCAGATTAAAATTATGAATTTAGTATTTTTTAAATCAATGCATTTTAGTAAGGTAGTTAGGTTAGGTAGTTAGGTTAGCTATATGATAAGTATGGTCAGTTAGGTTAGGTTATATATACATGTTGTAATTTTGTTAATTCTATCGAACACAAAATGTTTAAATAAGATCACAGTAGAGACTCGCTACATAAAAAGTAGTAGTAGTTATTATTGGTTTGGATCTATTTGTTGTCGTCTTATTAAACGTATGTATATCTAATATAAAAAAATGACAAGAGCAATAAATTGACTCTAAGGCACAACGAAGTTTGCCGGGGCAGCCAGTTTGATATAAAACAATTTGAATAAAAACTGTTTTCACATATCTTTATAATATAAGGTTCTGCATTCCTGCTTCTACGAGCCCCTTTTTCTTATGCTTATTGTAAATGGAGTATTATAGATGCGAAGACCATGACCAAAAATGGTTATATCTTTTTCTTCAACAAATGGGTTCTTTGTGCGTCGATTTCCCTTCCACCCCGTATTGTAATAAGGTGGAGTCGCGGTGCCACAACGTAGCAGCATTCCACTTACACGGCAGATTAAATTGTACATTACAAGGCTTCCCTAAGGGGGGGTGTAGGAGTGTTATATCACCGCGTCGTCGTGTCAAATCAATCCCTGTTACACGAAGAGTACTGATGTGTGTTCACGTCTTTACAAATGACAGCTTCGTGAGTGATTGAGAAGCGCAGTAGATAATATCTTGCGCTTATTTATTTTACCACCCTAACCTATAACCTTCCTTACCCTTTTAGGGTTGTAATCATAACATTGCGCTCGTATTTACTGAAGTGTTAGACAGAGGTTTAAGTACTTATAATACACCCAGATTTAACTATTAGGTACATACAACTGTTACTTTTTAACCGCTTACAAAATAGAAGGCGGTTCTTTTCTCTCTTTTTTGTTTTATTTTTTCCTCTACATGTCTCAGTCTGTGGCTTTGATGGTTTTGTTTCATTCATTCACTGACTTCCGAAACTACTAGAGTTATTTAACACCTTCTAGTTTTTTTTTCTTAAATACAGTTAGGTTCAAAGAATCTTTATTTCTCATAAGAACATTATACAGTTCACTTAGATGAGACTTTTTAACTTAAATTAAACGTCGTCTAATGACGAAGCATGCAGATATACTTAAAATATAATATAAAACTACAACAACAATGTTCGAGAATAACAAAGTAAAAAAAGTAGGTTGCATATAAAACAATTTAGTACAGCTGGCCAAAATACAGTTAAAGTAGAAAAGAGAAATAAATACAGTTAAAGTAAAAAACATACAACCGGGAGGCGTAGGGGTATATAAGACTGTAACTGACTAAAAACATCCCTGGTGTTCCAACTCCAACCTGCGCTGGGGGTCGCGGTAACATACGTACGATTCATCCGCGATCCACGAAAAATGTTAAACATGCCTAACCTAGGGTAGATTGTAAACGAATCTACACCAACCAAACCACTTCTCTACCAAGTACCTACTTATACTCAGCACAAATAAAGAACTATTCTATTTCACCAGTTATTTTCAAGTAAAATAGGGCCAGACCATTGCCATCAATTGGGCATAAATCCAGACTCCATTTCACAAATTTAGTATTGGTCCTTTTCCTGAGTGGTTACTACATACCTACCATCGTTTTTCCTAACACCCTGTAGCCGAGCTAAAAAAAGCAATCTCGGCCAAAGTTATTTCATACACTTAAAACCACTTTTTCTTGGAAATCAATACGAACCATCGAATGTTACCGCCGTCGCGTGCTCCACTGCTTATCCCAAAACGGCTAGTATTTATTACGACGGGCCAAGGCAACGTCGTAAACTGACTAATTAAACTGAAAAAATATAATATATTTTGTATAATGGAGTGCTGTGGCTTGGTTGAAGTGTGATTGACGTGGTCGTGGTGGCGTAATCAGCAGTTCTAACCTAACTCAATTCATTCGGAGTGTCAAAATCTTGCTACTGCGACCACTACCTTACATGTAAGAACGTTAACAAAGCAAACGTGGTAAGCTAGAATCCAAGCAGAGGGCTCTCTGTAGTTTCTGCTTACCCCCATGGGAAAAAGGCGTGAGTTTATGTACTCATATATGTATGCATAGAAAATACGTCGACTTAATAGACTTGACCGACTTAAGCTCCCGATGTCAGTCTAGAGACAAGTCAAAGTCAAAGAGGTTGCTTATCTAATTACCTACAAAAATATTGTAATAACTATTTAAAAAAAGTGTGTGTGAAGTATCTTGCCTATACTTTTCCATATGAAACTATCAACAAGGAAGGAGTAACAAGGACAAAATTATTCTTATGTTTTATTTAGTTTGACAATAAAATAAAAACATGTATGTATGTAAGCGTCCGTTTTGAAGTTACGCTCGCAGGCATCTGCCACGGCTCCGCTAGCTTTGCTCGCTCGGCTCGCGCCTGGTTTGTTACAGTCCTATCTGTTTGACAGGCCTGTTGGTCTAGTAGTTAGTGACCCTGACTGCTATGCCAGAGGTCGTGGGATCGATTCCCACCCAGGACAAATGTGTGTGTGATGAGCAAGATCATTTGTTCTGTGTCTGGGTGTAATTTATCTAGAATATGTAGGTATGTATTTAGAATTATATAAGTATGTTTACTAGCCGTTTAAAACCCATAACACAAGCTCTTAGCTTAGCTTGGGACTAGATGGCGTTGTGTCAAAAATTGTGGAATATTTATTCATTTATCTAAATCTCACCCTGGAAACCACAAACTACACACATAATTATCTTTTCCCCAGTCCAACCAAAGGTTGTCAGTAAGAAATCGCTTAAGCAATAAGGCCGCCTATTGTAACACCTTACATATTATTCTATGTATACGGTGTACCTTAAAGTTATAATTATTAAGTGCCTATGGTGTACAATAAAGAGTATAATATAGCCGTTTTTATTTTGCTAATTTGTGTTTGTCTGTTTGCTTGTGATAAGCACGTCCTCTGCGGTAAAGATTTTTTTTTTAAATATATTTAGGTGTCACAATCTAGTTGCTTACCTACTATGATAATTTTAAACACATTGATAACATTCCGTTTATCCACAGTTAACTGTCTTTAAGAACGGAGCAGTCATCCAGTTCTATTATTTGTACGTACATACATACATAAACTCACGCCTTTTTCCCATGGGGGTAGGCAGAAACTTCTATTATTTGTCTTTGACAATTATGTCGATGCAGATGCTAAAATAAAAATAAAATATAACTGCAAGTTTGTTAGAAATTAATAGAAATACTCTACAATATACATATTTCAAACCTTACCAATACATTATACTTAATTAGAAAGAACTGAACTGCGCGCCCTCTTGATTATTACAGTAATAAAGCAACTCACTGATCATCTAACACCGTACATAAAACAATTTTACAACAGCAAAATAACAGTGATTCCAATCATAAAATACCTAGTATCATATCACAGCGGAGTATTCGCCGGAACTGATACTCGTAACAGCGGCACTAGGTCCCCTATCGCCCGAAGTTAACTGGTTAATCTCCTCAACCCATAAAAGTGCAGGCTATCAACAGAGCTACCATGTGGTATAGATCGGCTAGGATAGAAAGGGTACTAGTTTTTATTAGAACTGGTATATCAGTGCAAGCGTTGGATTTAGGAGTAAGATTCGTATCGATTTTGTTACGTAATGCCTGCACACTAAACTCCTTGCTATATTCTTATGGGTAAAATACAGAATGTAATATTATTCAGTGGACAACGAAAGGTATTTATAAGGCAGATGTAAGTGGGAACGCCGTAGAAAGACATACACGACAGACATACGTTTTAGGACAAGAGAATCGGCACTAATGTTGTTGTTTTAACTTTAAAGATGTGTTTAAAGAAAATATGCACTATAATAAAATTGAATAAATGGAATAATAATAGTGAGAACGTTAGACAAAGGTATTTATTTAGAATTCCACCATCTTAGGTCACCACCTAAGCTATATGGGCAAACAGATCAACAACTATTATGAATAATAACAACCCCATCTGGATACTGGAGCTTATCCTAACGACATCAACGCTGAGGCTGCCCGGATATAGGCACAGACTTAGAAATGTGTTTGTCCGGATATGAACATAACTATGAATGCAGGCTGTTCCGACTTAGACACCATACAAAACTAAGGTATATGTATGTATTTGCTGTGATATCGTCATTGGTAGCTTTAGGATATTGGGAGGCTGTCAGCTACAGTGGTTCACGTCTATATGCCAATTTACCGAAGATCAGTAAAAATTCAGAGATAGAAGCTGTTACAAGCCTATTAGAAGCTGTTTATATTCATGAGTTAAGTCTTTGTGCGCCGCGTCGGTCACACGTTGACCGCGAACAATTGAATTTCTATTGTGTCTGGTAGTTGGCAGTCAACGTGTCAAACTAAAGAGTGAGTATTTACTTTTGTTTACTGTTTTCTGATTTATATTATGCTTATTAGTCTAAGTCATTTTAGTATCATTATTAACAATTTAGTATTTTAATTAATTCAATTAGGTACTTTGTTGCGCTAGAACACTGTGAACTTATTAACTTTGTGTAGTGTTTGGGTCCCCAAGATACAGGCTGTGCCTAGTTAGGCGTTACTAAGTTACAACTTAGTAACGTGCCAATTACACAAAAAACATAAAACTCTACAGAGTAGGTAATGCGGTAATCGTACATTACATTGAATTTGGCCATAACACTGCCTCAAAATCCACCCAATTCGACACTTTGTTTAGAGGGAAATGGCGACAGCAAGTCTTATGTTTTACCTTAATCAAAACTCGCACACGCTATTGAATTCTCAGCACTTGCACATCCTCTAGAGTTGGAAATCCAGCAGTGCAATAATATTTAAAAATTAATTGAAGTAATTAAATAATTATTTATTATTTAATTTTGTTCTTATAACAAACATAATTGTGTAACAAAAACTCTTTCCTAACTAAAACAAGATACAAGTAAAGTGTTGCAACAATATTCCACACGAACGTAAAGTTTTATCCAAAATAATGGCGCTTGCTAGACCCAAATAATGGCTTCTGAATAAACAATGCTCTCGTAACAGCATTTTAGAGGTAAACCTATCACTTTGTAATATTTACGAGCGACAAAGGAGATAAAAGTGAGACTTTTTTGAGTTTTTAGAAAAAGAAGGTAGTTTAGAATATTTGTCTCATAGATTACTAAGCAGTTCTAACATTTACTGCACCCATTCTAATAATGTGAGAACTACCTATCTGGGTTTATCATTATCTATTTTGAATTTTGGTCTAATATTTTACTGCAACTTGCTTAACTATTCTTTTCTAACCGACTTACAAAAAAGAAGAGTTCTCAATTCGGTTATATTTCTAGTATGTGTGTGTGCTACCTCAGGACTCCATTATTTATGGACCGATATTAAAAAATCTTTTTCTGTTTGAGAGGGTACACTTTTCGTGTCCCATTTGAATTTAATTGAAATCGGTTCTGTAGTTTGGTTGTAATAAGAAAATAAAGGGAAAAAAACATCTATGTATACCTATTACGAAAAAAAACAAATAATTCAAGAACAATCTCTTTTACAAAAAAATACTTTATAAAAATACTAACAGGTGTAAAATAATTATAGTTTCGGAAGTCGGTGGCAGATAATAATAAAACAAAATCATCCAAGTGATAAACACAATGTCCACCACTGCCATCTATTTTTGAAGAGTTCCATTGTATATCTCCGAAGATCAGCACCAGATCTTCACCAAATTAAAATGGGACCACCTCAGGAGTATACTCTTTCAAATAAAAAAAGAATTTTGAAAATCGGTCCACAAATGGGGGAGAAATCAGGTAACATACATAAACAAAAAAAAAATACATACACACGAACATAGAACCTGCAGGCCTAGCCAAGTTACAAATTCTATTTCTATTCTATTTCTATGATAGAAAGAAAATGGCGTATATGGGATCAGCTGTTTATCAACTGTCACATTTTAAGTCATATTACAAATTCTACTCGTTAGGGCGATAATAGAAAGATAAACATTGGCGTTGGTTGCCAAGTTGACACACTGCGTCAATCGCTCATTTCATAGCGAAGATAGAAAAAAACATTGTCTATGGCGAGCGCAATGTAAAAATGCGGCTGTATACTTCGTACGCTGGTGAAACTAGTATACGATTTGAATTTGTTATTTTAGCGTCGAAATTAATTTGGAATTAAGGTTCCCTTTACTATCGTTTTACGTATAATAACTATAAAATTATGAATGAAATTAAATTAAATTAAAAAATTATTAAACCAAATTATGTATCGTTTGGCTGGGGTATCAGATAGTTTGGTAGAAATTTTACCCCAGTTGCGATCTACAACTTCCCTACCTTTAACAGATTACTACCTGGGGATGTAAATCATATTTAAATTAACATACAACATGTTGATTAAAATATGTTTTAAATTATTAATTTGGTTTCTAGTAAATAAACAAACAACATTAGAAACATATGTGTTTAATTTTTATGTTTGATCAATATGGGTACATAGAATAGAATAATGTTTATTTGTTTAAACCATGGTATAAAAAGATGATAGAAAACAAAAAAAGAACCGAACAGACAAGTTTACATGTGTTCGAAAGTAGACCGTATTACATTAGTGTATAAATATATGAGTATAGGTAGAACCTCATATAGCTAAACTTTTTTAAATTTATTAGAAAATTACAACTTTGCTTTGCTTTTGCATGACAATGACAACTTACAGAATTGTATTTCATTCGTAATTTTTTGTTTATTTTCGAAGGGTTGATCACTATGGTTACGTTATAAACTTGATGTTGGCAGAATTGCTAAACGTCTAAAATGTACGTAAGCAATGAGTTTAATTTAATTTAAATTTAATGTATTTCTAAGATAAACCTATAAAAATATTAGGTTTCTACACTTCTCCTCCCCATAAACTATCACACACTCTTCCTTGCGCGCAATTTTCTTGAAAAAGGATCCAAAGATTTCGCTTAGAGGATTAATACCTACATAAGATTACTCAATTACTGTTTTTTTATCGTAGCCGATGCAATAAACAATTCAGCATGGCTCTGCCTTGAATTAGCTCATTTTGGCTACCTCCAGAAATGGCGGTGGATGTTTGCATGCTTATGTTATGCCCATCTTCATGCAAAGTTGGAACTGGTTGTGGTGGTGGTAAACGAGCTTTCATCGCAATCTTGTAAAGCACACAACATGCTGTTGTTATTTTGCTAATTACAAAGGGATGATATTGCAGTACCCTGTCTCTAAGCAAACAACTCCACCGAGCTTTCAGTAATCCAAAACAGTGCTCAATGCTGTTACGCGCTTGCACATGCTTTTGAGTCATATTGTTCTTCTCTGGAACCTTGAACTGCATTGAGGATGGGAGTCATTAGCCAAGGGCGTTGCGGAGACCCAGCCCAGAGTCACCTGAAATATTTATTTATGTATAAGAAACAAACATACATTCCTACTAATTAACTTGATTTTTATGATTTCGTAAACATTTAAGTACCTAATAACCATACTCGTTCTTTATTTTGATGAAGTTCACGCATATATGATTCAACTCTACTCGATGACCACGTGAATCATGTGTAGCTCCACCAAACTTTGCATTCACATTGTTATTAATATAAAGATAACGTCACAAATCTGTAAAATAGAACTGAAATTAAGGAATGTTTTAATACTATTATACCTACCTGAACAGAATCAAAATCACAAGTCTTTTATTCAAATTAATTATTAGTCCTCGGTCTTGTCTTGTACTCGGAAAGACAATCTATTTCGCCATGATATTTTGGTGATTCAATGCATGAACAACTTGTCTGATGCAGCGACTAGTTGTGCGTTGAGTAAGGTGGTGAGTGATACCAACAATTCGTTGATAAGATCCTGTGGCCAAGAAACTAAGAGCGCACAACACCTGATCGAAGACAAACAAAAAATAAATCAAATGATAAATAATGTATTATATGTATGCACATTATGAACTTAATTACCTTGACTTCCAATGGAATCTCGTTGGACCCTTTCAACGAAGTTTTCCCTCGTAGGTCTTGAACTAAGGCTTCGAAAGTCTCTTTATTTCAAAGACATTCAATACCTAAATCTCTTTGCTTTATTTAATCGAAATCGCTGGATAAACAAAGTGTCCGACATTTCTTCTATAGTTTCCACGCACTGCCGATATAGTTCTCTTCTCCAGCATCTTAACAGCACTTCTTCGTTATGAGCGCACCACAACATATTTAAAGTATGCATTTTAAAACTTTATTTCAAAATCCAAGAAAATCAACAACATCACACTTGACAGTTGACAAACAGATGATTCCATATCCGCCATTTTCTTTCTATTGTCGATTTGCGATTACGATGATAGAAATAGAATTTGTAACTTGGCTAGGCCTGCTGCTCCTTTTTTTGAAGTCGGTTAAAAAACACGATGTGGTTAAGTGGACCTCAAGTTACATCGTGTAACTACACAATACACACAAACTGGAAGTCAGAATTTCTGGTTTCTAGAGTATCAGTAAAGCTTGTCAAAGATGTACGGAGGCCAGCACATAAATCTACCCCAATGAGTCAAATTTTTTTTAATGGTTTTTCAACTTTCTAACAAACAGAATAAGGTTCATGTTCAATTAGGAAAATTTGACAGTTTGGGGTAGCTGGATATGCTGGTTTCTGTACAAATGACAGCCAAGACAAACATCTGAGCGTACTTTGTGAGGCACTCATCCACGAACTGACCTCGCCAATCGTTGCTTAACCTTGCATATCATCGACCCGTTTGTTTCTTATTACTTAGCCACGGTCACTTACAAACAAACCGAAGGGGTTAAAGTTCCAAGTAATAGGGGCGTGCATATTTATATCAACCAGATATAAAAGTCAATAACTGTTGCCCGACTCGTAAAACGAACCCTGAACTCTTGCTCTAGTAACTGAGAATCTAAAAATGAAGAACGGCCTAATAACAAAATTACCAATTTAATTAAAAGCAGTGTAAATTTCACAATTCATTCTTCAGCGTTGCGAAATTTACTAACCTAACACCACTTAAAATTTCAACCGCACCGTGAACAAAAAACTTTGTTTGGAAGCAAACAAAAAACCCAAATGCACGAACGACACGAACTTTCATAATAACTGAAGTTCCTCAAGTATTCGTAGCTTCAGCGAAGTGCGAGAACTTGAATTAATTCCTAGCTGTACCGATAACTAGGCAGCTACGTACCCACTGTCGCATTAATAAGGATCCAAACTTGGTCCTGAATGGCACCACATCATCATATTAACCCATGCACTCTGCGCTTGGTAGGAATATTGTATGACTTTCAAAGTACAGTTCTGCACAGCGAGCATACAATTCTACATTAGATGCTCGTGGTACCGTTTGTCATGCAGATGTCTAAATTTAAAAATGCTAACTCTGATTTAAAAATGAAAGAAATTTAAAAAAGTTATTTGGCGGGAACTTTGTTAATTTTGCTTGACAATATTTTTAGAAACGATAAAGTGTGATACTATCTGATTTTGAGTGCTTCGGCTTCGAATTAAAATGGAATCATCTAGCGACACATTAACTCCGGAAAACATTCTAAATGAAGCCGACAGTGTTATAGAAACTTCTATTTTAACTTTTTGATATGAGTTTCGCTACTATTCCTATAGGTAATAGTAGAAAGAAAAGCAGATTATGCACCCCGCCTTAAATAATTTATATTGCAATCGTGCCTGTTAAATCAGGCACTCGGTGTAATAATAAATTACTTTGTGCTCGATGCAATAATCTACTAATAAAAGATACAAAATAAAGAATAATACACATTATGTGCTGTGTGCCTCACGGCTGCACCAAAAAAATCCATTTCAGCATTCATGCCAGACAGGTGATGCTGTCTGACGCTGGTCGCACATTCGAAGACCATTTTCACCTATTTATTTATATTGTATACCTCCTAGTGGGCTATGGTACAGCAAGCGTATTCATGGCATTACAGCGGATCCTATCAGAATAACAGCGCTGCGGTATTTATTATTGTTTTTCTTTAAATATCGTGGCATCGTGCTGAGGTGGGGGCTTTTTTGGCCTTGCACGGGTCTTTTGGTTATACAGGGTGTAACGGAAAGGGTATATACATCCGAAGGGCACGGGTTCTCTTGGTGATAAGAAACGATATGGCAACGTTTTTATACATATACATACATAATTGTAAAGTTGAGCCCGCCCGCGCCGTCGTCGGTTAGGCAGAGCCCGATAGGTCTGTACTAGGCGCGCAGAACCCGAGATAGATATAGTTGAACCTTGCCGGACAGGATTATAACCCTCATAGTGCGGTGACACGTTTGTTATGATTTTGCATTTAATAAACTGTCGATATTAAATAATATCGTGAAGTTTCAAAGTTATTAGTTGGGAGCTGAAATTTTGAGGAAAGACTCGTTATTAAATACTCTATTCACCCTGTTTGTATGTATATACCCTTTCCGTTACACCCTGTATAATAATATGTTAGATCTAGTTTTTATTGTTGGAATTTCTGTGCGCGTCCCAAATAAGTGTAATTTCTTTCTTTCTTTCCATGAGTTCTCTACATCTTTCTGGACCCATCTGGGTTTAAATGTGATCCTTCTACCCGTAAAAATGTAGGCTTAATGAAGGCTTACTGAGCTGTCATTGCGAACTAATGCTAGACATTGACAGTTTACGTCACTTAGTTAAGTTTTTACTGAATCGACCGGCTGAAAGCTACTTACTGGCACCCAGTTGCACACAAAAATTCGTTGACAACTAAGAATTAAAAAAAACGGAATGTACTTTAAATGAACTTCAAGTTACGGTGACTATCATACAGGGCACGGTGCGCTTCGTCGCATCTCTACGAGTGCTCATGGCCTAGATACACACTGATGATAGCCAATACGAAACTAGCTGTTTGACAGTTAATTGTTGAACACTTCACTCAGTGATCATCACTATGAAGTACTATGAACTGGCACCATAGACACGCAATTAAGTCTTACTGCAGAGTGCAGTGCGATTCTGGTCAAATAATTGTAAATGTAGGCGTAGTGAGGGCGAATTGAGCTGTCATTTTATACTGGCTTGTTGGTCTAGTAGTTAGTGACCCTGACTGCTATGCCGGAGGTCGTGGGTTCTATTCCCACCCAGGACAAATGTTTGTGTAATGAGCACGATCATTTGTTCTGTGTCTGGGTGTAATTTATCTATTATATGTATGTATTTAGAAATATATAAGTATGTTTATCAGCTGTTTAGTACCCATAACACAAACTCTAAAGCTTAACTTGGGACTATTATTATGGCGTTGTGTGAAAAGTTGTGGAATATTTATTATTATTATTATTTCATACTAATGCAGGGCATTGACAGTAGAGATGTGTCCCTCACTCATGAGCCTAGGTGCCTCGTTTGAGGTACCTACTCGTGATCGCAAGTAGAAAAAGTTACTCGAATTTCAATATTGAACCACCTCACTCATTCACGCGTCCTCACATAAAAATTGACATTGACATTATTGACGCGGGTACTTGCGAGTAGTCGCGAGTGCTCAGCTCACAGAGTATTATTCTGTTCGAGGTGAGAGTGAGTATTGAGTGAATGAGTGAGTTTAGTGAGCGAATGAACCGACTTATTTAATAACTGTACGGAATTTATAGAATTATTGTGGTGAGGTCTCGAAAGTTGAAACACGGCAAACAATATGATTTTAGTTTGTACAGACGCCAGCACGTCAAGTTACCCCAATGTGTCAAATTTCTTTAATCGTTTATCAACTTTATGTCAAACAAAATAAGGTTCATATTCAATTAGGAAAATTTGACACATTGGGGTAACTCGATGTGCTGGCGTCTGTACAATGAAATAATGATGTTTGGAATGTGTGTGTGATATTGATGTTTTGACGGATTTTATTTAGATTGTGAACAAATGTGTGAAATGAGTTGCAGGGTAAATAAAACACTAGAAATTCGGTGAGATTGAGTTCGGCTCGGGCGCGGCTCGGACGACTACGGGTACCTCGTGAGTACCTCGCGAGGCAAGTTGAGGTACTCCCTCAATCTCATTTAAAAATCATGAGTTACCCATCACTTTCAGTAGTACGTCAACGAAAAGTTTTTTTAATTCATAATAAATCATCCAGAGGGTCATTAGACGACGGAGAATCTTAACACCGAGTGATAGCCTAGTGGTGTGACCGGCGGATTGCCAAATCATAGGTCTCGAGTTCGAACCCAAGGCACGCACCTCTGACTTTTCGGATTTATGTGCGTATTATTAAATTATCACTTGCTTCAAAAACGGTGAAGGAAAACATCGTGAGGAAACCGGCATGCCTGAGAGACTATTCCCGACGGCATGCGATGCCAAGTCAGAGGCCCATGGGCGGCATTAAAACTCTGACACCAGGTTAGTTACTAACCACACGATAAGAAGAAGAAGAACACCGAGTTGTAATAAAACGCGTCATCAGCACAGCGCCATCTATTGGTCGCAATGTAAACAAATATATTTGACGTTTTATCTAACCTAAACATATTATAGTTAGTTACCGTATACACGTACGAGATAGACAGACAAAGTAATATTAGGATTAATAATATTGGTATGGTTTTAATATCGTAAAGAGGATCATGAAACGTCAGCCAGGCGTTAGATTAGGCAGAGGCTTTTCATATCACGAGGACTGACGTTCATTGACCGCAATGATATATGAGCTAGCGTTCTCTAAGCTATAAGCCTAACTTGACGTTGCTAAACAATTACTGGTTTCAGTATGTGTGATATGAAATGAAATGATATATTAATGTGTAAGTAGATCTTCCCAGATATTTTAATAAATAATAACAATTATACCAGCCTGTTACTGTCCCACTGCACGGCAAAGGCCTCTTTTCATACAGAGAAGGCTTGAGCATTGATCACCACGCTTGCTCAAGGCGGATTGGCGATTTCAAACTTATATCAACTATAAGTCCAGGTTTCCTCACGATGAATTCCGCCACCGATATCAATGATATCTAAGATAAACTTAGAAAGTACATATGAATTGAAAAAGTCACATTGGTACTTGCCCGGATTTGAACCACAACCTCGAAATATTTTTACTTGTCAATATTCTTAAAACTAAATGGCAACAGCATTTCCAAAATGACTGATCTCTAAGAAGAAATGCCGAAATAAACTCAGAGGTCTTGGTATTTTTAAAGTCAGTGTACACAGTACAACTCACCCTAAAATAAATCGTAATTTTAAATCACTGGCTTTTAAGTCATAAATCATTATAGAAAAAAAGAATTCCTAGTGCCCCGGATTACTCTGTCCTAACTTATAAACTTTCTCGGTTCGCAGCGGAACAACTGTCAAACTTGACAGCCGTAGGAAGTCGCACTTTTGAACAAACTAAGAATTGAACTCGCGCGCTTAGTTTTACAGTAGGTACTTTTTTTCTAAATCTCCTTAAAGAGGTCAATGTAATGTTTAAAAGTAAAAGAAAAAAAATGATGATGATGTGTAAAAGTGTTTTTAAGAGAAATAAATACATTGTTTGGCTATAGTTTGTTACATGTACCGTAAATAAAATATTAAAAATAATTAAATGTGGTATTCCATATGTACTTTCTAAGTTTATCTTAGACATCATTGACATCGGTGAAGGAAAACATCGTGATGAAATCTGGACTTATAGTTAATATAAGTTTGAAATCGCCAATCCGCCTTGAGCAAGCGTGGTGATCAATGCTCAAGCCTTCTCTGTATGAGAAGAGGCCTTTGCCCTGCAGTGGGACAGTAACAGGCTGGTATTATTATTTTTATTATTATTAAATGTGGTATTTGATGGTTGCGCTTTAATTAAATTACACGATGTTGATTTTTGTACAAAAGATCCATTTCAGAAACCTTTAGAAAAAAATATTTCACAGCGCACGCATTTTAATTTTAATAAGATTGCTATGTTTGTGTCTGGTGGGGGATCACATCAATGGTACAATGGGTGAGGATCGAACATTCTATCTCTCGATCACCAAGCCGACGTAATAGCCATTGCGTTATTGCCGCTAAGAAAATATCGATGTTTTTTAAGTGTCCACAACTGAAACCTTTTTTCAACATCATGTAAGTATTGCGGAGCTGGAACGCAAACAAATAAAATATAAATATGTAATCACAAGAAAAAATAATCCATTTTGTTACAATAACGCCAAGAGCCCAATTTCTCCACTTCGTAAAAGAAAAAAATACGCACATAAGAAAACAGAATCGTAACATACTCTTTTCGACGCCATTTCATTGGACACGAGAGGGAAATAAATGAAACACTGTTTGCCCAGAGGGGATATAAAGGGAGGATTCCAATATTGGCTTTAGCACTCTTACTGTAACAAAAGAATGATTGATAACAAATGGTTAGAAAGGTTTCCTTGGAGGCATAATATGTCACAAATATTTGGCTAAGGACTTAATTAAGGTGTGTGTTTAAGTTATGGCTTGAGCTTAAGGCGCCTACCTCACATGCACGAGGTTGTGGTTCAAATCCGGAAAAGTAACAGTGTGATTTTTTTAATTCATGTTATGTACTATGAATTCTAAATTATTTTTTTATGTGTTAGTAAACAATACTTAACTTTATACACTAGAAATGAAAATAAAATCAAAAACGAAAAACTAGCCCTTGGGTCACGCGAAGTGTCAATTAAGCGTCTTGAAAGATGTTATGTACTTTCTAAGTTTATCTTAGACATCGGTGAAGCAAAATATCGTAAGGGAACATGATCTTATACCTATCTATATATAAAAGAAAGTCGTGTTAGTTACACCATTTATAACTCAAGAACGGCTGGATCAATTTGAATGATTTTGGTCTTTTTGGATTTGTCTTTGTCCGGAATAGCATAATAATTAATAAAAACGTGAAAAGTCCTCGAAAAAATAAATATCAAGATTATCGGTTGTCTCAAACATTTTTCAAACGCAGCGCCATCTTGGATGACATGAAAAGAGTCAAACTTCCCAGTTGAGTATCAGGTAACAATTTGACATTGACAAGTCTTAAGCTAAACCTAAGAAGGTAAGGTTGTCAATTTCTAATACGCACCTACGTTCTGAAATTTATTTTGTTACTAAACTTAGAAGTTTTATGTAGCAGAAAGTCATATATTTCAGAAATAAATTTACGTAATTAGCAATGACGACAGAGGCGAACTTTAATAATTCTTTGCAAATAGAACTTATTTTACTGTTAGGACTTTAATTAAAGTAGACTGGGAAAACTATAGGTATAAATTGTATGTAACATAGAGCCAATAGTTCAGATTAAAATTATGAACTTAGTATTTTTTAAATCAATGCATTTTAGTAAGGTAGTTAGGTTAGGTAGTTAGGTCAGCTTTAGGATAGGTATGGTCAGTTAGGTTAGGTTATTTATACATGTTGTAATTTTAATTCTATTGAACACAAAATGTTTAAATAAGATCACAGTAGAGACTCGCTACATAAAAAGTAGTAGTAGTTATTATTGGTTTGGATCTTTTTGTTGTCGTCTTATTATACGTATACGTATATCTAATATAAAAAAAAATTATAAGAGCAATAAATTGACTCTAAGGCACAACGAAGTTTCCCGGGGCAGCTAGTAATTAATATAAGTTATTAATGTAAATTTCGAATTGCCAATTCGTCTTGACTAAGCGTGGTGATCAATGCTCGTGCTTTCTCTATATGAGAAGAGGCCTTTTCCCTGCAGTGGGACAGTAACAGCCTGATATATTTTTAAGTTAGTTAGAATTTTAGAGGTATGAAGAACCAGATGTAAACTTCCTTAGATGGAAAAGGGAGGATCCTTCAACCAGACGGGTGGTGTGACTGGTGGGCCACTACTGCCCGACGGTTGCTGTCGGGATCTTGTAAACGTTCAATCGCGCGAATAACTGTAACATCGCGGTAGGATGTCAGCTGGATGTGGCCAGATAGATGTCAGTATAGTCTCAAAGGAAAATTTCAAGGGAAAGTCTGCAAAAGAAATTTCCAGGTATCTGTTTGCTTGGCCATACATCGTCGAGGTTTGTGTGGTGGACCAAAGGCCTCTTGCAATCACGACCCACAGCTTTACGATTCAATAAATATTTGAGGGCCACCTTATGCCTGAGGAAGGACACCAAAATTGGTAATTTAGGCATGTGGACGGTGTATGAATATCAAAATTACGAGTATATTTAACCCATCAGTTGCATCATAAAAAATAATACACAAGTATTTTTTAGCTTATCAAATTGATGGAAAACTAGGTATTTAGATTAGGCGCATTCAAATTATGGAGAAGCTTGTGACATCATAGTTTTGCACTTAATAAACTGTACGGGATAGAGACGCCCCATGCAACATTTTGGATGGTATCGCCGCTATTTTTGATTACGTGAAAATACAAATATGTGTCGAATATTTTCTAGTAGGTACTTAATCTAGATGACCTAAAGTAACATTTTGTCAACTAGCTTATTAAAAAATGGATATGTATATGCTGACTTTGATGAAGATCGCAACAAAAGCCTCTAACCAACACGAAAAATATTACTATGACTTACCTTCACAAAAGTAATAGTTCAACTACATCGTTCTCTATAACAAACACCAAATCCCACTTTACTGGTATAGACAGTAAGTCTTAACAAACCGGGAACAAAGGAGCAAGTCGAGTGACTGTCCCACTGCGCTGGCCTATCTTACAATGGCGCCAAGCCACTAGACGCTGTGCCAACACATGCGATGAACGATTCTATGCGATATTGGCGAGGACTTTACTAGGAGCTAGTAATTTTTTCATCCTTGAGGCAAAAGTAAAGTGAGATGATATCGAGATCCTGGAGGCTTATTTCATCGTAAAATAATTTATCGTAATGATTGTTGCGTAGTGTTTTTATACCTGCCCCCCTAGCCAAGTTACAAACAATTCGTATCTATTCTCTTTCTACAATCGAGAACGCCTCAAATCCCTTTGTTTTGACCACATGACTCAGCGAAAGGTGATAAGTCACGTGGTCAAAACAAAGGGATTTGAGGCGTTCTCGATTGTAGAAAGAGAATAGATACGAATCGTTTGTAACTTGGCTAGGGGGGCTGAAGGAATAGTAGTAGTAATCGATTGCGGCTGTCGAAAGTAAAAAAAAAATATTTCTTGGCAACTGATTGAAACACGCTGAGTAAATAGATAATAGTGTTTAATGGAAAGACTGACAAAAAAACTGACCAAATACCTATTCTCATACAGAGACGACATAAGCATCGCTCATCGCGCTTGCTCAATGTGGGTTATCTGAAATTTATTGTAGTAAGTGCAAGTTTCCTTTTTTTGTCATTAAGATGTAACTGTATTAAACGGTATGTCAATCAATTACAATCTAGGCTAATAAGTAATTTAAATGTATCTTAATTTGATAGAACTGTTTCATCAGTGATAATAAATAAGAGTTTATAAAGTAACTTTAGGATTAAAAACGCAGGGGAGAAACAAAAGTTTGTAGATAGTTCACACGTTACTTAAAAGTTGTCTGTTACCTGTAAGGACTCTAATATTTTTGAAGTTTTTTTTATTAAAATAACGTAACACGTTATGTCAAAGGTTTGTTTCAATTCCTATTTAAGTTCCTATTTATTCAACACGGGAATAACCATAAAACTATATTTACTATATCTTTCTATACAATTTCTTACCAAAACAAAAATATTTCGCCTACCTTTCTAGGACAGCTAGTAGGGGAACTAGAAAACAATTTCAGGGGGTAAAGTTGGCAACAGTCTGTGTTTAATACCCGGTGCATTGATTATGCATTAGGACCAACAGCCTCCGAGAAAAAGTACCGAAGGACCTTTATTGAAAACGTTTTGTATTAAAGGTATAGTCGTATTGGAACGGTTTTTATTAAGCCCTAGTCTGGTACAGAGATGGAGGATGCAAATTGAGCAGTAAATGTGTTACGGCTGTGTGCTTTGGACCTTGTTGGCATAAGCCGAATCTGGCATAAAGTTTGGTCGATTAAAGTGGCGGTACTCAACCTTTTTTAAGCCAGAGCAGATATTTTATGCAAGTGTGGAACGAGGACCATTTTTTTGATGAGCAATGTTTATTTTGTCTTGCTGAGCTTAAATTTAATTATAAATCTAGCCAACCCACGCTTCTACCTCTGTCTTGTTTTCATTAAAAAATATTTCATGTTACTTGAGTTTAAATGATAAAAACAAACTTGAATCTTAAAGTGGGGTATTAAAGTCGAGAAAAACACATGGCTTAACTAATTAGAAAAAGTTCGAACAAAAATGATGATCAGATACAGCTACGTCCTATCTGACCTTCACAGCCCAGTTACTGAACAATACGATACCCCAAACAGGTTGTCAGATTTATAGACTTTTGACCTGTATAAAAGAAAGAAAAAAAGATTAAAGACCTACAAATAAAACCTGAGACCAATGGCTTAACTAATATGCTTTCCGAAGCGTAGAGGTTTTTGTAATATAGAAAACCCCCTACAACTTAATTTCCCCATCCAAAGAAAGAAAGTAAATAAAATATTTATTTGACATCAGTCATTAAAAAAAACACACAATAATTTATAAAAGTTACAAAATATACAACAGTAGGTACTTACACATTATGGGCTGACCTAGACAAACGTTGCTTAGACTTTTATTTTTATTTTTATTTTATTTTTATTTTATCAAATAGGAACAACAAACAGCTACATTATGAAATATTACACCATGATAAAAAATAAAATAAATAATAACAGCGCTGTTCACAGATTACCATTAATGACTAAAACTTAAATTGCTAGGAAAGAAGCTGTTCATGCAAGACAGTTATAACATAAAAAATCAAAAAAGAAGAAATATCTAACTATGCATTCTAAATTATGTAAATGCTAAAATATAGACTTGAAGGTTTTTTAAGCCATGAGACTCGACCAATCAAAAACCACAGAATATTTTTCTTTAAATATCGCAGTTAATACTGAGATAGGAATTATGGTGTTTTTTTTTAGTTTTTTTTCCGTGTTGTTATTTCTCCAACTCAAACTCAAATTCTTTATTGCATTCATGTGTACAATTTTTGTAGTTTATATGTTACATGAAAAAAAAAATATATATTCCACAACTTTTCACACAATTCTATTTAGTCCCAAGTTAAGCTTGAGAGCTTGTGTTATGGGTACTAAATAGCTGATAAACATACTTATATATTTCTAAATACATACATATTATAGATAAATTACACCCAGACACAGAACAAATGATCGTGCTCATCACACAAACATTTGTCCTGGGTGGGAATCGAACCCACGACCTCCGGCATAGCAGTCAGGGTCACTAACTACTAGACCAACAGGCCAGTCGAAAAGCACAATAAACAGTTCTGTGGAACCTTTAGTTTCTATTTAATCTTTCCAGACCGGTCTAAACGCCTTATCTAGATCATTCGTGACTGGCATTCCTTACCGAAGTTTGGCAATAGAGTGGATGTGCGTACCTACGTCCATGGAATGTTGCCAGGGACACGACCGGTATTGGGAGACTGGAATGATCCGTTAGCTGTCTGGCTATTTGATATATTGCCACGTAAACAAGATTGTAAGACACGTTATAGTTACGTACTTGCCTACTTACATAAACTGTCGCCTATTATCTGTAGGGAAGGTGAAATAATTCAAATTGGTGCCATGTAATTCTATTCAATTTGATTAGGTTCTATAAAGGGTTATTTATAAAACACCAACAACCTCGCAGGAGTAGATTACTAACATCATAAACAACAACATTTGTTCTACGACTTTTTCAAAAACAGACAAAAAAAAATCAACCTTCCATAAAAAAACTCGATCAACTGTTCGGATATATGTATGGAAAGTTGTTTTTATTAGTACGCATAATTATTATGAATTGTTTAATATTGTAAGATCACTGTGCAGTACAATATTAAAGTACCTACAATATTAAATACCTACTTCTAATATTTTTAAGAAGAAATATTATAATTATATAAACATGCATGATATAATTGTTGCTCGATGTGTCAATAGATGAGAAATCCAGATTGATATTGATAATTTTAATTTAAACATCATTTATTACAAATTTTGATACTAAAAGTTCTAAGTTTTCACTTCTATCGGCGGTCTACCCAATATTTTATATTTTTACTTATAACAAGGACCTAACTTCCATCTAACTCTGCACTAAAATAAAAACAATGGCTGCCTTTGATTCGCTGTACGTCCACTCAAACAAGTTTTAATTTGTTTTTCCAACTTGGTCCATAGTTAAAATCGTATGGTCAACTACATTTTAACTAAAGTACGAATGTACCTACAATCCGCCTTGAGCAAGCTTGGTGGTCAATGCTCGAGCCTTCTCTGTATGAGAAGAAGCCTTTGCCCTGCAGTGGGACAGTAACAGGCTGGTATTATTTTATTATTATTACGAATGTCCAGTCAAATAAGATATTTGGTACACACTGCACGGGCAGCTAACTTGCAACAGTTGTAAATCTGTTAAAGAATTAGATTGCTTTAGGTATAGGCCCAGCGGTTAGTAGCCCTTACTGCTATGCTAGAGGTTGTGGGTTCGATTCCCATACAAATGTTTGTGTGATGAGTACGATCAGTTTGTTATGTGTCTGGGTGAAATTTATCGATTTAGTATGTATCTTTTTAGAAATATATAATAACAGTTGTCAAGTACCTACTGGCTGGATAGCTCCGTTAAAAGTTTTGGAATTTACTTATTTAACTGCATAAACTTAACCAAATACATTAAATACTTATTTAAATCTCTAAGTCTTAAACAACGTGATAAGTGATGTACAGACGCCAGCACATCAAGTTACCCCAATGTGTCAAACTAGTGGTGTTTAACTTCAACACCCTATTGAATCACGAAGTGGAAAAAAATCTTTTTACATACATACAGTATGCGAACAGCAACGAGTACCTATACGTCTCTTCTTATTCAATTACATTCCACACATTGTCGCTTCATGGACGTTTCGACAGATTTTTTTATCGTGTCCTCCTTGTTTAAAGTTAGTCGGCAACGGAACCCGGTCCTGTTGCGACATGTGTCCGAAATACAAACACCGACACAGTTCTGAAAACAAAAGAAATAAAACTAACACGACTCAGGTTTTCGCTCGCGCCAAATTGAAATCAACGTTTTCGGAAGCTGACTGTAAGTAAAATCTGCTGTTTATGGCTTAAAGTTTTTGAAAACAGTTTTTTTTTGCTTTTTTATTTTTAGTTTTTCTTTAACTATACTCCATCCGAGTAGGTAGTTAACTAAAGGTGAACAATCTTCACAAGTCTTTTTAAATAAACACTTATTAATTAAATACAACTACTGTTTAAACAAATTGTTTAATTGATCATGTAATCGTTTTCGTTGTATCTAATTTTGTTTTCAGCTGCATTTTATTTTTAAACTGTGTTATTAACTAAAAATACATGTCAAAATTGTTTACCCTTTGTTACTACCTTTTGTTTACTAATTGGATGGAGTATAGGTGTTTTTTTTTTTCAGTTATTTTGATATTAAAATAATACTAACGAACCAATTTTGTTTAAATTTGCATTGGACGACACGAGAAATATCAAGCAAAATCGGTCTACTTATAATAATGCGTAACGTAGTTGTGATGTTACAAAAACAAACATACAGTCGAATTGACAACCTCCTCCAATTTTAAAGACAAATTAAATTTTTTTTTTTTTTTGCCACAATTTTCAAACAACGCCATCTAGTTTCAAACTAAGCAGATTTTGTGCTATGGAGTACTAGACAACTGATAAACATACTTATACATATATTTCTATAAATACATACTACTAGACCAACATGCCAGATAAATTGGCAAAGTTTAGTAATTTCAGTTACGACGCACAGTTACCTTATATTTTCATTTCTACTCTTTTTCTTTAAGGAAATACGTAAAGACAAAACGTTGGACCCCATTTCAAGCATATTGCGAGCATGCAGGAAAGTCAGCTTGGGTATAAAGTTTATATGGAGATTGAGTGCGGAAATCTTCACGTAAAATGGTCTAATTCCTACCTCTAGACAACCACAAGATAATTCTAAAATCGCGTTTTTAGAAAATTGCTGTGACTACTTACGATATATAATTAAATTATATAGAATCCCGGGGTCCATAATTATAAAATAATACTTTTATTGTACACCATAAAACACTTGTGCTGGTGCCTACACTAGCGTATGGAAGTGAATGTTGGGCGTGGCGAAAGAGACATGAAAGTAGAATAAATGCCGTAGAAATGCGTTCCTTGCGAAGTATTTGTGGTGTAACAATGAATGACAGATTGAGGAATGATGTGATAAAGCAACGTCGAGGTTTAAAAGAAGATGTAGTTACAAAAATTATAAGAGTATGCTTAGATGGTTTGGTCACGTTGAAAGGATGGATGAAAGGCAGGCAGGACAAGGCAGATGTAAGTGGAAACGCCGGGAGGGGACGCCCTAGAAGGACATACATAGACCTTATTGGTGAGGTTCTTCAGAAAGGTCAGGTGCGTAGAATTCGCAACCGGCGTGTGTGTATGCCAACATGCATGAATGTTAATGAAGCAAAAGAATTATGTAAGAATCGTAGCATATGGCGCTCTGTAGTATTTGCCTACCCCCATGGGAAAAAGGCGTGAGTTTATGTATGTATGTATGTAAAAAACTTACAAATAATACTTAACTTTAAGGACTAAAATAGGGTGTTACAATGGGCGGCTTTATAGCTAAGAACAATCTCTTACAGACAACCTTTGGATGGTTTTAATAGTGAAGCAGAAAAGATATGCAAGTAGTTTGTGTTGTATTATTTACAAGTATCGCCTTATATCTCTTTTTGAACTGATAACACAATGAATCATAACATGACGCATGTTTTTCCCTAAAGGTAACGCAGAGGTGCATTTATATTACACCTGCATTTCGTCAGTTTTGTTTAAGTCCCATGTAACAGAGGGTGAGCCTAATTCCATCAATCACGCACGAATGCAGACTCCAAGCTGTTGCACGAATGCAGAAAAATTGCAAAAGGAACATCTGGGAATCGAACTCAGAGCCTCACGCTCAGCAGCAGTGTTTGCGACTAATAGACCAATGAGGCAGTTGGAATAATAACATCTAGAACACACAATAAATCTATAGAAAAGTCATCATTTTTGCACATCGAAAATATTAAAAAAAAAAAACTATTTTGTAATTATACTAAAACAACGCTCCTTAACTAAAACATTTTCTTCCAGTAAGTGTTTTCATGGAAATAATACATGTAGCCTTCGCTAAATTAATATTATAATATTCCAACAATATACAACATACCGACTAAGGGTATGTTTTGAATTTAATTAAATCAACATGACTGCGAAATCTCGCAATTTATTGTCAGACGCAAATGGTTCGTGAAATTACTTTCAATATGCATAATAGGGGCATGAAATATTCGTCGATTCTGTTAAAACATTAAAAGAAACAACGAATATAAATACATTCTTGAGTAATTTCTTAGTACTAGTGTGGCAAGGCACGTACCTGTGACTTTTCGGATTCATGTGCGAATTGTACAGGGTGACTTTGAATAAATGCGACAAAATGAAATGGGAGCGTCAGTTACATTAACATAGTAATTATAAACAGTTTATTCTACAAAATAAATCGTTAAAAAAACCGGCCAAGAGCGTGTCGGGCCACGCTCAGTGTAGGGTTCCGTAGAATATGTAAACGAAGTTAAAAAAAATGCTTGCATATACGATTATTCTACAAACTTAGTCCAGAAATTATTTTGTACAACTTTTTGTCTTTTTTGTACAAAAACTGTTTCCATCCAAGTTCAAAATAATTTTCCTAGAAAGTCCTTATAAAGTTCTACTTTTCTGATTTATTTCATAATTTCTAAACTTATGGTTCAAAAGTTAGAGCAAAAGTTAGAGTTAGAGGTAGAGTTAAATAATCGCTCCAAAAGTAAAAAGCAATGTGTCCCCCCCGGACACATTGCTTTTTACTTTTGGAGCGATTATTTCCGAAGTTATTGACATTATCAAAAAATGATTTTAGTAAACCCTTATTCATTTTTAAATACCTTTCCAACAATATATCACACGTTGGGGTTGAAATTAAAAAAAAAATCACTTCCCACTTTACATATAGGGGGGCCTACCCTAATAAAAAAAATCCAATTTTTATTTTACCACTTTGTCGGCGTGATTGATACACATATTGGTACCAAATTTCAGCTTTCTAGTGCTAACGGTCAGAGATCAAGCGAGGACGGACGGACGGACGTACAGACAGACATGGCGAAACTATAAGAGTTTCTAGTTGACTACGGAACCCTGAAAAAATGTGATTATCGTTTGAAATGGTCCGCAAAGTAAATAAGATAAACTAAAGTATCAAATAATCTCGTCCGACTTATGGCAGTGCTCAATAATCATCGTCGAGTATCTACTCATGCCTATTTTTGCCGTTTTTCGTAACACTGTTAAAAGTTCATTAATTTTACATAAATTTGATATGTTCTTTATTTTGTTGACAACACATAGTATTGTATATTTAAATGATCGCATCTATTCAATTTTACCCTGTATCGTCGTGAGAAAATTGGCATGCTTGAGAGATATTTCTCGACAGCATGTTTAGCCAAGTGAACCCATGGACATCATAAAAAATCTATCTCCAGGTGACTCACCAACCACACGAAAAGAAAAAGTTGTACAAGAGAAGTGATTCTCGTATTTTTGGAACGTTTAAATTATAATCTTAGTCTAAATCTGTCTAAGATACGTCTAATTTCCCTAAATTTTTGACGAGTTTTTGACATAAGATTGTCGCTAAGATGAGATAGCGACTATAGGAGTAGGACACATTCAGTCAGCATAATCTGTCCCACCCCTCAAAAGAAAATAAAATAAAAGAGTGTACTTCAGACCACACAAGCTAAAGTAAAACTTCTTTACAGAAAATGTGCACGCGCACTTCTCTCTCTTGCTCTTACAGTGTGATACAGACAATAGGTCTGCACTGTGTCTTAGATATTAACGAAACGTAACTGGCTGTGAGAGGAAAAGAGAAATAAAATAAAAATAAAAAATGTGTGCTCGCTCCTCTCTCTTATGCCCCTACATTAATATACGAAACGTAACTCTCTCTCTTTCTATCTACACTAACTCATATATCCCACTCCTCCGAAAATTCCGTTCTCCTCGCCCGATCACTTTTTTCGTAACGCTCAGCATTCACCAGCTTACTCCTTGAGTCAAGCGTGCGTAAAAAAGGTTAACATCAAAAAAGTGCCAATAACCTGAACTGAAAAGTCTTTGTTTTCATAATTACGCTACGGATCCCTAGTTTACTGCCTAGGTACCACTATTAACACTAAAGATTAATGTGTCTA
Organism: Euplexia lucipara; assembly: GCA_921972225.1. NCBI lineage: Eukaryota > Metazoa > Arthropoda > Insecta > Lepidoptera > Noctuidae > Euplexia > Euplexia lucipara. The sequence goes on along the minus strand of OV179161.1, from coordinate 3,331,304 downwards.
AGCCTTTTAATGACTTTGTGGAATAAGGTTGCTGCCGCAAACAGCTGTTATTAATGCTGTTTTGATTAGCTCATTAAATTAACATGCTAATAATCGACGCCCTTAAGTGCATTAATTACCTTCATGTAACATATGTAGTTACTGCTGTTTCAGGTAAAGTTATAAGTGTAGTAGGTACTGTTTTGTTTTTTTTTATATTATGGTTTTGAAAGGAGTGAGCTGAGTGATGAACTTGAAATACCTCTGACGAGGCAGATGTTGGATCAGTCGAGGGTTGCACAGAATCATTCGTTTAACTTATTTTAGTTATTCTAATTGATCAAAAAGAAGAGTCGCTGAGGAGTTTCTTGCGCCACTCCTTCTTCCCAGCGAAGCTCTAAGAAGTGGTGAACAGCGGGCGATTTGGGGGACAGTTTTAAATAATTTGGGACTTCCTAAAAGTGATTATTCACAAATCAATTTAAACTTCACGGACTCATTTTTTGCCTGCTGCATTTTGTATTTTTAAATACAAAACAAAATAAAATAAAAAAGGTACAAAAAAGGGTAATCTACTTAGTCTGCTGCAACAACATTAAAGACCAAGTAAGTTGGTAGTCACCAAGTAAGTTGGTAGTCACCAAGCAAGTTGGTAGTCACCAAGTAAGTTGGTAGTCACCAAGTCAGTTGGAAGTCACCAAGTAAATTGGCAGTCACCAAGTAAGTAGGTAATCACCAAGTGGCAGTCACCAAGTAAGTTGGTAATCACCAAGTAAGTTGGTAGTCACCAAGTAAGTTGGTTGTCACCAAGCAAGTTGGTAGTCACCAAGTAAGTTGGTAGTCACCAAGTAAGTTGGTAGTCACCAAGTAAGTTGGTAGTCACCAAGTAAGTTGGTAATCACCAAGTAAGTTGGTAGTCACCAAGTAAGTTGGTAGTCACCAAGTAAGTTGGTAGTCAGCAAGTAAGTTGGTAACCACCAAGTAAGTTGGTAGTCACCAAGTAAGTTGAAATCACCAAGTCATAGGTCTTGAATTTGAATCTGAGGCATTCTCCTCTGACTATTCGGATGCATGTACGTTTAGAATTATCATTTGTTTTAAAAACGTGGGGAAACTGGTATTCCTGAGAGGTATATTTCTCGACGTGTGAAGTCATGTGAAGTCAAGGCAGAGGCCCACGGACAGCACAAAGCCTTGACATCAGGTTATTCACTATCTACAAGAAAGCATAAAAAGAATAGCACACTGCAGGCTATTAAACAATACACAATTTCAGTCAAAGAAGCATTACCGAACTTCGTCTCCGATACCGCCACAGATGGCACCAAAACTTGACGCCACGTATTGTAGTGTAGATGTTGTAGAAATACTAGGTTCAAAATTAGCTAATTAGACGTTCCTAGGCAACAGTTTGCTAATAACACAATTTCGTCTTCTAAATACAGTTTGAATACATTGAACAATACATTGTTTGGTACGTGAAAGGGCCAAAAAGTTAACAGGACCCGACAATATTTTTAATATACATACATACTTAGACTCGCGTCATTTTTTCGAGGGGTAGGCAGAAACTACAGCACGTCGTCAGCTACGATTCTTAAACACTTCTTTTGCTTCATTTACGTTCAAACATGTTTTGTGAATACAAGACATCTATAAACAGCTGGATTAGTATACCATGTGTAGTTTTAGAATGTATTTTTTTTTGCGATACAAATACACAGAAAATCACGCTTTTTGCCAAAACGGAAGGCAGAATAAACTACTGAAACCACTTACTAAATAATAAATAAATAAATATTCCAGAACTGATAAACATACTTATATATTTCTAAATACAAACATATTATAGATAAGTTACACCCAGACACAGAACAAATGATCGTGTTCATCACTCAAACGTTTGTCCTGGGTGGGAATCGAACCCACGACTTCCGGCATAGCAGTCAGGGTCACTAACTACTAGACGGACAGGCCAGTCACTTACTACGATTTTTACATACTCTTTTTAGCCATACCTACAAGCACGCCCATTGCGAGTAGGTACAACGTACGGACCTGCCCTTTCTTAAAACCACCATCATTAAACCAATAAAGTGTAATTACGGTTATACGAGTACAATATACTAAGATAATAATATATTCCACAACTTTCACAGAATGCCATCTAGACCCAAACTAAGCAGTGCTTGTGCTATAAGTACTAGACAGTTGATAAACAAACTTAGGTATGTCTAAATACATACATCCTACTAATATTATAAACGCGAAAGTTTGTGAGGATGGATGGATGGATGGATGGATGTTTGTTACTCTTTCACGTAAAAACTACTAAATGGATTTTAATAAAATTTGGTATGGAGTTAGCTGACACCCTGGATAAACACATAGGCTACTTTTTCTCTGTATTCCCACGGGAACGGTACCTACGCGGGTGAAACCGCGGTACGTCGGCTAGTATTACAGAGAAATTACACCCAGACGCGGAACAAATGACAGTGCTCGTCACACAAACTTCGTAGGAATCGACCATCACGACTAGGGAATGCAATCTCGTCTCGCCGAGATCCCGGCCATATTTTACGAGATTGTATCTCGTCAAATTTCGTACGAGATCTCGCGAGATAACGAGATCGACAAATGCAGCGTGACGAGGTGTATTTCATAGCGCGGCTGCGCGCGAACTGAATCCTGGCCGTTGCCTAAATATAGATAATTATTGTTTTGTTACCAATATTGTAAAAATTTGAACTGATTAGCTACAGTAGGTATAATAATTATAGACATAAACAAATGTTATTAGAGTTAGAGACAAAATAATAAGTACTCTGTTGATTTTTAAAATAAAACTTACATTATTTTTATAACTAAGCAACGCAGTTTCTATTTTATTACATATCATGTCAATTACTAGTTAGAAACAAGCATTTGCATATGTTTTAATTGCGATTCTTCCAATCTCGCAAGGCGGAAATCTCATACGAGATTGCATTCCCTAATCACGACCTCTGGCATAAAGTAAGGGCTATAACCGCTAGCCCAACAAGCCAGTCAAATCACATTTGTATAAAATTTTGTTTTTCCTAGGGGGGTTTTTGTTTTTTTTTAGTTACTACATACATATATAAACTCACGCCTTTTTCCCATGGGGATAGGCAGAAACTACAGAGCGCCATATGCTACGACTCTTATATACTGCTTTTGCTTCGTTTACATTCTGAATACATGTTGTCATACACACGCGCCGGTTGCGAGTACTACGCACTTGACCTTTCTGAAGAACCTCACCAATAAGGTCATAGTCATAGTCATAGTAGTCATAGTATTTAATTGATAAGGCGTCTATGTATGTTCTTCTAGGGCGTCCCCTCCCGGTGTTCCCACTTACATCTGCCCTGTAAATACCTTTCGTTAGTCGCCTTTCATCCATCCTTTCAACGTGACCAAACCATCTAAGCATATACTTTTCAATTTTTGTTACTACATCTTCTTTTAATCCACAACGTTGCTTTATCACATCATTCCTCAATCTGTCATTCATTGTTACACCACACATACTTCGCAAGGAACGCATTTCTACAGCATTTATTCTTCATTTATCTTACTTTTTTATTTGTATTTGTAGTTAGTTTAAGTGTACACATTTAATTTATTTTAATTCGTTTTATTATATAGTTGTAATTTACATAAATAAAAAACATATTTATTAAAAAATATAAAATTCAAAACGAAGTCGACGTCAAATATCTTGAATATCTGAACCAGGAAGGAATAAAGAAAAATGGAGAAAAACATCTAGGACAAACGGATTCGAACGTGATCTTAGAAAATGTGAAGCCAGGAATATTTGAAATGGTACGTGATAGAGAAACTATGAAAGCAAAGGAAGCTTGAACATCCATACATAGAAATTGGTTGGCTCATCGGCATCGGTCTGCCTCAAATTTCTTAGAAAATCGAGCGAATTTAGAAAACCGTAATAAGAATTTTGCGATCAAAAATTCTCGGTCGTTGACCTAGAGTACGTCCGGCCTTCCGACTTGAGGTATTTGATGTCCAAATCGATTTGTATAATTATTCTAGTAATTCAATACTAATTCTAGGCATTGACAGTTCATTTCACTCAAGTTTTCACAGAGTGGATTTGACGGAAACGACCGATACGTATTTCAATATTGGTAAAAGGACTTTCCGAGGAAATATACGTTCATTAAAACGTATTTCATCAACTTGATATTCATTATAAATAAATAAATAAATATTCCACAACTTTTTCACACAACGCCATCTAGTCCCAAGCTAAGCTAAGAGCTTGTGTTATGGGTACTGAACAGCTGATGAACATACTTATATATTTCTAAATACATACATATTATAGATAAATTACACCCAGACACAGAACAAATGATCGTGCTCATCACACAAACATTTGTCCTGGGTGGGAATCAAACCCACGACCTCCGGCATAGCAGTCAGGGTCACTAACTACTAGACCAACAGGCCAGTCATTTCATTAAATTCAAAATTCTGCCTAAAATGGCAAATAAAATCGATGAACGATAAATGTTTTGGTTAAATATCTACATAGTGCCTACTTATTTATAACCTTCACTTCCAAACAAAATAAAAAGAGACGAAAGATATTAAGGCGATCCCTTAATACATCTAGTGGTGTTCCCCTATCAATCACTAGAACACCTCTATTTTTCCTCTTTTACCCCAAAATACCCCAAGCGTTCACTTTTCACGGTAAACGTAATGAAAAACATGAGGAACATAATTGAAGACCCAACGTAAGGTCTTGTAAGAATTATTTGATTACCAAGAAACGTTAAGGTAACCTTATTGTTATTTTATATGGGCACGCGATGTTTTAATTTGGGCACGGATCAATCAAGGCTTTGATGTAAGCCAAAATAAATTCTGCGTTATATTAACGTCTATTCAACATGGTTCGTGAAAAGGTCATAAATGATAAATAAAGTACAGTCATTGGATAGCTATTGGCTACTGTTTGTACTGTTTTTTTTTTTTTTTTTTTATTTTATTTTTTTTTTTTTTTTTTACTGTTGCTAACAACCTGTTTTTTTATATCCCATAACTCTAGGGTATCCAAGGGATGACCCCTTATCAAAGAATCAACTGGCATAATATGAATTATTTTTCAATTACATTTTAGTAGCAGACGTCCCGCAGTTTCATCCACGTAGGTCCTGTTCCCGTAGGAATACAGGGCTAAAAAGTTAGCCTTTGTGTTAATCCACGGTGTCAGCTAACTTCTTACCAAATTTTATTAGAATCTATTCAGTAGTTTTTACGTGAAAGAGTAACAAACATCCATCCATCTATCCATACTCACAAACTTTCTGGTTGATAATATTAGTAGGATTTATAAGTTTTCATTTCTATGCAAAATAAATCTAAAAATCATAAAATCATGATTATTCAAACAACTTTTATAAATATGGTTTTAATTTGTCTAATTATTAAAATGAATTAATTAATTAGACGCTGCAGTGTCTTGCACGTGACCTACAGTCGTCAGCTGTCAATATAATATGTTGTTTTGTGTGGTTATTGTTTTGTGTTTTACCTATTGTAATTTATTCAGAATGTGTTTTATGTAATGCGTGCTAAATTATGTTTAATTTCTGTGTTTTAATGAGTCTTTGTCCCTCGATAAATAAATTATTTATTATATTATTATCTCGTGTATTTATTTAAAATTCTTATAAATTACATTTTTAAATATTAATAATTATAAAAATAAAAATATTTAAAAATATAAAAATAGTAGGCCACCGATGGCGGAGCAGGGACCAAGCTAACGGTGGTTAGAGTCTCAGAAACAGGAACCTCCTCAGAATGCGAGCCGTATCGAGGAGTACTGCCTTCTGTATCAGGCCTTTGACCCAACCGCGTAACGAAAGACCTCGACAGATGGTCGTCGAGGCTTTTGGCAATAAGGCCATTGGCCGTCACAACAATATTATTATTATTATTAATGTAAAACACCCTTACGTAAAATACGACAATGTTTCTTTTTATTTAATTTATATGAATGATTGGCTAGAATGAAAATGAATTACTATAGTCCATTTGAAATAAGAAAACAAATTCCAACAAACCGTTTTACAGTCCGAACAACCGATTTTAACTTCTATTTCTTAGTTAAAAGGATGGCATTAAAAGCAAAAACGCGGATACAATACCAATTGTTTGCTTCAGCTGCCAATTGTCATGCTACCAACGTAATAGAAGTCAAAATCGGTTGAAGGGACTGTTCTTATAAAAAATGGACTATAGTATTATCAGTTAAACCTATTCTATTTATTTACAAAAAACTATGCCCTTTTTCAAGCACACATTCGAGGACTTTTCGATTTTTACTTGTTGATTCTTTAGAATTCAACGTGCTGATGACGACATGATTTGACAAGAGCAATAGCAACAAAATTGTCTTCTTTAATAAATGTAACATAACATCACACTTGTATTCTACCGGAAGGTTCGGCAGCGCCCATTCAAATTAAACCAGTTGTGTTTAACCCGTTGTTTAAAGGGGCAGACCCATTGCCACTAATAGGGCACAAATTCAGACTCCAGGCATGAACTCCAGATGGAAAAGCCAAATAACATTTGCTTAACCCGGGAATCGAGCCCAAGACCTTATACACTGCAGTCGCGCTTGCAACTACCAGACCAACGAAGCAGTTAATACAGTCAAAAGTAAAGCTCTCCCTCTCTCCTCGAGTTCCCCATATTACGAGCTTTCATCTTTCTAAAATTAACTACAAAAAAGCATAAAAAATTACTTTAATACAACCCTTATTACTCTTCCCTTTAAAAACAAAAAAGCGACACAATCATAATAAATTACGCTCAACAACATTTGGGCGGCTTTCGTTCCAAAAATGTCGCGAAAAGCCGCGAAAAATCTCGCGAATTTCTAAATAAAATAAATGAACAACAATATGAATGAGGGGTGAAACCGTATGAAGAAGGGTGGAGTCGGGAGAAGGGTATATTGCATGTCTTATGCAAAGGTCGGGGACTATCGCGGAACAAATGTGTTGTCTCCCATTGAAATATTTGAGATTGCATGCCTAGTACCTCATATTGGGGGATTCGGCATTTTTTTAGCTTATTTGAATATGCAGGGTGGAAAGGGCATCGTCGCACATTCTGGATACAATGATTTCCGTACAGTAACCAGCACATCCAGCTACCTCAATGTGTCAATTTTTTATTATTTTTCAACTTTGATACTTCTAAACAAACACTAATATTATAAAGAGAAAAGATTTGTATTTTTGTATGTAACGAATTCACTTAAGAAATTGGTACTGGACCGATTTGAAAAATTCTTTCTTCGGTGGGAAGCTCCACTATTCATGAATGACATAGGTTACTTTTTATCCCTATATTTTTACGGGATCGGAAACTACGCGAGTGAACCAGCGTGACGTCCACTAGTTACGAATAGAATATTTTCATGTTCAACTAGCTGTACCCTGCCACGCTTCGCTGTGGCACATTGTGATTGAATGGTTAAAAAAAAACAAAACAATCGTTGATGCGGATTATAATAATATGTCATGCTGAAATTTCAGCTCGATCAGTGCATAACTTTTTGAGTTTTTGAAGCTTACACAAACCAACATAACATTTATATATATAGATTTATATATATATATACAGGGTGTAACGGAAAGGGTATATACATCCGAAGGGCACGGGTTCTCTAGGTGATAAGAAACGACATGGCAACGTTTTTATACATATACATACATAATTGTAAAGTTGAGCCCGCCAAGGCCCGCGCGCTTTCGTCGGTTAGGCAGAGCCCTATAGGTCTGTACTAGGCGCGCAGAACCCGAGATAGATATACTTGAACCTTGCCGGACAGGATTATGACCCTCATAGTGCGGTGACACGTTTGTTATGATTTTGCATTTAATAAACTGTCGATATTAAATAATATCGTGAAGTTTCAAAGTTATTAGTTGGGAGCTAAAATTTTGAGGAAAGACTCGTTATTAAATACTCCATTCACCCTGTTTGTATGTATATACCCTTTCCGTTACACCCTGTATATATATATATATATTAGGAAAATTTGACAGTTTGCTCTTTGTCGATAACACATTAAGCTACCCCAAACTGTCACATTTCTGAACATACTAAATAAACTGGCATTGAAATTATTCTTTGGGACTTTTCCAAATTTTTCATTATTTTCAGATGTAATTGTATTATTAATTATTATTATTATGTACGTCGGCGTCAACGATGGCTGAGCGATGAGCTGACACCGAAGGGGGTTTCGTGGTACCGAGTTCATAACGTAGAATAACAATCTTATTTGCATTAATAACCTCACTTAACATTCGTAATCACAAAACATAAGTCAAATAGGTAACTGACAGTTTCGTACTGGATGTGTGTCTTCGTTGGTGCCTCAAATCAATCTGAGCTCTGCCCAGCTCCCACACACCAGCACGACTCTGTCCACGTGACATTACCGAAAAAACATTCGCGCCATTTTCAAATGACAAGTAACGTCACGCTGGTCACCATAGACTCCGCACTAAGTTAATCAGCTTCACAACTTATTATTCAAGAATATCGCATTCGACGACATGTATTTGGAGATAGAAGCATGTTCATCAGTTATCTATTACTCATAGCATAAGTTCTGCTTAGTTTGGGACTAGATATCGAGTTGTAGAATATTTATTTAAAAAAATTTGAGTAGTGAGGTCCAAGATCACGTACAGACTCATAGTCTGCGGTTGTACGTCGACCCCCCTTCCACCCTGCATTTTGTCTGCCTCAGATTTCCTCCTTGGATGTGACTATAAATAGGCTAGTGGGTGTCGTGTGGTTATGGTAAATCGATGGGGTCGGTTTTAGGGCGCCCCATAAATGATGGGAACCTTATGTTGAAGAATGTCTCAATTTGCCATTGACACACTTTTGAAATAACTATTCCATGACGCATCATAGACTTTTTGCGTTTACATAAATTCTATTAAACTTTTTCGTTCGTTCACTTCTGTGGTACGGCACGGAATGTCCGCCTCCTATGCTAATAGCTGCCGGTTCGATTCCGCTATTGGGCGAAGTATTTTGCATAGCCTAGATTGTATTTTTCAAAGTCTGGATTTTTGTGAATATAGTAAATAATTCAGCGGACATAGATAGACCTTTTGTGGCTAAGGGTTTTTTTTATTGAGTCGGGCAACCTCGTTGGTCAAGTGGTCGCAAGCGCTACTGCTGAGCATGAGGCCCCGGGTTCGATCCCCGGGTCGGGCAAAATGTTATTGAGTTTTTCCATCTAGTATTTCTCAGTAGCATCTGTGCCCCATTGATGCCAATGGGCTCGCCCCCTATTACATGGGCCTTAAATTATATAACTCACAAAATTACCTTATGGAAGGAAGACTTTCAGGCTTCTGATTATCTGTGACGACTGTCAAAGGGTGGGCATCTTGGGAGACTGTCTTATATTTAATTTTGGCATTCCAGAAGTACTGATCCTCTGCCCAATTTGAATAAAATGACTTTTAGATTTTGATTTGATTTATGATTTTGTCAAAAATCTACAAATGACAGCCGGGACCAACTGCAATACGTAGGTACTTTCCGAGGCACGGAGGAGTCTTGATATAAGTATAGCTGGTCACCCATCCACGGATCGACCTCGTCAAGCGCAGCTTAACCTTCGATCGACCCGAACGGCTGTGTTATTGGTATTTTAGGAACAATAAACATCACACCTGTATTCTTAAACGGATTAAGCAGAAGTGTACTAGTAGGAACTAAACTAGCCATGTGTCTTATCGCCCCTTCCTGTACATAAAGAAAGAAAGAAAGAAAGAAAGAAAGAAAGAAAGAAAGAAGGAAAGAAGGAAAGAAAGAAAGAAAGAAAGAAAGAAAGAAAGAAAGAAAGAAAGAAAGAAAGAAAGAAAGAAAGAAATTTGGCACGACACATGCACATGCGTATTTCCCGTTTTTATTTTCAGCTTTAACTAGAGTCCGTGATTTCGCTGATATTAAAGAAAATACCGTTTCCGGTCTTTTATGGCAAAACATACAGTTTTATGTATTAGATATAAAAACACAAACGTACAGGTGAAGAGGGTTGACGAAATTTTGTTGATGATCACATTTTGTTGCCTTTTTGGGATTTAACAAACAACCGTTGTATGTATTTTGTAGTTTTGTTATTTGCAGTCGTTGGTCCCGGCTGTTAACAACTTTTTCACACAACGCCATCTAGTCCCAAGCTAAGCTATGAGCTTGTGTTATGGATACTAAACAGCTGATAAACTACTTATATATTTCTAAATATATTACATTCGTATTATAGATAAATTATACCCAGACACAAATGATCGAGCTTATTACACAAACATTTGTCCTGGGTGGGAATCGAACCCACGACCTCCGGCGTAGCAGTCAGGGGCACTGAGTACTAGACAACAGGCCTGTCAAAACCGTCATCTGTCATTACACAGTAAAATTTTGTACCGCATTTCTCCAGAAACTGACAACCAACAGTCTTAAACCATAATTTAATAGTGCAACGTCAGTACAAGCCTATTATAAATTTGATAGTTGAGCTGACTCCGAAGCGCCCTGAATAATTTCATTCAAATTAAGCAGTTTGATGTCTGCTGGTACAGTTATTGTAAAGACTGACAGACTCTAGTGCCGGGATTATTTATCAAATAGTGTATTTATTATTTATGTGCAAAAGAAGGTCGAGTTACGGAATGCGATCTCCTTTTGCGACTAGACAGTGACATTACATATGAAAAAAAAATAACCGACTTCTTAAAAAAAACTAACAGGTGGAAAGAACTCCAGTTTCGGAAGTCTGTGGCTTTGGTGGTTTTGTTTTGTTCATTATTGGCCACCGACTTCCGTAAATATAAAAGTCTTTTAGAACCTGAAAGAATCATTGACATTGAATAACAATTGCTAAAGAAGTTCTATCTAAACATTAATCTGTACATCTCTGCCGGGCCCCTTTTAAATTAGAATGGCGTAATGTTATGTTGTGTAAATACAAAAGCTCAGCATAGACATCTGACTATAGCAATCGGGAATAAAATGCAGTTATGCGTTGAAGAGTTCCGTTGCCTGTCTTCTTCATCAGTCTTTCTTCACCAAATGATACTTTCTAAATGAAAATGCTTGATTTGTTACAAAAAATGTTAAAATCGGTACGTGTGTGCCTATATTTTTTGAGGAGTTTCCTCAATTCCTCGAAGATCCCTCATCAGATATGAGTTTTGATACAAATGGGACAAATCTGTTAGTAAACCCTATCAAATAAAAAATAATTTTAAAATCGGTACATAAATGTCGGAGTAATCGCGTAACAAACACAAAAAAAAACCATACCACCGAATTGAGAACCTCCTCCTTTTTTGAAGTCGGTTAAATAGAAAACGCACGTCACCTTTCGCCCGTTTTTTTATAAAAATCATGTGTTTTCCTGATTATATTTCTTTTATGCACAACTTCTCGTTTGCATTGACCCACAACTAACATTTTATTAGTCAAAGTTAAACCATTTGTTTGGATAAGACAATGAAGAAGCATTTATGAACGGCAAAATTATATGGTAAAAAGTTAGATAGTTCTGTACAGAAAAGAATTAGCCTATAAAATTAATAATCCCTTTTCTATGCATTGTATTGTCAATCACATCTTTGGAGTCAAAGAGATTCAAAAGACTATAGAGCGGGTATGTCAAGGAAATGTCATAGAAAAACTTTGATCCCATGTCTCAGTAACGCCATCTAGAATAATATATGAATATTGGAGCGGCAGCGGAGCGTACTAAAAAAAACTCATAGATTTGTATCCAGCAGGACACACTTTTTCAGACGAAAATTTTGTTCGTGATGTCCGGTCTATAGGTATTGAATGTCTTTGTTTGGAGCCATTGACTGTCTAAATTATTTCTTCTTATAATAGTGTTTCTCTCATTACCATAAACAAATATTTTAAGATTCTACTGCTTACCAGTATTTAAGTACAGTGTTATTCTCAATAGATTAAGCTCGCTAAAAATGTATACGAAAACACAATAATTTATGGACCACCGCAATAAAATGAAAATATCTTGTTAACTTCTTTAATAAAATATTTTAAAACTTCTTGCATGTAAAAAACGTCTTTTCATCTTGACTCTCGCTCGTCATTCTTTTTTCCTTCTTCCTTTTTCAAATTATTCAAATCCTTCCTCTTTATCCTTCCCACATTCATACTCTCTCATTCATCCATCACTTCGTTCATATTTACTACATTCCATCAAATAATCATGCATTCTAAATTACACAATTACATCCCACATTTATGTAGCACAAAACTACTAAGTCCTAGCCCTAGCATATCCATTTTGGAGACAGCTTCCAGTCAAATTGAATGCAGTTAATTACCTTGGAGAGAGTTATTGCTATTTGTCCTTCTCAACTTACGAGGTAACGCGACGAGGTAACCTCTTGGTTCCAGATTATTTGTAAAAAAATGTCCAAGATCTTCGAATAACTGAACAATTTCTTGGTTTGCGTTAAGTGGGGCGCAACAAGCAAAATTAAAAGAAAGCGAATACACCCAAATGTATTGATTTATTATTAAAACTTTATGCACTAGTAAAATACACTGTAGAAAGGCGGACTTAATGCCTTAAGCATTTTCTACCAGTCTACCTTAAGGTGATACAGAGACAGAACATGGTAGGCGCAAGAAGATAACAAAAACTATAAAGTGAAATCAATAATAATTTAGAATAAACACTTAGATACATACATATTATGTACAATCCAAATACAAACGACGTCAAGAAAAAAAAGGTATATTACTGGAGAAATACTAATCTGCTAACTGCCAAATTGTGTTTTACTTTTTACTTTCGCAAATACAAAGCAGTAACAGTTTCGTTTTTTACTGAACTACACTTTCAAAACATTCAGACTAAAAGGTTTTTTTTTACAAAACACCATTTACACCTAACGAACCTACATAATAACCTGAAAACCCTGAAAGCCTACACCGACACAATTCCCACCGTGAAGCCACAAATGGTTTTACAACGGGCAGAGACTATGGCGGCTCCATTATAAACTTGCTAATGTAAGGTCCTTAGGGCCGCCAGCGCCGACCAGGAGGACCAAATGAGGCCCGCCAAGTGCGAGTGAAGCAGATAGGGAAAGGGGTTTCACACAATAAATCATAGCTATTTATTTCTATAAATTACAATAATAATATTCCACAACTTTCGCACAATGGCATCTAGTCCCAAACTAAGCAGAGCTTGTGCTACGAGTACTAAACAACTGATAAACATACTTGTATATTTCTAAATACCACTAATTTTTAATTAGTACAAATAAACTTAAAGGGCTTATTCTAGACTGTCTTCTCATTATATTTGTAAAGTATCTATAAATAATATTCATAAACAGCAAAGTTATTAAGCTTTTGTTTATGTCCCAAAAAGTCACCCAATTTACGGAAATATTGTACAGGCTATTCATGACATAGTAGTATTCATTCATCGTCATTTCTCGCTCACGTTCGCGTGATCTCGCTCAAGCATGTCGCGCCTCCAACAACTGTTTTCGTTATTTAAGTTTAACTAAATAGTGGCATATTTAAAAAATTGAACTTCGTTTTTTTTACTTTTGATTACGCAAATATGATCAGTAACGGTACAGATGTAGCCCATTTTTTTTGTACTAATTAAAAAATAGGGGTGTATACATATTATAACATATAAATTACACAGAAATGAAGTCAGTGTTTCACTATCTGTCTACTCTGAGAAGAAATCAATACGAGTATGTCATTGTTCAAATAAATGTTTCTCAGTTGACATTGATGTTTGGATATGATAAAACTTTAGTGATGAAGCAAAATTTTGGGAAGTCGAACTCCTAGTATCGTTTCCTTTAAACGGACTGGCAAGTTGTTAGTTGTGGTTAGTTGTCCGAACTGCAATGCCGAAAGTCGTGAACTTGATTCCCACCCAAAACAATAAACAAAAGTTTGTACGATGAGCTGGATGTGTCTGGATGTAGTCTATTTAATCGATTTAATTTTTAATCGATCGCTTGATAATTTTTTGATTACAGTTGATTGGGCATCCCTAGTGACGTTTGGCATAGATAGCGGCTGGTGGATGTTATTAGTCGCTTGAAATACTATTAAATGTACAGACGCCAGCACATCAAGTTACCCCAATGTGTCAAATTTTCCCAATTGAATATGAACCTTATTTTGTTTGGCATAAAGTTGAAAAACGACCAAAGAAATTTGACACATTGGGGTAACTTGATGTGCTGACGTCTGTACATTTGGTATACAGCTAGACCGTGTTGCAGAAGTATTTGTAACTTTCATAGTAAAAAAGACAATCATTTATCGTACATTCCGATACTTTTTAATGCACAGGGTCATTTTGGTCATTGTCTTTTATAATTTTATTGATTGATTTTCAATGTTATCAATTTGTATTGTATACATTCAAGTTCTTCCATTTTATCAGACATCTTGCTGGGGAGTTTGTTCCCACTTCTTTTTTCCAGAAAAAACACTAGGAGTAGCTTCCTAAAGTGCTGATTAAAATCGTAATTAAAATAAATGTTTTTTTTTTTTACTATTATTATTATAGGTTTAACACTAGTTAGTACCAAAAAACTGAGTTTTTGGGAAACTATCTTATTTATTTATTAAAACTTTATGCACTAGTAAAAGTCGCTGTACAAAGGCGGACCTAATGCCTTAGGCATTTTCTACCAGTCTACCTTAAAGTGATGCAGTCGATCTTATGTAATGTTGGCGTTCAAAAAGCGTTAATTCCCAGCCCGATTTAAATAACTAAAATTTGATTTAATTTCAAAAAGTCCTTGCAAAATCAAATCCAAAATTTCCCTATAAATTTCATCTAATTCCAGACTCCTTCAGCAAATAATTGAAAAACGAAACTAGAGACAAAATCCCTTACTACACTAAATACATACCAAGTTGGTCCTTTGGGATCTAAATTGGTCTTTTGAACCCCGGAGTCCCGATTGAGTCAACCCTAATCTACTGAGATGTTATAACTATGTTAGCGACTTGAGTAATTTGAATTCGGTCGTGTTAGGCTGCGGTCAGACATGACAAGCATTTAGTTGGTTGTAATCTACTTGTCATTATGTGGTTGGATGTTTCAGAATATAACTTGAACAGGAGTCTTTTGGCGCGTGGTCGAACTATCGTCGCCATCTTGGTTTTTAAAAACAATTTGACAAAGGTATTCACGCGTGTTTCATCAATAGCAATCAAGCTCCGAAAGATCCTTCCAAACTCTCAAAGATCTACAAATGACAGCCAGGATCAATGGCTTAACGTTTTTTCCAAGGTTTCGATTTGTGAAGGATTATCACCCATCGACGGACCGACCTTAGCCAGGGTAGACTAACTTTCTACACACCTGTACGGCTGCCACGAGCTAAACAAAAAAATTACAAAAGAAGCACCTATTATTAATTATTATTACTCAAGAGAAAACGCGCTACGAATGCGAAAGATCATCTACGGACCGTGCTACGGCGTAGCGCATAGCATGCTACGGCGTAGCTCGTCGTGTGCTACAACCGCGTAGCCTTAAACTGTAACATCTATTATTTTGTTTTGAACTCAAACAATTTGTCCCTGATTCAATGCTGATTCCGCAAAAGATTCAATATTTTTCTAAGACGCCAAACTTAAATGGCAGTGGGCGCAAAATTACTTGCAGACAGGAAACCCGATAAGTTTGAAAGGTTTTGGAGTTGCGACGCGCACCGGAAGACTGAGCATAGAATATACTGATAACTTGGTAAGAAACTAATCCGGTGATGTGAGGAGAGGAACATCTTTCAGCTGAAATAACAATAATGAAAGCATTTGTTTGACTGCCTCGTCTGCTATTGGTAACAAGCGCTACTGCTAAAAATGAGGCCCTGGGCCGAGCAAATGATATTGTGTTTTTTTTTCTGGAATTTCTCAGAAGCAGCCTGAAGTCTGGGCTCGTGCCTAAATGATGGCAATAGGCTCGCCCCCAATACTGTAACAATGATGGTGTACTGTAAGTGAACCTACTGGTCCTTTCAGGGAATACAGTCGTGATTTTACTTTATGTAATGAAGTTTATATACCCATAAATTACTTGTAGTGAAAATCACCAACAATGTATCATTGCCCTAAACGCCACCGGATGACCAATATCCGCCCTATTTTGACCCCAAACTAATTGGATGGGCACACTTATTACACGAAAAGCTCAAAATATCCCCTCTAAATGGCGGTGGTATGGCAACACTGAAACCACTTACAAGCGGTTAGTTCGTGCGAAAGTTGTTGAACGAAAAAGTTTTATTGGATACCGACAAACATAAGCCGTAAGTTAACTTTTGAGTGGTTTAATTACAGGGCGGTTTTATTTAGACCAGTAATTACTTTCTACGTGCCCATGTACATAAATGTTTGAAAAAATAGAGAGCTTCATAGTAATAATAATGATAATCATTTATTTGCAGACATTGAAGTCTATAGAATTATATGAGTAAAATAACATAATCAAAATACAATACACCTCTTAGTCATTTGTTTGTTTGTCATTAAATTGATCATATAGCAATGATAAATGTAAATGTCGTGTAGAAACAGTCGGCACGGGCGTCGGCGAACATCCCCGATGCGGGGCAGCCCCAACAGCACCCTGAACGCATTATTATACTGAACGCGGATAGCGTTGTACTACTTTAAAATGTACAGTGGGCGTTTTAGGGGACTCTATTTTTGTATTTTTGATAAGTGATAAATGATAATTATTTCCGTAAATAGATTTATACAAATATTTTAACATATAATTTTTTAATTAGAAGGTGAGGTCCGTATTTCACTATGTGACTACTCTGAGAAGAAACACCGAAAGGAACTCAGAGGTCAGTACCGTCTCTTTTAAGGTCCAGACATTATCTTGGTCAGGTCTTGGTTTACCTATGAACCATGCAGATTTGTGTCTGATACCTAATGGTCTTTTGAGGAAAGAACCACACAGATATGACTGGACCAGATCATTCAGAGGTGTTGCACTTCGCAGCACGACCATAAAGCACCCAATACAACTTTTGATGGTAACAAAATCCTTTTAACCCGCACTACCTCATACCACCAATCAGCTCTCAACTATCCCAGACACAGACGTTTATCTTTATTGACGTTCAAAAAGTGCTGACTTTCAGCGTAATTTAAATAAATGACTCTTGATTATGATTTCTCTGCGTATTTTTTTACTGTATTATATTTTTAACGTATAAAAACTGCTGATACTCAGCCTAATTTGAATTGATGACTTTTGATTTTGATTTCTATCATAGAATAGAATACTCTTAATTGTACACCATAAAACTAACAAATTATAACTTTAAGGGGTACATAGGTTGTTACAATGGGCGGCCTTATTGCTAAAAGCAATCTCTTACAGACAACCTTTGGATGTACAGACGCCAGCACTTCAAGTTACCCCAATGTGTCAAATTTTCCCAATTGAATATGTACCTTATTCTGTTTGACATAAAGTTGAAAAACGATCAAAGAAATTTGACACATTGGGGTAACTTGACGTGCTGACGTCTGTACTTGATAAGGGAGGAGAAAAGATGAGTAGGCAGTTTGTGGTGTACTATTTACATAAATATATAACATACATTACTTTCTCAATAGATATATAAAATAAGCATAAATAAGAAAAAAGAAAGTCAAAAACAATAAAATAAATACAATACATAAATACTAATCATTTAAAGAGTAACGGACTGTTTTACGACGTGATAGGGGAGAGGTAATAATTTTCAAGCATATTTTTAAACGATGATAATGTTTGAGCTACCATTATTACTTTTCACAAGTCTCCATTCTCGAAATTTCCTATCGATAACACAATCCACTATGAAAAACTATCTGAAAATGTGTGATTTCCAAGAATACGATCGACTTGTACTGAAGGTGACCTCGCCAAGGTAACCATAGACAATATTCTATTAAGTATTGACTTTCTTTGCAGAGCTAAGGCGTGACTGGACGAAATTATGGGCGAAGCCAGGGAGGCGCCTAGTTATAAATCTATTATATTAATTCATTTAGGACTTGCTTAATGGTGTCTAGATAAGCACTATCTGGTACAATATTGAAGCGATTTTGAATTTAATGACCTATTAGAAATAGATAGAAAATGTTGAAAAAAAACTATTTACGGCTCAGTGCAAAAACTTATAGTTTAAGTAACTAGCAGTACCTAACTATGGTCTGGTGGTAAGACCCTTTTCTTCTCAATAAAATTGTTCGCGTGTGCCAAGTTTTAAACTATTAAATCTGACTGGCCTGTTGGTCTAGTAGTTAGTGACCCTGACTGCTATGCCGGAGGTCGTGGGTTCGATTCCCACCCAGGACAAATATTTGTGTGTTGTGCATGATAATTTGTTCTGTGTCTGGGTGTAATTTATCTATAATATGTATGTATTTAGAAATACATAAGTATGTTTATCAGCTGTTTAGTACCCATAACACAAGATCTCAAGCTTAGCTTGGGACTAAATGGCGTTGTGTGAAAAGTTGTGGAATATTTATTTGGAATATTAAGTCTTTTTCTTTTCTATTGAGACGACAGATCCGAATGAAAGATTATATATAACATAACATAACGATCTCAGTTTCTGTGGGTGACAGTCACTGATACGGTTGGTTTGTATGGCAAGCGTTGGCAATGCCGTCTCCAGCAGAAGCCGCTGAGGCGGCTACGTGAACTGTTAGTTCATGTATGTCCGAAAACCTCAAATGCACTGACAAATTTCCATTTGAGGGGTTTCGAATTATTGAAATAAATAAATAAATGAAAAAGGGAGTTCGGGGGGGGGTTTACTACAGGTACATTTCTACCTAACCCTTCGGGGATTACAGAGTGATGTTATGTTATGTTATTATAAAAATCTGGTGTCACAATGTTTGTAACAAAACTTCTCGAAAACGGCTTGATCGATTCTAATGGAATTTTGTGTGTATATTCAGTAGTTTTATAAAATTTAATTAACATCTATCATGGTAGAAATATTTATACCTTAGATAAACTTTAAAATACTTAACTTAAAAATACGTAAGATTATTTCCAGAAGAATATTAACCGTGTTGAACTTCTGCCGATGCCAAAAAATCCTCGTTTTACAACCTCATACACAGCAAACAAACCATACAATAAAAATATAGTACCTACTGAATCAAATGATTTCTACTGAAATGACTGTACACCTACACTTAGATAGACTAGGTAAGTTATCCCTGTTAAAATTAAGCTCTGAACTTAGATTAAGCAACCGCAGACAATCAAGATTTACGTATGAACTTAAGAACAATGTTAGTTACTTAACAACCCTGCAGGTGGAGCGTGCAGTAACTTATGTAACGTTTCACCGCAGTATTAGGAAAAACCGTCCGCTTTGAATTTTAAGTATGTTTGTGTTGTTTACGTAAAGTTTATTTTTCTAGTCTAAAGTGAGCGATGAAAGTGCATTTTTGCTAAAAGCCGGTGGAAAAGCTGCGATACTTAGATACTAAACCTTTTAAGAAAACATGGATGGTATTAGATAGAATCCTACAATATATTATTTTATTACATAGAATTTAAAATACAGAAAACACAATAAAACTAATTCAAATAATATTAAATATGTACACTTAAACTAACTACAAATAAAATAGTAAAAATCGGAACACTCAGGTGTCAAAGTACTCCTCCCCATCGCTGTCATCTGGAAACGTGCCCAGAAGACTGGCAGCATCCTACTAATATTATAAACGCAAAAGTTTGTGAGGATGGATGGATGGATGAATGTTTGTTACTCTTTCACGTAAAAACTACTGAATGGATTTTAATAAAATTTGGTATGGAGTTAGCTGACACCCTGGATTAACACATAGGCACTTTTTATCCCTGTATTCCCACGGGAACGGTTCCTACGCGGGTGAAACCGCGGGACGTCTGCTAGTAGAATATAATAAGGTTATTGGCTGACTAATAACAGCTGCACGAGTAGGCTTTAAGGTTACGTTACATTTACCGCGGTCAGTCCGTAGATGTATGAGTATCATAATGGCCTGTACCTCTACCATGAGTTTACACCGTCAAAACTCGCTAGCGTCTCCGTAAATTATTTGTATGAAATATTGTACAGCGCCCCTAGCGGTCACATATAGAATTAAAATTCGTACCATGAGCACTATAGATTTCGATAGGTTAAAAACCTAACGTAATCTATTCGATAGTCACTAACGTTTTACAGCTGTCACCATACAAAACGGTACCACGAGTCACTAATTTCACTGACGCTATCGAATAATACGCTTACGATAGTAGTTACGTAGCTCACTAGCATTTTGACGTGTGAAACATATGTTTACATTAAAATCATATACGTTTTTGAGTATAAAACAAGTAATAACATTCAAAATAATGTCTGCAAGGGCTTATTTAGCATGTAATATGTTAGTGGCCGCTGAATTCGAAGACCAACGACGTGAACAACGTGAATTTCAAGCGAAAATGAGAATTCATATTGGACACCAAATGGAAAATATAAGTGAAATAAAGTTTACTTAACTTTACAGGCTCTATAAAGAATCATTTGAATACTTTTTATCCCGGTAGTAAGATCCCATGGGACAATCATCAAACTTCACTAAACGTATGATTATCAATCCATACAATACATTGAATAGAAAGTTGAAACATACTTTTCCATGAACTCCACCAACAATTGAAACTGTGAGACACTGTGACACTGTGTTCCTCATTATATTAAATAATCTTTTAAACTTATAAACAACACCGCGCAGCTCTGTGACTCAAGTACACAACACACAACGTAAACAAACGGTCGGTTTATTTGTGATATTGACTGTCGTCTCATTTTTAGCATAGCGATAACAGACATTTTGAGCTTTTAAGAGCCGTTCTCTCTTCTTATTCGTGGGAAAGAAAGAAACAAAACATAAGTAATGAAGCATAGACGAAAGTATTCTAAAGATTAGAGTGAAGTTATCTAGACGACACGATCTATCGAGCTTACCTTAGCGCCTGCGTAAGACTACGTAAATCTCATGGTGCAAGCATTATCGAAATCTATTCGATCCACGTTAGCACGCTAGCGATTTCAACGCTAACGAGTAATTTTTAGGTGGCAACTCATGGTAGAGGTACTGCTGTACCTCGGCAAGCAAGTTAAACCGTTAGTTCCACCTGTCATTTGTAGATCTCCGACATGCGTTGCAAGCCCGAGAGCTTAAGCAGAGGTGTAGTAGGTAGGTAGGCCCGCATTTCTTTTATCTATAATATGTATGTATTTAGAAATATATAAGTATGTTTATAAGGTTTATCAGCTGTTAAGTATCCATAACACAAGCTCTGCTTGGCTGGGGACTAGATGGCGTTGTGTGAAAGTCGTAGAATATTTTGTTTATTTATTTATTTCGCCGGTTATGTTTAAGTCCCATGTACTAGGGGCGAGTCTATTGCTCAAAATCGTGTCCGGCAGCGAGACGCGCAGACAATAGTGTTGCAGAAATATTCTGGAAGAGGCTGGCAAGAGGACGTGGAGTGAATAGGAGCGATACGGAGTGACCTAGGGAACGAATCCGGTACCTCGTGCGCAGTACTTGCAACCAACAAGACAATCCAATCAGCATTCACGTATTTTCATACTATTAACACACACAGTCATAACACATAGGCTTTTAACGTCAACTGTCGATAATAATACTATCTGTGGTCGACTAATGGCCACTAAATAACATAACCACACTATACAGCTTGATTTATTTTATAATTTAGCTTTCTATAGGCGAGGCGCGGTCGCTGAAGCACACTCCAGTGCTTTGCAAACGAGAAATATTATATGTACAACGAATTATATGATAGGTTTATTTATATTAACTAAATGTGGGCCGTGATTTTGTTTTGCATTTTTTTATTTTTAACTTACTGTAAGTATGACTCGCTCAGGAGGTTTCGAAAAGAAAAATACTTTCTTTCTTATAAAATAAAACTATACAGCATGCCGAAGTCAAATAATTAATTTCAATTAGACCATTTAGAAGGCAGTTTTAAATGTCAAACTTACACGTTTATTTTTTTATGGGTCTACTCTTGACCTCAAACTTGTCCTGCGGTCAGAGATGAGGTCGACGATGGAACGAGCTTACCCAAAAGAAGCCTATTAACTCGCGACATAAACAGATTGGGATCATATGAACTCGGGAACACTGATGAAGGCAGGGAATTCCACTCCTTAGCTGTGCGCATAATGAAGGAACAGGCAAAGCGCTTCATGCGAATGTGTGGAACATCTACAAGGAAAAACAGACTTCAAACGGAGTATGCGGTTAACGGAGTTAAATAACATATAATGATTCTAATGGCCCCTTCCAAAAGATAGTTTCGTATGGAGAATAAAGGGCAAGGGACTCCATACATGAATAGCATAATCACCTAAGAAACAGGCTATGTTAACGGAAGTATTAACAAAGTGACAGTTTGTAGAAGAATTTCTGCCGTTTATTGTAAGTAGAAATTATTTATTTATTAAAGCTGCACAAGTTAAAAGAACTGTACAACGACGGACTTAATGCCTTAGGCATTTTCTACCAGTCTACTGTAAGGTGGTGAAGAAATGGAACAAGGTAGGTGCAACAGAGTAAAAAAAATGACAAAAAAGTGACACACAAAAAAATAAATACGAGAAATACATACATACTTAAAACAAAATAAATACTTACATAGTCTAGATAAAAATAAGTTCAATCACCAACAATCAACTCTGCGATGAATCTGCCAACATCTTATGCATATGTGCACGAACTTTAATTTTAACACGTTGACTGCCAATTACCAGATACAATAGAAATTTAATTGTTCGCGGTCAACGTGTGACCGACGTGGCGTTCAAAGACTTAAATGTGAACCGACTGGTTGCCATCCTGATGTTCAGAGGGTAATTATGATCGACATCGACATTGTGGGCTCTAACTTGTCGACTGAAGAATCAACTCCATACTTAGTCTTTTAAAATAAATATAAACCTTTTTTAAAACAGTAAGTAAGTATGGTGTTTCTTTCCCATTCTTCTCTATACAAAACTACCTTATGGAACAACAAGAATAATTTTCTTATGTGTCAAGTCTTACGTTCAAAAAGTGTCTTTTAATGGTCTTATAGATGATTTTTTACCTGGAGTCCTAAAATATAGGGATGCCTTAGTTTAGGCTCCAGTCCACTCCATTTAATTAATAATGTCTGTACTGTTTTCAATTAGTGTGAAAAATAAATGAATTTTTACTTTTTACTTTGATACACTTCTTCGCTTTGCTCTTGAAATTGTCATGCTCAAGACGGACGAAATTTTTCTACAATCTATCTTTATGTGCTTCCTTGTTATGTAAATATATGTATCTATCATCAAATAAAAGCACCCTCTCATAACGCTAAGCCAGTTGCGTACCATTTGGCATAATAACATCAGTTCTAACGATCACATGACCTAATTTCATTTGATATAATTTTAATTTAGTGTAACCATGAAATGATTTAATGAATTATTGATATAATTTCTGCTTTCCTAATTTTATATGGTTTAATAAACATTTTCTATAATGCACATTTGAACTAATATTCAGTTACTATAATATCAAGTTAGTATAATATTCAAATTCTATACTAACGTATAATATAATTTTTACCTCATATATAACTGCGTCAGATCCCCTCGATGGTTGGTGAATCAAGAAAGTTAGGTTAGTTGAGAACCATGAACATTAGCGCGCGGAGGCGAGAGGGAGCGAAGCGAGCGTACCGCGGCAGCGGCCGCCAAGCGCCAGATCCCTTCTATTGTTGGTGAATCATTTGGGTCAGAAGAGATTATAACAGTATAATGTTTTCTGATATTTACTTATTCACTACAGAATTTGAGCAGAAAATGAGTAAATATGAAAATTAGGTCAACTGAACGTTATATAAAAAGAGGATTAAGTATACTTCTTTAAAATTATATGAGATGAACGTTCTAAATGTTATGAGAGCAAAAGAAGTTTATATGAAATGTTATATTAGATCACATGAAGTTAGGTTATTTGTTTTTATAGCATATGGAAATTATATTTTCATGACAAGTGAACGTTATTTCAAGTGATAATATATTATCTGTTATTATGGCATATATTACACACCCCGATAAACCTTGTGTTTTAATAACATTAATCTACAAACATACACAACAATATCGGGCGGTAAATGTACACAAAACCCCTTAACAAGTTCAAACATTACATCGACGAGCCGTAAATAAGCCTCAAACATTATTTTGGTTAATTTCACGTCGGAAAAGGGAAAATAAAATTGTCCACGGAAAGTAAAAAGTTTTACCAAAGTTAACATAATCAAAAGCGAAGTTACGGTTTTGGGAACAGGGGTACTCCTCTTATTACGAAGAAGTTATGTTTATGACCGAAAACGTAAATAAGGTTGATATTAGGCAGCTGTGTTGCTATTGAATTAGGATCAGCGTAATTTTGGAACGCGAACGCAATGAGTTTTACAGTTAGATTGTTTAATTTATACGTGGAGCTTGATTATTTTAGTAACAGGTTCTACATATTTCATGTTTATATAAGAGTGGTATTTTCTGTCAAACTTCGGATTTGACTGGCCTGTTGGTCTAGTAGTTAGTGACCTGACTGCTATGCCGGGGGTCGTGGTTTCGATTCCCACCCAGGACAAATGTTTGTGCGTGGTGCACGATAATTAGTTGTGTCTGGGTGTAATTTATCTAGGTATAATATGTATGTATTTAGAAATATTTATGTATGTTTATCAGTTGTTTAGTACCCATTTTTTTTTTTTTTAGGGGTGGAAAATCCTCATGGATGTCCCCCGCCCGGGGAGGCGGAGGGATCTGTCAGACTCTTACTGACTAAAAACCACCCCGTGTTCCTTCTCACACCTGCGCCGGGGGTCACGGGAACAGAAGATACTTCCGCGACCCCCGACTGGTGCCGGCCCCGCGGGCCTCGCCAGGTCAGCGAGGGGAGTGAGGTGTTAGACTCCCCTCGCGACGTCTAAGAGGGGCGCGCGTGAACACGACGCGCCGCCACCTCGGGTCCATGTACGTGGGGGCGGTGGACATCCCCGCGTCCGTCGCCCTGCACCCATTTAGGGGGGCTGGAAGACGGCGTTGTCCGCCCTCCGCCTGCGCCCGGTGCGTCTGCTACGGGCCGGGTGAGTGGAAGTGATCACCCTCTCCCTTTCCGCAGCCTCCTTCTGCGAGATGACCGTTTCGCAGAAGGACACCACCGCGTCCCAGGACTCGACGCTGCCGACCATCCTATCGACCACGGCCGGCAGCGACAAGTCACTGCCTACTCCAGAGACGAGGGCACGGCGCGGCTCCTCCCAAGCGGCACACTCTGCCAGCGTATGCCGCGCCGTGTAGTTGTTTAGTACCCATAACACAAGCTCTCAAGCTTAGCTTGGAACTAAATGGCGTTGTGTGAATAGTTGTGGAATATTTATTTATTTAAATGTTATAATGAAACTGACTAGAACAACTTGCCTGCTGCCGTCTTTCCGTTGATAATTTAGGTGTCTTCAAGGCAACACTGAATAGGCTCTTAATAAACTAGTGCGCTTCATCACCATTGATTGCATCACTGCTTACCATCAGGAGGAATCAAAGTCAGTAACTAGTTTATACCATACCATTAAAAAATAACTTCAGTTTCGGAAGTCGGTGGCCAATAATGAACGAAACAAAACCACCAAAGC
Source organism: Euplexia lucipara (assembly GCA_921972225.1). NCBI lineage: Eukaryota > Metazoa > Arthropoda > Insecta > Lepidoptera > Noctuidae > Euplexia > Euplexia lucipara. Next base: position 3,305,413 of record OV179161.1, on the reverse strand, counting down.
CACAGACTTTATACGCAAATATAGTCTTTCAAAACTTGAAAGAATCATTGAAATTGGTTGACAATTGCTAAAGATCTAAAGCTATCTAAACATGAATCTGTACATCTCTCTGGGGCCCCTTTTAAATTGAAAGGCGTCATGTTATGTTATGGAAATTCAAAAACTCAGCATAGAAATCTGACTATAGCAATCGCGAACAATTTGCTGTTATGCGTTAAAGAGTTCCGTTGCCTGTCTTCTTCATCAGTTTTTTTTCACCAAATGATACTTTCTAAATGAAAATGCTTGATTTGTTACGATTTTTTTTAAAATCGGTGCGTTGTACCTATGTTTCATGAGGAGTTCCCTCAATTCCTCGAGGATCCCTCATCAGATACGAGTTTTGATACAAATGGGACCAATCTGTTAATATACCCTATCAAATAAAAAAAGAACTTTGAAAATCGGTCCATAAATGACGGAGTACTGAAGTAACAAACCCTAAAAAAAACAACCGTATTGAGAACGTCTTCCTTTTTTTAAAGTCGGTTAAAAATACCAGCGTATTACCTGTCCAACTACAAGAAAGGGGCCCCTTCTCAAACAGAAAAGGCAACGCGCATTGAACACCACGCTTGCTCAACGAGAGCTGCCCCCCTAGCCAAGTTACAAACGATTCGTATCTACTCTCTTTCTACAATCGAGAACGCCTCAAATCCCTTTGTTTTGACCACGTGACTTATCACCTTTCGCTAAGTAAGTAAGTTCTCGATTGTAGAAAGAGAATAGATACGAATCGTTTGTAACTTGGCTAGGGGGGCTGGACTTTTGAGACTCCTACCTATAATATAAGTGATTGTTACACTTTACTCTGATTTGTTACTTATATTTAAATTGCTTGTTGTTCATCTTAATAAATAAATAAATAAACAAAAACGATACTTGACTTGACTGGCCTGTTGGTCTAGTAGTTAGTGACCCTGACTGCTATGCCGGAGGTTGTGGGCTCGATTCCCACCCAGGACAAATGTTTGTGTGATGAGCACGATCATTTAATCTGTGTCTGGGTGTAATTTATCTATAATATGTATGTATTTAGAAATATATAAGTATGTTTATCAGCTATTTAGTACCCATAACACAAGCTTTCAAGCTTAACTTGGGACTAAATGGCGTTGTGTGAAAAGTTGTGGAATATTTTATTTATGCCACACAGTTAAACAGGTTGCCAGACTTAAGGGTTTCTGTTTATCCGTAACTAGATACTATTACAGATCCACAGATAACAGCTGAGACTATAATCTTAAGGTGATTTTCAAGGGAGCCTTGTTTTGTATCAAAATGGTCACCCATCTGCGGACTGAACTCGCAAAGAGTAGCTCAACCTTAATGCCGTTGGACAAATCGTGAAACAATTGAAGGAATAAAAATAACAGCTTCGAGCGCATCGATTGCATTAATTATAAAAAGTCACGTGATTTAAGAGACTCATTGCCGTGTCTTTAACAACTTAAGCTTCGTTCATTATCCGTAATAATCGTAGAAAAAGAAGTCTTTTATGATGCAATAGACACGAACAACAAATTAGTCGGCCATTTATGTTGGTATTTTAATCACTCTAGTTTATGAATCGTGATTAAAAAAGTATAGAAAAGCAATCACTAAGTGATTAAAATAATGATACTTAAATTGTACCAGCCTGTTACTATCTCACTGCAAGAAAAAAACCTCTTCTGACACAAGAAAGGCACGAGCATTGATCACAAAGCTTACTCAAGGTGGATTGGCGATTTAAAACCCATATTTACCATAACTTTAGAGGTTTCCTCACGATGTTTTCCTTCACGAATATCAATAATATACATATTCTTAATTACTTTCTAAGTTTATCTTACATGTAAGATAAACTTAGAAAGTAATTAAGAATTGTAAAAGTCACACTGGTACCCGAAAGGTACTTCTCCATATGAGTCTACTTTTTTAAAGTGGCGACTAGAATCATTTTTATACGTAACTTAAGTTTGACGTTCAAAAGTACATTTTAATGGCCTAATTATAAAAAAAAATAAAAATAATAAAATAAAATGTATTGTGTCAAATAATTGGTTTACAATTGTTGTGTTCGGAATCTTCTTTTGGACAAATAATGTCTGTAGTAGAAGACTCCGCTGCTCCCTATTTCGTATAGCGTGATAATTAAAACAATATTTTTAAAAAGTAAAAGTTTAGTTTAGAATACTTAACAAGAATAATAAATTAAAAAATTAAAAAGAGAGTACTTATACTTAATTGAAATAAATGGTTTGACTTTGTCTTTGATACTTACTCTTTAAACACAGGTAGTCTTTAAAACATGGTCTGCTATTGCGATTGCCTCGTTTATGTAGTGCCGCTGGAATGTATGCGGTATCCCACACTGATAGGTTTCATACCATCATCGTAATAAAACGGCCTTGCTCCTGAGCAGAATAAAAGGCAATCACAAAAGCATCCTGAAGGCTGTGGCGGCCGATACTTCATCTACATTTATAAGCCAATTTGTGAGAAGATATATACCCTAGTTCGAGTTCTTTGTTCTGGTATCAACCGGAACAAGGAACCTGGTCAAGGGCGGTCTTCTCATTACTTAATCTTTAGTTAAGTTACTAACAATAGTTTTTAGGTTTTGTAAACCTGTTACTAAAAATTTTATGGATCCTGTAGTTGTCCGTAATAAAATGATTTTATTTTATTTATTAAAGTAGGTAGCAGAAAAGAAATAATGTAGAATATCAAGCGAGTAGTTGCATTATATAATATTGTGTATTATCTGACATAAGCTTAGCTGATTAAAGTTTGAAATGGCCAATCCGCCTTGAGCAAGCGTGGTGATCAATGCTCAAGCCTTCTCTGTATGAGAAGAGGCCTTTGCCCTGCAGTGGGACAGTAACAGGCTGGTATTATTATTTATTTATTATTTTTATCTAACATGTTATCGTGGTAAGTACGGCGCCATAAAATTAAATGGCAGTACGACGTGGTACCATCCTTACGCAAAATGGGTTAGCACTATGTTTATACACAAACATACTATTGTATTATGGCGGATTAATATGTCCTGCAGTAGTAACACTGTAATGTCTCCACATTTTCAATAAATAAGGATATTCAGGTATTTACTTTAATGAAAGCTTATCAAAACAAATCCAAACTTAGAAGGAGTTTCTTAAAATTCCTAATAAGGGAAGGTTCATATCTGACGGAACATGCGTCGCGTATTATCGGTCGCGTAACGCCAGAACAGACAAATGTATAGAAAAACACATGACGGTTCACACTCAACCGATGATACGTTAGTGCTTCGAGGTACATTGTCGCAAACGCTCGGCGCATGTTCCGTCAGATATGAACCTTCCCTAAGAACCCTCAGTCAATGAATAATACAAAATAATTGTTCAATTTCAATTATACTTGTCATTATCCTGTTAATTATAAATCGAAAATGTTGTGAAGTTAGAGGTACCTTATTCCGGAATAATTTTCCGTCAAGGAAACTTTATTATTTTATGGTTTTGCCTTTTAAAGACCCTCGTGGTCACCTATACATTTTAATTAATTTAATTTGTCTTTCATATTTCATGTTAAATCAATTGCATGGTTGGTAAAGGTAAATTTGTTTATTTTATGTTTAAGTAAATAAATCCGTCAAAAGTTATGAGGTGAATTACAGTTTTGTACAGTGATCTATATTATTAATATTATAAAAAGGTAAAATTTGTTTGTTTGTAAGATTGTATGTAGGGGGTAATCTTCGAAACTGATGATCTAATTTTAAAAATTATTTATTTATTGCACTGGTGGAAAGCTACACTATTCCCAGATGACATAGGCTACTTTTTATTCCTGTAATCCTACGAGAACAGAAACTACGCGGGTGAAACCGCGTGTCGTCTGCTAGTCTCGTCGCTATATTTTCCTTGAGATTGATCGACCTTTAAAGTAAATGCAATCCCATTGAAATTGGTGTTAATTTAATACCAACCTATAAGAATAGAATGAATGTCAATACATTTTCATTCATCCCAGAATTAGGAGTCGGAAGTATTTCCCTTTGAATTCATTCAATTCCACCGAAGGGAAAAGGTTGCCAATATTTTAAATGTCAAAGATATTCTCGTCTTAACTTAGTTATTATTCTTTTATTGTGTGGTAGGTAAGTGAATAACCACACCGATGACTGATGGGGTCGAAAGGTTCTCGAGTGGAGGCCACGTATGGGCAAGCGCAGCGTAGGACGTCCACCCACAAGGTGGACAGACGACCTCATTAAGGCCGCGGGAACGCGCTGGATGCGAGCCGCTCCCAACAGGTCTTATTGGAGATCTATAGGGGAGGCCTATGTCCAGCAGTGGACTTCATATGGCTGAAATGATGATGATGATGATGATGATGAAGTGACTGACCTGGTGTTAGAGTTTTTATGCTGGCCATGCTCCTCTGACTTGGCTTCATAAACCGTCGAGAAATATCTGTCAGATAGTTTCCTCGCAATAATTTCCGTCACCGTTCTTAAAGCAAACTATGATTTTATAAATACGCTCATGACTCCGAAAGATTAGAGGTTCGTTCCATGGGTTCGCAATCGAATACCTAATTTGGACGAAATTGTTAACTTCACAAGAAGGAAAAGTCCAGTGTTACAGCTGACCATGAGGTTCAAGTTTTGATTCCTGGGCCGCTTATAGTGTTCAGATTATCTATTCGGAATTTCTTATTAACAACGGCAAAATAATAACAGCTGTGTTAAAGAGTAGAATTTGTAATATGGCTGAAAATGAAATACACTTGACAGTTGACAAGCAGCTGATTCCATATACGCCATTTTCTTTCTATTGTCGCCTTATCGATTACGATAATAGAAATAGAATTTGTAATATGGCTAAACCTGCTGGATTTGTCACATCATCATCATGGATTAATTGTCGAATCGAAGACTCGCCCCGTTTAGGACATAGGACTTAGATAAAACTGGTGAAATGTGTGTGTACTATACGAATCAAATCAAAACAAAAGTCATTTATTCAAATTAGGCTCAGGATCAGCACTTTTTGAACGTCGAAATTACATAAGACATTCCCCCAAAGAGCCCACCCTTCGCCACTTCCTAGTGTTTTTGCTGGGAAGAAGAAGTGGCGGAACAAACTCCCCAGCAACACACCTGTCTGATAAGTTAGAAGAACTTGAATTTATACTGTACAATTAGTTTTAAATATAAAATAAGTTATTCACTACATGTTAGCTAGCACACTCAATATACAGAAAACCAGTAATATATAGCTACCGACATTAATACCAACTTAACTCAAGCAAAAGCAACTGACTAATAAGAAGCCTCCAGGTATAAAGGGTGTGCCGGCTTACATATTATGCAGAGTTGGATTAAATCCATAGATCTGCAAGACAATGTAACAAAATGATAAACTAGGACTATCGAAGTTAAATAAAACAAATAGTTAAAGCAACAGCAAAACCAAGGTCCGCAAGACGACCACGTAAGCATCTGTGCCTAGCCTGTCGGGTAATACAAGCGTAATGTTACGAAAGTAAAAGGCAATTTAGTTCATAAATCACTTAATATTCACGCTTTTTTCGTTCTCAAAAATTCTCGATAGCTTTGAGAACGATCGCAACATTAAGACCTATGCTGACACAGTTAATTCGGCAGCTATCGCAAAAACGACTTTAAAAGAATGTAGATTCGGTTCACAATTACGTGGCCTTCTTTTTTTCAGGGATGACTTTCCAAGATATGATTTATATACTTAGGCTTAAAAAAGGGTTTGAGATAACAAAAACGTTATTTTTCTAATTCAGTTGTAATGTAAGATAGCATTATCATTTACTTAGAGTCCGGCGAACTGTTAAGTCATATGTGTCGAGTTCTGCATTTAATGAATTGTCAAATGATCACCCATCCCCGGACTGACCGGCAGAAGTCTTTTTCTTAAGCTATTGCATAGCTTCTATCGCGGGCCTTGAGCGCGGGGACCGAATCCAGAAATTCCGTAACAAAAAAACCTCACGCTCCCCACTCCGACGGGCAAAGAGGTGTGGCTTGAAGGCCGTGCATCGTCTAACATCGTTTCAGTTCGGCAGTCTTCGACACGGCGTTGTGTGCGATTAGACGTATTGTATAGACGTATTGGATAGTGGGGAGGGGGAGGGGGAGGGGGGAGGGGGAGATTGTGAGAGGGGATGGAGGGTGAGATTGTGAGAGGGGACGGAGGGGCAGGGGAGGGATGTGGAGGGAAGAGGCAGGGGAAAGTGAGGGAGGGGTGAGAGGAGGGGCGGGGCCGGTATGGGGGAGAGGGAGGGAGGGGGAGAGAGGGAGGGGAGGAATGGGGAGGGGGAGAGGAGAGGAGTTGATAAAAATGCTCACCGTTTAAACGACATGCAAAATTAAATTTAGTACTAACATAATCATAATCATTTTAAAAACACAGTAATTATTCTTTATATTAATTTTAGACATTAGTTTAGTTATTATTTCACACATTATTACATACACAACCTTTATAATGATATGAATAAAATTTAAGAAATACCTATTACAAAAGATTAAATTTAATTCATGTCATGATGCCAAATATTCTGAAACCGAATAAAAACATTTGTCAATAAGCCACCTTTTTAATTTGAATCTGAATTGAGTAAGTGGCAGTGCTCTTATATGCCTGGGCAATTTATTAAAAATTATGATAGTCATACAGCTGTAATTTTTTTTACACAATGCTGTAGAAGTACCAGGCAGGACCAATTTACTGGGGTCTCGTGATGGGTACCTTTTACCTTCACTCACGCTCTATACTACGATACTTCCACAATCCCCAAAGAGTGATCCAAGTCGAGCTTAACCTTAGATCGACCTGTGCGGCAGTTGTAATTTAAACACAAGCCATTCTTTAATCCTATCATCATCAATTTTGCTTCCTGTCATATCGTTCAACACATATCCAATACGCCATATGTACAGTAATTAATCAATAGCTTTGGGCCCCATTGTCTTTTGTATCAACAAATACACACCTGGGAACAACATTGTAACGGAAACATGACAAAGGACGCATTAATAACCGCCATTGATTTGTTTTGTCACAATAAATATAACATAACTAGCAGACGTCCCGCGGTTTCACCCGCGTTGTTCCCGTTCCTGTGAGATTACAGGAATAAAAAGTAGCCTATGTCACCCGGGGATAGTGTAGCTTCCCAACAGTGAAAGAAATTTCCAAATCGGTCCAGTTGTTTCGGAGCCTATTCGATGCAAACAAACAATCAAACTTTTCCTCTTTATAATATTACTATAGATATCACGCCAGTAGTCTCTAAAGAGTAAAGCAGAGGCGTACATAGTGCACCTACGTTTTGAAATTCATGTTAAAGTCCTATGTCGACTGCCTCATTTGTCTAATGGTCGCAAGCGCTACTGCTGAGCATGTAATCCCTAGTTCAATCCCTGGGTCGGACAGAGTGTAATTGAGTTTTTCCATCTAGATTTTTTTAAGTAGGAGCCCGGAGTCTGGATTTGTGCCCAATTGATGGCAATAGAATCGCCCGGTAGGTACTTAAACATAACTGACGAAATGTGGGTGTACACCTCTGCCTAGCCCTTCGGGGATTACAGGTCATGTTATGTTTGTCCTATGTTAAAGGGGGTAAGCATATTGTCACCGAACATGACTCCAGGCAATTGTTGAGCAATTCTGGAAAGTAAAATGCAGTACAACTTTAGATATATTTATTTATTTATTTAATACTTCAAGCACACAAATGTACATAGGCGGACTTAATGCCTTAGGCATTTTCTACCAGTCAACCTTTAGGTCATGCAGAGACAAACAGTGGTAGGTGCAATTCCGTAAGAAATTTGGAGAGAAGTAAATTTAATTTATTTATATATGTGGGACATGGTATAAAGATCCTCATACCCAACAGAAAAAAGACGATCCTCCAACCAGACGGGTGTTGTATCTGGTGGACTACTACTGCCCGATGGTTATTGTCAGGATCTTGTATAAATTGAATTTATAAAAAAAAGTTGATATTATTGTAAATGTTTTAGCGATTATTAATTATGTACTATTATTATTATTATTTTTGTAATTTGCATTCAGACACAATGTAATTGTTATTGAATAAATGAAATGAAATGAAATGAATATACGTTCAATCGCACGGATAACTTTAACATCGCGATGTAGGATGTTAGTGATTAGTTCGTTTTTGGAGCGACAGATGTCGCTACAAAACTATTCCCGATTGAACCCAGGACCCCAAGCAGAGTGGTAACGCTAGTAACCGCTTGACCATAAACGCAATCACAAGAAAGTACAAAATCGAAATAAGGTTAAAACCAATTTCCATAAATTAATTGACGCGCCGTGATACAGCAACTTCAACTAAAGTGTGAAACGGTTTAATAACTCCAAATGTACAAAGTTTTCCATTCAAAATGTTTCATTCGATACTTAGTACAGCAAATAACCAATAAAACTAAAAGAAGTTCGGCTGATAGCCGACATGGTATACCATCGACTAGACAGACATTTTGACATTATCTTGCCAAGCCAAGTTCGAACCCAATGTACACACCTCTTACTTTTCATATCCATGTGCGTATTATATAAAATAGGCTATTTGCATTTGCATTAAAAATCCCGCTTTCAAATAAAAAACCGCATCCTAATTAGTTCACCCATTAAAGCACAGACAGGCAGATATACACACACATAGCGGTCAAACTTATAACACCCCTCTTTTTGCGTCGGGGGTTTAAAACGGTGAATAAGGCTACATCAGTAAGGCAACATGCATCCAGGCATACCTGATAGATATTTCTCAACGGCATGTGAATCTAAGACTGAAGGCCACTGGACGGCATAAAATCTGACATCAGCAGGCCTAGCCATATTACAAATTCTATTTCTATTATCGTAATCGATAAGGTGACAATAGAAAGAAAATGGCGTATATGGAATCAGCTGTTTGTCAACAGCTGTCATGTGTATTTCATTTTCAGCCATATTACAAATTCTACTCGGTAACACTTGACAGTTGACAAACAGCTGATTCCATTTACGCCATTTTCTTTCTATTAAATTACGATAATAAAAATAGAATTTGTAATATGGTTAGGCCTGCAGGTTAGACACTAACCACGCATTAAGATAAAGAGTTATCTTTCATTCATCAGCAAATTAATCATAACGATATACATTTACCAGCCTGTTTACTGTCCCACTGCAGGGCTTAAGTCACTTCTCATACAGAGAAGGCACTAGCATTGATCACTACGCTTGCTTATTAGCAAATTCAAGTAAGTGTTTCAATTGTAAGTTTTTTATTGAAAAATCTGAAACAATACTACCCTGCACCATTTTGTGTCTGCCTGTTTAGTATTAAACTAAACAGGCAGACACAATAGTTGTGAATAAAATCTTATAACTAACTTCACAATTATATTTCAAACTAGTATTTTCAATTTTAAAATTGTACGTATCTAGTTCACTTAAATTTTGACTTATATCTTCCTATCTTTGAAAAAATCAAGTACAGTAGGTAGTTAAGGTCCAGGTTTCCTCACGATGTTTTCCTTCACCGATGTTAATGGGGTTGAAATATGGAGTATTAAAAACATTTGCCCTAGTAGATAGCAAAGGTGACAAGACCGCTGGATTATCTAAAAGGGATTATTTCAGAATAACATTGACGAGCAAGGGCCGTCGGATCACGCAACGACCCGGCACTAATCGGGCCGACCAATCTATACCTCATTCGGCACTTACACGGCTTCGGCGAAACCTTACAACATCACTTTTTCGGTATTGCACATCTAGCACATGAATAGCTTAGAAAGACTTCCGGGGTAATTAGCCATAATGCAAACCTCGTTAATATATCTTTGTAGGTACCATCGGAATTCGCCAATGGTGGAAAAAAGACATTAAGCTAATTGCCGAAAATTACGATTTCCGAGTCATTTATCAATTGGGTTAATAAGAAAATCGGTCGAAGCGACGTCAGGATAGCAGTCAATAACAGCTTCGAATAGTTTATTATTTTTACTTAAAACGTTACTTTTTGCTAAAAGATTACACACAGCTTATCAGACGCGGTAAATTCAATAACCTATCAATGTTTTGGGATATTAAATGTTCAAGCGGAGACTACTCACGCTATGTATTTAATATTACATGTAACAACTTAGTATTAGATGGCTTACGTTCCCACCACCCGCAAATAGTGGTTGGCGGAACGCGCTAATTCGCCGTCGACACGTATCGACCATAACTTTCTGATTCAGTTCAAATCGATGGAAACACTTCAACTGTAGTTTATTTTAAACTCATAAATGTGAAACATCCATTTGATTATTGAGTATTAGAAATTGCTACTACGATCATAAATATTATAGTAGTAGACTCATTCATCACGAAATAAATATGTAAAACTGAGAGGTGTCCTTTGAACCTAACCGTAAAATTGTTCAATAAGTACCTACCTACTATTAATAATTTATAACTAAAGAGTACTCACTCAGTTTCGTTGTTCTCGAAGATCACGCTGCCCTGAGCAGACTCGTATTGAACACCGTTCTTGGCCGTGCCGTCTTCGGTCCAGTACGGCACCCTGACCTTGCCGCGGGCGCCTGCTGTCCTCACGACCCGCAAGTCGTAAGTCCCCACAGACTCGGTCAGCTCGAAGTCCCGTTGCGGGAATGAAAACACACCGGAATGATCGTCATCCAGGATGACCACTGTTGCCGTCGACGGCGATGCTAAACAAGCCCCCCGAGGAGATGTAAGTCGCAGGTAAAAATGCTCATCTTCCTCAAAGACGTCGTCATCAATCACTTGAACACTAAAGGTCTTTTCTGTCTCCCCATGCTTAAAGGTCAGGGAACCTACGGCGGCGATATAGTCTGACCCAGCCTCTGCTGTGCCATCCTCAGTGGTGTACTGCACTGTTACTTCTCCATTCAAGTCGCCAGCTCTCACGACCCTCACTTCGAAGGTCCCGCAATTCTCCATCACGGTGTAGTGGTCCGGATCAAAGCGAACGTTTGGCCCGCGTGACTCTAATGACATAGATTCTGACTCTCTCCGTTGTAACTCTGCCTTTACTTCGCTCAGGTCACTTTGAGCTCGTTCCGATATTTTTTTAGAGAAATCACCTCCGCCTGTCATTTTGCGAGTAGCAGCAACTCTGTAAAAAGCCCTTGACTTCGGACCTCGTGACATCAACGTCTCCAGAGCCATTCTTTCTACGGTTTCCAAATCTTCTTCAGGATGTTGTCGCCTTAATTCTCTAAGTACCGTTACATATTCTCTTCTAGATTTTTCCTGTTCCCTTCCTTCATCGTCTTCTGAGAGGAAATCCTCTCCACCTGGCTTTAGAGCCATTTCAACTGAGCCATCGCCTTCAGCTTCAACAATGACTCCCCTTTCATTTACTCTATAGCCTTTCTTTAGATATTTGTACATCAGTAACCGACGGTCGGCGATATATGCTGTTAAGACCGTCGCGGGGAAGAAGAGAAACGTAACGAGTCCTTCCCAAACCTCGACTTCGTTGGGTGAGATGACAGCTAGTATAAGATAAAGCCACACGTACGCAAAGATGGACCAGGTCGCCGTCACAAGAAACACTCGAAGATGTTTGATCTTCCTAACTTCGCCATCTGGTATCACAAAAACACAAATGGCTATGATAACAAACAAGTTATAAGCCGCCGACCCTACGATGGTTCCGGGTCCTAAATCGCCAGCTTCGAAGTTCTTCCCAGCTATTTCAATTACAGACAATAAGATCTCAGGTGCACTAGAACCTAAGGCCATCAAAGTTAAATTAGCGACTGTTTCATTCCATACTCTAACGACAACAATCTGTTCGCTGCCGTTTCGTCGCACGCGCACCTCCTTCTCTCTCGACGTTATTACTTCTATGGCGGCCATAAATCTATCGGAGACGATGGACACTCCGATGAAGAGGTACATGAGGCAGAGGAAGTAGATGACGCCTCGGAAGGCGATCTCGTATGTGGGTACATCCTCTAGGGGCTGCCACGCGGGGAGCACGAGCCCATCCGAACATGAGAGGACATGGTGGGGGGTAGTGTTGCGCGAAATAAGGCGCGCAGTCGGCTCGGCGTGTGTCACCACGCAGCAAGCCGCGATCGCGGCGAGCGCGGGCCGCATGCCGCGTAAAATGCGGCGACCGGCGCTGCACGAGGCCGGCGCTCGACTGAACGTCGCGACCAAACGACGCTCCGCCCCTCACCCCCGCTGTTTCCGCGTGACACAGCGCCCGAATATACAGTAGGTCGACTTCAAACAAACCGGGACGTGATTTGGTGGACCAAGTTTATGTCAACATTCGAGATGGAATTGCCAAAGTCTATAACTGTTGTTTATCGGTGGCCTGTAATCCGATACTTGGGTCATCAGTCAATCCAGTTTCTATCTTTTGTGTCATGTTGGGTATTTGTCAGTAATTCTGTTTTGCTTGGTGTTTAACATTCTGTTTAAGCCGCAGAGCTGTCCCTGTACGAGCACGTTCCTTCACCTTGCTTGATGGAGTTTTATTGGCGTTGTGGGCCGTAAACTTGACGGTGGAAAAAAAGCTTATTAGACGACTCTACGGGGGTCTTATTAAAACTAAATTTTGGGCACAGTTATGTTTTAGACGACTCTGTGGAAGCTCATTAAAAGTAAAGTTTGGGACCCTGAAAGTTTATGTTTTGGACTTACGTAGATGAATATGTGAGACTGGTTGTATAAAAGTTGTGACTTTACTGCCGGAAGGGCTTGGTGTGGAGGGGCGATTTAGAAACTGGAAGTCAGACTTTCGGGGACTTGACTACCTGTAACGACTGTCAAAGATTTACAAATAACAGCCTAGACCGCTTAACATGTATTCCGATGGTGACGGTGGTGTCTTCATATGTAATAAATAGTCACCCGTCTACAGACTATTACCTCGTGCGTACCCCTTGTAATTATTAAGCCACAAGTTCTTTAGATACTGGCCAGGAAAATGATAATGAGGATGACATAAAAGTGCTAATACCTGAAGAAAAAAAAACAAATGTTTAGACTAGTTGCAGCGGTCACATGTATGCGGATTACGTAGCATTCACGACATAAGAGATTGTTTCAAGTCTGAGTAAGCTTATAGAGGTGAAACGCTTTGTCCATTTTCACTGCATGGCACCTTAATGTTATGACTAACTAAGTACTGTTGTATTGCTAAAGATAAAGATAAAGCCAATTTTATTTTGAAAGAAGAAAGAAAGAAAGTAAATACATTTATTGACAACAGCTGGATACATGCACAGCAAAAACACAATAACACAAAAAAAGAGACAAAAAATGGCTGCGCCAAAACGTTAATTTCAGCGGTAATGCCAGACAGATGCTGAGATCCTGCTTGACGCTGATTTTCAAATGAAGCTTTTGCTTTTATGGGAATCATTAACAGATGACAGAAAAAGTACTGGTAACAGATTCAGTCATATTTTACTCAATACTTATTATCTTTATTGCTTTCCATAAGTATTCTTAGGTGGTAAGTATACAGGGTTATTTGTAAAACACCAACAACCTCGCAGGAGTAGATTACTAAAATCATAAACAACAACATTAATTCTAGTATTTTTTCGAAAACAGAAAAAAAAACACAACTCTCTATTTGTATAACCCTGTATTTAAGTGAAATCATCATTAACGCAAAATACGTGCTTGGTCGTGGAGTTGCAGACACCTGCTCATTAAACCTAACCTAACCTATGGACCCTGTAGGGCACGGCAAAAAAGGACAGGAGAGAGGAAGTCTTGCTCAATAAGATCATTAAATTTTAATACAAACAATGCGTACATTTAAAATAAGAATCAAAATTCGGAGATCATGAATGAATTACTCACCTTAAATTCACTATTTTACTATGTAGGCAGTAAAAGGACATTTAAAATTTAACCTACTACCCCTAAAGACAATTTTAAAATAAAACACAATCTTAAAACAATAACAGGTAAATACAAAGAGAATATTTAAACTAACTCACTAAAATCTTTCCCATTCAGGTACTCATTTAGGTTATAACATGCTTTCTCATGTTGAGAAAATGACAACCTGTGAAAGACTGGTGGCAGATGCTGGATCCAGTTAGCTAAAGACATGGCTCTGTGGTGCTAATTAGGGGCAGCCTAAGTCCAGCTGTGGTCTGATCAAGATTTTGTGCAATGCAAAAACAAGACGTTTTCATTAGGTTGTTGCCTACCGTTGCAAGAAACTTTTAAGTTCTTAAAACGTAACATTGAATAAAAAAAATGCAAATTAATTTCAAACAGTGTTCGTGTATAACTAAATGTATGACATGAACGTTACCGGAGATGGATGGAGTTGCTGCCCACGCCTACGCGGAAAAAGTCACCAACGACTTGATACGAAATGATATATGTACAGACGCCAGCACATCAAGTTACCCCAATATGACAAATTTTTTTGATCATTTTTCAACTTTATGTCAAACAGAATAAGGTTCATATTCAATTGGAAAAAATTGACACATTGGGGTTGACGTGCTGGCGTCTGTACTTGCATTGATAATAATATGGATTATAGTGTCGTCTGTATTAACCCGACTGCGCTTGAATGAGGGTTAGGCTTTTAAAGTGTATGTATGTCATCATCTGCAAAGCATTTTCCCAACTATATTGGGGTCGGCTTATAGTCTAACTAGATGCTACTGAATACTAGTGTTTTACTTCAAGCGATTGCCTATATAGGGTGACTGGTAATTAGTGACCGATACTTAAACACGCGATTGTACTTATGAATACGAATAACTTTCCCAAATAAACTTATTTTATACTTAATAACTTTCAATTTATTCAATTACGTTGGTACTGCACAACGGGAGCGGTGAAAGTGGCGGGGGAGCCTGTGACGTTACTAGTAGTAGATTTTGCCCTTCCCGAAGTCAGACTATCAGCTGATAGATCGTGCCGATTTGTGCCGACTGTGATCGATCACAGGAGCGCGCGCGGGAATTTTAAACAGCGTGTTTGTTATTTTATTGTGTGTTCTTTATTGTGTTTTTGTGCATAAAAAAAAGTTTATTTGGGAAAGTTTATTGAAATCATGAATACAAACACGTGTTTAAGTACCGGTCACTAATTACCAGTCACCCTATATACAAATGACAGCCGGGATAACGGTTTAATGTGCTTTCCGAGGCACGGAGGAGTCTTGGTATGAATAGTCACTCATCTACGGACCGACCTCGTTAAGCGTAGCTTAACCTTCAATATACCCGTGAGGCAGTTATAATTTGGCCACAAGCTCAGCCAGGCTCTTTTACTTAGGAACTTGCTGTAAATTAATTAAAAAATATATAAATGTGTATTCCACAACTTTCACACAACGCCATTTAGTCCCAAACTATCATAAGTAGAGCTTGGACTATGAGTACTTGACAACTGATAAAAATACCAATACATTTCTAAATACATACATATTAAAGATAAATAACACCCAGACAAATGATCGTACTCATCTCACAAACATTTGTCTTGGGTAGGAATTGAACCCACGACTTTCGGCATAGCAGTCTGGGCCACTAACCACTAGACCAACATGCCAGTCAAAAATTAAGGCAGCCAACGATTTAGCAGTACCGATGTCATTAAAAGTTAGAGTCTTAAGTGTTCTTGCGTGCCTTGGACTCAGCTCGCGTGACCCCTACAATGTATTTAATCGTTGTATATTGGACACACCAACTTTATCGCACTCGTCCACAATAGGGGGCATTAAGAATTTTTGTGGCGTCCAGCCAGTATCTTTATCTTTTATTAGTGTTTTAGGATACGGGACTGTAGTATTTCCTGAGATAAAAACTTCTTGTCTGCCTCGTTTGTCGCAAGTGTACTGCAGCGAATGCTCTTTGTCTCTTTGACATCCTACTAATATAATAAACGCGAAAGTTTGTGAGGATGTTTGTAACTCTTTCACGTAAAAACTACTGAATGGATTTTAATAAAATTTAGTAAGGAGTTAGCCGAGACCCTGGATTAACACATAGGTTACTTTTTATCCCTGTAATCCCACGGAAACTGGACCTACGCGGGTGAAACCACGGGACGTCTGCTAGTTGTAATATAATTTAATCTTTGTTTGATGGCCCAGAGATTAAGGCAAGTGGTTGTGGTTCAAATCCGGGCAAGTACCAATGTGACTTTTTCAATTCATATGTACTTTCTTAGTTTATCTTAGACATCATTTACATCGGTGAAGGAAAAACATCGTGAGGAAACCTGGACTTATAGTTAATATAAGTGTGGAATCGCCAATCCGCCTTGAGCAAGCGTGGTGATAAGTGCTCGAGCCTTCTCTGTATGAGAAAAGGCCTTTGACCTGCAGTGGGACAGTAACGGGCTGGTATTATTATTATTTAAATTTTAATCATACCTTTTTTGTTTGTTTGATTTCAACCGAGTCATGAGGTACTAAAAGTCACGTTCCGTCAAACACGGAGCGCGAGTAATCATAATTTGGCTTACGCACACAAAGATAATAAAGTGGACACACGACTTCTTACGTATTTTGTTCTAATCCCCCAGGTATAAATGGCGTTTAACAAGAATAAGCAACAAAAAGATTCGAATTATCCTGTACACCATTTTCCTTCACTAAGATCAATGGCACTACAATTCATCATATCCTCACAGGACCACTTAATTGGATGCCTGTTCCCGACGCCATCATATGAATCATGTCTGCCAAATCAACCCAGCCTGCTTCAGTAAGCAATAACGATATTCTGTTAATTTTCACAACGGAAGCTCATTAAGGGGCAATTAGTGGTAATTAAATGTTCAGTGATGTGTGTAACAGTGGGGTGCCCTGTGGTCTTTGACCGGATAAGCTTCGA
The DNA here is from genome assembly GCA_921972225.1 of Euplexia lucipara. Taxonomy (NCBI): domain Eukaryota; kingdom Metazoa; phylum Arthropoda; class Insecta; order Lepidoptera; family Noctuidae; genus Euplexia; species Euplexia lucipara. The sequence goes on along the minus strand of OV179161.1, from coordinate 3,288,465 downwards.
TGGAGGGAGTTTTCTGAATCGGTCGAGAAAAGGGCAAATTTTGTTTAAAAAACCGCAGTGAAATCGCTCAAAAATACACAGAAATACACACACTCACACACCACACAGTGACACAGGTTAAAACGTCAAACAACTTAACACCCCTCTTTTTGCGTCGGGAGTGTGTTTGCATGTAGATACACTCACACTCACAATACACAGACACATATATATATACCTACACACATTATTTCTGTAAAAAAAATAATGAAATAAAAAAACACAATTTTACGTATCATCAAGTTACATTTTTTCTTAAACTAGTTGTGGTTTATGTTTCTTTTGTCTCAGAAAACTAAAGCCTAGTATTGTATATTTTTTCACATTTTTAGTAGGTCCGAATCACCGTGAACACATAATTTGGTTAGTTATATAGGTAATAGTCAAAAAGTCGGAATATACATACATAGTCGCTTCAGCACTCGTTAGCAAAAGTTTTTTAACGAGCGCATAAACTAGAGATGCGCTGTGACCAGTTTCATTCGAATTATTCGACTCAAATCATGCGAATGTCGTCATAATATTATCAGCCAGTTCTTATATAGAAAAGACATGGGCATGAATCCCTACGTTTGCTGAAGGCAGGTAAGGGATTTCAGATTTTATATTTTTTTTAAGTTATGAGGTAATAAAAATAAAGTAGTCAGTTAATTAGCAACTATTTTCTATATTTTATAAGTGACTGGCCTGTTGGTCTAGTAGTTAGTAACCCTGACTGCTATGCCGGTGGTCGTGGGTTCGATTCCCACCCAGGATAAATGTTTGTGTGATGAGCACGTTCATTTGTTCTGTGTCTAGGTGTAATTAATTTATCTATCTGTAATATGTTTGTATTTAGAAATATATATGTATGTTTATCAGTTATTTAGTACCCATAGCACAGGCCCTCAAGCTTAACTTGGGACTAAATGGCGTTGTGTGAAAATTTGTGGAATATTTATATTTATTTATAAGTTACTACACTTATGTCAATATATCATAATAAAAATAAACTATTCCACAACTTTCACACAACTTTCACACAACGCCATGTAGTTCCAAACTAAGCATGTCGGCGAAAATATTCCAAACAACGCGCAGAGCGCACGTGCAACGGAACGTCACGAACTACTCGTGCAGCACGCCCCGCCATCGACGCCCCACCAGTCAAAAGTGAAGGGGACAGAGCTTATAAAAGGCGTGCGCTGTGCGTTTTGTGGTCATTCGTTCGTCGACATCCAAGTTGGTCGGACTATCTTGAGTGGATTTTATTATTATTTCATTTCCTATTGTTTTTAAAGTGATTTTATGACATGATTAAATAGTGTTATTTAAATATTAAGATAAATTACACAAGATGTGGTTTATAAATAAAAATCTAATGAGTAATGAAGATGCTTTTATTCGTGAAGACACCCCTTCTCTTATAAGCATAGCTTGTTACGTTGAGTATAACTGATAAACAAACTTAAGTATATTTTTAAATACATACATGTTATGAATAAATTACACCCAGACACAACAAATTAATGATCGTGCTCATCACACGAACATTCTTGGGTTTGACAAGACATGTTAATGTAAATTACTTATCTAGGTACTTTAAGTTTATGCTTTATTGTGCCGTGGCGTTTAGTTTTTCAACACCTGGGTCCCCAAATAAAAACTATTTTATTTTTCAAATATAGAACTCGAATTCACACGTTAGTAGTAATGGTTGATCGAATAGCGAGATCGAGCACATCCCTAATACAAAGTTTTAATGGGCTAAAACGAGGAACGCGAGGGGTATACGTAAAAAATAATTATTATCACTTGATATTGGTTCTACTTATACGTACTTTAAATATCCTAACTTTGCTACTCTAGGTGAAAGTGAACCCAGCAGACGGCCTACCGAGTCCAATTGCGAACGAAACCATTCTTGAATCCACTAAACACACACGAAAAACTTCATAAAAATCGGTCCAGCCGTTTAAGAGGAGTATAATTACAAACAAACGCACAGAAGATGCCAATATTAGGTGATATTAGAAACATAGTGTAAAATTCCTCATCTTCCGATTTGAAGGGAAGATCTTCCGAACTGACGGGAGTTGGGTCTTGTGGGCTACTGCCCAACCGTTGTCGACAAGGTTCTTCGGTTTTATTCCTCTAAAAAACCTTAAAACGTTAAATATCTCATCGTCATCTCGTAACCATCAATGTCAAAAACTTGTCAACAATTAGGGAAAATAGACTGCGTATTTTTGGCAGTTGCAGACTAAAGTTATGACGCAAATGCCCTTACAACTACGGGAATTACTCCTCTGTTTACTGATAGCCTAGTGGTGTGAATGCCAAGTCAAAAGTCTGTCTTGTATTCGGGCCAAAGGCACGCATCTCTGCCTTTTCGGATTCTTGTGCGTATTATATATGTCGGCGTCAGCGATGGATGAGCGGTATGGGCCGACATCAGGGGTTTCGTGGTAACAGGTACTTACATAACATTGAATAATAATCTTCATTGCAGTAATAACCTCATTTTAATAAAAGTAATCACAAAACATAACTCAGATAGGTAAACAGACAGTTTCGCACTGGACTAGTCTCTTCATTGGTGTCTCAAATGCAACTGAGCTCTGCCTTTCCACTTCCTAACACGACTCCATTCACGTGATACCGTTCGCGCCATTTGCAATGACAGCTGACGTCACGGCGTTTAACATAGATCCTGTAGTTAATGTTATCAACTTCACAACTTCTTATTTCTGAATATCGTTCGCCACGACATAATAATAAAATAATTATCAAATGCTCCAAAAAAAAAACTCCACGGAATATGAAGCCAAATCAAAGTCCCATTGGCGGCGTGTAAACTTTGACTCCAAGTTACTCACTAACCTTACGAAAAGAAGAAGCTGCACTGACAAATATACAAAACCTCACTATAAGGGTTCCTAAATACAACAATCTCGGTACGGTACCCTAAAAACATGAGCAAAATAATCGGCTATGAAACACTTTCACAAAAGAGCAAAACTCTAATAAAACGAAAAAACCAACGCAATCCATATTTCCATCGAATCCCCTTCCTTAACAAAAAAATCCATTAGACACAGTTTAATAAAGCGGTATCCAGTGATTAATGTCCACCGTCTCCTCTCCTTCTAAAACAAGACCTTCAGAACTAAGCGAAGCTCTAATGGATAGCAAACATTTCTTTCTTTCCACCAGGAAAAACTACCTCGATAATGTAGCGAAGGATGGTGGCAAGACACAAGTAAGTACAGAAGGTCAGGTCAGGATAGTGAGCTAAAACTCAAACACACATTATTATTTGCAGAGCTACCCCAATAGCACATCAAGCTACCCCAATGTGTCCAATTTCTGTCAGTTTTTCAACTTTTCAACAAACAGAATAAGGTAGCTAGATCTGCTGGCGTCGTCTGAACATAGCTATACGCTTTACGTACAACGAGTGCAAGCGCATTCGTGACAAAATTTCGATGTTTTATTGACTAACAACAATTCAATCAACTCAATTCAAACATCAGTTATACTATTCTGTCACAATTTAATGTAACTAAATAAGAGCAGTATGGGTGAAACTGCTTGAGCTCTGCGCTAAGTCCGCTCAGTCAGGCAGTTGTTACTTTGTTTGTGCGGCTTTTTATTAGCTAATTGTAAAAATGATATGTCAATTCCATATTAAATATTTACTTTAAACTCATCATGAAGCTGGAAAATATCGGTGTGCGTGGAAAGCCTCTAGAAATTTTTAAAGATTACCTAAAAAATCGTAAGCAATGCATTAAAATTGATACTTACTTAAGTGACGAGTTTCTCGTGTCCTATGGTGTTCCCCAGGGTGGAATCCTTTCCCCAACACTATTTCAGATCTACGTAAATGATCTCTGTAGACTGAGTCTTCCAAACGGTAAAATTTATGCTTACGCAGACGACACCGCAATTCTAGTAGACGGAATCACTTGGGACATGGTGAAAACAAATGCGGAGTTGGCGATGGCCAAGGTTATGATGTGGTGAAACTCGAACCTCCTTACATTAAATCTACAAAAAACAACTTACATTCCTTTCGCTATACGACGTAACGGTAAACCATCTCCTTCCTTTAATATAACTGCTCACTTCTGCACAAACCCCCCCACCCAATGCACTTGCCTTCCGCTTGCAAGATCCGAAACCGTAAAATACCTCGGAGTTCAGATCGATGATGGACTGAGATGGGACAAACAAATTGACGCCGTCACCACTAGAACATTGCGCCTTATACATATATTTAAGTCTCTCAGATTATCCGCCGACCTAAAAATTCTTAGGATGGTGTACCACGCACTATGCCAATCAGTGATTGGCTATTGCATAGTTGCATGGGGCGGTGCCACAAAAACTAGCTTCCTGAGAGTTGAGAGAGCGCAGAGAGCTATACTGAAAGTCATGACGAAAAAGCCCTATAGGTATCCAACAACGGAACTGTTCTCTGACTGTAAAGTACTTACGGTTCGTCAGCTTTATGTACTTAAATCCACCCTTAGAAAGCACGCAGGCCTGCCACCTCCTTTTCCAAATAAACGCACGTATCTTCCACCAAGTATCCAACACAAAACTTCCTTCGCTAAACATCAATATTATATACTAAGTACACATATTTATAAAAACATTAACAAACACCTAAATATTATAAATCTGAATTCGCATGCACTAAAATCTAAACTAACAGAGTGGCTGCTCCTTAAGGACTACTCTTACACGGAGTCTTTACTTACCTATCTTGTATAATACACACACACACACACACACACACACGCACACACACACACACACTCACACTCACACATACACACACATACACACACACACACACACACACACACCACTCTCACACACACACACACACACACCACTCACACACACACACACATACACACACCACTCACACACATAAACACACAACACACTTACTCATATATTTTACTCTTTAAGCACCATACAGTAGAATGACACAGTCCACTTGAGATAAGTTTTTGTTGTTCATTGTAAACCTAGACCGTAAACTACCTCTTAAAATACAGGTATACCCTAGCTTAAGAGGTAGAGTATTTTTCTTGTACAGAATTTGCAACTTAGACCATAAATATATTTTAAACATAATGTCAAACTGTATTTCAAACTCTGTATGTTTTTTAGATAAATAAAGATTATTATTATTATTATTACTTTCTAATCGATTTCATTTATTCTATGTTTCTAAATTTCAATGTCCATTTACTTGTTTTTAGAATAATAACACCTCAGAAAAAGCACCACCTCGGAAATCAGTGTGTGCCGGTTTTTGGTCGTTGCCTGGAACAAACCTTCTGTGTTTTATTTTGTGATGGCTGTATAATGATTCTCTTAAAATAAAGCGTGTGATAGGGCTGCTGAATGCAGGTTTTAGTGGTTATGCATAAATAATTACGGCTTTAACACCGTTGTTTGGTTAAATATTATTTATTATATTAATAATTTGTGGTTTTGTGCCTTTTTGGCTGTCCTGGTGTAGTTTAACGATGTTCCAATAGTTTCTAATTACCTTGTTGTTTTCGTTTTAAACAAATATCGTCATAGGGCTACCCTTTTCCCAATTGTTCGGGATGACTCCTAGGCTAACCGGAATCAGCTAAATACTATTATAATATAAGGAGTCTGTCAGACCTCCACAACCCAGTAACTGGGTAACACCATACCCCTTGGACTAGTTGTCAGACTTTCAAGTTTCTTACCACCCATAATAATAATAATATAATAATAAAGCCCATTTATTTCCAATCCACCATAATAATTGTTATTACATGCGATTTAAATTATATTAACATTAAATACATTTTTTTTTCTTTTACTCGCTATCGTTACTTTCTTCAGTACCATTGATCGGAACCCCTTTTCGGGTAAAGGCCTCCTCCAGCTTCTTCCAAACCTCTCTGTCCATGGCTCTCTTTCTCCAATCGCTTCCTGCTATCGCTTTTAAGTATATCTTCAATTTTTTACCACCCATAACGACTATCAAAGATATACGAATAATGGCTTAATCTGCTTTCCGAGGTACGGAAGGCTGTCGGTATGCAATATAATAGTCACCCGATCCACGAACCGACCTCGACAAACGTAGCCTAACTTTTCGGTTGTTATTTAGCCACGAAACTGAGATAATTTAAGAGAATTCATCTTACGCTTTATTACATTATGCTTGTAAGTGTTTTAAATACCATGTTTTGAGCATATAAATAATTAATGATACCACACTCACATTCCCATTACACCTCTTACGCACAAACATATACATTACTAGCATCACAAATTCTATTTGAAAGATGTACCTACATCATTATTGGTTAATTAACACACCAACACTATAAAGGTCTCTCTTGCACACGAAGTTACAGCAGAACACTAACTCCTAAGTCACAGGGTAGAAGCTCCCTAGTTTAGGAAGCAGGGTTTTGTACAGCGTTTTTGCAAAATCCCATGTACTAATTGTAAAATGTATTTGTATTGTATGTGATGTATACAAAGGTCTTTTAAGTCAATAAACTTACTTTATTTTATTTTTTTTATTTCAGATTTTTGCCTTGTCTTTATGCGTTCGTTATTGTTACATACATACATAACCTCACGCCTTCCTCCCATGAGGTAAGAAGAAACCACAGAGCGCTACGATTCTAACATAATTATCTTACTTCGTTTACACACCACACACACACAGGTTGTGATTACTACGCACCTGCAGGCCTTATTACAAATTCTATATCTATTATCGTAATCGTTATTGCGACAATAGAAAAAAAATGGCGTTTATGGAATCGGCTGTTTGTCAACTGTCAAGTGTCAAGTGTTAACGACTAGAATATGTAATATGGCTGAAAATGAAATACACTTGATAGTTGACAAACAACTGATTCCGTTTTCGCCATTTTCTATCTATAATAGAAATAGAATAGAAGTAGAATTTGTAACATAGCTAGGCCCGCAGACCTTTCTAAAGAACATCACCAATAAGGTTACCGGCGTTACCTTACATTTGCCTTATAAATAACTTTTGTTAGCCTTAATTCATCCTTTCAACGACACACATTATCGTCTCTTATTGTCATTATTGTCTTATTAACTGTAAAACCAAAACATAAACTAAGTGTACTGTACTTTTAAACAACATAAACATAACATTACGCCTGTAATCAGAGCAGTTCTGGTAGTACAGCCACATTTCACCAGTTATGGTAAAGTCCCATATAAAAGGGGCAAGCCTATTGCCATCAATCGGGCACGAACCCAGACTCCGGGCTGCTACTGAGAAATTATAGATGGAAAAACTCAATAACACTTTGCCCAACTCGGGGATTGATCCCGGGACCTCGGGTTCAGCAGTAGCGCTTGTGACCGCTAGACTAACGTGGCAGTATATACTTAAAATTGTCTTTTATACAAACGTCACGCACAAGAATCAAGGCCCCACCTTGACAGCGTTCCACAGAGTAGAAATAAGACAAACACTTTTAAGGATATTTAGTTTCAAAGCTTGAAAGCACTTTCACTTAAGATTTTAGCTTTTAACACGTCAAGCCAGTCAATATCATTGAGTTTTAGCGACATGTATAACTGTCCAGTATTCGATTTTTTCTTCTTAAATTAAGAAATTTTATGATCAGTGCTTAGCATAGTGGTATGACCGGTCAACTGCCAAGTTCCTAAACCAAGGCACGAGCTTTTAACTTTTCAGGCTCATGTGTGTGCTGTAGGTTTAATTATCACTTACTTTAAAAATGGTGAAAACATCGTGAGAAAACCGGCTTGTCTGAGAAATATTTTTGGATGGCATGCAAAGACATGTCAGAGGCTCGTGGATGTCATAAAAGTATTCAAGTATTTATTGCAAACCGTAATGAACATATGGAAGGTTTAACTGTTTCGAGTAACAATTATAGACCCTGTCGGGCACAGCAACATTAAAATTAAGATGAGTAAAAGAGAGGAAGAGCGCATTTTTAAACATTTTTAAAAAATCTTTAATATTTGTAAATTAAATTATTACCTAGTTATTATACTGATATCTTGTAGGTACTATATGTTATATTTAGTATAGTATTTATTTGTATTTAATTATTATTATACAAAATTATTATACATTTATTTATTTTACAGTCAAATCAATTTGTCAAATTATCTGTTAGAATTTTTTCCATGGTGTAGTAGGCTTTGTTAAGTAAGAGATGTTTCAATTTTATGAAAAATGAGTTGGTATTTCTATTTTCTTTAGGTTTTCTTGCAATTTATTTTAATCTTTTTAAGCAGAGCTTGTGCTATGAGTACAGACGCCAACTCATCAAGTTACCCCAATGTGTCAAATTTCTTTTATTGATTTTCAACTTTATGACAGATAGAATAAGGTTCATATTCAATTGGGAAAATTTGAGACATTGTGGTAAATTAATGTGCTGGCGTCTGTACCTATGACTTGTATACATACGTTATAATTATATCTGGCAAAATGTGGGTACCTATAATATTGCTGGTAGGTATACTTCTGGTTCATACAGGCGCAATGCTAATGTGTTAGCGTCGAAAATTAGTATTATGTGGTAGTACCACATTCATTCACAATTTATCCGTTAGGACAACAGGCGAGCGTTTTTTTTTGTAAACAAGCCCAGTGCTGTAAACACATTTGCTGTAATTAAATAATACTGTTTCGTATATCAAGGAACACACAAATATTGATACGGGAATGAAAGCACATCAAGCTACCCCAATGTGTTCCCAATTGAATATGAACCTTATTGTGTTTGACATAAAGTTAAAAAACGATCAAAGAAATTTGACAATTGGGGTAACTTGATGTGCTGGCGTCTGTACAGTAATATGAAGAAAAAATAAAAGAAAAAAATATTAATTGGCAATACGTTTAAATACTAGCAGTTAATTTAGCTATTTAAAAAAAACATTTACACTATGCCCGATCTCTATATAGAACCAAAGACTCCTCGAGAAAATGCAGGTGAAGTGAAGACAAATTGAGCTGCCGGTCGATCCAGTAAAAGTCACGCCGTGAAAACTCGAGTGAAGTTAACTGTCAATGCCTAGCATTAGTATGGAATGACAGTTCAATTCGCCCTCACTACGCCTAAATTTTCACGCGGTGATTTGACCAGAACCGCGCTGCAGTTATTCCATCATAATGCTAGACATTGACAGTACACTTCAATCAAGCATTCACGTGATGCTTAATTGCTTAGTGCTGTTGTGTTTTTGAGCTCAATCTACAGTTCCGAAACCTTTCTCTGGCCGTAATCCATAATAAAATCAATAACATTTCCAAATACGTAGAATTTCTCTAAAAAAATAAAGTTTCGGTAGTAATCTGTGCTATCTGACAGCTGTTTGGACCTGACGCATGCAAAGCGGTGGTGGCAGAAAAAATATCGAAAACCCTCATTTCAAAAGTTCCCACGGAGCGGCCATCTTTAATTTTGAAACGGACGTAGATAGGACTTTTGGCCGCCTTTGACGTACGTACAATTTGCACACAATCCTTTGTACCGGTTTTAGATAGGACATGTAACAGTTGCTGGCAGCCAAAGTAAAATAGAAATATAGCGGATTTAGTTAAGTAAATAGACTAAAGGATTTTTTTTTAATTGTTTGAAGGTCTTTAAGGCCTTTAAACGGAGCCACATTCCAGGGCCTCAATTTTGCTATTACAATAGTGTCAGAATGGTCTATCATTGATTTCATAATTGTTGATTTTGACATGTTTGGTAATCTACTAATACAATGGCGTCATTATGACTTTCCAATGATCGACCACTGACACTCCATTGAAAGAAATGACATAAATGGTATTCTCGTACATAATGACAACTGAATGACTGACGTATACGGTAATCTGCTAATATTTTGACAGTTGCTTTGATCAGTGACCGACCACTGTAACGTCATTGTGCAACCATTGCTTTTATTTCGTTACGCGTCCACAGAGAAGAGTTGAAGTTGAAGTTATTTCGTTGCGCAGCTCGTCGGTTGACAAATATTAATGATCTGATTAATGGGAATTGATTAATTATCTAATTATTATCTAATTACTTGGATGATAATATCTCTAATAATCATTAAAAATACTAGAGCATTTTTAAATTTGTAACGGATTCAAACATGAAGTGGGTCAAGTTGGGGTCAAGCAACCCCTTTCGGCTGCATTGGGAACTAAGTTTTGCAACCCAGTTCAGTTTCATAAGAAGTTAAAATATTGAGGCAAAGAAAAATAAGCTACTTACGCGCAAATTATAGTGTTTTTCTGCCTAATAATATAAGATGTAGGTATTGATTAGTCTGTTAGTCCAAAAAAACGGTTTAAAGTTTAAAAATGTTTACTTGTATTCCAAGACTTTTAAATTTCAACCAAATATAGTTTTCCAAGACAGAACGTGCCTGAAGTTAAACTTTTAATATTTGTCTTTGACAATGAAGTTATTCATCCTAACGTTGCATTAACAAATAAAATTCTGTTATAATTTTTGATTAAGCAAGATGCGTCCATAGCACCTTTTTATATAACAAAATGAAGATAAATAATAAACTTAATGCCGGCCTTTAAAAATAAAAAATTAAAAACAGATACATCATTTGAGAACATCACTTGGCAGCTTAGATAATATACCTCTAGATCGAGCCACCGCGTGGCCGCACATGAGACAGCAATATAAAAGTTCAGTGTTGCTATTCCTTAAAAAAGTCCCAAAATACGACCAAAATTTTATTCAACTTAACTGCGGGTTCCAATTTTAGCACTATTATAAATTATAATTTAGGTACGTATTCAACGTGGTAATATGAGTGTAGAAGTATCAATGTGTGGGAAAATATCTTTTCACGTAAATGTTATATGATATTTATTTTTGTAAATAGGTTTTTACAAACACTTTTACACGTCGCCTTTTTTAGTAAATAAGATCGGTATTTCACTATTTGGCTACTCTGAGAAGAAACACCGAAAGGAACTCAGAGGTCATAGTCTCTTTTAAAGTCCAGACATTATCTTGGTCAAATCATGTAAGATCCATAAAATAATCCGTTAAATACCTACTTTCAATCTTACTTTGATTCTCACAAATAATATACACTAGGTACATATTCTATATATTCTATATTTATTCTATATTCTTTTATTTGCATACCATAATGGCATATACCTACTACCAAGTGAAGCTTGATGTGTGTACATAGAAGGAACTCTTTAAAATGATACAAGATTATTTTTTCGTATCATTAAAATATACTTAGGTATGGCTGACATCCAGTGTGACATTGAAGTTGCTGTATAATAAACTATTGTCCTTTAAACAAAACCAACTTATTATGAAAATTTCTGATTTCTAAATTCTAAATCTTTATTGTTATTTAACATTTATTTATAAAATGAATTTTTACTTCCAAATATCTATAAGTACGCGATTGCCTTCAAGAGTAAAACTTAATGATTGTCGAAAGGGCTCTGTTCGTTCGTACACATGTTCACTTAAACTGGAAAATAAGGGTTCACCCACAGATTTTTTTGATTATTATGCCTACCTTTTGAACATTAGGCCTGACAGTTAGGGGAAAAGATTTGAAACGTGTAGCAACACTGTAAGTAAGTATTCCTAGGTTATGTGGTTTATGAAATTAAGTTAACTTTAAGAAATCTTCCATATTTTGGTCTGAAACCTATTACAATAAAAGCGCACAAATGTATAAATTCAATAATCATACAATAACACTAACAGTATTGACAACTTTCGAATGAAAAGAAGTGATTTCGTTAATATCCTTTTCTGTGCAGCTTTTACAGCCTATTATACTGCATCCTCCCATCGTAGAGCATACACCATACATTAAACACTTAACTAATGGAGTCCATTTCTTATTAAATTACTCAAACTATTACAACAATTGCAAATACAATCCGAAAACTTAAATTAAATCGAGCATATACGTGACAGTGACAGCACTTTGTTTGGCTAACATTCAAAAGTTAGCCATGCAAAAATACGGCACGCCGTAAGGGACAGAAGATACGATGCTTTATCTCAATTTTCCTACGAACTTTGTATTATTGCGTCTCACTTCCACACTTGACACTGTAAATTGGGCTACGTCTAGAGGTATATAGTCTAAGCTTGGCAGTAATGTCACATTTGACTTTGATAGTGAAACAGATAAAATATTATTAAGTTGCATAGTTTCAAATTTATCGTTACACATACATTTAATGTTTTGTGTTTCAGATTGCATAACACGAATAAATAATAAATATAAATGAAATCTGGCATAAATATATGAACAAACATCGTAGTAGTTTTTCGAAAGTCATTTCTACCAACGGGTTTTATAATAATGGCAGCACTACAGTGTCATTATGACACAATTCTATTACGAGACCACTGACCCATCAATGATCGATCGTTATGAATTAGCAGATTACAAACTTTTAGCAAAATGACAATGGCATCGTGTTGGAATGACAATATTTATAAAAATAGCAGAATCGAGGCCCAGGTCGGCTGCATTTAGATAGCCATCTAAGCGATAAACACAAGATTAATAGACTCAAAACGTCATATTCTGCAGCAGTGTGTGTTTATCTTTACACGTAGAACTGTGCAAGGAGGGGTTTATAACGGACGTGTTGATGGTCGATCTCAGGTTACGTATAGGTCCTGGCTAGCATCTGTAGATGTAGTTATGGACGTTATGGGTCGTGTAGTTGTTTGATAGTAGTTGTGGGTCGTCAAAACGCGAAAGTCTGGTTAATGATCCAAAACTAATGCATATTATTATATCCTTATGTACAGACGCCAGCACGTCAAGTTACCCCAATGTGTCAAATTTCTTTGATCGTTTTTTAACTTTATGTCAAAGACAATAAGGTTCATATTCAATTGGGAAAATTTGACACATTGGGGTAACTTGATGTGCTGGCGTCTGTACCTACCACCTAAATTTGCATTGTGGAATGCACTAAATATATTGAGTATTGAGTATTGAACCAGTTTTGCCAATAGATTTCGTGGTAGCTGGGTTTCAAAGGTTGACAGACACCTTATGTAAAATATAGTTATATATTAGAATGTTTTTATCACAAATCAAAATTTTCAAAAGATGTGCAATGAATATAACATCATTCATATTGGTATGAATATTAAAGACAAAAATGTGTTCCAGTATTAAAGTTCTATCATACATTTTTGACTAGTAAACTATTGTAAGAAACTGTATTTTTCGTGTTCAAAGATGTTGATATTTAAAGTTGTCGTTGTTCATATTTTGGAAAATTTGGTCATTTACAAAGATCCTTATTCCTAAAACAAACATTTCTAACCCTATGTCATACAACATACGATAAAATCTCGGCATCAAAACATTTTAACTCAGACAGCTATAATCGAGAATGAAGTATTGAGTAGGTGTAACGGTCAGCTGCTTAGCATTTAGTTAGCATCCCACATGAATCACAGTTAACTACGTAAACGGTTCAAATCACTGCTCAGTTAACTTATAGTTTCCGACCATTTCATTCACAGTTAGGTACTTATTATTGTCGTTTTAGAATTATAAGTCATAGAAGCCGTGTCTAGTACAAAACACGGACAAAATCATTATGTTCAGAGAGCCTAGTTCGACGGAACGTGACTTTAAGTACCTACTGACGGCTCCCCGAGCAAATGAGACCACTATGGCTCAGATTTAGTTGCCGCACTTTTTGCACTCGTAAAAAAGTAAATAGATTTAAATTAGATCGATTTAAAATCGATCTAGCTGGCGTTACGCGTATGTCAAGAATTCGTAATGGAGCTACCAATTTATAAATGTAATCAAAGCAAAAGAAGTTCCGTAGATTCTGCCTACTTCCATAGGAACAAATCGTGAGTTTACGTATGTGGATGTATGTATAAACTACATGCACATATACTTATCGCATATAAGTACTTTTCCGTACCGTAAAACGCGTCACAAACCTATTTCAAGTGTGACACCCAATAAAACTATAAATCTTTTTCGTCCATTTGTCGAATTCAGTCATTTGTCAGTGTTGAACACAATTGAACGTTCAAAGACTTTGAATTGAGAAGCACTTATCAATTGAACTGAAGAGAGTCGTATTGAAAAGGAAAGAGAATCGGCTGTGTAATAAGAACGGCCGTCGAAAAATACAATTGGGTGTCACTTTATGTACGAAATTGGGGAGCGAGGCGGGAAGCGACGACGAAATATGGCGGAAACACGACCCTGTCTAACTAAACTGTGCTAGAAAATTAAATCGTTATCTACCGAGCTTTTCTTAACTGTGTCGAAGATAAGTTCCAATCTAACTGGTTATTTGGAACGAGTACCTGTCTGACGTTAACAATCCAGTAACAGGATAATACGACACAAACCGTCTTATTATAAAACTTCCGTAAGTACTAAAAGGTCTAGGACTGTTACGGTACTAACGATAATTAAGAATTTGACGTTTAAAAATTTAGTACCATAGTTAAACTGCGTCGACTGTCGGGAGGACACGGCGCGGCATACGCTGGCAGAGTGTGCCGCTTGGGAGGAGCCCCGCCGTGCCCTCGTCTCTGGAGTAGGCAGTGATCTGTCGCTGCCGGCCGTGGTCGAGAGGATGGTCGGCAGCGTCGCGTCCTGGGACGCGGTGGTGTCCTTCTGCGAAACGGTCATCTCGCAGAAGGAGGCTGCGGAAAGGGAGAGGGAGATTACTTCCACTCACCCGGCCCGCAGCAGACGCACCGGGCGCAGGCGGAGGGTGGACAACGCCCTCTTCACCGCACCGCCCCCACGTACATGGACCCGAGGTGGCGGCGCATCGTGTACACGCGCGCCCCTCTTAGACGTCGCGAGGGGAGTCTAACACCTCACTCCCCTCGCTGACTTGGCGAGGCCCGCGGGGCCGACACCAGTCGGGGGTCGCGGAAGTATCTTCCGTTCCCGTGACCCCCGGCGCAGGTGTGAGAAGGAACTCGGGGTGTTTTTTGGCAATAAGAGTCTGACAGACCCCTCCGTCTCCCCTGGCGGGGGACATCCATGCGGATTTTCCAACCCTCAAAAAAAAAAAAAAAAAAGGGGTCACGATGTCCTAACATTGGTACCATAGATAGTTCTAGGACTAGCGATAAACTTCGTTTTGTTCAAGTTTATTTAAGTTCATGGTTTAAACCCAGTACTAAACCCGGTACTTTTTTAAGACCACGTTTTATAATAATGTCTATGTTTAATATCGTCATCAATATAAAACTAAAGCTTTATTAATAATTAGCAGAAGGCCGCGGTATCACCCGCGTAGTTCCTGTTCCTGTAGGAATACGGGGATACAAAATATCCTATGTGGCTCAGGGTGAATGAAGCTTTCCAGTGGTGATGATTTTTTTAAGTTGGCACAGTTGTTTTTGAGTTTATTCATTACAAACATACACACACACAATTGTTACCTCTTTACAATATTGATGTTGATGTGGAGGACCCTTATTAAGATGACTATTTTTTCTTTAACCTAATGCAATAGTGTGGAATTTCTAAACAATATTAAATTAACCTTGTTATTAATTCCTTTTATAAACTGCCTAATCTAAATGGTCTAAATATAACACATTACAATAACATAATTTGAACACACATTTTAACAAACATTGATTTTATCTGCCTAGCCTTTTCTCAACTATATTCTGGCCGGCTTGCTGCTAAAAATCTGATTTTACATGAATGAATTTCATGCAATCAACCTGTGCAGCTGTTATAATATAGCTTCATTTCTCTTCTGATACTTAATTCAATTATAAATACCAGCTTTTTATTGACCCACTGCTAGGCAAAGGCATCTTCTCATGCAGAGAAGGCAGAGAATCGCAGTTTTGATACTAAAATATAGTCAATATACTTAGCTTTGCAACAACAAAAGAATTTTCAAAATAGGTTCAGTTGATTTTGAAATGTAATATTACTAGTATAGAGCTCGCGACTTAACTTCGTGCATTTTGTCCTTTTGCATCCATTTACCCCCTCTAAGTTTTAAAAATAAAATATAGTTTATGTCACTCACAAATATTGTGGTTTTCTATTGGGAAAGAATAGGTATTCAGAATCGGTTCAGTAGATTACCCCCAAAAATTACCCCCTACAAACACACAAACTTTACCTCTTCACAATATTAAAGTAACCTTTCCCTCTTTATTACTATTCTATTTAAGATAAATTTAGGTTTCCTCATGTCATGTCTAATTTTATAACAAAATACAACAAAAAATTTCTTCAAATTTCTACACACCTAAACAACTTCGGACGTACCCAAGTTCTTCAACTGTATTATGAAGTTGCAACAAAACCAAAATACTCGAAACAACCCGCAACCAAAACCTATTTCGTAAAATGTATGCAAATAAAACATCGTCCCATCATGTCAGTCCCAAAGCAATCAAAATCCAGGCCGAAACAAGCCAGTGGAATTAAACCGTCGTTTGAAGGCACCATCATGTTTACAGCCACCGAGCAAGATGGCAGCCGTCACATAGAACAGATACATAAGCATACAGTCGCGAATCCTTAATACGTTATGTGAACATAACGTCACTGGTCCTGCTCCACACGACAAAGGAGGCTTGACAAAATAAAATTGGCTGCTAAAGTACTTAAACTTTTGTTTCATTGCTTTTTTCTTTAAATTTACCACCACTGGGCCACTGCTGCTCTTATAGATTACATTACAGTATTATTAAATTACGAGGAAAAGTTAAACGAAAAACACCTGGATGTACAACATCTTATATTCGTGGAAATAGAGATATACCATCATTCATACATTAACTCAATCTCTTCGTAACCCTTCGAGCGAATGCAAGCGAAGTATTAAGTTATAATAACAAATTTTAAAAATACTCCTAACAAAAATCCCGCATGCTGCATGCCAACCAATTACTTTTTATCTCGACTCGAACTTATAAAATCGATTTCTGCACCGCAGTCCAACTTCAGCGCTGCCTGATAAGGATCCTTGCCATATCCGGTATCCGGGTATTTAAAGCGGGACTGCGTATTGACCTAAATTCCGGGATATACCGCGTTTATCTAGAGCAGACGCTTCAGATGCCTTTACTTATTCTAACAATCTTGTGGGTGAATAGAAGCAGGTAAAAAATGCAGTATTTTACTTGCAGTTTGAGCTAAACTTGGGATATTCAAATTTAGCCACTTCCCTTTTACGTTTAATGGTTAACATTCTTGACTAGGGATTGTATTAATTCAAACCGAAAAGCTGATTGAATAACCTTTACAATCACATTAAAAATATTGAAATACAACCTAAAATGATTATACCTACTGGCTCTGAAATAAAAATTGGTAATGTTCATAGAAAATTTTGTAATGATATGAAAAAAAAGGAAGTGGCTCCATTTATTTGATCCGAAGTGTAGATGTTGTGCTTCCTGCGATTATGACAGTTTGCAAGTATAGTGGTATATTTTATTTTCTATCTTTGTTTTAAAATTAAAACCTTGTCCCACCGAAGGACTTTTTTCTTGTCTCCTTAGATTTCATGTATGTTGTCAAAAGTCATCTTTAATGGATCATCACCGTCCAGTTGTTACGTCACTGGACTTCAAATAATCTTTGGCATGAGCTGACAAGATCAGCATAATTTGCGAGTTATTGATGACTGATTTATAAATGACACGTTTTATTAGTCTTTTGTAAAATACCGGCATTGCACATAGTCCTTCTAACTTCGTCGTTGATATTAACGCAAGTCAGCAAAGGGTGTCTATCTCTTCAAAATGTGGATTAGTTGTAATAATATAGGTATAATTGCTATCTATACCAAAAATATTAGAAAGAGGTCAACTTTGTGAAATTGTGATAGGGGTAATGTCATAGGGGTTATCTCTGGATCTACAGAAACACTTTAGATTTTTTTTTTTACCAATAGTAAGCCATTGTTTTATTTTCACTACCAAGAAGGCATGGAGGAAATGTTAAAGTACGAAATGCACGCAGACGAAGTCAAGAGCGAAGCGTTAGTCAAAATCATAGTCATAGTCGTAGTATTTTATTGATAAGTCATTCTTACAAGTCATATACAGATTAAACAATTATTAAAAATAAAACATAAAAATTATTAACAAATGTCAAATCCAATATGTCAAACCAGTTACAGGAAACAAATAAATAGCAGTCAAATAAAAAAGTAAAAAATAAAATAATAAATAGAAACAAAAAACAATAAAATACATTACATCATTTTCCAACTTATGTCAAATAGTAAAAATGACGAACAAAGGAGACAGTTTTTTTTGGGCCCACTATTAAACGGTAACGTTTATTAATCATATTACACATGAAGAAAGTGATCATCTTATTAAATAATAAATAAATAATAAATAAATAAATATTCCACAACTTTTCACACAACGCCATTTAGTCCCAAGTTAAGCTTGAGAGCTTGTGTTATGGGTACTAAACAGCTGATAAACATACTTATATATTTCTAAATACATACATATTATAGATAAATTACACCCAGACACAGAACAAATGATCGTGCTCATCACACAAACACATTATTACTATTAACAGACCAAAAATTTTATATAAATGTAACCGGAATACTGAAATAATAGTAAAAAAGTGTTAAGGCAAAAAATGCTTGTTTAGGAGCGTTTAGATATTTGTTTCACATTAAAATAAACCTATTATTTTAATGTGAAAACAAATCTGTACCTTCAGTGAAAAGTGATATAAGTGAAAAATCATAGTTTTGAGTAATTTAAGGTTAAAGATTTAAAAAAATCTCGTTATTTTTCTAACGTTCTAAAATAAAAAACGATATGCGGTACGTGTAGATAATATTATAAAGATTATAAAGAGCTTGGTTTGAATATATTATTTTGCACGGAATTTAAGTAATTAGTAAAAATAGCCAGTTATATCACTGTACACTACAGTTTTCTTTGCTTATTTTTGTGTATTTAAATCAATAATGAAATGAATTATTTTACACATTTAGTTACCGTTTTGTGTGAAATGTTATAAGGCTTGTGTTTTGGCATGTTTTGCCTGCAAATAGTTGTTGTGAGAAAAAGTCGTAAAACTAATATGATCATTTTGATTATCAGCAACCTTTTTTCATTGTTTTATTTAAAATTCCTACGTAAATATTCAATTGTACCCCTTAACACCAATGTATTTTTCTAACTAGTAAGTGATTAATGCTACAAGCTAGAATTGATTGTGATACATTTTGTTTACATCGAAGTGTTTATTGATACAAGTAATAAGTATTTTCAAACGTTTTTGTCACAGAAAGGGTAAAACTATGTTAATATCATAATAAAATAATAACTAAAAAAAAAAAATTTAAATGAAGCAAAAGAAATGTATAAGAATCGTAGCAGATGGCGCGTAGTTTCTGCCTACCATGCCATGGGAAACCATGGGAAAAAGGCGTGAGTGTATGTATGTATATACTAGTTATTTATATTATGCAGAACAAACAACCACGTTTAATATTGCAAAAAAGTTGCCTTTTTGTAGCCACTAAAATTTATCTACCACAAAGTTCAATGTTCGACGGCTCACCACATTAATAACACGACCGTCAACACACATGACGCTGGCAAAATAATCGAAACTAACTCAGTTGCTAGAGAAGAAAATAAATAAAAAGAAGATGTAGTAACAAAAATTGAAAAGAGTATGCTTAGATGGTTTGGTCACGTTGAAAAGATGGATGAAGACGACTAACGAAAGGTATTTACAAGGCAGATGTAAGTGGGAACGCCGGGAGGGGACGCCCAAGAAGGACATACATAGACCTTATTGGTGAGGTTCTTCAGAAAGGTCAGGTGCGTAGTACTCGCAACCGGCGTGTGTGTATGACAACAAATATGAATGTAAACGAAGCAAGAGAAGTATGTAAGAATCGTAGCATATGGCGCTCTGTAGTTTCTGCCTACCCCCATGGGAAAAAGGCGTGAGTTTATGTATGTATGTATGTAAACACAATAAAATTTACGACTGGCCTGTTGGTCTAGGGGTTAGTGGTCCTGACTGCTATGCTGGATATATATAGGTTTGATCCTCACCCAAGACACATGTTTATGTGATGAGCACGACCATTAATTCTGTGTTTCATGTATCTATAATATGTATGAATTTAGAAATGTATATGTAGTATTATCGGTTGTCTAGTACTCATAACACAAGCTCTGCAGGCTCTAGCCATATTACAAATTCAATTTCTATTATCGTAAAGGATGAGGCGACAATAGAAAGAAAATGGCGTATATGGAATCAGCTGTTTGTCAACTGTCAAGTGTTAACGAGTAGAATTTGTAATATGGCTGAAAATGAAATACACTTGACAGTTGACAAACAGCTGATTCCATATACGCCATTTTCTTTCTATTGTTGCCTCATCCTTTGACAAATAGAATAGAAATAGAATTTGTTATATGGCTAGACCTGCTGCTTAGTTTAGGACTAGATGGCGTTGTGTGAAAGTTGTGGAATATTTTATTTATTTGTATAAATCTTTAGATGATAACTTTTCTAAATAATATCTTACTATCACTTTGTTGCAAATTTGTCTAAAACTAGCCTACTGTTCAATATCTCCAACTAAATTCATAAACAATCCAAAAACAACCGTCAAACAGATAGAGACAATTCAAAAGCTCAATTAAATTATACCGGGACTGTCACATCATATAAATAATTACTTCGGCATTCAAAGTAAACAGACGTGTTCTTCAATGTATTTTATAAACTAAATAAATTAACGTTTGCATAAATAGTGACCTAGTTAGAGTGTATTAGCGTGTAGGTGAAATATCGAACATTCGAAGTGACAAGTTTAAATAATGAACTGACTGGATTATTTTAATACTGTATATATGGAAGGCAGCCCCTTTAATCGGAGCGCGATGATACGTCGCAGCCCTCCACCGACACCGGCTCCGGTACTGACCTCAGCACCGGCCCCGGCACGGACCCTGGAACCAACTCCGGCACCGGCAACGCCCCGTCAGCCAAATCAGGACCAAAACGAGGTTGAAGTAGTGTCGACTCATGAGATCCAGTCCTGGATGACATCCATTCAGCAGAGCCTAAATGAGGTATGTGTTGTTGCTTCTGAAGGTAAGCTGAACACTGAACAGAAGCTTAAAATAAACACTCTTTGCCGAAATGTTGCACATAAAGCTTCGCAACTGGCTGTTCAATACCAGTCCCTAAAACAAAAAGCCATACAAACGCATATCTCACTTAAAAACATGACCGAAGCTCGAGACCTATCCGACTGCTTATCGGAGATGAACCGGACAATTCAGGAGTCCTATATGAAGCAGAGTGCGTCCACATCTTTTGCTGATATGGTGAAGAAGGGGTCAAACAGCTTTATTCGTCCTAATACTTTTAGCTCCGTGGCGATTTATCCCTGTGATAATTCGAAAACCAGCGATGAAACTAAGACCATGGTCCAAAAAATTATATGCCCTGGAGAAATGAAGCTGAAAGTACGAGGCGTCCGTAAAATTGGAAAAGGCGGATTAATTATCAGCACTGAAACTAAAGATGACCTACACAAGCTGAAACAAACAGTCCAGCTCGCTTCGTCAGGGCTTACCATCGACGAACCTCAAAAGCGTAAACCTCGCATTATAGTTATAGGAGTACCCACGTCCTTGTCGGAAAATGAGGTTTATAAATGCATTTACGAACAGAATTTGACCGACAAACTACCAAATATGTCCCAAGACACTTTTTTGGCCTCGATAAAATTGAGCCACAAATCAGGCAGAAAGGATGCTGAGAACTGCAATTATATTATAGAAGTTCCAGCCACCATCCGCAAGGCCCTCATCACACAGGACAGATTATTTATTAATTGGACGTCCTGCCCGGTACGAGACTTTACACTGGTAACTAGATGTTACAATTGCCAGCAGTATGGTCATGCAGCCAAAACATGCAAAATTGTTGCACCTACATGCGGCCATTGCAGTGAAGAAGGTCACACAATACAGGACTGTGCAAAGAAAGCTAATCCGCCAAAATGTGCAACTTGTTCGCGCTTTAAAAAACAAGCCAACCACAAGACGGGAGATGCTGATTGCCCTGCTAAAAAAGCAGCTGAACAGAGGTATATTAATTCGACCGATTATGAAGGCGCCTAAGAGCGCCGCATACAAGTTTACATTTTAGGCTTATTTAATTAATTTTTATTTCTTTTCATTTTTATTACTTAATTATCTTTTAACATGGATATTAACCTAATTACCGATATAGATAACACATTATTAACTTCATCAAAGACATGTGATGTTGAGGACTGCAAACAATATATTTCCGACCATCAAAATTCACTAACAGTACTAACCCAAAACATTCGCAGTATTTATAAGAACATAGATAGTTTTAATATTTTCCTTAACAGACTTAACTTTGGTTGTGATGTAATGATACTCACTGAGTGCTGGTTATCTGATCGCCACGATAACCTTCCAGTAATACCAGGGTACAACTTATTCCATACCACAATAAACCACAATCAAAATGATGGTGTGGTTGTTTTTGTTAAGGATTTATTAAAGGTTACAGTCGAGGAACACAAGACAAAAGACTGTATTAGTAATTGCTTCATCATCAAAATCAGCACAACCACAGCTATAATCGCTATGTACAGATCCCCTTCTATTAGAAACTTAAACTCTTTTAACAATTGCTTAAATCACATTTTTCAAACTCTAAGCGCATTTAAGCATGTCATACTAACAGGAGATTTAAACATAAATATTGGGACTGAAAACTGCGATGCAGGGACTCAAGATTATCTTAATA
This sequence comes from Euplexia lucipara, assembly GCA_921972225.1. NCBI lineage: Eukaryota > Metazoa > Arthropoda > Insecta > Lepidoptera > Noctuidae > Euplexia > Euplexia lucipara. Next base: position 3,265,545 of record OV179161.1, on the reverse strand, counting down.
TCTGTTTATACCATGGCTTTCTTCCCGCTCACACATTGCCTACTCATCAGAGCGGTTCCTGCCTCGATCATATGATGATCAAAACCAGCCTTCCGTATATTACGCTTGTTACTAATTCAACTATTACTGACCATCACGCAGTCTTACTCAGCGTAAATTTAACGCTGCCTAAGCTAAATCGTCCACAGACTATTAGCAAATTAAACACAAATCAACTTGAATATGATTCTCGCAACATTGATTTTAGCCCAGTTTACAATACTGCTGACGCTAACTTCGCTTTATCGTACTTAATAAAACATGTACAACAAGCAATATTACGTAACACAACAGCTTACACAGTAAACAAGAAATATTATAATATTAAACCATGGATTACTCCGGGTCTAATTCGGTGTATTAGACACAGAGATAAACTTCACCAGAAAACTAAACGATATCCTGATAATATAATTATTCAAACCACCTATAAAAGATACAGGAATTTCTGCAACAATCTCCTTAAGAACTTAAAAAATAATTACGATAAAACTGAATTAAATAAAGCAGGTAAAAATACCAAACAACTTTGGAAACAAATTAAAAACGTCACTAATATGTCGAAACAGCGTGAATCACATTCGAGTTTATTGCTGGCTAATCATTCACCACTCATATCAGCTAACAATGTAAATAACTTTTTTGTAAATATTGGGAAAACTCTTGCCGAGCAGATTCCGAAGCACTGCGAATCTTTGCAAAATTCAAGCAATAGTTGTAACCCTAAATCGTTTGCTATGCTCGATACTGATGAAGATGAAATAACCCGAATCATTTGTGGGCTAAAAGATGATTGTGCAGTTGGATGGGATAATATAGGTAATAAGATCCTTAAACTCCTTAAGCATATTTTGGTACCTCCCTTAACGCACATATTTCAAATCTGTCTTTTCAGCGGTATTTTTCCTAGGTGTCTTAAAAAGGCAGTTGTAATCCCTATACATAAATCTGGAAGCAAAGACGTAGTTAATAATTATAGGCCAATATCCATACTCCCTTCAATTTCAAAAATACTAGAGAAAATTATTAACTGTAGACTAGTTAATTACCTAGAGCAAAACAAAATATTATCTCCTGCGCAATTTGGCTTTAGAGCCAATCTATCGTCAGCCGATGCAGTGCACGGCCTGACTGATTATATTTCAGAAAAACTCGGCAAAGGACACCAGACCCTGGGAGTGTTTCTCGATTTAGCCAAGGCTTTTGACACTGTCTCTGTTTCTGTTCTTCTGAACAAATTAGAGAACATAGGAATAAGGGGAACGCCGCTGAAACTTTTTACCGACTATTTAAACGACCGGTACCAATGTGTTAGAATAGATAATATTATGAGTAACGAGCAAAAAAATACTGGTTTCGGTGTGCCGCAGGGAAGTATTTTGGGGCCCACCCTCTTCCTTATCTATATTAACGACCTGTGTAATCTAAATATTAAAGACGGCAAAATAATATCATATGCCGACGACACAGCGTTAATTTTTAGCGCCGGAACCAGTACCGAACTATTCGATAGCGCTCAAGTAGGCTTAAGAACTGTGACTAATTGGCTTCAAAGCAATTTACTGACATTAAATGCCGACAAGACAAAATATATTCATTTCTCCATGCGCAAGCCTCCACTTAATATTACTAACCCTTATCTGTATGCCCATCATTGTGGAAGCCGTACCACCATGTGTAATTGTCCTGTTATCCACAAAACGAGCAACATAAAATACCTGGGGGTAATTATAGACGACACACTCTCTTTTAAAAAACACATTAATAGTCTAGTTAAAAGAGTGCGCAAACTTATATATGTCTTTAAAAAATTGCGAACTATAGCAGATTCAAAATTAATCAAACAAATTTATTTGGCCCTAGGTCAATCTATAATACAATATTGCATCACTTCTTGGGGCGGCGCGTCAAAAACTAATTTACTTCCACTTGAAAGAGCTCAGAGAGCAATTTTAAAAGTTGCAAACTTCCATCCCTTCTTTTTTCCCACTGACCTGCTATATAAATCCTGCAATGTACTAACTGTTCGCCAGATTTTCATCATGCACCTAGTATTAAAACAACACACCATGCTTGCATACAATGCCGAGAACACTAAAAAGAGGCGTTATGATTTAGTATGTATGTCTAATGCATCCTCAAAACATGTCTTTGTAGAAAGATTTTTTTCTTTCTTAGGCCCATTCCTATATAATAGATTAAATAGAGAACTAAGTATCTATAAACTAAATTACTACAGCTGTAAAAAAAATATACTGAAGTACTTACTAACCATAGACTATGCACAGACAGAAGATCTACTTGTTGTCTCCAAATAGAAATCCTAACACCTCTCATGTTATTTCACTTTGTGTAACTTTATTTACTTAAGTTTTAATTTTAGTTTTTGTACGTTTAAGTGTAGTCATTGTTAATTTATTACATTATGTATTTATGCACTTATTAGCCTGAAACACAGGTTCAACCTAGTTCAGGCAAATTTGCAACTGTGCACTATTTTTAATTTAAGGTATAAATTGTACATGTGTCTCTTTTATAAAATAAACAAACAAACAAAATAAACAAACAAATCATCTCCATAAGTGTCGGAACAAAACAAGCGAGGCTAATCCGGTGTGCAGAGATATTTAAAAATTATAGCTTAGGTAAGCTGTGATAACAGCAACTTGTACCTGCATTTTATGTCATTTGCTAAAGAAATTACTTAGCTGTGTAAAATTATAGTGAAAATTGTAAATCATATCGGTGAATTTGACAATATCGAACTTCTTGATGTTGGATATGTTGTGTGAGTTTAAAATTTTAAGAAGAACAAGGATTAATGTAACACTTTTCACTAGATATAGGATATAGGATTTCATTTGTATCACTTTGGATTAATTGAAGTAAAAGCTTTCGGTTCGTGTAAGATGTGGTAACTCGAGTCGTATTAAAATACATTTCAGAAATATAAAGATCGGTTCGGAGCACTTTGGTATGAATCAAAAAGTATTATTTTACACAATAATTTCAATAAAAATTGCTTAGTTATATCAATGTACACAAAAAAAACTCTTTCATTTTTAATCGTATAACAACGGGGATAAGATAGAAATTAAGTTATTTTTTTTTTAATAAGTTTAATCAGAGAATTTAAAAACCGATCTAGGTCGACATGTATCACTTTTCACTGAAGGTACAGAAATATGTTACGCCGGTGCGCAGTGGTAATGACATCGGCGTTATATGCATTTAAAGAGATAATTATTAATTGGTGCACTGAACTTGTTTTTAATTCTTTTACTAATGGAACACAGACACAGTGGAACGAAACGTAATTAATAGCCCGTTGTAGATTCTCTGTGGTCCAATTTCAATCAGTTTGACACTGACAAACAACATAATTATTTCCGTTATTATTGTTTCCGATTACTAGGTAATTGCATGTTTCTTCTGTTCTATTCGTATTTTTATTCTAAAGATTTTATGAAAATGGCATCTGTAGATACAGTTCATAATCTACAAAGCCATTGCAAGCAATTGTGCAGCACCATTTCAACGGAATTGACAACATCTCAAAATTGACATGACCCTAAAACAAAAATACCGTTTCTTCATTTTTGTATGCTGAGTTCAAATATATATTTTTTTAAATTTTTTATGGCTTAATTACTGAGAAAAAAAATAAAAACCAAAAACCATGCGATGGCGTCACTTATACGGTGGAATGAGGTGTTTACCTTTGCGAAAGCAAGCTAATTTTTAAGATGAAAACTATAATGTCAAACAAGACATTTCTGTCAAAAATTACGTATCTAATGTCAAAAAAGACATATCTAATGTCAAAAATGACATATCTAATGTTAAACAAGACATATCTAATGTCAATGTGTGACATTGACAACTGCTAAATGAGTGACATCTAAGAAACTGATTTTTTTTGACGTATCGCAGTAAAGCAAAGGAATTATCGCCATTCCACCGTATGAATGACGTCATTTGGCGCTTACGTCTTTTTAGAATGCACCGAATTTCAAAGTTAAAATTATGAATGAAAAGTACATAATTTTTAAAAACCAAAAAATATGGGTCCTCTAGTTTTGGATTTACTTTTAGATAACATAATAAAACATGGAGGTTAAAATTTTGAAATGTTGTCAATTGGGGCTGCTCTTGCTGGATACTGTTGTAATTGTTTAGTGGGCAGAGGCACTGTTGGCTGCTGTGCACATGTGATGTGTATAGTGTGGTTTTTATCTTGGGCGCGGCATCAAGTTAAAGTTGAGCCATCAAGTTAATGAGTTTTTTTTTATCTCCTGACACAACCAGCTTATAACACATCACCTTTTTATATTAGATCTCCAGTCCAAGAGATTTAAAATACTAAACGTACTTACTACTAAGGTATACTACTTTAGGTATTAAATATCTTTATCTACAGTCTATGAATACATCTAATCTATTTTCGTGAATATCTCTGTCTATCAAATCGTGTAAATCACATCAAAATCAGTACAGACGTGTCTTTGTTTTATACTTTATATTATGAACACTGAACAGTGTACTATTTTAACTTAAAATACCAAGGAGAACTATCCACTTATTCAACAATCGCTCTTCCGAGATTTTAGGTTATTATGAGAGTCATGTTTTGACTATCGTATTTCACAGTATTCCGGTTACATACAGTTTTACTAATATTACCACTGTAATCTACAGATTATAAGGAATAAACTAACGTACATTTCATTGCTAAACGCCACAATTTGTGGTGGGCCCATTCCCCAAACAAAAAAAACTGTCTCCTTTAAGGAACAATACACATAAATACGAGTCACAGACAAAACACACAATAAATGTTACAATTCAAATTAATATGTCATAGTTTAATCTATACGAGTACTAACCTTGTTCTAATAATATAGAGAGGAACGATTCGTATTTTTGTTTATAGGGAATGAGACTTACTACTGGACCGATTTGAAAAATTCTTTCATTGTTGGGAAGCTACCGCCTTGCGAAGCTAGCTCCCCTTATGAAATAGGCCATTTTTATCCCTATATTCTCACGGGTGCGGTAACTACACTGGGTGAAACAGAGTGACGTTCGCTAGTAAGTAAAATAATAAATAATAATAATACCAGCATGTTACTGTCCCACTGCAGGGCAAAGGCCATATCTCATACAGAGAAAGCTCGAGCATGGATCACCACGCTTGCTCAAGGCGGATTGGCGATTTCAAACTTATATTAACTATAAGTCCAGGAAGGAAAAGCATCGTGATTTCCTCACGATGCTTTTCCTTCACCGATGTCAATGATGTCTAAGATAAACTTAGAAAGTACATATGAATTGAAAATGTCACATTGGTACCTGCACGGATTTGAACCTCAACCTCGTGCATGAGAGGTAGGCGTCTTAACCCCTGGGCCATCACGACATACTAAAAAGGTAGTAAAAAAGTAAGTAGGTAGTAGTGTAGGTATACTAAAACATTATTTAAGAAGGATTAAATACCACATTGTCTTTTACTTGATTAACTTATGAGCGTGGATTCAAAACGCCTGCGACATACTTTTCTTGCTTCAAAACTATTTCACAGTAGGTACATTGACCCTCCCATTATTTTCACCACCACATCCCACCTATCTACGGCAAAACAAGATGTCGTCGGCAAAAGTTTCCCTTGGCACGGTGAAATATAGTCCTGTAAAAGTGTTCAGGGGAGGGTCGCCATGCTGTCAACACCACAGGGTTGAAATGCTAATCGTCATTGTTATTATTCCGCATAGTTTTGTTCAAATGATTGCGGTTGGGTGTTGGCACAAACAGGGTTTATAGTTAGTGAGGGAAATAGGAGTTTTTAGTTATACCTATATTATGGTGTTGTTCTGCCGTGTTTTGTTTCTCTTTGATGCTACTGATTGAAAAATTTAATTCCAGTTCAAATGTAAAGTTACGAAAAAATTGATGAAAAGTTGGCACACTGGGGCGTTTAGAATCATCATGTACTATGATTCTAAACGCCCCAGTGTGCAAACTTTACGTCAGTTTTTTACTAACTTCACGTTTTTACAGCCATGGAATGCTCCACGGCTGCAAAAAACATAAAGTGAAAAATAGGGTTATTCACATAACCCTAATAACTTAAAATTAACATACTTAACTGTCGAAATCTAGGTATATTGTACACATCTGCGTACCCCTCAGAGCATACAGGCGTGATGATACGTCATGATGTTGTATAAACAATAAACATCCAAGCGATTCTAGCAATAACGACAGATTTGCCGTCTATTTTTGAAGAGTTCCGTTGTATATCTCCGAAAAACAGCACCAGATCTCTTCAAATAAAAGAATTTTGAGAATTGGTCCACAATGGGGGAGAAATCAGGTAACATACATAAAAAAAAAGTAGTTACACACGAACATAACCTCCTCCTTTTTTGAGGTCGGTTAAAAAGGTATAAGTAGGTGAAATGAACATCGACGCACATCTGGATACCATGAGTTGATTTAGGACCATTGAATTTTTATAGTGCGTTACATTTATATTTGTTTATTTATCTCTATGTTATCATTACTGGTTCATCAAATGCGGCAACACATAGTACACATACACACAAAATACTCTCACACACACACACACACACACACACACACACACACACACACACACACACACACACAAATTCACAATTGCACATCTTACATTTGCGTGAAGCACCCGCCACAACAGGGCGTCCCCGGTTTCCTGTTATACACTCCCGTCCCTTTTCACAAAATCACTTCACCCGCAAAATATCTTGCAAGAGAAAAAATATGTTACATATCAACAAAAATATATATTTTTGTTACTTTTAAATACCATGATGGATGGAACCCTTTTCAATCTCACACGGCGAGGTCGCGACTTTAACTTTTACTCCCTCGAGTCGGAAACTTGCCGGGCAATACCGAAACTAGAACGTGAGGAAATTGTTCTCTAAACACAACTTTGAATCGAAATCCCCTCTAACACCAATGCTTGACGCAAAAAAGTCAAAACGTATAGAATAGAATATATTTTATTGTAAAATACCAGTACACAGCAAACCATATGAGTAAAGTCTTAAACAAATTAACAAGTAGATCTGCGTGTTCTGCCATTTATGGCATACTAAATAGTAATTTGTTTGGTTTATAACTAACCATAAAGAATTCGGTATGTAAAGTATTTTTCAGGTATTTTTTATATTTTAATTGCGTAAAACATTTTATTTTAATCCACTAATTTATAAGCTTTTTTTTCCAAGTTACTATTTTATTTAAATTATATTTTAAAGAATTATTCGTGATGACGTCATTTCCTAGACTGAATACTTTTAAGTCTTTGTCACGTTTTCATACAAAAAACACTAATAGATAACTTCATACTTGACATTGTCAACACTTGACAGATACGATTTTTAGACTAACAACAGTTTTTTTTTATTTGTCTTGAAAAACACGATGGAAGTAGTCTGTTTAGGCTACTTTATGACGTCATTTAGAGGTCCAATGAAAGTCAAATGGTTACAACTATTATTGTGAAAATAAACACAACCTTGTGATATAGAGAGCTAAAAATAGAAAAATAAGGCTTAAGACCCTAAAATCTTCAAATGGTTTTGGAATCAGCGTAGGTCTTTACATATCGAATTGGGTCTACACAACTAGTCTATAGTATGATTTATAAATTGAAAATACTCGTTTCGAGTACTGTGCAATTGGACACTTTTTATTCTTTACCCCGTGAAAAGCCTGTGGCTAAATTATGTTAGCCGCACGGCTCCTATCCTGCTTAAAAGTAAAAGATGGACACGACAAACGTAATTTTAAACGTCATATAAGTAATAATAATAATAATAAAAATGGGTATTACAAAATTATTATGCCTGTACTAGGATAAACCTGTATCACAGGCGACATTAGTTCTTAAAATTATTGTTTATTACGACAACTGGTTTTATAACAATATTTAATTAATTTGAGAAGTGCGTTCGGACATTGTTGTTTTAATACGTTATGGGTTACATAAAAACTCTTATAACTACGGTCTTAAACATCTAGATAGAAATGAATAATCACAATTTACGAATAATTGTTGTTAGCACTTGTTTCGCGAAAAAGATTGAGTCAGCAGTATTATTAATTACTTATAGGTTTAAACAATTAATGCACATGATATCACCGGCACAATTTTATAAACACTCGGTTATAGTGCTTAGACAGCAGTTTCACGATGACGGTAAGTAATTAAGTAGGACAGAGCAATGCATATTATAGGGTATATTTTAGAGTCATCAATAAGCGATAAAGACACAAGCCACAAGTATGACGCACTAGGTGCCCTCATAGTCGATTGAGTTAATATATCGAAATTCAGCTATTTTCCTAGCGGGGCATTCAGCGTCCCCTGTTTTGTGGTCACTGGGTTTTTTAAAACGAGAACACGATGCACATTTCGGATTTTCGGCTTTCTTCGCGCATTCGGACATCGAATGGCCAGCAGATCCACACTGACCACACGAATGCTCAGTCTCTCGGCAAAATTTTGCTGCATGACCGTATTGATGACATTTATAGCACCTTGTTACTAATGTGAAGTCCCTGACAGGACAGGACGTCCAATTTATAAAAAGCCTTGACTGAGTGATTAGCGCTTTTCGTATTTCGGCTGAAACTTCTATAACGTAGTTACAGGTCGTAGCATCTCTCTTCCCCGATTTGTGGCAGAAGTAAATTACAGCTTAGCTCATTAGCTGTGTAGCTATGTATGCATTAATTCTGTTAAATATTGTAACAAAATCAGGAGTCCTAATAGTACTGTAAGATCATATATCGCCTGTGATACAGGTTTTAACCTAGTATAGGCATTATACTTTGTAATACCTATATTATTTCTTAGATTCAATTTGTATTTACCAATTCTCACAACACAGGGAATCCTAGTGTGGGGACCAGAGAACTTGTAAAATAGCGCTAATGCATATTTTCGTACGAATGAATACATTTTTTTTAAATTTAATATATCTGAATATAAAGATTATTATTATTATTTTGTGATTCTTTTACTCTGGCCGGGATCTACCGATGAAGCTTAACGTGCTTTTTGAAACACTGAGAGGTCTAGATTATGCAACAAACGGCCATCCATTCACATACCAACCTCGTTTATTGTAGCTTAACCTTCGATCGATCCGTGTAACTGTTATTTTATAGCCACGAGTAATTACACTTATTCATTATTTCAGTCAGATTTCTTCTTCCATATTTTCCGTGGAGTAACAAAACAACGTTAACGGCCGCCATGTTGCTATCTCGCATCCGTTTCCGGTCGCCGTTGGGCCATCGTTCCGGTATTCTTCCTTCAGCTAATTGTTCATGATTTCCTAGCGATATAATTTACGTGATGGCGAGTGAGCTACTTCTTTTTCCTGTTCATTCATTCATTTCATTCGGTCATAACTTTTTGACAACAGACGGTACTAAAGTCAAATGTTAGAGCTATAATTTAAGTCTTACATATAGTGTATTCATTATTTAAGTATAAAAAATAAAAATATAAATGGAAAATAAGTGTGGAGAATTGGCTCATTCATTTGAACTAATAAGGTTCATCCTTACAGCTTTATAAAAACTTGTTTTACTTAACTTTAGACATACTTGCACTAATAAGCACGTTACTTAAACACCCAAACTTAGGTTACTCATACACAAACACACATGACATACACGTGTATTTTATTATTTACGAACATATTCTCACACTTCACACGAATCTGTAATCTATGTACCAAAATGTAACGACAAATCGAACTACTTCAAAACTGAAAATACTTGTTCCTCACTTTAATACTCGTAAAATACCATACATTTTTAGTAGCACAAAAAAGTATGAAGACTTGCATAATTTTACATAAGCACCGCTGCATTTGTATATTATGGTAATTATTGGTTTAACCTTAATAGAAATTATATAAATAGGGTTTAGGGTATTTTTTTTTTATTTTTTTTTATTGGACCGCTATTTATTTGCTTCTTTAACTTGTTTGACATCTTGTATATTTTGACATTTGTTGAATAATTTAGGTAATGTATTTTTTAATAATTGTTTATCAGCAAAATATTGAATCTGTATATGACTTGTAAGAATCCCTTATCAATGAAATACTATGACTACTATGACTATGTATAGAAATTGTGCTCGTCCAATAAATTGAATCGTGTCGATTGCGTAAAAATCACCCCTTTAACACTTGAGTGAAGTGAACTGTCAAATGCCTAGCTCAATTTGCTCAATCCGCCTTCACCTCACCTAAATTTTCACTAGGTGATTTTTAGCGTTTGTGCAAGATACATCGATACACCAAAGTGTAGACATGGCATTATAACAACACAAAACACATGCCGAACAAGACATATATTATGCTAGCAGCTGATGGAGCTTCCCAAAAGTGCCACAAACTGAAGTCTATGTATCATTGAGTGGCGGTCACGGGCTGTGGATCCATTTTATGATCATCGCAGGCGCCGCGCCCAAACCTATACGTTTTATTACTGTGGATAGGGCTTCAGTGTACGCGGTGTTGAAATGTTTTTAATTCAGTTCTTTTGTCTTTTTTGTTTGTCACCAGGCTGTATGTATCTTATGAACTGTGATAGTTGTTGACTGGTAGGTAAAATTATCAACTTACTAGGTAAATCCTACTAATATTATAAACGCGAAAGTTTGTCAGTAAGGATAGAGGGAAGGATGGATGGATGGATGAATGGATTTTTGTTACTCTTTCACGTAAAACTACTGAATGGATTTTAATAAAATTTGGTATAGAGCTAACTGAATCCCTGTATTCCCTTGGGAACGGGACGTACGCGGGTGAAACCGTGTGCTAGTAAAATAATAAAACAATTCTATTTGCCTCTTCCAAGAAGAGTGGGCGAGAAACTCTATTCTTGCAATTTTTAAATAGGTTTTACAATATTTCAAAAACGTAAATTAGATTAAATATAGACCGAATAAAGCAAAAATGACCCAATCTTCTCTTCTTTTCATTGCTCTGTAATATGAGAAGTGATTAAATTCACGAAAAGAAAATTTAAAGAAAATTCGTTAATCTAAACATTTGATGATATGATAGATGGTGACAAAATAAAATGGGTTCCCAGTTCATTATCGGGTGGCAATTTGACATTTCACAAGTCTTATTAAGCTAAAACTAACACAACATAAAGTGACTCTCAGGAAGTTAGCCGGGGAAGCTAGTATGTATTATGATGCCATTTTCTTTATTACTATGATCGCAAAATCACTCGCCAGCAATGACACCCCACGACCAATCTACGAACCGCATCCTTCCCGCTGCTTTTATTAACTATTCACGGCACAGCGGCCGAGCATTCGATGCCAGCCCATCGCGTCACCCATTACGCTAATAAAATGAAAGCTAGATTTTATTTACACCAAATAGTGGTTCGTTAGTGGTTGCCATGTCGGCCATTTTGTATTCAGTATTTTTTATTGCTCTGGAAATCAGAGAGAAACCCTAACGCTTAGCAATAAATACAAAATCATCTTTATCTTTGCGGTATGTACTCTGTAGGTACTCGAGGCTGACGCATCGTCTTAAAACCTTTCTTTTAGAAAAATGTTTATACTCAGTTGGTGTACTCTAAAACTATGTAAGCAGGTTTGCAATTATAATAATTATTGACATATTTAAATTAAATATAAGGATCATTAAATATAAGGAACATGTCGTGATGGCCCAGAGGTTAAGGCGCCTACCTCTCATGCACGAGGTTATGGCTCGAATCCGGGCAAGTACCAATGTGACTTTTTCAATTCATATGTACTTTCTAAGTTTATCTTAGACATCATTGACATCGGTGAAGGAAAATATCGTGAGGAAACCTGGACTTATAGTTAATATAAGTTTGAAATCGCCAATCCGCCTTGAGCAAGCGTGGTGATCAATGCTCGAGCCTTCTCTGTATGAGAAGAGGCCTTTGCCCTGCAGTGGGACAGTAACAGGCTGGTAATACATTATTATAAGGATCATTGATTATATTATTGTAAAACTGATATTTTTTTGACATTGCTTATTTTTATTTATTTTTGGAATTTTAATTGAATCTAGTTTTAAGTATAATTGTAAATGTTATTATTATCAATATGTTCGACACGATACTGATTGTTCTGAATAAAGATAACTAAGTACTACTACTACTATCCTTTTTTATCTCGGGGAGCGAGATTCACGACTGTTACTGACTAAAAACCACCCCATGTTCCGTGTCAAACCTGCGCTAGGGTTTGCGGGAACGTACTGTACTGCCGCAACAATACGCTTGATTTAATTTGCATGTGCTTTCTTTAGGCTATGTTTACGAATATTTCTTGCTAAGAGTAGAAGTTGGTAGAAATATATTGTATACAATATGTATGCAATTAAAATAAACAGAACCATATTTGTTGACTATTATGTATAAGCTATCCATTACTAATACATATTAATAAAATACACAGACACACACACTCACACAGAGCTGTTGACTATTATAATGTACCTATTTTTACTTTTCGTACATACTGTAGATTATACATAGTATATTTTGTCTCAATATTGCTCAACTTTACAATAATGTGTGTTCTTATCCGAGCTCCGGCAACACGACTGTGCAGGAGACTAGCGAAGATCATCTCTCAGGTCTCTTTGAAGACACCGACCTGTGCGCTATTCACGTGAAGTCTGTCACGATTACGCCAAAGGACATGCAATTGCGAACAGGATCAGAGGCGAAAGCGCTGCTGCTGTTTACGTCAGTCACACACAACCACAACGTCCGTCGTGTGTCTCGTTTGTGACTGTACGTCCACAAAAAATACCCTTTTCAGGGCCACAAATATATCATTTAATGCTTCTTTATAATAAAAATAAAATAATAATCATTTAATTCAGACTAATTTACATGTGCATATTATGTTAGTATAAGTGCATTAAAAACTATGTTAGTCAACGAGATCACATTACAAATTTTGGTGTGTTTAAATCAAAATTAAAATTACAAATAAGATCAAAATTAAAATCAAAAATAAAATTAATTAAAATCAAAATTAAAATTAAAATCTAAATAATAACCAATAACCAAAAATAATAATCAAATATCATAAATAGAAAATAATATCATAAACTTAAAATCAAACAAGAATTAAATTAAAATCATAATTAATTTCGGCTTATAGAATGTGCAGCATTATAAACTTATACAAAGCGTCTTATATCAGACGTCATAAGTCAAAAAGTCAAAGTCAAATCGTTTATTTCAATTAGACCCATAACAGGCACTTTTGAACGTTAACTTACAAAATAAAATAAATTAAGAGAATGATTCTAGTTGCACTTTCCAAATGGTAGTTTCGTATGGAGAAGAATGTGCAAGAAACTCCATACTTACTCTTTTAAAAAGCGTTACTCTATCCTGCCCACCAAACCTGCATCCCAACACTCAGATTTAAGTGAATACAGGTACTCACGCCAAAAGTATGCAAATCTTTAATAGTAAGTAGTACTCTTTATGTATGAATGATACACAATCGGGTTAAGTTTTAACCCCCTACTACTACTGTTTCAAATACTACTATCTCCTTTAGTATTGTAAATACCATACAGACACGCAGCACAGTAGGTCTCTTCAAAATTATGTTATTAGTATCTTTCAAAATCAATGCATTTCAGTAAGGTACTTAGGTTAGGTAGTTAGGTTCGCTATAGGGTAAGTATGATGAGTTAGGTTAGGTTATACATATATATATATGGTCACTTTAAGTTTATCCAACACTAGCAGACGTCACGCTGTTTCACCCGCGTAGTTCCCGTTCCCGTGGGCATACAAGGATAAAAAGTAGCCTATGTCATCCGGGGATGGTGTAGCTTTCTAACGGTGATAGAAATTTTCAAATCGGTACAGTAATTTCGGAGCCTATTCAATGCAAACAAATAATTAAATTTTTCCTCTTTTTAATATTAATATAGATAAAGACGACAAAGGCTTAGAGTCAGTACTGGTAGATGTTTCTTATAGTTTTGTACAGACTTTTTTGTAGTCATCATTAAAAGTATGTAAGTGTAAATATGAATAGTTTCTTCTTCATGATGCTTTCCGTGAACCAAGGTTTCGGGAAACAGTGACCCACCAAAACATTTCATGTAAAATGTTGCCAAGACGACCACATAATGTTTGCCCTGTGAAAAAGATATCAGATCTCATGTAGAGCCAAGCTTCTGAATCTACACGGCCTAACTTCACCGACCCTAACTTCTCAAATTCTACAGATCAGTAAAAATGTATGCTGCTTCGCCGTTTCGCTACCGTCGTGGAGGTAATGCGAATATTTAGTTTCTGAAGTAACGAAATAGCCAAGCTTTCTATAACCAACACATTGACAGAAACTAAATAACATTGCCGTAAACTTTGTTTATAGAAACCACTGTTTCTATAGTAGGCAAGGATTGAATGTCTTGCGTTTCACGTAACCCAAACTTCAATGAGAATGATTATAAAATTTCAAACAATCAAAAATTCATTTCAGGCACATAGATTGTGGGCTGGCCCATAGACTATTACTGTCCTCTCCGTTCATCTTTCTCCAGTTAATAAAAACCTTACCATTCAAGGCACAGGCTACTATCTGTCATAATGTCCCCTGTAGGTGCCTACTTACCCCGTAACATTTCCGAAGGTCGAACCATCCGCGACGTACGCACACAGACTCCTCAATGTTGTAAATCGGGTCAATGCAACCGGCCTTATTACTGAAGCCCTGACGGTTTTACGATCTCATCAAATGTTTACGATAAGCCCACAGTACATAGGAATTGTACTAATTTCAAGGGTTCTCGTTGGTAATGCTGTCGTGATAACAAACCGACTTACGTTACCCTTTTTGGGTTGGCGTTAAAAGATTGTTAAGTGCTGTTGTTATCAGTGATGATTTTTAATACACTACACTTTTTTTTGGTGATGTCCTTCAAATGGCCTGGCCTGTTGGTCTAATAGTTAGTAGTCCTGACTTCAATGCCGGAGATCGTGAGTTCGATTTTCACCTAAGACAAATGTTTGTGTGATGAGCACGATCATTTGTTCTGTCTCTGGGTGTATTTTATCTATAATATTTATGTATTTAGAAATAAAGAAACCTCTATGAGAAAAAGGCGTTTATGTATTTATTATGTATGTTTTAGTTCTTGGAGATATTGCTAAAACACTGACTTAACTCACTGACTAGCCTGTCGTCTAGTAGTTAGTAACCCTGACTGCTATGCCGGAGGTCGTGGGTTCGATTCCTACCCAGGACAAATGTTTGTGTGATGAGCACGATCATTTGTTCTGTGTCTGGGTGTAATTAATTTATCTAGAATATGTATGTATTTAAAAATATATAAGTATGTTTATCAGCTTTTTAGTACCCATAACTATTTCTATTAACATTAGACTAAATGGCGTTGTGTAAAAAGTTGTGGAATGTTTATTTATTAATTTAGTATTTTTATTGTGAAGCAGTGGTTTTAAAACCTATCTTCAGCAATAATTGTCACTCTTCATTTACCATGATACTGTCGGATCAATCACAAAAAATGCAATAGGATATTTGTATATCGTCGAACGTTTTGTGATATTTGTACATCACCAAACGTTCGAAATTACGTTACATTTTCACTCGGACCTCTCTGAGTAACAAAAAAAGATATTTTCCACAGCAACCATTTTATTTTTAACAGCCATTTTTTAAACGCTTTAGTGAAAATAACTCTTGCTTGTCTAAACCGTATTTAATTAGCTACGAGGGTTAAATAATTTGAAAAAAGAACAAGTATTTAAGTACAGTTGTTTTACGATTGAAAATAAAATTTTGCGTGCGTAAATAAAAATAAATGTTCCTACAGCTTGGATAATTAGTTCAGCTTTATATATACAAATGTTATAATAATAATAATAATAATAATGATGTCTCGATTAGCGCGCCGCACAATGATAATCGATGTTACCATCCCTCATGACGAGAACCTCGTGAATGTTAAGAGAAAGAAATTAAATATCTCGACTTAGCACGCGAGGTTGTCGACATTTGGAATGTGGACTCGGCTGTCATTGTACCGATAGTCGTTACAGCCAATGGCCTTATAGCTAAAAGCCTCGATGAGCATCTTTCGAGGCTTTCGTTGCACGATTGGGTCAAGAACCTGATCCAGAAGGCAGTAATTTTTCGCATCGTGAGGAGGTTCCTGTCTCTGGAGCCCTAACCACCGGTAGCTTGGACCCTGCTTCCGCCATCGGTGGTTCTCTATTTTTTATATTTTTAAATGTTTTTATATTTTTTATATAAATATTTAAAAATGTAATTTATATGTTTATACGAGAAATAAATGGAATAATAATAATATTCCACGACTATTCACACAACGCCATTTAGTCCCAAGCTAAGCAGAGCTTGTGTTATGGGTACTAACTACTGATAAACATACTAATATATTTCTAAATACTTATATATTTTAGATAAATTACATCCAGAACACAGAACAAATGATCGTGACCATCACACAAACGTTTGTCCTGGGTGGAAAGCAAACACATGCCCTCCAGCATAGCAGTCATGGTCTCTAACCACAAGACCAACAGGCTAGTCGAAATGGCATGTCTGTGGTATCTACGTGTATACCTCTAAGGCACATTTTTTAAAATACGAAATTTAAAAAAAATGTCTCCTGTTTCCTTGTGTCCTTCTATGTCCTTCTATTATGTCCTTCTATTTCCTTAAAACCACGCTAACTGACAGCAGGTATCGTGGATACCTATTTCAATAAAACCATATTCAGTCTAGCCTTCAACATCGTGTTGGCTGCGTGCAGCTCGTTATTTTGAGTTTCAAGTTCATGAGTTCTCGACCCAAGTGTCTATCCAATACAACGTACAACTTTTATTTTAATTTTTTTGTGAAAAGGTTGAAGCAAAGGCCATTTTCATTTTAAAAATGTAGGTGAAGTGGAAACGAATTGAGCTGTCATTTCATACTAATACTAGGCATTGACAGTTCACCTCACTTCAGTTTTCGCTGTAAGACTTGTACAGAATTGGAACAAAAATGAAGTCCTGGAAACATTTGTATGGATGAACACCGAATCCCTTTAGCTACTACAAGAGTTTGTAAAAAAAAAAAACAAAAACTAAACACATTTTATTCCCCGAAGGATTAGGCAAAGCAGTTTTCTAGACTTTTGCTTGAATTTAGATTTCAATGATGATATAAATATTACTTTTTCTTGGTATATACACTACACTTACCACTTGCTTGCTAACACGTGACAATCATTCAGAAATGTGTTGTTATAAGTGCTGATTCTCAGCCTTATTTGATTAAAGACATTTGATTAAACCTAGAGTACACTCGTATTCGATCAGTTAAGAAAAAAAAAAAACAACCGACTTCTTAAAAAAAAACTAACAGGTGAAAAATAAGTCCAGTTTCGGAAGTCTGTGGCTTTGGTGGTTTTGTTTTGTTCATTATTGGCCACCGACTTCCGAAACTGGACTTATTTTTCACCTGTTAGTTTTTTTTTAAGAAGTCGGTTGTTTTTTTTGTAAAAAAGTTTTTATTTTGTAATTTTTAGTTTCTTTGTATGTAAAGAAGGTCTTTCAAAACTTGAAAGAATCATTGAAATTGGATAACAATTGCTAAAGAAGTTCTATCTCTAAACATTAATCTGTACATCTCTGCCGGCCCCTTTTAAAATAGAATAGCGTAATGTTATGTTGTGGAAATACAAAAGCTCAGCATAGACATCTGACTATAGCAATCGTGAATAATTTGCTGTTATGCGTTGAAGAGTTCCATTGCCTGTCTTTTTCATCAGTTTTTCTTCACCAAATGATACTTTCTAAATGAAAATGCTTGATTTGTTACTAAAAATGTTGAAATCGGTGCATGTGTGCCTATATTTTTTGAGGAGTTCCCTCAATTCCTCGAAGATCCCTCATCAGATATGAGTTTTGATACAAATGGGACCAATCTGTTAGTATACCCTATCAAACAAAAAAAAAATTTTGAAAATCGGTCCATAAATGACGGAGTACTGAGGTAACAAACCCTAAAAAAAAAAAATATACAACCGAATTGAGAACCTCCTCCTTTTTTTGAAGTCGGTTAACAAAGAAATAGACGTTTAACAAAAATAAAAAAAGTTTTCAAAAGCCGTGTAGACCTCATAAGCGTAGCACTGCTACGGCGTAGCTAGCTGCTACGGCGTAGCTTCTTGCTACAAGCGATCGTGCTGTTTGAACCTACATAGTAGAGGACAGGCTTACTTTTCAATTTCTTATTCATTTGTAACTAATTATAATTTCTATTATATTAATCTATTAATTTAAGAATATTCGCGCGATATAGATGATAAATGATATTTATTGCTGTAAATGAGTTCATACAAATACTTTTACATGTCGTTTTTTAATTAGAAGATGAGATCGGTATTTCTCTATCTGACTACTCTGAGAAGAAACACTTAAAGAAGCTGAGAGGTCACAGTTTCTTTTAAAGTCCAGACATTATCTTGGTCAGATTATGTAAGAACCATGCAGATTTGTGTCTGATAATGGTCTTTTGAGGAAAGAACCATACAGATATGAGTGGACCAGATCAGTCAGTGCTAGCTTTTGTCAGTTATCGTGAGCTCAACCCGGAACTTGAGGAGCATTTAAGTGTGAAATTTGGCATTGTTAATGTATAATATGAAGAGTACAAAAAAACAATTTCGAGTACTAGGTCGGCCCTACATATGTATAAACTACGTACTTAAATGATGTCCTTTAATTTTCTTTAAAATGTAAGTATTCCTAGCACGTTAAAAATAACGAGCCTAATCTATAGTCAATCGACAATCGACTGTTCGCAAAGAATCTAGAACTTTAATGAGCTCCCAAGATCTGGGACACGATTAAAATTCCGTACGAGGTACTAAGTTTGTCGAAAACTAGCGCTTGAACTGAAATCTGTGTCTCGAGCGTCTGTTTGGCATTCCAGGGAATTACTGTTGTTACATAGATATTAGTTACATAGTTACATGTTACATAGTTATATGAACAGTTTTTTAATTTAATGACAATCAATATCTAATCTTAATTTTAATAACTACATGATTTGCATACCCATGTGATGGTTAAACATGGAGCACTGTACCTGCTTATTTTAAAAATAACATCAATGTATTGTATATTATTACCCATGTTTGCAAATAAATAAATGATTTATGATTTATTTATGGTTTCATAGACATAATCATAGTAGTCATAGTATTTTATTGATAAGGGATTCTTAAAAGTCATATACAGATTAAACAATTATTAAAAAATACATTACATAAAATGTCAAACCCAAGATGTCAAAACAGTTAAAGGAAACGAATAAATAAACAGTCAAATAAAAAAGTAAAAATTAAAATAATAAATCAAAAACATTAAAATACATTACATCATTCTCCAAATTATGTCAAATAGTAAAAATGTCAAACAAATAAAAGAAATGATACACATAAACACGAGTCACAGACAAAACACACAATAAATATTA
Source organism: Euplexia lucipara (assembly GCA_921972225.1). Taxonomy (NCBI): domain Eukaryota; kingdom Metazoa; phylum Arthropoda; class Insecta; order Lepidoptera; family Noctuidae; genus Euplexia; species Euplexia lucipara. Next base: position 3,245,882 of record OV179161.1, on the reverse strand, counting down.
CAATTCGAATTAATATGTCATAGTTTAAAATAATCTAAATTCGACAAACGAAAAAAAGGCTTGCTCGATAAGCCATTTTTTCAAACGAGCTATAGCTTCTATTTTTTCATTATTCTTCTTATCGTGTGGTTAGTGTGTAATCTGGTGGTAGAGTTTTTATGCTGCATGGGTCTCTGATTTGGCTTCAAATGCCGTCGAGAAATATTTCTCATGGCATACCGGTTTCCTCACGATGTTTTCCTTCACCGTTTTTGGAGCAAGTGATAAATTGTGCAATATTGTATTTTTTATTTCATTTTTAACTGCATTTAAATTTTATTTCGAATTATATTTAAATTTTCTTTTGTGGTTTTACTAATTATGCAATATTGTATTTTTATTTCATTTTTAACTGCATTTAAATTGTATTCTGAATTGTATTTTGTGGTTTTACATTGCATTGAGGTCATAGCTGTTATGGTGTTGAATACGTAAGTTTGAACAAATAAACTGGGCATGAACTAAAAGGATCCTGTATTTTGGCTCACAGCGCTGATAGTGCTTACAGTTTAGAGTAATCTTTTAGTATTATTTAACAGACATTAAAGGTCCAAGGGTTAGTTACAGAAACACTTATAAAATATGTTAGTAAAACCAAACACGGAACAGAAAAAGAAAACTTTAAATTAATCTTGCCTCACCAGTCTTCGCATAAAGTGATGCGATTAGGTGAGTCAAGTTCATCTGATAACATCATCAGAATGCCATTAGAGCTAAAATAAAAATGCAATTTTTGCTTTTTTTTGCATTTGATTTATTTGTGAATGAGAATGTGAAACATTTGATAACATAATTTGGAATGCATTCGTGCCATTAAGCAATAAGGAACAAATATATAAGAGTATTGTACCTAACATTTTATGGTAGCTAAATGGAACCTAAAAATAATATATTTTATTACTAGAAACACGCGAGTAACACGGCTAACTTAATTAAGCTAGTCACGTTTGAAAGCAATGGCTTAATATGTTGTCAAGAGTTGTGGAATGAAAAAACCGGCAAAAAACTAGTCAGGTTTGCTAAATTAGAGTTCTGAACGAAATCACATAAAATATTCTTTAACAAGAGTTACCTATTTGTTTGTTAGTTTCTAGGCTTTTCACGACTAAACGGCTGAACGGATCGTTATGAAATTTGGAAACCGACATAGGCTTTCTTTTGTCTATTAAAAGCTATGGAAAGTTCAAGAAAAAAATCGTTTTCTCAAAGTTTTTTTTACTGCAGCGCCATCTTGAATGACGTGATGGGTGACAAATTTGTTTCCAGTCCATTAACAGGTGACAATTTGACATTTGTCACGTCTTAAACTCAAACTAACTAACACAAAATTAAGCGAGTCTTAGGCGGAACAAAGTTGGCCGAGGAATCTACATACATAAATACACAGCCAATTCGTTTCAGCAAAATTGTTGCCCATTCATTGTGTTAAAATCGGGTTTGTGGTTCAACATCATGCGTGTAAAACGTGAACACCGAAACCACAATATCCAATGTAACACCTCTTTTTAAAACGCGTTCCCTTGTTTTTTAAAGCCGACGGGGATTAAAAACGAATAAATATTTGAGAGCCTTATTTAATGTGTTTAACATCTGTTACGTGTGATGTGTGCTCTGAATTTTGGGTGCGTAGTCGTTTAGGAGATTTGTCAGAAATTATGATGAATGAACTCTGCTGTAGCCAAGCGATTAGGTATTAGAACACACGGCTACACATCGAGCTATAATTTCCTGTTTACGATGACCTCGCAGTGCAACGAAATCCTTTAGAATGCAAGTTCAACTTATACTGGAAATGTGTGTAGCTGGAGATCGTGAGAAAATCGTAATTTCTGTCAAGCTTTATAAAATACTTACTGCCCTGGCCTTAGAATCAATTTAATATAATAATAAGTAAATAATAATAAATATTCCACAACTTTAACACAACGCGTTTCACACAACGCCATTTAATCCCAAGTTAAGCTTGAGAGCTTGGGTTATGGGTATTAAACAGCTGATAAACATACTTATATATTTCTAAATACATACATATTATAGATAAATTACACCCAGACACAGAGCAAATGATCATGCTCATTACGCAAAGATTTGTTCTGGGTGGGAATCGAACCCACGACCTCCGGCATAGCAGTCAGGGTCCCTAACTACTAGACCAACAGGTCAGTCAATATGTTGTGTTACATACTTAGTTTTAGCTCAATACTTGTCAAATGTCAAATTGTCACCTGCTAATAGACTGAACGACATTTTGTCACCTGTCTATAATCCAAAATGGCGCTGTATTTGAAAAATGTTTAAGAAAATGAATTTTCTTTTATTTTTTTTGTGAATATTTGTTGTTTCAATCAGCCAAAAGAAAATCTAGGTCCGTCCCCAAGATATGGTCCATCTCCTTTCCAGCCGTTGAGTCGTAAAACGCCCACAAACAAACACAACACATGTGACTTGCCCTAACAAAACAATATATTTTAACAGTAGTAAGCAAAGACATTCAATACCTATAGACCGGACATCACGAACAAAATTTTCGTCCGAAAAAGTGTGTCCTGCTGTAATCAAGTCTATGAGTTTTTTGTAGTACGCTCCGCTGCCGCTCCAATATTCATATATTATTCTAGATGGCGTTACTGAGACATGGGATCAAAGTTTTTCTATGACATTTCCTTGACATGCCCGCTCTATAGTATTTAAATCTCTTTGAATACCGTAGTAAGCAATAAAAAAAACCAGTCAATCAATCAATTTTCTTATCAATTGATTCATTTAATTTTAAGTTGACATGTTAATTGCATTGAATAATGGATAAAACCGTCAATAAAAATATTTGTACGCCGTTAAGGCAAAACATAACTGTGCTAAGTATAATTTTATGTAACATCTTGCATGCCATGTGTGTATATACTTATGTTTTGAACAAATTAATGATCTTATCATATCTTAATGATAACCTTAGCTTCAGTACTTACACGTTCAGTACGTACACTTGCATTCTACCTTGCATAACATATGGCTGTGAAACATGGTCTAGATAGAGAGATAAGCTGCAATGCTGCCAAAGCGCGATGGAGAGAAGCATGGTAGGCTCCAGGAGACAAGATAAAATAAGAAACACAGATTTCAGGTCCAAAACAAAAGTGACCGGCATTCCAACAAAAGGAGGAGGATGGAGGTTAAGCGGTCACATGATGCGAGACACTAGAGGGATGTAGAGCAAGGTAGTGACTGAATGGTATCCGAGAGACGACAAAAAAAATCGGGGAAGACAGCATATCCGATGGGAGGAGGAAACTAAGCTGACAGCGGGACTCAAGAGGAGGAGAGAATCTCATGACAGACAACAACACACGCACACAAATGTGCATCTTGTACATTTGTGTGCTTGAAGTATTAAATAAATAAATAAACAATGGAAATTGTTAGAGGAAGCCTATGCCATGAGGCACATCGAAATTCGAGACATATTGCAGTTATGACGTATCATAGTAAATTTTGCTGTTTAGTTTCGGAATAAAAGCCTTTATTATAAGTAAAAATAAGTACTTACACCCCCTGTAAGATTACCAATGCATGAGAAGTCATCCTGTATAAAACGTCGTGATGTTTGCTTACAATTGCAGCTTGGAGCGTGATTTCAAGCGAATATGGAGACAGCGATCGATTTTCTTGTAGGGTTGTTAAATCCACTAACTTAAACTCTCTCCTATCTGAACCTGTGACTTTTCCTGACTATCGAGGGCTGGGGAAAAGTCTCTACACAATTTTTGCTCGAACATGGGTGGCCTCCTAAAATTTAAAGTGTAACGATTTTCTAACATTTTCTTTAAATTTATTTTTATACTTTCAATGATCGCCTGGCGCGAACACTTATAAGCTACACAATATTATTATCAGGGTAAAATTTATTTTATTACAATTTTTTATGTATTTTACTGAATTTTGTTCATTTATATCAACTTGTATATTATGATGGTTTCACATCGAGGTTCTGAGCTCAAAAAGAGACATCAAGTTGACCTGCCAGTCCAGATTGTCAAAACTTTAATTGTGAGAGTGATAATGGATATTTCAAAATTATAAAACTAAAATGGGCGATTTCCTCGCCAAAAACCTTACCTTCTTACCTTTGGTCTGTTGCAGTTAGTGGCATCAAAAACTGAAATTACTACAGCCAATAGCAGTGCTGCACTGCTTGTGCTTCTTCTGCTGCTGCGTGCACTTCTGTAAGTGACGAATTAATTATGCCTAAAATAACTTATCATTCTTTTTATGTAACTAAATGTTTCAGTGACTAACTCTTTGAATTTTTTTTATCAATGAATAAACAAATATATAAAGAATCTGCTTGAAAAGGCCATCTTGTTTTGGAAAATTTTGTAGTTTTTTACAGTTGAAATTATGATTATCATAATTATTTCAGTCTTTTCTTTTCGTGTGGCTGATGTATCAGAGTTTTATGCCACTCATTTAGCCTCTGACTTGCCTTCACATGCCTGCTGCATCTCTCAGGCATGCGTGTCCTTGCAATTCTTTCAGTTACGTGTAATGCTAAGAGGCATCCCTGCGACATCGAAGGCTTAGATCGCATCCACTAAGTGGTAGTGGCGGAGCATCAAACGTACACAGAGCTGCATTCATTATAGAGTATGAAATTGGAAAGACGCGACAAATATAAATTATAAGATGAAAGGTTACTTTTCTCACCTACATTACATTACATAAGCTCTCAAGCTTAACTTGGGACTAAATGGTGTTGTGTGAAAAATTGTGGAATATTTATTTATTATTATTACTGAGGCTGAGGACATCCAGGAATACACACGTGCGCCAAAGATTGAAGTACTGCTACTGGAGTCGCACCACAACGTCAATCACAAGGCGTTTGTGGTGCGCATCTTGACGTGTATGCTCCATTTGGTGCTGCAAGAAAGCTTTTGGCCGCAGGATGTGGTGTTCCGTCGCTTTCGCGGACAAATTCCATAAGAACGCACAAAACTTTGTACTGATGAAGAGATAATAACATAATTTCATAAGATTGTACTAACAAAACTGTCCCTAGTTTCTATTTTTAGGTTAACGTATTTATCTATGGGTTTTTAGTACCAGAAATAAATCAAGGGGTATCATGTTACCCAGTCCATGGGGTAGTGAAGGTCAGATAGGCCATCGCTCTATTTAAAGTACCGGTACTCAGCTGCATTTAGTTAAACTGGAAGCTGACCCCAGCAGGGTTGGGGAAGGGCTAGGCTCCATTCATACAAAAATGCAGACAATTTTTTTTTTATACAACTTTTACACATCTAGTCCCAAGCTAAGCAGTGCTTGTTTTATGAGTACTAAATAGCTGATTAACATACTTATATATCACTAAATACATACAGATAAATTACACCCAGACACAGAACCAGTACATAATCTTATGTCAAAAATATTGCGTTGTGTAGCGTTATTTCAATGTAATAACGCTCAATCGCATTAATGAATGCATGATGAAATAATAGCTTGAATATTTTTTTATAATGAATGAACTTGCTAATCACACAAACATTTGTCCTGTTTATGAATCGAACCCACGACCCCCAGCTTAGCAGTCAGGCCACTAACTAGGTACTAGACCAACAGGCCAGTCAAGTTGTTTTTCTAATTCCGAGGAGACGAAATTGCGGGCAATAGTTTCACATAAATTCTCAATTGAAATACAGTTACAATTTACACGCAAATAAATAAACAGCAAGACTCTCAAACCATCTCGTCGAAACTAAAGCCAGTTAAATATTTACCCTTACGAATGTGTACTAACTCTAAATTCTATACATGTGGGTAGTCGCAAATTTATTGCAGCATAGCGACGGGTAGCGGTGACGTATTTGTGTATATTCACGACTACGCCGCAGGGAGAAGGCAGATAATGAAGGCGGGGAGTTATGTTGTGTAAAAGATGGGATTCATTTGTTGTTTCTTATTAGTTTCTTACTGGTATTCGTCTGGTAGTTCATAAACGAAGTTACACCCAGGCACGGAACAAAAGATCGTGCTCAGCACACTTGTCTAGGGTGGGAATCAAACCCAGGACCTCCGGCATAGGAGCCAGGTTTCACTAGACCAACAGTCCAGTCAAACTAATAAAGATAAAACATGATAACAATATTAATAATTATTGTCAATAACTGTTATTGAGTTTTCCATCTGGAATATCTCAGTAGCATCCCGGAGTTTGGATTTGTGCCCGATTGATGGCAATAGGCTCGCCCCCTATTACATGGGGTTTAAACATAACTAGCGAAATGTGGGTGTACAGACGCCAGCACATCAAGTTACCCCAATGTGTCAAATTTTCCCAATCGAATGTGAACCTTATTCTGTTTTACATAAAGTTAAAAAACGATAAAAAAAATTGACACATTGGGGTAATTTGACGTGCTGGCGTCTGTACTACCAGGTACACCTCTGCCTAGCCTTTTGGAGATAACAGGCGTGATGTTATGTTATGTTCTAGAAAAATACCCAGATTTGGAACAAATGATCGTGCTCATCATACAAACATTTGTCTAGGATGGGAATCGAACCCACGACCTCCAGCATAGCAGCCAGTTCCACGCAACAGGCTAGTGAAACTAATACAGATAGGTACATGATAATAATATTAATAATTATTGCAATAAACATTAACAATTATTATCTCACAATTTCTGACAAATGCTTGCACTGACTGATCTGGTCCCCTCATATCTGTGTGGTTCTTTCCTCAAAAGATCATTTCAGACACTAAATAATCTCCATAGTTCTTATATGATTCAACCAAGATAATGTCTGGACTTAAAAAAAACCAGTGACTAGCACCAGAGTCTCGTTCGGTGTTTCTTCTCAGAGTAGTCAGATAGTGAAAAGCCGACCTCACCAAGCTACCACCAATTTCGTGTAAAAGTGTTAATATGAACCTATTTACAGAAATATATCATTTCATCATTTAAATAGCACAACAAATGGATTTACTTAGGCGCTACAACATTCTGGACATTAAAAGAATTTTGTACAGACGCCAGCACATCATCCTACCCCAATGTGTTAAATTTTTTGATAGGTTTTCAACTTTATTCTAAACACAATAAGGCTCATGTTCAATTGGGAAAATTTGACAGTTTGGGGTAGGTTGATGTGCTGGCGTCTGTTCATTTAAATAGAATATGTCCAGTCCACATCCGTATAACTTAGTATGTACAGACGCCAGCACATCAAGTTACCCCAATGTGTCAAATTTCTTTGATCGCTTTTCAACTTTATGCCAAACAGAATAAGGTTCATATTCAATTGGGAAAATTTGACACATTGGGGTAACTTGATGGGCTGGCGACTGTACCATTACCCATTTACCCTTATTTTATCTGTGGTTGCGGCAACACGTTATCAATTCCCATGATTAAAGCTGCTATGAACCATTATCCCAGTATTCAGGGTAATTAGTAATTGTCTAAAAAACCTTTTAGAAAGTTTTACCTAAACATGTTTATAAACAACTTTTACTATGATACCATTTTATTTTATTTCTTTTCAGTTAGTGTCACAAATTTTATTTCTTTTGTTTTTTTTCATAATGGCACAGTTTGTTTTTTATTTGTATGCTATTTGTTGTCTTTTAATCAATCAAGCAATCCTACTAGACTAGACAACCATATTCAACCAAGGGGTATATATCAGTATCCCCTTTTTCCAACAAATCATCTTTAAATTCCTTTGACTTAGAAACACAACCATTTAATTCTAAAATCAAGTTAAAAGATTACGCCATTAATTAGTCGCTTACAGAAGCAAGGTAACCGATTACCTAGAATCGTTCGTACAACCGCCTCTAACCATTTAATACCCCAGTCACTAAGGGAATCGTTTGCCATAACTTTTAACCGGCAAAATAACAAAATGGCGACGCGCCCGGCTGTTTGTCAGGGCCGTCATTATCCGGTTATGCGGCCAAACATTTTCTTAATGGGTAACGTAGACTAATAAAGAAATAACTAAGCGCTTTGGTATTTTGAAGAATAGTTTTAGACGCTTTGTTGATATCAGCTTTTGTCTGCTTTGTTAATAATTATTTTCAACTTTAATATCACATTTAAATTTCTTGTATTTTCATGACTTGCTTCATAAACGGTGAAGGAAAACATCGTTAAGAAAACGGCATTCCTGAGAGGTATTTTTAGACGACTTGTGAAGTATTGTAAAGCCAAGTCAAGGATATCAAACTTTTTTGAAAAAAAATACAACTGACTCCATAAAAAAGACTAATACCTAGGTGTAAAATAACGGTAGTTCCGGAAGTCTGTGGGTTTTTGTTTCACTCATATTTGTCCACCGACTTCCGAAGAAATGTTTTTTAATCCAAATATGTTCAACTGTTTACGCGTGATTGAATAACAAACATTCAAACATCATCACAAACTTTCACATTTATAATATTAGTAGAAAGTAGGATAGTAAGATATAGCACAGCATCATGTGAACGATCCTAAGGCTGCGTTTCCACCAGAGAGATGTGTAGCGAGGGATGTGTTTTTAAAAACCAATAGAATCACAGCAGTTACCTAGCGTCACTCGGTGCAGTGATTCTATTGGTTTTTAAAAACACATGCTCGCTACACATCTCTGGTGGAAACGCAGCCTTAAGCTCTTTTAAAGCACGTATTGGTGCATGTAAATAGTGTTGGAGTGACAACTTAAGTGAAGACCTCCTTATATTCGAGCTCAAGAGATAGTAATGGCATGCAATATTGTTGAGCTGTTTTGATTTGGCTTACTTCCCATTTCTGGAACGCAAATTATCGCAAGATGAATGTGATAATTATTTTAAGAAAATCAAGTCGTATTTACTTGTCAAGTGGTGCAACTAACTCCACAGCTATTAAGGTCACAAACGTTAGAAGGAATTAAACTTATACAGGTCAAAAATCGTGGGTCAAACGAAACGGGGCGATAGTTGGGGTTATTTGTAGTAAAGTAAAAAAATTATGTATGGCAGAGCCCTAACTTTTTCTCCTTATAAGTTATGACTGTTTGAGTTTTTTATTTAAAAAAATACCAAATGCTAAAAAAATGTATTTTGCGGTCCTAATTTCTAAGAAATCATGAATTATCTTGTAAAGAATTCATGATATCCGGAATGTGCGTCGATATCCCTGAATAATAACGGTACAGTACTACCTATTTTAAATTTTTGAATAAAATATATCACATTCGACTCAAAGATCAAGCGACTCTTGACTTCGATATGCGTATATACTCGTAGCTTACATTGCGTAGCATATATTCCACTATATGGTTTCGATAATTAAGTAAATACAAATTTCTACTAAACTCAAAAAATAGCAAACTGTGTTTAATCCTATATATTGTGTAATTATGAATCATTTTAATATTTTCTTATGTAATTTTTTTGTTTATATGCACCGTGTAATTACATTGTATCTGTAATTACATATAGTCCATGAATAAATGACTATGACTATAAAATAAAATAATACTAAACATACTTATAGAATAGAATAGAATAGAAAAAAAAAAATTTCTGACAAAGTCCATAGTGTTAGTAACAATTCACTTAGTATCTAATATTACTAGTAGTACTACTAGTGTGTGTGTGTGTGTGTTTCTAGTAGTACTAGTGGTATTGTTACTAGTAGTAGTGGTTCTAGTATATTATTATTAGTAGATACATAATTACAAATACAACAATTATTAAATTGAAATGTTATAAAATGGAATGATATTGACATTGACTTGCATAAGATTAAATTAAATAGACGCGAATTAACTTATGACTGAATTTACTTACTTTACTTACTTGACTTATGTATTTCTAAATACATACGTATTATAAATAAATTACACCTAGACATGAACGACTATGAACGTAGGTATAGACGCCAGCACATCAACCTGGGGTAGGTTGATGTGCTGGCGTCTATACCTACGTTCATCGTTCAGTCGTTAGGTGTAATTTATTTATTGTGTCAAATTTCTTTAATAGGTTTTCAACTTTATTCTTAACAAAATATGGTTCATGTTTAAAAGTTGGAAAATTTGACAGTTTGGGGTAGGTTAATGTGCTGGCGTCTGTACATATAAGAAAAACGTATAATCCTAAACGCCACTCGCTGCCATTTGACCGTCAGCCTTCGAGGCGACCTCAAAACCTTTAGATGCCCATTAGTTACGATGCTTGTTACCTCACTAATGAAGCTGACACTGTGACGCTGACACTCCAGTGAGTTGCAATTAGTTTTCAAATCGTAACAGGCGTGAACTGCGGTGGAACGAGCAGTTATGAAGGGAAGGGAAAACTAAATGGGCAAGCGAGCTCTTATACAGGAATGATTTAATATTATCGATGTAAGACCATTAATACATACATACATACATACATACATAAACTCACGCCTTTTTCCCATGGGGGTAGGCAGAAACTACAGAGCGCCATATGCTACGATTCTTACATACTTCTTTTGCTTCGTTTACATTCATACATGTTGTCATACACACACGCCGGTTGCGAGTACTACGCACCTGACCTTTCTGAAGAACCTCACCAATAAGGTCTATGTATGTCCTTCTAGGGCGTCCCCTCCCGGCGTTCCCACTTACATCTGCCTTGTAAATACCTTTCGTTAGTCGCCTTTCATCTATCCTTTCAACGTGACCAAACCATCTAAGACCATTAATGATTTAATATAATGATATATTATATCTTTATTTGACAACATAGGTTGGTGGCGCCTTACACCAAATACTTGCGCAGAAATATAAATTTTGCGTTTATCCCAGACGCAGGGAGCTGGCTGGTTTGATTAGTGGACTGTATTGTTGCGGGGGTTGAAAAGTACGTAAATTAGTAGGTCTGACCTTGCAAATGCGACACGAATTAGGACGACGAACTTGTGAGCTTGGACAAAGGAATCTGGCAGGAAACATGCAGCACCACTGACCTGTAAATTCGCCGTCTCCAAGATCTATCCTCCGTGTCGGCCGGCAGAGAGGTCGAGCCCTTGCTGGATTCAGGGCGGTACACGAGGGGCGCACAGATGCCTTTCACCACATAAACACGCACTTTCCATAGTGTTTTAGACAATAGTTTGTAATTATGCACTCGTGGCAATTCGCCACCGTAAGTTAAGAATAAATTAATAAGGGAGCATGTTCTTAGCAACGCTACTCTCGTTCAAGTGCACGAGCGTCTTCATACAGTCACCGTCGGCGGTGACAAGGACAGCAATAGTCCAGGTGTGCATGCGGGAAAAGGATGGGATGCAGTAGGATAGTGACGCATTTTGCAGGTCATTTTTACTTCTACCCTACAATGAAAATTATGTACGAAATCCAACATAGGTATTACATTAATGGTCTTATGAACACATTTCAGTCGAGATCTATGTTCGACCAATGAAATGGGCAATTTGGCAAAATTTTAGTTTTTATTCCGTCATCTAGATTACAAGAAAATATTCGACCCATTATTTTATTTTTCAAATTGATAAAAAACTGCTTAGATTAAGCCCATTTAAGTTGAGGAGAGGGGGCTTGTAATGTCATTATCTAGTATAAACTGTACTGGCTAGTGACGTCATGCGACATTATGACACGATGCCTTTAGCTTTTGATTACCTACGTGAAAAAAAGAAAAAATACATACATACATATCGTCACGCCTGTAATCCCCGAAGGGCTAGGCAGAGGTGTACCTGGTAGTACACCCACATTTCGCCATTATGTTTAAGTCCCATGTAATAAGGGGCGAGCCTATTGCCATCCATCGGGCACAAATCCAGACTTCGGGCTGTTACTGAGAAATCCCAGATTGAAAAACTCAATGACACTTTGCCCACGAGGCAGTCAGAAAAAATATGTGTCGAATATATTCTTGTAATCTATATGAGGGACTAAAAATTAAAATTCTATCAAATAGCCCATTAATATTTTGAATGAATGAATTTTGATTTTGATTTGATTTTGATAACTAATACAAGTTTGAAATTGCCAACCAAACTATTAGTCGCGGTACTCAAAAGTCACCTATGCATCTGACCGGTAGGTATAAAAATCAAAAGCTACACACTCTCAAATTTGGTCTCCCCATGAACATAATGTAAACGAATTTCGTAGTTTGTACAGCGTGCCCCGCGGGGCCTGACTCAATAAGAACTGGCCTAAACAAACAGCACAAATGTATTATATTTTTATATTAAACTCTGGCCCTAGTCGGAATGTGGCCAATATCTCAGAAAGAAAATACCAGACGTATATGGGAATAGCGAATACGTTTTAATCTTTATTGTTACCTTTTCTAGACCAGAAAACGGAATAAAAATGCTTTTTTCTTGTCATAACATACTATAACACAAATTTTGCGAAATCACTTCTGAATCCGCAGTGAAATCATGTGAAATCAAATGACACCCAGGCACTTAATACTTAGTACATTATGATATAAGTGCGGTAGGTTGATAATTACAGCCGAGGAAATATTGCTTTCTTCTAGCCCTCGCCTGCGGCTCGGGCTACAAGAAAGCAGAGGCTGTAACTATCAAAGCGCACGTATGTCATACGACGTTTTATAACATATTTGCGAGGAAATAAATAAAACTCGGACTGAAATTTTCAAATAAAAACAATACAGCGAAAAGAAAAAGCGCGCGGAATAATTTTAACTTGATCACTAATTGGCGATGCGCGTGCATCAGTTTTTTTTTTAAGGCAAAAGGCACAAAGACAGCCAGTGTTACTCATAAAGTTTTTTTTTTTTTTTGTTTGGTTGCTAATGTTTGTTGTTTATTGTGAAAATTAATTAAATTAAGGAATTAAATGTTTATTTTTTATATTTTATCTCCCAAAGTTAATTTTATTCATGAAATGTTGACCACTTTTCTGACATAAAAACTCTTTGCTAAGATTTTAAAAAAGGAACCTTTCGTTTTAAGTCGGAGCATCTTGCAAACCGTGCGTTTTATATTACCATTACGCACTAGTGCGTAATGAGATACATTACGATACTGAATTTGGATGAATAAGAGACCCTTTACGAGCTAATGTGTTATAATGGTGTATTTTGCTGTAATGCCAATGAACGCATTTTCCTTCTTTTTCTTCCTTACTTTCTTTCTCTCTGACTCCAGGCTGCTACTGAATCTCCTTACTAATTATTTGATCACTCATTAGGTATCCATACCTATTTATCTTAACACAAAAGATACTTTTTGTCCCGGTAATATGTTCCCGTGGAATCGGAAGAAAGTTGCGAAGCCAGTTGATTAAAATCGCTAATCCAACTTGAGCATGTGTGGTGATCCATGCTCGTGTCTCCTCTGTTTGAGAAGAGGTCTTTGCCCCGCAGTGGAACAGGAACAAACTGGTATTTTCTTTATCGCACACTCCCAGAAACATGAATTACAATCTCTTAAAACACAACATTATCTAAGCCACAATGACCCATATACTGAAACAGAACATTGTCCATAAACTTCAGATTTTACAACTAAAATACCTCTATGAGTTAGCTTCCCAAACAACGGTGCGCAAGCTGGCTGTGTTCCAAAACCATGTTCTAACATGTCTTTGCTTAGGTGCCAATATCCCCGTGCCACCCTCAACAACCTTTACGTCAAGTAAATAAGCTTTATATTCATGTAGTTCACCAGCATGGGTAATTATGCAATGGTAATGTACGGACGTGATGTGTTTCATAGTCGATGAGCCGTTTATATGAAAAAAATTACGTTTAATATATACTTAGATGGGAAGGCATTTTAATTTGATATTTTTTTTGTAGACGGGATTAGACATTTAAGCGGGATGTCATTCTTTTTTTTTATTCTTTATTTTAAATTGAGGCTTTTGTCCACAATGGCAAGTCAGCCTCATCATAACTTAAACTATTATTTCTACACTAGTTCTAAAAATATAATTTACAATATTAAAAATGAAATAAATCACTCAAGAGATTTGCTACCTCAGAAGAAGGCTGCGCTAACATTTTTACATATGGACCAATATCATATTGTAGCCGTTGGGCATTGGGTTCAGGCCTCTGAGTGAAAGTCCTTGCAAGGTTTTACACTTCTTTAATAACTTTTTAACACTTTAGGGACAAAACAAGAAGAACATAGAAACACAGAACAAGAATTACAGGTACTTTTACAGGTTTAACATGGCCGGCACTCTACGAGTGCGGTGCGAAACACGTCGTGTGCACGTCTCACGCCCCATTGCAATCTCTAGCTTATTTAACAATTTTTTCAAAACCTTCTAGCTATCCCCTAAAATATGTTACTTTTTTCTCCATTTTGTTTAAAAACACGCCTAACTTGCCTACAGAGAGGTGTTGGGCTCAAAACCGGCCTATTCCCCTGAGGCCACTTTGATTAGCACTGCCGATTACCTTATCTGGCCTTGTATACAACTGTGGGCTTCTAAATGAGCGGATTGCGTTTCCGCTCATTTAGAAGCCCACAGTTCCGCAATCCGCATAAGATTGTTCTAGTTGTGATGGCAATTAAAAAATTATTTATTTATTTCTCATTACATATTTCCTTGCCATTACGGATAAAATTTAATGCAATAAAGTATCTTAAAATAAACTTTTTACTTAACTATACATGTTAAACAGTTCTCGGCCCTTGCCGCCCTTGTGTGCTTTCCGAGGCACGGAGAAGGTGTACATGTGTAATGCACTTTATTGAAACTACATTAATGCAGTTTATACATCCAAATAGCACAGACTACAATTTAGAGATAATGATATTGTGTGAATTATCCAAAATGTAACGATAAAAGTCAAGTAAGTAGGAAAAAACCGTTAGAGTTGCTATTGTAGCGACATCTATCTCGCCACATACGAACTATCTTATATCGCGCTATCAAAATTATCCGCGCAACTTGAACGTATACAAGTTACCGACTACAACCGTCGGGCAGTAGTTAGCCCACCAGACACAACACCCGTCTGGTCGGAGGATCCTCCCTTTCAATGGTGGATGAGGAACTTTACACCCTGTTCCTCATGCCTCCAAACACTTATTAAAACTAACGGAAAATAATAATGGGAATGTTTATTTAAAATATTCAGTGTTTAGTTAATAGCAGATTATCTATCCTATTTTGTGTGTAAGCAAGCCACTATCGCAAAATAGTGAAAATGGCAATTTTGATGAACATTGGTGTTTATAAAGTTATGTAGATGGATTTTAAAAAAGAAAATAAGCTAGGTACTCCAAATAGGCACCAACCAGCTAGTAGAACATAAATAATAATTTTCTCATCATAAACATGGAAACAACCGACGAAAAACTTCAACGCTTGGGCTATCCAAAATCAAGTACTAAGTATAGAACTCATGATGTCCGGATTTGCGTATAGGTCCCGTGTACCCTATATCTATGCAGCTTTATTGATTCGCGTATTTCCTGGCCCCACTCTTACGCCACCAGAGGGTGCAACGCCAACAGAATACAAAGGGGAACTTACCGCAAAATATACACCGATATTGAAGACATCTTGACGTTTTATCTACAGAAACGTTAGACGGTTTTGATAGTCCTATAGGATGGTCGCTTAGGTCCTTCTTTCACATTTATATTTGTCTGTTTAGTTGAAGGTACCTACTCTTTTTTTAATTTAGTCGAACAACGGGAACAAATGATTACACTAACCTACAAATACCTTTTGGTGATGTTGTTCAGGGAGGTAATAATAATCCACAACTTTCACACAACGTCATCAACTCCCAAACAGGGATTTATTTATTTCTGTAAAACCTTAACTATATTATACAAACACTAAAAAAAAACATTATCTAAACCTAACAAAAAATAATTACAAAGCATCAAAAAATTCCTCTGCATCGCTGCCAGCTGGTAAAGTGCCCAAAAGACTGGCTGCATTGCCACGTTGAATGGCAATGCTTAGCCTCTGGCCAAAGTAGAGGCCAGCCCTTGGGTCACGGGAAGCGTCAACCAAACGTTTGGAGATGTCTTTGAACAGAAGACGAGCACTCGGACCCCACGGTCCAGAGTTTCAACCCCAAACGGCTCGAAAGTATAACTACTGACAAGGTTACTATATTTACGCCGCTTGAGGTTCTCAGCAGCCGCAGCAGCAGCACCAGCACAGCATGTAGACCCAGGAAGATGGCCAAGAAGTCTCAAACTAAGTCCCTAACTATTATTTTGTACTTGAAAACTGATAATCATACTAGAGTTTCTTGCACATTATTCTCCATAAAGGAAACTACCTTTTGGATTGTCAATTTATTTTATTAAGCTATTGCATAGCTTCTATCGCGGGCCTTGAGCGCGGGGACCGAATCCAGAAATTCCGTAACGAAAAAACCTCACGCTCCCCACTCCGACGGGCAAGGAGGTGTGGCTTGAAGACCGTGCATCGTCTAACGTCGTTTCAGTTCGGCATTCTTCGACACGGCGTTGTGTGCGATTAGACGTATTGTATAGACGTATTGGATAGTGGGGAGGGGAAAGGGGACGGGAGGGGGAGGGGAAAGGGGAGGGGAGGGGAGGGGGAGGGGAGAGGAGAGGAGTTGATAAAAATGCTATGCAATAGCTTTACCGCGGCAGTCTCCAAGTGCCACACGTCATTTTTTTATTTTTTATTTATTTACTTATTTACTACGGTAAAAAGAAAAACCAATTACAGTAAATAGACAGTAAAACAACAAAACACACATTGTAAAATTAATGTAATCTTAAAAACTAATTTCTCAGGCATGCATTCTCCTCCCAGTACTTCAGACATACCGACAAAATCACCTTCCATTCATCCGCAAACACATCACATTCCGGTCTGGTGTCCAGGAGGGCATTGAGTGCGGCGAGGGCTCGCGGTATTGGGGATCTTGTCCTAGCAACCGTCCGACATGATGGCACTGCGAATAACTTGTGCTTTCGACCACGCCGGTAGATGTTTGGAACAAACAGGCGACACAATTCTGTATTTAAATCGGGGGCATCTACTTTTCCTCGGAAGATTTTACACATTTCAACACACATTTTCATTTTCGTTTCACATTTTCATTTCATAATCATAATCATAATCATAATCATAGTCATTTATTTGCTAATATGGGTAATTACATAAAGTTGTTGATAAAAAAAATTGCACAGACCAACCATATTACACCTCGAGGCATGCAAATTACAGGGCTTTAATAGAAACATTTTCTCGCAAAATTTCACAAATAATACAAGTTATATAGTTTTATTCGTACAAATCCAAAGCTAATAACAAAAACTGCATACAACATACTACAAAATGTCACTTATACAGAATAATGAAAGATTAAAGTGTCATTTGTTATTTAATAATGTTAAGTTAAAATTGTGAATAAATGTTAAAGTAAGAATAATGTAAGTACTTAAAATATGAAATGTCATGTTTTAAACGAGAATGTCAAGATATATCTGTAAATAAATGTCAAAGTAATAATATTAATAATTAAATTAGTGCACTAGTACTACATCAATATGTCCTTACATCCTCCATTAAATAATCCTGAACACTATAGTAACACTTACATAGCAAGAATCTTTTTAATTTCATTTTGAAAGCATCAATTAATGAAGTTTCTAGTATGGACTTTGGCAAGTGATTGTATTACGCGGCGCCATGCCGAAAATGCTTTTCGAAAATAAGGCTGTCTTGCTGGATTTGCAACAGATTTTGTGACTATGCCGCTTACTTATGTATATATCAAAAAGATTTTGGTTACTTCTTGCAAAACTAGCAATCTCATAAATATAAACACACGGTAATGTTAATATATTGTGCTTGACAAAATATGGCCTGCAGCTATCAGTCTGGTTTATACTAAACATACCTCTAATACACCGCTTTTGTGCTTTGAATGCCGAATCCCTATTGGTGGTTCATTTCGTCAACTAGAATCATTGCTCTTAATTTATTTAATGTGTAAGCCTGACGTTCAAAAGTGCCTTTTATATTATGGGTCTATTTGAAATAAATGATTTGATTTTGACTTTGTTGACTCTACTTATATATTTATTTTTATTACGTACATGTCATAGATAAATTACACCCACACACAGAACAATATGATCGTGCTCATCCATTAAACAAACATTTTGCCTTGGGTGGGAATCGAAACCACGACTTCTGACATAGCAGGGTAACTAACCAGTAGACTCTAAATATCTTATAGTATAGTTACTAGTTACCTCAAGAGTACCTAACTGAAGTTTCAAACGACTTGTGTGACTAATCCTACTAATATTATAAACGCGACATTTTGTGAGGATGGATGGATGTTTGTTACTCTTTCACGTAGAAACTACTGAATGGATTGTACAATTGAATGGATTGTAATAAAATTTGGTATGGAGTTAGCTGACACCCTGGATTAACACATAGGCTTTTAATTCCTGTATTCCCACGGGAACGTGACCAACGCGGGTGAAACCGCGGGACATCTGCTAGGATTAATTACTAGCTGATGTCGGCTAACTCTATACCTACCAAATTTTATTAAAAGACAAGTAGTTTTTACGTGAAAGAGTAACAAACATCCATCCATCCATCAATCCATCAATCCATACTCATAAACTTTCGCGTTTATAATATTAATTGGATTATGTTTCCACAAGCCCTCAAATTCTCATAGTATCACTCTATACGAGTAAATACAGTTACCCCAAAACCCGTAGGATAGGACTGGATATCCACACGCATGCATTATGCATAAGCGTTGTCCAGAAAATTTATCAAAATCTAGTGATGGCGTGGTGATGCCGTGAATTTTTTAGAGCCAAAAATATCATTTTCCATGACTAAATTTAGTGGAGTAAAATTTGGTACTATTTGCACGGAATAAAACAATATTTACGTGGATAAATCCGGGCTGCAGTTAGTATAAGAATTGTAAGAGACACATTCTTATGTATGCATAGATAGAAGACATGAGTGGATGAAGGGGATATATTACAATTTGTAAATTTTGAGAAAATAGACATCAAAGTTTTGTTGCTTATTTTTGAGATAAATTGTTTTTCTTTTTATTTATTTACTAACTATTGATATCAAATTATAGAAATTATATAAATCTACTAATATGGAGTGGTAAAATAAGACAAAAGTGTAAGAATTTTTATTATTAAAAATATGCTATGTGCCCATGTCACTTTCATTCAGTGTGATTATCATTCGAAGTTGGTACATAACTCCTTCATCAGTTGCTTTTTCAAAAAGTAAGCTTAAAGGGCATTGTTTTAAGGTTTAAAATGGTTTGTAAGTACATAAAACCTTCATTCAAAGCAAAAACCTTTTTTTTTAAAAAACGTTACATATCCCCTTCATCCACTCATGTCTTCTACATTTATGTTTAAATATACATTTATGTTTACCTACTTAAGAAAGTGCCTTTTTCCCATGAGGGTTTGTTAAAGGTACAAAACGCCAGCTACGATTCTTACATAGTACATACTCCTTTTGCTTCATATTAATACAGATGGAAATACCATTTAACACTTTACCCGACCCAGGAATCGGACCCAAGACCTCATGTTCAGCAGTAGCACTTACGACTACTATATACTTATGATAAATCGACGGGCCTGTTGGTCTAGTAGTTAGTGACCCTGACTGCTATGCCGGAGGTCGTGGGTGCGATTCCCACCCAGGACAAATGTTTGTGTGATGAGCACGATCATTTGTTCTGTGTCTGGGTGTAATTTATCTATATTATGTATGTATTTAGAAATATATAAGTATGTTTATCAGCTGTTTAGTACCCATAACACAAGCTCTGAAGCTTAGCTTGGGACTAAATGGCGTTGTGTGAAAAGTTGTGGAATATATATTTTTTAATAAATATATTCCACAACTTTCCACAAAAAAAAACTGTTTATTTCATTTTAATTGCAACATAATTAATTGTGACCAACAATAAATAAAACCAACAATGCGTATGCAAGCTTTTATTGCTCAATAATAAAGCATGCCGTACTCAAGATCGTAATCGAAAACTTTAGGCTCTTCTTTTTCTGACTCGGACTCTTCCTTCTCTGACTTTAGCACTTCTTCCTCGAGCTCTGGCTCTAGTTCTTCAAAGACTGGCTTCTTCAAATTTAAACCTGTCCGTCTATGCTTGAAATAGCTCGCCAAATCCGGATGCGCTCGTAAAAAGGCCTTCAACTTTTTTGTGTTAACCGTCCCGTTTACAACTATGTCTCTGAACGTATCGTTGGTCATAAAACGTTCGTTCACACCTTTCATTTTATCCAGCTTTGCTTGCAGTTTCTGATCTATCTTTACCAGTTCATACTCATGAACGTTGACGACAGATTTACGATCTTTCCTGTACTGCTTCTTCATAATCTTTATGAATCTCTTTAACTCTCTCGTCTTCCTCTTACGTTCAGCAGTACCATTTCTATAAGCTTTCGTCAATATGCTTCTGATTTCTTTCACTATTCTTCGGATACTCTTCTCTATTCTCTTCTTTCTCTTGTCTCGTTCTCTCTTCCTTTTCCTCTTCTTAGAATCGCGTTTCTTCTTTTCTTTTTGGCGTTCATCAAGTTGCTTCTCGTTCGAGTCGGTTTCGAAGCTGGTGCCTTCAAAAGACATGTCCAATCCTTGGTACATGTCGTAGTTGGTGACAACGAGAGCGCAGCAAACGTATGCTGTTCTACCACAGAAATAGTCACCTCGATATATGCGATACTCACCGTCGCATTCTGCTGGTAGCATACAGGAGCCCCATGGCATGTCGTGTTGGTTGGGGTCTCCGCAGGGAACTCCCCATGGCCCTTAAAATATGAAGAAAAAAGTAACATATTAGGACGTTAAAGGTGAGAAAAATAAAATGCGTATACTACGATTGGTCGTCATGGTGTGATGAATCACCAACTTAAAGCCAAGGTGCATATTAAAGTGAACTTCAATATTTCAGAAATTGCGGATTAAGCAAAAGAGTTCAAACTAAGAGTGAATTTAAATGCCTGTAAAAGTAGCCGCGAGAGATTCTTAGCGTGAACCCTGTTCTTAGTGTGAAATCCGTACGCACATTGCTATTGGTAATGCTTGTGATTACTAGACCAATAAGACCGACTTCTGTAGTCAAAGTAGATGATACCTACTAGCTGCCGCCATATTGACCACATCGCCCCTTGGCTGCGTCGAGTTAAGTGCCTCAAATTTCTTTTGCATCCATTGCTCATTCCATTTATCCCTCCAGAACTGCTCGTCCGTTCCACTGGACTCTTCAGAGGTCCCTTTCCTCCTCTCAATACCAATTCTTCTATGTCTCAACTCATTTAAGACTGGGTCCATATGAAAGTATTCGCGTCCAATCTTGTCCTGGCTTCCAGTGAATTTTGATGAAGGCATATCGCGTCCTATATTTAGTTGTTGCTCATGACTTCTTACACTCCTTAGTACGTTGGCTTTGTTTTGGGCTGCCTTCTTGTCTTTAGCATCGGCTTGTCTGTTATGATTGAAGTACCTGGCTCCATCACGACGGATGATGAGCCTCTTCTCCGGTCGAATTCGGTTCACTAGTGATATAACATTGTGTTTTAAATTTGAATATATAGATGCGTGAATGGCGCTCAGAGATAGTACCAGTATAATTAAGTAAAAACAATGCATGTTATTTCGCCATTTCTAACATTGTTTCCATCTGAAGTTTTCCGTTGAAAACGTAGTAACTTAGGTACCGGCCGTGATTTTTTTTTATTGAGATATTGCAATATGTAATATATTGAATATATAAAAATGTTTATAGCAGATTTTTTAACATTATTCTGTAACTATAAAATACAGTTTTAGTGCTAGTTAGATTTGCGCACTACTGTAAGGACAAAGTTAATATGTTTATTTGCCACATGTTTATTTTCTGTACCTACTTTAATTCAACTCTTATGACTCTACGATTGATTTATAGCACATAATTAACTTTGGAAACTTCATAATATTTATCTAATTTATTAATTGGGTTAGGTTTATCGGGCAGGAGTCCGCAACTGCACAACCAAGCGCGTATTTTGCGTACGGCAAATTATTATTTATTAACTAAAAAGAAGTGAAATTAAAGTTTCGATCTTGTTATTCTTTTTGTGAGTTTCTTTCAAACCTGATGTCTTATGCCGCCCATGGGCCGCTGACTTGGCTTGACAAGCCGTCGAGAAATATCTCTCAAATCCTTTGTTTCATGAGGATGTTTATGTTTGTACGTAGGAGAGGTAATCTCCGGAATAGGATATGTTAGGGTTAATTCACACGAACAAAGTCGCGTGCAGAAATTAGTTTCATAAACCTAGGACGAAAATATATTTTATTTTTTATTCTCATACCTTGATACCTATTCATACATCGTAGGTACCTACTTAAATAATATTAGAACAAAAACGATACAGACCTAGGTAATGTCGGAACATTATAATATTATATATAAAATAAATTCACCCATAAATATTTAATGTCTTCAATACTGGTTGTAATTGCACCCGATAAAAAAAATACTATGAGAAATAACATTTTGTCGGTTACCAATGTAGAAGTATGTTGGAGTAAAATGCAATATTCTTACTTAACAATATTAGTCCTATTACTTTACGCTATTCAGGGAACTTCGAATGTCGAAAATGTTATACCAATTTTGGATTCGCCTCAAACTGAGTCTAGAAAAACTGCCATCACAATGCTAGGAGGTTTATTGAACGACTTCCAAAACAGCAATAAAGATAAGTCTTCAACTGAAAATAATGCCTTTGTTGCAATAGAATCAAAAAATTTAAATATCGGTCGAGAAATGCCTTACCCAAAAATCAAATACAAAGATATTGGAAGACATCACTTTCGCATGGGTCCTGTTTTAAATTCGTTAAAACACAGAAGATTATGGCAAGCGAAGCTCAAAGGGAAGGAGTCTAGTTCCAGTTCTGACACAGAAATGAATTTCTGGATAGATGACTGGAAGGAGAAGAGGCTGCGTCAGAAATTTGAGGCACTAAACACTTCAGACCCTAGAGGTGACGCTGTTAACATGAAGAAAGCAAGTAAGTATGCTGTGCTAGTAAAAAAAATGGTTTTCATAAATTGGGGCTGGACTTTCATTATTTAATTGGCCTGTTAGTCTAGCGAGTGGTTTATGACCCACACTGGTATGCCGGAGGTCGTCAAGACAAATGTTCATGTTATGAGTACAATAATTTGTCTGGGTGTAATTTATCTATATAACGTTTATGATTATATAAGTATCTATATTATGTTTATGATTGTATCAGTTATGCTAGTACTCATAGCACAAGTTCTGCTTAGTTTGGGTTTAGATCGCGCTGCGTGAAAGCTATGGAATACCTATTTATTTTATTTTTACTTACGACAAAAATTATCACCGACTGCTTCGTTGGTCGGCATCGTTAAACTCAATAATGCATAGCACGATCCGGAGATCAAACTCGGGACCTCATGCTCAGCAGACCAACGAGGCAGTGAAACTTTTTTCATAAGTCTTAACTAATCATTCTTTAAGGGCCATGGGGAGTCGAATGTGGCGATCCCAACCAATACGACATGCCGTGGGGCAACTGCATGCTCCCCCAGGAATGCGACGGAGAATATCGAATCTACCGAGGAGACTCATTCTGTGGCAGAAGTGGCTTCATCTGCTGTGGTCTCATACAGACCTCCTACGACATGTACCAGGGACTAGACCTGTCTTTTGCACACGAGGATAGCCTCTCCTCAGACTCCGACGACATCAAGAAATCACGCGAAGAAAAACATCGTGAATCTTTGGATCGAAAACGAACGCTGAAGAAAAGAAAGAGGAACAGGATTCAGATGAAAAAGAAAATCAGACGTAGCATCAAAAGAGTAATATTGGAAATCACAAAGTTACTACACAGAGCGTATAGAAATCAGTCAGCGCAGCAGTACAAGAAGTCGAAGGAACTGCAGAAGTTTATAAAGGCGATAAAGAAGCAATATGTTAAGGACCGTAAGAATCTTGTTGACTTGCATGGCATGAATATGATGACGTATGACATGAAAATGGAGGAGAGTTTAAGCAAAATACACGATATGAATTATGCTTTCATGAACAATGATACGTTTAGGGATATCGTTGTGAACGGTACGGTTAATAAGGAAAAACTGTTGAGATTCCAACAATCGCATCCCGTGTTGTCACTGTTTTTCAAAAACAGGCGTTTCGGCGGTGGAGATTTGGAGAAGACAGAACCGGAGAAAAAGGAAGAAGTACCGAAGAAGGAAGAAGAAGTACCGGAGTCAAAGAAGAAGAAAAACAGTAAACTACTTGAATATGATCTCGAATACGGCATGCTTTATTATTGACGAATAAAAGTTTCCATTCATAAAACATAGCTTGGGAGTAGACGGCGTTGTGTGAAAGTTAAATAAATAAATATTTCACAACTTTCACACAACGCTATCTAGTCCCAGTTGTGAAATATTTATTTGTTAAAACTAGATGGCAGCAACTTATCTACTTCAGAGTACAGTTCGCAAAACAACGCACAAGTTTGAGCGATGTAATCAGATGTACGAACTCATGTGTAACATCGATTGGCTGGAGGCTTGCCAGCTAAGCTCGAAGCAAACTTACTTAGATTTCACTTTATCAAATGAAGGCTTCATTATGTACCTACTTACTTGTGTAGTAAGTAGGTACACTCGGCCCTCCTTTCGGTGAATCAATTAACGAAGTGCTTTGAACTACGTAACGTGTATGAGAGATCATGCTCTGAGATCGGACGGCACTACCGATTATAGCCTTAAGGACTGACTAACTGGGGCCGACTGTCCCTGCTCAGAGGGTATTTGAATCTCCGCCGAGCAGACTTCTTACTGTGGCTCTTGCTCCCAAAAAAGCTTACGGCCTCCCAATAATATGCCAAGTGCTAGTCATTCGTAAGTCGCGGACTGCAGAGTAATTGATTTGATTCCTCAAAGAAAGCGTTCAACCAACGTAGGTATGACACTCCGGTCAAGACCTAAGCTTGTACTACAGTAAATAAGCCCAAGCTGGCAAAGTTGCGAGGCTAACATTAGTTTTAGCGCTGTGTTATCTGTAGTAGATACTTGGTTAACAACTAAATAAGCAACACAAAGCCAGGTTCTGGTTCTCACGTGTAAAACAAAATATTTTACAGAAGTCCTGATACTATCCTGTTATTATTCTGTTGATTATCCTATATATTACCTCTTTTAGGCTGTCATTTAGGCAGTCATTTAGGCAGTTTTTTGGTTGGTTGTGAGTTGTGAGCATATTGAGCATATCCTACTGTAGCGCCATCTATCCCGCCACATACGAACTAAAACTGACGTTATCCTACATCGCGCTGTTAAAGCTGCGACGAACGATTGAACGTTTACAAGATCCCGACCGCAGGACAGTGTTTAGTAGCCCACCAAACACAACACTCGTCTGGTCGGAGGTACCGCCGCGCCGTGTTCTATGGGGGGTGCGGAACTTTACACACTATTCCTCATACAGTCATACCTATATAACAATGGCTGGGAAAACTACAACTGACTCGGAAGAACATTACTGTCAAGCGTGAATCCACCGCTGCAATCCACCGCAAAATAAATGAATATGAATATTATGAATATGAATATGCTGTGGGTCACTGTGGGCATGCCCACAGTGCCCTACTTGGGGTCAGACAGAACAAAATGATCGTGCTCATCGCACAACCATTTTTCTGTGGTGGTAATCAAACCCACCACCTCCAGCATAGCAATCAGAGCCACTAACCACTAGATAACAGGCCAAAGTAAGTAGTACTTTTTGTATGGATGATATTCCAAGCGAGTTAAATTTACTACCTCCTACTACTATTAACTCATATACTACTACCTACTCTAGTATTGTATGTAACATCGAAACAGGTAGCGCAGTAGTTCAGTTTAAAATTACGTATTTGGTATCTTTCAAAATCAATGCATTTCAGTAAGGTAGTTAGGTTAGGTAGTTAGGTTAGCTATAGGATAGGTATGGTAAGTTAGGTTAGGTTATAGATATATAATGTTGTCATTCTAATTCTGTCTAATATTAAAGGTTTAAAGAGCATATTAGAGACTAATAAAAAATAGTAGTAGTACCTAAGTAATTATTATTGTTTTGGATCTATGTATTTGTTGATATACATTTATCTTGTATATCTTCAATATCATAAAATTCTCGTGTCACAGTGTTTGTTACCAAGCTCCTCCGAAACGGCTTGACCGATTTATATGAAATTTTGTGTCTATGTTCACTTGTTCAGTGAGTAGTTCTGAAAATAGGTCGTAAATTCGTAATCTATTTTTTTTTAATGGGGAACGAAGTTAGCAGTAGGGCCTAGTCTAAAATGATTTTTATAAAAGGTGTATTCATTCATTAAGTAAGGAGTTCTATAAGAGGTAATTGTGATCATACAATAAATACTGAAACGGCTGATGCTTATTTTCTTCATTCGTATTATTATTCTTAGTCTTCATATTAATCGGAAAAATTACCTCTTAAAATACCACCTTTCATAATAGGTAACTAGGTAAAACTGTTAAAAACCGTCACACGACACGACACATAGCTACTTGCCTGAATTTGAACCTACTACCTTGTGAATGAAAGGCGAAACCTTAACCTTTCAATCGTGTCAATTAGAGGCACAATAGAAAGACAATGACGAAGGTCGGCGTCCGCTTGGGGTTTAATGAATTAACCACTGGGCTATCATGACGTGACGTATTTGATAAAATTAAAAAATGCGCAGTTGTGTCAACCAAATAAAAACATTATATACTTAACTTATAATTATTTAATTTATAACTTCAACAACAGCTTGCGGATTATCTAACCATATTGTTTCTTCCTGATTTCTTTTGGCGGGAAAGTTCCTTTTGGCGCCACAAGTATTGCAGGACCACTGCACTATTTTCAGTCCATCTTTTCTCTTGATTTTCATATTGGCTGTCTTTTTGTGAATAAGCATGCAGCGGCACTTCTTGCAAATCTGCCTTTTTATGTCAGGATGCCTGTTAATTAATACGCTAATTAGAATTTATTTAGTTGGGACAACAACATGATTCAATTTGTCAGTGAAATATTTTTACGCTCAAAAAGATTTAAAACACTATAGAGCGGGCATGTCAAGGAAATGTCATAGGAAAACTTTGATCCCATGTCTCAGTAACGCCATCTAGAATAATATATGAATATTGGAGCGGCAGCGGAGCATACTACAAAAAACTCATAGACTTGTATCCAGCAGGACACACTTTTTCGGACGGAAATTTTGTTCGTGATGTCCGGTCTATAGGTATTGAATGTCTTTGTAATCGCTACTGTTAGTAATACACAAAACAAAGATAAAAATAGCTGGTAGCTGCACTATTGACACACCACTCAGACAGACAAAAGCCTAGTTGGAGGGCCTAACAAGACTACTAACTATTACTACTAAAGTAATATGCAGGTTGCATATTACTTTAGTAGTAATAGTTAGTAGTCTAGACATTGCTGGCATAAGAAAAAAAATCAAATCAATAAAATATACATTAACCTCTCTATTGTGTCAATTAGAGAAACAATAAAAAGACAATGACAGAGCGGACTCCAGTGTCCTCTTGGGGTTTAACCTTACAATTGTGTCAATTAGAGACACAATAGAAAGACAATGACAGAGCGGACACCGGTGTCCTCTTGGGGTTTAATCTATCTTAGCATAGTATGTTATTTTTTATTTATTTTTTTAATTTACTTTGTTTATTCTAGGTACATCGTATTCACATATAATGTATTTTTTATTGTATTCAAATATTGTAAAAACTATTTTAAAAGAGTATGGAGTTTCTTGCCCATTCTTCTCCATACAAAACTACCTTTTGGAAGGGGCAACTAGAATCATTAAATTTTATTTAACTTGTAAGTTTAACGTTCAAAAGTGCCTTTTAAATGGCCTAATTGAAATAAATCATTTGACTTTGACTTTGACTTTTACCCTTTCAATTGTGTCAATTAGAGACACAACAAAAAGACAATGACAGAGCGGACACCGGTGTCCTCTTGGGGTTTGCCCTTTCAATTGTGTCAATTAGAGACACAACAAAAAGACAATGACAGAGCGGACACCGGTGTCCTCTTGGGGTTTGCCCTTTCAATTGTGTCAATTAGAGACACAATACAAAGACAATGACAGCGCGGACACCGGTGTCCTCTTGGGGTTTAACCTTTCAATTGTGTCAATTAGAGACACAATACAAAGACAATGACAGCGCGGACACCGGTGTCCTCTTGGGGTTTAACCTTTCAATTGTGTCAATTAGAGACACAATACAAAGACAATGACAGCGCGGACACCGGTGTCCTCTTGGGGTTTAACCTTTCAATTGTGTCAGTTAGAGACACAATACAAAGACAATGACAGCGCGGACACCGGTGTCCTCTTGGGGTTTAACCTTTCAATTGTGTCAATTAGAGACACAATACAAAGACAATGACAGCGCGGACACCGGTGTCCTCTTGGGGTTTAACCTTTCAATTGTGTCAATTAGAGACACAATACAAAGACAATGACAGCGCGGACACCGGTGTCCTCTTGGGGTTTAACCTTTCAATTGTGTCAATTAGAGACACAATACAAAGACAATGACAGCGCGGACACCGGTGTCCTCTTGGGGTTTAACCTTTCAATTGTGTCAATTAGAGACACAATACAAAGACAATGACAGCGCGGACACCGGTGTCCTCTTGGGGTTTAACCTTTCAATTGTGTCAATTAGAGACACAATACAAAGACAATGACAGCGCGGACACCGGTGTCCTCTTGGGGTTTAACCTTTCAATTGTGTCAATTAGAGACACAATACAAAGACAATGACAGCGCGGACACCGGTGTCCTCTTGGGGTTTAACCTTTCAATTGTGTCAATTAGAGACACAATACAAAGACAATGACAGCGCGGACACCGGTGTCCTCTTGGGGTTTAACCTTTCAATTGTGTCAATTAGAGACACAATACAAAGACAATGACAGAGCGGACACCGGTGTCCTCTTGGGGTTTAACCTTTCAATTATGTCAATTAGAGACACAATACAAAGACAATGACAGAGCGGACACTGGTGTCCTCTTGGGGTTTAACCTTTCAATTGTGTCAATTAGAGAAACAATAGAAAGCTCTTGTGGTTTAACCTTTCCCCGTTTCACGAGACAGGTTCTCCAGCTGACTAAGCATCAGCTGCGAATACTCACAGCTGCCATAACAGGCCACGGGCCATTTAACAAACACCTCTTTGTATTAGGAGTTACAGACAGCCCACTGTGCAGAGCATGTGTCGAGGTGGACGAGACGGCATCGCACGTGCTTCTCAACTGCCCAGTGGTTGCCGCATACAGGGCTAAGTTCTTCCGAAACCCAGGTACCCTCCGAGAGATCGCCAGTAGCGTTAAACCGCTGCTGGCCTTCTTCGAGGAGCTAGGATGGATGGAATAGGGCACATTCCCACCCGTACGCAAAATACGCGCTTGGTCGTGGAGGTGCGGACACCTGCCCGTTAAACCTAACCTAACCTAACCTTAACCTTTCAATTGTGTCAATTAGAGAAACAATAGAAAAACAATGACAGAGCGGACACCGGTGTCCTCTTGTGGTTTAACCTTTCAATTGTGTCAATTAGAGACACAATAGAAAGACAATGAGAGAGCGGACACCTGTGTCCTCTTGAGGGTTTAAATAATTAAAATACTTTTTTCTATAACAGCTAGCAAACATACATTACATAAGGGCTACATAGGGTGATACCATGGGCGGGCTTATCGCTGAAAACAATCTCTTACAGACAACCTTTGGATGGACTTGATAGTGAAGGAGAAAACATGAGCAGGTAGTTTGTGGTGTACTATTACATTACTTACGTCTTTAAAACATTTTTCTTAGCAACATTTATGATCAAATTTCCATAGTAAGAAGACAACATCGGATTTAGCTCTGCTATGTGTTTGCTGATCTGAAAACAAAATGAAATACTTAGTTAAAATTGATTAAAGCAAGGAAAACTTATTCAAGACATTATGGGGGAGATAACACTCATTACCCAATGGGGCATGGACTGTAAAGGGCAGGCTAGCTCTAGTCCAGGGCAGCACCAGTCACTTTCGTTCTAGCATATCCATACACAAGTGTGCGGGGTTTGAGACCAAAGACATATGATCGCTCCTCCTGGCCCATCCCAGGACAGAAGACAACCATAAAGATCGGAAAACTGGCTGAGGTGTTGATAAACAGGCGAATTCAGCCTAAAGTGCAAGTCTGTACCATTGTGGTGCTGTTCCTCAAGCGATGGGACAACTGTGTGGCGCTGGATTTACTTTACTGATGGTACTGGTACTTCAATGATGGCGCCAAACTGGTAGATAAGTTCTCGGCCGGCATTTTGAAAACAGTGCAGTAAATTGCATAATTTTAATTAAGAAATGGCTTTGTGTCTTGAATGTCTTAGAAAACAGAATAAGATTAGAAACTCACTTGGTAGAGGTAATTCATTCGTTGAAAGGAATCATTTCCAGTAACCTTTTTCATTTTTTCAACCCAACTTTAGATTTGTGGGTTTTGTGAAGGAGAAATTCAAGAAATTATAGATCAACAATCAACACAACACAACAATCTTGACATTTCATCCAACTGACAAGTGACAAACAGCTGATCAGTGCTGCCACCTCTCTGAAGCCAGTAAGCGCTAAAAGTGCTTGAAAAAAGCGCTAGATTCCGCTAGATTGCATAAAAAAAACACACACACACAAGTAATACCTACCAAAAATTTTTAAATCTAAATAAATAAAGAGCCTAATCGCTTTCGCTGTCTGAGCAGGTTCTGTAGACTGAATTTTTGTAGGTCCAGGTTGCGGTTTTTGAGGGTTTTGTAATTTCCATTTATATTTTTGGTTTGACGTGACGTGTGTTAGAACATTTTCGGGAAAATCGTAGTTATAACAACGATTTTCCCGACGGTAGCCGTCCCGACATGTAGCCTTTTTGTAAGATAATCCCAATCGTTTATGTAAATTTGTGTTTATTGTGTCTGTGCCAGGTCTGCCAAAAAAGCGCTAGATTTTCCGCTAGGAGTTAAAATTGAAATTTCAGCGCTAAGTGTTCCAAAAAAGCGCTAGATCTAACTCCGAAAGCGCTAAGGTGGCAGCACTGCAGCTGATCTTCTATTTGCCATTTAAATTTTCGTCTACCACTACCGAGTGTCAAACACAAAAACCAAAAAAAAAGAGAGAGCTATTGTATATTTCTTCCAATATGTGGAGTTTATCAAGTTTCTTTTCCCCACTGTTATATTTTTTTGTTGAATAGGTACGCAATACCTTCTTTTATATAATATGAAAAATAAGTGTTGGTTACAGTCGTATCATCAGTAGTGTAATCTTAATCTTAAATTCGTAATTAACTTTACTGACTTGTTCAGTAATTGGTCACTGTAATTAAAACAAGATTTTCACTATAGAATGAGATGTGAGATTGTATGCAAATGCAACAATTTTTTTTTAATCTGTCACTTCATCACTTGTCAGTGTCACTGTCACTCAGTGTAACGTACTGGAAATACTGGAATGCCTGTTGATTAATGGAATCCTTCAAATCCTTGGGAATTTGGGAAATGCTTTTATTCCTATAGTATGAACACCAAAAATTAAAAAATATATAATTTCAACGTTCTGATTTCCAAGTCACTTGTTTTTGATTAGAAGTTGATAATTACGTATTATATAAATAGGTATAGGACCACCAACTTTTCTAGTGTCGTAATTTTTTGTTTGCCCTTTTTTGACCCCTCTGAAATTTAAACATTGCAAAATGTTGTTAATGAAACATTTAAGTTTATTACGAATAACAAATAACAGAAGTTATTGGAGATGTTTTGGGACAAAATCAGACGCTGGCGCTATGGATATTCAATTTTCAAATGGGTAAGTTCGAGGTTATATTTTGAAAGGTTATGTGTACATATAAAGAAAGTAGTTATATTCCAAAGTATTTTAGTTCACTATCTTAAGTGAATAAAACCACCACGTCTTCTATCAAAATATTTTCATAATTATATTTTTGGGAAAAGTAGGGTTACTTTTTCTAAATACTAAGTTTCAAATTAATCTGTTTGGTAACTCCAAATCCAAGCATTAGCCATTACCCTCGTAGGGCCTCGCACTTAGTAGGAGTAAATTATGTTACTTTGTTAATTTTACTAACACTGTTTAATAAGACTTTGTTTCTAACCTAAATGGATTGTGTGTATTTCTATGTATGGTCCGCAATAAATGTTTTAATAATAATAATGGCATTGTTTTGCTAGCCTTGCCAAATAGTTTTGGTTTTTACTACCAAAACTATTTGACTAGGCTTCTACTATCTAGCTGTCAAATTTATTTATTTTATTTCCTTTCTTCAGATATTTATAAAACACATAAGTAATCACACAACCGGCATTGTTATCAACAAATAATCTAACTGTAAAAATAGTTTGAGCAAGATCCAAGCAATTTAGTTTGTAACTACAGACGCCAGCACATCAAGTTACCCCAATGTGTCAAATTTTCCCAATTGAATATGAACCTTATTCTGTTTGACATTAAGTTGAAAAACGATCAAAGAAATTTGACACATTGGGGTAACTTGATGTGCTGGCATCTGTACAAATCTGGTTTTCACTTCACAATTACTGTCTTTTTTTCAGGACCATACTGAACCTTAGCTCAGGACGTCTTGCAAGGTTTGCGGATGGAGCCTGTGTGGCTACTCTGGGAAACACTGCCATTCTAGCGACAGTAGTCTCGAAAGCAAAACAAAGCTCTTCATCGTTCCTTCCACTCGTGGTGGATTACAGACAGAAGGCAGCAGCTGCTGGACGTATACCAACAAACTTTCTTAGAAGGGAATTAGGTGAGTGAAATCTATTAAATACCTATACTTACCCTTACCCATATCGATTTATCATTTATTTATAGATAGGAGAACGAAAAGCTGTCAACGATGGTTAACAATTAAATAAGCAACACAAAGCCAATTACAGGTTCTCACATGTAGAAACAGAACAAGTGACACTAACAAGCACAATAAATAACAGAAATAAAAGATACTAAGCACACAGCCAGACATCTGGGGGTTGAGTCTACTATTGCAATCGTATCTCAATGACCAGTCAATGATTGATTTTTGATATACAGGGTGTCTCATTCAAATCGGTCAGTATGGTAAAGTCTGAAACTATAAGACAATGATTTGAATGAGACATCCTGTATAACGGCAAACTTATGACACATTTCCCATACAAAAACTGTCAAAGTGGTCAAATATTCGATCAATGACCGGTCAATTAGACACAATTGCAATAGCAGACTCGTGCCCCAGGTTAGGCACTACATACGACATGTTAACATCAGAATAATTTCACTCAATTACTATGAATGTCACTGTCCTTTGGGATACGGGGTATAGTAGTTTGAAGGACAGGGTTCTTAGTTATTACTTACTATATACTCATGTCTCTTCATGACGATAGGTGCAAACTGCTATGATTATTCTTCTGCTTAAATCTATTAAGGATAAATCCATACAGGATATTTTTTTATTACTTACCAATTTTCAAAGAGTGAGCACAGTCTAAAAACATACAGTCCTCCGACGAAGCTGTCTAGACAGGGCAATCGTGCGGGGTATGAGGGGCGAGACGCGGGAAAGCCGCTCTCGCACTGCTACCAAAACGTTGTTCGTAGTGCGGGAGGTATTATTCAAGTCTAACGCGTGTAGAAGTTGTCGGCAATTTTCCAGAGATCAAAGGCGTCGTCCTACTGTATTAATATTTATACTGTGCCATGAGTATGTAGGTACAATGTTCACTATTAGACTAACTCAGAATTCACAAGACATTAATCAATAAGTTTTGGTAGAGTAGGG
Organism: Euplexia lucipara; assembly: GCA_921972225.1. Classification (NCBI taxonomy): domain Eukaryota; kingdom Metazoa; phylum Arthropoda; class Insecta; order Lepidoptera; family Noctuidae; genus Euplexia; species Euplexia lucipara. Next base: position 3,211,877 of record OV179161.1, on the reverse strand, counting down.
ATTTGAGTTTTGATTTTTGCCAAAATCAACCATCTCATTTTGGTAAATAAACTCTTCAATACAATTTCATTTTTCAGGCCCAACTGAACGCGAGATCCTAACCTCACGTGTGATCGACCGCTCCCTAAGGCCACTATTTCCACAGAACTACTTCTACGACACTCAGATAGTCTGCAACATGCTGGCTGTTGACTCTACGAACCCTCCAGAAACTGTTGCCATTAATGCAGCTAGTGCAGCTTTAGCGCTGTCCGATGTGCCTTGGGATGGACCTGTTGGTGCTGTAAGGTAGGGATATATAGTGACTGGTAATTTGTGGCCGATACTTAAACACGTGATTGTACTCATGGATACGAATAACTTTCCCAAAGAAACTATTTTTTATACTCATTAACTTTCAATTAATTCAATTACGTCAGTACTGCACAACGGGGGCGGCGGGAGTGGCAGGGGAGCGTGTGACGCTACTACTAATAGATTTTGCTCTTCCCGAGCTCAGACTATCAGCTGAGAGATCGTGCCGATTCGTGCCTACTGTGATCGACAACAGGCGCGCGCGCGGGAATTTGAAACAGCGTTTTTGTTATATAAGAAAATATAAGATAAAGATATTTTATTTGCATAATAGTTGGTTATTGTTTATAAAAAAAAATCTTTCTTTGGGAAAGTTAATTGAAATCATGAATACAATTACGTGTTTAAGTATCGGTCACTAATTACCAGTCACCCTATATATTATTTTATTAACACCTTATCTTACCACTTTAAGCCACTCCTATATTCTTTGAAGAGTTAGGCAGAGGTGGTGGACCCATAATAAAATTGCTCAGTTATGTTCGAAGTCTTACGTAATAAGATGCTACTGCAAAGGATTTTATTACTTATTACTTCTGGGGTAGGAGCAATAAACTAATAACACTTGGCTTCAACATCCAGATACTGGACCTTATGTTCAACAAACTTGCAAAAACTAGTTCTTAGATAACTGGGCATTGTACTTTAGAGTAAAAGCCAATATTTTGAACTATCTGTACTCGCGATTTTGTTCGCGTCGAATTAGGGACGTAAATTTTTTGTCGGAACCCTAATTCTAATTCTAGTCCAAACACGAGTGTTTTTTTTTTTAAATAAGTTGTTTTATTAATTGGGTGTGTAAGAATCAAACTTTTTTTTATGAAACAGCTGTTTTTTTCTCGATTTTTGTGTTGGTCCCAATGTGTAAGTTGATGTTATCCATTGTTAGACCACCCAGTAATTTGGGTCGTGATTAAAAATATTCCCTGTACTGCACAGTGTTTAATGTGATTATGCTACGCTTGCAGTGCAGGTAGACAGCCAGAAGCATATATAAAAAAAAACTAACAGAACTAAAAAAGTAGGTTTAGTAATAATTTGTTTTTTTACAGAGTAGGTCAAATCGACAATGAAGTGATAATCAACCCGACACGCAAGGATCTTGAGAAGTCAATCCTGAACCTGGTAGTTACCGCAACTAGTCGCAACCTCGTTGTGATGATAGAAGGAAGTGCACAGGACATTCTCCAGCAAGACTTGCTCAAGGCCATCAAATTAGGTATGAAAGTAAGTCCAGAATTGTACTTTTGTTTTAAAGAAACTAGCGAAATCTATCTCACCACATAAGAGCTACATGACTTACATCCTACATCGCGATGTAAAAGTTATCCGAGCGATTGAGATCTTGTATACGTTGTGCAAGTAGCCCCACCAATAAAATGACAGTACCAACCTCACGCAAAATGGGTTGGCATCTCACAGTCATCTCTCCGCCGCCGCGCACGCTCATTGGTCAAATCACTGTGGCTTCCCTGGTTTCATGTCACACATGAAAAAAAACTTTAGACTAGGGTTGACCCCACATTAGGCTTGCGTGTTCCTCGGGCGTGTGTGTGAGCGTTGCGTTTTGTTTAGAGATGCGAAATGTAGCTCAGTGAAAAGAAAAGAGAGATACGGCTCTTTTGATCAAAAGAACTATATCACTCTTTTAGCTCATTAGCTCACCGAATAACTCTTTTAACTCTTCGGCTCAATTAATTCACTTGCGAAGTTGCGAGCTACAGATCAAATTGAGCCGCGCCACTTTACGCAAGTCAAACGAGACAAATAGCTCAATGGCTCTTTCAAATCTTTGAAGTTCTTTAGTTCATTTCACTTAGTTGCGACTGTTGCGAGCCATAAATAAAATTAGATTCATTGGGTTGTTTTGTTCTTATTACAAATAAATAAAATTATGAAAGCCAATATGCAATAAAGCATTTTTCTAAAACAATGACGATAAGAGTTATTTTACAATGACGTATTGACGTGAAATATTTATTTAAGTAATGAATAACCTTCTTTGGACATGCTGAAACCACAATAGATTGTTTATTATAATTATTTTTTATTGTTTATTTTTAGGCACTAAAGAGGCTCAGCACATAGTGAGAGGCATAGAGAAGCTTCAGAAACAACACGGGAAGTCGAAACGGCTATTCGAAACGCAGGCACCATTGAACTCCAAGATTGTTGATGCCATTAACACTCTATCTTCTATGAAGATCAGGGAAATACTCAGGTAAACAAGCAAGCACACACACATCAATATTAAATACACCACTATTTTTTAATTAGTTCAAATAAAAGTGGGTTGTATCCGTACCTGTTACTGATCATATTTGTATAATTAAAAGTAAAAAAAAACGAAATTAAATTTTTATTTTTGCCACTATTTAGTTAAACTTAAATAACGAAAACAGCCGTTGGAGGCGGGGCATGCTTGAGCGAGATCACGCTAACGTGAGCGAGATGATGATTAATGAATTCTACTATGTCATGAATAGCCTGTACAATATTTCCATAAATTGGGTGACTTTTTGGATTTCAACAAACGCTAATAACTTTGCTGTTTATGAATATTATTAATTGATACTTTACCAATATAATGAGAAGACCGCCTAGAACAAGCCCTTTAAGTATTTGTACTAATTTAAAATTAGGGGTGGATAAGTTAACTAATTGCCCTGGCAAACTTCGTTCCGCCTTTCTGATAGATAGTAGCTGATTCTCAAACCTACCGAATATGCATATAAAATTTCGCCTTTAGGGCCTTATCATACTAACGGATTGCGAACGTCCTCAAAGCGGAGCGTGCGCGCAACGAATTCGTTACGGACACACAACGAACACGCCGCGTATGTCCAGCGAATTCGTTGCGGACGCGCAACGGGATCGCCGCAAACAGCTAAGTGGACGCCTACTACTGCCTCGAACAAACTCAAACGAAAAGGTAACGTATTTTCCACGCGTCCGCGACGTTCTCGCTGCGCAGCCGCGGCGTGTTCGCGACGCATTCGCTGTGCGTCCGCTCCGCCCCGCAGCCGCTTCCAAACCGCTAGTATGATAAGGCTCTTAATGTCGCCTACTTTGGAAGACGCTGGTGTTAGTGATACAATTATTTTTCTTACTGACACCAACGATAAATTAATTTCTGGACTGTTCTAATTTTATTTAAAACAGTGTTTTTTTGTGAACCATAAAATGTTTTTGTGTAATAAAAAAAAAAATATTATTATGAACAATGGGTATACCTCGAACGCGCTATCTTCTTATTTGCTATTTCTTTTAGTTTAATTATTTTCTCTTTTGCTTTTATTTATTATCGCGTGCCTGTGTTGTGACAAATAAATGCTCTTTTTCTCTTTTTTTAATGCTTTTTCTTTTTATGTCCAGAGACTTTTCCCATGACAAGATGTCACGTGACAACGCCGTGACAGAACTACGTCAGACAGTCATGAACCAGCTGCGAGACAGCGAGGCTGACGTCACACAATTACAAGACGCCTTCAACGCTAACCTTAAGGATATATTCAGAGAAATGATCTTTGAAAACGACATACGGTGTGATGGGCGGCATCTTGATGAGCTCAGGCCGATTAACTGTCAGGTAAGAATTTGAATAACAAAACATGATTATATGACGATTAAAGATGTAAGGTTGCCCGCGATATCAAATTTTCTGTTTTTTTTTTTGTATAGAATAAAAAAAAACCACAACTTTCACACAGCGCCACCTAGCCCAAAGCTAAGCAGAGCTTGTGTGTTAAGGGTACTAAACAGCTGATAAATATACTTATATATTTCAACTGTACTACACTGTACTACTATATTATAACGCTGAGGTAAGCGTGGCACAAACAAAATTCAGATATTTTTACGCAATTAAATGTATCCTTCAGAATTTAACATTTTTAATTGACTAGGCAAGAAGGCGCTATATGTTTTGTTACGACTGGCTGGCTGGCTGACTTGGCTGGCGGTAACCGTCACCCCCCATCTCGACCACGTGGTAGGACCTGACGTCACGGCGTTTGTCTGGCTGGCTGTCAGTACAGTGGCGCCATCTTTTGGCAGGCGTCACTATATATTTCATTTTTTTTACTGGTATGTCAAACAAAATATGATTTGCGACCGTTAAAAAATATGGTTTATTGGAGTAATTAGAATTTCGCGGGCACATCCACCTTAGAGCAGTCTGTTTAAAGAAAACTCACTTTCCGTGTCAAGCGGTTTGCCTTTATTTATCTATATCTATATCCATATACTTATATACTTATAATAAATCTGTAGAAGTAAAATTTCTGTACATTGAAAATATCGAAAAAATAAATAGCAGGGGGTGTTACTAGACCGACACCGAACCCAAAAATATGATTAAAAAAATTTTTGTCTGTCTGTATGTTCAGGTATCACGCAAAAACTACCGGTTCGATTACGATGAAACTTGGTATACTTATTCTTTAATATCCTGGGCACAACACTGGGTACTTTTTATCCCGGAAAAGTATATAGAATAAAAAACAAACTTTATTTTGCGGTTCGATCCCTAGACCTGACTACTGTACCAACCGCAAATTATAAGTTTGTCGTAGGTTACGTCACCCGCAGTGGAGTTCACCAAGAGGCGCTGCACACGGCTAAGATACTATAATATTTTATCTTAAGGTACAATATAGTTCGCCATAAAATTCAATGGACTATCACACACTACTAAGATAATAATTATTATATTCAAAATTAATATTGAAGGATGATTGATGATTGATACTGATGCAAAAAATGCAATCAGTAAATGTTTTGTCTATCTGTCTGTCTGTCTGTCTGAATGGTAGGTACACGCATAGTTCAAAAACAATTATAGGGATTTTAACCAAACTTGGTACGGTTGTAATCAATACGCCTGGGCAGGTTGATCTTAGTCTCAGTTGTTTTACACATGGTCAGTTGTACGGCGCTCTTTCCCGGGTCAGTAGTTCCAGAAATCTTTATGAATACATACCGGAAGGATCAACTTTGAAAGTGGTCTATCCGGAAGTATTATGCTAAAATTATTACGTTTATATATCAACGCACAACCCAAACCTCTGGTATTAGAGACATGAAACTTGAAGAGGTGTTCTTAGTAAAAAGTATCCACTAAAAAACGATTTTTGGAAATTCAACTCTTAAAGGGAAAACATAGGGGCGGAAGTTCGACATCCACGCGGGCGAAGCCGCGGGCAAAAGCTAGTTTATTAATAAAGGCAAACCGCGTATGCTAAAAGTATTAAATCTAAATAAAATATGTGTCTCTCACTAGGTGTCCTTGTACGAGCCCCTGCACGGCAGCGCAGTGTTCCAGCGCGGGCAGACACAAGTGTTGTGCACTGTCGCGTTTGACTCTCCGGAGAGTGCACTCAAAATGGACACTCTGACCATGCTGACTAGGTAAGTGATAGTGGCGAAGGTACAATTTTCTTAAGAAGCCGACAAAAATGAGCATTTATTTACAAAATGCAGCATTACACTAATCCTACAAATATTATAAACCCGAAAGTTTGTGAGTATGGATAGATGGATGGATGTTTGTTACTCTTTCACGTAAAAACTACTGAATGGATTTTAATAAAATTTGGTGTATGGAATCCCTGGATTAACACATAGGCTACTTTTTATCCCTGTATTCCCACGGGAACGGGACTTACGCTTGTGACACCGAGGGACGTCTGCTAGTAATATTATAAAGGCGAAAGTTTGTGAGTGTGTATGTTTGTTACTATTTCACGGCTAAACGCCTGGAGCGGTTTTAATAAAATTTGGTATGGAGTTAGCTGAAACCCTGGATTATCACATAGGCTACTTTTTATCCCTGTATTCCCGCGGGAACGGAACCTACGCGGCTGAAACCGCGAGACGTCTGCAAGTAAGCCATAAACTCCATTGCTGACGCGTGAACGAAACCTTACAAATTGGCCAACCAGAAACTCCAGTTGTCAAATACTTAATTCAAATTGACTGCACTGTTGGTCTAATGGTTCATGGCCCTGACTGCTCTGCTGGTAGTCTTGGGTTCGATTCCCACCAAGGGGAATTTACGCACTTGTATTTACGCATAACCTTTTCCAAATCCAATCAATTTACATAGTACAAACAAAGTGATAGGAGCTAAGTTAAAATTCATGATATCCAAATTTTGATTATTCTTTTAATTACATACATTGTTTCTATTAAAAATTAAATGATCTCGTGAAGCAAGGCTTCCTATTACCAACCCTTTTGCTGTGTCCTACAGGGTCCATAATGATTTCATTTATAAACTTACCACCTAAGAATGCATATGGAGATCAATAAAAATATTGAGTATTTTGCGTTTTTTAGCGGTATAAAAGAAAAAAGCTTCTTCCTCCACTACGAGTTCCCTTCGTATGCGACGGGCGAGGTGGGGCGTGGTGGAGGCCCGGGCCGGCGCGAGGCGGGACACGGAGCCCTAGCCGAGCGGGGGCTCCTACCTGTCGTGCCAAACCAGCCCTACACCGTGAGGTTAACGGCTGAAGTGCTAGAGTCTAATGGTAAGCAGTCTTTTATGGTACTAAAAAGAGTGTTGTTCTAATTTGTACGTGTTTAAGTAATAAAATCACTGTATTGACTTGGAATGAGAATGGATGCAGACCAAAGACAACTTTATTATACTCATACAATTATCATAGACAAACTATTAATACTAAATAGCCAGTAGTAGTTACATACTAATAATATGGGACTGAAAAAGTAATAAAATCACTGTATTGACTTGGAATGAGAATGGATGCAGACCAAAGACAACTTTATTATACTCATACAATTATCATAGACAAACTATTAATACTAAATAGCCAGTAGTAGTTACATACTAATAATATGGGACTGAAAAAGTAATAAAATCACTGTATTGACTTGGAATGAGAATGGATGCAGACCAAAGACAACTTTATTATACTCATACAATTATCATAGACAAACTATTAATACTAAATAGCCAGTAGTAGTTACATACTAATAATATGGGACTGAAAAAGTAATAAAATCACTGTATTGACTTGGAATGAGAATGGATGCAGACCAAAGACAACTTTATTATACTCATACAATTATCATAGACAAACTATTAATACTAAATAGCCAGTAATAGTTACATACTAATAATATTGGACTGAAAAAGGACTGCAAAGTTGCGCGTTGACCAACTCTCAGGCCACGGCACGCAAAGACAGACACACACACAGGTCTAATAGTGATTAATCAGACCTCTAAGACAGTAAAGTTTTAAAACGATAAACTTGTATTCATGAATAAATTAATAAATAATCTACGTGTGTCCGTGCATGCGTACGTGTGTGTGTTCGTATCTGTGTGTCTATAGCATCGTAACTTCCAAACGAATGATCCGATTTTGATGTGTAACATCTTTTCCTGCGGTTGCTACATATTTTAAGTGGGATTAATCGTGAACAGGGACGGAAATGTGTAACAGGAAACTGCGCTATTTGATTTGACCAATAAATGCGCGCGGTAGTAGATGTGTTTGAGATGGTGCCAAACCATAATATATATTGACTGGCCTAGTAGTTAGTGACCCTGACTGCTATGCCGGAGGTCGTGGGTTCGATTCCCACCCAGGACAAATGTTTGTGTGATGAGCACGATCATTTGTTCTGTGTGTGTCTGGGTGTAGAATTTATCTATAATATGTATGTATTTAGAAATATATAAGTATGTTTATCTACTGTTTAGTACCCATAACACAAGCTCTCAAGCTTAACTTGGGACTAAATGGTGTTGTGTGAAAAGTTGTGGAATATTTATTTATTATTTTTACTGACTCCTAAGACACAGGCTCATACACGCTACTACTTGAAAGGGTTCAAAAAGCATTTTTGAGATTCCTGTATAAAACTAGTCAAGGATATTATCCATATTTATACCCAACAAAATTTCTTGTAGGATGCCTAGGGTATAATATGTTAGAAACCAGAAGAGCATACGACCAAATGAATATCATGCTTAAAATATGTAGGGGGACAACAGATGCTAGTGATCTCCTCAATGAGCTGATTCGTTTCCATGTTCCTACCAACTACCTCCGCGGTCGGAAACACCGTCTGCTAGCTGTGCCTACATGCCGCACGGTGGCTCGAGCCTCATCCCCGATTCCTCGCGTTCTTTCCGCGCTGAATAGCCTCATGGAAGCTAACCCGAACTGTGATATATTCGCAGATGATTTTAATATTTTAATGCGCACATGCCTAGCGTTTTGTGAAAGCAAAATTTAACATTTAATTGTGTTTTGTTCTTTCATAATTTATTATTGTGTAATATTAATTAATTAATTTGTTATTTTAATTTATTGTTGTATTACTATTGTGTTTAATTTTGATTTTATTTCGATTTTATGATGGTTTTATTTTGTTCTCGGATTTATGTTGATTTTATTGTAATTTAATTTTGATTTTTATGTTGATTTTATTTCGATCTTATTTTTGTATTTCTTTTTATTCTGATATGTTTTTGTGTTTTGTTTTTATTGAGTACTAGCTGCCCCGGCAAACTTCGTTGTGCCTTAGAGTCAATTTATTGCTCTTATTATTATTTTTTTTTATATTAGATATACATACGTTGAATAAGACGACAACAAATAAATCCAAACCAATAATAACTACTACTACTTTTAAATTACAACATGTATATATACCCTAACCTAACTGACCATACCTATCCTATAGCTAACCCAACCATCTAACCTAACTACCTTACTAAAAAATACTAAATTCATAATTTTAATCTGAACTATTGCCTCTATGTTACATACAATTTATGCCTATAGTTTTCCCGGTCTACTTTAACTAAAGTCCTAACAGTAAATTTGTTCTATTTGCAAAGAATTATTAAAGTTCGTCTCTGTCATCATTGCTAATTACGTAAATTGATTTCTGAAATATAAGACTTTTACATGCTACATAAAACCTCTTAGTTTAGTAACAAAATAAATTTCAGAACGTAGGTGCGTATTGTAAATTGACAACCTTACCTTCTTGGGTTTAGCTTAAGACTTGTCAATTTCAAATTGTCACCTGATAATGAACTGGGAAGTTTGACTCCTGTCATGTCATCCAAGATGGCGCTGCGTTTTTAAAATATGCAAAATTAAATGTATACTTTTCAATATTTCTGAGAGATTTTCTTAATATTTTTTTCCGTAACAACCATCCTTGGACTTCCACAAACATTTAAAAAAAAGAATTATCGAAATCGGTTCAGCCGTTCACACGTGATGCCGTGACAACGCGAAACGGGTTTCATTTTTATATATATAGATTATAAATGTTGTGTTAATGTAATTGACTTATGAAAGTCGTGTTAACATAAATAAATAAATAAATAAATAAATAATACACCAGTTTAGGAGTCAGGGAATTAAAATGATTGTGACCTAATTATAAGCCTGTACAAGAACCAAAAACTTAGAGCATTCAGTTTTTGGTTATGTACTGTGATGGCTTTTGTTGCAATAAAGAATTTATTTATATTGCGTGTGGTTAAAAAACACGTCGTATTATCATTGTATTTTTCAAGGCGGCGTAATTATATTTAAATTTTAATTCATAATACTCATAATACTCAATACCTTCTCAATATTTATATTATAATTTGATTATACGATTTATATATTCTTGAAATTTTTACGTCATTATTTTCTGTTAGGTGTGAATATTTTATTTTGTTTTGTTTCTATTTTAATTTAATTTTAATTTTAAATTTGTTGTCTCTCTTTTTGATCTCATTAGCTCTCATTATGTATGTACTTGTTATTTCATTTTGTTTTCCTTTTTAACTTAATTTTGATTATTTGTAATTTTTCACTCACATGAATGATGGTTGACCTGTTATTGGCGACTGTATAAGTCGGATACGTTTTACTATTATTCTAATATAATGCTGTATACAGAAGCTGTTGGTTTACCTTAATAAATAAATAAATAAATAAAGAATTACTACTATAACATTTCGGAACCCGATTTTCGGAAGACCAACCTGATACAAAAACTTAAGGTAGTTGCCGATTTAAATTTCCTGGTGGTTCCAGGTTCAAGTTCTATGGCGTCAGTGTGCGGCGGTTCCCTGGCGCTGATGGACGCGGGCGTGGCGCTGTCGGCGCCGGCCGCCGGGGTGGCCATCGGGCTGGTCAGCAGGCTGGACGACCACGGGCAGATAGCGGACTACAGGATCCTCACTGATTTGTTAGTGAGTCTTGAATTTTTACCTCTATTGTCTCTGTCAGAAGCCCATAGCCTCTGACACCAGGTTACTTACGCTGGATATTAATAATCTATCTCGGTTGCTATCTTGATCCCGATCTTTGTCTGTAACCAATCAACGACCGAATTCGCCTATCCGAGTCTTAAAGATGTCCAATCAGAAGCAGCCGTCAAAAACAAAGGATCGGGATTTGGATTGAGATAGAATATTAATATCAGGCGTTAATTACCACACAAAGACCTTCTTTCTGTAATTTGTGTTTGAATGTTATGGACAATGGGACCGTTTCAGTTGTCACAAAGTTGTTTAATATTCGCAATTGAAATACTCGGGCCATGGGGTCTGAATGCCCATTTAGTTTTCCCGGACATCGCCTAGCGGTAGGTCGACTCTTTACGTGACCAGAGGGCTGGCTTTTATTTCGGTCAAGGAATCGGCATTGCCATACAACGTGGCAATGCGGCCAGTCTTCTGGGCACTTTTCTCGTTGACAGCGATGCGGATGAGTTTTTTAGGTTTTTTGATACCTTATAATTGTTTTACTATTCTTTTGTTTGTTTATTTTATAGGTATGTACATAATAGTAATTAATTCGTTAATATTCGTCAATTTTTTTTTTTTTTTCGTAAGTTATAGTTTAGGAATAAAAGGCTTCACAATAGAAATCCAAATTAGAAATTCAATATTATTATTATTATCCCAACACGTTATTAAAACACAAACATATTATTATTTAAGTCTTCGATCAATAATAGTACTAGATACAAGATCAGGAACAAAAATACCTCGCAAAAGTGTCCACGTTTATACACGCATAAACAATTGCATTTCTTACTACGAATATAGAAAAATGTTTTATAATATTATCAAGTTCAGTTCATTATAAACCTTGACACTCAAGCATAAAGTTTAATTACAATTGCAAAATATTTATGCCTAAGTCCTTCTGTCGTCGGAGAAAAGTAAAAGGAATAAATTTGAAATGTGACTTAAAAATAAAAGCCATTTTTATAATAAGTACAAAAATATTTTTTCTAAAATGAAACTTAAGTCCTAGAAAATAAGGTTAAAAACGTTTTGTTTACAATTTCGTCTTTACTCTATTTTGGAACTAGACGTAGTTCTTGGTATGACATTTCAATGCTCAGAACACAGTAAGAATTGAGACGTAGAGTTGCAGAATAATCATTTATATTTCTTATGCGAGCGAAGGTTTGTTTTATAATGGTAGCAAATAATTACATTTGACCCATTTTAAAAAAGTAGTAGGCCTAAATTAGTACAATAGTTATTTTATTAAAACATTGCTATTAATTGTCTGCGGGTTGGCTCATTATAATCAAATCTGATTATAATGAGCCAACCCGCAGACAATTAGCGACAATTAACCCATAAAAAAATTAATGCGTCTACTTTTGCATGCGATTTAGAAGTTTTCACATTAATATTATAAAGGCAAAAGTTTCTGAGTGTGAGTGTGGGAGTGTGTGTTTGTATGTTTGTTACTTCTTCACGCTCAAACGACTGAACAGATTTGGATGAAATTTAGTATGTAAGTAGCTTATATCCTGGATTAACACATATGCTAAGGCTACTTTTAACTAATCCTGGTTTACGCGGGTTGAACCACGGGGAATTGAAGTCGGTTAAAATAATTTGAATGAAATCAAATTATTTTAACCGACTTCTAAAAAAGGAGGAGGTTATCAATTCGGTTGTATTTTTTTTTTAGGTTTTGTGACCTCAGTACTCCGTCATTTAAAGACGATTTTCAAAATTCTTTTTTTATTTGATAGGGTATATAAACAGATTGGTCCCATTTGTATAAAAACTCATATCTAATGAGGGGCCCTTGAGGAATTGAGGGAACTCTTCAAAAAATATCGGTACACACGTACCGATTTTTACATTTTTAGTAACAAATCAAGCATTTTGATTGAGAAAGTAACATTTTGTGAAAAAAAACTGATGAAAAAGACAGGCGACGGAACTCTTCAAGACATAACAGCAAATTGTTCGCGATTGCTACAGTGAGATGTCTATGCAGAGTTCTTATATTTGCATAACATAACATTACGCCTGTCTATTTTAAAAGGGGCCCGGCAGAGATGTACAGATTAATGTTTAGATAGAACTTCTTTAGCAATATTGTTAAGCGATTTCAGTGATTCTTTAAAGTTTTGAAAGACTTTCTTGACACACGAAGAAACAAAAAATGGCGAAACAAAAACTTTTTTACACAAAAAATAAACCTTCTTAAAAAAACACCGCCAGGTGAAAAATAACTCCAGTTTCGAAAGTCGGTGGCCAATAATGAACGAAACAAAACTTAACAGCATTAACCGAATTTAACCAACAAATTTTTAAGTATTAGTAACAAATTATTAAAATGATTACAATACAAATCTACTCCATGCATCTGCTGTTCAGTTAAACAAAAGTTTGTGCAAATGTTGGCGAGCATTGGTCAAACATTTGTAGCGGTGGTTTAAAATCGGTAATTTTGTTAAAAATATGATATTATTTGTTAAATTATAGCTTAAAATATAACTTATTCTTCATGTCCTTACTGAAAGTAAAATACTCCGGCCGAATAATTACGTTTTCGGGGATTATTTTTGCAACTGTTACACACTGCGGCATTGTGGGACGTGTTTACATTGGCCGTGTTTCAAGCAAACAAAACAAAATACCAACCCCGGTTTCTATTGAGCTTATATTTACCTAGACGGATTTTTGACGCCGACCCGACATCTAGTGCTATTATTGATCGAAGATTTAAGTAATTCCTTTTCCACAGTATTTTAAACCACGCTCAGATAAAATCACTTATTAGTAGGTTCTGTACTTACTTGCTAATTTAATTAAATTCAAATATATCACGGAGATGTTTTAGATTATTGGTCGGTGGCTCGAACAAGAAGGCTGGCTGGACTGCCCAGCCAAGAGGACGCCACTAAAACGTCATGACTCGACGATCTAATCGAGCTGTCATTCGAATGACATAAGCTTTAGTCTATTAAATAGCTTGGCATACCAGATACAAGCTAACACCATCCAGCAGGCCTAACCATATTACAAATTCTATTTCTATTCTATTGCGACAATTGAAAGAAAATGGCGTTTCTGGAATCAGCTGTTTGTCAACTGTCAAGTATTAACTAGTAGAATTTGTAATATGTGGCTGAAAATGAAATAAACTTGACAGTTGATAAACAGCTGATTCCAGAAACGCCATTTTCTTTCTATTGTCACCTTATCGATTACGATATTAGAAATAAAATTTGTCTCTAACCCTCTTATTAATAAACGTGGGTAAAGTTAAGTCCAAACTCACTCCAGAAGTCGTACTTAAAAATAACATCGCTAAAAGATGTATGGCAACGTTCCTTCCGTTTTGTAAAATCACTTTAACAAACGAAGACTGTATTTCTAAACGTTTTTGTCCATTCTCTTCCAGGGTATAGAAGACTACATGGGCGATATGGATTTCAAAGTCGCTGGCACTAAGAAGGGCATCACGGCTCTCCAGGCAGACATCAAGCTGTCTGGTCTTCCACTCAAAATTGTTATGGAGTCCATTCAGAAGGCCTGTGATGCTAAAAGCAAAATCATCGATATTATGAATCAGTGTATTGATAAGCCAAGGTGGGTCAATTACCTTAAATTTTCATCTTCATAGCATTCTTAACTTTGTATTGTAAAACACTATGTATGTTTGTTTGTTAGTGACCCTGACTGCTATGCCGGAGGTCGTTGGTTCGATTCCCACCCAGGACAAATGTTTGTGTGATGAGCACAATCATTTTTTCTGTTTCTGGGTGTAGTTTATCTATGAAAGTATGTATTTAGAAATATATAAGTATGTTCATCAATCAATTATTTAGTACCCATAACGCAAGCTCTAGTGAGCTTGGGACTAAATGGCGTTAATGGCTTGGGCTAATGGCTATTATTTTTTATCGTACCATTTTTTAATTCGTATTCCAAGTATTATTAGAAAACTTTCTTCCGAACAAACGTTGTCAAAATTATCGATTTTTCAAAACAAATTACACATGTGAAGTTACAAAAATGCAATAGATACTAAACACAAGCGAGCTGTCGGGTCAACGACCAAGCGCGAGTGGCCGCGGCTGGCTGTACGCTCAGCTGATCGAGAGTTGCATTGCGTTGTCTTGTTTTTCATTGCGTGCAATAAAAAGCATCTCTTTTTTATAGATTCTATGGAAAAAAAAAGTATTTTCCCAGCAATATTTTTTTGTTAAAGTTACTTAATTATAAGTACATAATGTGTAGTTATCGGCTATGTGATCGGTCTTTTTACACCCTGTATTTATTTAAAATTCTATCGGTATAAAAATAATACCTAATATTTAATTGTAATTTTTCAGACAAGGCCACAAAGACAACATGCCAGTTATCGAGGAGATGGAGGTGGAAGTCCACAAGAGGCCCAAGCTGCTTGGTATGGGAGGCGCTAACCTGAAGAAACTGTATGTTGAAACTGGTGTACAGGTAATTTAAATGCAAATTCCATCTAATAGGGGGCGAGCCTCGAGTACGAAAGCGGACTCCGGGCTACTGAGAAATTCCAGATGAAAAAACTCGATAACACTGTGTCCGACCCGGGATCGAACCCGGGACCTCTTGGCGAGCAGTAGCGCTTGCGATTACTAGACTAATGAGGCAGTCAAAACTTTAGAATTTTTCTTAATTTTCTTTTTGTCTGGTTTCTAGGTGACGCCCATAGACGATATAAAGTACAGCGTGTTCGCCCCCTCCCAAACGGCTATGGACGAAGCTCGCAGTCGGATCGATGGCTGGTTGACGACTGAGAAGATGCACGAGCTTGAATTTGGCGCCATATACAAGGCGAGGGTCGTGGAGGTTAAGGAGATGGGTGTGCTAGTCACTATGTTCTCGGGAATGCCGCCCGCGTTAGTGCACAATACGCAGCTGGATCATAGAAAGGTAAAAAGTAAAACTTTGTTTCAATTAGTGACGTTTAGATCTACTCTACGCTAACGCTTCGTCATGGACTAAAGACTATTTTTTTGCAGACAGACATTTAATGTATGCTAGAAAACTGTCAATTTATATAACCCAAAACTAAAAACAATGTCCGAAAATATCTAGAATATTTGGCTTAAAATAAGACAAGTTTATTATTATTTACATTTAAGGTAATTTGCCTTATTATAATTTTTATTTTGTTTTTTATTTCTCTTTATAAACTATTTTATTATTACGTACTTATTCGCTGATCAGTCCATACTGTTATTGAAAACATATTAGACTTATAAATCTAATTTTAGTACTTACACATACAATAAAAAAAAAACAGATACAATCTGAAAGCTGTTCCTCAGCCGTATTTGAGTAAATGACTTTTGATTTTGATTTGATTTTGAATGCAAAGAAAAAGCAGCCCTGCCCACTCACTGACCCATGTGTGTGCAGTCCCACCCATCGGCCGAGCATTTTTTTTTTTGTAGATCCTAAATAAATTATATAAAATTGATAGGAAAACTACCGCATCCTGCAACGCGCAATGCAAAAAGAATGTAAAAAAAACTTGAGAGGTGTCAAGGAACACCCGGATCGAACGCAGTTGTTTCTCTCTCCCCCCCGCCCTCTCCCTTTTCCCCTCTTCTTCCCCCATCCCCACAACTGAGAAACACGCGCACGCCGCACGGCCCACAACTACAGCAAAAAGTGTCGTTACAACTTTTCGTATGAATTTTTTCCGCCTAACACCCTTTCGAAACGCGCGATAAGGAACTTCGTTCCAAAAATACTGATGTACCGCTTTTAATTTCACAGATAATGCATCCCTCAGCGCTCGGCCTAGAGGTTGGCTCCGAGATCCAAGTGAAGTATTTCGGTCGAGACCCCGTGTCAGGTCAGGTGCGACTATCAAGAAAAGTGCTTATCTCCCCACCACCGGGCGTCGTGAAGAAACTCGACAAGAGTTAGGATACACTGTGATATCTAGGTTATTATTAAAAAATATTACTTCGTTGAACAGTCAGCGTCGTCGTCAGCGTCGAACCGAGACCACTTTTCAAAATGTTCTCAACAACTATACGCAATTTATAATAGCATTAGAAATAATTCAGCTCGCTAGATTTGGCCTAAACAAACATACATAATTACATTGCAAGCTAAATAAAAGCTTTTAAAAAAAGGCTCGTAGAATTTTTAATTACCATTGTTTTTTCTTAAACAAATAACGTTCTATGTATTGTTTATCCCTGCTTCTTTTATTTTAGTTTCATATCATTGAAACTTTCAACTAAAATGAAATAATATAACTATAGTATAGTTAAAATCTCGCTGCAGACTCGGTCATAAATCATTTGAGTGTTTCGCTCTCGTTCATTATTTCATAAGACATTAGTACTCATTAGTTAACCTGCATACTTAATGAATGCAGTATGTTAACGTGATAACTTTAATGATTCTGTTATCGATAATGGCCTTGAGCGCGCGCAACTAGCGCACATCCCTACTCCGATTATGATTTATGACCAAGTCTGCAGCGCAACTATACTATAAATGTCATCATTTCTTAAAATAGATTGTTGAATTCGTTATAACTAAGTGTGACAACTGCAGTGAAAATAGATAATAATAAATTCGGCGTCTATCGTAATTATTGTAACATGCTTATCGTAATTTCGTTACATGTGCATTAAAAATAAATTTTTTTAACTTCTGTCTAATGTAAATGGAGTATAAGCAAATTACACCTTATCTCAATTGGATAAAGTTCTTGTCAGAATGACAGTCTTTGTGTACTGTCTTCATTCTGATATATTTCTCGTGTCATGGAGCTTAGTTGCTTAGAACATTTTAAACAGTCTCTTCTTCCCGATATTATTGACTTTTAAGTGTGTTTTTAAATGTACTACACAGTATTTCGGCTCGACATTAATTGGCAGTGTTGTGTGGTAAAAAATCCTCAACCAAACTTCGCGGGAAAGGGAACATCCTAAACTTCGCGGCATGTAAATTCACTCTGAAATATGCAAGTTCTTGTTACGTTGAGAGGATAAATGAAAGGCGATTGACAAAAGCTAGAAGGACATACATTGACGTTAGGGTCAACTCACACCAAAAGAGCGTCGAAGCGCAGCGCAGTTTCAGTGTCATATGAATTTTAACTTTATTTTCATTACTATAATACTTATTATCGCATGAGAAATTCGAACGAGTCACGCGGATGCCTGCGGCGCCACGGGAATTCCGGCGAATTCCGTAAACGGTGCATGGCATGCGATAATAAGTATTATAGTAATGAAAATAAAGTTAAAATTCATATGACACTGAAACTGCGCTGCGCTTCGACGCTCTTTTGGTGTGAGTTGACCCTTATCGGTGATCAGAACGGTCAAGTTCGTAGTAACCGCAACCGGCGCTTTTGTATGACAAAATGTATGATCGTTAACGAAGCGAAAGCAGTATGCTCGGTACAGGTAGCGTTCGGTTATATCTGCCTACCACCATGGGAAAGAGAGCGTGAGTTTATGTATGTATAACTTTTGGGCAGTCCCCAATCGATGTTCATGTGTGTGCTTATAATTGATTTTTGTTAAATTTATGAGTCCTTTGTTTAATTGCGTGAATGAGTAAAATGAAGCTTCTAGAGCAAGTATGTTTGGTTCAATATTAAAATTACGGTTTGTTTGTTGTCAAGTTGTCTTATTACGTTTTTGTACTTCGGAATGTCTCAATAGAATTGTGCACCATGGATGGTAATATGCTTGCCTGCTATTACGCAAATTGAGGGTGTACTTTGCCAGACAAGCGTGGTGTTATGTTATGAAGTATTACATCTCCTGAAATGAGATTATTGTTGACGTTAAGTTTTGTTTATTTATCATCCTATCATTGAATTAACTGAGAAACCGAAATGTTAGTAAATTACATTTTTTTGCTTTTTTGACATTGCGCCCAAAACAATAATGGGTATTTTCTAAAGTAAATTTTGTATTTGTTTTTATATCTAAATCCGTAAATACATCTCTTCAATCATTAGGTGATTATAGTATAGTTTTTACAAAACTGTTATTCTATAAATGTCTAGACCACAATAAAAATTACGTTGTATTATCATTATTTTTAGTGAAATAACTATGTTGACTGCCAAAAATTTTAAATAAGTACCTAGTAATAAATCAATTTCAATTTCAAAGTCAATTTTTGATTTTCATTTCCACCAAATCATTTTATATTCACTGACTTTTTTGTCCGAATTTGTTTTAGGCTGGCGTATTATGCGTTTCAAATGAGCGTACCGACCGTACTTTTCAAATGACATCTGACAGATAGAAGTAATTGACGTTCCTATACTCATTTGAAACGCATAGTACAAACGCCAGCACATCAACTTACCCCAAACTGTCAAATTTTCCCAATTGAACATGAACCTTATTGTGTTCAGAATAAAGTTGAAAATCTACCAAAGAAATTTAACATGTTGGGGAGGTTGATGCGCCGGCTGGCGTCTGTACAATTGTACAAGTCTTTTTCTTCCATTAAGAGGGATGTACCAGGGTTGTCAAACCGCGAAATTAATATTTTCTTGGGTTTTAGGCATTTTGCTATTCAGATCGATCGATCAGGTCAGATCGTATGATTAAAATATGATTCGCGACTCGATTTTTTTTTGCACTAGGTACATCTCAGATAGGTTTGGAGAACGAAGTGTCATAATGAACTTGGCGCTACTATTTATCGCTTGGCTAACTG
This sequence comes from Euplexia lucipara, assembly GCA_921972225.1. NCBI lineage: Eukaryota > Metazoa > Arthropoda > Insecta > Lepidoptera > Noctuidae > Euplexia > Euplexia lucipara. The sequence continues at coordinate 3,192,512 of OV179161.1, read as the reverse complement.
TTATGGAAATACATAAACCATGCACAGACATGTGACGATAACAATCGCGAGTAATTTGGTGTTATGCGAAGAGTTCCGTTGCCTCTCTTCTTCGTCAGTTTGTCTTCACCAAATGATACTTTTTAAATTAATAAAAATGCTTGACTTGTTACTAAAAATGTAAAAATCGTGTGTTCCTATATTATTTGAGGAGTTCCCTCAATTCCTTGAGGATCCCATCATCAGATCTGAGTTTCGATACAAATGGAACCAATAAACCCACATAACGCCACCTATCTTTGAACCAGTAACCGACAAATTAAGCTACAAATTTCGACTGAACTTTTGTGTTGTCAAAATATCCTGATAGTAACCAAGCTAGTGTCAGTCACGCTCAAACATTGCATTTGAGAATTAATGTTGTTCAGAAACGATTGTCTTGGCTAATTTAGGGGGCCAAGAAAATACTTTCAAAGGTGGTAGCCAAAAATAAAACCCAAACATAATTTCTTTAATTGTATATTGAAAGAAATAATCTGTACACTCTACGAAAATATTTTTATCACAAAAGGACGTTTCATCGAAGGCACTAGTCGACCTGAGCCGGCGGACATCGCGATATACAACATATCTAACATACATACATAGCGACAGGTCCACCAAACCCACACTTACACACTACAACAAAGTGTCAAAAAATAAAGTAATAACAGTTATGTACTTCTTACACAGTAAACGATTAAATATATAAAAAATATCGATACAAAAAACGTAAACAGTTAACATGTCAAGTTTCACATCTTTAATACTTGCAGTCTTTGATTTCGTTGTGACTACCAGCATTAAATTAACATTATTTAAATAATTATATTTATTAATTACCTTACACATTTTCTCAAACTATTTACAAATATTCGATGAAAATATAAATATTGTAATTCGATTAGGAATGCTCTGCGCAGAGCGAGAATAACTATAAATACCTTACACCGTGCACAAAGATAAAAAGGTGGCAACAGGCCATTGTTGTAGGAATTAGGGTTGCAGTCCACTGTCGCGGCTATACACAGGCAAGACGATAGTTTGTCAAGTGAGGCGGACATAGCGAACAACTGTATAGAATCCTTATTACAAGTAACTGGTGTAAAAAAAATAATATTTACAGATTAATAAACAGTTTCATTTTCGCTCTCTGCCTCAAATAATAAACTATCGGACTTTTATATTTAAACACAAAAAAAAAACGCTAACGTCACTAAATATTTGGCGAAAAAATATCGTATCTCAAGTCTAAACACATCGCCTATCACTAAGTTTACGTACAAGTGTTAGTATCAAACATTGTTTACATTTCCTTACACTTAAATATTAATTACAACTAAATAATATCGCGTAAATGGACTGCAGCCCTAAATTAACAAAAAAAAAATCAAACAAATATTTGTTTTATTCAAACGATACTCTATAATCCAGATAGTGAAAAAAAAACAAAATAATATTCAAACACGGTAATATTTGAGATCAGTCGTGACTAGGGAATGCAATCTCGTCTCGCCGAGATCCCGATCTCGCGAGATCCCGGCCATATTTTACGAGATTGGATCTCGTCAAATTTCGTACGAGATCTCGCGAGATAACGAGATCGACAAATGCAGCGTGACAATGTGTATTTCATAGCGCGGCTGCGCGCGAACTGAAACCTGGCCGGCCGTGCGGCCGCGCCTGGCGCATCTGACAGACGACTTCTGATTTTGCATGCAAAATCAGCAGTCGTCTGTCAGATGATACTCTCGACATGATGTGATTTTTGAGAAGCCATTTTCAGACAAACTAACTTGCCTTTCCGTACCTTAATAACTTCATCTGACTTCTACTTTAAACTTCTTTTATTTGATTAATACAATCTCACAACATTTATTTAAGAACTTGTGAAGTTAAGTTTTTGTTTTGTTGTATTTATTCACCATAAGTAATGTTCCTATTACTCTTAATTATTGAAATTAAAGTAATAATTTACAAAAGACTAAATATAGATAATTATTGTTATGTTACCAATATTGTAAGAATATGAACTGATTAGCTACAGTAGGTATAATAATTATAGACATAAACAAATGTTATTAGAGTTGGAGACAAAATAATAAGTACTCTGTTGATTTTAAAAATAAAACTTACATTATTTTTATAACTAAGCAACGCAGTTTCTATTTAATTACATATCACGTCAATTACTAGTTCTTAAAACAAGCATTTGCATATGTTTTAATTGCGATTCTCCCAATCTCGCGAGATCCCGTAATTTGCGAGATCTCGCGAGACTGGGTTTTGAGTCTCGCGAGATCTCGCTAGGCGGAAATCTCGTACGAGATTGCATTCCCTAGTCGTGACTAAACCCAATTGCCACCAAAATTTTAAGGCGCGTGCAAACTTAAGCCACATTTTCATAGTCAAAAAAACTTAATTATAAGGTCTTCGTGTATTATGCAATAAACCAAGTACTTTAAAAATGGCAATAATTTAGACTTGGCGCGTTTCAGGTACGCTTTTGTAAATTGCGTTGCGTTTCTCTTCATTATTATGATTCTATTTGTCGGCACATTGGAATATATTTGTAAGACTTACTACTAACACACAACAAGACAATATCTTCACTCGAGTTATCGCCATTATTCCCCAGGCATATATTTACAGACGCCAGCACATCAAGCTATACCAAACAGTATAATTTTCCCAATTGAACATAAACCTTATGCTATTTGTAATACAGTTTAATCACTATCAAAAAAATTGACACATTGGAGTAGCTAAATGTGCTGGGCTCTGTACTTAGAGTACAACCTCATTTCGCCAGAGGGGTAATAGCCTATTGGCATCAATCAGGTACTCCCTTCCGGATTGCCTTCAGACCCAGGAATCGAACTCACAATACTGAATTTTAAAGTCAAACTAACCTCACAGACAATAAACTATAAATAAATATAAACGCTGAATAATATGCAAAGTTAATTCTCCTTCAATAACTTAAAATCACAATAAAAATAGCTGCTTTTAATTAAAAACATCGAGAAGAATTTATCATCCCAAATTTATAATTGTTGCCAGTTCAAATATATTCAAATGTCCCGACTTTCAACCCCTTAAAACTTGTAAAACCTACTATCGGCAAACTAAATATTTAGAGAGGCAACATTTAATGTTAATTCTATCTAATTCAATGGCAAGATATCATCGAATGTTTTAGTATCGAATTAGGGCAAACATTGCGACTTATTTAGTTGAATCGATACAAAATCAACGTGAGAATATGTCGCAAATAAACTGTAAATTATGTATAGCCTCTTTGTGCCGAAATAATCTCCTTGTCATACCACAAAATCGTCGTTTCTTGTCATTATCGAAATGCACATTAACAATGAACGTGAGTATTTTAAATTTTCGAGGTTAGTTTTGTTACAATTCATGTTTCTTTTTTGTTATTATAAAGAAATCATGAACTATTCGAATGACGACTGAAGAAACCACTAGTTTCAATAAATCTGAGTAAATATAATTTTTTCATAAAAAAACTGGGATTAATCGAATTAATACATTACTATTATACGTAATTGACTCTCATTGTAATCATTTATCAAAGGCGCGTAGGCAATCAACTTCAATTCGTTAAAAAAAATATACTTCTGACGTCAATCAACCCTCTTACTTATTTTTTACGCCAAAATATAGATCAGATTTGCTATATAGCGAGACTAACCAATATTGAATTAGGCGCTTAAATTGGGCCACTTTTGTATATTTACCAAAATGACACTATTTCTTAACAGTACAAAAACATATATCTTTCAGTCACAATTTCTAATCAACATCGGTATAAAATCACGGAGCGTCAATGGCGCTGCGATCGCCTTTTTTGTGTTGCCAGTGTAAAAAATAGTTTCATATTGGTAGAATTACTGTGATGGTCCAATTAAATTCTTCGCATGTCGTCGAACATTGTTTGTATGGCTTACGATCCACCGGGGGCTCGTAAGGACATTCGAGCAGTTAACCCTATGAACGCCAGTCATATATTTATGAATGACTTTAAAAGGATTCATTCGTAGCTCGTTATTGTTTTTAGTTGAAGTTAAGGGCCAGTTAAATATAGGTTACCCTCCCCACAAAAATCTGAAGAAATGTTTTAACTTTGACGGTCCCCAAAATCCATACAAAAATTATGTTCAGTAAGTAAGAGGGTTATAGCAAGGAGCTCACTGGCTTAGGCCGAATATCTTGAGTGCGTTGAACGCGGTGGCCAAGGCTACATCCTCTGGCTTTTGTCCCAAGAAGCCGGCGATTAGTTCCACGATGGCAGGCAGGGCGCAGGGCTCGTTCCGTTGAAATGTGCAGTAGCGGTTTACGAAGTTCATGGACCTGGGAAAGTAGAGAAGAAAAATATATTCGTTTTAGTATTTAGTTAAAAGTGTATTACACTATTTCCCTTGGTCCTGCAAGACATACACGCACAAACACTCGCTATATTGAATAATTTCGGCTGAACCCAATAATTGTATAATGGTTTCTGAGTTGTCGAAATCTTATACAAACAAACACGTCACATAAAGCAGAAAATACCATAAAATAGCACGATGCACGATAACAATGTTTTGTTATTTAAATTCTGTTATCAACACCGAAATACTTAAGAGCTTGTAATCTTATCATTATCAGACGTGGCCCTATAAACCCGCGTCTAGCGCCGCCGTGCTGTAATATTATCAATACAGCAGCATTGTCTAGATAAGATTTAGCACGGTTTTTAGTGTAGTTTTATTATAAGTAAATAAATAAATATGTATTTATTCCACAACTAAATTATTACACAAACATTTGCCTTGGATGGGAATCGAGCCCATATTATACCCATCCCTACTCACCACCGTACCACCCACTCATATTATAGAAGTTAATTTCTATTAATCATCATAATATGCCTAGTCTTTTCCCAACTATGCTGGGGTAGGCTTCCAGTTTCATTCGGGGGTCGCGGAAGTATCTTCTGTTCCCGTAACCCCCGGGGCGCAGGTGTGAGAAGGGACACGGTGTGGCTTCTAGTCAGTAAGAGTCTGACAGACCCCTACGTCCTCCCCAGGGCGGGGGACATCCATGAGGATTTTCCATCCCAAAAAAAAAAAGGATTTCAGTTTTAACGGATGCAGTTGAACTGAACACCAGTGTTTTACATGGAGCGGCTACCGTCTGCCCGCTATAACCCATTTAGTGGGTAACACGATACCCCTTGGTTAAACTAGTTATCACAATTTCGGGCTTCTGAATACCCGTAACGACTGTCAAAGATCTACAAAAAACAGCTGGGACCAACGGCTTAACGTGCTTTCAGGGGCACTGAGGAGTATTGATAAGTAATGAATGGTCCTAGGACCAACCTCTTCAAGCGTAGTTTTTCAATCGTGTCAATTAGAGACACAATAGAATGACAGCGCGGACACCGGTGTCCTCTTGGGGTTTAATGAATTAACCTTCGATCTACCCGTAAGCCTGTTTTAATTAAGCCACAAGTTCATTTCAATTCATAACCGTCAAATGAAATCTTAACGTGCGTCTATTTTAATTGCCTATACGATTTAGTCACGTCAATTTCATGGTACGATAAAATTGTGACGAAAGTCGAAATTGCAGAACACATAACCCACTTTACATGGCAGGTGTTCCTAAAATGTTTGATTGTGAAGAATGCGAACGCGTGCCCGCAACCTGGCCAGATGTGATGAGGATAAACACCGTAGTTTTAGTCAGGAGGAGTCTGACAGACCCGCCGCAGGGTGGAGGGAGGACATCCATGAGGTATTCCACACGAGTGTGCGCCGTAGAGTTTGCCGTGCCCGTTTACCATTCTTCGGAAACCAAACTAACATTTGCGGTCATATTTCAACTAGCTAGGGTGCCGAGACGAAATACTAAACCTCTAAGTGCGCCGCGAACGGAAATAATTTGAGAAACCCTTGACCTAGGGGATAAACCAGTATTATGTCATGGGCGCCATATTGAAACTCGAACGTAACGAAGTAGATTAGAATCCTGAATGCTAAAGACACTTTTATCTCAAATAAGTATATTTTGGTAACTAGCTAAAAGGTTTTATATTAACGTTTTAGTTGTGGTTCCAGATTCAAAACACACTATCGACCACTGGGTAATAAAGACTTACTTTGTAAGTGGAACTAGGTTTGCATTACGAACAAAGACATTCAATTCTTATAGACCGGACATCACAAACAAAATGTCCGAAAAAGTGTGTCCTGCTGGACACAAGTCTATGAGTTTTTTTTAGTACGCTCCGCTGCCGCTCCAATATTCATATATAATTCTAGATGGCGTTACTGAGACATGGGATCAAAGTTTTTCTATGACATTTCCTTGACATGCTCGCTCTATAGTCTTTTAAATCTCTTTGATTACGAATAACTTGCATAGCAATATCGATCTTACCTTTCAGTCAAAGAGTCCTTAACATGCAACGGCAGTTTCGAAGCCCTCATATTCGGGTACATGAAAGGCGAATCAGTCTCAACCAGCAGCTTGTCCAGAGGCAGCAGTCTTTCAGATAGCAACCTTCTAATTCCACCATCAGACTTATCCTTACAGATGTAACCTGTGATGCCCAGATAGAAGCCTTTTTCTATATACTTCAGGCCCTGTTCCACTGATCCGGTGAAGGAGTGAATTACGACTGCAGGAAGGCGACTACCAAATTCATCTAGTATTTTTATTAAGTCGTCCTGTGCCTCCTTTTCATGTACAAATAGGGGCTTTCTTAGTTCGCACGCCATTTCAACCTGTAACAAAAAGAAAGTTCGTTAGAATTGTTCTTTATAATGTAAAGTAATAAAATTGTGTAGTTCCGTGTGTGAATGACTGGCTGTCTGAATAGCTGGTAAACTACACACACACGCAATGACCTAACCAACTGAAGAGAGAAATTTGCAATTTTAGATCATAATAGCACAGTCTAAAAACCTACAGTCGTCCGACGAAGCCGTCTAGACAGGGCAATCGTGCGGGGTGTGAGGGGCGAGACGCGGGGAAGCCTCCCGAACTGCGAACAAAACGATGTTCGTAGTTCGGGAGGTATTATTCAGGGCTAACGCGTGTAGACGTTGTCGGGTTTTTCTAGAGATCAAAGGCTGTATTAATATTTATACTGTGATAATAGTATGTTTAAAATAAAAGAGGATATGATAACAAAGATTTTGAAGAGATTGCTTAGATGGTTTGGTAATGTTAAATGATGAATGGAAGGTCATTAACGTAAGGCAGATATGAGAGGATGCTCTAGAAGGACATAAAGTGACCTTACTTGTCTTCAGGAAAAAAAATTGCAAGTTAAGGCAACGGTTACAGTGTCGCAAGTCCAATGGTTTTTCCCCATCTCAAACAAGCCCGCCTCGACTAAAGCAGTTTTCACTTCAAAAATAAAAGTCTAAAACGTTTGGTCTTAGTCACTGTTCTGTTTTACAACAGTAGACACTAGTGTGATCCGACATACTTCAATAGTGACGTCGAAGCAAAACAGATGAATCAACGCCTTATCTAACTACAGAGCTTCCCACAGTCAATACCGAACAGTGTGATCGCATAAGGGAAGGTTCATATCTGACGGAACATGCGTCGCGTATTATCGGTCGCGTAACGCCAGAACAGACAAATGTATAGAAAAACACTTGACGGTTCACACTCAACAGATGATGCGTTAGTGCGTCGAGGTACATTGTCGCAAACGCTCGGCGCATGTTCTATCAGATATGAACCTTTCCTTAGGCAGTCTGTACACCAGGAAATTGTGTTATAGGACTTTGTAGGTTTTGAATTTATATTACTCTGCCTATTTTTTGATGAAACTTCTGTCTAAATAATAAAAATAGCACAGAGCACGAAAATTATTTAAAATAGTTTAGCAATAGGTAATTTTCAAAATTGGTTTGAAGGTTAAGGTTAGATCGGGCCGTGGATAGGTCATTCATTTTATTTCAATTTCAACATTTTGTCTGGATAGTTATTAATGTTTTAAGTTTTCTTACTAATAATATAAAGAGGAAAAATTTGATTGTTTGTTTGTTTACATTAAATAAGCTCTGAAACTACTGGTCCGATTTTTTCTAAAAAAATCTTTCACCGTTGTGAAGCTACACTATCCCCAGATGACATGGGCTACTTTTTATTCCTGTATTCCCACAGTAACGGGAACTACGCGGTTAAAACCGTGTAACATCTGATAGTATGTAATATATTTATATTCCAATTAAAATAAAATAAAATATAGGATCCAAGTCTATCGCTCCCAGGCACAAATGTAGACGCCTCCTCAGACTAGGAATTCACAATGAAAAACGCACGACCTAGGACTGAAAGCCAGGAGTGCTCAGGACTCATGCTCAGCTCACTCAATGATTCTTGCAATAACCACCAACGAAGCCTCCCTCTCTCGTCCTCACTGCAGGAGCTGGGACCCTACCCTGGAGTCCCACCGGTCTCTAGAGTCCCGGCTCCCGGCAGAAACGTGCAGCGCATGCGATGGAATCATTACTTCATATTTTTATACTTTCATTTACGATTGTCTTCACTAAAAAGATTCTTTAGATAAATATAATTTATTGACATTCTGTTCCGTGCGCGAAACCGACTCGATTACAATCTTTTCTCGCTCACAATAAAGTGACTGAAGTTGATGAAAGCTGTCAGTAATTTGTAAATCATGTAGGTAAGTACAGTTTCAAAACATTAATAGGCACATTGTTCCTAACTATCATCATCAATACTCAATACTGAATACTTTATTGCATTCCATAATGTGCATAATAGTTGGAATGTTATAACATCGAATCAATTATGGACCCTGTCGGGCACAGCAAAGTTATAAAAGTAGAAGAGAGGATGAGGGCGCTTTTTATTAAGAGAAATAATAATTAAAATGTAATTTAAATGTAACATTGAAATAGTAATATTAGGTATAATTTATATTTTATTCACGTTATTTATTTATGTTATTGGTTGTTTTGGTTTACGTCCAATTCTTGCCGCTTATTGCTGCTTCTTCATCTGCCTAGCCTAGTCCCAACTACTTATGTTTGGATCGGCTTCCAGTTGGAGGCAGCTGAATACCAGTGCTTTACATGGAGCGACTGCCAGTCAGACCTCCACAACCCTGTTCCTGGGTAAAACGATACCCCTTGGTTAAACTGATTGTCCGACTTCCAGCCTTCTGACTGCTCGTTTCCAGCCTTCTGGCTGCTCGTTTCCAGCCTTCTGACTGCTCGTAACGACTGACATTGACCACATCATTATCATCATCATTTGACCTTGTACCTGACTACAAATGGGCTATATCTGACAATATTTTAGTTTTTAGTCCCTCATATAGATCACAAGAAAATATTCGACACGTATTTTTTTCTTTTTCAAATTGATGGAAAACTGCTTAGATTAAGCGCATTAAAGTTGAGGAGAAGGGGCTTGTTACGTTATTATCTAGTATAAACTGTACTGGCTAGTGACGTCATGCGAGATTTTGACTCGATGTATCGCCGTTATTTTTTTATTACGTGAAAATAGAAAAAAATATGTGTCGAATATTTTCTAGTAATCTAGATGAGGGACTTAATACTAAAACTTTGTCATATTGCCCATTTTTTTTTTAACATTTCCCAAATTGGTTTATAAAAAAAAATAGTTTGTCTAACCTAACCTAACCTGGCGTCAATTTGTGCAACCCATGGGTCTTGGTTTTACACTCCGTCGAGAAATAACACTCAGCCATGAGTTAATTAGGGTTGCCGACCTACCCCCATGGGGTAAAAAGCAGGTTTATGCATGTAAAGGTCACCTTCTATCAGAACCAAAAACAAATTCTACAAATAAACATTAACACAAAAAATGTCTTCCTTCTAAACATTTTATAAACGTTCAAGTCGTTAATTTCTCACGTTGATCGCCATCTAAATTTATATGGGCGCGAGCCGTAAGCATCTGGAATGAACTAAAAATAGTTCCACATCACATTAGTTACCTTATTCCTTTGATCATACGAGATTAGTTAATGTTTCCGTCGTTGTAACAGATTGAAATTCGAGGTATTAAAGAAACGTTTTATTTGTTTTTAGAGACTGCCAAGTAGAGAATATTTCCTTTAAATTAATACGCTAAGCGAAAGCTTTGGCGGAGTGAGAAAATTTAATTTTAATGAAGAATAGGAGCAAATAGCTTAAAGGGGTTTCTCTGCCCCTAATGGCCGTAGCGTGTTGTTTATTGTCCAATAAGATTGTTTCAAATCCTACTTCTATCCGTAGTTCTAGCCATTAGCCCATGTCAAACGTATAAGCAATAATTATATTTAGATCTAATTAAAGGTGTTGTTTTAATCATGGTACAAATTTCATACAACTCGGAAATTCGAGAAAAGAAACAGCTGTTGCCCACATAAGTATGTTACCTACTGTATGTTACCACGTAGCATGAACACATTGAACACCGAAGAAACGGCCTTTGTCTACAGACGAATCGGCAAAGTGACAGATTATATAGACAGGAACCTCAATCTTTCAAATTTCTTTCAATAAACCTGCCTGCGTAGCATGAACACTTAATTTCTTTTCTTCCGAGACACGACAAAGACCGTTTCTTCGGTGATCATGCTACGCGTGCTGAATGTATGAAACAGTAGTATTTTGTTTTTCGAAATTCCGTTTTTTTTCCATTGAGGAAGTTGTTCATATTTATGGTTAGAACACCCTGCTAAAATTTATCCCATAGCTAATAAAACACCTTGTATTATGTATAATATTTAGACAGCTAAGGTAAATAAAATGTATAGTTTTAATATAAATAAACTGCTTAAAAGAAAGCCAGTAATAGGGTGGAACAAACATGTTCGGCAAGCGCACTTGGAGGCTCGACTTGCTTTTCAGAATTGGGTGCTTTGCGGTGAACCGAAATTGGGTACTGCATATATGAGCATGAAAGAGACAAAACGAGTGTTTAAAAGTAAATTGAAGTGGTGTCAGGAGAATAGGGAACAAATTCAAATGAACATCATAGCATCCTGCCACGACAGAAAGGATTTTAGTAACTTCTGGAAGCATACTAACCAACTGAATGGCAGGTCGAGCCTTCCAGCGAGTGTTGAGGGTGTTAGCGAGCCTGCAGCCATTTCGAACTTATTTAGGGATCACTTTGCTGTGAAGTCTCCGCTAGGTGCAATGGGAGAGGCCGTGACGGCTAGGGGGCCTGCAGTGGGATCGTTGGCAAGGGTCTCAGCTAAGGAAATAGTGGCAGTGCTGAGAGATATGAAGCGCGGGAAATCACCTGGGCATGATTCTTTGAGCATCGAGCATTTACAAAATGCGGGTGTTCATATGCCCAGAGTACTAGCGTTGTTTTTTAATTTCTGCTTCTCGCACACGTACCTACCGCACGATTTAATGAAGACCTTGATAGTGCCCATCATTAAAAATCGCACCGGGGACGCTTCTGACATGAATAACTATAGGCCCATATCGTTGGCTACGGTAATTGCGAAAGTGTTGGACAGTGTGCTGGACAAACAATTAAATAAACATATGTCGCTTCACGACGCACAGTTTGGCTTTAGAACTGGTATGTCAACTGAACACGCTGTTCTTTGTCTCAAGCACACTGTCCGATACTATACAGACAGGAAAACCCCTGTGTATGCTTGTTTTCTTGATTTATCAAAAGCCTTCGATCTGGTGTCCTATGGTGTTTTATGGAAGAAGTTGTATGATGAGACAACGCTTCCAAGTGAATTGATTGAGTTATTTAAGTTTTGGTATGGCCATCAAACCAATATGGTGAGGTGGGCAGGCGCGCTATCCGACCCGTACGGGCTGGAGTGTGGGGTCAGGCAGGGGGGTCTGACCTCACCGAAGCTCTTCTGTCTGTATGTGGATCGGCTGGTTCGTGAGCTCAGCGGCACTATGGTAGGTTGTTCAATTGACGGAACACGTGTCAATAACATAAGTTACGCCGACGACATGGTGCTGCTGGCCCCATCAATCAGCGCCCTCAGGACGCTGTTGTCGGTTTGTGAGCGATATGCGGAGGCCCAGGGTCTTAGATATAATGCAAAGAAGAGCGAGTGTCTACTATTCAAGGCAGGCACTAAAAGCTATGCTGTACCACCTATTAAACTTGTGGGGACAGTTCTTGAGTGGGTTACCTCTTTCAAGTATCTGGGGCACTGGGTCACTGCTACGCAGACCGATAATACTGACATGGAGAGGGAACGTAGGGCGCTGTCAGTCAGGAGCAATATGTTGATCCGTAGGTTTGCAAGATGTTCAAACAATGTTAAGACTACTCTTTTTAGGGCATTCTGCCAATCTTTTTACACTTGCAGCCTATGGGTCGACTACACGCAGAGGGCTTACAGCGCCCTACGAGTCCAATACAATAACGCATACAGGGCACTGTTGAGGCTGCCGCGACACTGCAGCGCATCAGGGATGTTCGCTGAGGCACGTATAGACGACTTTTATGCGATCATACGAAAGCGTGTTGCTTCTCTGATGTGTCGCGTGCGGGGCTGCGCTAACAGTCTCTTGAGGACTGTGGCGGATAGGGTGGATGGCCTTATATTAAAACACTGGACGAGGACGCAAGTGTGGCCTACTAACCGTACCCAGAAGTAGTGTTTGTTTGTTATTGTTTAGTATCGTTCCTGACATGTTTATTAAAGATATATTTATATGATTGAATTAATGATTTTGACATGATTAATGGTGACTTTGACTTTATTTTTAACAATTTTGACATTATCATTATTAATTATTTTGACATCATTAGTAATTACTTCCTACAATTTCCAATTATATGTACTAACACTAGCGTTTAAGTTGTGTATTACTAACAAATTGGATTGTATGATCTGTAAAATAAATGATTATTATTATTATTATTATATGCCGTATTTTTTTTCTTTCAATTGCACGAAGCAAAACTTCTAGTCTTACTAAAGTGTATAAAGTGTCTAGTAAATGTAGAGTTAGGTTAGGTTAGGTTATAAATGGGCACTCGCTCCATGCACAATACGGGTATTTAGCTGCAAGTTGCTGGTTTTTTTAAGAGTTAAACCCGTCCCTAATACAGTTGAAATAAGACAGAAGATGATGAAGTTAGGTTAATACTCTTATATCCTAAAACATTCCATCTGTTCAATACTATTATCTTATTATCTATATAATACTTCTATACTAATAATTCAAAGACGAAAAGAGGAAGAGTATGATTGTTTGTTTGCATTGAATAGGCTCCGAACCTACTGGACCGATTTGAAAAATTCTTTCACCGTTGGGAACCTAACCTACACTATCCCCGGGTGACATAGGCTACTTTTATTCCTGTATTCCCACAGGAACGGGAACTACGCGGGTGAAACAGCGTGACGTCTGCTAGTTCTCTTATATGATCCAACTTCTATGTATCAACTTTCGTTATACAAGGCATTCTTAAGTCAATCTATATCGATTTCTATCTCAATAACTGTAGATAATTCTATCTTGTTATCACCATGATTCATTGTTGAACGCTGTATGTACTTGTATACATATTTGTTTATATACATAAGGTAGGCAGAAACTACAGAGCGCTATCTGCTACGATTCTTTCAAACATTAGTTGCTTCGTTTCGTGACAACGTGAGAAAACATGCGAGAGATATTAGAAAATCTTTTACCACCCAAAGGGAAGAAGAATATTTCTACCTCAAGTCTAATGACCTGATATTTTCCCTCGGCACACGTCAAGTTCCGGTAACAAATGTGCAAATAACAATTGTCTGCCGTATCAATACCTACGTAAATACTGATTAGCAGTCATTAACTTTAATTACTGAGCAATGTGCATTCACGAAAACAACATTGAAATGTATGATGTTGTAATGTTTGGGTCCTTTTTGGTAGACTTACAGTTCATAAGATACAAGACGCTGGCTAAACTTTTTGGGTATAGGACCTTCAAAAGCATGACCATAGGCTAGTTTAACAAATTTTAATTTTTGAATAATAATACCAGCCTGTTACTGTCCCACTGCAGGGCAAAGGCCTCTTCTCATACAGAGAAGTCTTGAGCATTGATCACCACGCTTGCTCAAGGCGGATTGGCGATTTCAAACTTATATCAACAAGTCCAGGTTTCCTCACGATGTTTTCCTTCACCGATGTCAATGATGTCTAAGATAAACTTAGAAAGTACATAATGAATTGAAAAAGTCACATTGGTACTTGCCCGGATTTGAACAACAACCTCGTGCAGGAGAGAGTTTTTAGTCCCTCAGAAAATATTAGACATATTTTTCCTTTTTTAACGTAATCCATAAAATAACAGCCATACATCGAGTCAAAATGTCCTATGGCGTTACGATTTAGTGACGTCACAAGCCCCCACTCTATAAGTTTAATGCGCTTAATCTCAATCTTCACAGTTTTCCATCAATTCTAAAAAGCATAAAATACTTGTCTATTTGAAAATCAGCGTCAGGCAGAATCTAAGCATCTGTCTGACATTACCGCTGAAATGAACGTTTTGACGCAGCCGTGAGACATGCCATTTTTGTGTCTCTTTTTTTATGTGTTATTGTGTTTTTGCTGTGCGTGTAGCCAGCTGTTGCCAATCAATGTATTTTCTTTCTTTCTTTCTTCTTCTTTCCATTATTTTATATAAAACTTATTTTAACTGATGGACTAAACATAATTTTGTTATTCATATCATACATCGTCAACATGTCTATAACGATAGTAAGTTACATCATGTAAACATTTTGTTCAAATAAGAGGGCAAAACTAGTTGACAAATGTCGCTGACATATTGGCGTGTTAATCACTAAATGATGTGATGTTTAGCTGTAATTACTAGTGACTAATACAATACAAAGTTATCAATTAAACTTTGTAAATATCGTAGTAAACATAAACCGATCATAATGCGAGTCGGATTTGCAGACGTAGGTTTGCGTTCATTTTTACTTTTTAACCCCCGACGCAAAAAGAGGGGAGTTATAAGTTTGACCGCTATGTGTGTGTGTGTTTTGTTTTTGTATTCGATAGCCCAGTTCTTGAGGAAGTTTATTTAAAAAAGAGATTGTCAAGTAGTCGTAACTCATACTAGCTAGACATAATGTGTCTGTGATTTACTTTTTTTTTACTTTTATACATCTTTTTATTATAAGTATTTTACATTGGTATTAATAAAATTGATTTATTATCTTTAATTAAGGTATTTATTTATAAAGGCTTTATGCATACATACAAACATACACTCACGCCTTTTTCCCATGGGGGTAGGCAGAAACTACAGAGCGCCATATGTTACGATTCTTACATACTTCTTTTGCTTCGTTTACATTCATACATGTTGTCATACACACACGCCGGTTGCGAGTACTACGCACCTGACCTTTCTGAAGAACCTATGTATGTCCTTCTAGGGCGTCCCCTCCCGGCGTTCCCACATACATCTGCCTTGTAAATACCTTTCGTTAGTCGCCTTTCATCCATCCGTCGCATTTCTTTCATGTTAGGCTTTATGCATAGGTAAAAAAAAACTTTACAACGGCGGTCTTAATGCCAAGTCGCGAGCGAAGTGTTAGATAAAGACAATATTCTTTATCACATAATCCTGATCAATACAATAAGAAATACTTCAGTTTATACCGTAACTTCCGATACCTTAATACGCATTATCTTAGTGTGTGACACATACAAGTAGTGATAACATAATCAATAAAGGTCTTCCACAACTGAACTAAGTAAAATAACCCAAGGTGACTTTGTTTACCTATCAGTGAAATATTGGTCAACATTAGTAACATTTAAAGCAAAAGAAGTAGGTATGTAAGAATCGTAGCATAAGGCGCTCACTGCCTACCTCCATGGGAAAAAGGCGTGAGTTTATGTATGAATATATGTATTAGTAACATCACGGTCATCAGCGGTCACGCCTGTACCTACATATTTTTTTCCTTCCATTTGCAATCGGTCGTCTGACCATATACCTATATGCGAATTTGTTTTGTGAAAAATGGCGATTGTGGTGGAGCAGCCAGTGCTGCAACTCCCACTTATAGAAGGTGCTTCCTCTTCAGTCTTTTCACCACTACTGTCGGGTTTAACAGTTCTGCAACTAGTGGTTTTGGATGAAAGGTTAGGCGTGTCATGTGTTGTCCCTTGTACCGTTCGATTTCGATACTCGCGGATTTCGTCGTTCCTAGCAAACCAAGGTGCGTTTCCTATTGATCTTAAAATATCACTTTGAACTCTTTGTAGGCAGACTAAAAAACATATAAAAAAAATTGTAAAACTTCCCTCTTAAACGTTCCCTACTTTCGTATTTAACGCATGTCGTGGCAGACATGAAATGTAAAAATTTAATGTAAACCTCAGCCTGTATCTTGGTGTATGGTTTGTTGGTTGTCCTTAAATTAA
This sequence comes from Euplexia lucipara, assembly GCA_921972225.1. NCBI lineage: Eukaryota > Metazoa > Arthropoda > Insecta > Lepidoptera > Noctuidae > Euplexia > Euplexia lucipara. Next base: position 3,176,043 of record OV179161.1, on the reverse strand, counting down.
AAAAATAAATAAATAAATAAGAAAGAAAGAACAAATATTAATTTGGACTAGGAGTAACCAACTTTCGAGGTTTTAACTACTTGTAAGTAAAGACTGACAGAGATCTACAAAACACGGCGGGGGAACAAAGGCTTACTGCATTTTCCGAGTCACGGAAGTCTTAGGCTGAGGCTACATTAGGCCGCGACGCGACCTGCGACACATGAGCGATTAAAACAAGTAAATGAATGCTCACGTATATGGCTACACCGTACATCAAATATTACTAGCGATCTTTGATTTCTTTATGCGATACGAACAACATTACTGAAATCACGGTATCGGCTACATAACATAATGAGCGAATCGCTGAAAGTGAATCGCTCTTGCTAATTCGTTGTTGAGCATGTGTACTGTAGCCATGTCATCGCCGAATATACGCCGGAATTTCGCTTGTAATGTAGCCATACCATGTTTTTCTCGTTTCGCTCTTCCAGTCGCATCGCAAATCGCTGCCTACTGTAGCCTCAGCCTTAATATGTAGTGAACGGTCACCCATCCACGGACCTACCGCGGCATGTTACGGCTAGTATTATTTAGCACCAAAACCTCTCTTGAAATACCAGCAAATGAATCCTAAATTAACAGGAACATACGATAAAAACACTTTAACGATCTAAAATAGGTCATGACTGCACGCCTGACTCAGAACTTGTGCGTTGCAAAATGGGACCAGCAGCCACTCGAATTAAACCGATGCCAACGTACAGGAGAAGATAAAAGAGTTACTGTGTTTTATTAGTAAGGTCAACGTTTAAGGTCAAATTATTGATCATATTGTGGAAGGTCGGATTTATTAAAATAGATTTTCCGCAGTAGTGTTTGTTTAGCTAGCGTACCTACGTGAGGATTAAAAAAAAATCAAGCTGTGAATATGAACACACACACACACTACGGGATCAACTCGAAAATCGCAAAAAAAAAATATGTTGTTGCATACATTTTTACATACGCACGAGTTAAAGTCAAAGTCAAAGTATTTATTAGTGTGTTTATGGTGATACAGCAGGTCTTTTAAATAATTTATGGTAGCTCAAAAAGCTTCCCATACACTATTTAAGAATATGAAAAAAATAAAATTGATATAACATGCAAAACAAAAATGTCAAGATTTAAGTCAAGATACAAATATAAATAAAATCAATTATTATTACAAACATTAAGAGTACAATCAATTAGCCAATTTTCAAGCATACATAGATAATAATTGTCAGCTTAAAGAATGTTGTCAAGAAGGTATTCGACAATGGTATTATAGTAGCATTTTTCAATTAAAAAATCATTAAGTTTCCATTTAAATTGTATCAAGTTCAAATCTTTAATATCATTTAGTATTTTATTAAATACTAGCAGATGTCACGCAGTTTCACCTTCGTAGTTTTCGTTCCCGTGGGAATACGGGGGTAAAAAACCTATGTCCACCGGGAATAGTGTACCTTTCCACCAGTACAATAATTTTTAAAATTGGATTATTAGTTCCGAAGATTACCCCCTACATACAAACTTACAAATTTTACCTCTTTATAATATTAGTATAGATTTTTGGACCCATGCAGAGAATGCTTTTGTGCATAATGGCTGTCTTTGAGGCTCTAAGACATAATTTGTGTCGATATTCTAGTCTTGTCGATCTATAACGTTTCTCTGAAGCTTTTTTAAACAATTTACTATTTTTTTTGACGAACAACGCGGTCACATAGACAATCGCTCCGTGGTAAACACTGGGTGTTCAGCTGCATGATTATGGATGGTTATGTTATAGTTTTGTAAATACAATAATGTATTACATAGTTTTTTAAATAAAAACACTAGAAATTGGTGAAGGACGGTTGTTTTGGGGAACTATCTTATGTAATTTTTGACGTTCAAAATGTGCTGATCCTGAGTTCAATCTAGCCTGTTACAGTCCCACTGCAGGGCAAAGGCCTCTTCTCATACAGAGAAGGCTTGAGCATTGATCACCACGCTTGCTTAAGGCGGATTGGCGATTTCAAACTTATATAACTATAAGTCCAGGTTTCCTCACGATGTTTTCCTTCACCGATGTTAATGATGTCTAAGATAAACTTAGAAAGTACATATGAATTGAAAAAGTCACATTGGTACTTGCCCGGATTTGAACCACAACCTCGTGCATGAGAGGTAGGCGTCTTAACCTCTGGGCCATCACGACATACAAGTCAGTCAACTCAGTTCAATATAAATTCATAAAACTTTGACTATCCCGACTATTGCTGAACCATTAACAATTTTACAGCAACTCAATACAACACTACTGTATCATTCCTATACTGTAACGCAACAATGCGTGGGCGGATGCACTGAACAAATTTAAAGCGGATCAATCAAATGGTGGTAATAATATATTCGCAAGTCATGTTTAAATGAAAATTAGTGAGCAATTGTGACGAATGATGGTCATTTAACACTCATTAAGAAAAAATCTTGCAAAAAATAAAACCGACTTAAAAAAAACCACTAACCGATGTAAAATAACTCTAAATTAGGAAGTCTGTGGCTTTGGTGGTTTTGTCTTATTCATGATGGGCCACCGACTTCCGAATTTAGAGTTATTTTACATCGGTTAGTGGTTTTTTTTAAGTCGGTTTTATTTTTTGCAAAAAAGATTTTTATTTTTCCATTTTTAGTTGTTTCCATACAAATGTTTGCCATGAATTTATTTTTATATTGTTATTTGTTAATAATACATAATGGTAATAGGGTTATCCACATATCCCTAATAAATGAAACTTAACATACCTAACTGTCGAAATCTAGGTATATTGTACACATCTGCGTACCCCTCAGAGCGTACAGGCGTGATGATACATCATGATGTTGTATAAACAATAAATATCCAAGCGATTCCAGCAATCACGACAGATTTGCCGTCCATTTTTGAAGAGTTCCATTGTATATCTCCGAAGATCAGCACCAGATCTTCAACAATTAAATTCCAATTAAAATGGGACCACCTCGGAAGTATACTCTTTCAAATAAAAAAAGAATTTTGAGAATCGGTCTACAAATGGGGGAGAAATCGCGTAACAAACACACAAAAAAAAAAAAAAAAAACATACCGTCGAATTGAGAACCTCCTCCTTTTTTTGAAGTCGGTTAAAAAATAAACTGGCCCGTTGGACTACTAGTTAGTGTCCCTGACTGCTATGCAGGGGGTCGTAGATTCGATTCCCACACGAGATAAATGTTTGTGTGATGAGCACGATTATTTTTTTTTGTCTGGGTGTAATTAAACAATTATATGTTATGTATGTTGAAAGATATAAGTATGTTTATCAGTTTGTTTGTCTAGTACTCAAAGCTCAAGCTCTACTTAGTTTGGGACTAAATGGCGTTGTAAAGTGCCTGTCTGCCTTTAAACAAAACTAATTAAATGTGAACAGACTTAATTTTAGGTCCTTATGTAATAGGGGCGAGCCTATTGCCATCATGCCAGCACGAATGTAGACTGCTTAACTAAACCGACGAAATGTGAAGAGAAATACTTTTAAATCCCACGTAATAGGGGCGAGCTTATTCTCATCACGAATCTAGACTCCAGGTTGCTTTAAAAAAAAGAAAAAGTCTGAAGAAAAGTCCTAATCGATCGGGGAATCGATCCGGGAACACATTCTTAGCAGTAACGCTTGCGTCCACTAAACAAACGAGGCAGGTAATACAACACTCATTAATTAACACTTCTTAATTGGTGGTATATTGTACGCTCTATGTAATGCATCTGTTGTTAACGCCAATGCATGAGATGATCGCAGTTTCTTGTCATTTAAGTATAGATCAGCGGTTTGATTATCTTACACGCAAGGCTGTGTACAGTCTATTTAGTAATTGTTGTAATCTGTGGTATGATAATCCTAATTCAAAATAAAATAAATAAATAAATATTCCACAACTTTTCACACAACGCCATTTAGTCCCAAGTTAAGCTTGAGAGCTTGTGTTATGGGTACTAAACAGCTGATAAACATACTTATATATTTCTAAATACATACATATTATAGATAAATTACACCCAGACACAGAACAAATGAAAATATGGCAACATTGGCGCTCTGTATAAACCAACCAAAAATTTTAATGTCTGTCATCATGGCGTCATCTTTGGGTGGAAAATCCTCATCAATGTCTTCCGCTATAGGGGAGAGGAAGGGTCTGACAGTCTTATTGACGCGGGGGTTGCGATTCCACGGGCCTTGCCAGGAAAGCGGGAGGAGTGAGGTGTTTTGTCCCCGTGCGAAGTCTAAAAGGGAGCGCGTGGTAAACGACGGACCGTCATCTCTGATCTCGTCATCTATGATTAAATATGTTAAGCTACCTATTATACTGTAAGAACTTCTGTAACCATATTTATCTGCAAATAAATCTTTGAATCTTTGAATCTTTGAATCTCTCATCTCGGGTTTAGGGGGGAAAAAGGCTGAAAAAGGGTGTTGTCCGCCTTCCGCCTACGCCCGGTTCTTCAGCTGCTTGCCGGGTGAGTGGAAGTAATCTCCCTTACTTCCGACTTTAGCCTACCCAACGTATTGGGAAAGGACTAGCAGATGATCATGATGATTAATGATAATGAACGTATCAGTCTAGTTTGATTACCTAATAAACGCCTTTCTTCTTTTCAGCTCAACATAAGAAAAAACATCGATTAATCTTACACGAACGAGATTCGATTAGCGATAACCAATATCTCGATTCATAACGATTTCAGTTTCACTAAAAGTCTAGCTGACGTAAATTCATTTGGTAAACAAAGAAGCGAGACGTGACCAAATACAGTTGAAAACTGTAAATAGAAACTAGTTAAGACTGCAATGTTTTACAGTATTAGTGTTGGCTTCATGCCAGGACAATTTAAAATGGAGAATACTGTTTCTGAATGACAGACAAGGCACAGACTATGCCTTGTGGATACATTTAAGAGAGACTTTTGGTATGTGGAAATACCGAGAGAGACATACAATGAGGATCAGGTGCGTGGAACTCTTAGCCGGCGTTCGTAAATAACCCGACCCATCATATATGTGTGGTTCTTTCCTTAATAGACCATTTCAGACACTAATCTGCATGGTTCATACATGATTTGGCCAAGATAATGTCTGGACTTTAAGAGAGAGTTTCTTCTCAGAATAGTCAGATAATAAAACACCGATCTCATATACTAGTTAAAAACTGACGTGTAAGTGTTTGTAAAATCATATTTACAGAATTAAATATCATTTATATCATTTTCCGGGCATTGTCCGTGGTCCTCCTACGCAAGTTCACCTGTATGTAATTTTTCACCTCAGTGTTACTGGGTTCCACGGGTACTTTTTTCTTCCCTTGGTTCTCCTATATTCACCTAGCTGTAGAGATCTGTGTTTTTTACTCGTGTACACCTGTGTTACGATAACATAACAAATGATAGGTAGCTACCTACCTGCATTTACTTAGCCTTACAATTTTATAAAGTAAAAGATCGCTAAGGTAGATCCAATGATATTTTAAAAAGGTGTAAATAGGTTATACGTGCTCAGCAAGTGAAACGTTACAATGTGGCTAACTAGCCACACTTCACCTCATTGTGGCGTCGCGCCCCAACGGACGCGTGCGTGCGTTAGTGTACCTACCGTTTTTGGAGATTGAATGTTGTTTAAGTAACCTATCTACAACTTTTTACTTAATATCATTGGGTAGAAAAGTATAAGCTAGATGAACTTAGTGTCGTTTTCTAGTTAATCCGGATGCAGGTGAGACCTTACCAGTGTCTTACATGGCACCTTTACAACCCAATACTTACTGGGTAACATGATATCCATTGGTTAAAATTTAGCTTCGATGGTCCTAGTGTATCATTTTTTTTTTATTGTTTTTTAAAAATCAAATCAAATCAAATCAAATCAAATCATTTATTTGCAAACATGGGTTTTTGGTACATAGCTGTTCTTTTTTTTTAAAAAAAAAAAAAAAAAGAACTACTACGTGCGTGCGTGTGTGTACGTGTACTACGCGTTTTACTTACTATTCTTATTACTACTGTCTTGTATATTGGTGTGTGCTAGCTATCATGAAGCAAATTATTTAATTTAATTTAAATGAGTATGTTTATTAATTACCAATGCTGTTTAAACTGTTATTCTAACATATCAGACAGACGTGTTGCTGGGGAGTTTGTTCCGCCACTTCTTCTTCCCAGCAAAAACACTAGGAAGTGGCGAAGGGCGGGCGTTTTGGGGGACTGTCTTATGTAATTCTTGACGTTGAAAAAGTGCTGATCCTCAGCCTCATTTGAATAAATGACTTTTGATTTTGATTTTGATTAAACAAGTCAGACTTTCGCGGCTCCGACAACCGTACCAACTGTCAAAGATCTACAAATGACAGCCGGGACCAACGGCTTAACGCGCTTTTCGAGGCACGGAGTCTCGATTTTCTAATAAATATCCTATACAAGTTTTTTGATTCTATTCACCCTGGCGTTTCTATTCACCCTCTACATTACAGAGCCGTCGAAACTTGTAAAGCCAAGCTCTTGCGATCACGAATACATAGCGTAACTAAGGTGCCTATTATTTATATTGCAATGCAATAATAAACGCACCGATGACTACGTGTTTGACAGAATAGAAGATATTATGAATGTAAAGCATTTGATTTATAAACCCAACGCTATTTCTATTGAATGGGAACGTTCGGGCGCATCACATTCGAAGCTGATTCATCTCAATTGAATGCGGTGTGTTCCTATTGAAGAGATTGGACGAGCGATGTATGCGGGTTGATGTCGCGAGTTTAGCTCTGGATCGGGTGATTCAGATTATTGTTACTGAGTATGTACGGATCACAAACGAAAAAGAATGTTATATTTTAAAAAAAATTAACCGACCAAATAGGAGGAGGTTCTCAATTCGACGGTATGTTTTTTTTTTGTGTGTTTGTTACGCGATTATTCCGCCATTTATAGACCGATTTTCAAAATTCTTTTTTTATTTGATAGGGTATACCACCGGGTTGGTCCCATTTGTATCAAAACCCCGATCTGATGATGGGATCCTCGAGGAATTGAGGGAGCTCCTCAAATAATTTAGGTGCACACGTACCGATTTTTGGATTTTTAGTAACAAATCAAGCATGCTCATTAGAAAAGTATAATTTGATGACGAAAAACTGATGAAGAAGACAAGCAACGGAACTCTTCAACGCATAACAGCAAATTATTCGCGATTGCTGCAGTCAGTTGTCTATGCAGAGTTTTTGTATTTCCGTAACATAACATTACGCCTGTCTATTTTAAAAGGGGCCCGGCAGAGATGTACAGATTAGTGTTTACAAATAACTTCTTTAGCAATTGTTAACCGATTTCAATGATTTCAAGTCTTGAAAGACTTTCTTTACATACGAAGAAACTAAAAATTGCAAAATAAAAACTTTTTATATAACACTAATAGGTAAAAAATAACTCCAATTTCGGAAGTCGGTGGCCAATAATGAATGAAACAAAACCACCAAAGCCACAGACTTTCGAAATTGGAGTTATTTTATACCTGTTAGTGTTTTTTAAGAAGTCGGTTGTTTTTTCATCAACTTGTTGTTCTGATTTGGTTCTGAAATAAACACATTTTTTTTTTTTTTTATTTTTTTTTTGTTTTTCATCAGATCGCCCCGTCTAAGACGGTAGGTTTGCTCAGGTTAGGTTAGGTTAGGTTTTTTTTTTGTTACTTGGTATATTTTCACTACCTGGAACTCTGTTCTCTGTTTACTTATCATTATCAAACTATTGTTTTAGTTAGACGACCAACAGTTAAGAAAACTTCACTCATTCGAATGGATTCACTAAATTATGTTCTGTGACTTCCTATCTTGCTCAAAGCACATCGGAGACTTACACTTGTACCTACATAAACTACTAGCGAACCTGTTCCCATAGGAATATAGGGATAAGAAGTAGCCCATAGTGAGGATAGGGCAGCTTTCCAACGGTGAAATATTTTCATAAATCGGCCCAGTTATTTTTTCTGGCAAATAAATAAATTTCATTTCATTTCATTTCATTTCATTTTAATTTTATTTGTTAAATACAAAAATACAAATCATTCTTCTTTATAATATCAGTATAGACAAGTCTAGGTTTCCTCACGATGTTTTTCTTCACTAATGTCAATGATTACTAAGATAAACTTAGGAAGTAATATAAAAGTAATAATAATATAATGTGACTGGTAATTAGTGACCGATACTTAAACACGTGATTGTACTCATGAATACGAATAACTTTCCCACAGAAACTTTTTTTTTATACTCATTAACTTTCAATTAATTTAATTACGTCAGTACTGTACAACGGGAGCGGTGGGGGTGGCGGGGGAGCGTGTGACGCTACTGCTAGTAGATTTTGCCCTTTCTGAGGTCAGACTATCAGTTGATAGATCGTGCCGATTCGTGCCTACTGTGATCAATCAAAGGCTCGCGCGCGGGAATTTCAAACAGCTTTTTGGTATTTTATTGGAAATTTTATTGAAATCATGAATACAATCACGTGTTTAAGTATCGGTCACTAATTACCAGTCACCCTATATATTGTGTTAGGTAATTCTTAGACTGACCTGTCGTTTGAAGACATCTCGCTGCACATGAGGCTCGGAGAAGTCCTTGCTGTAGTTCAGGCCACACTCGCCCACCGCCACGCACTCCGGCGCAGCTGCGATCTCGTGAAGGTCACCCCACATGTCTTCCTCTATCATTGACTTCGCATCGTGAGGGTGAACACCTAAACAACAGAAAATTGTTTGTGATAAATTATCTAAGTCACTTTTTTCTCTTCACTATAAATTTAAGAAAATTTTAGACTACCTCGTTGGTCTTGCGGTCGGAAGCATAACTGTCAAGCAAGAGGTTCTGGCTCTGATTCCCGGGTCGGGTAAAATGTTACTCGGGTTCGGTTAATGGCACTAAGGTCGCCCCCTATTACATGGGATTAATACATTTTAGACATTTTTGTTCAATGTTATAAATTTACGCAAAAAATGAAACTATTATTTTAGGGATGTTTTGGCTGCAACTTACGGCCCCATGGACATAAAAGACGCCAGCACCCATTGAAGACAACAGACAATATTGCTCTTATTTTAATTATTTTAAATTATATTTAGTAGGTTAATTAGTCTAGGCCCCAAGTAGTATTGCCATGGCTCGAATCCACAAATCAAAATCCGCCCGTGGACCTAACTGAATATCTTGATTGATTTGATAGATTTATTTATTCAAAAATAAATTACATTGTGTGTTTTATTACTACTTAATATAATTAAGCCATTCCGAAGAAAGGCTCAGACAAAAAATCTAGTTATAAGAGGTGTTAAAATAACTTGCAATTCGTGACTATAAACTTACTATTTCTACCTACATACCGTCATTAAGATTATGCACATGAATTTACAACGAAGAGAGAGTTACAAAATTTTAATTATACCTCACGTAAAAGTAGGGTAATTAGGTGCTCTACGTACAGTTTAATTTAATATTTGAATTTTTACATAATCTTTACAATAAGGAAATTCTTATTTAGTATACTTGCGAGCCGTATGATTTCTAGAGAACTGCTTGAGCAATTTTTATGGAGTTTTTACCTTATCATTATTTTATTATGCTAAGGTTCTTTCGTTCAACATTGCATTAGAAAGATTGTTATGTTGCTATTAATGATCTACTCGATTTAATTTTGGAAAAATATACTTATAACGCCATCGTTGTATCCATGTTAGCGTGTAGTAAGCTTTATTTTTTCATGACGCAACTTTTTTTTTTTATATATAATGGGTCTACTCTTGACCTCAATCTTGTCCTGCGGTCAGAGATGAGGTCGACGATGGAACGAGCTTACCCATAAGAAGCCTATTAACTCGCGACTTAAACAGATTGGGGTCATATGAACTCGGGAACACCGATGCAGGCAGGGAATTCCACTCCTTGGCTGTGCGCATAATGAAGGAACAGGCAAAGCGCTTCGTGCGAATGTGTGGAACATCTACAAGGAATGGGTGATAGATAACCTGCAGTACGTATTTTTCTATTTAAACAAAAAATATCAAGGACCTATCACAATATTTTACTGTTAATTAGATAAATTTAATATTTTGCGTTTTCTATTCGTTTAAGTCAGAAGCAAAGGGAGGTTATTCACTAACCACACGAAATATAACTGATAGATATATCGTTATTAGACCTTTAACTTTGTAAAATATAACTGATAATCAGATCTCATGTAGAACCAAGCTTCTGAATCTACACGGCCTAAGTCTACCGACCCTAACTTCACAAATTGCTTGGCTTGGCTGTTTCGTTACTTAGGTACTTTAGAAACTAAATACTTGCATCACCTCCACGACGGTAGCGAAACGGCAAAGCCATACATTTTTACTGATATGTAGAATTTGTGAAGTTAGGGTCGGTAGACTTAGGCCGTGTAGATTCAGAAGCTTGGCTCTACATGAGATCTGATATCTTTTTCACAGGGCAAACCTTATGTGGTGGTCTTGGCAACATTTTACATGAAATGCTTTTGGTGGGATCATTATTAGACCCTACTACACCTTTATAAAATATAACTGATATAACGTTATTCGACCTTTAACTTTGTAAAGCTTCGTATTTTTATTTAATTAATTTTAAATCCCCCTGCCGGTGTCGGTGTTTCCTGGTAGCTACAACCTAGGGGTCTTCAAGTCAAGAGTGAACAGGTTGCTTCTAGGCAAGCGTGCTTAATCGTCGACCACATCATCGCTTACCATCAGGTGAGATAGTGGTCAAACGCATGCCTATCAGTAATAAAAAAAATAAAAAATGGGAAACTACCGCATGTAGACAATACGCCCAATGAACTTATTTTGTTTCAGTTCACTTAAAATGTATTAATAATGCATGAATAAATTAATATAGTATTAAAGTTTATACTATATTCATTAAAATTCATTCATGCATGAATAGCGGTATGTTTATACGACTATAAAAAATATCAACAAAATTTATGAAAATATTAATTATATAGAGCAATAAAATTAATTAGTGTTAAGTTGTCATGTTATTGACTGAGAAAATGAATAGATGTTACGACTTTACGACTTAATAAAGTGAAAATTTATGCAGTTGTGTTTTGAATAAAATGTTAATAATATTTTTTTTGCTGTTTATGTCCGAATTTATAATAATAATTTCATCTTTGTGATCAATATTTTCGATCTTCATGTCCAGATCGAATTTGGTAGTTTTTAAAATACAGGGAAGAAGAAGACATGCTACTTGAACCCTAAATAAATTGGGAATAGGGCAGGAGGATGAAGAACATAGAGAATTGTACTTGATCGAATATCGAATGGTGCTGTTAACTCCACGTTATGCAAGCTAATTTGTTCTCGAATTCAAACCTATAATATTATCACTTGCTTTAAAAACGGTAAAGGAAAATATATTAAGGAAATCGGCATGATAAATGATAAATAAATGATAAATGATATTTATTTCTGTAAATAGGTTTTCACAAACACTTACATGTCATTTTTTAACTTCATGAGATCGGAGTTTCACTATCTGACTACTCTGAGAATATAGCCTTTTTTAAAGTCCAGACATTATCTTGGTCAAATCGTGTAAGATCCATGCAGATTAGTGTCTGAGACGGTTTTTTGAGGAAAGAACCACACAGAATGAGGGAACCAGATCAGTCAGTGCAAGCATTTGTCAGTAATCGTGAGCTCAACTCGGAACTTGAGGGGCTCCACGTGCCGACGAACAATGCCAAAAAGAATCACACAGAATGGGGGGACCAGATCAGTCAGTGCGAGCATTTGTCAGTAATCGTGAGCTCAACTCGGAACTTGAGGAGCTCCACGTGCTGACGAACAAAGAAAGAACATTTGGGTTGGTCCCATAAAGAACTCAAACTGCCAGACAAAATGTGAAAAAAAAAATGCCTTAGAGAGATATGTTTCAAAGGCATGTGAAGTAAAGTCAGAGGCCCATGGGCGGCAGAAACACTGACACCAGCAGGGCTATTACGTATCTGCATTGACAGTTCATAGTGATGCACTGGGCAATAATAATAATAACAATCATTTATTTTCAGACATAAATGTCCATAGAATTATTTACAAATTTCAAATTAACAAAAATAACATAATCAAAATTAAAATACAAAATACAAATAATCATAAAAATATAACAAAACTCATAAAAATACAATAAAAAGGCATAATAATAATAAATAAATAAAATAAAACAGCTATCCAGAGCCGACCTGTGCGTGCAGTCTCACCCAAGCATCGGGCAGTCCCACCGGTCACTCAATGCTGTCAGCATGCCGTGGGAGCTGGTATCAGTTCTGTGCCGGAGAGAAGCGCATAGTGTTCAACGAATAACTGTCAAACAGCTGGTTTCGTATTGGCTATCATCAGTGTGTATCTAGGATGACGTCATGCGCACTCCGACATGCGCACTGCGACGCAGCGCTCCGTACCCCGTCTGATAGTCACCGTAACTAAAAATCCACACTGAGTGCTATACATTTTTTTTTTGTAAATTGGCTATTTGACAACATTTTAGTTTTTAGTCCCTCATCTAGATAACAAGAAAATGTTCGACACATTTTTTTCTTTTTTAAAATACCGTGGTCGTGGTCCGGAGGCCGTGGGTTCAAATTCCCACCCAGGACAAATGTTTGTGTGATGAGCACGATCATTTGTTCTGTGTCTGGGTGTAATTTATCTATAATATGTATGTATTTAGAAATATATAAGTATGTTTATCCGCTCTATAGTATACCCATAACACAAGCTCTTAGCTTAGCTTGGGACTAGATGGCGTTGTGTGAAAAAGTTGTGAAATATTTATTTATTATTTTTCAAATTGATGGAAAACTACTTAGATTAAGCGCATTAAAGTTGAGGAGTGGAGGCTTAAAACGTCATTAGCTAACGTAAACTGTACTGGCTAGTGACGTCATGCGACATTCTAACTCGATGTATCGCCGTTATTATTTGTTTACGTGATAAAAGAAAAAATACGTGTCGAATATTTTCTTGTTATCTAGATGAGGGACTAAAAACTTAAATGTTGTCAAATAGCTCATTCTGACTTCTCATTTAAGCTCAGTGTGCAACTGAACACCAGTTGGTAACTGGCAATGAAACAATAGCAATAGCCCTGATGTTCAGTAAGAAAAAAAAATCGTGTGGCACTCGGAGACTGCCGCGGTAAAGCTATTGCATAGCATTTTTATCAACTCCTCTCCTCTCCCCCTCCCCATTCCTCCCCTCCCCCTCCCTCTCTCTCCCCCACACCTCCCCCTCCCTCTCTCTCCCCCACACCTCCCCCGCCCCTCCTCTCACCCCTCCCTCACTTTCCCCTCCCGTCCCCTGCCTCTTCCCTCCACCCCCCTCCACATCCCTCCCCTGCCCCTCTGTCCCCTCTCACAATACCCTTTTCCCTCTCTCACAATCTCCCCCTCCCCCTGCCCTCCCCTTTCCTCTCCCCACTATCCAATACGTCTAATCGCACACAACGCCGTGTCGAAGACTGCCGAACTGAAACGACGTTAGACGATGCACGGCCTTCAAGCCACACCTCCTTGCCCGTCGGAGTGGGGAGCGTGAGGTTTTTTCGTTACGGAATTGGATTCGGTCTCCGCGCTCAAGGCCCGCGATAGAAGCTATGCAATAGCTTAAAAAGAGTACAAATAAAAGTTAAAATGTAGTTATAAGAGACACTCACCGGCTGTGGAGTATATTGTGCTGGGATAAAGACGGGTCAGTCGTAAAGCTTCCTTGCTGTTCCGCACAGAAGTGCCAGTCACCATGATCTTTTGGACACCTGTACAAAGAATATATATTTATTATACTCCATCCGATTAGGTAGTTAACAAAAGGTAAACTATTTTGACATGTATTTTTAGTTAATAACACAGTTTAAAAATAGAATGCAGCTGAAAACAAATTTAGATGATCAACAAAAACGATTACATGATCAATTAAACAATTTGTTTGAACAGTAGTTGTATTTAATTAATAAGCGTTTATGTAAAAAGACTTGTCAAGATAGTTTACCTTTAGTTAACTACCTAGGTACTCGGATGGAGTATAGACGGGTTGATCATGAATTTGGGCGATTGCCTGACTGGTTGGTTGCAAAACAGTTAATTATTTACTAAGCCGATAATTACTAGATTATTAGCTAAGTACTAACACTAACATACTATGTATACACAATGGAAGGATACCATAAGTTACCACATTCTTAACATTTTTGAAGTGATACCTTCTTATGGAAGGGTAAAACGCTTCGTAACGCGTTACGGCGCCAGTTTGTCTGGCTTCTCTTTTTCTCACCCATACAACAGCGGTAGGTAGGCTCCTACTCTCTCACTCTAACCCACAGTGCTAGCCGTATTTCGGATATAAAATAATGAATACTAGCTAGTGCCCACGACTTCGTCTGCGCAGGATTAGTAGGTACTTCAGTAGTTTATTTTCGTCCCCAAGGCCTCCTGACTTCATTACTATGTGTTAATATGGGTTATTCTGATGTATACTTAAGCTATTTAATTTCAAAGTTTAATTAAAATTTATGCGTAAAAGAGTAACAAACATTCAACCAACTTTTGCATTTAAAACATTTAAATAAAAAGGTAGTTCAACTTAGATTAGTTTAAGTTATCATGTGTATAAGATCCCGTATCCATAACTATAAACTATGTTCATTGTGCGCGAAAACATCGAAAAATTAATGTCAGCGAATCGGATAATATGCCAGATTCCAAAGTATATTGATTGAACGAACCCTTTTTAACAAGTTTACAAGAAAACAAATAAACAAGGAACAAACACATCAGAGGAAGCAATTATAATTACAAAAACAACAAGCACAATGCACAAATCATAACATTAGGCAGACGGTTTATTTTTATCTTGAGTTTTGAAGTAGAAGTAAACAATTTCAATTCATGCCTGCAGTCATCTTTTAATTAAAAAGAGCTTCAAATTTATGTATTGTGTTGATTAGACATTTTTTTTGTGACTTTATTGCTATACTTAAAGTACCTAATTGAAAATAAGAATGAAAACTTGAATCTGAGTCATAGCTTATATTTGAAAAATTATATCCTACAAAATTTAAGTTCCTAATTAGCATGTTAGGTAAACAGTTTACGTTATATTTATTAAAAGAAAACACGTACGCGCTAATAACTGCTTTCTTCACTCAGAATTAAGTGCTAGATCATATTTCATTGCAGACATAAAAATACTTAGCATTCCACTCACAAAAAAAATATGTAGCATGACAATAACCCAGTAACTCGCGAGGTATTCAATGTGCAATCATTCTAAATGAATAAATTAGATTTAACGCGATTGTCGGCATTGTAACACCAAGTCACTGTACACACGCAATCGCACATATGTTTTTTTTTTACTTCGTTTTTTAAACCAACCTGCATCTTTTGCCCTTTGTACGACAGAATCGAGATCACGGCCGTACTTCTTGTTCGTCAAGTTCGCGCCAATGTCGATTACAATAAGATTCTCGTAACATCCCTTCAGTTCTTCAGATAATTGGGTTTCTTCAGACGTCATCCTCGGTTTTGTATGAAGCTTATTAAACGGTGTTTACCTAAAATTTAACGTTGATATCACTATTTCTTCTCGAGATTTAAGTTAAACCAGAGATGGAGGTGTACTTACAAATTGTATCAAACACTCCTACTAAATAAGCCTCTGTTATTTTAATGACTAGTCGAGCGGTTCACCCTCTTCACTGTGCTGCCACCATGTTTTTGAGGTGCGTTTTTCTTGACACACTTCAAATGGCATGTGTCAAGCAATGAATTTAATTCGTTTTGTAATTGGCTGATAATTTACGCACCACAATTTTGATAGGACGTAAAACGTAAATAAAGTTTGCAACCGAAACCCCACTCTGCGTTTAATTTTGATAATGCACACAGAAAAATGTTTTTTTTTTCTTGTATTGTTGCAGCTATAGAATGAGGTGGCAAAAATAAATACTTGAGTTAACTTTTATAAATATATAGAATACTCATAACTCTTACATCAACATTTTATAAAAGAATAAAATAACAGCATAACACTCTGTCTCTGACGGTAACAAAACGCAATGGAGAAACGATCGAATTATGAGTAAAACAATTAATTATGCCAATAATTTAATGTTATATGTTATATCACGTATTTAGTGTATTCATGTTTAGACTTTACTTTAAACGTAGTGTTCATAATAAATCAGTCTTTGCACGAACCAATACTGAAACAACTTGGTTGAAGTTTGTTGCGTTCCATTCCATCCAGTGCGTTCTACTCACAGCTGACAGTCAGCTGAGCGGTTGACATTGACAGTTCTTGTTTTTGATAACGTTATCCAGCTAAATTAAATATTTATAGATGCAACAGATGCAGTGGAAATTCACAAGTCACGACCTGAATTATTTCTGCACGCAATAGCATTTAAAAAATGAGAAAAGCCAAAAAAAAAGAAAAGACATTGTGTCAATATGGTGTCAATCAACTGCTACTGTCATGTCAATGTCACGACTATTCAGACAGACACTGTCAAGCGTCAAATCCGAACGAACATAACCTAAAAGGAAAATAATATAACAACAAGAGAAAAATCAAAATTTATCAAGATGTTGGTGGGACAGTTCTTTAAGAAAAACATACTCGTTATTGTTATGGTGCCTTCACTCGTTGGTGCCCACTACGGGTGGTACAAACTGCAACATGTCGACACATTGGTTTCACGGGAGGAAAGAAACAAACTGCCGATTACGAAAGTAATTACTGAAATATCTTCGTAGTTTTGTGTCATGATAAATGTAGCTTATAACTGGCCGTGCTCCGAATGCTAATGTGTATGTATTCTTAATAAATAATAGTTAAAAGCAACTGTTTTAAAAGTTCTTGTGTTTGTCAACCAGGTACCTACCTACTGCCTAATAATTGTTTTTATGCCATTACATGTAATCTCCTAGCATCTCTCCTTGTCATTTCGCTTTCATAGTTCACTCTGACAAAGTCTTTTGTGCAAAAAACGATACAAACTTTCTTAAAAAAAGATTAGTAAAATATTTCCATTTTGGCACAATATACCACTTCAGAAAAACAATAAACATTACAATAACTAACTTTAAATGTAAACTAAAACTAACTATAAATAAAGTACAAAAGTTAGAATAGAAAATCACAACTCTATGTGTCAAAGTACTCCTTTTGAATGGCCTGTTAGTCTAGTAGGGTAAATACGCCAAACGTCGGCCACCCCCCAAAGGTCGGCCGTCTGCACATTTTTAACTTGCATTCATTGAAAAAGTAAATAAGTGACAATTTGGCTACTGGAATTGGATCTTTAGTTCATACTCTATAGGTAAAAACTGTTACTATTCGATTACATCCCTCGCTTTTCGCACACTGAGCGTCCTTAGCGATGCCGACGATGAAGTGTCAAGTTCGTAGTAAAAATAGCTTACTTTCTGTGAATACCCATATTTTGGGGATTGATATTACAATGGTAAGACATTCTTTTTTTTTTGTTTTATGCTTTGGTATTAATAAAAGGTTAGTTTTACTATATTTTGAGTTAGTATTTTTAACGTTTTGCGCATTGATTTAAGAGAAAATAGGGGGCCGCCATTAGAATACCAGTTTTGGTTTAAAGCCGGAATCTCGACCGGGGCCGACTTTAAGTAGAATTCAGTCTGTTTTATAATCTGAAAATCTACCAATTCCTTTGGCTTAATAGGAGAATTTGCAAAGCTTATAAGTAAATAAATCTATGTCACGTCTAATCGCCAAAAACCGGCCGGGGTGATCTTAGTTAAATCCTGAGAAATAAGGCATGAGAAGTAGGGGCCGACTTTACAAATATTAAAGATCGTAATATCGGCCAGCCTCAAATCCGAGCGCTACTATACAGGATGATTACGTTGGACGGGTAGTTAGTTTTATATTTTTAATATATATAATTATCAAAATAATTTGCTCAAAGTTGATTTAAATGTAGGTAGGTATTATTATAAAAACGAGGTTAAGTTTTGATGTAACTAGAGGTTCAAATTAATTATTTATAAAATATTACAAAATTGATCAACCATATCAATATTTATGAAAACTCAATAAGTAGGGTTCGGGATACAAATATCAATTTCTCTTTGGAACTTACTACCATTGAACTCATCTAGCTTAAACTGCGAGGAACAAAAAGTAGTCTTTAGATACTAAGCTCGTTTTCACTTATTTTTTTTTTTAATAATCGTATTGTTAATGTTTTTCACTGTCTTATTTTAAACCATCCTATACCCGGCCGACTTTTGGGAAAAACGCGACCGACTATGGGGCGTAAATGGCCGAGTTTAAGGTTTTTTCGTTCTCGATGCATTTAAACCTTATTACTCTTTGCTTTTAGTAGAAAAGTCAATCCTATGCCTATAAACATAAAATAGATTAATCAACCTATCTAAAACTACATCACAAGGCAAGCTTCGTTGCAAACTGATGGAGCCAGAGCGATCCAAAGTTAGAAAATTCGTTAGGGGGCCGACTTTTAGCGTATTTACCCTAGTTAGTGACCCTGACTGCTATGCCGGAGGTCGTGGGTTCGATTCCCACCCAAGACAAATGTTTGTGTGATGAGCACGATCATTTGTTCTGTGTCTGGGTGTAATTTATCTATAATATGTATGTATTTAGAAATATATAAGTATGCTTATCAGTTGCTTAGTACCCATAACACAAGCTCTTAGCTTAGCTTGGGACTAAGTGGCGTTGTGTGAAAAGTTGTGGAATATTTAATTAATAACTCCTACGCACCACAGACATCCAGATACATGCCCAAAAGACTGGCCACATTGCCATTGTTGGATGGCAATGTTAACTCTTTGACCAAGGAAAAAACCAGCCCTCTGGTCACACTTAAAGGTCACTGGTTGAAGTGTCTACTTAACCATGACTGACTCAATAACTATCTTTGTATGTCATAACTTAACTCCTGGACTGCAGGACTCACATACGCTGTGTTATCGCTGCCGGAACGCCAGTGCGGCTCGCGCACACCGGTTGTGATTTCATATTTTCCAATACGGCTGTGCGGCAAATCACGCCCAGCGTGTAAAATTTAATTATGCCGCGAGTGTGGTTCTCGCAACTGCTGTGAGTTTTCACGTCTGTTTAGACGTTTGATAATTTCAAGTTTCAAGTCAATGAGAGTTTATTATTTAAAATACAGAACCGGTACGGGTTTCACTAGAATTTATTATAAAATTACAAAAATCATATATAAGTTGAAAGTTGTATAATTAAGCTTTTTATGACCGGTATGCCAGGTGTCCACAAAGGATCCTAAACCTTATTGTGTTAGCGCTTAAATTGATATTCGCAATGTTGTTTTATTTCACTTTAGCAATTAAGATGCCAGGTGTTCACAAAGGATTTTAAACCCTATTGTGTTAGTCTGAGGGTCCTATTGTGTAGGATGGTCATTTTCAAAGTAACTTGTTACATTTGTAAAAAAACAACAGCTTGTGTTTTGCCGCACTGGAGGATTAAAACACACCTAGCGCTATATCCGCACTGGCGTATTGTTTTTCGACCATCCGTTACGACTGTGCGGCTCTCGCAGCAGGTGTGCGGCCGTCCGCACTGGCGGCTTAGCGTAGGCGATAGCGCCCGCAGTCAAGGTGTTAAGATGTGGATAACGTCACTAGTTACACATTTATATGCAATGTAATTTTGGTTTACTACCTGTTTATTACTATATTTGTGTAGCTGTTTGTTTTCCCAAAATAAATAAATAACTAGTAGGTAACATAGGGTTAGTACCATCTAGGTCTTGCAATCACCTAGTCCTTTGAAGAAATTTGTCTCATTTCTAGTCTCTAAGTTGTATTGCAAGTAATATCACAAATTAACACTCTTAATTCATTTTTTCAGGGAATGTAAGCCGTCTGATTAATGGTACCACTCACCTTGTCTTGTAAATATGAAGAACTAATGTTAAGAAGACCTCAAACACCTGTTTGTAATGTAATGTACATAGACTAATGGTTATAATTAGTAAATGCTAATAATTTTGGAATAAAACCAATGTTAAATTGTTATTTTTGATGTTTTATTCAGTGGTTCTGATTTAGACAGACGTCAATTCATAAATTCCCGCCTTTTTCCGCCATTATTTATTAAAACAAAAGGTCTTAAATATATTAATGTATTAACAATATAAAATTTGTCCACATCACTGTCATTGGGTAGTGCCCAAAAACACTATTACAGTAAAATGGGTGGATAGAAACTTTTGACATTTGTTACATACAAGGACTCTTAATACTTTTAAATTAACAATATGAATAGTTTCGAGACCTTTTTATTATTTAATAATATTAAATGAGTGTTAAGGCCTCTTAAAAATTTTGACTCTATTCACCCTTGAGTTTCTATTCACCCTGTTATTTGATATACCTACTTCTGAATTATGATTTTAACCACTACAATGATATTAAGGGCATAAGCAATGCTAATTATATAATCTGTAGGTACCTAGAGTCTTAAATAATTCCTGACCTACCTAATCTATGACGTTATTTCAAAGTAGACACTAAAAAAAAACAAATATTTATTCAGCAACACATTTAGTAAGACATTGCAATCACAAATTACAGACGATATAAATATAAAGAACCATTTATTTTAATGACAACAATGGTAATAAGCACACGTGAAGCGCTTTAATTAGATGATCGATCAGGTCTAAATCATTCCTAACGTAACTTCGTCATTCACTCCCACTCCCACCACAATTTATTTCTGATTGCAGTCTGTGGGAGTATGAAGACCCATTTATTTTAACCACAACAACGGTAATAAGCGCACATGCAGCGCTATTCAAATTATCTGCAGGTCATGAATGACGTCACATCGTCATAATGGATACTACTATCAAAAATAAAAGACAGTGAATATGAAGACCCATTTATTTTTAACAACAATGGTAATAAGCGCACATACAGCGCTAGTTAGATGATCTATAGGTCGCAAATGATGATACATCATAATGGATACTTCTACCACAAATAAAAGGCACTGTGAAAATGAAGACCCATTTATTTTAATCACAACATGGGTAATAAGCGCATATGCAGCGCTAGTCAAATAATTTGTAGGCCATAAATGGCGTCACATCGTAATGGATACTGCTATCACAAAATAAAAGGCGGTGTGAATATGAAGAACCATTTAATCACAACGAGGGTAGTAAGCGCACGCGCGGCGCTAGTCATATGGTCGGCAGGTGACTCCTGGAGTCGAGATCTGATTTCTTGTTCTTGGTGGGCTGATTGCGGTCTGTAACTATCAGTTGGGGCAGCAGTGGCGATGACTGAACCTGCAATGAGACAATCGATATTAGGATCATTCATGAACAGATCTCTCTAATCCATTGACCTGCAAACAGTTGAAGATCTGAGCAGACATTTGCCTGTTTGGACATAATTTTTGAACGAACGATCTGATTAAATTCGAGCCCGTAAACGCATTGACCAGAAAATTTTGTTTAATTATAATGATACTTTTTTTTTATTAGATATCTAATATAAACCAGTGCTTGACCGCAATCCCACCAGATGGTAAGCAGTGATAGTGAAGCGGACTTGTTTTTAAGGCCTATTGACTCTATGCTTGAAGACACCTAAATTAGGTATAATCGGACGGGAAAACCGCAGCAGTCAAGTTGTTCCCAACGGCGGATCCAGGGGGAGGGTCATGGGGGTCATGACCCCCCCCTGAGCTGGTTCCAGGACTTAGGTGGACCACTAATTGAACATAATGATTTTATTTATATTTATATATTTTCACCATACTGATTTTATGTAACTACGTAGCTACACTAGCTACCTTCAATATTTAATTAATTTAATATAATAACTTTGAATGATGGCAAAGGTTTGGGAACGAACGCATCGAAAACTTGAATTTTACCGCGCCACACTTGCGTGCGCTTGTCGACTACGCGGCGCGTAACGGTTAGCTAGACCTAACCTCAATCGGACCCTTACCGCAGTCGATTTCTGATCTTATTTTAAATTGTGACATCGATATGTATCCTGTTAAAAGATTTTTTTATGTATTATGGCTACACTAGCGATGTAGTGTGTCAGTGTAGCGACAGCAGAAAGGTCTTTCTCTACGTTGCGCAGAATTAAATCGTGGCTAAGATCTTCAATGGTTGAAGATCGCCTTACCGGACGGGCACTTCTCCACGTTCATAAAAGTCGAAAGTCAAAAGTCAAATCATTTATTTCAATTAGGCCTGAAAACAGGCACTTTTGAACGTTAAACTTACAAATAAATTATATTAATATGATTCTTGTTGCACATTCCAAAAGGTAGTTTTGTATGGAGAAGAATGTGCAAGAAACTCCATACTTACTCTTTTAAAATAGATTTTACAATATTTGTATACAATAATCAGATTAAATGTGAGGACGATGTACCATGAGAAAAAAAAACAGCTATCCTGAGATGGGTGATATAAAATAAGCAACGCGGCTGGTAATTGTATGAGCGTATTTAAAGATACATGGTGCTCACATATTTACATAATATTTAATCCAAAGTTGATTATTAAAAAAAGTAATAATCATGAAGTTAATACTTAAAATAAAAAATAAAAATAAAATAAAAAATCAAATTACAATGTGTGATGTAGAGAAAAAGCAAACATTCCCGTCCAGACATTAAGTTGTCCTATGGAGCCGGACCAGCATATATAAAAACGTACCCATTGACGTAAATGACGTAATAACGCGTTTTGGGAGAAGACGTAAAAGAAAAAAATGATTTTGTTTTATTTAAATATTTTTTTTTGTCTGTTTCTATTTTGTTTGTTGGAAACACTTGTCGCACCACCTCTTCACTTCGTTCTTTTGCGGAATTTCGCGTCATACTCCTCGACATACCTCTAGCTGTTATGACAAATCATTCACCACGGTTATGGGATATAAATAATGTGACTCAGGTTGGCTGGACAAATCTTAAAAATAGCTCGCATTTAACTAGGTCAATAGGGCACTTTATGTGACGACTAAACACCCTTATTTCAGAACTTGTGACGCTACAGAATCTTAGATAATCGATCGAAAACGTGTCCAGCCAGCTTGAAAAACCACTTTTCACTGGTCTCTCAATCTCGGTAACGGAAGTGATTTTGACGACTTTTTGCATATCAACGGGAATCACATAAATTTGTGACAGGCATCGAGCTAAAAGTTTTGTGATACGTACAGTGGTTTAGTAGAAAAATGCAAAAATCTGTGTCTGTGTCCGTAAAGCCTTACATGTGACGCCATAAATCAAACGTTATTTCTGTCAAACATTGCGCCACCAAATGTTAGTAAATGAACGATATTCGAAAACGCTCCCGTTATTGAGATTCGGAAGTACCAGCCAAAAGCTTTCTACGTAAATTTAAGCTGGCTGGACGCAGATTTTTGCATTTTTCTACTGAACCACTGTACGTATCACAAAACTTTTAGCCCGATGCCTGTCACAAATTTATGTGACGCCCGTTGATATGCAAAAAGTCGTCAATATCACTTCCGTTACCGAAATTGAGAGACCAGCGAAAAGTGGTTTTTCAAGCTGGCAGGACGCGTTTTCGATCGATTATCTAAGATTCTGTAGCGTCACAAATGCTAAAATAAGGGTGTTTAGCCGTCACATAAAGTGCCCTATTGACTTAGTAAATGCGAGCTATTTTGAAGATTTGTCTAGCCAACCTGAGTCACATTATAAATAGGCTCCCTCATTCCGGGCGTGGTAGTGCTTCTCTGGATGTCTTCAAGAGAAGATGGCAATATGCACGTGTATATGTGTACACATACACGTGCATATTTGTTAAGTTTTTCAAGTGTACAGGATAGAATAAATATTTTTAAGTACAGCAGCTAATTACGTACATTAATAAAATACCTACTTTTTACTAGTATCTATTGTTATCAAAATTAAATTGTTAGTTCTTGACTTGACCACGACTATATGACCCCCCCCTGGCGCCAAAGCTGGATCCGCCCTTGGTTGTTCCAGTCCTTTGATGTAGGTACGCGGTATAAACGACGAAGCGAAACGCTTTGTCCGAATCGTGGCCAACGATAAAGCGAGGTAAGTAAGCCCGTAACTTTTTAAAAACTCGAAAATGCTCGGAGAAACATGGTCTTCATGTCTTTGCGCCTTGGGCGACGGACTCGATGGGCCACTTGTAATGTAACTATAAGAAAAAGTCTTCTATTCTATTCTAGATTCAAATGTGTAAACTAAACGGTTGGTTCGTAAATAAGGTACCTACTATTCAAAGAGTATGATAACTATATTCCTACTTAGTAGGTATATTATAAGTATGATGACGTAGTATTAGCGCATCTTATGTATCATTACGGAAACGTCAAAATACCGACTACTTTAGAATTGAAAATGGTTTCTCATTCTTACATACACGCAATGATAATTGATAAGTACCTACACAATTTAATACTTTTTGCAATACCTACACGCTTAGTTAATCTTTTTTTACAATACTTTCAAAC
The DNA here is from genome assembly GCA_921972225.1 of Euplexia lucipara. Classification (NCBI taxonomy): domain Eukaryota; kingdom Metazoa; phylum Arthropoda; class Insecta; order Lepidoptera; family Noctuidae; genus Euplexia; species Euplexia lucipara. The sequence continues at coordinate 3,151,382 of OV179161.1, read as the reverse complement.
CTCAAAAGGTAGCTAGCAATACCAAGTGCCGATACACTGAGGTTAGTAGAAACGCAGGGGGGAATCGAAGCAAAACTTCAAATAAGATTTCACGTCAACATAATATTATTTGTTACTGAAAAGGTGAAGAAATTATTATTATTTCTCTTCATAAGAAAAATAAAGTCCTTAGGTATAAGTATTTAACAAAGAGTTTAAGACACAAGGCTTTTCAATAAGCCGAAGCCAATAACGGGGCAAAGGGGATTTGATCCGTATGATCCTCTCCGGTAAAAACAATACCGGGGAAAATGACACTAGATCATTTTTATTGAAGAAGTTCATTCGTCTCGTTAAACGCTAGCACTGGAGTTTCCCCATCTGCCCAGACGAAAGCACTGGGGTAAACTGGACAGAATATGTTTAATGCATGAAAATCCCCTGTAAAGTACCCTTTTGTTTCTATCCACCCCCGCGTGTCTATTGACCCTAATTTACCGTCCTTCATTTAAAATCGTTACGATCGTACTTTTGAGTTGCTTCTAGTGTTACTGTTACTAACATTTCTCATAATGTTCAAAGAAGTGATCATTTTTTGGTTTTGCTCCTTTTTTGCTTTGGACTAGGCGGAGTATTTAATTTCGGTTCTTGTTGATGTTGAAGACCCGCTGCGGTAGACTTAAACCGATCCGCAAAATCATTCTGTTGAATTATGAAAAGGGTTTAACAGTCCCCTAGAAGGTATTCTTTTAAGAGGAAAAAATAAGGAGGATTTGAACCTTTTCTTTTGCAACCAAAATCGCAAATAAGTAAACAAGTAGGTACCTACATGGTTGATTGATCGATTCTTTCTACTCAGCTCCTATTTACGTTATTTTCAATCATCAAATAATTTTTGTCTATGGAATAAAAACGGCGGTTTTTTTGACAGCTATTCTTCAAAACAGATTCCATTTCATTTTCAAATTACCTCAAATCTTTAGAGGCTGTTTAGATTAAGAATAAAACAAATGAAATAGTACTTAGTTTGGCTTCTAAATAGTCATCATACCTGTGCTCTTCTAGCCTTTTCATACTCTTCATGGTCTGAATGTGGTACCGTGAAGAGGAAATTCTCGAAAATTGGATGCCTCAGCAACTGCTCACACGTCCACCTCATCATAGGGTCTTTGTCTAGGCATTTCTGAAAAGGAGAGAAGAGAGGCCTATTGCGTCATTTCTATATTGCCTTAACCAAACTAAACTGACGATAATTACTTCATCGCGATATTAAAGTTAAGCTCGATTGCAAAATATGTGATGGATGAGGAACTTTACACCCTGTTTCTCATAATCCTAGAAGTTCCGATTGTATAGTCTTAAATTACCTACATCACGTTAGGAAGCTATGCGAGCCCTTACTCGCCTTTTCTAAGGCACTATGTGGGGAGAATTGTTTGCTTAACAATTTCTGGGTCTGCCGTTCTCTGCACATCTTGCTGCAGTCATCAGTTGTTTCTTTTTATCTTTTTGTTTATTACTAACATTAGTGATAAGGTATTTTACTAACAAAGTGGATTATGTTGTCCGAATTTAGAAATAAATAAAATAAAGCAGGAGGGGTACGCCTATCGACGGGCCAAAGACTAAAACTCTCCCAGGTACGTGACGACACCCACCGGACACTGCACTGTGCAAGAAAATCGAAATTGGTAAATTTCGGCAGGATCTAGAGGCCTTATCTCTGCCGGTTACACCTCGAGATCGGCCTCCATGGAATACCTACAGCTTGTAAGCCATCGCTGTTTATTTGAACATTCTGCAAGCCCCGTACTAATTGCTATCGAGGCTAACTTATTGCTACAAATTTAGACTCCGGGCTACTACCTGCGAAATGTCTCATGGAATAAACTAATGTCCATACACCCGTCACGGGAATTAGACCCTAGAACCCCATAATCAGCAGTAGAGCTTGCGACAATTAACCCCAAACGATAGACTCCCATAGCAAACATACAAAGTGAACAAATGAGGTTCCTGTACTGTATACTCACATTCATAAAATCTAGCACCAGGTCGTTGCAGGAGTATCGCTGGGGAATCTTCTTCTCGAGAGGTTCTACTGTAGTCGGATCCGGCAGCGCCATACCCTGCAAGTAGGTATTAATATTACGGTTCCAGCTATACGCATTCTAAAAGTTAGGTACAGTCACTGTCTTACATTACGATTTGTTCCCAACGAGTCACACTGTAACCTGTAACAGTGTGACTCGTTGGGATTTTTTTCCCAACCAGTCACACTGTTACTCGTTGGGAAAACTTTTTAAAGTTCGCTCCCAACGAGTCACACCGTAACGTGATACAGTGTGACTGGTTGGGATTTTTTTTTAAATTGTTCTCCCAACCTTTCACACTGTTACTCGATGGGGCAAAAAATTAAACAATGTAGGTAAATAATAAATGAAGATAAATGATATATTTATCATCATTTATAATTTACTCACATTGGTAAGTCGTTTCTGGCACTCGCCGGCCGCTACCGCGGCACCGCTCGCTTCGCTCGCTCGGCTCGTGCGTAGGAGATCACAGTTTTAACCTAACCTAACCTACCCATTTTTAAAGGAGAAATTAACCTAATCTAAACAGTTGCGTTCCGGGTAACCAGTCCCAAAAGTTGCCCCATCGAGTACTTAACAGTGTGACTCGATGGGAACGAACTTTAAAAAGTTTTCCCAACGAGTAACAGTGTGACTGGTTGGGAAAAAAAATCCCAACGAGTCACACTGTTACAGGTTACAGTGTGACTCGTTGGGAACAAACGTACATTACCTACCTGACCCATTTCAGTACCTAAGAAGAATGCGAAAAAAAAATTCTGCATATGATTCTAAACTGACGACGTTAAATGTAAAAGTTAAGAATATACCTACGTTCAAACAATAATAATTAAGAGCTATAAAATTTCTAATTAGTGGAATAAAATAGTATGAATTAAAAGAATTTTATTACCATCAAAAGTTATAAAGATATAAATATAACTTTTAATGAATGCGTTCATTCATGGTCGAGCACGCATTTTAAGTCACTGACTTCTAAATGCTCATCGAACAAAATAGCGGAAGTATGTACCTATCTACTAGTAGTACAACAAATTAAGGTATAGGTAAGTAGTATTGCTTGGCAATCGTCAGGTAGTGCAGGTCACTAACTGGTTCAACTAATAGGTTTAATAAGGCTGGGCGAATGCTTTTGCTGAAGCATATTATGATAATTATGCCGCACCTCACCTCTAATACCACGCTTCATACATAGCCCGCGCTGGTCAAAAGTAAAATAATGCCTAAGACAACCCTCATATTTTAGGTTCTACGGCAATTTACTGAAGCCCCCATATTATCATACCTACGTAGTGTCTTAGTTCAAAAGTCATGACCGACATTCGACTGGTTCCAAACTTACCTGAAAAAACGTATTCTGTGAGAATATAGTCATATGCCTGGGCAGGAGGTCCCCAAGGGTCTTCCGTATAAGGTATAGCTGGTCGAGGTCACTCTTGCCCGGCCACAACGCTTCGCCTGACAGGAGCTCCGCAAACACACAACCTGTAAGAACGAAGCGCCTAATGAAATTATTATAATATGACCGTGTAGTGACTGATCACTATGCGAATTACATCAGGCGTTCGATACTGAGTTATTTGACCCAAGTTATAGGTACATAGAGACCATTAATCCATTCATCATCCAATAACGACGTTATGATTTTCAGTCCCCTGGTGACACATTGTGAGGTTATATACTTGTCCCCGCTCCCCAATTCAATGAATCAATCGAATGAATACACGTGATACCTATTAAGGTATCACGTGTATTTGTGGTTAAAAAAATTAAAACATTTACTTTTTTAACAAATCAACATAAAATACACGTGATATCTCACTACACCTCACGTGATTACAATGAACCCAAAGAAAGAAAGAAAGAAAGAATAATTAAAAACAAGCACGGGAAATAGATTGTAAGTCTACACAAAATAACACTTATTACGTATTCTGGAATGTATCACGGCTGCGTCAGAAGTTACAGGGGCCAGCACATCAAGCTACTAGGGAAGAGTGAAGGTCTCTTGTCTTAAGGTCATCCAGCTAGGCAGTAGTCTACATACCTATAGCCCAGACGTCTACAGGCGTACTGTACATGGTGTCGCCGACCAGGAGTTCAGGAGCCCGGTACCACCGCGTCGCCACGTAGTCTGTGTAGCTCTCGCCAGGACCTGGACATGTAGGTAGAAGAGTCTGTTAGTAAGGGGCCATTCATGTATTATCTCACACCTGTTTTCTAGACCCTCCCTTCCCGGGTGTGATGTCGCATATATAGGGTACATATTGCGATTTTCGGCAACGGCGCGACTGGTGCAGTGGTTGAGCGATTTGATTCCTGCTCGCACTAAATATTTGTAAGGCAATACTTAATCTCTTCGGTTCTTTTTGTTAATTAATATGTTAGATTTAAGTAGTTTTAAACTGTTAAATTCCTGTGCGTGTCCCAAATGAACATGTTTTCTTTCTTTTTTTCTAGTAATAATTTATTTTAGACTTAGTCCATAGTTTGTTAGTAACTGTGTTCTTGTGTTGTACCTTTGACTTACAGGTCAGTTGTTTAGCGTCTGGCTGTTCGTGTACGTGAATTTAAATAATTTTAAACGCACCCACGTTACAGGAGAAATTCCTAGTGTGGCTAGGTTTTTTTTTTAACCAAAACTAAGAAATGAAACATCGCCTCACTCTTCCAGGAGTACAAGCGTGATGTAACCGTTAAGCCAACTATTTAAATATTCCGCAACGTAACTGCGGATAGTGTAGGTGTTCCTTAGTACAAAGTTAACATTACAAAAGGTTCCTAAAGGCCAAAGGTAAAGGCCGGGCTACACGATCTACGAATAGACGTTTCTTTGTTGACAGCTTGATTAATTGCCGGGGAACACCCCACGCAGGATGTAACTTAGAACCATAGACGATAGACGGAAGACCTTGGCTATTTATAGCCTTCCGTGAGTGTGCACAAATAGCGTGTTTGAGATGGTAAAATCTATTCTGTTTCTTTTAAACCGTGAGCTCAGTAGACCACGCGTTGCAAAGGCTTAGTAAGGTAGTTACGCTGCCGTCAGTTAGTGACATATTAAAGAAAAACATTTAATTTGCAAAAAAAATAATGTACAGACGGTTACTTTTACGGATAAGGTTAATATTCAATTGGGAAAATTTGACACATTGGGGTAACTTGATGTGCTGGCGTCTGTACCTAAGTAGGTCTGCAATCGAGATACTTAGAATAGGCTACCTTAGCGGAATTAAGGCGTAATGTTATGTGAAATTAGACTTTATCTTGACTCTATAATCTAATAAGACCTTGAATTTCAAAGCAAGTTCAGTACGTAATAGCAGCATTTTATAATACCCAAGCCTTGTCCTTGGCAATGCGATAACGCAAAAGGTCGATGCGGTTTTAAAGTTTTAGTATACCTACTTAAAATGCAGTTACTCTATGGAATACATACTACATACATGTATAAACTCAAGCCTTTTTCCCATGGTGGTTGGCAGAAAGTACAGAATGCCATCTGCTACGATTCTTACATTCTTCTTCTTCCTTTTGCTTCGCACCTGAACTTTCTGAAGGACATCTACAATCAGGTCTGTGTTCTTCCAGGGTTCTACATAACAAATGTCATGTCGCATTTAATAAAACCAGTGTTAATAGCTGCCTCGGCAACTTTGTTCTGCCTAAGGATCAATTTATGTCGTGTAAAAATGGACCAGGAAGACATTTTGGTCATCGGTCATGTCATCAAATATGGCGCTGCTTTTTAAAATGCTTAACTGTCGTCAAGTTTTCTTAAATTTTCTAAGGTTCCGCTCAACTTTCTTAACTTATTCAGCCGCTCGTGCGTGATGCCGTGACCAAGGAAAATAGGAATTCATTTTTATTACATACTAGCAGACGTCCCGCGGTTCCACCCGCGTAGGTCCCGTTCCCGTGGGAATACAGGGAAAAAAAGTAACCTATGTGTTAATCCAGGGTGTCAGCTAACTCCATACCAAATTTTATTCAAACCCATTCAGTAGTTTTTACGTGAAAGAGTAACAAACATCCATCCATCCATCCTCACAAACTTTCGCATTTAAAAAATTAGTAGGATATTTGATTTTTATATACAAAACCGGATTGTGATCTAAGTAAAATCCTGGTTTGAAAACCGGCGGATATCCGGATATACGGATTGCAAGCCCTTTCCGCAACCCTCTCGGGACTTGCCAAGACAACAGACTAATGCCTAACGATAGTTTTCAACAAGACCTGAGGTTGTTGTGACTTGTCACGGACGTAAAACAGCTCACTCTTCGTCGGTATTTGCATTCTTTCGCAATGTTTGAACCCAAAGGCCAACCGTACGTTGTTGGTTTATGGCTGAACTGTTGTCTAAGGTCAGTCAACTTGGCGACAGATATTACGGTGCGATTGTGCCAAATCGTGCGATAACGTAATATATTAATTCAACATAACATAACATAACGTCACGCCTGTAATCCCCGAAGGGCTAGGCAGAGGTGTACCTGGTAGTACACCCACATTTCGCCAGTTATGTTTAAGTCCCATGTAATAGGGGGCGAGCCTATTGCCATCAATCGGGCACAAATCCAGACTCCAGGCTGCTACTGAGAAATCCCAGATGGAAAAACCCAATAACACTTTGCCCGACCCGGGGATCGAACCCGGGACCTCATGCTCAGTAGAAGCGCTTGCGACCACTAGACCAACGAGGCAGTATATTAATTCATAAATAATAATAATAATATGTTTGGGCCCGCGACTTCAACCGCGTAAAATGTCTCGTTGTTATTAGGTACTAACAACAACAACAATAACATAACAATAACAAAACAAACAAATAACTAAACAATAATATTGCCGTGGGTAGGTACTCACGGCAATATTATTGTTTCAAAATGCATTGTTGTTGTTTCAAAATTCGTGTACCTAATTACGTACAACATACACAAAATACCTCTTTATGATATTCATTTAGGTTAGCAAAAAACCTCTCCGTGCCTCGGAAAGCACGGTAAGACGTTGGTCCCGGCTGACAGTTGTAGATCTCTGACAGTTGTAGGTCTCTGACAGTCGTAACGAGTCAGGACCCCAAAAGTCTTATACCAGTCTAACAAAGGAGTATCTTGTTATCGCCATTGCAGTTTTTGAGATGAGATTGGTAGTCTAGCCGACCCTAACATAGTGTGATAAATAAAATGTGAAGTGGTCGTAGAAAAAGATCCGAGGGCCATTTTACTTAATAATATAACTCAAAAGACATGCACTGCTCCCTTCCCCAACATGCAACTCTGCTTACAACATAACAATTTATTGTTATTATCGTACGACAATAGCCAACAAATCAATATAAATGAATCGAGACGTACCTAACTAATAAGCGTGAAAGCCCTGACGACCCCGGCATAGTTTGTGAGAACTGAATGTCATATGATTTCGCAATGCTCCCGCGCAGATTTTATGTGGACTTCTTGCAGTTGCTCAATACTGTGGTAGGTAGGTACTGCTTGGTCTTGAAATAAAATGAATAATAAAACAAAACCTTTGGATATAAAATCTATACATAACACTCACGCCCTTTTCCCATGAGGGTAGGCACAAACAATATAGAACGCCATCTGCTACGATTCTTATACACGGTGTTTTTTTTTGTCGTCTGACAAATTTTCACAGGTTGTTCTACCCATGAATACGAAAAAAAAACAGCTGCTGCATACAAAAGTTCGAAACCTACCTACTCAACCAAAATGTATGAAACAGCCGATTTTTTTTCTTGATTTCCGAGTATTATAAGTTGTTCATATTCATGGGTAGAACAACACCATGTATACTTATTTTGCTTCGTTTATTTTCATTCATGTAGTCATACACGTACGCCGGTTGCGAGTAGGTATAAGTAGGTAGGATGTTACAATGGGCGGCCTTATCGCTAAAAGCGATCTTTTACAGACAACCTTTGGATGGACTTGATAGTGGAGGAGAAAAGATGAGTAGGCAGTTTGTGGTGTACTATTTACATTAATACGATGAGATAAGATGTTTTTTAAAATGTATGAATGCAGTTTTTGTTGTTATTAAAATCGATGACATGGTTCCTCAGAACAGATCTTCGTATGTCTTGTAGTTTCAGACTTTCCCATACTGACCGATGAGAATGAAACATCCTGTACACCATACATGACTATCTCAATAGATGTTTAAAATAAGTAAAAATAAGAAAAAAAAGAAAATAATAATAAATACAATACTAATACAATACAATACTAATCATTTACAGAGTAACAAACTATTATATTAAGACGTGTTAGGAGAGAGGTAATCATTTTTGCTTATTAGGTCTATCCCTTCTAACATCGGACTTAAACAAAACAGGTGTAATGTTGATGTACTACCCTTTACAACCCTACCTACCCCTTCGGAGACAGCCTTATTACTCATTATGATATCTCTGATCTAAACTCATAAAAATAATGTGTAGCCCTGTTCCATTGGTAGTTAATCAAATTAGCTGATCACTATCAAACTCAATGTTTTATGTTCAAGTGACGAGATGGCGTGATTTGATTTATGTGTTTCACAAGTTCGTAGTGTCTACTTTAGTTTGTTAGACACCTTTGATTAAATACCCTGAATTAACAAGCAGTGACAGCTTATGGATGTGACCTTATGAATATACGCCAGCATTGCACATGTAAGCGGGTACGCCTTTTATACTTGATTTTTCAGTTTTGTATAGTTGTTTTGCTTGAGTTTAGATTTCAATGTTAATATGAATATTTATATTTACTTTTTTTTTAAATCTGGGTATATTGGAGTGTGCTATCTAACACGTGACAATCATTCTGAAATGTAATGTTTTACAAAGTGTATAAACCTTAGTGCTATTTATTGAGCATTTCATTGTATAGATTCTTTGTATACCTAGTTCTTCAAACGAATCAGACAGATGTGTTGCTGGGGAGTTTGTTCCGCCACTTCTTTTTCCCAGCAAAAACACTAGGAAGTGGCGCAGGGTGGGCTGTTTTTGGAGGACTGTCTTTATGTTTTTTTTTTGACGTACAAAAAGTGCTGATTCTCAGCCTAGTTTGAATAAAGACTTTTGATTTTGACCGGTGGACTTCTGAGACACAGGTTTCGAGTTCGATGTACCTATGCGTATTGTAAAATTATCACTTGCTTTAAAAACGGTGAAGGAAACAGCATGTTTGAGAGATATTTGTCAACGGCATGTGGAGTCAAGTCTGAAGAGGCCCATGGGCGAAATAAAGTCCTGGTAAGTTACCAGTTTAGTCACTAACCACAAAGGAGAATAACCTGAATACCTAAAATTTTTTTAAAATATTATTAATTAAAAAAAATATTTTTAATTGCAATCGGGAGCGCTCTCAAAAGGTGCGCTCCGAGAAATAAAATAGGAGCGCCTCATTAGGAGCGCCTCAAAATAGTAGCGCTTCGAGGAATACCTCACAGCGAAACCGAGATAATAGCTAAAACCCGATTTCTGTGACGTTTTACCTTAAATAACTCATAACGCAGACACGTAATGGTAGTGTGCAACTCAGATATAATATTTAAAATTGAACCCGTCAACATTATAACGACGTAAAAATGTAAAAAGAACATTTCGTAACCATTCCCAAATATAGAACCGAGACGAATGAATCACCCAATCAGTGTACTTTAAAAGCTGAAATCGATAAGGTTTTTTCGTGTTCACGTGAAATACAAATAACCTGAGTCATGCAACGTATGTATTTATGTATGTGTTCGGTATGGGACGCCCGTAAATAACGAACATTTTTAAAGAAACGTTTTACAGAATTTGTACAGCTATTTGAAGGTAAATGGAAGGAGTTAGCAGGGTTATAAAGGCCGAAGGCATTGTTCATTGGTAGGTATAATAATTTTTTCTTATTGCTTGTAGACTGCATCTATGTGGAATACTTACGGATGGCTTAAATCAAGAGTATAATTTTCATTGGTTTAGTAAGAATAAGGGTTAATTAGTTAGCAAGTAATTAGTTAGTAGTTAGTAGTAGTTAAGGTTCTCGAGTGGAGGCCACGTATCGGCAAGCGCAGCGTAGGACGTCCACCCACAAGGTGGACAGACGACCTCATTAAGGCCGCGGGAACGCGCTGGATGCAAGCCGCTTCCAACCGGTCTTATTGAAGATCTATAGGGGAGGCCTATGTCCAGCAGTGGACTTCCTATGGCTGAAATGATTATGATGATGAGTTAGTCTAGTGAAGTCCAGTCTATCTATGCGGAATTTGGATTTGTTCCCGGTTGTTGGCACAAGGCTTCGCTCTTGATTAAATAAATAAATAAATATTTCACAACTTTTCACACAACGCCATTTAGTCCCAAGTTAAGCTTGAGAGCTTGTGTTATGATTACCTATAAGGGATACAATATCTGAACGCATGTGGGACTCCTATCAGGTACAGTTACGTCAGAACACTTGGCGTGACCCGGTAATCGAACTCAGGATCTAATACTTGCGAGTTTCATGCTTAACGAGGCAGTCAATGAATCCATGCATGCAAATGCTTAAAAATGTTACAACTGTTTGTCATTACATGCATTGACATTATTACCTACTTAAGCCCCATTCACATCCCCAATCAATAACATTTTCGTTGTTTCATTTAGACCAATCGAGGTAAATTAAGTTATACAAGGTGTTTTTTTTGATATCCCATAACTCTAGGGTTATATTCTGTAGGTAAAAATAATACTAAAACTCCTAGAATAGATGGTCCAAAAATGCATAGCTTCGGAGATATCATCAATCATAATTAAATTATCAGTTGTTTAGTACCCGTAACACAAGCTCTGCTCAGCTTGGGACTAGATGGCGTTGTGTGAATAGTCGTGGAATATTATTATTAAGTATTATTAATAGGTATTATTTTTATTAATTAGTTCAAAAAGTGTCACCTGTACGACGAATCTTCTTTCTAATGTCACTTTTCTTTCACGTAAGGGTGTTTTACATTAATCATCGTGACTTTGTCGAATTATTTTGTATGATAGTAAAAAAAAAAAAGGATGATAGAAACATAATTCATATGCCTAGAGTTATGGGGTATAAAAAAACACGTTGTATACATGATACAAAATTATGCGTACCAACTTTTTTTTCTTACCCTATCGTCGATATAGCTCTATCCCTCGTCGGTTAAAATCGACAAAAGAGGCCGATTGACGATAAGGCATAGCCTGGAAAATGGTCTACATTACTTATCGTTTACCTAGATCGAGGCAGGTAAGGAATTATGGACAGGCTGATTGAGTTTAAATATTCAAGCGAGAAATAAATTATACAGCAGTCCGGTTCTGTTAAAATCACCTTGTGGAAATGGGAGTATTCCCGTTTGAGCACCTATTTATTGAGCACCTATGCATAAACCTATGGGAAATGGGAATACCTTTGGTGCTAAATGTTTTCAATAGTTCACTTCACTTCAGTTTTGACGAAATTACTTCACTGGATCCACCGGCTGAAGCAGTTTCGAAAAGTTGTATTACTTGTATTGAAGTAGGTAATGGGATGGATTGTTTTTGTTTGCCTACTAATATTGAGATAGAGATAATGTGTGTAGATGTTTGCTACTCTTTCACTCAAAAACTACTGAATGGATTTGAATGAAACTTAACAGTTATGTAGTTTATATTCAAATAAACATTTATTAGCAATACAACATTATAATGAATTGCCCATATATTCTGTTATACATACTTAGCAAAAGTCAAAGACGTCGAATAAAATGCTGCCATTTGCCAGAAATTTTGGATTTAAGAGTTACACGAAAATGTGGTCAAAACCGCAGTGCAGAGCTATAATAGTTTACAGTATTGAAGGTAATAGTATAACGTATTATAATTTCTAGTCCAGTATATAATAAAACATTAGGTAAGTATTTCCCAATCGATCCTACAAGGAGGGATTGACCTGCGCGGTGAACTGCGGTAATTTTTTTAGTGTAGGTATTTACATATTTATGACTGGGGAAACCGTCACTTATGTGCTTAATTTATGTAAGGCAAAGGGACGTGTAAAGGACCATGCAAAAGATTGTATGGGCGCTGTCCCAACCCACCAACAGACATGGGACTTGTTTCAATATTATTATGAAGTCTCATAAAAACACAAATAACAATTTTTAGTCCGTAAATATATGGGGTAAAAAAAAGTGTTTACTTAAAAAGGGTGTAAGTACTTATTTTTTTTTAAATAACCTTGTTTTAGACATTTTACAATAAACAATTGATCAACTAAACACTTTTGGTTTTTATAACATGTATAAGTATACCTATACATATTTATGAAATAACAACATTTTGGGTTAGTATTAATTACATTTTTTGTTATTGTTCATGTACAAACATATTTATGTCAACAGAACTGTTATCCAGTTTTGTAAGTTACTAATTATTCGTCTATCATTATAGTAGATAGCATTTCTGCCGGCAGATTAAATTCAGTGTGACGACCTTTCTCCATATACCAACAAATTGAGACTATATATTATGCGCATCGCCAGACTGGTTTTTTATCCTGTGCATCTCACGGCTGTTCACTATCAATAGTTTTTCATAGTTAAATAGTGTTCCTGTACATTTTTTTTCCAATTTACTGTACCAAATAGTGTGTATAAAAAATATTTTTTCGCGCGATACCCCCATGACTTACGGAGATGTCGTCATAAAAAAAAATGATCACGATGCCAAGATGAATTGATTGAGATACGTTTGAAATCTGTTGGTGGTATGGGACGATTTTTTGCATGGTCCTTTACCTTGAGGTAGGAAGAAATAACAAAACTGTTTTACTAAAAAATACAACCGACTTCCTAAAACACTAAAGGGTGTAAGTATACATAGGAAATGGTTTTAATGGTTTTCTTCTGATTATTTTTTTGCTGCTGATTTCTGAAACCCAAACTATGTATAGTTATTTTACTATAGTCCATTTGAAATAAGAAAATAAATTTAAACAAACCGTTTTACAGTCCGATCAAGCGATTTTAACTTCTATTTCGTAGTAAAAAGGATGACATTATAAGCAAAAACGCGGATACAATTCCAATTGTTTGCTTCAGCCACCAGTTGTCATGCTACCAACGTAATAGAAGTCAACATCGGTTGAAGGAACTGTAAAAAGGGCTTATTGAAATTTCTTTTCTTATAAAAAATGGACTTTAATAGGTAAGTAAGCATAACAAAAGGCCAATAGTAATTAGTACGTTCAAATCAAGTCGCAATCTCATTTCAGCGACGATTAAAGACTTCCAAAATGTAGGGAAATTAGACGTATTTTTGAAAGATTGAAACTGAGAGGAGATCCTCAAGTTCCGAGTTGAGCTAACGATTTCTGACAAATTATTGATCGAAGTGACAAATACTTGCACTGACTGATCTGGTCCCTTCATATCTGTGTGGTTCTTTCCTCAAAAAAACCATTTCAGGCACTGATCTGCATTCTTACATGATCTGACCAAGATAATGTCTGGACTTTAAAAGAGACTGTGACCTCTGAGTTTCTTTCGGTGTTTCTTGTCAGAGTAGTCAGGTAGTGAAATACCGACCTTACCTTCTAGTCAAAAAATGACATGTAAGTAAAAGTGTTTGTGTGTGAACCTATTTACAGAAAATAAATATGATGATTTATGATGATGATGAAATTATTTGAAAATTCTTAACAGTCACTTAATACTTATTACAAAAATTATCAACATTTCGTTAACTTGGATGACATACCTACCTACTTTTATCCAGTTATTTTGAGTTTAAAACCAAACTCAAGCCGGTCGATTCAGTTAAAGTCAGTGAATACTTGAGTAAAGTGACCTGTCAATGCCTAGCAATAGAATGGAATGGCAGCTCAATTCGCCTTCACTTCACCTACATGTTAACGATGTGATTTTTACGGAATAGCGCTGCTGAACCAGGTTATGATGACATAAATTCTGTGGAAACAAATAATAATAAAAGAAATTTTCAAATTATCCATCTACATAATTCAGCGCGAAGTATTGAACAAACTTCCGAACTAATAACCTCCTCCTTTTTATAGTCGGTTAAAAAGGTCGCGGTTTTATTTATTCCATTATCAATTTTCAAATAGTGTTGAAATTTAGACAGAGGTAGGTAGAATACATACTGCGGTCATTAGGTAGGTTACATTCTCCTTTTGCATTATGTACGTTTGTGCATTTAGTTAATAAAAACGACTTGTAACCACCTTGGACCTTTAAAAAAGATAAAAAAAACTAAAGTTCATTAGCATTACTTTTGGTACGGTAAGCTGAATGTTAGTAGAACGTAGTCCAGGAGACGCGTCGCAGTTATGTTTTTGTTTTATTATTTGTTAAATTTATTATTTATTTATTTTATTTTGAAGAAAGCTTACAGCCTAACAATCCAGTGAAATAAAGAATATAAAACTAGGTACTTATCAAGAAAAAAAAGACTGTGCCAAAAGCCGTCTTAAGGTCGAAACACGATTGCAAAATAAGTCGTTGTCGTAGTCGTCGTTTTGTTTTGATTTTAATATTTATTATTTGTTACTCCCTTATTGAATTATTATATTATTTATTCATATTTTATTTATGCCTCCTAGTGGTTGTACAGCAAATGTATTCATGGCATTACAGCGAGCCCTATCAGAATAACAACGCTGTGGAATTATCACATCGGAGAGGCTTGAGGCGCTGGCGTCTATGCAGAGGCCAGCACATCAAGCTACCCCAATGAATGAAATTTATTTGATAGATTTTCAACTTTATAACAAACAGATTAAAGTTCATATTCAATTGGGAAAATTTGACAGTTAGGGGTAGTTTGATGTCCTGGCGTCTGTATAACAAGCTGGACTTTTAATATGTAAAATCCCGAGCATTACGCCAGCTAAAGTTGGAGGAGTGGCCACAGACGTTTGCGCGACTGTACGTGCCCCAATTAAATCAAATTTAGCATTTAAATGAAACCTATTTAACACAGTACATCAAATTGACCTTTTAAATAAGTTCGACATCATTTAAATTGATTTAAAATTTAAATTAATAGCAGTGGGTACAGTAGGTACCTACTACAGTCAGCGTCAAAATATTATGGGAACAAAGAGACCTTTGGAGGTACGAGGAACAGGGTGTGAAGTTCCTCATACACCATTGAAAAGGGAGGATCCTCCGACCAGACGGGAGTTGTGTCTGGTGGGCTAACTACTGCCCGACGCGCGACGGTTGTAGTCGGGAACTTTTATACGTTCAAATTGCGCGGATAACTCTGATACCGCGATGTAGGATATCGGTCATTAGTTCGTATGTGGCGAGATAGATGTCGCTACAGACCGTTCAAAAAGATCAACAAAACAACCTAAAGTCGTGGATAGTGCAATTCCGCGTAACTACAATTGTTAAATAATGCGAATATACACCTTCGCTGACTGTGATAAGGTGTAAGTATAGTCGCAGAACCTATTTAGCAATTTTAGTTACGCGGAATTGCACTATCTACGACATTAGGTTGTTTTGATGATCTTTTTGAACGGTCTCTTTGTACCCATATTTTGACGCTGAAATGCAAGTTCTTGCATTTCAGCGTGGTTTTTTTTTTCCTATGCGTGTTCGATCCGCGAGCCGGGCAAGCCGTTATTAAGTTTTTCAATTGAATTCAATTAATTGAACCTAATTGTCCATTCATAAAAAGTTGTTATTTTTTATTATTTTTAGACGATAAGTTTTGACCTCTGTCGGTCGGTACTCCCGTAATGTCACTGTTTTGTTTCCTCCTCCTTGTATCCTATTCCTCAATGCTGAGGGTCGTACCTGCTTCGTCACTTTATTCGCAAGATATTCCTTCATCTATTTCTGACTCCGGCGGTGTGAAGGGGTTTTGTTTATTAGATAGATTTATACCTCAAAGTTGGTAATTTTTATGTAACTAATTTTTTTTCGTAAAAAGCCCGATATGTTTGACGCTGATAGTACCTATTACGGTTGATTTACCGTCTCGCGGTGAGGACAATGCCCTGTACCTACATAATATGTTTAAATAACATATACATATGCATTGAAATACAATGAGGACAGACAGACAGTCCGAACGTTTTAGTCTTTAATTAATGAAAACAAAACAATGACACTTTAATGTTATTTTTGACGCTGGTATTTATTATCCTGTCCATGTTAGTATGTTTTATTACTATTATTATATTGGATATATTGGAGGAGTATGTGGCTAAACAATGACACGGCTCTATCGAAGGTTAAGCTACGATTGACGAAGTTGGTCTGTGAATAGGTGATACATATCGTCGCCTTAGAGTGAAAACCTCGGAAATGCATTTTTGCTCAAATTTATTTTATTGCGTTTCTTAGAAGCGTTTCGAAGAAAACCTTACAACGCACCTCCTGATGTGACTAATTTGTTCATTTGATAATCATAGCGCCAACTCTGGCAGTAAATGAGAACCTCGTAAATACTCGCATCTGTCAGTTAGACGTGAATACCTTGCAACAAACGTGTCGTTTCTTGTTTGAAAATTGATTAAGTACTTGAGTTTATCCTGCTGTAGCTGAATAATTAGTGTTTGTCAAAAGAAGGTTCCCATATCAATTAATAAAAAAAAACACAAAAGACGCCGTACAAAAATTTTACAGCGCGCAGTTTTTTCTTCCTCCTGAAAAGTTACTTCTTTTACACTTACGAGGTTTTAACTCTAAGGCGACGATATTGTGACTCCTCCGTGCCTCGGAAAGCACGTTAAGCCGTTGACCCCGGCTGTCATTTGTAGACCTTTGACAGTCGTTACAGGTTGTCAGAAGCCCGAAAGTCAGACTGGATTGTGGAGGTCAGGCAGGCAGCCACTCCATATACCCCCTGGCCCTAACATTTTGGGTGAAGGCTAGATTAATACCTATTAGAAGTAAACTTATATATTTATTTCCGACTAGCTTTTGCCCGCGGCTTCGCCCGCGTGGATGTCGAACTTCCGTCCCCTGTTTTCCCTTTAAGGGTTGAATTTTCAAAAATCGTTTCTATGGAAGACTTACTCTTTACTAAGAACACCCCTTCAAGTTTCATGTCTCTAATACCAGCGGTTGGGGCTGTGCGTTGATATATAAACGTAATAATTTTAGTATAATACTTCCGGATAGACTACTTTCAAAGTTGATCCTTCCGATATGTATGCATAAAGATTTCTGGAACTACTGACCCGGGAAAGAGCGCCGTACAACTGACCATTACTTCTTACTGGCGTAGGGATTCCGGGTGCTTACGCCTCTTTACAATTAGCACCTATTTTAAAAGCTGGCACTTATGTCTCTTTACCTTTGTCGCCATAAACATTAAGCGTCGGTTATACCTTACTACCATTTACAAGTTTACAATACAGTTGTCGCTTATACGCAATTACTTAAATGTAATTTGATATTGAACTGTCGGTTATACCTTACTACCATGTACAAGCTAACAATACATTTGTCGCTTATACACAATTACTAAAATCAAATTTGATATTGAAATGTCTGTTATACCTTATTACCATTTACTATTTTAATATAACTTTGCCGCTTACGCCGTATTATAATGTAAAATAGTAATGTAGGTAAGTAATCTAGTAATTTGGCATGTGTGAACAAATTTTACCTGACATATCGTAGGCCTAACCTAATTAAACCACAGCTATATCCCTAATCTTTTGAGCTATGTTAACTATAAGGACATTTAAACAAATAAGGCTTTAAAGCCTACATTATCATTAGCTTACTACCTAAATCCTACTCTAGTACTTTTCGTCTGAAAAGTACCTGCCTAATATCTGGAGACCAGCTATGTTAACTCTTATTTTAAAGGAGAATCATGTTGGTTGTGATTCTATTATTTTAAAAACTGACATTTAATCCTCGTTACCATTTGGCCAAATAATGCCGTATGTTGGATGTTCTCGTTTTCCTCTTGATATTGAAATCATGATGTGTGGAAGTATCATGTTACCTTTTTTCCAATCCACTTATAGTGTCGCTAATGTCTAACACCCTGAAGATGTTTTTGCTAAGCATTGTTTCTTATGTTCCATTACCTTATAGCATAATAATGTGAATCGTCACTTATCCTTCTTTACCCATTTAAATTATTCGACAGTCATGTGACATATTCCCTATTACCTCTTGGCATGA
The DNA here is from genome assembly GCA_921972225.1 of Euplexia lucipara. Lineage (NCBI taxonomy): Eukaryota > Metazoa > Arthropoda > Insecta > Lepidoptera > Noctuidae > Euplexia > Euplexia lucipara. Next base: position 3,133,128 of record OV179161.1, on the reverse strand, counting down.
GGATATCAAATGTAGCTAAGTCTTCTATACTCTTCGTTTTTTTTTGTGTAGATGTAACTTATGCCTAATTACCTCATAAGGAAAATAAGATCAATTGATCTAAGCGACATAAAACCACATAAAACAACGTCGAATCAAATAAATAAAAGTGCTAATTAATGCCTTAATTTTTTTTTAATCTAGAGCTGTTTCTAGTTTCACAATATGACAATAAATAAAAAAGTAATGTAAATTTTTCTATAATTTCAAACTTTAAACTGCTCTCCTGAACAGTAACTCTAACTAGCCTAACAGTACTTTAAATGTAGATGACCTATCGAGTTAAATTATTACCTCCTTTTTTTTGAGGGGTGGAAAATCCTCATGGATGTCCCCCGCCCCGGGGAGGGCGGAGGGGTCTGTCAGACTCATACTGACTAAAAACCACCCGGTGTTCCCTGCGCCGGGGGTCACGGGAACAGAAGATACTTCTAAGACCCCCGACTGAAATTATTACCTCCTACTACTACTACTTCAAATACTACTTCCTACTCTAATATTGTATGTAACATAGAGACACGCAGAGCTGTAATTCAGTTTAAAATGATGTAGTTTGTATCTTTCAAAACCAACGCATTTCAGAAAGGTAGTTAGGTTAGGTAGTTAGGTTAGCTATAGTATAGGTATGGTATGTTAGGTTAGGTTATATGTATGTATATGGGCATTCAAATTCTATCTAACACAAAAGGTTTAAAGAGCACATTAGAAACTCGCTAAAAAGTAGTAGCAGTTATTATTGTTTTGGATCTATTTTTTGTCTCTTATTATTAAAATCAAGTGCATCTCAAATATATTTAATTATCATGGTTTGACCGATTCTTAAGAAATTTTGTATCTATATTCAGTAAGTTTGAGAATAGGTTGAAAACTATTGCTTTATTATAAAACGGAACGAAGCAAGCGTGGATTCACCGTTGTGGGCACTGTAGGCATCCGTGGGTCATATTTGAGGCAACCATAATTGAGGTCGATAGGCCAATGTATAAATCCAAATAGTTATAAAAAAGCGTTGGATAAGTCCACGCCATAGATTTTCCGTTTAGGTAGACATCTTTTCACTTGTCTATTATTGTATTCATATAAAGTATACTTTCATATCTCTACGCATTTAGTAAGGAGTTGACATTACACAAAAACACGCTTCTATATTATTTATTTGTTTGAATAGATAAGCAAATGTAGGCGTGGAGTATGTAGGCCGGACTGTGTAATTAGTTGAAAAGTTAAAATAACAAGTAGACACATAATGATGGTACGGTAACTAGTAGAAAAAGGCCTCGCATTATATTAAAACTCCTTACTACGACGTGTCAGTTCAAGATATTAACTTAAGTATGAGGAACCAAAGTTTTATGTCGACTAATTAATTATTTACAGTAACGGTAAAGCTATCGGTTAGACTTGACATCATGCATGACTCATCAAGGTACAGACGCCAGCACATCAACCTGGGGTAGGTTGTCAATGTAATGTGTCAAAATTCTTCGATAGGTTTTCAACTTTATTTTAAACATAAAAAGGTTCATGTTCAATTGGGAAAATGTTACAGTTTGAGGTAGGTTGATGTGCTGGCGTCTGTACTTTTATCATTAGATAATGTATGTAAATACATATGTCATAGATGCGTGATTTACTGTGTTTAGCTGTAATTTTTCAAAAAGTGTAAAAAGATAAACAGGCTATATACTAGAGGTTGACCCAAAAGTCTAATTTCTACTTTGGCTCTAACTTGAAAAAGGAGCTGCTAGTATATGTATTACATGTTTTAATCTTTACTTTTATATAATATCGTAGTCGCTCAAGGACGTTGACCATTTTAGCGTAAATTAGCAAAGATATGACCTTTTTTTGCACATCCGTGCGCAAATTGGTCTAATTAGTGATCAGTCAGTGGTCAAGAATCATCTGTTTTAGATTTCTGCACTACTTTCCCATGAAAAGTACCATTTAATTTAAATTTTATATAAGTACGTTTTACTTACTCCTGTTTCTTTACCTGTTGAAGGAATCATACTGTTATAAATATTCCTTCTGGAGGCCAAATTTTTATTTTTGTTTGTTTTGATCTCAAAAATGTTGACTTATTGCTAACTTCAGGGTGTCGGGTTTTCATGACGGTGTGCGCGCGCATCGTAGAAATTTACTCGCATAATTTTTCCCTAACGCGCCAAAATAAGTATAACTTCAAGAAAGATTTAAAAATAAAACATTAACTACTTATGCCAAGTCTTGAGAGTTCCTCGGCGTGCGTGATATGCTTAAAAAGAGGTTTAACTAATTATCTTTTCACATACTATCATAGAAATAGATTATCAAAATTAGGTAGTTACTAGCTCTCCTGCGCACGTCGACTCCGAAGGGGATCATGGTGTGGACGGAGTACTCCGACGAGCAGCTGCCACCTATAGGAACACAGGATATTAAGGATAGGGTAGGATAGGTGCTAGGAATTGTAGTCGGGTTGGTGTAAATTTGTGATATTTTTCTTGTAGAACACACGCTCTTGTAAAAACGGCCGTGATCGTAGAAAGAGCAGATGTTATGCGTCTTTGAGGGGTACGAGGATCAGGATGTAAAGTTATTCATCCCCCATAGAAAAGAGAAGATTCTCCGACCAGAGGGGTGTTGTGTCTGGTGGCCTACAACTGCCCGACAATTGTTGTCGGGATCTTGCATAGGTACGTTCGATCACGCGGATAATTTTAACATCGCGATGTAGGATCTCAGTCATTGCGAGATAGAAGTCGCTTCAGCCTTCACAATATCTCGCCACCTCTATCGATTCAGTGTTAACGGGGTGCATTCAAATACAGGACCACCACAGGTGCCAGAATCTTGCGGTTTGGTACTCTCAAATTAGGAAATAATTGGGTGGGAGTTAAACTTATGACCTAACGATCGCCAGTCCGACGCCTCAACTATGGGCTGTTGCCGCTTTTCAAATTTTTGTCACCACGTCGTATTTCTTCGTAGATATTTCAAAAATTATTATTATTTTATGTTAATACATATAGGTACAACGTGTTTTTTTTTATATCCCATAACTCTAAGGTATGATTGAGACTAGTAGTAAAAATAATAAGAATAATAATATTCCACGACTATTCACACAACGCCATCTCAGTCCCAAGCTAAGCAGAGCTTGTGTTACGGGTACTAAACAACTGATAATTTAATGATGATTGATGATATCTCTGAAACTATGCATTTTTGGACCATCTATTCTAGGCGTTTTAGTATTATTTTTACCTACAGAATATAGCCCTAGAGTTATGGGATGTCAAAAAAACACCTTGTATAAAAGGTTAGTAAGGATATAAAATTAATTTTAAATAATTTATCCTCATAATATTTGCACTACTTATCCTGCTAATATTTGTTAGTTTACATTTACAATTAGCAAGAACATAAATAATTTTATGAGTACCTTTATTACTCGTAAATAACCATGATAATAACTGTACGCTATTGTCCGTGAAGGTGTGAAAACTGACGGTAACTAGCTTGACCTCATGACTGGATGGGTTACTTACTTACATTATACCTACTAAGGCACGTATAACTCAATTTTACATATTATAGTAATCAAAATACTTGTCTGTCAATTTTACATATTATAGTAATCAAAATACTTGTCTGTCACTCTCCCACCGCAGAGCATAGAGTTCTTCTCTTACGGAGAAAGCACGAGCTTTGATCACCACGCTCGCTCAAAATGAATAAGCTATTTCTTCTTTTCTTCTCTGTATGAGAAGAGACTCTTGCCAGCAGTGAGACAAAAATAGGAAGATATGTATATTTTTTGTGGGAGCGATTTCGTAAAATTGGACTGAAATGTGTAATAAGAAACCGGGTCAGCGCGCGCTATTTGATTTGACCAATAAGCAAGCACCACGTCGTACTGTCATTTTATTTTGCCTCGGTAACGTCATGTCAGATTTTAGTATACAGGGTGTAAAAAGGTTAACGTAAAGTCTACATATTTCACCCATCACAGGGATATTTTTTTCTTCTAGAACATACATAAGAATTCACTATTTCTGGAGATATTGAAGGTCATAGTAAAATATTTTTTTCGTTTTTTTTCAAAATTGTATTCCAAGTATCATTAGCAATCTTTAGCAAAAATGGAGTCTCTTGCCCATTCTTCTATGGAGTTTCTTGCCCATTCTTCTCCATACAAATCTACTTTTTGGAAGGGGCAACTACTTAGAATCATTTTATAAAGTTAATTTTTGTTCGACGTTCAAAAGTGCCTTATAGGAGCCTAATTGAAATAAATGGTTTGACTTTGACTTTGAAACTTTCTTCCGAACGAACATTATCAAAATTATCTATTTTTCAAAACAAATTACGCATTTGAAGTTACGAAAATGCAATAGATACTAAACGCAAGCGGGCGGTCGGGTCTACGACCAAGCGCGAGCCGGCCGTACGCTCAGCTGATCGAAAGTTCCGCGCTTTTCATTGCGCGCAATAAAAACCATCATTTTTTTAAAATATTTTTTTTGCTCAGCAATATTTTTCGTCAAAGTTACTTAATTATATGTACAGAATGTGTACTTAGTTATCGACTATGTGATCGGTCTTTTTACACCCTGTATTTATATAAATATAAAGCAAAATACGCACTGATCATCCTCGCGAATCCGAAGTCACATAGTTTGACTACGCCCTCGCTGGTCAGCAAAATGTTCTCTGGCTTCACGTCTCTGTGAATGCAGTTGTGCCGATGGCAGTAAGCCACACCCTGCAGTGTCTGCCAGATTATTTGCTTCGACAGTAGTTCTGGGCAGCCCTGGAAACAGAGGACTTTTTAAAGGTGCGGTTAAGCAAGTGTTCATGTGAAGAAAACTAATAATCTTAAATCTTGTTCTTACTAACTGTAGCGAATCTACTCAAATTATTGTAAAAAAAATATGTAATTCGGCATAAAGTGTGTGGCAGCCATCTTGGATCTCAAATTTATCATAGTGTATAGTATTTTACTCGTCAAGCCAGTATCCATATTGAGGGAATCCTTTTAATATCCTACTAATATTATAAACGCCAAAGTTTGTGAGTATGGATGGATGGATGTTTGTTACTCTTTCACGTTAAAACTACTGAATGGATATTAATAAAATTTGGTATGGAGTTAGCTGACTCCTTGGATAGGCTCTTTTTTATCCCTGTATTCCCACGGGAACGGGACCTACGCGGGTGAAACCGCGGGACGTCTGTTAGTAGTGAATAAACATACTATGTAATCCGCCATTTTGTGACGGCGGCCATCTTGGCTGATGTTCATCAAACATAACTAAGAACACTCCCGACTAATAAAATTCCAGTTCCCCAAAAGTTCGCTCTTCGCCACATCCTAGTGTATTTGGTAGGAAGAAGAAATGGCGGAGCAGCCTCCCTAGCACCACGTCTGTTAATGTCACTGACAACCCTTGGAGGTTTACGTATTTCAACATTTAAGGTATCTCAAAGGTCAGAAAGCAGAGATATCTTGAAGAGGATTTATTTAAATTCTGAAATACGGAATCGTCCAAGGCTTGTCAATGCTACTTACTGATAATATTTATGTACTAAAATACATCAAATTTCGTTAATTTCATTTATACAATATTACGTTCAACGTTACTATTGTCAACAGAGAACTCAAAGCATTATGTACCCCCCACAAGTGCTGCCTCTAGCGGATCTTTTTTTAAATCGCTCAAATGAAACAGGCTGATTTAAATAATAGCGTGGTCTAATATTATACTGTTTTGTTTACAACCAATAAATCTTGGCACAACCCCAGAGTTCAGCATGCATATTCTTTATCCATGCATGCAGTAAAAACAATTAACAAACCCATTCAAACTCGAAAACCCTATGGAGCTACGTCCACACGACACGTCTACGCAGTAGGCTACGTGAGTCTGCTACGCGTAGCACTCGCTACGAGCTACGAAAGATTACTACGCAGCTCTTCTGCACGCGTAGCATGATCACCGAAGAAACGGTCTTTGTCGTGTCTCGGAAGAAAGAAATTAAGTGTTCATGCTACGCTGGCCGGTTTATTGAAAGAAATTTGACAGATTGAGGTTCCTGTCTATATAATCTGTCACTTTGCCGATTCGTCTGTAGACAAAGGCCGTTTCTTCGGTGTTCAATGTGTTCATGCTACGCATGCTGGTCAAATAATGACCTTGGTGCGCGTTCTTTAAAAAATGAAAAAAAAAGACTATTGATTGCAACTGTGTCAATTTATTACTTTTTAATTGAATTGAAAGATATTTGGAATGATATTCTTTATAGCGGTGAGCGATAGGAGTTGACTTGAAGAAATCGTCACGTCAAGAAAAAGGGTAAATACCTACTGCACTTTATTTTTTGTTTTGTCTCTTTGATGATTCTGACACACCTTATTTTACTGATTAATGATTTTGTAAGTGAATGAAGCCGGAAGGGGGAGGCAGAGGTGGAGGTGTACCCACAGTAGCACACCTACATTTAGCCACTTAGGTTTATGTCTCATGTAAAAAGGGGTAAGCCTTTTACCAACAATAGTCATCAGTCAGCCTAATTAAATTTTTTGACTGACTAACGCTGCATATTAATAATCTATCTCGGTTGCTATCTTGATCCCGATCTTTGTCTGTAACCAATCAACGACCGAATTCGCCTATCCGAGTCTTAAAGATGTCCAATCAGAAGCAGCCGTCAAAAACAAAGGATCGGGATTTGGATTGAGATAGAATATTAATATCGGGCGTTTGTCGGCTGAAAATTCGGCCCTCAGTCTTAAAGAAATTACTTAAAGATAAATAAACAAGCTTGTACTTTCTACAATGTCTTTGTGTCTTTGGATATTAGAGCCAAAAGAAAAAATATAAAGTGACTTATACTTGTTTTAAGGGAATAAATAGTTCCAGCCAAAGTAATCTTGTGTTCTAAGTATAATATTTTTTGACTGGCCTGTTGGTTTAGTAGTTAGTGACCCTGACTGCTATGCCGGAGGTCGTGGGTTCGATTCCCACCCAGGGCAAATGTTTGTGTGATGAGCACAATCATTTGTTCTGTGTCTGGGTGTAATTTATCTATAATATGTATGTATTTAGAAATATATAAGTATGTATATCAGCTATTTAGTACCCATAACACAAGCTCTCAAGCTTACCTTGGGAATAAATGGCGTTGTGTGAAAAGTTGTGAAATATTTATTTATTTATTTATTATTTATACTTGTTGTAAGGGAACAAACAGTTCCACCCAAAGTAATCTTGTGTTTTAAATGTAACACTTTATGGTTATTTTGTACGACAGTAAAGTGAGTGAGACCTAAGGTTTCTTGGAGAAATTTTATCTTTAACATTGACTGTATCAACTAGAATGTGAATAAAATAGCTGTAAAATGCTGTCAAATTATCAGGAGTTTTTTTTTTGAAGTTCTTACACCTTTTTCATCAAAATTAAACATTGGAACATTTCACCGTAGGCTTAAAGGTTCATACACATTAAATTAGCGGTTGTTAGCTGCGGTCGTTGCATGCCACTGCGGGTTTAAATGCGGTGGGAACATGCAACCTACTCGACGAACTAACTTATTTCATAGGTACACAGTCATTAGGTACAGTTAGGACATTGACTGTTACAGGTACCCAACTAGAAACTATTTTTGTTTAACATGTAATTAACCGACTTCAGGAGGAGGAGGTTCTCAATTCGATCGGTATTTTTTTTTATGTATGTACACCTATTACTCCGAGATTAATGATCCGATTTACGTGATTCTTTTTCAGTTCGATGCGGAATAGCTGCCATTTAGCCCCATAAAAATATTACATAGTTTTATCAGGTGGTTTTCATTTTATGAAAATTTTTATGAAAATTTAATTTACTTTGTAAACTTTTTTTATATGTATTTTCACCGATTACGCTGAGATTTATGAACCGATTTACGTGATTCCTTTTTAGTTTGATGCGGACTAAGTAGTTCCTTTTTGGTCTCATACAAAAATTACATAGTTTGGCTTAGTAGTTTTCATTTTATGAAAATTTTTGTTCATGTATTTTACTTTTTGATTTCATCGAACAGTTGTTGTTTATTTTTTTGATTGTTATATGTAAATATGTGTTGTAGAAATGAATAGTAATGAATCATCTAGGTATATAAACATAAAAAAATAAAAATTGTCAAATGAAAACTTTTTTACAAAAAACAAAAACAACCGACTTCAAAAAACACTAACCGGTGTAAAATAACTCTAAATTCGGGAATCGGTGGCCAATCATGAATGAGACAAAACCACAAAAGCCACAGACTTCCTAATTTAGAGTTATTTTACACCGGTTAGTGTTTTTTGAAGTCGGTTGTTTATTTTGTAAAAAAGTTTTTTTATCTTATTATAAAGCCGAAGAGTTTGTTTGCTTGAACGCGTTAGTCTCAAGAACTACTGTTCCGATTTGAAAAATGCTTTCAGTGTTAGATAGCCCATTTATCGAGGAAGGCTATTATAGAAAACGGAATCGTGTCAATTAGAGTCACAATAGGAAGACGATGACAGCGCGGACACTGGTGTCCGCGCTTAATAATTCAAAACCAAAAAATATGGGGGTCCTCTAGTTTTGGATTTACTTTTATCTAACGTAATAAAACATTTGGCTATTCCAGACTTTGCCCTGCATCGTCAGACTCGCATAGTAAATGAACATAATCTTATGTCTGGACTTTAAAAGAGACCATGACCCCTGAGTTTCTTTCGGCATTTCTTCTCAGGGATCAGTCACTTTGGAAATGCCGTTTAGTTTAGTTTAAAAAAAAAGACATGTAAAAGTATCTGAGAAGATCTACTTACAGAAATAAATATCATTTCATCATTTCATTTCATTTCATTTCATTTCATTTCATGAAGGTTAAAATTTTGAAATGTTGTCAATTGACACGATTGAAAGGTTAACCCCAAGAGGACACCGGTGTCCGCGTTGTCATTGTCTTTCTATTGTGTCTCTAATTAGACTGGCCTGTTGGTCTAGTAGTTAGTGACCCTGACTGCTATGCCGTAGGTCGTGGGTTCGATTCCCACGCAGGACAAATGTTTGTGTGATGAGCACGATCATTTGTTCTGTGTCTGGGTGTAATTTATCTATAATATGTATGTATTTAGAAATATATAAGTATGTTTATCAGCTGTTTAGTACCCATAACACAAGCTCATAGCTTAGCTTGGGACTAGATGGCGTTGTGTGAAAAAGTTGTGGAATATTTATATTTAATTGACACGATTGAAAGGTTAATGAATTAATAATTTTCGAGAAAAGGTAAGGTCATCTTATCGTAAGGTTAGTGACTAAACTGGTGTCAGAGTTTTAATGCCGCCCATGGGCCTCAGACGTGGCATCACATGCCGTCGAGAAATAATTTTCAGGCATGCCGGTTTCCTCGCGATGTTCTCCTTCACCGTTTTTGAAGCAAGTTGTTGTGACATCACTATTTAGTCGATTAATAGTATACACCTCACTAGATATCTTATCTATGTATCCAGTTCCTATTTATAATGACAGCGTCACTTCATTGTCTTTCCCCGTCTGTGAAGCTGCTACCATTCAACTATATTGTGATTTATTCAAAGACATTCAATACCTATAGACCGGACATCACGAGCAAAATTTTCGTCCGAAAAAGTGTGTCCTGCTGGATACAAGTCTATGAGTTTTTTGTAGTACGCTCCGCTGACGCTCCGCTGACGCTCCAATATTCATATATTATTCTAGATGGCGTTACTGAGACATGGGATCAAAGTTTTTCTATGACATTTCCTTGACATGCCCGCTCTATAGTATTTTAAATCTCTTTGTGATTTATTAAATACTGTGTGTCGAAATAATAAACGAAATCAACCTCAACGGTGTTTCATTTAACAAGCCTACAGAACATAACACAAGTGATAACTATACAATACGCAAATGAATCCGAAAAGTCAGAGGTGCGTGCCTTGGGTTCGAACTCGAGACCGATGATTTGGCAATCCGCCGGTCACACCACTATGCTATCAGTGATTAGGGTAAAGTGAACACGATGCATTTATTGTTTTTTCAAATTAGTTTTGCATTATAAGTACTGAGATAGGAATCTTTTTGGCCTAGCACGGGTATTTGTTTGTTACGACTATTAAACATACATACATAAACCTACGCCTTTTTCCCACGGGGCTAGACAGAATCTACAGAGCGGAGCACCATTTGCTACGATACTTACATATATGTATACTTCCTTTGCTTCGTTTACATTCATACATTTTGCCATACACACACGACGGTTGCGAGTACTACGCACCCGACTTTTCAGAACAACCTCACCAATAAGGTCCATGTATGTCCGTCTAGCAAGAACCCTCTCCATGAAAGGTAAAGGCCTCCTCCAGAGATGACCAGTGCTCTCTGTTCTCTGCCACTCGTGACCATTGAGTGCCTGCTACTTTTATGATATCGTCCACCCAGCGTGCATTTGGTCTTCCTCTTCTTCTGTGTCCTAGTGGGCCTGTCCATTGTGTAGTTTCTTTAGTCCATCGCTTATCGTTCAGCCTCGCTACGTGTCCAGCCCATCGCCATTTAAGCTTTTGAGAGTGGCTGAGGGCGTCTGTGGCTTTGGTTTTTTTTTTTTTTTTTCTTCATATTAATATTGATTTATTTTAAAATGAATTAGAATCAATTTGCAATATGTAGAAAACTATGATTTTGCATTAGTATCAATTTTTTCTAAATCAAATTGGATAGGTAATGTAAATGTTTAATATTAAAAATTGTTATTGTACTGCATGTAACTGAGTATGAAAAGCAAGAAATAAAAGGCTTTTTATTTTATTATTTATTATTATTATGTCCGTCTAGAGCGTCCCCTACCAGTGTTTTCCCTTATATACTTATTGTTATAAGTTATAGTTTAATTAAGTTTTTTTTTAATTTGGAGTTAATCAGGAGTGGTTTAGGTATGTAAAGGAGGGTCGCAAATCCACGAACCTACCTCAGAAAGCGTAACTTAACCTTCGATAGATCCTTGGGGCTAAATTATTTATCCACAAGTCCCTTCCTAGTGCTAATATACTATAAAATGTAATGTAAAATATTGCTTTGTGTGAAAAAAGTGGAGCAGAGTCATGCGATTCAAAATGGTGCCAAAAGCCGTGTTTTTGGGTCAATTCTTTTAATAGATAAAAAAGCAATTTTAGTCTTTTTCCGGTCACAATAAAACCTTGAACGGTTGACAAAGAAATAGTTTGACACGTTGTGTTGTTGTTTGCCAAATTTAATTTCTATTCCGTAATGGAATGAAATAGGAATTCACGAAACGACAAAACCGTACGTCGAATTTTAGAAAATAAAATTTATTTAAAAGAAACAAAGAACAACTTATTTTATTGACAGTACATCGTTAAACACTTTGCCTAGTGTGATCATCACAAAGAACTTTCAACGGAGATACGCAATTGCCCTGCAGATCAAGGTCAGTCAGTGCACGGATTTGTCAGCAATCGTTAGCTTAACTCGGAAATTCTGAATACTTTTTTTTATACCACGACGGTGGCAAACAAGCTTACGGCCCGCCTGATGGTAAGCGGTTACCGTAGCCTATGGACACTTGCGACACCAGGGGGGCCAATGCGCGTTGCCGACCCTTTTAAAACCTATTTACACCCCTTTTGAAGAACCCCCTACTGTAGCCCTCTGAGAAAACCTCGGCAGGGAGCTCATTCCACAATCCAAGTGTACGCGGGAGGAAATTCCTCTGAAACCGCACTGTACGGGACCATTTCATCTCCAGTGTGTGAGCATGAACTCAATGTCGACGGCGAGCGGTGCGATGATAGAGTGGCCGTGGGCATCATATCAAACAATTCCTCGGAACACAACCCATTATACAAGCGGTAGAACCACAGATATAGATAGACCTAGATAACACAAGTATCTGTATGAACACCAAGCGTGCCATTTTTTGACTGTACGCAGTCTAATACGAATGTTTTGTTCTTCTCAAATTTGGTATTGCTGAGGGTATAAGATTAAAAATAATTGTTTTTAAATTAATTACGCATACTATTAATCTCAAAATGACTTACCGATGGAATGGAAGGAAATGGAGCGCGAAAATAGCCACTTACGATTTTTGTACGTAATCTAAGCACGCGAAGTGGCACGCGAAGTAGTTGCTCTTGCGTTATCTAGGTCTATCTATATCTGTGGGTAGAACACACATAGTGAGGCAAAAAAAGGCTCTTAAGACTTAGGGGCTCAATACCGCTTGTGAGTACGGGATCGTCGACGAGTTTCACAGCTCGCTTTTGAACCGAGTCAAGGGGCCCAAGCTGGTACCCAGGTGCTCGCGCCCAGAGATGATAGCAGTACTCCATATGGGGCCGAACCTTAACCTACTTACAATTTCACCAGCAATTCAAATGCTGCAATTCAAATGCTGCTTTGCAATTACAATGTCGCAGCTAATGCTGAGATAGGCGCCTTTTTGGTCTCGCACAGGTTTTTTTATTATTATTTTTTTATTTTTGTCTTTAGTTTTTTAATCTTTTCTTTTTTTTATCTGTATTGCTGATCTTTCGTTTTATGTTCGGTGCGTCCAAATAAAATATTTTCTTTCTTTCTTTCTTTCTTTCACCAATCCTTTTTCCTTATCCCTATCAAATTTCTTCAACCTCAAAGTACCTTTAATGTTGTCTGAAGTTCATGTGCCTAAACCCTTATCAATTTACCGTACAAAGATAAAAATACATCGAAGCTCGCGATAAAATCGATCGGAAAGCGTTTAACCAAAATAGAATCGCGAATCGACTTTTTATTTGTTACGCTTACAGATGCTTTGGTTGACCTTTGCCATTTTGGAGTTGAGTTTTAAATGGGGTCGTGGTAAATAAAGTAACCCATCAACTTTCATTTAGACACATGTAACATGACAACATTAAATTTGACATCAGAATCTATACTAATATTATATAGAGGTAAAATTTGTTTGTAAGTTTGTATGTAGGGGGTAATCTTCAGAACTAATGATCCAATTTAAAAATTTTATATGGAAAGCTACACTATTCCCGGATGACATAGGCTACTTTTTATCCCTGTAATCCCACGGGAACAGGAACTACGCGCGTGACGTCTGCTAGTATTTTATAATCTCTTTTGATTGACATTAAATAATATTTTGATTGTAATCTTAATAATATTTTGTAATAGTCAGGTAGTTATTTCATTTGTCTTGAGTGGGAATCGAACCCACGACCTCCGGCATAGCAGTCAGAACCACTAATTACTAAATCAACAGGCCATCCAAAGTAGTACTTTATGTATGGATAATATACCAATCAAGTTAAATTTTGACCTCCTAGTACTACTATTTCAAATACTACCACCTACTCTAGTATTGTATGTAACATAGGGACACGCAGCGCAGTAGTTCAGTTTAAAATTGTATATTTTGTATCTTTCAAAATCAAAGCATTTCAGTAAGGTAGTTAGGTTAGGTAGTTAGGTTCGCTATAGGATAGGTATGGCAAGTTAGGTTAGGGTATACATATGTATTTATTGTGTTTTCATTCTAATTCTATGTAAGACAAAAGGTTTAAAGAAAACATTAAAGACTTGCTAGATGAAAGTAGTAGTAGTTTGTCATTATTGTTTTGTATTTCCGAAACGGCTTGGCCGATCCGTATGGAGTTTTGTGTGTGTATTTAATACGTCTAAAAATAGATCGAAAACTATTTTTTAATGGAACGACCCAAGTGTGGATCCACAATTAAGGTCGATAGGCTAATGTTTATACCCAATAGTTATAAAAAAGCTTTGTATAAGTCCACGCTGTAAATTTCCGTTTAGACGTCTGAATAATAACATTATAGCACTTATGTATTATTGTATTTATGGGTGTCGCCCCATAATACCCAGTTTACTGCCTGCCCTGGGCGACGGTCCGAATTGTCTACTTTGGGGAAGGCAATCAGGACCATCGGCCAGGCCGCCTTCTCTAAACCTGTCTCAGGTGGAACGCTCAAAAGAATCTTTCTTTCTTGTTTTCATTTTATTTTTTATTTTTTTTCCTTTTCATTGTTATATGTCCTGTGCGTGTCTTATAAATGCTTCTCTTTCTTTCTTTTTACACAAATTTATAGAGCCAGACTTAATGCCGTACGCTGTTCCTACCAGTAAACCTTTGGGTCACGCAGAGACAACCAATGGCAGAGGAGCACATTACAATCAAAGAGTTCGATCCGAGTTGAGCTCACGATTACTGACAATAAATGCTTTACTGACTGATCTGGTCCCCTCATATCTGTGTGGTTATTTCCTCAGCTGCTGGACAACACAGATTTAGTGCGTAGGCTAAAAAGAACTAAACCTTTTGTATTAGTGTAGTGTACAAGTGAATGAATAATAGTAACAATGTTGTGCTATACATATAACACATGAACATAGTGTTTTTCATAAATTAATCAAACTCTAAGAAAGTGCTACGAACTTGAATTAAAGTGCAAATAGACACTATTCTTAGTTTTTAAAATAATCTATCACATAACATATTAAGTTAGAAGTAAATTGCTTATTAGTCTTTTAGGCTAGATCGTAATTAATTATTAAGAATTTTGTTCTTTATAATATACATGTATGTAGTATAAAAAAAAAACCTCATAAGACTATTTCAGACACTAATCTGCATGGTTCTTACATGATCTGACCAATGTCTGGACTTTAAAAGAGACTTAGGTGACCTCTGAGCTTCATTCGGTTTCAGAGTAGTCAGATACTGAAACATCGACCGCACACACCAATAAATATTAGTTATCATTCATTGTAAGGGAAAAATCTGTTTATATTTTTCATGATTTTTGTGTTTATGGAAAGCAAGAACTTTGTTATATTAATTTGGTTGGTGAGCAAAAATATCCTGTAGGTACTCCTAGATTACTATCGACACGCTATTAAGATACTGTGGTTTGAATCAAATAAAAATGTTATTTAGCATGCAATGTCAATTTACGTGATGTAATAAGGATGGTAAAAAGTAAAAATTACTGTACGAAGGTCAACCGCCCTTTTTATAGTTCGTTAACTACTAAAGAAATACTTATCGATCCGAGCAATAGGTATTTGTTTGTTAGCATAAAACATACGCTGACGGGTTTTGTAGGTAGGCACTAAGAATGTTTCATTGGTAAATATTTTCTTGGTTCAACCACATAAATATGTTTGTCAATCAAAGGCATTCAAAGGCCTTAAATCAACAAGTATTTCAATAAATAGACATAATATTAACATCACAGCTGTATTAATACTTGAAGAGTTAGGTAGAGTTACTTACAGTGTCCGTGTCTTCCGGGCTAAGCTCAAAAAAACAATCGAGAAGTTGATTTTTATGGCATCAGATAGCTTAGAAAAAGACATACCCAATTAACTAAGCCAATTAGCGGTATCTTGTTTAAAAAGTTTATTCAATTATACTCGGCATACAATGACATTACACGGCTACACATTAAGTTTAATATTTCCAGTATAAGCTTATCTCTCAATGTATACGATTTCCGTAAAAAGCTAGGTCAGCGTAAACTGGGAACGTACAGCTTGATCTGTTACTGTCCAGTAGCCGGGTGTATGTACAGACGCCAGCACGTCAAGTTACCCCAATGTGTCAAATTTCTTTGATCGTTTTTCAACTTTATGGCAAACAGAATTGGTTGTCTCTGCATGACCCAAAGGTTTACTGGTAGGAACAGCGTACGGCATTAAGTCTGGCTCTATAAATTTGTGTAAAAGGAAAGAAAGAGAAGCATTTATTAGACACGCACATGACATATAACAATGAAAAGGAAAAAAAAGAAAAAATAAAATGAAAACAAGAAAGAAAGATTCTTTTGAGCGTTCCATCTGAGACAGGTTTGGAGAAGGCGCCCTGGCCGATGGTCCTGATTCAATTGGGAAAATTTACACATTGGGGTAACTTGATGTGCTGGCGTCTGTACATAGATTTTTACAAAACGAACTATATTTTTACTTCATATTTACAAAACTTAAATTCCTTGAAACTAACTTTATATACTGTTATTGCGTTTAGCACGGCGGTATAGTACACCCACATTTCGGCAGTTAAGTATATTGAAAAAAACACGGAGGAAAACCTGCACAAATTCCTTCAAAACTATGTATTACAAAGCGCCCGTATCCATAAACGGGGACAGGTACTATTACATACCTGTTGACAGTTATGTCCTACAAAAGTTGTAACAAAAAACTACGTACATCAATAGGTAAGGATAAAGAACTCACCCCTATCATATGGAACTTATCAGTGTAGTTGGAAATCGTTGAAGCCAGTTGTCCGGTGTCTTGTCAATAAATTAATAAAGTGGATTATACACTAACGGTTACACAAACAATGCCAGTCATCACTTTGATACTTAATACCTACGAAGTATTTTGATTGATTTTGTCGGCTGAAGTCTAAATTATTCAGTTGTGTTGGTAACGTTCTATAACGTACAATAATAGTTCATGAAGCCATGGCGTGATTAAAAGATTGACTATAGTACGTTCGCGTTAAGAATGCAGTAAAGTCATCATTATCCGTCGGCCTAGCCCCGCCCCCTAACCAATCAAATCTTTTCAAATTCATTTTTATAAATTCATTAAACTTAATCTTTTAAAATATAATTTGTTTGAATTTAACACCACTGTGGAATACACCTTTATCTCGCAGTTGCACTGCATTTTTACTGCATTCTTAACGCGATCGAACAATAGTCTGCTAATTTGGTAGAAGTCTAGACTATCTGGGGAATTTTACTTAAGTCTAGTAAAAATAGACTAAAGCATCATCTACCTGGCCTCTTCCGAACCATGTTGGGGTTCCCAATACCCAGTCACTAGGTAACACGATACCCAATGGTTAAGCTGGTTGACACACTTTCAGGCCTCTGACTACCCGTAACGAACGTCGTAAAATTGCTAAATGAAAACTTTTTTACAAAATAAACAACCAAAAAAACACTAACAGGTGAAAAATAACTCCAGTTTCCGAAGTCTGTGGCTTTGGTGGTTTTGTTTCGTTCATTATTAGCCACCGACTTCCGTAACTGGAGTTATTTTTCACCTGTTAGTGTTTTTCGGTTGTTTATTTTGTAATTTTGTTTTATTTTATTGTGTAAATAGATGTTATTTAAAATAGTCAATATTATAAGTAGTCTTAGCTATCGCATTAGGTTTCAAAACCTGTAATGATAGTTTAAGAGTTTTAAATAAATAAATTCTATTAGCACCTAGACTTCAAATGTACGAAAATAGCCCAGAATATCGAAGCATACAAAGTATAATACGAGTAACAAATTACCTGAGAGTATACGATCCACAAGAACACTATGCATAATTATTTAAAGCTAGGTTATAGGTATTGCTTTTAGATAAATGTTATCATGGTATCCAAGAACTTATAGAAGATAAAAATATAAAATAGAATTAAATTATGTATTTATGTTTACATTGGTGTATTTCATTTTAAACCTCGATAGATATAAGTTAAGTTAATTGTAAAATTCCTAACCAAGTTGTAATTTATCTTGCTGCGCCCTTGCAAGGTCATGTACTCACTATTTTGAAGCCTATTGTGTACATCATGCATTAAATAAATAAATAAAATGTACATAGGTATACACACCGCTGGGTATTTCTCCAGTTCATGCAGCACCGTGTGGTCGCAGTATTCGAACACGAGGTGAAGCTTGCGTTTGCGCCGGAACACCTCGATCAGATTCACTAGGTTTGGATGCTTTAGATTCTGGGAACAATGAAATTACGATAAGTTATTGAGCTAGTAAATTCGGTGTCACACGGCCATATTAAGTCATGCAAGAGCTCTGGATCACTCTTGTCAACAATATAGGGAGGGTCCCTTACGAAACTTAAAAAGATGCAAAAACATTTAATTTGAGCACGTGCCCTTTATAGTAAAGATAGAACTGACGTTGTTAATATATACGTATACTTTAAGTGATTGTTGCACTGTGTAGACTGTAGAGTTTAAACGCATGTTTTTTTTTGTTTGTAGATAGTGTAAACAATTGTTGGTAGAACAACCTAATACATACAAGTAAAAATACTGGACCAACCAAGACATTCCACTCAAAAGCTAATCTTAACATTATTGATCTCTTTCCAGGTATGTCGGCTGCCAGCTCAACCAGTTGCAGTTGACTTCCATTGTTTTAGGTATATGAAACTACTGCCTACCTATATGACTGTGTTACACGATACCTCTTAGAAAAACTAGTTATCGGGTATATTATGGTACTGACTACTTGTAACGACGGCACGGAGGACTGATAACCGATGGGGTCGAAAGGTTCTCGAATGGAGGCCACGTATCGGCAAGCGCAGCGTAGGACGTCCACCCACAAGGTGGACAGACGACCTCGATAAGGCCGCGGGAACGCGCTGGATGCGAGCCGCTTCCAACCGGGCTTATTGGAGATCTGTATAGGGGAGGCCTATGTCCAGCAGTGGACTTCCTATGGCTAAAATGATGATGATGATGATGATGACTTGTAACGACTAGTAAAGATCTACAAATAACAGCCGGGACCAACGACTCAATGTGCTTCTCGAGGACTTTGAGGTATAATCCATAGTAGCCAATACAGGGACTTTTCTTGCTAAACGAAGCTTAACCTTCGATAGACCAGCAGCTGGTATTATTTACTCCTAGCCCCTTTACGCATATCGCTACCTACTGCAATTACATACTAAGTCACTGTCAGAGGTAACCACAGGTTAAAAAAAAACTTGCTAACAAATTTCAATCCAATTTTCGTCACGCATACATTGTTACCGAAGGGGTAGGTACATGCAAAGGTCAATGTACTGACACTCAACGATTCCCAACAATACCGTATTAATAAGTTCCATGTGATAGGGGGCGAGTCCGTCGACCTAATCAATCAACCTAATCTATTGAAACATCACAATGCATGTGATGTAGTTTTTTTTATGAGAATTTTTTGTAGGACACAATGTAACTGGCGGAAGGCGTAAGTCTTAGAAATGAAATTAAGTATATTTATTTCTGTTTATGTGGTTTTTTTTTGTAAAGAAGACGTTGTTACAAAAATTGAATAGAGTATGCTTAGAAGGTTCGGTTACGTGACCAATCAAGGCGACTAACCAAAAGTATTTGACTGGCCTGTTGGTCTAGTAGTTAGTGACCCTGACGAATGCCGGAGGTCGTGGGTTCGATTCCCACCCAGGACAAATGTTTGTGTGATGAGCACGATCATTTGTTCTGTGTCTGGGTGTAATTTATCTATAATATGTATGTATTTAGAAATAACACAAGCTCTCAAGCTTAACTTGGGACTAAATGGTGTTGTGGGAAAAAAGTTGTGGAATATTTATTATTATATTTATTTATTTGTAAGGCAAAAGCCGGGAGGGAACCCTTAAAAGGACATTCATACTTTATCGGTGAGGTTCTTCAGAAAGATCAGGTCCGTAGTACTCGGAAACTCGCAACCAGCGTGTGACAACATTCAAAAGAAGTATGTAAAACTCGTAGCAGATGGCGCTCTATAGTTTCTGCTTACCGCCATGGGAAAAAGGCGTGAGTTTATGTTTGTATGTCGTGTATTTACTTCTGTAAGAAGATATTTTCAGATACAACATTTTTTTTAAGCTTATTGCGCCAGCATTTCCAAATTGACTGATTGATCCCCTAAGAGAAATGCCGAAAAGAACTTAGGCGGTCATATTTTTTTTAAAGTCCAGTCATAAGGTTATCAATACATTATACGAGTCTTACTTTTCAGGACAGTCCTGAAAGGCCGGTAGACTGTTATCACACTGCACCGGACACCGCTCCGGTGTGCGGTGCTGCGGTTTTTCATCAATTTGAAAAAGCAAAATTATGCTTGTCTATATTTTTTTATAATAACAAAAGGAATTAATATAATTTTGACATTCGTACACCGTCATCATGCCTATTTCGTCTTACTATAAGAACGCGGGAATTTTTGAACAAGACATACCGGCTGGTTTTCGTATGAAAACTACAACTTACGCGCATATCATAGCTTGAACTATTTGAAGTAGTTCATTAATTACTTAATTGCTACATTTCATAGAACTGATAAGGTGAGCACCTGTGTTTCTCACATTCATTGTGAATGCATAAATCGATATAATATTGCGGCCACTTTGATCTTTATTATTGCTCGCGGCCTTGACAGGGTTGCAAACGATATTACTTAGAGCTTAAAGGTCGTCACGTCAACACATGGCGAAGGAAAAAATCATTATCACAAACCGCATTTAATTTTGTTGGGAAGCAGTGTGGAGTCAGTGGAGATCTTTTTTATTAATATTAATAATTTTAATTTAATATTAATAATTTATTCAATAAGTAGTTTGTACATGGTATACAAAGTTGTCTTATATATTAAGATGCTATAAATAAAAAGAACCAGACCAATATATATAAAATGGGCCATAGAACTCCCTTTCCTAAACTAGGCAGAAAATCTGTCTGTATCTTAAGAAAGAGTATCCATTAACAGTGAGTCTTATTACGGTTACAAAAATATTGGTTCGTGCAGTAGGCGAACAAAGTACTTAAGTACGTTAAATTATGGATAAAATTAAAAAAAAAAACAAAGGATGAAATAAAAACATGAGTGTGTGTGGGTGTATGGGCGTGTGGTGTGCGTGTGTATGTGATTGGGTCTATGTGTGTGTGCGCATGCATGTGTATGTGGGAGTGCTTACATGCCTGTGTGTATGAGTAGGTGGATATGTTGTGTTGTGTTCTGTGACAATGTTGCTAGTATTTTGGGAGACGAACCAGCTGTTATAGGATGAAAGAAGGAAGAATCTTTAAAAAAATAAGATTAAAAAGTAAAATTAAAACTAAAACAACAACAAAAAAGAACTGATTTACTCCCCTTTGATGGTGGCCCGACGTCTATGAAACATATTTTCAAGTTTCATTTGATATGTGTTCGATCCATGAATGGGTGAGCATTTCATTCCAAGACTTAACCGTGCATCGGAAAGCACGTTAAGCCGTTGGTCCCGGCTGTCAATTGCAGATCTTTGACAGTCGTTACGGGTAGTCAGAAGCCCGAAAGTCTGACAACCAGTTTAACCAAGGGGTATCGTGTTACCCAGTTACTGGGTTGTGGAGGTCAGACAGGCAGACGCTCCATGTAAAACACTGGTGTGCTGCAAGCTGCAAGTTAAACTGAAAGTCGACCTCTACATAGAAAAAGCTAAACAGATGATGATTTTATGTGTGGACATTTCAGAAAGTTCGTTTAGTATTAACAGTTTTATCTGCTTATTGTATCAATTTAGATAACTATCGCTTGGACACGGCCTCGTTTGTAATTATTTCCGTATTGCTTTGATTCGCAGGACATCAAAGAGATAAGACAAAAAAACACTAAACGGTGTAAAATAACTCTAAATTCGGAAGTCTGTGGCTTTGGTGGGTTTGTCTTACTCATGATGGGCCACCGACTTCCGAATTTAGAGTTATTTTACACCGTTTAGTGTTTTTTTTGAAGTCGGTTTTATTTTTTGCAAAAAAGTTTTTATTTTTCCATTTTTAGTTGTTACCATAAAAATATTTGCCATGAATTTATTTTATATTGTTAATTGTTAACAATACATGTCATAATAATAGGGTTTTCCACTAATCCCTAATAAATTAAAATTAACATACCTAACTGACGAAATCTAGTTATATTGTACCCACCTGCGTACCCCTCAGAGCATACAGGCGTGATGATACGTCAATATGTTGTATAAACAATAAACATCCAAGCGATTCCAGCAATCACGACAGATTTGCCGTTTATTTTTGAAGAGTTCCGCCGTTGTATATCTCCGAAGATCAGCACCAGATCTTCACCAAATTAAAATGGGACCACCTCAGGAGTATACTCTTTCAAATAAAAAAAGAATTTTGAGAATCGGTCCACAATTGGGGGAGAAATCAGGTAACATACATAAAAAAAAAAAAAATACGTACACACGAACATAGAACCTCCTCCTTTTTTGAAAGTCGGTTAAAAAAACGCTCGATCGTAATAAATATGTATACTAAAAGTAGATAAAAATAATGTTGTCTGTTTCAGTGTTTTGTACACCAAACCTAAGCTTCCATTCAGCTGAGTGGTTGAAAGAATGTAGTTCTGTATTTTGCACTGAGAGTCAAACTGCACTGGAACTAAAGTACTACATAAATATTTGTATTCTGTACAATTTTCAATTCATCGAAGTGTCACAGCCTTAATTTCTTCTTTAAATATTGTTTTTGAAATGAATAATGAAATGAATACCTCAGATAGGTCTTAAGCTATAAAACTATATCATGACTTTATCTAGACTAACTTTTAACCTACCTACCTTCTTTTCTTGTTTTTAACCGACTTCAATATTTTTTTAAGAAGTCGGTTGTTTGTTTTTTGTAAACAGTTTTTTTATCTATATATATTGTTCTTTAAATAAAGTAAGTAAGTTCTAAATCTTATTTCTTTCTTTCTATACAGAGTGTACGGGACACTAACGCAAATCCATACGTAGTGAGTTCTGTACACGATTCTGAACAACACAGCGTTGAAATTTCGTAAAATTGCGTTTTCTTTTATGCCATGTTCGCTTTAAACTGAAGAAACCATAAAAAATCATCACTTCTGTCTAAACAAATCAGATTTTTCTTGAGGATTCATCATCATCACTTATATCATCCGAAATCTCGTTACTAAACAATAAACAAAACGTAATTTCAAACAGTTTAAAGTCAAAACAGTGGAAATAGCAATTAAAAAAAGCTGCCGAAAAATATCAACGTTAGGGGGTCCGATCGCTTTCCCACTTCGTATAATAATACCTTAAAATGCAAAATAATGTTTGTATTGTGTAAATGGCTTTAAATAATCCAGTAATCTTACTTTAAGCATCCGTATCTCCCGGAGCGCGATCTTCCGAATGAGTGGGTCATCCTCGTTTTCCACAAACTTCTTGACGGCGACGATCTCGCCGGTGTCCCTGTTGCGGCACTTGTACACGAGCCCGTACGAGCCCTCGCCTAGTTTAGCGAGCTTCTCATACCGCTCCATCGCGCGACTGCTCGCGCGTGACCTTTGCAACAAAGAAAAAAGAAAGAGATGATTATTTTGGAATTAACTTTAAGCAAAACACACACACAAATAAAATAAAATAAAAAAATATTTCACAACTTTTCACACAACGCCATTAAGTCCCAAGTTAAGCTTGAGAGCTTGTGTTATGGTTACTAAACAGCTGATAAACATACTTAAATAGTTCTAAATACATACATATTAAAGAGAAATTACACCCAGACACAGAACAAATGATCGTGCTCATCACACAAACATTTGTCCTGGGTGGGAATCGAACCCACTACCTCCGGCATAGCAGTCAGGGCCACTAACTATACTAGACCAACAGGTCGGTCAAAAATCAAAATCAAAAGTCTTTATTCAAACTAGGCTGACCTAGTGTTTTTGCTGGGAAGAAGAAGTGGCTGGACAAACTCCCCCGCAACACTTCACATCTGTCGGATTCGTTTTAAGAACGTGAATCTATACAATGAAATGCTTAATAGATAGCTAGCTAAGGTTACTTTGTAAATCATTTCAGAATAATTGTCACGTGTTAGCTATAAACTGGAGACCGGGGGACTGTCCGGAATCATGTCTGCGTGTAATTTATCTATAATATGTATGTATTTAGAAATATATAAGTATGTTTATCAGCTGTTTAGTACCCATAACACAAGCTCTCAAGCCTAGCTTGGGACTAAATGGCGTTGTGTGAAAAGTTGTGGAATATTATTTATTTATTTATGGTCAGAACTCACATTATCCGGACAAGCGTCAACTAAGTACATTCCTTTCCTGTATGGTACGGAACTACGTTTATTTTGCACAAACTAACTTTTGAACCCTGTCACTGACACTCAGTGTAATAGGAGAAACTTTATGTTCGTTGGCACCTCAAAGATCCGGACAAAGCGTTTTGCCTCGTCATTTATACCGCGTACATCAAAGGACTGGAACAACTTGCCTGCTGCGATCTTTCCGTCCCATTCAAATTTAGGTGTCTTCAAGGCTAGAGTGAATAGGCTCTTAATAAACTAGTGCGCTTCACCATCATGGAGATGTAGTGGGATTGCAGTCAAGCACTAGTTTATAATAGGTCGCGTGTGGCGCCCCTGGTGTCGCAAGTGTCCATAGGCTACGGTTACCGCTTACCATCAGGCGGGCCGTAAGCTTGTTTGCCACCGTCGTGGCATAAAAAAAATGGGTAAGTATTTAAAAAAAAATGTCCTGGGATACCCCAACATAACACCAAACGGTTTTGCTCTGACAGATCTAAAGCGTAGAATAGGACACTATTCGTGCCCTTTCGGCATAGCACAGGTCAGTAGTTACCCCTACTGGCAGCGTATTACGGCATTGCTTTCCTGTCCTCTAGTCCCTACGGCGTAGTTCAGGATACTCATCGAGTCCCTACGGCGTAGCACATGACACCAGTGGAGTCCCTACAGCATACCACATAACATTTATCGAACCCATAAGGCGTACTGTAGGAAACTTCTCGAGCCTTTACGGCGTAGCACAATATTGCGATACAGCCTCTACGTCCGTAGCACAGGTTACGAGCTACGGCGTAGGCTCCATAAGATCTTCTGTCTTTATCTTAGTGACCTATTTTAGTGAGTACAACATCGAATGAGATTAAGTAAATAGCTGCGGTATTCTATAAACATCTCGTAGGAATGCAAAAACAATACTAGTGTAAATATTTTTTATAAATCAAGCAGTGGAATGATGCAGGCTAGCAGTATCAGTATCAGTAACTAAGTTTATAACATACGTTACCTAAAACTAATAACTTCTGGCGACACAATAGTTTTATTGATTTCTCCTTTCATCTTGTTACTGTGATTTTATCCTATTTATAGAAAGAGGTTCACTCTTGCATAATTTGTTTCTGCTCTCAAACATGATTTGCAGATAGCAATATTATCAGTAATAGGCGTCTTGATTTTGTATTGTCCTAACCTAACATGTCCAGAGGTACCTTGGAATGTAATGACGTTTACATTGACGTTTTGTTTTTGATTGTTGATCCAAAAAGAAGAATTGTTAGATGTGTCGGATGTCGGATCTTCTTTGTAAATACTCTACGTTTGTTTTGCAGTCAGGGGTTTTATTGTAATTTGCAGCCTTTTATAAAGCATCCTTGGACTAAATAAGGATTTTTTCACCACGTCCTCCATCTGTAATAATTAATGTGACTCTGTGTGAATTAGGAGAGAGCACTGGTACCCATAACACAAGTTACATATTACCTTGGGTACCAGAGTTCATTGTACTACTCCTTACGAATTTGGATTACATACAATTTAATAGATTATAATATTATTAGTCTGTAAGTGGAACTGTACAATCTATCTGGAAACAAATATCTTTATCTTATCTTTTTTTAAAGATTTCTAGTAATGTGGGTTCCCCATTACTAGTTATCTTGTTAACCCCTCCAACTAAGCTAAATATGCTTGCGCCTAAACTGAGTTAACTTCAATAGTGTAATGCGTGGATATCGCTCTCACGACCTTTCAATCCCCAGGCCAACGCCTTCACCATTAGACTATTGTCGCTTTTAATTATTGAAAGTATACGTTGTTTCTAGTCAAACTCAATTCAAAATCTGGGGGCTCGGGAGTGCCCCCGCCATGACGTGCTAAGCGAAGTGCAGGGCACTACTTACCTACCTTTTCTCGAAGTGTTTCATCGTTTTTTTAACCCTTCTAGAGTTGGTTTCCGATGCTGGTACATCGAAATCCAACTCTTTGAGGGTCAAATTCTACATATCAGTATAAATGTAGCTGTTTTGTTACTTAATTCAGAAACTAAATATTCGCATCACCTCCACGACGGTAGCGACACGACGAAGCTATACATTTTTACCGATGTGTAGAATTTGTGAAGTTAGGGTCGGTAGGATAGGTCGTGTAGATTCAGAAGCTTGGCTCTACATGAGATCTGATTTCTTTTTCACATGGCTAACCTTACGTGGACGTCTTGGCAACATTATACATGAAATGTTTTGGTGGTTTATTTATTCAAGTAAGGCTGAGAGCGAGCAGTTTTTAAACATCAAAATTAGTGAAGGAAGAAACTCCCCAGCATTTTCAAGTTCATATAAATTTCTCAAACCCCCATGGTAAGAAGGAATGTGTGTATGTAAAAGAAAATTCCATATATCTGAGCAATCTTTTACGACATATCATTGGCGAGCTAAAATAAATAGTTAACACTATGTTACTCCATACGTAATACTTTATATCTTATCACAAACTTTGTAATTATAGCCATCGAACGCGTTTCAATCAATCTAATGGTATTGCAATCTCCCTAGTCTGTAAATGATATGTAATTTCTTAATTGAATTGTATTATCACTGTTTACAATTTTTTTTTTGTTTACATTCTAGAAAGGCTTTTTGTGATAAGCTTAATGTTTGAAACGGTGATGAAAATTGGGGCTCCTTTTTTATTTGTTTTATACTAGGAGAGGGGTTATGATTTTGAGCGCGATGTATGTATGTTCATCTGTTGCCTTATCTACTATATAAAAATAAGTCGGGTTTTCCTTCCTGACGATATAACTCCAGAACGCCCGAACCGATTTCCACGGTTTTGCATTCGTTGGAAAGGTCTCGGGCTCCGTGAGGTTTATAGCAAAGAAAATTCAGGGAAAATAACAATAAATTACATTATTAGAGCTAATAAAAATAAATTAAATTACATAAATCAGATGCAACCTTCATAGTCACTAAGAAAAACTAAGACACAAAATTAGAGAAAAGTAAATGACAGAATGATTGACAACTGACATAATGTCAGGCAAAAAGTAAATATTGAAAAGCATTGTGTTTACTGTGGAATTGTGAAAAAAAAGTAAAAAAAATAAGTTTTTCGTCTCCTAACATTTAAATTGGAAACCATCAAATCAATAACGTGTATTGTGCAAATTTTTATTGAATTTCAACAGCAGGCATTTGTCTTTAAGGTGGTAAGTTGAACTGTGTAAATTATGTGGATCGTGCATAGTTAGGTAATAGAAATAATAATTATTAATAATGTTCTTTCTAATATATAAAATTTTCGTGTCACAATGTTCGTTCCCATACTCCTCCGAAACGGCTTGACCGATTCTCATGAAATTTTTTATGCATATTCAGTAAGCCTGAGAATCAGCTACTATCTATTTTTCTAACCTCTAAGTGATAAGGGGTGTTCACCCCAAATTTATTTATTTTATTTTTTTGATATTTTTTATTAAGTGGCATCAAAAAATACATACAACTCTAAATTGACACTTTTTTTATCACCAACCCTTGCTTTTTAACCGACTTCAAAAAAAGGAGGAGGTTCTCAATTCGGTAGTATATATTTTTTTTTTTTTTTTTAGGGTTTGTTTCCTCAGTACTCCGTCAATTATGGACCGATTTTCAAAATTCTTTTTTTGTTTGATAGGGTATACTAACAGGTTGGTGGGAAATTACAAAATAAAAACTTTTTTCCAAAAAAAAACCGACCTCTTAAAAAAAACTAACAGGTGAAAAATAACTCCAGTTTCGGAAGTCGGTGGCCAATAATGAACAAAACAAAACCACCAAAGCCACAGACTTCCGAAACTGGAGTTATTTTTCACCTGTTAGTTTTTTTTAAGAAGTCGGTTTTTTTTTGGAAAAAAGTTTTTTAATAGTCATTTTCATAATTTTATCATTTTCTATCCCGCTCGATAACATCAATTATTATCACTTGGTAAGTTATCCCCTCCATGTGTCTACCGGTGTCACTTCTTACCCTGTAAACAGCACGAAGTAGGGATGTTACCTCTACAGTTTTCGGCTATTATTTATTAGTGTTTATGCTTCAAGCGTAGTAGTTAAACATTTTTACTATCTCGGTGTAACTCTCATATCAAATATATTCTTGAGTAACTTTATTATTTATTTATTAATAACTAATATTATTGAATATAATTAATTATTAATCTATAAAAAATAATCGCAAAATGTGTTGGTAAGCGCGTAACTCAACAACGCCTGGACAAATTTGGCCAATTCTTTTTTCTATTGTTCGTTGAAGTTCAAAGATGGTTTTTACGTCGAGAAAAATTCGAATAGTTGCCGGAAAACCCCTAAAGAGATTTTCGTCAAACATTGCCAGCTGATGAACTCAATGCATGTCTGAAGTCCTCCAATTGTGGAAACATGTCAAAGTACTTAAGTTAAGCAAGAATATGCATGTCAAATTGCAAAATGACCAATCTGGAAACATATTCTCTAAACAACTCATTGACATTGGTAGTGGCAAATTTCCTATAGACATGTTGACTGGCTGCATTAACATTTCTCGAAGTTTTTGTCAGTTAACTCGATCAAAAGATGAACTTATCCAGAAGGTGTTTCCAGATGTTTCTCAAAATTACAGGAACCATGATTGGTTGAGCGAACGAGCTATAATGGCTGCAAAAAACATAGATGTAAATGAATTAAATTTAAAAATGCAAGAACAAATTACAGGCGAATCGAGGATATATGAATCAGTTGATTCGGCTACTAACCAAGATGATGTAGTGAACTATCCACCAGAATTTTTAAACTCGCTGGATTTGCCAGGATTGCCACCTCAATCTTCAATTAAAGGTAGGATCGGTAGTTATAATGTTGCGAAATATCAACCAACCGCGTCTTTGCAACGGCACACGGTTAGCGATAAAAAAATTACTAAACAACGTGATAGAAGCAACTATACTGAAAGGAAAGTATAAAGGAGAAGACGTTCTCATACCGCACATCTCAATTATTCCGAATGATGTGCCGTTTGACTCTAAACGACTACAATTTCCAGTTCGGCTTGCTTTTGCTATGACCATAAACAAGTCCCAGGGGCAATCATTAAGTGTTTGTGGTATTAATCTGGAAAACCCATGTTTCTCACATGGTCAATTTTATTGTATGTTGCCTGTGCCCGTGTTGGAAAACCATCAGATTTGTTTGTCTATATGCGCCAGATAATCAAACAAAAAACATCGTATATACACAAAGCACTACAATGAAAATAAAACTGATTTTTGCTAATAATTATGATTCACATGATTAACAATAAAGGGATTACTTATTTTTAAATGCTTAATATGGTTTATTTAATTATATTTCTTATTCACAACGCCCTATCACCAGGGTGACGGTTCTGTTCAGTAGGTTTTTTTGCCCCGACTATAAAATATGTAGGAACAAAAAAATGTCACATTACAAATGATTTTGACAGGAATTTATTGCAATTTAATTAGGCAGTACGAAGTCTGCCGGATCAGCTAGTCTACTATATAAAAATAAGTCGGGTTTTCCTTCCTGACGATATAACTCCAGAACGCACGAACCGATTTGCACGGTTTTGCATTCGTTGGAAAGGTCTCGGGCTCCGCGAGGTTTATAGCAAAGAATTCAGGAAAAATAACAATAAATTACATTATTAGAGCTAATAAAAATAAATTAAATTACGTAAATCAGATGCAACCTTCATAGTCACTATGAAAAACTAAGACACAAAAAGAAAAAAGTAAATGACAGATTGACAACTGACATAATGTCAGGCAAAAAGTGAATATTGAAAGGTATTGTGTACACTGTGAAATTGTGAAAAAAAGTAAAAAAAAATAAGTTTTTCGTTTCCTAACATTTAAATTGGAAACCATCAAATCAATAACGTGTATTGTGCAAATTTTTATTGAATTTCAACAGCAGGCATTTGTCTTTAAGGTGGTAAGTTGAACTGTGTAAATTATGTGGATCGTGCATAGTTAGGTTATAAAATTTTCGTGTCACAATGTTCGTTCCCATGCTCCTCCGAAACGGCTTGACCGATTCTCATGAAATTTTTTATGCATATTCAGTAAGCCTGAGAATCGGCTACTATCTATTTTTCTAACCTCTAAGTGATAAGGGGGTGTTCACCCCAAATTTTTATTTTTTTGACATGTTTATTTTTTTTAACCGACTTCAAAAAAAGGAGGAGGTTCTCAATTCGGTTGTATTTTTTTTTTTTTTAGGGTTTGTTACCTCAGTTCAGCGTCATTTATGGACCGATTTTCAAAATTCTTTTTTTGTTTGATAGGGTATACTAACAGATTGGTTCCATTTGTATCAAAACTCATACCTGATGAGGGATCTTCGAGGAATTGAGGAAACTCCTCAAAAAATATAGGCACACATGCACCGATTTCAACATTTTTAGTAACAAATCAAGCATTTTCATTTAGAAAGTATCATTTGGTGAAGAAAAACTGATGAAAAAGACAGGCAACGGAACTCTTCAACGCATAACAGCAAATTATTCGCAATTGCTATAGTCAGATGTCTATGCTGAGCTTTTGTATTTCCACAACATAACATTACGCCATTCTATTTTAAAAGGGGCCGGCAGAGATGTATGATTAATGTTTAGAGATAGAACTTCTTTAGCAACTGTTATTTAATTTCAATGATTCTTTCAAGTTTTGAAAGACTTTCTTTACATACAAAGAAACTAAAAACTACAAAATAAAAACTTTTTACAAAAAAAACAAGCGACTTCTTAAAAAAAAACTAACAGGTGAAAAATAACTCCAGTTTCGGAAGTCGGTGGCCAATAATGAACAAAACAAAACCACCAAAGCCACAGACTTCCGAAACTGGAGTTATTTTTCACCTGTTAGTTTTTTTTTAAGAAGTCGGTTGTTTTTTTTGTAAAAAAGTTTTTTATTTTTTTATTATGTGGCATCAAAAAATACATACAACTCTTTATTTGCACTTTTTTATCACCAACCCTTGCTTTTTAATAGTTCCGCTCGATAACATCAATTATTATCACTTGGTAAGTTATCCCCTCCATGTGTCTACCGGTGTCACTTCTCACCCTGTAAACAGCAAGCAGTAGGGATGTTACCTCTACAGTTTTCGGCTATTATTAGTGTTTATGCTTCAAGCGTAGTAGTTAATCATTTTTACTATCTCAGTGTAACTCTCATATCAAATATATTCTCGAGTAACTTTATTATTTACTTATTAATCTATAATATAAAAATGAATCGCAAAATGTGTTGGTAAGCGCAAAACTCAACAACGCCTGGACAAATTTGGCCAATTCTTTTTTTTAAATGTTCGTTGAAGTTCAAAGATGGTTTTTACGGCAAGAAAAATTCGAATAGTTGCCGGAAAACCCCTAAAGAGATTTTCGTCAAACATTGCCAGCTGATGAACTCAATGCATGTCTAAAGTCCTCCAATTGTGGAAACATGTCAAAGTACTTCATTTAAGCAAGAATATGCATGTCAAATTGCAAAATGACCAATCTGGAAACATATTCTCTAAACAACTCATTGACATTGGTAGTGGCAAATTTCCTATAGACATGTTGACTGGCTGCATTAACATTTCTCAAAGTTTTTGTCAGTTAACTCGATCAAAAGATGAACTTATCCAGAAGGTGTTTCCAGATGTTTCTCAAAATTACAGGAACCATGATTGGTTGAGCGAACGAGCTATATTGGCTGCAAAAAACATAGATGTAAATGAATTAAATTTAAAAATGCAAGTGCAATGTAAAACAAATTACAGGCGAATCGAGGATATATAAATCAGTTGATTCGGCTACTAACCAAGATGATGTTGTGAACTATCCACCAGAATTTTTAAACTCGCTGGATTTGCCAGGATTGCCATCTCAATCTTCAATTAAAGGTTGGATCGGTAGTTATAATGTTGCGAAATATCAACCAACCGCGTCTTTGCAACGGCACACGGTTAGCGATAAAAATTACTAAACAACGTGATAGAAGCAACTATACTGAAAGGAAAGTATAAAGAAGAAGACGTTCTCATACCGCACATCTCAATTTTTCCGAATGATGTGCCGTTTGACTCTAAACGACTACAATTTCCAGTTCGGCTTGCTTTTGCTATGACCATAAACAAGTCCCAGGGGCAATCATTAAGTGTTTGTGGTATTAATCTGGAAAACCCATGTTTCTCACTGTGGTCAATTGTATGTTGCCTGTGCCGGTGTTGGAAAACCATCAGATTTGTTTGTCTATATGCGCCAGATATCAAACAAAAAACATCGTATATCAAAGCACTACAATGAAAATAAAACTGATTTTTGTTAATAATTATGATTCACATGATTAACAATAAAGGGATTACTTATTTTTAAATGCTTATATATGTTTTATTTAATTATATTTCTTATTCACAACGCCCTATCACCAGGGTGACGGTTCTGTTCAGGAGGTTTTTTTGCCCCGACTATAAAATATGTAGGAACAAAAAAATGTCACATTACAAATCATTTTGACAGGAATTTATTGCAATTTAATTAGGCAGTACGAAGTCTGCCGGGTCAGCTAGTAATTTATAAACTTCTTGTAATAATTTGACAAATGAGGTATCGTTGGAAGTGTCTTGGTCGTCCGTTGGCTTTGTGACGTCACGTTAAATTAAATATGGCGCCATCTAATGGACACACAGGAATGTAATGATGTCGGGTTAGGTAACAAATGAACGGGCTTGATCAGCACATTTCAAGTATACCTACAAAATAATATAAAATGATAATTCCAAAATAATTTAAAACATAAGTTCCAAACCTGAAACCCAACTATAAAAAAAAATCGCACAAGCATTAATCTGCCAAATCAAATCAAATTATTTATTTGCATGAATAAAAGAACACTGTATCATTACATAATAAGGTGGAAAGTCGTGTTTTTTTTTTTAATAGTTAACATCACGCCTGTTATACACGAAGGGTAAGGCAGAGGTGTACCTGGTAGTACACCCACATTTTCCAAGTTATGTTTAAGTCCCATATAATAGGGGGCGAGCCTCGTGCCATCAATCGGGCACTAATCTAGACTCCGGGCTGCTACTGAGAAATCCCAGAGGGTAAAACTCAATAACAATTCTGCCAAGGTAACCCTAATTTAATTCTAAATTAGTCATTAGCGTTAGTCGCA
The DNA here is from genome assembly GCA_921972225.1 of Euplexia lucipara. NCBI lineage: Eukaryota > Metazoa > Arthropoda > Insecta > Lepidoptera > Noctuidae > Euplexia > Euplexia lucipara. The sequence continues at coordinate 3,099,979 of OV179161.1, read as the reverse complement.
TAAACGAAAAAATAATCCATGATGATTTGAGTTTTTAACAACTTATTAAATATCCTAAAACTCATACGATTCAGAAACAGGGGTGACAAACTTAATGTTTACCCCAGTTTGTGTAAATTAGTTGCGAACTTGAACTTGAAAACATCCCCTAACTTAGACAATAAGTTCTCCCTTGCTTGACACAGAATATGAATAAAGACGACACTAAAAAGTTTATTAACTTGTTTATTTGCAATAACTGGGAGTCAAATATGTAGACGGTATATTACAATGGGCAGTCAGGTATTTGACTGCTACACTTTGTTACCATGGCATGCTATTCTTGTGTTTCAGATTTTATGTGTGTCCAATTTCATGCATTGGTTTTGACAAACAAATGAAATAATTACACTCATTATTTTGCTTCTAAAAAGAACGTTCCATAATAAGATTTCTTAATAATAACTTCTATTGAAGGGTGGGCTTTTTGGGGGATTGTCTTATGTAATTTCGACGTTCAAAAAGTGCTGATCCTCAGCCTAATTTGAATAAATGACTTTTGATTTTGATTTTGTTTTTATTCGATGCTGTATGTAATAAAATCAGCCAGTTTTTTTTTTTTTTTTTTTTTTTTATTACTGATAGGCACGCGTTTGACCACTATCTCACCTGATGGTAAGCGATGATGTGGTCGACGATGAAGCACGCTTGCCTAGAAGCAACCTGTTCACTCTTGACTTGAAGACCCCTAGGTTGTAGCTATCAGGAAACACCGACACCGGCAGGGAATTCCACTCTTTGGCTGTTCGCACAATGAATGTGTTTCCATAACGTTTAGTACGTATGGTTGGGATATCTACCATGTACCGGTGGCGCAGTGCTGAACGCCTGGTGGTCCGATGATGGAAAGGGCTTGGTGGAATTAAATCGTGCAATTCCGATGCACACTCTCCGAAATATAACCGATAGAAAACCGACAGGCTAGCAACTCGGCGTCGATGCTCAAGACTTTGAAGTTTTGACACAACGAGTGCATCATTGCCGATGATCTTCTTGGCTCGTTTCTCAATAGACTCAAGCGCATCGAGCTGGTATTTGGCGGATCCGTCCCAAAGATGAGAGCAGTACTCCATACACGACCGAACTTGCGCTTGATAGAGGTTGAGCAGCTGTTCCGGCGTGAAGTAACGTCTCACCTTTGCTAAGATACCTAACTTTTTTGCAGCTATTTGAGCCTTTGCCTCGATGTAAGAGCTAAAATTGAGAGTGGATGACAACGTTACACCAAGAAGATCAAGATGGTCGGTTATCGGCACGGTTACACCTCGGAAAGATGGAGCCGGGTGGAATAGGCTCCGCTTGGCGGAAAACAGACACGCCTGGGTTTTCGCAGCATTGAACTTGACCAAGTTGGCATCACCCCACTCGGCGATTGCCTTCAAGGACAAGTTCAAGCGCTCGACCATAGCTTCTCGGAGAGACTGGATCTGTGACCCACTAGCCCGTGCGTCAGACATGTAGCTCTCGACAACAGTGCTGTCGTCTGCATACCCAAAGGTACCGGGCTTAAGCAGTTCATTAATATGCAGCAAGAATAATGTTGCCGAGAGTACCGACCCCTGAGGGACCCCGGCATTGATGTCTAACTGACCGGATGAGCAGCCATCAATTACAACTCGGATGGACCGACCACTCAGGAAGTCAGCAATCCAGTCACATAGACCAGTGGGCAGACCGAAAGAAGGAAGCTTACCAATGAGACTTTTGTGCCAGACCCTGTCAAAAGCCTTCGAGATATCGAGGGAGACGGCAAGCGCTTCCCCATGCTTCTCGATGGCCTTACTCCAGATGTGAATGGCATACGCTAGAAGATCCCCTGTAGACCGATTTCGACGAAAGCCGTATTGCCGATCACTGAGGATGTCATTAGCTTCTAGGTATGCCAGGAGCTTAGTGTTAAGCACCCGTTCCATACTCTTACAGAGGATGGACGTTACAGAGATGGGTCTGTAGTTAGCCGGGTCAGCTCGACTGCCCTTCTTGGGCAAGGGCTGCACGTTAGCTTGCTTCCAATCAATCGGCACTTTTCCAGTCTCATACGAGAGACGAAATAGGCGTGTCAAGATCGGAGACAATTCAGGCGCACAAGTTCTAAGAACAATTGCCGGTATCCCGTCAGGGCCACTAGCTTTATTCACGTCAAGGTTGCGCAGTACCCTGCGGACGTCCTTCTGATGGATGCGAATATCCGACATACTCGTCTCGCATCCATCAAGAGATGCAGGGGGCCGCGCGTCTCCAGAATCCAGACGCGAAGATTCCGCAAAAAGAGAAGCAAATAAGTTCGCTTTCTCTTCAGCGGTGTGAGCCAGCGACCCATCGGGTTTCAGCAGTGGTGGTAGTGAAGGGCGGCAGAAGTTTGATTCAACCGACTTAGCCAGGGACCAAAATGCTCTACTACCAGCAGGGTGAGAAGCTAATTTGTTCCCAATTCGGCTGATGTGGTCAAACCGAGACCTCTGCAACACCTTTTTGCAAGACTTGGCAGCCCTGTTAAAGGCTTTCTTCTTCTGACTGACGTCATTTGCTTTACGCATGCGAGCATCAACCCAAGCTCTGTATGCCGCGTGTTTAAGCGCCTCAGCGCGGTTACACTCGGCCCCAAACCATGGTCGAGCTGCGCCTGACGTTGCTACATCAGAGAACGGAATGAAGTATTCCATCCCCTGCCGCAACACTTCCGTAATGGCAGCTGCGCACGAGGAAGCGTCATCCGAAGAAAAGCAAGTAGGCTGCCAAGGATAACATGAGAAGAAAGATCGCATGCCATCCCAGTCTGCTGACCTGTATCGCCAAACCCGCCGGGTGCCTTTTGGGCTGGGATCGGGCGGGGAGTAAACGGACACAGACTTCACCAGACAGTGGTCGGAACTACCTAAAGGTGAAGATATCGACACCGAGTAGTGGTCTGGATCTGTTGTCAGCAGAAGGTCCAAGCAATTGGCTGTGTGCGACTCAACGTCCGGCACCCTTGTTGCCCCCCGGACCAGCTGGGTGAGATTTAACGCTAGCGCTAGCTTACGCGTCTCTCGTCCAGCATGATCTGTGCACTGGTACGGGAAAAGCCACTCTTGATGGTGGGCGTTAAAGTCCCCCAGTAACACCAATTGGGCAGAAGGGAACCGCAGCTGAGCCGCATCCGCCGCTTCACTAAGATGCTCTGCGAGCCTGGTTGTCTCCTGATCTCCGCTGTGCGAACGGTAGACACAGGCGTAGATAATTTTATCCAGGCCTGTGTCCACCAAAACCCAAAGCGTTGAGTACCTGGAGTCCTCAAGGTTCCGTAGACGCTGATAGCAGATGTCGTCCCGGGCGTACATGCATACACCCGCTCGTGGTTTGAAGTTGTGCTCCAAGGTAAACCCTGGGTAAGATAGGTACGACACGTCAGACGGACTTCTGATCTGCGTCTCCGAAAGGAAAAAAGTGCTGGTTTCTCAGTCTCCAGGTGGTGGTGGACTGCGACGACATTTGAGTGCAGACCTCGAATGTTGGTAAGGTGCACTTTGAGAGAGAGGGAGTGCTGCCGCTGTTCAGCTTTTTTCTTTTTATTCCTTTTCATAATTAGTTGAACGAAGGTTGGAAAGGAGAAGGAAGTGAAATGAGGTTCTACGCTGCTAACCTTCAGTCACGCACTCAAAGAACGACATCATTGGGGGACTAGCCTGGAGACTGCGGGGACGCCCGAGCCCCCCCGGGAATGTCCATCGGGCCCTCTCATCTGGCCGCCAACCAGCACGATGGTGCATTCCGGGATTTTTCGACAGTTGGTGGGGCAGCCTTTCAAATGTGGCAAGCATACTACTTGGGCCCCCTACTACCTGCGGTCGGCCAGCGGCGCACCGTGCCTCGGATCCCGCTACCCTCCGCGACTAGTCTCCCGATACGTCCAAATCAGCGCGAGTCAGCTTAGTCTGCCTGCGTTGGAACAGCTGTTTCGACCCAGCTCCTTTGTGTTGGCTACACTGAGCATCATACCGGAACACGGCTAGGCCGCTTGGCGGTAAGTCTTTGCCCAGTGGGTGGTGACAAGCCATCGGTCGGAACCTACCACCAGTTAGTGTCACCCATTTAGCACCACCCGGGGGCCACGTGTAGGGACTAGCAATCGGTATTCTCCTACGGACGCGGGTGACCCAGCCCCCAAAGTTGCGGATAACTGTAAGTCCCACTTTCAGGAACTAAAGATTTTATACCTACTTACTTTATATATTTGAAGTGTGTAAGTACCCTGAATTCTTCACAAAACGAGAAGACATACTTACTAACAAAAAAATTCTTGAGACATAAAAACAGACTAATCTTACCAACATCGCGACTTAAAATGCACTCCAATAGTACCTACGTCATGTCCATAAGAATCTACAACAAATTACCCGAAATAATAAAGAATTTAAATAAAAATAAAATATTTATCAATAAATTGAAGCTTTTTTTAATAAACAAATGCTAAGTACTATAGTTAAAATGAATACTTGATTGATAAATTATAAGCAACTTGAAACCTGTTTATTTCTATAAAATTCACTCACACCAGTGCTCTTCCTCCTCTATCCATAATTATATCTATTATTATTTTTCTCACCAACTTTAAAAACATTGTGGTATGCAACAAAGATTTCTGAATTTGTGAATTTCTTTACTTTTATTTTAGAACAAAATGAGAATTACACGCGTGCAAAAATAAATAGTTAAAATGCGCGTGAAGAAAGTCGCCAGTAAAAGCTTGTTTTATTTTATACTAGCACACGTTCCACGGTTTCACCCTCGTAGGTCCCGTTCCCGTGGGAACACAGGGATTAAAAGTAGCCTATGTGTTAATCCAAGGTGTCAGCTAACTCCATACCATATTTTATTAAAATCCATTCAGTAGTTCGTACGTGAAAGAGTAACAAACATCCATCCATCCATCCATCTATCCATACTCACAAAGTTTCGCGTTTATAATATTAGTAGGATGATTTTGAAAAAAAAGAAAGAAAGAAAGAAAGAACGAAAGAAAGAAAGGAAGAAAGAAATAAAGAAAGAAAGAAAAAAAGAAAGAAAGAAAGAAATAAAATATATTTATTTGGCACACGCACAGGAGTTGGAGTTGTTGAGTTTGTTGATGGAAGTCTTTTATCACCAATCCACCTGGACAAGCATATTGATGAATGCCTCTGTACCAATGCTTTCATGCCTGATCATAATAACTGCCCCCATTAAAAGTAAAACTGCGCTTTCTGGGATCTGTGGATCCATTACATGCCGATGTCTCTTCCCAAATAAGCAGTAGCTCCATTTAAGATACTCGTAAACAGCTGCGTCTGGTTAGACTGGAAGCTTTCCCTCTCTTCTGTTCTCGTGACTATACTCCATCCGAGAAGTTGGTTAACTAAAGGTAAACAATCTTGACAAGTCTTTTTACATAAACGCTTAATTAATTAAATACAACTACTGTTTAAACAAATTGTTTAATTGATCATGTAATCGTTTTTGTTGTATCTAAATTTGTTTTCAGCTGCATTTTATTTTTCAACTGTGTTATTAACTAAAAATACATGTCAAAATTGTTTACCTTTTGTTAACTACCTAATCGGATGGAGTATAGTGGTTTTCCTGGTGTCAGAGTTTTAATGCCGTCCATGGGCCTCCGTCTTGGCTTCACATGATGCCATCCAGAAATATCTCTCAGGCCTGAAGTTGGTTGATTGGGTGCCGTCCCCTTTCATGGTCGGAAAAAGGCTACACAGACGATAGAAGGTTTTACTGAGTTGTGAAATTAGAACGTAATTAAGTTCTGTGTTATCTGCGCTTTTGTTACAACGTCTTTCTGGTGCCGTCCTAGCAAAAGAGTGTCACTAATTTATTTAAATAATTACTAAGTAATTGTCTGAGCTGTATGCAGCCGGTCGATTCAGGAAAAGTTACTGAACACAGGAACTGTAAATGCCCAGCATTAGTATGGAATGACAGCTCAATTCGCCTTCACTATACCTACATTTTCACGCGGTGATTTAACTGGAGTTTTTCGTCATAATTATGAACTTTAACGATAGCAAATCTCACACTCTTAAATGTGCGCGATATCGATCGCGATCCGATAATTCAAAATTAGAAATTGCATATAGACATTATTTTCAAAGAATTGCGTGCGTGTCTGACCTTATTACAAATGTTCGTTAAGTTTCTCTTTATTAATGCATTTAAAAGTTAAAAAAAAAACTACACACTAAACTAAAGTAAGACCATTCGTCGATGTTATCTTTTAGGTCAGAACTTATCTGAGTCCTAAAATCAAAGCCACTTCGAAGCTAAAACATGAAAACCCGAACACAAACAAAACTCACACTCGTTTCATTTACTTAATTTATTAATTTTGTACTACAATCTTAATTACCTTCTAGGTAGCAGCGGCAGGTTGTTGCCGAATAACCACAACCGTTTATCACCGAACCATTTCTCCATACAGGATGCCACGTTGTTCCACAGTTTGATTCGCGAACAGTCCCACACAATAGAATCCTTCATTCGCGTATCCGAACGTGAGAATCCGCGAGCATGTCCCGCCTAAATTAATGTCAAAATAAGCGCCGGTCCCGCAAATGACAGCAATGGCAATTTTATTTTTTAATTTGTGCACGAGTTGTCGTCTCGAATGCTGCCAAGCTTTTAGTTGTGGTTGTCGAGAATATCGATCGCTGGTTTGTTTACAGTTTGTGTCGGCCTGTGTACATGACAACCGCGGTGGTAGGGCGGAATGTAGGCTAGAGGACCGATACTTTTTTTTACCTATTTCTTCTACTTAGTATAAACTTCTGAAGAACCGTGCCGTGAAATTATTCTTGAATTGACCCTTTGATATCAAAAATATGGTGATAGAGCAAGATATGAGATGCAAGCTTACACGATAAGCGAGAAATATTGATAGAAGAACAAACTATTTGAATAGCAAAAACCTTAATTTTGCTTAATTTTCGTTTTGCCTAATTTTGAGAAGCATTGTGTGGTTATTAGATACACTAAACTTCTCCTTTCGGCCCAAAGGAAAAGTAACGTACCTACAGTATACATATAGGTACCTAACTCCTTATTTAAAAAAAAGCAAAGTTTATTTTAATTATTTCAGCTTCCAGCACCATCTGTTTAAGTTGGTCAGAGCTATTTTTTCAAATATAAATAACATTTTACTTACACTAAAAATAAAAATGGACGACTGTCTCCCAGACTACACTTTCATAAAAAAATCATGCATGATTTGCGTCGCCATTCTAATGGATGTAAGACGTTAAATACATGTCGTGGGGTCCAGACCTTAAGTTTTATCCAACATGAGGGCATAATATTTTAATGAGATTATGTCGCAGGAGCTTATGCAACAATTTCAAATTTGATTTAGGATACGCCTGTACCTGGATATTTTTTTTAGGAAAGGTGAAATTTTAAGTCTCCTTTAACGCCATCTGCATAACTGTATGTACAGACGCCGCGCCGCCGGCACATCAAGTTAACCCAATGTGTCAAATATTTCTTTGATCGTTTTTCAACTTTATGTTAAACAGAATAAGGTTCATATTCAATTGGGAAAAAATGACACATTGGGGTAACTTGATGTGCTGGCGTCTGTACCATAGATATCAGTGGTATGTACAGACGCCGAACATCAAGTTACCCCAATGTGTCAAATTTCTTTGATCGTTTTTCAACTTTATGTCAAACAGAATAAGGTTCATGTTCAATTGAGAAAATTTGAGTTTGAGTTTGCGGTAGAATGTTGTGCTGGCGGCTGTACAAATAGAATTAAGAAACAATAGAGAGGGCATGCGAAGAAATCTCATAGAAAAACTGGGATCCCATGTCTCGGGAATGATTATGAGATGGCGCTAGCACTGTACTTTAGCAATATCGAAGCGTACTAAACAAGACTTATTGTCCACTTGGACACAAGTAAGTATCGGATAAAAATTTTGTTTGTGATGTCCCGTTCATAGTGATAAAAACCCCACACGTGGCTTATAGAGTTTTGAGGACAAACGTGATGGTCGCCCAAGAGCCAAGTTCTTAGAGGCATCCTTCCCCAATCTTGTCTTAGATGGAGTGGTCAAGAATTTCGGATCAGTCCTTAGTACTTATATTGAATGTCTTTGGGTATGCACAGACCTATGTCGTAGACCTAGTCATATATTCCAGTTTTGTACATGTAAGTTTTTTTTTTTTTTTTTTTATTTATTTAATGAAATTTAAATACAGTGGTGTAACTTATTTCTAAACTCGCCAAACTTTTACGTTTGATGGCGAGAAACGCTCTTTTACATAACCATGAACCACCCTTGTACATACATGCTTACTATTACTAGATACTATAACAGTGTTATTTTAAACTTAACAAATTACATCATCAATACAATTTTTTTTTAATTTTGTCTTAAGTGATCCTAAACTAACTTTAACTTCTTCTCGTAATAAATCCATTTTGTTAAACACTTCCGGTACCAAAAACTTAGATGTTCTTTTACCATAATAATTTCTCGTCTGTGGTTGAACCAGTTTGTTCTCTCTAACCCTACGTGTGTTGTACTTATTGCTAACATTGACTTTAAATTCCTCCTTATAATAATATTCCAGGCCTATCAAATAGTGAACTTTTTTATCTACGGGTATAATTTTACATATGGGAAACAACTTATCATAGTCTTTGTTGCACTTATCTTTTACATTTTTACTGACTAGAAACTTTATCAGTCTTATTTGTATGTCTTTAATGTCTTTTAAATATGTAGTGAAGGTTCGTCCGTACACAAGAAGTCCATAACTTAATAACGAGTCGGCAAGTGCGAAATAAACTATTCTCAAAGTTTGTTTGTTCAATACATTTTTTAAATGGTAAAATTTACTTAGTACCGATCTTAACCTATTACAAATGTCATTTACATGCAATCTCCAATTCAAGTTCTTATCGATTGTTAGACCTAAATATTTAAATTTATCTACATAATCCAATTTTGTACATTTACAATTACATTTATTTCTATGTAGACACTCGTAAGTATGTCCTATCACTGTGAGATGTTCAATGTTTACAGATTTAGCATTCCGGTTGTATGGCGAGTGTATATGCATGCATTTAGTTTTTGAAATATTTAATATTATGCCATTGTCGTGTGCCCATTTGCTAATATTGTCAAAATCACCTTGTATACAATTTTGTACCTCGGTTATATCTTTGGAGGCATAAACTAGACACATATCATCAGCGTACATAAACACCTTACATTTACGTACGACATTTGACACACTGTTCACATGCATTATATAACCTACAGGTCCATATACGGATCCAGTGGGCACACCTAGGTCAACATCTGCCTCCTTTCCAACCACACGGGAGATAACTGTGCTTATTTTTCTGTTTGTGAGGTAGTTTTTAAACCACTTATTTGTGGGACCGCGTATTCCGCATTCGTCCATTGCCTGTAGTAAGATTCCATGGTCTAAAGTGTCAAACGCTTTTTTATAGTCAATGAAGAGTGCTATAATTTGTTGTCCAGAATCTAAACATTCATTAATATAATCTGAAAATCCTAACAAGGCAGAGACAGTGTTGCGTCCTCTCCGGAAGCCGTGCTGAGAATCACATATTATATTGTGTTGTTCTAAGAACGAGCTAATCTGCCCTATTATAATTTTTTCGGTTATTTTATTTATAACAGACAAGATTGCAATGGGCCTATAATTAACATATTCAAAATGACTGCCTGATTTATATATGGGACGAATAAATGCGTTTTTTAGTTGGTCAGGATAAATACCACTAGATATAGACATATTTACGAATGCAGCAAGAACAGGACTTATTTTTTTACATAAATAAATGATGTCTTGCACCCGTATTCTATCTGAACCGGGTGCTTTCTCACAGGATAAGGTTTTTATGACCTTTTCTACATCTGATGAAGTCACCTTAGTGTATCTAAAACTTACTTGGCTAGGTTTTACATAGTTATTTCTATCTAAAAACTTCAAGTTGCATACATGTTTAATTTCCTTTATTTCCTCTGTAAATGTTTTAGAAAAGTTTGTACAAATCTGTTGTAAGTTATCTGTTTTTCCCAAGTGCCTTAAAATAACATCGTCCAAACTAGTTTTGTTTTTACCCAACCATATGTTTATATTTGACCATATTTTTTTAAAATCTCCATTACATTTTACAATTTGTTCCTGTCTATATTTATTTTTTGCCTTATTTGTTAATTTATATACTCTATTTCTAAATTTGGTATAGTCTAATCTTTTGTTCATATTCTTTGGCTCCGCTTTCCAAACTCGAAATAAAAAATCCTTTCGTACTAACATTGCATATAAGTATCTATCTATCCATGGTTGTCTTACTACTTTCCTATTATCTGTTTTAATTTTAATTGTACTTTCCCTATAAATGCGATCAAATACACTATACATCGTACGATACAATAACAACGGACACGTCACTGTTTTTAACTGGGCCCAGTCATATTCGCACTATTGCTTAGTTTATTTTCTATACTAATATATAAAGAGGAAATGTTTGATTGTTTGTTTGCATTGAAAAGGCTCCGAAACTACTGGACCGATTTGGAAAATTCTTTCACTTTTGGAAAGCTACACTATGCCCGGGTGACATAGGCTACTTTTTATCCCTGTATTCCCACAGGAACGGGAAGAACGCGGGTGAAACCGCGGGACGTCTGGTAGTAGTTAATAACATTCTATGGATTCCGCAAATTACAAAATAAAAATTACGATTATCGTTTTATTGTCTATTGCTTTTAATAAGCACGCCCTGTGTAGAAAATGAACATTCTTTATTATTCTTTCATTTGGGTAACTGCTTAACCGGGTTTATATGTAAGAATCTTTACAGGTGGTGGTAATCATTCTACATCTGATGAAGTCACCTTAGTGTATCTAAAACTTACTTGGCTAGGTTTTACATAGTTATTTCTATCTAAAAACTTCAAGTTGCATACATGTTTAATTTCCTTTATTTCCTCTGTAAATGTTTTAGAAAAGTTTGTACAAATCTGTTGTAAGTTATCTGTTTTTCCCAAGTGCCTTAAAATAACATCGTCCAAACTAGTTTTGTTTTTACCCAACCATATGTTTATATTTGACCATATTTTTTTAAAATCTCCATTACATTTTACAATTTGTTCCTGTCTATATTTATTTTTTGCCTTATTTGTTAATTTATATACTCTATTTCTAAATTTGGTATAGTCTAATCTTTTGTTCATATTCTTTGGCTCCGCTTTCCAAACTCGAAATAAAAAATCCTTTCGTACTAACATTGCATATAAGTATCTATCTATCCATGGTTGTCTTACTACTTTCCTATTATCTGTTTTAATTTTAATTGTACTTTCCCTATAAATGCGATCAAATACACTATACATCGTACGATACAATAACAACGGACACGTCACTGTTTTTAACTGGGCCCAGTCATATTCGCACTATTGCTTAGTTTATTTTCTATACTAATATATAAAGAGGAAATGTTTGATTGTTTGTTTGCATTGAAAAGGCTCCGAAACTACTGGACCGATTTGGAAAATTCTTTCACTTTTGGAAAGCTACACTATGCCCGGGTGACATAGGCTACTTTTTATCCCTGTATTCCCACAGGAACGGGAAGAACGCGGGTGAAACCGCGGGACGTCTGGTAGTAGTTAATAACATTCTATGGATTCCGCAAATTACAAAATAAAAATTACGATTATCGTTTTATTGTCTATTGCTTTTAATAAGCACGCCCTGTGTAGAAAATGAACATTCTTTATTATTCTTTCATTTGGGTAACTGCTTAACCGGGTTTATATGTAAGAATCTTTACAGGTGGTGGTAATCATTCCCTTATGTAAAATATCTCATGGGTAGAAATCGATACTAAGAGGTTATTTACGTAAATTAATAAATAATGATATTCTAAGAATAAACTTATCGAACAAATGTAAGTTCTATGGTTACTGCCCTACGCTTAGGTAGTTCTTGCCTAAATACATACTTATCGTATAAAAACTTAATAAAAGAATGAGAACGTATACCTCACCCCTTGTCTATGCCCAATCACAATACCTGCCCCTACTGCAGTGAGTATAATTTGAATATTTTTAAAACATTGGTACCTACACGCAAAGTTTTCCATAACCAAAGTCGTGCTACGGTTGAACAAATACAGGAATTACAAGTTTACGACAGCCAGTGTACAAAATAATGTTTCCAATTCGATTTTATGGCACTTAAAAAGGTTTTTTAAAACAAAAAGCCATTAATTTTATATTTACTGGTATTTTTTCCACTTCCTTTTGTTAATGGGTTAATATTTTTGATGTGGATGCAAGGTTCGTTTTTTTTATTATGTCGATAATTTCCAATAATACGGTGCTATATTTTGGAATGGAAACGCCAGTCAAATCCGATGGATCATAAAAATTAGGCCTCTATACATTGTGTGCTTGCATTATATAAATAAATGTTAAAGAAAGATTAATTGATTAATATAGTAAAACAAAACACTGGTATTCAGGTCCATTTGGTTATACTAGGCTGTAAGTCGTAGGTACTCGAAGTTCGTTTACTTAAACTTTTTATATGTTCTGTGACTTAAACCATAGGTACTTAAACTAACTAAATTCATACAACTTAATAAAAAAATAGTGCAGAAATATCTTGGTAACTGTCTGCGCAATACCAACTTTCTGGATTGGTTGATACGATGTAAACTTGGTTTGATTTGATAGATTGAAATAATAGGACTTGGGTTAACGGTTGAAATGGTTAAATATTAAAATGATAAGAAAAACATTTAGTTTAATCTAAAAGATAGTTCGATGGTTTTGGTTTGGTATTGAGTTATGCAAATGCACAAAGGCAAAAGCGCTGAGCTGTTCGGTTATGTTGCTCCGAACAATAGTCTTATAAGCAATGATATTATAAGTAAAAAGGTGTAATAGGTTATGAGCGCTCAGCAAGCGACACGTTAAAATGTGGTAACTAGCCACACTTGACCTCAGTGTCGCGTCGCGCCGTCAACGAAGGCGTGCGTTTGTTAGTGTGCCGTTTTTGAAAATTGAATGTAGTTTAGGTACCTATCTACACCTTTTTACTTATAATAGGTATCATTGCTTATAGATAATACTAAACAAACAACATTGAGGCATATACTCGTAGATAAACATAGTTGATAGTAGGTACTTCTCAGAATCGATGTCGTTTAATTAAAGACATTTAGTCCAGTACCTACTGGAACAACTTGCTGCGGTCTTCCCGTCCGATTATAATTAAGTGAATAGGCTCTTAATAATCTAGTTCGCTTCACCATCACTGATTGCATCACTGCTTACCATCAGGTGGGATTGCAGTCAAGCACTGGTTTATAATACCTATTAAAAAAAAGTGACTAACCTGCAGGCCTGGCCATATTACAGGGAACTTGGGCAAGGGCGGTCTTCTTATTAATTCGTCTGTAGTTTAAGTTGCTAACAATAGTTTTTAAGTGTATACCTGTTACTTACTAACAATTTTATGCATCCTGCAGTTGTCCGAAATAAAATGTTTTTTTTTTATAAGTACTAATTCCAAATTCTATTTTATTCTATTGCAACAATAGAAAGAAAATGGCGTATAATATGGAATCAGCTGTTTGCCAACTGTCAGCTGGGACCAGTGTTTTACATGGAGCGACTGCCTGCTTTTCTGACCTCCACAACCCAGTTACTGGGTAACACGATACCCCTTGGTTAAACTGGTTGTCAGACTTTCAGGTTTCTGTCTTCTCGTGATCTACAAATGACAGCTGGGGCCAACGGTTTAACAACGTGTTTTCCAAGGCACGGAGGAGTCTTGATGTGTTTAAATGGTCATCACCCATCTACGGGCCAACCTCGTCAAGCATAGCTTAGCCATCGACCACAAGCTAAATAAATAAAGAAATACATTATCCTACAACTATCACACAACGCCATCTTGTCGCCAAGCTATACTCCATCCGATTAGGTAGTTAACAAAAGGTAAACAATTTTGACATATATTTTTAGTTAATAACACAGTTCTAAAAATAAAATGCAGCTGAAAACAAATTTAGATACTAACAACAAAAACATGATCAATTAAACAATTTGTTTAAACACTAGTTGTATTTAATTAATTAAGCGTTTATGTAAAAAGACTTGTCAAGATTTTAGACCTTTAGTTAACTACCTACTCGGATGGAGTATAGGCAGAGCTGGTGTTATGGGTGCTAACCAGCTGATAAACATACTTTTATATTTCTGAATACATACATACCTATTATAGATAAGTTACACCCAGACACAGAACAACTGATCGTGCTCATCACACAAACATTTGTTCTGGGTAGGAATCGAACCCACGACCTCCGGCAAAGCAGTCAGAGCCATTAACTACTAGACCGACAGGCCAGTCAATATTAGTAGGTATAGAAGAATAGGTTAATAAATGAGCAGAAGCTTTACTCAACACAGTCAACACCTATCACGTAATAGATCAGCACTCAATCTCTATCAATTTAATAGTTCACACTATTACGAAAACTCATGCTACGTAATTTATTACCTCTCTCCCCATATTTACGTTGTAGTATTTACACTGCCACTTACATCAGAGGGCCCTCCTGTAAATCAGCATAAACGTGCTATTTACATAATAAACCTCGACTCCTCGATTGCTGCCTCGTTGGTCTAGTGGTTCCAAGTGCCACTGCTAAGCATGTGGTCCTGAGTTTGATATCCGAGTTGAGCTTATTGGGTTTTTCAATCCACGATTTCTCAAAAGCAGCTAAGAGTCTGGATTCGTGCCCGATTTAATAAATAATAATAATAAATATTTCACAACTTTTGCACACAACGCCATCTAGTCCCAAGCTAAGCTTGAGAGCTTGTGTTATGGGTACTAAAAAGCTGATAAAAATACTTATATATTTCTAAATACACACATCTACAACTTACTCTATACTAATATTATAAAAGAGGAAAAATTTGTTTGTTTGTTTGTAAGTTTGTATGTAGGGGGTAATCTTCGGAACTAATCATCCAATTTGGAAAATTATTGCACTGGTGGAAAGCTACACTATTTCCGGATGAAATAGGCTACTTTTTATCCCTGTAATCCCACGGGAACAGGAACTACGCGGGTGAAACCGCGGGACGTCTGCTAGTTATAATAGATGAATTACACCCAGATACAGAACAAATGATCGTACTCATCACACAAACATTTAATTTTGTCCTGGGTGGGAATCGAACCCACGACCTCCGGCATAGCAGTCAGGGTCACTAACTACTAGACCAACAGGCCAGTCAGAAAGATTGTTGGCACAATCAAAATCAGTCCCCCAAAGCGCCCGCTTCTCATCACTTCCTAGTGTGTGCTGGAAAGAAGAAATGGCATTTGGGTCGCCCGCCCCTCTATTATATGGCTTACTGGCGAAATGAGGGTGTACTCCGTGTACTACAGGTACCTACACTTCTGCATAAAGGGAATAAAGTCGTGGAACAAGGTATTTTTGAGTTGATACAAGTCGCACTAGAAAATTAGTAAGTGGCCTACAACTATGGATACCTACTTATGCAAAATTAGGTCTCGCCATCTCACTCATCAACTGCTTTAATTTTTCCACACCTTGTTTGGGTCGGCTTCCCTCACAACCAGATGTAGCTGAATAGGTAGGTACTAGTGTTTCAAAAGGTGCGACTGCCCATCTGACATCCTCAACCCAATGACTGGACCCCTTGATTAAACTGATTGTCAGAATGTCAGACTTTTGGGCTTCTGACTACCTAACTTTTTGGCAATAGCCTATTAAATATTATAGACTAATAGCAACACAGATTACCTATGGATGGACCGGGCACAAATTCAGACTTCCTACTATAAAGTTATAACAAGGACAGACCGCAATCAACAGCAAAGCTTGTTGTTTATTTTTGATCCCCAGGATTCAGTTAAGATAAAGTTCCATTTAGTGAACTCAGACCAATAAAAAAGTATTATTGGTCTGAGTTAGTGAACGGCAAACCTAATTTTCTACTGACATCAATCGTGCACAAATCCCCGACTCAGTATTGCATATTGGAAAAAAGACTAGTACATTGTCCCCGTACCCGGTGTCAGGGTAGGTAAATCAAAATTATGTATTTACTTATCCTACTCTGTCTCATTTCGTTCGTTGTATTCAAGATTGCGGGTTGAGTAAGTTTAGAAAGAATAAATGGATTCAGAATCTCGGTAAGTTAATACCCTTATTTAAAAAAAAAGTTCAAATTAAAATAAAACAAAAGACATTAGAATGTAAAATTAAATGCTAAATATCCTAATATTGTTCACTGAATCACCGGTGCGTGAAGAAATGTAACAAACGTTTCCGTCGTAGAAAGAGCCAGCTGTTTTGTCTATCTCGTTCAAACATGCGAGCAGCCGGTTAAAGCATAGTTGCTATCTCTCTCATTCGTTCAGTTGTCATGCGCTGTATTGCGATTTGCTCACGGCTGACGACTCATTCGTCGACGCAAAAGTTGGCAAGAATTCATTCCTGTCAAAAACTCGCGTACGAGAACACGTTATTTGCCTGATTTCTCGATCAATGATCATTGTTATTGTTTGTGAACGGTACATGTAATGTATTGATAAATCGCACAGTCGTCGTGTCCGATATCACTCCTGATATTTTAATATTATTCCGAAAATATTATTGTGCAATACACCCGGTGTACATTTTGCACTCGTTATGAAATAAGTGAAACAGTACGAGCCTATATGGGTTTTGCAAATTGTATCTTGTAGCAAGGTCGTGACTTTTTGAGATGAAAATCTAGATTGTGTGGTGAACTAATGCGTGCTCCCGTCGTTTGTGGTACTTGGGTGTGTTATAAATTAGTGTTGTGACAGTGAGGACCGGACTGAAAAATGGGCACCACGGGACTTACTCTGGCAGATTTGCCGAATATTTTTATTATGATCGGCGCTCTCGTGGCGCTTTTCGTAATGTTAGTCATCCTACTCAGGTGAGTTTACCGCTACAGATAACGAATACAGTTAAAATAAATGTGTTTACGGTCTTTGTTATCCTGCAGAATGTACTAGATTGTTTCCTGTGGCCAAACCCATCAAACTCCAGCGTGAATACATTAATAAGTTACAAATTCTTATGATAACATCTATAATAATATTTGATATTTGTGTCTAAGACTGGCAAAGTCATTGGAGCCTATTTGATTCCCATAAATTAATTGGCTGTATCTAAAAATGCTTTTGCCATTTTAAACCCAGCAAAAAAACCTTTGGTGGTATCTGATGTTGGGTGAATATGCAGATTGGACTAAGAACATGCTCATCATATTATTGTCCATTTTCAAATTATTCAACAGAATCAAAGCAAAAATGGTGAATCTTTGTTCTAAAATAAAGAAAGCTACCTTCTCTTAAAAGTACCTACATACATAATATACAACTTTCTCTTTCATTTATCATGTTTGCTGTGGGGGTCTATCATACTGGAATTTGAAAGTGAAAAATATAAAAACATGCTCATTGCCTCACAAGTAGGTACTTGCAGTTATGGTTATTGTTAGTACATGCTTATCAGTTATTTCAACTATCTTTGTTATATGAGCTGATAGTTAGAAAAGATAACAGTGAAAACTATAATCAACTTGTATTTTTCTACTTTTGTTATAAACATCACTTAAATCAAATCAAATCAAGAGTCATTTATTGAAATAAGGCTGAGGTTCAGAAGTTTTTTGAACATTAAAATACCTAAAATATGTAAGACAGTTCCCTAAAAAGCCTACCCTTTGCCACTTCTTAGTGTTTTTGCTAGGAAGAAGATGTGGCGGAACTAACTCCCCAGCAACACATCTGTCTGATAAGCTAAAACAACTTGAATTTATACAGTACTAATTGTTATCAATACAAATCAATCAAATTAAATTATTTGCTACAAGTTAGCTAGCACACTTCAATATTCTGAATACTAGAATAGTATTAGCTACCGACACTAACACTTATTAAACTTAATTCATTATACCCCAAGAAGACACCAGTGTCCGCACTGTCATTGTCTTTCTATTGTGTCTCTATTGACACGACAGGTTAAACAAAAGAATACTGACTAAAAAGAAGCCTCCCAGAATAAAGTGTGTGCCCGCTTACATATGTGCAGTATTGGATTATATCCATAGGTCTGCGACAAAATGTCATAGAATGATAAACTAGGACCATACATTTTTTTGGCAGTTTGGGTATGTCAGTTTTAATGTTTGTAAGTACACTATACAATATTACACCCATGATGCCCACTGGGGAATTTTTAGAGTGGGGCAAAAAGTAAAGAAAAACTTAGTTGTTGTCTATGTTACCAATGTAATGCCTCAAAGACTAGTGTCTAATTTGTATTTTAAAATCGCTTATTACATGTAAATGCAAATTCATCTTGAATATTTAAGATGATATTTTGTCAACACAATGTATCATAAATAAACATTTAGCAACTATTTATTTCATCTATGCAAATACCTAAATAAAATTAAAGATTCTGTTTTTAATGTCAGAAAAACAGCTTTTGACTAAATATAATGATGAAGAAATATATTCATGAAAGTGTTTGGACTGTATTTGAAAATCTATTTTTATTATATTTGTTACTCTGTGCGTTTGGACTGATCTCAAAAACAGCAGGACCACTTTGAACGGGACTCTCACTGTGCTAATGTTATAAAGAATAACTAAAGCTACTTTTCTTTAGAAAAAGAATAAGAGATTGGTGAAAAATAAGCCGATACACCCGAACCTGAAGTCACAGGCACAACTAGTTCCAGTTATAATGTCATTCATTGACTTTTAGAAGTTCTTAGAGGAATATTATATTATTATTTTATGATCTAATCAATATACTTATGTTAGGTTTGTTTTGTTGCGAACTTATTATTATAACTTATCATTACATCATGCCTATAATCCCCAAAAGATTAGGCAGAGGTGTACAGCTAGTACCCTCATTTTGCCAATTATGTTTCAAGTCCTATGCAACATGCATGAGGCAAGCTTATTTCCATCAATTGGGCACTAATTCAGACTGTAAGCAGCTACTGAAAAATTCCTGATGAAAAAGGCAATAATGTTTTGCCTGACTCGGGGCCCAAACCTGGGACCTCATGTTTAGCAGTAGCTCAAATTCTCAAAATTCACTAATTCACAAATCTTTATTGCATATTATAATGTGTTAAAAGATGGTGAGAAACATTATAATAGATACAATTATGGACCCTGTTGGGCACAGCATAGATCAAGTAGGAGAGAGGAGGAAGAGCACTGGTGTGAATTTTATATAAATAAATTGGTTTTAAGTTGCTTATAATTTATCATTAAAGCTCTAGCTACTTTTTAGCTCTTGCTACTAGCAGATCAACGAGGCAGCCATTCCCTTTAACTTATTATAAGATAATTACTTTTCTGAGGTTATATTTGGGGGGTTTAATAAATTTATAATTTCTGGGGAAGTTACCTCTAAGATTATAGGATAAGTTGACAATTAAAAAAAAACTATGGAATAAAAAATCAAAAGTCTTTATTAAAATTAGGCTTAGAATCAGCACTTTTTAATCGTCAGAAAATACATAAGACAGTCCCCCAAAACGCCCACCCTTTACCACTTCCTAGTGTTTTTGCTGAGAAAAAAGTTCTTCCTAGTGTATTTATTTCTGTGAATAGGTTCATATTTAATAAACATTTCTAGATTTCTTTTTTTTTTTCAATAGAAAGTTGAGGTTGGTGTTCCCAGTAACTCCCCAGCAACATGTCTCTCTGTTTCATTCATTCTTGTTCTCCATTGCTAAGTCCAATCCTTGTCGAAGGTTTAATGATAGGCAATATAACTTCACGCTACGAGCCTTAGGAGCAAGTAAAACTGTGGGTCACAGTTGTGCATAGTTTTAATTGAATTGAAAAAAATTAAATTCAAACTCGTTAGATTTGCCTATAATCCTCAGACCAATAAAAAAGCTATAATCATAACTTTTATCACAATGAGTACATAATGATCAATTTAAAATTTATCAAAAGTCAACCAACTGGAAATAATAATTTTAGGTTTGACCGGTCAGTTAATTAAAACGCAATTTTTCCGTATTAGACAGGTTACCTGCACCGATTGCAATAAATTACAACAGAACTTGTTCATCGTGAGGAAACCTAGACTTAAAAGAAAGAAGAACCTACGTAGGTACCTACATAAATTACACTCACGCACGTCACTTAAAGTAAGTCCTCTGCTGAAATTAAAAAGCAAACTTAAAATAATACTTCTCATTGCTCTTGTTTCTTAAACTCAACACAAAGATGGCTATATCGGGGTCGCGAATTGGATTTCCTGACAAATTTAGATTGGAATATGCTATTCGCAACTGTGGATTCCAATACCAAGACTTTCGTACCTTACCTACCATTCAAACAGTTTTTCGAATCAGCGTGCGTCGAAATAAGGTCATTCAATTTAGTGGTTTTCGACTTTATGAGTTTTCGAACTGGTGTACCACTCTTTATTTTTTTCGAAACAGCGTGCGTCGAAATAACGTCATTCGAAATATCATATCACTCCCTAAATTCACACCATTTTCCTTTGGGGGTAAACAGAAACTACAAAGCGACATCTGCTACGATTCTTGCATACCTACTTGTTTTGCTTCGTCTAAATTCATAGGTTCATGTAGTCCTACACACTCGCCAGTTACTCACTACTACGCACCTTACCTGAAGAACCTCAGCAATAAGGTCAAAAAGCAAGAAAGAAGAAATAAAGAAAAATTCATTTGATTAGCGACACTTTGACCGGTTGAGCAGATAGCGGCGCCACCCCTCAGTAGGGTGCACTGCGAGACGCCCTCTATCAAAAAAAAAAAAAAAATTGATTAGCGACACTCAGCCACACAAATACTAATGAAATTAATGTAAGTAGGTACTAGGTACCTTGAAGAAGCGTGGCGATCAATACTCGTGTCTTCTCTATTATGAGAATGCCTTTGCGCTGCAGTGGGTCAGTAACATGCCGATATTATAATTTATTATTACCTACCAAAGAGATTTAAAATACTATAGAGCGGGCATGTCAAGGAAATGTCATAGAAAAACTTTGATCCCATGTCTCAGTAACGCCATCTAGAATAATATATGAATATTGGAGCGGCAGCGGAGCGTACTACAAAAAACTCATAGACTTGTATCCAGCAGGACACACTTTTTCGGACGAAAATTTTGTTCGTGATGTCCGGTCTATAGGTATTGAATGTCTTTGTTACCTACTAATATAATGTGCATTCTTCCCATTCTGACCTACGGATCCCAGACTTGGTCTCTGACAAACAAGCAAAAGTCCTAACTCAGGATTTACCAACGTGCAGTGGAGCGCAGTACCTATTCTTGGCGTCAAACTGACAGACCTGATTCGCAACACCGCACTGCGCTCCAAAACACAGATCACTGATGACGTTGCTCGAAAAGCCGCCAAACTAAAATGGGACCAGTCCCAGTTTAGTTTGGCGGCTTAAGAGACGTGGCCAGCCCAGGCTGGCCACGTCTCTCGTATGCCCGTGCTGTGGGCCAAAATAACCACCACGTGGAGCCCTGACACAGCTAGAAGGCGTCGCGGCAGACCTCGAAGGAGATGGCCGGACGACTTGGACATATTAAACGACCAGTGACCCACTTTAGCCCTGGATCGAAAAAACTGGAAGTCATGGGGAGAGGCCTTTGCCCAGCATTGGGATGATGCAGGCTAGCAGTATCAGTATCAGTATAATAGTACGTATTTTTTTTTTTTTTTTTATAATTGTTATTTCAAAAAGATACAATGTAAGTACCTACCTACATTACTAATTTAATTGCTGCTGGAGATTTTGTTCCGCCACTTCTTCTTTCAGGAAAAACGGCAGAAAGTGATGAAGGGCGTTTTGGGCGACTATCTTGTGTCTTAAGACAGATTTCCAACCCAATTTCTGCTGAAATGATGATAGTTCTCGGTCTCCGGCGACAGTATTAGACATACTCTAACGTACCTACTACTCATTTCTTATTTTATCCAATCCCTTACCACTAGTCATACCTTTTTTCCAATGCATACAACTGTTTCTCATCCTTCCCTTTTTTAGCCCAACATAATCTATACTTATGCGTTTCAAATGAGAATAGGAACGAAAATGGCGTCTGTCAGATGTCACTTGAAAAGTACGGTCTGCAACGAAACCTTATTCGCGTAATCAATTATTATTAGTTTTTTGTTTTACCGAGTCGCAGTTAGTTTTAAATGAAAAAACGTCTCTAAAGAATTAGTCCGTGTGGACCGTATTTTTCAAGTGACATCTGACAGATAGACGCCATGTTCGTTCCTAATCTCATTTGAAACGCATAGTACAAGACAACAATACGACGTTGCATGATTTGTCTGTCTGCCATGTGACAATAATATGATACTGATATATTACTGATAACAGCATTGCACAATGTAGAGAACGCAAATGATCTTAATGTACTTGTTTTGATAATTCTGTAGCTATGTCCCAGTTTCTGTACATCACTAAGTCGGCTTTATATGCCGTCGAGAAGAATCTCTCAAGCCGGTTTCCTCGCGATGTTTTCCTTCACCATTATTGAAGTATTAGCAAGCAGCCTATATGTATCTATAGGCATGCCTTAGAGAAGTTTCTCGAATGCTTTTAAAGCCAAGTCACAGGCTATACCTTACCAGTATAATTAATCATTTTCAATTAAACACACAAAAATGAAGAAGTAGTTACCAAAATTGAAAAGAGTACCTATGCTTAGATGGTTTGGTCACTTTGAAAGGATTAAAGAATGGCGACTAACGAAAGATATTTTTTAAGATAGATGTAAGTGGAAACGCCAAGAGGGGATGCCCTAGAAGGACATACATAGACCTTATTGGTGAGGTTCTTCAGAAAGGTCAGGTGCGTAGTACTCGCAACTGGCGTGTGTGTATGACAACATATCATCAATACCGCCTCTGGACTATTTCTTGTGGGGTTACGTTAAGGATGAAGTGTACAAAACAAGCTATGACCGTTGTAGACCTAAAAGTAGCCATAGAGACAATTTTAACGCAAATTCACCACATGAAGATACAAAATGCTATTGTAAGATCGTTACATAAACGTGTTGAATATTGTATTGAAAAAGGCGGTGGTCACTTCGAGCACCTACTAAAAAAATAAAGTATGTGGAAACAATGCATTTTATTCATTTTAGACATCATGTTTCATACAGACATTTGCTGCTTAAGACTTACACAATCGATATCTAAATAGAAATAGTGTAGGTTTTTTTTTTTCAAAATAACCGGGTTCGATTCCCGAACGAAGTACAGATGTTTTTTTAAATGTATGAATGCAGTTTTTCTTGTTATGAAAATCGATGACATGGTTCCCAGAATAGATCTTCGTATGTCTTATAGTTTCAGACTTTCCCATACTGACCGATTGGAATGAGACAACCTGTATACCTATGCACCAAAAAGAAGTAGACTAGAGTACTGAGTTAACATTATAAAACACTGTTATGCACTTACTTTGCACTAATAACTGTCACACATGATAGTTAAGGATTATCTCAATAGATAACCTACGTATGCCCTTGTTCACAGTTAAGAAAGCCAGTTTGTAGGTACATGATAAGTATCTTAACGAAATTCTCAAAGGCTTAAGATACAGTGTAGAATTGTTTTTTTTTTTGTGAGGTTTTGATGTCGAGATTTATTGAATAACAAGACCAATGTCTTGATGTTGAACTTTTTTTTAGGGTTTTGACCTCAAACGAAACCTTTTTAATTAAGATCAATTCGGCTGTATGCTTCGGAGGTCCCGAACAAAAACAAAAGCAAATCTATTATTTGACTGGCCTGTTGGTCTAGTAGTTAGTGACCCTGACTGCTATGCCGGAGGTCGTGGTTTCGATTCCCACCCAGGACAAATGTTTGTGTGATGATCACGATCATTTGTTCTGTGTCTGGGTGTACCTAATTTATCTATAATATGTATGTATTTAGAAATATATATAAGTATGTTTATCAGCTGTATAGTACCCATAACACAAGCTCTCAAGCTTAACTTGGGACTAAATGGCGTTGTGTGAAACAGTAGTGGAATATTTATTTGTGGAATATTGAAGAAACCAGTAGAAAAAGCATTTCTTTTAAACAACAACATTTGAGATTTTGTATGAATATCAAAATTCTATTTAGTCCATTATCAGTCAGGTAATAAAAAAATATATTTTTCTGATTTTTCAAATTTATAGAAAACTACTTAGAGATTAAACGAATTAGAATTAAGGAGTGGGGGCTTGTGACGTCATTATTCAGTAGGTATGTAGGTACGAAATCATGCGACATTTTGGCTCAATTTATCGCCGTTTTTAAAAAGGAAAAATACGTGTCTTGTCTAATAATCTAGATGAGGCGCTAAAATTAAAATTTTGTTAATATTTAGCTTATTGCCAAAGATTAAGGAAAAACGGATCAGAATCTTGATCATGATCGGACGTTGACGACGTTGTAATAATTTTCTGAGGCACTTTAACGGTTATTAAAATCTAATCTTGCCTTAGGGCCAGGTTGCTACTTTGACCTTATATCTTTTAAGTGCTTACGCAGGTTACAGTGACTTACGTTTACGACCTATCGTGTTTTTAGTACCTACCTAATCACTAGCCTTTACTCTCGAGAGCCTCGACTTAGGCTGAACTCTCACTGACGCAGAGTCGAAGTGAAGCGACGCGTCATGTCGTCTTTGAACGTATTGATCTAGCGTCATCGCGCAAATTCGACCTGTTTCATGACGCGTTATGTTTTAAAACTTACACAAGCATTACTATTATGTCAAGTAGGTACCTACCTACTTATAAAAAAAATGTGATAAGCAAACACGCGGCGACGCGCGAAGCACAAAGAATTTGCGCGTCGTCGCTAGATCAATTTACGTTTAAAGACATGACATGACGCGTCGCTTCGCTTCGACTCTGCGTCATTCTTTTTCAAATAGAAGTAGCCTAAGCTACTTCTTTATAACATCACATGCAAAATCTGTGTAGCCGTTCCAGATATCAGCGGGAATAAAGAAAAAAAAATCTGTCAGAAAAGCCATAACTATAACCTGCCGTGCGATTCTGGTCAAATCACCGCGTGAAAATATAGGCGTAGTGATGGCGACTTAAGCTGTCATTCCATACTAATGCTAGGCGTTGACAGTTCACTTCACTCAAGTTTTCACCCCGTGACTTTTAGTGAATCGACCGGCTGCTCTGTATGCATTTTATGTAAAAACTGTCAGTAATATTACCTACTAACAGACAGTAAAATTGTATTTTGTATGAGATAGACCGTAGGTACTTACTAACATGATGCCATTAAAAATAGGATCTACAACATGTTATTAAACACTTTAGCCTGTAATCTACACTTCAACAGGCAATTAAAAGTTTCTTTGAAATCATTTACTTAAATATATAATTACCTATGTAATTTGTTATTAAAAATAATTATAATTAAACATGTAGTTCTTCTTATCGTGTGGTTAGTGACTAATCTTTTTTTTTTTTTAATAAACTCTGTCAGAGTTTTAATGCCACCAAATTTGGACCTCTGACTTGGCATTTTGGCATCACATGCCCTCGAGAAATATTTCTTAGGTATTATGCTGGATTCCTCACGATGTTTTCCTTCACCGTTTTTGAAGCAAGTAATATATATATATACACAATACGCACATGTATCCGAAAAGTCATAGGTGCGTGCCTTGGGTTTGAACTCGAGACCTATGATTTGGCAATCAACCGGTCACACCACTAGGCTAGGCTATGCTGTGTTCTCATTATAAAAAAGGCACCTTCTTCCCTAAGTCTAGATAAATATCGTCGTTAATTTGTTCTTATCCGAAATAGAAATGGTAATTTGGTGACGCGCTTGTGTCACTACATTCTCTCGTGACTTTGACGTTGAAAACATCGCAAAGAAACTATTTTAGTCGCACAGAGTACGTAGGTACTTTATTACGTACTCTATGACGAAAATAACTTCTTAATAAGAAAGCTAACAAGCATTATATTATGGAGCTGAAATTTATTTTTAACAAACCGAAGTTTTTGAGGGAAATTAGAAGTTGGATGTAGACTAGAAACATTCACAAGTTCTACTATTCGGGAATAGTTTCACTAGTTCTACTACACGGGAATAAATTGAAAAGTAGTATAACTAGTGATAATGAAAACTCGCAATTAGTTTTACTGTTCAACTTAATATATAGAAATAAAGAAAAAAAAAACATTTATTGGCAACAGCTTGAAACACGCGCGGTAAAAAAAATAAAACCGACTTAAAAAAAAACCACTAACCGATGTAAAATAACTCTAAATTAGGAAGTCTGTGGCTTTGGTGGTTTTGTCTTATTCATGATGGGCCACCGACTTCCGAATTTAGAGTTATTTTACATCGGTTAGTGGTTTTTTTTTAAGTCGGTTTTATTTTTTGCAAAAAAGATTTTTATTTTTCCATTTTTAGTTGTTTCCATAACATACCTAACTGTCGAAATCTAGGTATATTGTACACATCTGCGTACCCCTCAGAGCGTACAGGCGTGATGATACATCATGATGTTGTATAAACAATAATATCCAAGCGATTCCAGCAATCACGACAGATTTGCCGTCCATTTTTGAAGAGTTCCATTGTATATCTCCGAAGATCAGCACCAGATCTTCACCAAATTAAAATGGGACCACCTCGGAAGTATACTCTTTCAAATAAAAAAAGAATTTTGAGAATCGGTCTACAAATGGGGGAGAAATCGCGTAACAAACACACAAAAAAAAAAAAAAAAAAAAAACAACATACCGTCGAATTGAGAACCTCCTCCTTTTTTTGAAGTCGGTTAAAAACATGATACACAAGTAAATAAAAAAAATAAAAAAACATGTGTCACAGCCAGCTGCGCTAAAAGATTCATTTCAGCGGTAATGCCATGCCAGGCAGATGCTGAGATGCTGCCTAACGCTGGTTTCAAATACTCCTTTGGGGAAAGTAAAATAGAAGAAATGGGAATAAAGTTAGTTAAGTTAAGAACTATCTCGTTGGTCTACTCCTGAGCATGGGATCCCGGGTTCAATCCCCAGGTCGGGCAAAGTGTTATTTAGTTTTTCCATCTGGAATTTATCAGCAGCAGCCCGAGTCTAGAGTTGTGCCCGATTGATGGCAATAGGCTCGCCCCCTATGATTTGGCACTTAAACGTAACCGGCAAAATGCCTTCTTCTCCGAAAACCTCTGCCTAGCTCTTTGGACATTACAGGCGTGACGTTATGTTATGTCATGTGGAATAAAGTTATCTACTTTTTAACACCCAATATCGTAGAACTATTCAGAAAAAAAAAAGTCCTATTAGCTCTACCGTAGAACTCTTTAGTATAGAACAAGTTGGAACAAGCGGAAAATATATGGCGAAAACCCCCAAAGACTTAGTCTTTTTGAGCTACTATTGCGGAACCAAGTCAGTTTTGGACACTTGTCACTATGCGGCAGTTCAAAAAAGGCTTGAGCAACAATTTAGTGTATTCAAATGGCTTCTCAAGGTTAATGATACATTTATGTATCGGATTCGGTAGTTTGCACTTAACTTCAAATGGTAAATATATATACCACGGCATCAGGTCTTACATTTTTAGCTCTGCTTTCTAATATTGAACTGCTAATACTTAATCCATTTATTGATAAAACTACCAATATTTATATTATAGCACAATTAAAATAAGTCCTTATAAACTAACTAAGTACCTACAAGTTTAAACTAAAACTGTAAATGAAGTGGAGTTACTCCAAAACACCGAGGCGTCATACTCCTCCGCGTAGCTGTCATCCAGATAGGTGCCCAGAAGACTGGCAGCATTGCCACGTTGGATGGCAATGCTAATTCTTTGGCCAAAGAATAAGCCAGCCCTCTGGTCACGCGAGGTGTCGACCAGTCAGCGAGAAATATATTTGAAGAGGCTGCGTGCACTCGGGCAGTCGGGCCTCATGACCCAAACGTTAAATAACTGATAGCTTCTTGATTTTATAAACGATTACCTTTATTTTCAGACGCACTTGTCTATTTTTTATCAAGTTAAATAATGGTTCAAATAAAATATGTAAATATTTTGAGGTTCACAAAAGAATCAATAATTATTTTAGCGTGTCTATTAATATTTTTGGTAAATGAATATGGGACTTCAGTTGATTAAACACATGCTAAGCACTGACTATGTGTTTAGCAATCAGCCGTAGAAAAGATGCTATTTAGCTTAAGTATCTACTATTAAAACCTCATGGATTAATAATTGACATCCACCACCTCATTTCAAATCATTGTGTGAGGTTATGTATGTGAAGTGTTTACTTAAATACTATTTAATGTGATTTAAATTCATCGGGTAATTCCCAAGGTGCACGATGATTCAATCAGACAGTCATCACGAATTAAAATGACGAGTAATAATTATCATGTTTAAAAAATGTGCACTCATATCCGTTCGGACCTGTTTAGTACGAAATAAAATAAATAAATTAAATTAATATTCCAAAACATTCACACAACGCCATCTGGTTCCAAACTCAGCAGAGCTTGTGCTACTCGTGTGAGTATCTACTAAGCCACTGATAGACTGATATACTTTTATATTTCTAAATACAAAAGTATATTTGATAAATCACACCCAGACACAGAACTTAAATTGTAGGATTTGACATAAAACACACACGCAAAAGTTTTTTTTAAACTGTAGTACAAAAAAGATAGCTTGGTCCCTGCTACATATGTCAAACTGACATTCCTAGGGTTGTCACTAATATAAAAAATTGACGATAGAATTTATCGACGTTTCTTACTACTATCGAAGTTAATGTAACATATAATTGGGTTTAATTAAATTACAAACGTTACTAAATTAAACGAATATATATTAATATACTAGCAGACGTCACGCTGTTTCACCCGCGTAGTTCCCGTTCCCGTGGGAATACAGGGATAAAAAGTAGCCTTTGTCACCCGGGGGTAGTGTAGCTTCGGTCCAGTAGGGTCGAAGCCTATTCAATACAAACAAACAAACAATCAAACTTTTCCTCTGTATATATTAGTGTAATTATACATTAATTCTCATAAAGGGGTACACCCCAAATCAATTTCTGAATCAGTTTCTGAATCACTAGAACAATCTTATAAACTCTTGTTCGCAAATATTATCAATCGCAGCGGCGTCAAAGTTGTCAAAATATAGGCACAATACTGTTAAAAGAGAAATTAATTTTAAATTAAGTTTTACTGAATGGCAATGCTTAGCCTCTGGCCAAAGTAGAGGCCAGCCCTTGACGCTTCCCGTGACCCAAGGGCTGGCCTCTACTTTGGCCAGAGGCTAAGCATTGCCATTCAACGTGGCAATGCCGCCAGTCTTTTGGGCACTTTACCAGCTGGCAGCGATGCAGAAGAATTTTTTGACGCTTTGTAGTTATTTATTGTTAGTTTTAGTTATTTGTTTCTTTTAAGTTTTTGTTATGATTAAATACCTAATAAAAATAAATGAAATTACAGTTTTATTTAAAATATCGATAGTTCATAGACTGTGGTCACGATGATTCATCGCCCATTACTAAAAAACGTCGGCATGCCCATAAAGTATGACATTGACAGGTATTGTCTGTGCTGTTATGAAATTCGGGACTTCATAGGCGTGATTTTACTGACAGGTGTCGCAGAGATCAACCTATATTTTATGAAGAATAAGTAGGTAGTGAGATTTGTTTCACTATTTCTCTTGAGAAGAATTACCGAAAGTATATCTGCCCCCCTAGCCAAGTTACAAACGATTCGTATCTATTCTCTTTCTACAATCGAGAACGCCTCAAATGCCTTTGTTACGACCACGTGACTTAGCGAAAGGTGATAAGTCACGTGGTCAAAACAAAGGGATTTGAGGCGTTCTCGATTGTAGAAAGAAAATAGATACGAATCGTTTGTAACTCGGCTAGGGGGGCAGAGGTCACAGACTCTCAGTCTCTTTTAAAGTACGGACATTCCTTAGTTAGCAGCGCTATTCTGTTAAAATCACTTCGAGAAAATGTAGGTGAAGTGATGGCGAATTGAGCTGTCATTCCATACTAATGCTAGGCATTGACAGTTCACTTCACTCAAGTTTACACGGGGTGACTTACTGGATTTTCCGACAGATCATGGGATGGCCATGTAGATTATTGTACGAGATGGTCTTTTGAGGAAGGGACCACACAGATATAAGTGGACCTGTCCAGTCACTTAACGTATTTGTCAGTAATCTTAAACTCAAATCGCACTTAGGGACCACGCTGAATTGACGAAAAGTATCAATGAAAGAACATTGAAGTAATCTACTACATGTGGTATGGTAATATCAACTATCATTGCGCGGTGCGCTAATCGATCTATCACTACTATATCTGGCTTATTGGCGACAATAGTCCTATCTGTAATGGTAGACCGATCCCAGTACAACGTGACATGGTCATTTTCGAATACTGGGTCGGGCACATACTTGTAGTACGGTACCTCAGTTTCCACAAGCTGGTATTTCAAAGCAAGTTACTGGTGAATAATCCTTGCTACTTAGTTATGCCTGTGCAAGTATTCACCGTTAGCCAGACGAGAACAAACAGAGATTATATATCTGTCTATTATTATTAGTATTATTATAACAACAAACTATGAAGAATAAATTAATTATGAACCCACCATAAATGTGTCATCGCATCGCCTAAAGCGCAGGCCACACCGCCAGCTGGCGGGCGAGCGAGCGGGGCGAACGAGGCATCGTTTCACCTCTGTTCATACTTTGGTTCACACCGCGAACTATCTGAAGAACCGAATGAGGTATGAAAAGGGCCTCGTACGCTCGCCTGCCAGCTGGCGGTGTGGCCTGCGCTTAAGACTTTTTACCATCTTTCCCATTATAACACAAAATGACCTTAACAAACTAAAAATAGATTCCAACGAGTTAAAAACCTCCTTTGTTTCTTGAATTTGGTTAAAAATGATGATTAAATGAGTCATTATGTTAATGGATAAATTATCTGCACAATTAGCACTATAATGTTGAAGCACGCGCTTTAATTACCTTTTGTATCTAGGACGCAGCAGATCATTAGCTTAGAGGCTTATCTTCCTACATAATTATGTAAATTGAATTACTTACATATCTATAGAAGACTAGCATTACGCTCGCGGCTTCGTTTGCTTTTGACATTACTGGTGACCTGATTTACAGGCTTAAAAAATTACTTAGTTGAGGCACCAGTGTTTCACAAATTAAATATAAAATTGTGATGAGATAATAAATAAAATCTCTTCTCTTGTATTCTACACCGCCTTGTTGGTCTAGTAGTTAGTGACCCTGACTGTTATGCAGGGGTTCGTGAGTTTGGTTCCCACCCGGTACAAATGTTTGTGTGATTGTGCTTTGTCTGGGTGTAATTTATAGAATCTATAATATGGATGTATGTATTTAGGAATAGCTCTGCTTAGCTTGGGACTACTAGACATGGCGTTGTGTGTAAATTGTGGAATGTTTATGTTTATTTTTTATATTTTATTTATTCCATGGCCCCCTCTTAGTTTCTAAAATAAAATATAGCCTATGTTACTTGGAGATAATAAAGCTTCCCAACGGTGAAAGAATTTTTCAAATCGGTCCTGTAGTTTCGGAGCTTATGCAATGCAAACAAACAACAATCAAATCTTTATAATTTTATTATAGATTAAATTTCTTATTAGCTTAACGGTAACAAATATCCTTATTTGTTTGCTATTCCAGCGCATGGCACTCCTGGGCTGCAGTTGAAAATGATGATGGACAATTCTGTGTTCTCATCTGACGCTATGCTGAGCTGAGGCCGTTTTGGCATTATAATCTTTGTTTTCCGTTTTTTTTATAGTTTATGGTGTATTTATTTTACTGGAACGCCATTAAACGCATTTTTCTTTCTTTCTTTGTTTCTTTCAATGCCAATCGGGACACTGAAGCGACATCAATCTCGCCACAAACGAACTTTGAATGACTGACATCTTAGATCGCGGTATTAAAGTTATCCTCGCGATTTGAACGTATACATGATCCCGACAACAACCGTAGGGCAGTAGTAGCCCACCAGACACAACACCCTTCTGGTAGGGAGATCCTCCCTTTTCTATGGGAGATGAGGAACTTTATACTCTCCTCCATACATAGGTACCTCTAAAAGTTTTCGATATTATTCTTAAACCCCCAGCGCTGAAAGGGCAATGCCCATTTCTGGCCATGTTTTCCCATCTTTGTAATAAATACTTAAAATATACTAATTAAGTAACTTAAATAGCAATATTTAAGTTACTTAATTAGTATATTACCAATTTGAGATGACTGAAAGGTATCAAAAGCAGATTTTCATATGAAACTCAATTGTTTATTACATTCTAATTTTTCGGTTCGGTACTTAGTTATCAAAATAGGTATTAAACACCAAATCAAATACAGTTAAAGGTGCAATTGGGTATAATAATTAGATCACAAAAGTCTTATAAATCAGTAGGAAACAATATTAAGAAAATAAGAAAAGAAACACGCAAGTCGCCCCGTCGCGCTAGCCAAACAACAACGAGCCCCTAGCAACGGGGTTGCCAGATCTGTTGTCAACAATAGGGATTGCAAATCTTAATAAAAAAAGTCCCACCAAGTTTTATGTGAAAAATAGCTATCTATCATTTGTTTCCTCCATGTGCATCACTTGGCCAAAGGTTCTTCAGCAAATGGGCATATCCCTTTTTCGTTGGCCTTCCTTGATTCTCAAATTTTACCTAAAGGCCAATTCCCATGGACATAAAAACGTTCAAATCTAGTCGCTATCTCATCTTAGAGACAATTAGCTGGGACTAACGGCTAAACGGTGGGGACTTGATGTATAAAATGGTCCCCCATTCGCGGACCGATCTCAGCAAGCTCAGCTTAACCTTCGAACCACCCGTGCGGCTATTATTAACAACAATATTACGGTGCATAGATCTCTAGGGATACGAACATGTTGCGGAATTTGTTCGAAACTCGAAAGTCACCGCGGCCCTGGAACGCAAAAGGCATTAAGAGGAACATGGATAGGTTTTAGTCAGTAAGAGTCGGACACTCCCTTCCGCTTCACCCAGAGCAGGAGGAGTCATTTGATGATTTCCCATCCTTAAAAAAAAAGGGGTACGAACATATAAATAAGAAAAATTATTAAGAGCAATGTGAAATATTAAAAAAAAATGAAGTGTAAAAGTGTTTGTGAAAACCTATTTGCAAAATAAACATCATTTATCATTAACAATGTGATCAGAATCTGTGTTTTTCTGTAAGTAATCTTACTTAATATATAAAATTCTCGTGTAACAGCCGTAAAATATTTTTTTTAATGTGGCGGTACTACGTTTGCCTGGGCAGCTTGTAGTAAAAGATAAAATGTTATTTTTATATTCTCAAAACTACGAGGAGGCAGGTGGGATGATGAAGTTTAATGGAAAAGGTACGAAATCCACGCAGAACGAATTCACGACCGGAATTCTAGTAAATTATAAAATAAGAGGAAGTTGTCAGTTGTCTACCATGTTTAATTACCGGAAACCTGGGTTCCGCATTATAAATTTATTTAAATCTCATTCGAAGAAGGGTTTGTTTATTTCTGACATCTGTTATGCAGGCCCGCGCCAGGATCGATAGACCTTGAACGCACATAAGTGCTGCGCTTACTACGCCGATTACAGTGTATATTTGCGGATTTAAAAAATAACAAAAATTTTAACAGGCAATCATTGAAAAAAAAATCACTTAAAATATTGTTTTTTTTTAAAGAAACGGAACATTATTATTATATGGCACTCGGCAAAGTTGAATTTTCGATCAGTGAACGAGTTTTTTTTACCGACTTCAAAAAAAGGATAAGGTCCTTAACTCAGTTGTGTATGTATTTTTTTTTTTTTAAAAAAAAACAAAATCAAAAGTCTGTATTCAAACTAGGCTGAGAATCAGCACTTTTTGAACGTCACAAAAATACATAAAGACAGTCCCCCAAAAACGGCCCACCCTTCGCCACTTCCTAGTGTTTTTGCTGGGAAGAAGAAGTGGCCGAACAAACTCCCCAGCAACACATCTGTCTGATTCGTTTGAAGAACTAGGTATACAAAGGATCTATACAATGAAATGCTCAATAAATAGCACTAGAAATCACAATTTTAAATCGTTTTATTAGTTCCAGAGATACCTACTTAATATGTGTACCTATACACAAGTATACCTGTACAGATGTTTGTAAGTTTGTGACTTACACGCATCTGTGTATGTCCTTCTTGGGCGTACCCTATAGACTAGGCGTTTCCAAGTCACCTTTCATTCATTATTTCATTACCATTACGAGTTGATATGTGGGCTTTTGCCTTTAACGTGCTTTCCGAGGCACATACACAGACCTACTTAAACAAACGTAGCCTTCTTATATCTTTGGTAATTAAACTAATACTATTTTTAACTTCCTTTGATATTATTTTTATCACGTGATAACTGAGTGTGTGTTTCTTTGTCGCAAAAAAAGAATCAGCTTTTCCATACATTTTTTCGGACTCTTGAACTTAAATACTCTGAACAGAATAATCTTTTTGCGATTTCAGGGTTCCCATAGTAAAAGTTGTTCATAATGATGAGTACCTACAATAATCCCTTTTCGGGTTTCGTTACATAGGTATATCTCTTTCTCTTCTATTATTATTAAATTCTCGAGATATTCCTCGAAGCGCTACTATTTTGAGGCGCTCCTAATGAGGCGCTCCTATTTTATTCCTCGGAGCGCACCTTTTAGGAGCGCTCCCGATAGCAATTAAAAAAAATGTATTTTTTTCGAGGAAAAAAAAACAAAAGGTGCGCTTCGAGGAATAGAATAGGAGCGCCTCATTAGGAGCGCCTCAAAATAGTAGCGCTTCGAGGAATACCTCAAATTCTCGTGTCACAGCCCAACTAGCACACTAGTGGAAATAGCAGCTTATTTTGTAACTTTTACCTGTACAGTAGTGCTTTAGGGGTTCAGAAAGTGGTTTTAAGTTCTACTATTGCTTCCGTAACTGCTCATAGCTGTAAATATCACTAGGGGTAGCAGAAACTGAACCAAATGCCACTCTAGGTTTTATAAGGGTTCATTTTAGTACCCATTTGCCGTCTATCTCTTTAAAAGAGAGTTAAAACATGTATGTTAAAGCTTAAAGCTACTAAAAAGCTTCTATTGCCGCTGCTGTACGCTTCAGAACTGCATAAAGACTTTAATTGCAGACTTTTTAACGGAACTGTATAAAAGATATATTTATCACTGTTCTGCCACTGAAAGTTTCATTGCAGAAGTGATTTGTTCTTTTGCGCAGACTTAAGTAGGAATTTGATCGTCTGTTTTACTAATAGCGACATTAAGGCTTCACAATAGAAGCAGGAGAGTAATGGACATTGCCTACTTATTAGGATACATTCTGCTATTTTTATTGAAGGAATCACATTTTATAAAATATTTAAGCCAGTTTAAAAGAAATATGGATCTGAAAGCATGGAAGTCCAAACAAAGAACTGGTGGATATCGCAAGAAAGTACGGAGAGTTTATCAGAATATGCAGAAATTAAAAAAGGCAACTGTGTGTGTGAATTCTATAATTGAAATATTTTACATAATTTTTTACTCTTTTTGTTCGGCCAGTGTAACACTCCGTGTTTTTCCCACTTAGATGGACAGATGGAAAGTTCTTGTTTATTTTGTTGTTCATTATAAGTTAGAATTATTTTGAAAGGCATTCTGAAAACATGTTAAGACATAGTAAGTGTTAAACAATTGAAAGCGCGAAAAATATAGAAGCAGCTACAAATGATCAATCGTATTTTAGGGTTTTCAACGAGTTCTACGGATCTCTAAACAAATAACCATTAGTGTGGTTCGATATCTGCAGTAAGTACGAAATAAAAGAGATTGTAAAGACTTGAACTGCATTAGGGGTACAGGTATTACTAGAACCTTCAGAAGAGTGAAACTTAGCGCTATTACGCGCAGAGAGGAAGTTTTAAGGTTGAAGTTGCAAGTTAAAGCTGCTTCTCATAGACGACATGTTTACAAGACAATTATTTATTATTACTTGAGAAATTTATAGGTTTTTATCGCAATTTGTAGTAAAATATAACTAAATATAGAACCAGCAACTTACTAAATACAAATGTAGTCATGTATGTAATTTCAATATCGTGTAGGTATGTGATTTAAAAATATTTATATAATAATATTTTACATATTTTACGATATTCTGAGGTAATTATTGAGGCGCGTTAAAAATACTCCAATAATATCAACTATATGCACGATAAACTGATCTGCGTTTGTAGCCACTTGCATATAATACAAAATATAGCTCAAAAACACTTACCTTCACTTCACTTCAACTTATATTTATTTGTATTCAGTAATGTCTGACTCAGGAACAACAGATGTATTTAATAAATGAAAGACAAGGTGAATGATCAGTGATCCTTTATTCGTTCAGTTAAACCTGTCATTCATTCAATAAGCGCCACAAGAGCTTTAGTGTGGTGTTAATTATTAGTTGCCGCTCCTGTAGTGCTTTTATGCCACTATTAAGAAGTTCTAATGGAACTATAGATTGCAAAAAGTTGTGCCCCTTTGGCTTCAAAGCACCTACATAAGGTCTGCAGTGCACGCTCTGGCGCTCGAGCTTGGCGCCTTTGGGAATAATCTGATTAGCTCCAAAGCTCTTAAGCAACAGTTTGTGCTAGTTGGGAGTGTTTGTAACAAAACTACTGCGAAACGGTTTGATCGATTGTTATGGTTTTTTTGTGTTCAGTACCTAGGTCAGAGAATAGGACGTAAACTATATTTATACCACTAAGTGCTAAGAGTGGTCTAGCCCAATTTAAATTGATTCTAATGCTGAATAAAGTGGGGCAGTTATTAAACTAAAAATAAGATTACATATAAATAGGTAGTTTAAGGCTTATTAATGCAAGGTCGTCACTAAACTATTAATTTCTCAGCGTATAAGTCATATTTCCGTAGCTTTGCCCTTGATGATTGTATTATTTAATACAAACTAAATCGGTTTGCTAAGTAGGAACATTATTTTGTTAGTGAATAATAGGTATCTTACGTCTTGTAGTTCATGCTTGAGTTATGTTCGTTACGTGCCGCTGCGGTTTAGATAATAATATAAAAAAACCGGCCAAGAGCGTGTCGGGCCACGCTCTGTGTAGGGTTCCGTAGTTTCCCGTCCGTCACAATAAGTGTTCAAAATGCTTGCATATACGATTATACTACAAACTTAGTCCAGAAATTATTTTGTACAACTTTTTGTCTTTTTTGTAAGTACAAAAACTGTTTCCATCCAAGTTCAAAATAATTTTCCTAGAAAGTCCTTATAAAGTTCTACTTTTCTGATTTTTTTCATATTTTCTAAACTTATGGTTCAAAAGTTAGAGGGGCTTTGTTTTTACTTTTGGAGCGATTGTTTCCGAAATTATTGACATTATCAAAAAATTATTGACCCCTATTCATTTTATTATAAGGTTATATAAGGTATTATAAGGTTATATAAGGTTGTAAAGGTATCACACTTTAGGGTTGAAAAAAAAAATCACTTCCCACTTTACATATAGGTACTCCCTAATGCTGCTACCCTAATAAAACATTTTTTTCCAATTTTTATTTTACCACTTTGTTGGCGTGATTGATACACGTATTGGTACGAAATTTCAGCTTTCTAGTGCTAACGGTCACAGAGATTAAGCGAGGACGGCCGGACGGACGGATAGACAGACATGGCGAAACTATAAGGGTTCCTAGTTGACTACGGAACCCTAAAAAAATGATATGGTAATTAAAAAACTTTTTTACAAAAGAAAAAAAAATGAAAAATAGTTTATTCACCTAGGCAACACAGACAAGAATATAATTATTACCTCCGCCAAACTGCAAAACAGTTTGTTGGCAGATGTAGCTCCCTTCCAACAACCGACTTCTTAAAAAAACACAAACAGGTGAAAAATAACTCCAGTTTCGGAAGTCTGTGGCTTTGGTGGTTTTGTTTCGTTGATTATTGGCCACCGACTTCCGAAACTGGAGTTTGTTTTATTATAAGAAAGTTTTTATTTTGCAATTTTTAGTTTCTTCGTAGGTAATGTAAAGAAAGTCTTTCAAAACTTCAAAGAATCATTGAAACTGGTTAACAATTGCTATTTAGAAGTTCTCTCTAAACAATAATCTGTAGGCCTCTCTGCCGCGCCTCTCTTAAAATTGAAGGGCGTAAATGTTATGTTATGGAAATACAAAAACTCTGCATAGACATCTGACTATAGCAATCGCGAATAATTTGCTGGTAAATACCCTATCAAATAAAAAAGAATTTTGAAATCGGTCCATAAATGACGGAGTACCGAGGTAACACAAACCCTAAAAAAAACATACAACCGAATTGAAAACCTCCTCCGTTTTTTGATACTAGCATTTCGCGACTTCGACGGCGTGAATTTCATACTTTTCCTTTCATATTTTAGTGTCCCGTCCACTCCCTCGCAACTTTGTAAATAAAATATGGCCTTTAACTATTACTCGCTGATAATATAGCATTCTAATAGCGAAAGTATTTTTAAAATCGGTTGAGCAGTTTTTGCGTTAAATCCCTACAAACAAGAAACTAATCTGGGCTTATTCCCAGGCGCTCCATAATTTTATTCCCGACGGCTCCAAATTAAAAAAGCAATATAATATTAATAATTAAAATCTTTCCCATGAGCTCCAAAAATTTTCAAGTACAGATTGCACATACTTAGCTAAGATAAGATTGATTTGTGACTGCCTATGTACTGAAACTACTTACCTCTAAATTATATTATTGATGGAAGCAATTTGTGTTTTGTTGACCTTACGCAATTTGGTTTGGAGCCGCTGGGAAAAAAAAATAGTATTTTATTTTTTATCTAATAAAATTATGGAGCTGTTGGGAATCAATGTATGGAGAGAAATTGTTTGGAGAACAATAGATTTGGAGGTCTTGGGAATAAGCCCTAATCTGTTCTCATTATAATTACTAAGACATTCAATACTTAGTAGTACTATAGATGGGCGACCACGAATAAAGTTTTCATCCGATACTTGTCCTTGTGGGCACGAGTCTATTAGTTTAGTTTAGTACTCTCAGCGGCCGCTTCAATATTGCTATATTTTGCTAGATGGCGCTACTGAGACATGGGATTATAGTTTTCCAATGTTATTTATTCACAGTGTCTTCGATCTCTTTGTATTATTAGTAACTATACGTGCGACTACGACTCTCACACTTGGCCAGTTTCTATTGCGTGTTCTTATGAAGCTGATGAAAAAAAATACAAGTGAAATTACAAAACACAAAAATTACACAACTATTCAATGCTTGATTGTGTAATTTTTGTGTTATGTCTGCCTTTAATATTCCCACTGCAGGTCGCTAGGACTCAGTGAGCTTGAGTGGACCAAAATCTACCACCGCGGGCCCAGTTCGGGTTGGTAGATGTTTCGGTTTATACGTGCGACTACGACTCTCACACTTGGCCAGTTTCTATTGCGTGTTCTTATGAAGCTGATAACAAAAAATACAAGTGAAATTACAAAACACAAAAATTACACAACTATTCAATGCTTGATTGTGTAATTTTTGTGTTATGTCTGCCTTTAATATTCCCACTGCAGGTCGCTAGGACTCAGTGAGCTTGAGTGGACCAAAATCTACCACCGCGGGCCCAGTTCGGGTTGGTAAATGTTTCGGTTTATACGTGCGAGTACGACTCTCACACTTGGGCCAATTTCATTGCGCGTTCTTAAGAAGCTGATAAAAAAAATACAAGTGAAATTACAAAATACAATAATTACAAAATTATCCAATGTTTGATTATGAATTATTGTGTAATTTTTGTGTTATGTCTGCCTGTAATGTTCCCACTGCTGGTCGACAGGACTCAGTGAGATTGAGTGGACTTTAATCTACCCCCGCGGGCCCAGTGCGGGTTGGTAGATGTCACGTCTTCGATTTTTTCGGTTCTAAGACATGCCGGTTTTCTCGCAATGTTTTCTTTCACCGTTTTTGAGAACAGTGGTGATCGGTTTTCTACCGTTTACATTTCAGAGACTGTGCATCGGAATTGCACAATTTAATGCTGCTAAGCCTTTTCCACCATCGGTCCACCCGGTATATGGTGGTCATCACGCTTTTGGAACAAATTCACTGCTCGTACAGCTAAGGTGTGGTTAATTCCCTGCCAGAGTCGGTGTTTCCTGGTAGCTACAACCTAGGGTTCCACTCTTTAAGTCAAGAGTGCATAGGTTACTTCTAGGCAAGCGTGCTTCATCGTCGACCACATCATCGCTTACCATCAGGTGAGATAGTGATCAAACGCAAGCCTAATACTAAAAAAAAATACTCAAAGAAAAACATCTTATAAGTCGCGGGCTTTGCCACTGGGCCACTCTTTAGCTCCAATCATATTTAAATACATCTAATAATGCATCTTATTTTACTGGTCAATTAATATAAAGGTTTGACGTGAACATCTCGTTGAAGAATGCCGCCAGAGCCCACTAATGGCGTAATACTGTTAACCAATACGGACAGGTTAGCGAAAAGTTAGCATACACTAACAAACCAGAACCACGACCAGCAACTTGACACAGATTTGGAATCTAAAATCTTGTCTAATACCTTGTTGATGGCACCTGCTTTGGCTCCTTGCAAAATGATTCTTATTGATGGCTAGCCCAATCGAATTCGACCAAAAAAAATCTTCCGTAATTGTTGGAGGGATCACACATACAAAAATTCAAGATGGCGCAACATTTGGTAACGAAGGGAAATGCTACTAAAAATAAAATTAAAAAAATTAAAAACCCCCACCGCAAAAAAGTTAAACATTTAAAAAGTTAAAGATAACACTTTCCTATCGTTGAGCCATGAAATTTTACTTCACGTCGGGGTACCGCTTAAGCAAGGAATGTTCCTGATACTGGTAGGTAGGTACTTATTTTAGCGGTACCCATAGGTAAGTAGGTATGTAAAAAGAGCTACATAGAAGCATAGATTGTACGGGCGTACTCTTATTGCGTTTTTAATTATGTAAGTAGATTTAGGGGTCTGTCAAGTATCTTCCCCTGGCCCAAATAAATGACGTTAATGAGGATTAGATAGTTTACATTCCAATGGGTTTCAACCCGAGTTTTGATTACTGGTTTCCAGAATGAATTCAGTACCTATTAAGTATAAATTAATCGCTTAAGAATATTACCGTGGCTTAAGTGTTCGACAGTTAAAATAACATTTTTCAATTTTGTTCTCTTATCATTTTGGTACGTAATAGGTATTTTATTGCAGATAGTTAAGTACAGTATTCCCAAATTAATAATGCACATGCAGATCTTCGCTAATTGTCGTATTCCCGGAAACACCCGAATCATTGAATCGTAAGAGCCCTAATTATGCATGAAGAAAATGCACTTAACCACTCTATATACATATAGTCATCCGACACTCGGGGAATACAGCCGTTGCCGAACAGTGACAAATATTTCTATGCGCATTATCACTTTGGAAGAACTGTATATTCTTATTACCTACTGCTGGCAATAGGCGACTCGACCGCTGAGTCTCGTCCGATCCGGCTGAGACAGGAATTTCATTATTATTAACATTTTTGAGTGGTGTTTCGGACTATACTTTTTTTTAAGCAAATTTTGTACAGTCAGAATGAAAAACCTTAGGTAGAGTTGTATTATTTAAGTAAAAGTCAGGGAATTTTTAGAAAGAGATAAAGTTTATACAATTACAACAATCAACAGTAAACATGATAAATCACAATAATCTGTTTTATATATCAATTAAAAAGCGTACAATAATAATACGAAATTCATGTTAAATTTGGTTCAAATATTTTTTTTCCCAATCTTAAATGGCAGAAAATATGAACTAAATTAATATTTTACTTTTTAATAGCGTCATAATTATTTTAAATTAAAAATAAAAGTTCGAATTAAACGCGGGAAATTCAAATTTGTGAAACGCATCACCATTGGTTATAACGAAACGTGACGTCAAATACTACGACAACAAGACAAGTTACGCCTACAAAACAGTATTGGAATGGACTTTTTATTGGAAAACATAATTATTGCCATGTGTGTTGTGAATTAATTTAATGAGTAATTTTAGCTTCTTAGTGAGGTTATAAAACATTTAAGAAAATGACTGAAAGTGGTTTTGTAAAAGCGCTATCTGATAATGTTTTTGCATTAGAGTACAAGCAATACCTGTAAACTGGTTTTTGAGCTTTTTTCATGGTGAAATGGTTAGAAGAACGAAAACACCCAAAGTAATAGGAACAGGATAATAGTAAATGAAGTCATCGAAATGGCGCGCGAAAATGGCGGCCTTTAAACAGCTTAAATTTATTCTGTATGTTAAATATTTTTATAAGCTTCATTACTGCAATTTTAACATGTTTATATTTTTTTACTATGTTAAAACGTTGTAAACAGTGAATTCAAAATAAAAAAAAAATATTTATAACAATACAATCAAAAGAAGCAACAACTATTTTCATTAAAAAAAACAATCATATACGAGTACCTATATCTACCAACTAGAAGTTTTTAAGTCTCAATGTGCGTGCAACATGCCAAAAGTCGAAAACAAACCGACTTGTGAGAGATCAGAATTTAGAAATAGAATTAATTTAATTGTAAGAATGTAGTTTTACATAGTATGTATTAATATTTTTTAAGTTCTATAAACTCTACCATAACATATGTACAAATATTGAAATGTCATTCTTATATGTATAGCTAAGTACAATTAATGATATGATTTAATGATTGACAATATGTCCAATATGAATTATTATAATTAGGTACTTAGTCGTTACTTTAAAATCAATGTCAAAATTAAGTACATGTCGTCTTGGATTTTAACAATATTCCTTATATTCACCAATGTCATAAAAACAATTATTCAATAACCAACTTGTCAGTAGGGATGCATGCAATACCGATACCGATGCCGATATATCGGCAATACTCGAAGCTTGCCGATATTTTTATGGCCGATTTAATGAAACTTTTTAAATTTCGCGCTTTGAAAATGTATAACGCGCGTGTTGTCTCGTCTACTTTGTTTTTGAAACAAAAATCTCATCAATGTTCATTTTAATTACTAAAACTATTAACTAATCACAAACTGTCTATAGTTTCAAAGGGTTTTATTTAGTTTGTCCTGTTATTTGTTCTTTTTATATTAAAAAAAAAATACCTGACTTATTACGGTATCAGTATCGCCGATATTTTTATACGATGCTGTTATATATTATAAAATATGACACGATACTGATACCGATGTATTGGTATCGTATCGGCAAAAATGCATATCGAGAGCAAGATTGATGAGCTGACAAGTAGGGATACCTGTCATCTCATCACATCACTCATTAATAAAAAAAAAACAAAAAAAAATAAAATAAAAAATTAAAATTCGTTATTTTCAAGCGTCGACGGCCCATAGCGTGTTAGTATTCAGAACAAAAAATAACTTAAAAACTATGTTAGTAGTATAATCTAGACACACAAGAACCCAAATTATACACAACAAAATAAACAGCTCCCAACTCGAGGAAGATTCATCTTCACCATCATCACCTATCTATTGTAGGCCCTTCCAATCTTTCTGAAAATACCTTCAGAACGCAATTGCTACTACCCCTCACTCTGCGTATCACTGATATCAATTTTTTGCGCAAAATGTGCAATGTGTTTTAATGTTTATTTTGTTTGTAAAAATAATTTATCCATGGCGACAAAGTAAAATATGTATTATTAAATTCTGTGTCTGACGGTACTTTTCCTCTAAAAAAGGATTCGTCCGAAACACCACACAAAAATATTAATTATAATGAAATTCCTATCTCGACCGGATCGGACGAGACTCAGCGGTCGAGTCGCCTACTAAGCCAAATCTGATATTCTATTTCCAACAAAAGTTCATTTTACGCATGTTATTTTTATGACTGTAAGAAAATTTAATGTTATATTTAATTTTAGATTGGTAAAAATACCAGGGAGACCAGAAGACCAATTATTCAAAATCTCCAAAATCTAATCGCATATCATCTTACCGACAATGATGTCATACTTAAGGAGCAAAAATGCAGGGAAAAAAACGGGAATGATTGTCTTTCTACTTTTTACCGTGTCATTGTCGTAGGATTATACCTGTCATGTTAAAATATTCTTTATTTATTTATTTAATTACTACGGTTTAACCAATTACAGTAACTAAAATTGCAGATAAAATATACAAAACAAAACAAATTAAAGAAAAATAACAAAACAATTAAAAAAAAAAACAAGATTGAAAACACATTCATGAATTCATCTCACACATACCAATAAAATCTCGGACCATCCATACGCAAACAGATCACTTGTTGGAGAGTAGAGTAGAGTCCAAGAGAAATGATCTCTATGATGAGCGCGGCCAGGGTGCCATGTATTGGCGACTTAGCACGAGCGACAGTTCGACATGGAGGCACGGCAAACAGCCTGTGCCTCCATGTCGCCGACATCTTCCCCGACATTATAAACATAGTAAACTTCTAATAAGTAGCTAAATAATAAAGCAAGTTGCAAGTTTGCAACCATCCAGAAACTATCATATAACAACCGAAAGGAAAGATGTTATTTATTACGGTAGAATGTGGAGGACTTAATTATGTAAAAAAAAAAGAACAGCTATGTACCAAA
Source organism: Euplexia lucipara (assembly GCA_921972225.1). Lineage (NCBI taxonomy): Eukaryota > Metazoa > Arthropoda > Insecta > Lepidoptera > Noctuidae > Euplexia > Euplexia lucipara. Next base: position 3,055,001 of record OV179161.1, on the reverse strand, counting down.
AACCCATGTTTGCAAATAAATGATTTGATTTGATTTGATTTGATTACACATAATACCTAGTTTGGCTGACCTGGAGCATGGCTATTGGCTATCTTTTTATTGCTATTAGACTAACTGGCTCCACACCGAACTTTGATGACGACTGAGTATTTACAAAAAAATGGTATTATAATAATAAAAAATAATAATAATTTATTTAATTCAGACAACAATCCGTTGAAAGGATGGATGAAAGGCGACTAACGAAAGGTATTTACAAGGCAGATGTAAGTGGGAACGCCGGGAGGGGACGCCTTAGAAGGACATATACATAGACCTTATTGGTGAGGTTCTTCAGAAAGGTCAGGTGCGTAGTACTCGCAACCGGCGTGTGTGTATGACAACATGTATGAATGTAAACGAAGCAAAAGAAGTATGTAAGAATCGTAACATATGGCGCTCTGTAGTTTCTGCCTACCCCCATGGGAAAAAGGCGTGAGTTTGTGTATGTATGTATGTAACAATCCATATCACTCAGTAAAAGTATGTAAGTACAATATAATGTTAGTAGCCCTACTTAAAAACTATGTTAGTAAATAGTTTTTTTTTAGCCAACCACGTGTAGTTGACTCAAAAAAAAAGAAATATTAAAATCGGTCCATAAATGGCGGAGTAATCGCGTAACAAACAAAAACATACCGTCGAATATAGAACCTCCTCCTTTTTTTGAAGTCAGTTAAAAAGTGCACAAATGGACAATCAAGTTTACCAGCAACGACATGCAGGAGACTGTTAGAGCTGGAAGCACTCTGAACAGCAAGGACGCTGCACGCTTGCGTCTGATCGCAACGAAGCCATCCGTATGCGCGTCAGCAAACATACCTGACGCGCTACAGAAGCGTGGCAGCCCCAACAGCATCCTGAATGCATTGTTGTACTGGACACGAAGAGAACTGACTGATTTTAGAGTGTAACTTGACAAAAGGCTGCACGTGTAAAAAAAAATTGCAAAGGAGGATTATAGACTTTAAGTGGAATTCCAGTTACGGTGGCTATCAGACGTGGTACTGTGCGCTTTGTCACATCTCTGCGAGTGCGCGTGACGTCATCCTAGATTTGCTCTGATGATAGCCAATACGAAACTGGCTGTTTGACACTTAACCGTTGAACACATTGCCCAGTAATCATCACTATGAAGTGTCAACGGAGATACTGCGAGAAGCTGGCGTCTTGCTAAGCAGTCCTAAAAATTAACTTAACTTAAAAATGTGTCTCTTTATTTACAGGAACATGGAGGTGATCGGCATAATGGGTGAGGGTCGAGAAGATGCATGGGCCCCCACCATGCAGCCCCCCAGACTCCTCATGCAGAGGGTACACATACCTTTTACTTTTAAGGTACAAGAGAACGCGCCTTTGGGTTACAATGGTAAGTTTTTTATTTGTTTGTTAATTTAAAATCAGAAGGCCAATTCCCTCAATTAAAAAGGAGTTTTCCCGATTGCTATAATTACTGATAGCTCAAAGGATTAGCAAGCTGAAGTCGCAGTGGGCTGGCCATATCTCTTGAAGAACCGATTACCGCTGGGGTAAACGTGTTATAGAGTGGAAATCGCGACTTGGAAAACGTAGTGTAGGACGCCCTCCGGCTAGGTAGGACGACGACTAGCAAAAGACTGCTGGCAGATGCCAGACGCGGCAAGCAGAAGACAGGGCGCTGTGGCGCTTATTAGGGGAGGCCTATGTCCAGCTATGGACTACTGTAGACTGATGATGATTCCCGATTGAGCACCTATTTTTAGAGCAATTAATTGGGAATAGTCCATCAAAAACATTCAAAATGTAGTAGCAATCTCACCTCAGCTAAAACTTGTCAAAAATATAAGGAAATTAGGATCGTAGCAGGAAGCGTTCTGTAGTTTCTGCCTACTCTTATGGGAAAAAGATTTTAGTTTATGTACACTCTAGGAAATATTTATAGCTACATACCAGCGATCCCGTGACAGTAGTCATCAGACAAATTGAAGCTAGAAAAAAGGTGAATTCGGAAGAAGTCGCGGGCAACAGCTGGTCAAAAATAAATCAGCATATTTTTTACTTCTTCTCCACTTCCGTGCAGTTTCGTATTCGATACTGTCCTCCTATAACTTGTTATCACATTTCCGATATAATTAATCGGATCTTAAGACTTAACTTCCTATGCTATATCCCCAAACAGATTTAGCAAGACCACTTTCAATTCATTGAAGGTCTACCGCTTGGACCGTCGTTGACTAGATTGACCGTAAATGCGAAATTTCGCCATACTTACTCGTATCAAGTTTGTACACTTACAAGTTACGATAAAACAGCAAAGTATGTTTCAAGACCCCTCCGTGCCTCGTAAAGCACGTTAAGCCTTTGGTCCCGGCTTCATCTGTTGGTTTTCGACAAAGAGATTTCAAATACTATAGAGCGGACATTTGTGAGGAAATGTCATATAAAAACTTTGATCCGATGTCTCAGTAACGCCATCTTGAATAATATAAGGCAGCGAAGCGTATTAAAAAAAAATGACGTGTGGCATTCGGAGACTGCCGCGGTAAAGCTATTGCATAGCATTTTTTATCAACTCCTCTCCTCTCCCCCTCCCCATTCCTCTCCTCCCCCTCTCCCCATTCCTGTCCTCCCCCTCTCCCCCTCCCTCCCATTCCCCCACACCTCCCACGCCCCTCCCATCACCCCTCCCTACCCTTCCCTCACCCCTCCCTCTGTTTCCCCTCCCTAACCCCTCCCGACCCCTGCCTCTACCCGTCCCCCTATCCCCTCCCCTCCCACTCCCCTCCCCTTTCCCCTCCCCAACTATCACCACTATGCCTGCAATATAAATATATAATATATATATAAATATATAATATATATATAAATATATATGCAATAGCTTCGGCCTTCAAGCCACACCTCCTTGCCCGTCGGAGTGGGGAGCGTGAGGTTTTTTCGTTACGGAATTTCTGGATTCGGTCCCCGCGTTCAAGGCCCGCGATAGAAGCTATGCAATAGCTTAAAACTCGTAGACTTGTGTCCACCGGGACAACTTCTATAGTAAACTAAGTATTGAATGTCTTTGGTTTTTGACAGTCGTCACGTCACGGATAGTCTGACAATCAGTTTCAGAAATACGTATAGTTTATACTAATATTAACAAGAGGAAAGATTTGTTTGTTCGTACCAGATAAGCTCTGCATCTGCTAGACCGATTTAAACCATTTTGAGATTAATAGGAAGCTAAAGTATCAAGAGGTAACATAGTTCATAATGTATTTACAAAACTACGAGGATCCCTTATAATTTGAAGGGAAAAATATGAACTTAGGCGGACAAACTGCTGATTCAACAATACATTACGGTAAGTAAAACATCCCGAGAAAATGCGAAATGCCTGAGAGATGTTCCTCAAGGGCATATAAAGCCTAATCAGAGGCCTATAATAGGCTGCATAAAGTCTAGCACCAGGTTAATCACTAACCAGACTAAAAGAAGACTAATAAATTGTTCAGCAAAACCATTTTAGCAACAGCAATTCTGCATCCCAAATAGACAGACAGACATGCTCTAAAACGAAATAATGAAGCACCGTTTGGCAAGGTGACACAACGTGTTGCCAATTAGGTCATAAGATGCGATGCAGCTCGTGATGCAAGTTCCTCAGTCATTACGGGTAATCGGGGTAATATCCTAATGGAGTTATGGACAATGTGAAAACAGCATTAGTCCTTGGTAATAGAGTGTTTATTAGAGTGGATATTGTTTAGCTGCGACGGTAATCTTGCAGCTTCAGGTAGTTCTAGCGACTAGAATGTCTAAATAAACGAGTATGGTAGGTGCAAGTTGTAAAGGTTAAAACCTCGTTGGTCTAGTGGTCGAGTGAATTTTCGAGGGTTTAACCGCCGCTGTCATTACCTTCCCCTAAATGTTAATGAAGGAGACATATATTTGGTGCATAATTTCGTGCTAGTGAAGTGATACTAACATAGTTTTATAAGATTTTACTAACAAAAGTATTATTAGTAGGTATGTGTGTATAGGTTAAGGTATTTATCAATGGGTCTTTGTTACTTACCTGAAATAAATGGTTTATTATTATTATACATATTATAGATAAATTACACTCAGACACAGAACAAATGATCGTGCACAACACACAAACATTTGTCCTGGGTAGGAATCGAACCCACAACCTCCGGCATAGCAGTCAGGGTCACTAACTACTAGACCAACAGGCCAGTCAAAATACTCGATAAAATACATTCTCTTCAACGTTTTGGGGAAGGTAATGACATCGGTTGAGACCCTCGAAAATTCACCCGGTCGCTAGTGCTACAGCTGAGTGTATGGTTTATTTGCAGCAGATCAGACAAAGCATTTTTGAGTTTTCTCGTCTGGAGTTTCTCGGCAGCGTGGAGTCTGGATTTGTACCTGTTTTATGGCAATAGGCTCGCCCTGAGACTTAACATAAATTGCGTAATGTGGATGTACCTACTATAGGTACAGTCGACCTAAGTTCCGGTGACTAACCTGCTCGAACTTAGTGCTCATACGCACGTTGCGAAGTTCAAAACATTTTGTTAGCCAACTAATCCACCGCAAGTCAGGGTGATGGTATATCTCTGCCTAACCCTTCAAGAAATACAGGCTTGATTGTATATTGTGTTATAATGGTTTCAATATCATGTCCAAACTCCAATGCTGACAGAGAATAGAATTACTATTGTGACCTCTACATCTTTTAACCACTCCTATTTTCATCACTAAGCTGGCAGAGGTTCACTGCTGAAGATATCAAATCAAATCAAATCAAAATAGTAAGAGTAATAATTCACCTGCCACTGCTCTGCATCACCTGAAGGTTGACTGGTAGAAAATGCCTATGGCATTAAGTCCGCCTTTGCACATTAGTGTGCTTGAAGTATTAAGTAATATGTCACCTCTAAGGATATGGGGTATTAATAATAGAATACTCTCTATTGTACACCATAAAACCCTACAAATAATAATAGTTTGAAAGGGCTACTTGTACAGGATACAGGGGCCTTATCGCTTATCGTTAAACACTTCCATCTAGCGGTGATCCATCTTGTCCGGAGTCAAACCTCGCGATCGCTTATGCTTTGAAAGGTAGTATCAGTAAAAGTCTAAACACCTTTCCACCATCTGCTTTCGCCCCTTGATGACTGGCCGTAAAGCCAAGTAGCATTACAACTTAACTACGAAGCCGGTTGAACTTATCCATTCGCGTAATCAAAACAGTAAATGTTAAGGCTACGTTCACATGTAATGTAAATCATTTGGTACGATATTTTCACGTGCACGTACTGTTTTCCTCAGTGCAATTCTATTAAAAGCACCGGGTGAGAATCGAGGTGAAGTGATGGCGAATCGAGCTGTCACTCTATAATTTATGCTAGTCATTTCACAGTTCACTTCACTGAAGTTTTCACCCGGTGAGTTTTTACTTCTTCGACCGGCCTGTTCATATGGTAAACTTGCTATAACGATATTTTCACATATTAAGTACTGATTATTCAATTCGTAAGGAGACTATTCCGTGGGATAAAGTACTATTTTCTCGAATACGGTACAGCTGTTCCACCAACCATTCGGTACGATATTGTAAGAAAAATCAATCATTTATTTTGTCTGAAGCGCCACTGCGTTATTAGTCGCGTCAATGAAGCCTTTACCTCGGATATCCTCATTAACAGCCAGAAACAGATTATTTAATATAAATAATTCCGTCTACGCTACGCTACCGATGAATTCCTATTTTATATTTTGATTCACACGACTGTATTGCATCCGCAAAGCCTTACAAAAGTTTCTCGAATCTTCCCGCATACGCGGGGGAAAAAAACTTAGTTCCCGTTTGGCGCTGTGTGTACAGTTGTCAGTTTTTAATGCAAATGTCTATGTCACGTGACATAACAGCGTCGTGTGAACGCACGCTAAACATTACAGGTTCATGCGCACCAGTTACGTAGTACCTAGGTATTTAGATAATAATTTTATCATTACGATACGCAACTGTAATACCAAGAGATTCCGGTAGAGTCGTTGACCTTACATTTTTTGCAGAGGTTTTTCTATGTTACTGCAATGTTACTTTACGTCATATAATCCAACACGCAGTGACGTAACGAGGCCACTGATCTGTCTATCAGTTTTATTATGATCCACTAGAAAATAGTATCGAAATCCAAGCCAACAAATGCTACCAGTGTAAGCTGGCCTCGCTTTCTATTGATAATTCGTAATTTACTAGTCCAGGGCTAGGTCAAAGTGTTAAGTTTAGTCCTTTCTTTTCCCATTCCCAACTCTTCCCATTATTTGCTTCTTATCTCTTCTGCTTCCTATCTCTTGAAGACATGGGAAGGGGAATAGATAGGACTAACTCAAACAAGTAATGACGCATGTGTAACTAACTGTGCGTAAGGTTGCTCCGAAACCCTAGGCTTTTTTGAGAACCATCTCTTCCCCTCCGAGTCTCTTCCCCTATGAGTTTATACCTACTAAAAAATCTTTTCGGTAAATGTACAAGGGAAGTCATGGGAAGGGGAATAGATAGGACTAACTCAAACAAGTAATGACGCATGTGTAACTAACTGTGCGCAAGGTTGCTCTGAAACCCTAGGCTTTTTTGAGAACCATCTCTTCCCCTCCGAGTCTCTTCCCCTTTGAGTTTATACCTACTAAAAAATCTTTTCGGTAAATGTACAAGGGAAGACATGGAAAGGGGAATAGATAGGACCAACTCAAACAAGTAATGACGCATGTGTAACTAACTGTGCGTAAGGTTGCTCTGAAACCCTAGGCTTTTTTGAGAACCATCTCTTCCCCTCCGAGTCTCTTCCCCTATGAGTTTATACCTACTAAAAAATCTTTTCGGTAAATGTACAAGGGAAGACATGGGAAGGGGAATAGATAGGACCAACTCAAACAAGTAATGACGCATGTGTAACTAACTGTGCGTAAGGTTGCTCTGAAACCCTATTTTTAAGACCGTTTCTGAACCCAGTCTCCATCTGTCAAAAATATGTCTAATTATTTAACTAGTTTTTGATATTGATTGTCGCTGAGTTGATGGTGATGGCAACTAGATTTTGACCGATTTTTAAGTAGGTACAAGAATTACTAAGAGTACTACTGCGCAGTCATTTGTTGCCTACTTCAGAGCGGCAAACTGAGAGTGTTGTTAGATTCTACAAACTAGAGAGACCGACTGTTACCGGCTACGTACCTATCAGAATAGAGGAAAAAAGAGCTCGCAAAACGATAGCCCTAATAATCAAGTAACAATAAATTAAGTAAGTAACAATTGAATAATCTAGACCTAGCATAGAAACAAGGATCGCATTCCATTATGATCGCGCGCAGGCTTGGCGAAGAAAATACCTACTTCTCTTTAGCACAAGTTTATTACGATTTTTCCCAACGAGTCACACTGTTACTCGTTGGGAAAACTTTTTGAAGTTCGTTCCCAACGAGTCACACCGTAACGTGTTACAGTGTGACAGGTTGGGATTTTTTTTAAATTGTTCTCCTAACCTGTTACTCGATGGTTGAGAAAAAAATCCCAACGAGTCACACTGTTACAGGTTACAGTGTGACTCGTTGGGAACAAACAGTTTATTAGTGTGTTCTTTTAACAAAACGAAAACATGTTAGTAATCACCTGGTTATAGAAATATATCCTCAACCGTGACCGCAGCCACTGTCATGATTACAGACAATGTAGAAAGCGAAGAGTTACGAAGACAATTTATTGTTTGTTGTACCAGCTGTAATACACGCTTTTGTATTGGTTTCACACGGTACATACACGTGCTGTTGAAGTAAATACTTTGTAATGAACCGTTGTGGCTTTCCATATGAGGTTATAGGTTTTGCTAAAATATCTCGAAGTATAACAGAGATTCAATGTACAAAAACGAAAATCTTAAATGAGTTTTATGTTTCTCGAATGGTTTTTAAGAGACATATTATGTATGGAAACGAAGAGAGGAGAGAAGTGATTTTCCTAATTGAACGTGAACCTTATTCTGTATGCTTTAAAGTTGAAATATTATTAAAGAACACCCATTAACACATTCAACTAAATAACGTATTTACCTGTAATAAATCATACCTGTTATCCTTAAAAGGTTAGGTGCAGGTGTACCTGTGGTGCACCCATATTTTGCCAGTTATGTGTAATAAGGGGTGAGCATATTGCCATTCCGGCCCTCCAAACTCCGGGGTCATATTGAAAATCAGCATAATTCCGGATGGAAAAACTCAATAACAAATAAAAATTTACTTTAAGCTGAGAATCAGCACTTTTTGAATTGCCCAAATTACGTTAAAAAATCCTCTAAAACGCCTGCTCTTTTCTTTTTTTACTATTGATAAACACGCGTTTGACCACTATCTCACCTGCCTGCGTAGCATGAACACATTGAACACCGAAGAAACGGCCTTTGTCTACAGACGAATCGGCAAAGTGACAGATTATATAGACATTTCTTTCGTCTCGAGCATGTCAATGTCAAGAAAGATGAGAAGTTATATGCCGAAGAATGCCGAGCATGAAGTGAGTACCTATTTTCTCCACTTTTGACAGTTCTTTTCGAAACATTTCCTGTCAACAAGTGTCAAACAGTCAACATCAAATGAGACCTAGACAAGAGCAACTTGACAGTTGCTATAGACAGCATGTAAATTTCTTTCTCTACGTACACACGCTTTGTCTACGAGTCGCCTCATGCTCGGGTAGAAGAAATGTCAAGTCGGACAGAAAGAAATTTGTCGTGTCTCGGAAGAAAGAAATTAAGTGTACATATGCTACGCAGGCTAAAGGTAAGCGATGATGTGGTCGACGATGAAGCACGCTTGCCTAGAAGCAGCCTGTTCACTCTTGACTTGAAGACCCCTTACCACTTCCTAGTGTTAATGTAATGCTAAAATAATATTTGTTTCTGTAAATGGGTTTCAAAGAACACTCTTCGGCGTCATTAAGTAAAATTAACTTTGTGCTAGATGACGTCAATGTTTCCTGGCCGAATACTCTAAGAACAAAGAGATTTAAGCTAATATAGAGAAAACATGCGAAAACATAAATGTCATTGGAAAAACTGTGAACACACGTCTCAGTAACGCCATCTAGCTTGATATACCAATATTGGAGCGGCAGCGGAGCGTACTAAACTAGACATCATAACTAGACTCATAGACTTGTGTCCACTAGGGCACAAGCAATGATATTATAAGTAAATAAGCGCTGAGGAAGCGACACGTAATTTTTTTTTTTTTCTCACCACAATACATTATTTATCAGTACATTTGAATACAGGTTTAGACAATTAAAACATATGTAGCGACATCTATCTCGCCACATACGAACCATCCTACATCGCGCTATTAAAGTTATCCGCGCAGTTTGAACGTATACAAGTTCCCGACTACAACCGTCGGGCAGTAGTTAGCCCACCAGACACAACACCCGTCTGGTCGGAGGATCCTCCCTTTTCAATGGTGGATGAGGAACTTTACACCCTGTTCCTCATACCTCCAAACATAAATTAGTAATATTATATTGTGGGTAAGCTAGACGGAAGCGGCTAGCTAGACTGGTGCCTAAGCTAGACGGAAGGTCTGTGTTTCGGTACACCAGGTCTCCGCCCCTTATTGTAAATTAATTAAATTTTGTAAGTGCTCTACAAAATTCCGAAATAAGGTAAGTTTAACATTAATTGTTGGTATGGTACTCGTAAGTTATTCTATAATCGTATTTGATTGCTAAAAATGTGGCTAGTTAGTCACATTTGACTTCTGTGTCGCGTAACGCCGTCAACGTACGCTTGCGTGTGTTGTGTGCCGTTTTTGAAGATCGAATGTTGTTTGGGTAACCTATCTACACCTTTTTACTTTTTAAAATATCATTGGGCACAAGTATCGGATGAAAATTTTATTCGTGTTGTACCATCTATACTATACTACGTATTGAATGTCTTTATCTAAGCAAAAAAAAACAAACAAACTCGGAGGTCCCTTTTAATTAATTAAACCCCTAGAGTACACCGATGTCCACGCTGTCATTGTCTTTCTATTGTGTCTCTAATTGACACGATTGAAAGGTTAAAGACTCCAGACAGTACCAAAGTTAAATCGATCTTATAAGTAACCTTACAGATGTGTCTGATAAATGATATTTATTTCTGTAACTAGGATCATACAAACCACGCCCTTTTTTAACTAGAAGGTGAGGCTAGTGTTCCACAATCTGACTACTTTGAGAAGAAACACCGTAAGAATCTCAGAGGCTCTCTTTTAAAGTCCAGACATTTTCTGAGATGGCATTTTAAGGAAAATGTGTTAACGGTAAACAAAACATACTTAAACACAACACATAAAGTTTACATTGTGTTACAACTTATAACAATATTAAATGAGTTTTCTAACAGTACCTATTACACATTGTAAAATCGACTAAACTGTCTCCAAAATAAAGTTAAAATGGAAATAACATCAATCGGAAATATGTATTTGAATATACTATAGTTTGAATTTTATTGTCCTTCGAAAATTGAAATTTTAGGAATATTTGAGACGATAAAGGTTCTTTTTTTTTGCTGGGGAGTTTCCTCCGCAACTTCTTCCCAGCAAAAACACTAAGAAGTGGTAAGGTTGGGCGTTTTGAGGGACTGTCTAAAACTGTCTGTCTTGATTCTCAGCCTTTAAACAGAGATTTGTTTTAATCTCAAGGTACACTTACTGAAGACTGACACTGAGCTTGAACTCCCTAACAACAATGATATTGAAGGAAAATGCCGTAATCAACGCATGGTGAATCACAAAGGTCAATTAATACCGTCTGGGCTATTTCGGCGTCGCACATATGACGTCATCGTTCGACGACACGCAAAATGAAGTGATGGGGGAATCCTCTGCGTCTAAACATTTTGATGCTGTCTCTAATGATGAATTGCGATTTGCTCTAAATCTTCTTAGTGCCTAATAATAATCATTTATTCATCAAAAAGCTTACTGTTTATTTATGTACTATATTGGACCTAGAAATAGTGGACAACTTTATTTACCTGGGCTCCAATATAACAAACGATGGTTCGTGCGAGAAGGAAGTTCGCAGGAGAATCGGCATGGCTAAGAGAGCCATGTCCCAGCTTGAAAAAACTTGAGAAGTCGCAACATCTCCATAAAGACCAAAACCAAACTGGTACGGACCCTGGTCTTCTCGATCTTCTCATATGGTGCTGAGACTTGGACGCTGAAAACTGCAGACCGCAAACGTATTGACGCTTTTGAGATGTGGTGCTGGAGAAGGATGCTCCGAATCCCTTGGATAGCAATTCGCACCAACGTATCCATATTGCGAGAACTCAAAATCTTCTCGCGGTAGTCGTCCGAGAGCCTACGTAAGATTCTTCAATACTTCGGTCACATAGCAAGGAAAGACGGTGGTAATCTCGAAAGGCTCATCGTGACTGGCGAAGTGAATGGGGATTGGCCTCGTGGACGCAGCCCAATACATTGGTCCGACCAGATCCGCACCACTCTTGACTCTTCGGTATACGATGCCCTTCACACCGCCAGAGACAGAAGCAGACGGAAGAACATCGTGAAAAAAAGGTGATGAAGCAGGGAGGTCACGACCCTCAAGCATTGAGGAGTACGACGCAAGGAGGAGGAGGATTAGGTTCACCAACAATTCGCATATGAATCATGAGAAATGTCAGAAGCCGTAAGTTCGAACTCGATACCTAAGATTTGGCATTCCACCAGTCACACCACTAGACTATCGACAGTTTGTCAGTTGGTAGACTTTTAGGTGTCATAGATCTACAAGTGACAACCGGGACCAACGGTTTAGCGCAGTTTCCGAGGCACGGAGCAGTCTAGATACATATCTAGATTGCTCCGTGCCTCGGAAACTGCTGAATCTATAATCGAACCTCGGGTACCGTAGCTGAGCCCTTATCGACTAGTTGGCAGTTGGTAGACTTTTAGGTATCATAGATCTACAAATGACAGCTGGGACCAACGCAACGGCGTAGCGCGCTTTCCGAGGCACGGAGCAGACAGACTAGATACGTAATGAATCTATAATCGAATCTCGAGTACCGTAGCTGAGCCCTTATCGACTAGTTGGCAGTTGGTAGACTTTTAGGTATCATAGATCTACAAATGACAGCTGGGACCAACGCAACGGCTTAGCGCGCTTTCCGAGGCACGGAGCAGACTAGATACGTAATGTATCTATAATCGAATCTCGGGTACCGTAGCTTAGCCCTTATCGACTAGTTGTCATTTGGTAGACTTTTAGGTGTCATAGATCTACAAATGACACCCGGGACGGGTTTAGCGCGCTTTCCGAGGCACGAAGCAGTCTAGATTATGTAATGAATGACCACCCATCTATAATCGAACCTCGGGTACCGTAGCTTTACCCTTGATCGACCCGTGTGGCTGGAAATTTTCTGCTGTGGATTCTATAAATGTACACCGGAGTGGCCTTCACACCATTTACTCGTTGCAAAATTATTATTTGCTCAAAAAGTGTAAACTCAGAATAACATTGGATTTGGTTTGCTCCGTACCAAGTGATTTTTGTAATGGCCCAGTGGGTAAGGACAAGCCTTTCTTGCATAAGAATGTGGGTTCAAATTCGGACAAGTGGGACTTTTAAAATTCATAATGTAGCTGCTCTACTGTTTAAGTTTATCTTAGGCATCACTGACATCGGTGATGGAATACCTCTTAAGGAACCTAAACTTATTTATTGTCTGTGTGTAACTTTGAAATGTCAAATATTAAAGATTTTTAGGTAACACGTACAAAATTATAAACGGTAGTTATACCATTTTTCACATTTTTTTAAAATCCTGTCTACAGTTTGTTGAAAATGATAAAATAATATTTATTTCTGTAAATAGGTTCATACAAACATTTTTAGACGTCATTTTTATCTAGATGAGGTCGGCGTTGCACTATCTGACTACTCTGAAAAGAAACACCGAAAGAAACTCAGAGGTCAGTCTCTGTTTTAAAGTCCAGACGTCATCTTGGGCAGATCATAATTATAAGACCATGCAGATTAGTGGCTGAAATGGTCTTTTAAGGAAAGAACCACAGAGATATGAGGGGACCAGATCAGTCAGTGCAAGCATTTGGCAGTAATCGTGGGCTCAACTCTGAACTCGGTGCTGATAGTGCTGATCTCAGAAACGGCTGCACCAATTTTCAAGGACTTTCACTGTCAGATTACTGATGTAAGCAGGAGTAACAGAGGCTTAGCCTCTGTTACTCCTGCTAACATCAGTAGTTATTTTAGGAAGGAAATGGGGATCCGTGCATTGAAATTAGACCTATGAAATTCCACGCAGACGAATTCGCGGGAACAGTTAGTATATAATCTTTAATTGATATAAGTTTGCAACCACCAACATTCACTGAGTGAGCATGATGATTAATACCTTCTCTATATGAGAAGAGGCTTTACCCTACAGTGGGACGGTAACAAATTGGTTTTACTATTTATTTTGACAATTGCACCTCAAAAGTAAATTGTTTGTCTGGGTAATTAGTACACTTAACTACTAACCCTGTTTGAGCAGGTTAATGGTCCCAAACCAATTGATATTGCCAGCCTTGACTTTATTTATCATTCTTGTACCTACTTATCTTAAACACACAGTAAGTGTGAAGCAATGGCACGGTAGGCCGCACGTCAGTGGTAACACAACTAGATTCAACTGGCCCTTAAGAGTGAATGAAAAGATGGAAAAACGTTATAATAATATAATAATAATAAATTTATTTACTCAAAAACTTAGTACTAGTTTACAGGAAATATGTAGTTTGGCAGTAGTTATGTCTATTTAATGGATCTAGTCACTGCAACCGAACTAGGCAATGCCTGTATTTCGGTTTATCAGTACCTTTTCCCTCGATATATTTAACAATTAAAAAAGCCCGTTGATTTGGGACACGCAAAGAATCACAATACAAAGTATTTAACAATAAAATTATAATCAACTTAGGTACATTATGACGCTTTGAAAAAACTTTAAATCTCATTTGAATATATTTTACTAAAAGGAGTGTGAGAATTGACATACCTAGTTAATGTTTATTTGGAGAAGATATGCAGGTTGCTATAGGTTATTTTATTTTAAACGAACTATCGTTTAAAATTCGACCGTTATAGCACTATAAGTAAATACAAAGGCTCAATTTCATTGATCATGTCCACGATCGACGCAAGTGTTAGCTTATAGCAGTGTTATTTTGTAAAAATCTTCTTGACTGGATTGACAATTCACTTCACCTAACTTTTCGCGGGAAGATTTTTACAAAATAGACCGGCCAGTTTAAAAAGAAGTTGTAGGTACCATTGACGTGTGGCCTACTGTACAAGCTGTCCTTATTTCACAAATTCAGTGACACGACGCCATTTGTAATTGTATACCAGTGTGACAAACACTGGAAAACCAAGATGGCGGAAAATTATGTCCAAATGTCTTTGGGCTTTGTTCGATTCAAACAATGCAGACCTATATTTTGTCATTCTTTTATTGTCGTTCGTGTATGCAAATAACCCGTGAATTTGAAATACGTATCGAAGTAGGTAACATTCTTGGACGTTTTTTAGAAGTCTCGAAGGCAAATAGTTACAGATATCTTTTTGGTTCGTTACTCGCAAATTGACAATTTGAATGTGAATTTTATTGGTAAATACACGTATGCTTCAATATGTATTTACTGTGTGTTTCTGGGCAGCATCAAATGAATGATAATTGATAAGACTTTTTCAACGAAATTTTTGTAGAAACTGGCAATTGACGTGTTGAACTAGCACACGAACTTAGTTATGATCCGTTCAGCTGTTTATTCGTGGAAAGCCAACAAACAAACTTTCTCACTTTTAATATTCGTATGGATTGAGCTTGTAGCGACATCTATCTCGCCACATACGAACTAATTACCGATATCCTACATCGCGGTATCAGAGTTATCCGCGCAATTTGAACGTATACAAGTTCCCGAGTAGAACCGTCGGGCAGTAGTTAGCCCACCAGACACAACACCCGTCTGGTCGGAGGATCCTCCCTTTTCAATGGTGGATGAGGAACTTTACACCCTGTTCCTTACACCTCCAAAAGCTCAATATTATTCAGCACACCATTACACCTGTATTCCCATAGGGTTAATCAAAGGTGCACCACCATAAGATCCACGATCCAAGTAACCTATTTCATGGGATGTAAACATAAAACTAGCGAACATTTAACTACCAATACGGCTGTAACTATCTTTAAAGAGTAAAAATGCTATATCTGAACTAACCTTGTGTCTAACGTCTATTTCTGGGCCACAGTCTGCCTAGTAATTAACACAATAACCTAATAATTATATTGTAAGTGATTACTAATTACCTCTCACAGCTTAGTCACGACTTCATACAGATTAAGATAAATATCAATGAAAATAACAAATGTAGTATTTTTCTTGGCTCGTAATTTTTTGAGAACAAATAGTTCGTTCTACGTACAAAGAGTTCTTAAATTAGCATTATCTTAAGCCAAATAATCTGATTAAATACAGATAGAGTTGTTTACGTTGAAGAGCAAAATATTTGCTTTAAAACTAGATTTTGCTCGCAATTTCGTTCACATGGATCTCGAACACGCATGTTTTTTTGTGCAATTCTTGAGCACACATCCATGGTTGTATCTAGCTTTTAGCCCTGGAGGCTTAATTCATATTTTTAACCTTTTAATCAAGACTTATAATGACAGTTGGCTCCTCTTCTGATATATCTGCTAATTTATCAGCCAAAAGTAATTTAATAATATAATGAGAGTTTCACTAGATCATTTTATTATGAAGCTTAATTTTATACATATTTTTGCAGGCATAAACATTTCAAACATTAAGGGCGGTGGGACCCCAATGTATCTATTACATATAGAAAGTAGAAAAGCAGAAAATCAAAGCAGTTTTTTATTTATTCTTAGCAAATGTTTACTCTAATCCTCAACGAATGTTTATGCACTGAAAAAATAACCTAGGTATTTGTTTAACCTATTTGTGGTCTGTAACCTTGGTTCTTCTACGGATCTCAGTATTTCTGATTCGATCTCGCAGAGAGACTCCGAGCATAGCCCTCTCCATAGCTCGTTGAGCTACTTTGAGCTTATTCATAAGGCCCATAGTGAGCGACCACGTTTCAGTGCCATAAGTCATCACTGGCAACACACACTGGTCGAAAACCTTCGACTTAGCCCAGCGGATTAGCAGGTTGAAGTGGCAGTCGGCAGGGCACATAGCACGGAGGACTGATGACCGATGGGGTCGAAAGGTTCTCGAGTGGAGGCCGCGTATCGGCAAGCGCAGCGTAGGACGTCCACCCACAAGGTGGACAGACGACCTCATTAAGGCCGCGGGAACGCGCTGGATGCGAGCCGCTTCTAACCGGTCTTATTGGAGATCTATAGGGGAGGTCTATGTCCAGCAGGACAATGGCTGAAATGATGATGATGATGATGATTTGTGGTCTACCAAACTCACTTTCTCTATTTCTTGTAAGCAATGATACAGTAACTGCCAAATCATGGGTATCGAGTTCGAACCCAAGGCACCTTCTGACATTTTGAATTCTTGTGCGGGTTGTATAATCATCACTTGCTTCAAAAACGGTGAAGGAAAACATCGTGAGGAATATTTCTCGAGGGTATGTGATGCCAAGTCAGAGGCCCATGCCATGGGTGCCATTAAAAACTCTAACACCAGCAGGCCTTGCCATATTACAAATTCTATTTCTATTCTATTGCGACAATAGATATGGCGTATATGGAATCAGCTGTTTGTCAACTGTCAAGTGTTAACGAGTAGAATTTGTAATATTATTATGGCTGAAAATTAAATGCACTTGACAGTTGACAAACAGCTGATTCCATAAACGCCATTTTCTTTCTATAGTCGCCTTATAATCGATTACGATAATAGAAATAGAATTTGTAATATGCCCAGGCCTGCTGATTACATATACGCTATTTTCTTTCTATTGTCGCCTTATCGATTACGATAATAGAAATAGAATTTGAAATATAGCTAGGCCTGTTAGTCACGAATCACACAATAACTTCATAGAAGAAAAAGATCACTTGCTTAAATAACGGTGCAGAAATTCATCGTGAGGAAACCCGCATGTGAAATATTTCTTGATGGGCTGTGATGTCAAGTCAGAGGCCCATGGGAGGCATGAAAACTGACATCACCAGCACACCATGTAGGTAGACGCCAGCACATCAAACTACCCCAAACTGTAAAATTTTCTCAATTCAATATGAACCTTATTCTACTTGCAATAAAGTTGAAAAAACTATCGATGAATTATGACATATTGGGGTAACTTAATGTGCTGGCCTCTGTACCTTGCAGAAAGTATTCGAATAGTAATCGGCAACAATTTGTATCAACATTGATACGCAATGTAGGAGACAATGCGTACGAGGAACTAATTTCGTAATCAAACAAATGCAAATTGTTTGCCGACTACTGTTTGAATACTTTTCACAACAAATTCGAGCTTGTGGTACAGCCGGTCGATTCAGAAACCCCGTGAAAGCTTGAGTGAAGTGAACGGTCAACGCCTTAGTATGACAGCTCAATTCGCCTTCACTTTACTTACACGTGGTGTTTTTAACAGAATCGCACTGCAGGTCACTAAATACACAAAAAGTTTTTTTTTTTCTCAACGCTTACTAGAATGTGGGTTGTTCATTGCTAGTAGTCTCCATCTTAGCTAAATAAATATGTTTGCGTCTGGTGTGGGTTCACTTCAATAGTGCAATGGGTGGGTATCGAACTCATGACCTCTCGATTGTCAGTTCAATGCCTTAGCCATTGGGCTATTGCGCTTTCTCCGTTAGTTGCACGTCAAAATAAAAAATCTGTCATAAGTATGCGCTTGCGTTTAAGCATTTCGTTGCTACAGATGACCTGTATTCGCAACATAGTATATTCATATAGTTTATTGCATACACGTGATTAAATGTCGTAACATTTTAATCGCCTTAACTGCTCAAACGTGACAGACTGAATTAATTAAACTTCGTAATGAGCGATAAACCCACAGTTTGATTGTTTTTTGCCGGAAAAAAATGCAATTATTTTATTTATTAAGAAAATCATTTTTACAAAAAAAATACCATCGGGTGTAAAATAACAGTAGTTTCGGAAGTCGGTGGCCAATAAATAAATGAAACAAAACCACGAAAGCCACAGACTTCCGAAACTAGAGTTATCTTACACCAGTGTTTTTATTTTACAATCTAAGTTTTTGTAGAATTGTAGATGATTTATTGTTTTCCATTTCTTTGATAGTAGATAATATAGTAAGAAAAACGTGACCGCACGGAAAGTACTGCTGAAACAAAAGAGTTATTAGGTAACATGCCTTTTCAACCGACTTACAGAAAAGGAAGAGGTTCTCTCTTAAGGTGTATTTTTTTATAGTTTTCAAGACCACTTTTTGACCACTTCCCTGACCCATTAATCACATATGACTCATGTTGATTCTTTAACTATTGTGTCTACTTTGTGGAATATGAAAGTCTTAAATTTCTATTCCAATCAACATGCCAGCCACAAATTAGTCGCAATATCGCATCCTTGTCGCAAGATATCTGCATTGCGCGCCCACTCGTTAAGTCGAGCATCTGGGAGTGTGACCATGTCTGGTACATTGACCCCATACCGTCTCATGTTTACAGTGACGAATTGTTTAATTTGTTAGAAGCTTTATTGATACGGAGACATTGCACAAAACAAAAATTTCGTCCTCTCCTTTAATATTCAAAATGATTAAACAATGTCCACCAAAAAACGAGTGTTTTCTGAAGACGCCTATTAGCTATTGCTTTCAGTAAAGTTCCACCATTAAGAAAAAAATTAATGTCGCCATGTACCCTACAAGTAAAAGAAAACTAAAGTGTAATCTGAACTAAAATAATACAGAATTCGTTATGCATAGCCAAAACCCGAAAGTCATCATTACGACAGAGATAAAATATTTGGACACGTAAATGGACAAAATGTATGGAATAGCAGTGTAATTTAAAGCTAAACAAAACTTTAAATCCACTTATTTAAGAATATTACGAACGCGAAGGAACTAAAACGGTCATGACAAAAGTGTTCAAACACCTTTTTTTTTACGCCATTTTAAGTATAATTATAAGTATGACATCCCCTTTTCGGCTCTTGTACCTACTTATTATAATATTGTATATGTTATGTATATCATGTGTGGACAACCTTGATCTGTACGGTCTGTACCCCATTTAACCTATGCCAATGTTCCACCGTTTTAACCTCTATAAAGCCTACAACTGAATGAACTCGCTTGCACTTTCCCACTCATTGAACCAGTGACCGTGATCGCAATGTAAATAACTTGCAAAATTTACAACTAAAAATTTGCATTCACTCGTCAAGTACGACAACAGACAACAGATTTATTTGGCACTTTTTTTAAGCTTAACCTAAAAAAATAACATAATGTGATACGGTCGTTGGGGCCGCGAGTTCTGGAGTGGCGACCATTGCACGTTCTGGAAGACAAAGCTTTGGAAGGCCTCCTACAACGTGGCCCGACGACTTGGTGAGGGTCGCGGGAATCCGAAGGTGCGACACGCACAGGACTAGTCTTTGTGGCGACACTTAGGGAGGACTATGCCCAGCAGTTGACGTCTTTCGGCTGAAATGATGATGATGACGAATTTGTATGGTAAAACGAGGTGACTAGAAACGAAAGGATGAATAGAAACATACACAGGTATAGACCTGTGTATGTTTCTATTCATCCTTTCGTTCACATTATTCAAATAAGACTGAGCTGATCAGCACTTTTTGAACGTCAAAAACCCGCCATTCACCAGTTCCCAGCGTTTTGCAGGGCAGAAGAAGTGGAACATACTTACTCCCGAGCAAAATAACAGTGTTACCGTAAAACGGAGTGGATAGAAACTCAAGGGTGAATAGAAACAAAACTTTGAGGAGGATATTCACATAAGTTAAAAGTTGTTTGTCACATACTATGACTCTAATGCTTCTAAATCATTAAGATAAATAGTTTCGACACCTTGTTAGTATCAAACAATATTGAACTAGCGTATCAATCCTCTTCAAAGTTTTGTTTCTATCCACCCAGTTTACCCAGTACTGGAATTTGCATGGCTACGAACTCCATTTGACACGTTCATGTAAATAAGCAAAGTTTTCAGTATAATATTTGTCAACTACAATTATCTACAAACCCTAGGTCGCCTCTTGCTACACCCACGACATAGACCTATTTTTAGAACAAAACCGAACTGACCAATTGTCGCAAGTGTACGCACGTATGGTGTTACAGACATAATATTATGTCTGCTAAAAATACTTTTGAGAAAGAAAGAAGATTTCCTTTCTTTCTTTCTAAATCTTTTCTTTTATATTTATTCTTCGATCAATAAAGTATTTATTTGACATCAGTCATTATCTTTTAAATAAGGAAGAATACACATTAATTATGTGCTGTGTGCCTCACGGCTGCGCCAGAATAGTTATTTATTATACTAGTGCAGTAAGTTGGTTTTTACAAACGAGTAGACGAATGTAACCTGAATGCTTACCATAGTCCCGAGTTTGTAAATACCAATTCTGCACGTGTATCATACAACGTTTTTCAACACATTTGCGAGAAAACAGTACAATTATGTAATGAAACAAACTTTTTCAAGACTATTTTTAATGGCAAGTAAAATATTAAAATGCTGCGCATTTGCAAATGGCGCCACATGCACGTGGTGAAAATTAGAACTACAATTATGAAAATTAAAAAAAAAACCGTAAAGAATACGAACGGTGCTATACAACGGGGTATGGACCGTGCGGTAAAATAGGTACTTAGGTGAGAGTACCTATTTTATCGCACGGTATTAGGTGAGAGTACATATTTTACCGCACGTTCCGTTGTATAGTGCGTAATTTTGAACTTTTGAATAATGTATACAGGCTCCGTAAATGCATTTTTCGAGCAAATGTGTTGAAAAGGTCTATTTCAGCATTCATGCCAGACAGGTGATGCTGTCTGACGCTGGTCTTCCAATGAACCTTAAGGGAGTACTAAGTGACAGAAAAACCATTGGGAAAAGACTAAAAAATCAGTCAGAAAATGCATACATTTGAAAGTCCTCCAAATCTATTTTTTACCCCGAAATTTTCTTTAAATTTAGCTTAAAAAAGGTGGAATAGAAACAAACCTTTAAGGAGCATTTTCTCGCTATTTTAATATTATTTGGTTAGTGTTGAAACTATTTAAATCTCATATATTCAGCATTTTTATCAGTCCTTGTATGTAACAAAATAACTTTTAACTTACTTGAATTTCTGACCAATTGCCGCAAGTGTACGCATGTATTGTGTAGACAGTATTGCGTACATTATGTCTGCAAAAAAAAACCTTTTAGAAATGCTTCATTTGAAAGTCGTCCAAATCAACTTTTTAACTCCAAAATTGGTCAAAACTTGCTGCAGCTACACGACCTTCGATGTTGTATCGAAATTGTGTACACAACTAAATTGCAACATTTGTTTACATATAATATTTTAAGACTCACTTTTACATGGACATTCATACAAATACCAGATAATAATAATACCTACAACCTTTATAAGTGTTTAAGGATAACTCGTTGGCTTAATTGGTGACCCCGGCATAATCGCCTTTATGAAACGTAATTAATCCATTCAATCAATACCTTGACGAGGCAGTATTTAGCAGACTATTATTATGATCATTTTGCTCGTGTTTTGAAGAGTTCAACACAGAAAATATTTGACCGTTTGACCACAGTTATGTATGGATGATACACCCAAAATGTGCCCAGCGCACCACGCGACACGATTACGTGACAAACGGAAATGCCCATTTCTGGCCATGTTTTTCCCATCTATGTAATAAATACTAAAGATATATTAGACTAATTTAGTAACTTCAATATTGCTTAAATTACCAGTTTTTAATGAGTAGCAACTGTAGCAAGCAACCTATCAAATGCCATTTTGTTGCATTTTCGGTGGTCAGTTCTATTAAGTAGGGATTTCAATTCTTAACCCTTTAACCGCATCAGTCGGATTTATCCGACAACTATTTTCGGGCCCATTCCGCCTGTGTCGTATTTATACGACAAAATGTTCGTCCAATTAATTTTTTTAGGTTCTACTTTATATTCTTCTCAAAAATAGGCTAATTCAGGCTTCATGATAAATGTATTGACGATTTATAAGTCGGGCGCTGGGGCACGACAATCGATATAAAATCAGGCGGTTCGTGATAGATTGTAAGAACATTGGCTGATTATCTGTTAGTTTCTGTCCACCCACATGGGAAAGAGGCGTGAGCTTACGTATGTTTGCATATATGTATGTGCTTATCAATCCAGCCGTTTTGAAGAGCTGCCAACACAGACAGACAGACGGTAAACTAATGTGTTATTTTGCCAGTGGCCAATATTGACCCAAGATCTTTACCTCGAGCAATTAGTCATTATGATAAAGGAAAATTATTCTTAGCATTCGTCAGTTAGAAACAAAAACTGTAGTGTTATTTTGTCTTTATAAGTGCTTGCTTCTTCTATGACTCATTCGCATCTTTAAATAGAAATTAAAAAAAAACTTCGAATGGTTCCTGCCGGCTGTATAAATTACGCCTCGAAAAGTTAAATGAAGTGAACTTCCAATCTAAACTTAGCATTAGTATGTAATCACAGCTAATTTCACCTTCCACTCTCGTTTTCACGGGAAGTTTTTACTGCAATTTGAAATGTGAACATTTGTAGCTAGTGTAGCTACTTATAACTAGGTAACTAAAATTTAATCAAATTGCCAACAAGTTTACATCTTCATGCAGGTATCATATTCAAATTCTCAATTCTTATAAAACAAAAGATTAGTAAATAATTAATTAAGGTCAATTTAAAGTTAAATTTAAGACATTATAAAACATGATATTAGTGTAAGTATCAAAATTTTAACAAATTCATAAATAGTTGCGCTGAGCATTAGGTATTGGGTTCGATTCTCGAGTAGTGTTGATGAAGGAACAGTCCTGAGTTCAGGTTTGTGCCCGCTTTGTGGCAATGTCCTATATTACATGGAACTAAAACAGGATTGGTAAAATGTGGAAATATTAAAGGTACACCGCTGCCAACCCCTTCGAAGAAAACAGGCGTTATTTTTTTGTTATTTTAAGTGTCATAATTTGACTCTCATGCTAAAAAACTACGAATTGAAAAAGATTCGCTACTCTCGCAAAAGAAATAACCACAAAATTAGCCAAACATCATTTTGCATAACAAAACAGTCTCCAGATTGATTGCGCGAGCGACGCGACGACGGGTGTCGAAAGAAGCGCTCAATGTCAGGTGCGCGCGCGCCGGTCAGATTAGCAGCTGTCCGAGGTATCTATAGGTCAAACACGTGACATTTTGAATAGTGATTGTAGTATTAATTATATAATCTAGTTATCTATATTAAGGCCCAAACCGGGTTCTGTGTCCGGCTGAGGCGATAGTCGACACACACACAACCTAAATCATAGTGTATTTTTTACGTTACAGCAGACAGTTTCCAGTTTTTACTTTCCAATTCTGCTTGTTGTAGTAAAGGGTGTAAGGGACATTGACGCACAAGTAGTTTGAGAAGGGGGGTTCATCATCTTAGCCTTTTCCAGCCCCTTTTTTTGGCAGCGGGAGTCATCATCGTCATCTACTTGGCCTTTTCCAGCCCCTTTTTTGCGGTGGGAGGCATCATTGCCATCTGTTTAGCCTTTTCCAGCCCCTTTTTTTGCGGTGGTGGTCATCATCGTCATCTGATTAGCCTTTTACAGCTCCTTTTTTGGCAATGAGGGTCATCATCGTCATCTGATTAGCCTTTTTCAGCCCCCTTTTTTGCAGTGGGGGTCATCATTGTTATCTGCTTAGCATTTTCCAGCCTCTTTTTTTGGCAGTGGGGGTCCCTCCAAAATTGTTAATTTATCCATATACTCGTATAACAACAGCCGTCTCAAATTTATCACCCAAATGCAAACACAATAGAAGACTTCCATTTGTTTTGTGATTTCTATTTCTAGTTGATAATGTTATGTTTATAAATTATGACCTTTAATGTTAACTTACTCAAATATGCCACCGTGCCTGCACACGATTTGGTATGATATCATGAGTTCAGTTCGTCTACATGATTCTCATCAACGACAACCTTGAAAGTTTTCGTCGGACTTCCTAATCTATGTTAGGTACTTTTCTGATGTTATTTTTTCTTACTACTGTAAAAAAATGTTTTCTATTTAAAATAAGGATCTCATTTTTATAAAACAAGAACTATTTTTCATAAAAGAAGAAATACTTTTTAATTTAAATGATTTTAATTTTTTAAGGTATAAGAAAATCAGGAAAAAAAAACAAAAGAAATATTGCTGGGGGTCTAGAATAAAGAACCCATGGTACAAGGTTGTATGTCAATGTCCCTTCTAATTTGTCTAAAAACACCACGTTTAAGACAATTTGGTTAGCACCCAAATGACATAATAATAATAATCTGACCTTATTGGCGCCGTGGCATTGGCAAACGACTCGACAGATTCTTTAATATGCATAAAATTACGGCATCAGACATTCCAAACACGAAATAGAAAAAAGTAAGATTTAAAAGTATCGTAAACAAGCTTTTGCCCGCGTCTTTGCTCGCGTTTGTCTACTTTTTTTTCTAGTTTAGTCCATTAACCGCTTAAGTCGGATTTATCCGACAGCTATTTTCGGGCCCATCCCTCCCGAGTCGTATTTATATATAAATGACAAAAAAACCTGTTTTCTGTTTTTTGTATTTCTTGGTTCTACCACAGTATAAATATTAATACAGTAGGACGACGCCTTTGATCTCTGGAAAAATGCCGACAACATCTACACGCGTTAACCCTGAATAATACCTCCCGAGCTACGAACATCGTTTTGTTCGCAGTTCGGGAACTGCTTTCGTCTCGCCCCTCACACCCGCACGATTGCCCTGTCTAGACGGCTTCGTCGGACGACTGTAGGTTTTTAGACTGTGGTTCTACTTTACATTCTCCCCAACAATAGGCTAGTTCAGGCAACATGATAAATGATTTGACGTTTTGTGTGTTGGGTGTCGAGGGCACGGCAATTGAAATAAAATCAGGCGGTTAAAGGGTTAAAAATTTACCCATGTTTTATGTATCCTAGACAACGTGTAGCAGTAGCTAAGCGCTTGGCTGTAGCACTGCGTGTCGTGGGCTCCTTTTCCGTACGCAAAAAATATTTGAAAGGCTTCCCACAGGCACTTGTTCTAGGTCTGGTTGTTGGTGTTCGTTAGTTTCAATGTTTCTAAACACACCAACGATACAGGAGAAATTCCTAGTGTGCAACGTTTCTTTATACTTCTAAACTAATATTTTAGAAGACGGAAGTATGTAAGAATCGTAGATAACGGCGCTCTAGTTTCTGCCAATCCTCATGGGAAAAAAGCGTGAGTTTATGTATGCATGTATTTAGGTACTAATATTATATACAGGTAAAGTTTGAGTTTCTGAAGTTGTAGGACTTGTAGGGTGTAATCTCGGGATCTGCTGAACCGATTTTGAAAATTCTTTTACTAATAGAAAACCACATCATTTGTGAGTGTCATAGGTTATATTTTATTTTCAAAACTAAGAGGGGGTAGAGAGGATAAGAAGCTTTACACCCTTTTCTTCACAAGAAGTACTTGTGAGGAATAGGGTGTAAAGCTTTTCATCCACCATTAAAAAGGGAGGATCCCCCGGCCAGGCGGGTGTTGTGTCTGGTGGACTAACTACTGCACGACGATGGTTGTAGTCGGGAACTTGCAAACGTTCAAATTGCGCGGATAACTTTAATAGCGCGATGTAGGATATCGGTTATTAGTTCGTATGTGGCGAGATAGATGTCGCTACAGTACATTTACACGGACGAAGTCGCAAGCGAAGTGCTTGTTAACAATAAATAAATAAATTTCACCGTGTTCTGCCTTGTTTCAGGTGTTAACTGCTGCGTATCCTCGACGGTGCGGTACTGGCACGCCAGCTGGTGGGGCGCACCCGTACGGGAACTACACAGGACCCTGTGGGGGTCCCTGGCGGAAATCCTAGCCTCCAATAACTTCAACTTCACAAAGTAAGTCAGAGATATTATAAAAAATGTATTATAGTTTTAACACACTGTTACATATCAGTCAGAATTCATAAGCTCTATTTATGATTAGACCAAGACCCTTTAGCATATGCCTAAGCCGAAAATTAAACCGAGGATCTCATGCTAAATTATCGAGAATAACTCATCAAAAACCAATGTACTTACTGCCGGTCGATTCAGTAAAATTCACCCCATATAAACGTTAAGTGAAGTGAACTGTCAATGTCTAGCCTTAGTATGGAATGACAGCTCAGTTCGCCGTCACTTCACCTACATTTTCCCGCGGTATATTTGACAGAATAGCATTGCAGTTTAGAAGAACCAAGCGACCGCACATACAGACACTAAAGGTGACAATACAGAACAATAAAATTTTATCGGCTATTTTGAGAAAGAATAAACATAGTAGTTAAGTTTGTTTACCAATACTAAATAGGTATGATAAATACATACTAATTTGTTAATAAGTGAATGTTAATGATATTAACGGTATCTTGTTGACTATTTTTAGGAAGCCCTATCAGTTTATCTTTGTCTGTTTGTCCGTCTGAGTATTTTTAAATGCTTTTATGAAAAAAAACTATTTGGTATAGGTCTCGGCTGCGTGTGCCCCAACCATAAGTATGTTGTTGACGGAAATCCATAAGATTATCCCCCACCAAAAAGTGCCCTAGAATTTTTTACGTCAATAATGAGCACAGATTTATTACCGGTCTGATAATGCAACGCATACATCCTACAAGAAGTTGGTCATTAATAAAAGGTGCATCCCTTCCGAACCAATATCGGTAGGTTCGTAGCACCAAAAAGCTAACGCGCTAAACTCTGGAACTGCTTGTCAGATTTGAAAAAAACTTTTTGCAATTGATACCCTATTGTTCAGGAAAGTTTTATAGCTTTCTTGAACAATTGAGCTATACCCTTCGACTCATAGCGAATGAACTTGTAGGTCACAGCTAGGTTATGAACACTGCAACAAGTTTATTCAATTTCCTATTACAGAAAGAGGCATGTACAAAAGGTGCTGAAAATATTTAAATAGTTTGTCCGTGATTGAACACATTTTTTTATTTGTGTTATATTTTAAAGCGCCTAGATTTGTCACATTTGGAAATAGGAAATGAGTCATATCAACGCGAAATATATAATGTGTGTTATATATTTGTTATTGCTTCTACTGCGCACTGGGTATACAACGAGTTTTTTTTTATATCCCATAACTCTAGGGTATGATTGAGACCATATCAAAGAATCAACTGGCATATGAAATATGTTTCAATCATCCTTTTTTTTTTTAATAACATAGAAAATAATTCTACAAAGTCACGATGATTAATGTAAAACACCCTTACGTGAAAGAAAAAAGACGTTAGAAAGAAGATTCGTCGTACTGGTAACAATTTTTGAACTAATTAGGTATACTTAATAATAATATTCTACGACTATTCACACAACGCCATCTAGTCCCAAGCTAAGCAGAACTTGTGTTACGGGTACTAAACAACTGATAATTTAATTATGATTGATGATATCTCCGAAACTATGCATTTTTGGACCATCTATTTTAGGAGTTTTAGTATTATTTTTACCTACAGAATATAACCCTAGAGTTATGGGATATAAAAAAAAACACCTTGTATAGAAAGGCCGGCTCACACCTGGCTAGTTTTCACAAGTAAAAAATTATTAACCTTGCGATGCTTGAAACAGAGTTGAAAGTAAAGAAACTTCCATTATAACGAAAGCATCAACGCTAAAACAAAACCGAGGCTTATTTTCAACTTTATTTTAAGAGACGCAATGATGATGACCATAATGTACCATACTTATTGCAAATAAAAATGATTATGATTATGATAATGACTTGGCACGGAAAAAACGCGCTTTGCCAAGTATTTACTGGCCCTAACGAATGCAGTTTTAAGTGATAATCGAATATTAAACAAGCTTTAATTGAAATACAGTAGAAAATAAACAAACTTCTGTAAATAATTCAAAGCTAAATTATTTATTTCAATTCGGCCATTTAGAAGACACTTGAACGTTAAACTTAAAAGTAAAAAAAAAATATAATGATTCTAGTTGCCCCTTTCAAAAGGTACTTTCGTATGGAGAAGAATGGACAAGAAACGCTACTTACTCTTACAAACGGAATTACCAGGAGATGTTAATTTTCGACTTTGTTTTAAAGACTCATTGGTTTAGCAAGGAAAACCGCGTTTTGTTGCGTTTCGCCAGGTCTGCGCAGACCCGAAGTCGGTCGATTAGTTCAGAAGTCAATCACTTATTTACCATTCTATTTTAAGACATTTAGGTACTAGGCAGTGATTCATACGATGTACTAAAATGGAGTTAGTTGGTTTACATAATGTTGCCTTTTGTTATAACGTGTGTCAATGGTACCTAGGTACTTTTTTGTAGACCCAGCGGGATTTTCAGAAAGTATGTGTAGATTTATATTTTTAGAAATAAGTGAAAATAAATAATAAATAAATATGTTACAAGCACGGCCGTAGATGCATTTGGAACTACTATACCAATGCGGCAGTACCTTTATACCCAGCTGCGTGACACAAAAGAAAATAGTGTGTTTAAAATGATTTAATTAAGATCTGTCTGTCTACCACATTGTCTTTTGATATACCCTATATTTTCCATATTATCGAAACTCATTAACTCTAGTAATTAAAATCCTCAATAATCTTATCAGAATTCTAATTTATACTTCAAATCATTATTATCATTGCAATCCATTCAATGAACTTTGTTTGGCATTGAAGAAGATACGTCATCTATAGACTATCTGATATAATTTACCTAAATACTTAAATTATAATATTATCATTTATAAACCTGTTTTGTTTACAAAAGGTTATTTAAAAGTTATATTAATTAACTTAGAACAAAGAGTAAAATAAGGCAGATGTAAGTCGAAACGCCGAGAGCCCGAGAAGGATATACTCTGACCTTATTGGTGATGTTTTTTCAGAGACATCAGGTGCGTAGTCATCATCATCATCATCATCTTTTCAGCCATAGGAAGTCCACCGCTGGACATAGGCCTCCCCTATAGATCTCCAATAAGACCGGTTGGAAGCGGCTCGCATCCAGCGCGTTTCCGCGACTTTAATGAGGTCGTTTGTCCACCTTGTGGGTGCACGTCCTACGCTGCGCTTGCCGATACGTGGCCTCCACTCGAGAACCCCAACCCCCAACCCCCACCTGTCATTAGTCCTCTGTGCTATGTGTCCTGCCCACTGCTACTTCAACCTGCTTATGCGCTGGGCTATGTCGGTAACCTTGGTTCTTCTACGGAGGTGCGTAATGCTAGCAACGAAAGATGCAAACGTAAGCGAATCAAAAGAAGTATGATTTAGCAGATAGCATGTAATCTGCCTACCCCAAAACATCATCTCATCATCATCAGTCAGTCTTTTCCCTTCTAGTTTGGTATCAGCTTCCAGTTCATTCGGATACTGCTGAATACCAGTGATTTATATGCAGCGACTGTCGAACGCTGGATATTAATAATATAATCTATCTCGGTTGCTATCTTGATCCCGATCTTTGTCTGTAACCAATCAACGACCGAATTCGCCTATCCGAGTCTTAAAGATCGCTTCGTCCATGTTGATAACCAGAGTCTGATAACCAGTTACCAAAGAAGAATTATTTTTCTTCTTTGGGCAATCGGTTATCAGACTGGATTTTTTTTTTCCTTTTTGGGTATTGATTGATAACTCGTTAGTTTGAAAACTGCTTGGAAGTTATGTGTTCCGTCCTTCCGTTCACTTTCATAACTAAGTTTTGTTAACTGGTTAAGAAAAACCCTTTTTTATTATTGTTTTCACAACTGGTTTTTAAACAAGAATACGAAGTGTTCATTCATAACTGACAAGCTTCAAATTATTATTCTTAGACGACGGAGCCCCGCTACGCGGGGCTCCTATTTCTGTCTGCAGGGTTTAAAGGAACCTAACTAACCTAACGTCGGGATGCCCTGATCGTGTAAAACAAATGAACGTCTAAAACACAGGACTTGGGGCATCCCGACGTTAGGTTAGTTAGGTTCCTTTAAACCCTGCAGACAGAAATAGGAGCCCCGCGTAGCGGGGCTCCGTCGTCTAAGAATAATAATTTGAAGAAATATCTAAGTATAACTTCCAAGCAGTTTTCAAACTAACGAGTTATCAATCAATACCCAAAAAGGAAAAAAAAAATCCAGTCTGATAACCGATTGCCCAAAGAAGAAAAATAATTCTTCTTTGGTAACTGGTTATCAGACTCTGGTTATCAACATGGACGAAGGGTTAAAGATGTCCAATCAGAAGCAGCCGTCAAAAACAAAGGATCGGGATTTGGATTGAGATAGAATATTAATATCGGGCGTAAATGGAGGCTGAGCTTTTGGCGTAATAATCTTTGTATTGTATACATTTAAGGTTAATTTTGCTGTAATGCCCATAAATACAATTTTCTTTCTTTCTAAATCTGACTTTCACACATCTAGACAGGGTACCACGATACCCCTTGCTTAAACTGTTACCTTCGGGATTCTTTTTAACCGACTTCAAAAAAAGGAGGAGGTTCTATGTTCGTGTGTATGTATTTTTATTTTTTTAATTTTTTTTTTATGTATGTTACCTGATTTCTCCGCCATTTGTGGACCGATTCTCGAAATTCTTTTTTTGTTTGAAAGAGTAGACTTCTGAGGTGGTCCCATTTTAATTTGGTGCAGATCTGGTGCTGATCTTCGGAGATATACAACGGAACTCTTCAAAAATAGACGGCAAATCTATAGTGATTGCTGGAATCGCTTGGATGTTTATTGTTTATACAACATCATGACGTATCATCAAGCCTGTATGCTCAGAGGGGTAGGCAGATGTGTTCAATATACCTAGATTTCGACAGTTAGGTATGTTAAGTTTCATTTATTACGGTTAGGTGGATAACCCTTTTACGAGTATAATGACATGTATTGCTAACAATTAACAATGTAAAAAATGAATTCATGGCAAATGTTTGTATGGGAACAACTAAAAATTGAAAAATAAAAAACTTTTTTACAAAAAATAAAACCGACTTCAAAAATAACACTAAACGGTGTAAAATAACTCTAAATTCGGAAGTCGGTGGCCCATCAAGAATAAGACAAAAGTACCAAAGCCACAGACTTCCTAATTTAGAGTTATTTTACACCGTTTAGTGTTATTTTTGAAGTCGGTTTTATTTTTTGTAAAAAAGTTTTACCCGTAACGATCACAAATGATAGTCGGGACCAACAGCTTATCAAGCGGCACCGAGGCACGGAGGGGTCTTGATGATGATGATTGATGAATGGTTACTCACCCACAGACAGGCCTTGGCAAGCGTAACTTAACCTTAGATCTACCCGTGACGCTCTTTATTTAGCCACAAGCTACTCATACCTCATTTCTCGCAAAAGAAGTAATACACAGAGCTGTCAAATCACTGGACCCATCTAAGGGATCTGGCCCAGATGGTCTTCCACCTGTCTTTTTTATAAAAACAGCAGGTGTTATCTATACTCCATTGTACTTAATTTTCAATAAATGTCTACGGGATGGTGTCTTTCCCAACGTGTGGAAGCGAGCATTTGTTACGCCTGTCCATAAAAGTGGAGACAAGGACAACGTGGAGAATTATCGTCCCATATCTATCTTATCCACCTTGTCGAAGCTTTTTGAGAGACTTGTGCACAGCGCTCTTTATCCTCAACTACATGACCTTATTATACCTGAACAACATGGATTCGTTAAACGGCGTTCGACAACTACAAATTTAATGATATTTACTAACTTTCTATTTGAAAATATGGATAAGAGAGTCCAGGTAGACGCTGTGTACACTGACTTTCGGAAAGCTTTTGACAAGGTGGATCATACAATTCTGCTGGAAAAGCTTGCCTACAATGGTATTCGAGGCAATTTGCTTCGATGGTTTGCATCATATATTTATAACAGGACACAAAAGGTCGTTATTAATGGATTTGAATCTGAAATTGTAACTGTCAGGTCTGGGGTTCCTCAAGGGTCTATTTTGGGACCTTTGCTTTTCATCTTGTTTATAAACGACATAAAACAGTGTTTTGTTAATTCCAATTTTTTGTTATATGCGGATGATGTAAAAATTTACAAAGCCTGCCAAAAGTTCCATGACTGCCAATTGCTCCAAGAGGATCTTCACAGACTTGATACCTACTGTAACAAAAACAAACTCTTTCTTAGCCTTCCGAAATGTAACAGTATATCTTTTACTAAAAACAAAAACAAACTTAATTGTCCGTATACATTGAACAGCCATAATTTAAATGTAGTGGATTCCGTTCGCGACCTTGGTGTGACAATTGATTCGTGTTTGCACTTTGACTTGCATATAGAGAATATCATAAATAAGGCCTTTCAAATGTATGGTTTCGTCATGAGATCCTCGAAGGACTTCGTGCGACCCTCTACTTTTCTGCTATTATATAAAGCTTTGATAAGATCACAATTAGAATACGCGATTCCTATTTGGAATCCGTACTACGACAAATATAACTTTAAACTGGAATTAGTACAGAAGAAGTTTTTACGTACTGTAAACTACAAATGTTACCATTCGAGGATTCCTTACACACAATTACTACAGCAATATCATATTTTAAGTTTAGAATCTCGGCGATTACTTTTGGGGGCCATGATGCTGCATGGTTTGTGTAACAATAGATTTGACTGTATTGAAATCACAAATAAGTTACGCTATACTGTACCTAGAACCGTTATTAGACGGGCGGCACGCGTGCCCAGGTTGTTCCATGTAGATTCATGCAGGACTAACGCCGGGGCACGAGTGCCTCTTCGTCAACTTGTGGAAGCCTATAACACACATTTCATCGACATAGATATATTCTCTCTCTCTTGTATCAAATTTAAAACCTTAGCTATAAATTCTCTTTCACCGTCATCTTAACTTAGATTCACTTAATTAATTTAAACATAACAAGATATTATTCTAAATACACTTCCGTTACTTACTTGTTCAAATATTAATCCGTGGACAATGGTGTGGGTTATATGTTTACCTATTTGTGCAACGAATCATAATTGTTAAACTTAACATGTAACTGTTTTTTTGTCCCAAATAAATAAAATAAAAATAAAATACCTAATGGCTTCTAAATATCGTTAGAAATTATTTTCATAACAGAGCGTCTAAAACGTTAGCGAAGTTATTAGCTGTACCGGTTCACTTAAGGGGTTGAATTTCATTATCGCTAAAAGTCATTAGTCTAGGTTACTTCCTATGATATCATGCAAAGCTTTTAACCAACAACAAAATGGTTTATGAAGGTTGGCTGTGTATCTAAAGTTGGGGTGGGTCTATTGCTCGTTTACGCATTTAGGAGTACGATTCTTTGAAAGTGTGTCGTTTTCTTCGGACTGGTTAGTGGCCCTGACTGCTATGCCGGATATGATGAGAAAGATCATTTGTTCTTTTTTTTTTTTTTTTTTTATTTATTTCAACAAAGTTACATGAATGGGTACATACAAATCTTCTGCCAAACTGCAGGACAGTTTGTCGGCAGTGTTCTCGTGAATACAGCTCATAAGTAGTTAAAATAACATTAAGTATCTACTACTTACATCATAAAGTTTAACAATACACTTATTATTATTATTCTAATACAATTTAGGTTCCAGCGCTAAGGACACAAACCCAAATAGTGCTTGCGCAGGATATTTTTTAAGGCACTTTTTGATATTATTTCGGTAGACAATTGCTCAGGTAGTTCGTTTAACAATGTTGGAACTAGCCATTGCCGCGTTCTTTGACCGAAATAATTCCTCACCTTAGGTACCGAATATTTGTTTTTCCGTGATACTTTACGGGTTGGTCGGTTATACACTTTTTTTACTTTGTATTCGTTATTGTTGTGTTGTTCCAAAATTATAGTTGATTTTACTTTTTCCTGTATAGGTAATATTCTACAAATTTTAAATAATTTTTCGTACTCCTTATTTATGCTATCTTTAGTTTCTCTGTTTACTAGTAATTTTAACAAT
Organism: Euplexia lucipara; assembly: GCA_921972225.1. Taxonomy (NCBI): domain Eukaryota; kingdom Metazoa; phylum Arthropoda; class Insecta; order Lepidoptera; family Noctuidae; genus Euplexia; species Euplexia lucipara. The sequence continues at coordinate 3,020,647 of OV179161.1, read as the reverse complement.
CGAATTTGCAATCTGTGTCTCAGTGTAGTTTATATTCTCTATGTAAATATATCAGTTGTCTAGAACCATTAGCACAAGCTCTGCTGCTCGATTCAGTAAAAGTCACGCCGCTGTAAACGTTGAGTGAAGTGAACTGTCAATGCCTAGCATTAGTATGGAATGACAGCTCAATTCGCCCTCACTACGCCTAAATTTTCACGCGGTGATTCGACCAGAATCGGACTGCTGTTTAGTTTGGGACTAAATGGCGTGTGTTCGAAAGTTTTTGCATGTGTGTTTATTTGCTTGTGAGCTTGATTTGTTCTGTAAGTAGAAACGCTGGGAGGTGATGGTGACGCAGACATGTGTCTTTCGCGTCCCTTTCATACAAAATGTATAGGAGCGTTGCGGCGCAAAACATATTATAGAAAAGACAGAGCCCGGACACGCCGTTTACCTGACTTTGATTAACTGGCCTGTTGGTTTAGTAGTTAGTGGTCCTGAGTGCTATGCTGGAGGTCGTGGGTTCGATTCCCACAAATGCTTGTGTGATGAGCACGATATTTGTTCTGTGTCTAAACACCCAGGGTTTTAGATGTTTATCAGCTGTTTAGTACTCATAACACAAGCTCTGCTTAGCTTGGGACTAGATGGCGTTGTTTGAAAGTTGTGTAATATTTGTTATTATTTATTTATTATATACATATTGTTACTAACACTGTTATGGATTTCAGTCTGAAATAAATGGATATTATTATTATTATTACCTACACGTCGACGAATAAGCGTAGTATCTGCACTTTGTGGATTTCAGTCTGAAATAAATGGATATTATTATTATTATTACCTACACGTCGACGAATAAGCGTAGTGTCTGCACCCTGTCTTTGTCTTTGTCGTCGTGGGAGACACGACGTTGACCACCAATATTAAAATGACATTACCTACAATCAAGCGAAAGTAGAATAGGTACCTACTTTTCTTGTCCTCAAATAATACGGTCTCGTCAAGAACTTACAGTTGTAGCAGCGTGGTGTGATAATAATATGCCGCGATGATTATATTGTCCCATTGACCGTGTCTCGATACTGTTACACAGAAGTTTACATAGATGAGTGTGTTTACATTGCGCGGGCGCAAGTGTAAACGATGTAGTACGGTTGCTATGGTAACCGACTAACAGTAGCCCAAGCATGAATGTTTGGCGTACTCATAACGTCACGCACGCGTCAGTTTGAACGATGTTAAAACTTCTAAAATTAAATTTACTTCCCTATATTTAAAGTATTTCGTATCCATCAATGATTCTAATTGGGTCAGCGTCAATTATACATATATTGACTATCGGTAACTTTAAATGTACGAAGCAAGCACCATTTACAGGGTGTTCTACCCATTAATACGAACAACTTTCACTTTGGGACCATCTCGGAAATCTCGAAAATGTTTCAGCTATTAATACATTTTGGGCATTAAACTTTTGTATGCAACAGCTGATCTTTAATAAAGGCCGCTGCATACGTAACGGGTTTTTTCACGGACGGGACGGAACGGGAAATTTTGGAAAAGCTCGCTTAAGTTTGATAGGTTTTATCACGTTGACAGAATAGAAAAGGCGACTAACAAAGTTAATATAAGGCAGATCTAAGTGAAAACGACATACACTAACTGTAATAGTCATTTTCTTTAGAGATAATAGCGCAACTAAAAAAAAAAAAAAGAAAAAAATGTCTCTCGCTTATTACTTGCGCCAAACACAAAATAGTACACTTATATATGATTCACAGCCAACCGTAACAGATAGGTAAATAAACATTATTTGCACAGAGAGCCGTTACATTGACACCGAAACACACATAGAGCTTTGAGTCAATTTACACTAATATCAATACAATACTTTCGGTTTTCAAGTCTGAAAGTGGCACTTGTGAACGAGAAGTTAATAAATAATAATAATGTTTATTGGGGAAACAGAAAACACATAAAAACAAAAATAATTGTGTTCGAAAATAGCTACATTAGTTAGAAACTGTGGCGCAGTTATTAACGCCCACCTCCAGAAGGAATAAAACAGTATTCTCTCTATAGGTAGAGAAACAGGAGTTATATAAATCTAAAATGTATTTGTAGGTGAGAGTAGAGTGCTGCTTGTAGGTGAAGTGTATGTATGTGTAGTGCGTGTTTTGAGGTGGAGTATGTCCGTGTAGTGCATGTCTTAGGTGTGAATGTAGGAGGAAGGAAGATCTTCATGGTTAAACCAGATTCTCCAAATCCTCGTAAGACAGGTTCTAAAGCCATTCATCCAGGATTCGCGCATAGATCGCATAGTTGTGTGCGAAATAGTTGCAGAATCGTCCACTCCCGACGGAGCACCGAGGTGGTTTTTGATCTGTTAGAGTCTGACAGACCCCTTGGCGTAGTCCATTAGAATTTTGCACCCCGAAGAGAAAAAAAAAGGTTTAGAGGTTTATGAGGGGGTTTCAGACGCATATGGACCGATTTTCTAAAATCTTTCTTTGTTTGAGAACTCATACTGCCCGTGTATTCCCATTTGAATTGGTTTAGTGGAAAAAAGTATATCGTCTACATAAATAAAGTAAAAAACAGCAAAACATTTACTACTGTTACTTAGTGTTTTTTTATTATTAAGTCTTGTACCTCGAGTGCACACTTGCACAAAAACTCGTGGCTAAACGAAAACAGCGGCACGGCTCCATTGAAGGTTAAGCTTAGCTTGCCAAGGTCAGTTCGTTGACGGGTGACCTTCCTTAACGTATCGATATTCAGAATAATTTTATGACATTTTTTTTCTTACCCGTGAATATTGAACAACTTCCAAATCTTTCGTTCAGGAATTTATGTTTTCTTTGTTGAAACCCAAAATAACTTGAACGAAGAGACGTTTTCAAAAATTGTAAGTACAATAATATCTAATCTTTCTTCTATCTTCTAATAATGTAAAATTCTCATGTCACAGTGTTTGTAACAAAATTCCGAAATGGAAATCTGTCTGTATGTTTGAGGATGCGAGGAAAATTATTTTTCATTCCCTTAAGTGATAAAAATGGTCCACCCAAAGTTTTTTATTCTAAGGAGGAACAAAGTTTGCGCAGGCAGCTAGCTGTTATACATATAATAATATTTAATTGGGCAAAATAGTTCAAATTCAAATTCAAATTCAATCATTTATTGCATATCACATGTGTTTTACAAGATCTTAATAATAATAGAATAGTTCACATGGACCCTGTCGGGCACATTAATTTTTTACAATAATGATAGTAGCATTTAAGGATCAGTAATTAAACATTAATAAACAGTAATTATAAATTTAGAATATTCATTTAAATATGTAAGCAAATGTCATAGGAAAAGTTAAAAATTAAAACAATTAAGTAAAATTATAAAAGTCGACAAATTGAAATTAATTATAGTCAAATGCATCATGTCAGTAAAAATAAAATAATAATCAAAGTACAATCACAATAAAATGTCAAAGATAATTCTATCATACAAAATGTCAATAAATAGTAGCGTTACATAGCGTATTCATAACATAACCACAGTCTAAAAACATACAGTCGTCCGACGAAGCCGTCTAGACAGGGCAATCGTGCGGGGTGTGAGGGGCGAGCCGCGGGAAAACCGCTCCCGCACTGCGAACAAAACGATGTTCGTAGTGCGGGAGGTAGGTTATTATTCAAGTCTAACGCGTGTAGAAATTGTCGGCATTTTTCCAGAGATCAAAGGCGTCGTCCTACTGTATTAATATTTATACTGTGACATAACGTCTATTGTATATTCCCTAAAAGATATGACAGAGGTATATTTACACCCACATTTTCCAGTTATCTACTCATTTGTAATCAATGGCCGTTATATCTTATGTAATAGGAGGCAAGCATATTACCATCAACGGGGCAAAAAAACCCGCCTCCAGGCTGTTACTAACTAATTCCAGATGGAGAAACTCAGTAACACTTTGCCCGACCCAGGAATAGAGCCCAGGACCTCATGTTTAGCGTAGCACTTGCGACCACTAGACCACCGAGGTTCAATATTTGTTCTTGTATGTTATTACAACAATCGTGGAGTAATGACCGTTCAAGTACAGGTCGTTGTAATCAAATTTATTAACTGTAATTAACGCCAAGCTGACTTTGATTCAAATTGATTTTTTGAATTGATGAAACAATGGCTATTTTAAAACAATGGACTGCGTTATTGGCAAAGGTAATCTATACTTATATTATACAGAGGTAAAGTTTGTATGGTAGGGGGGTAAACTCTGGAACTTATGATCTAATTCAAAAAGTCTTTTACTGGAAAGCTACATTACAACTTAACCACTGAGACCTACCTTAATGTTCTTCCTTTGGTATTGTTCGTCAGCACGCGGAGCTACTGAAGTTCCGAGTTGAGCTTACGATTACTAACAAATGCTTGCACTGACTGATCTGGTCTCCTCATATCTATGTGGTTCTTTCCTCAAAAGAACATTTCAGACACTAATCTGCATGGTTCTTACATGATCTGACCAAGATGCCTGGACTTTAAAAAAGACTGTGACCAAAACTAAATTGAGGACCTCTGAGTTTCTTTCGGTGTTTCTTCTCAGAGTAGTCAGATAGTGAAAACCGACCTCACCTTCTAGTTAAAAAGTGACATTGTAAAAGTGTTTGTATGAACCTATTTACAGAAATAAATATGACTTGATTTGAGCCGTCATACAAAATTCGTTGAAATAGATAAGAAAAAAGTTGAGAAACTATCGTTGCTATATCTATCCGTTGTTTCCCATGAATCACGGTCAATCAAAACATGCAAATTGACCTGTTTGCTTATTATTTGAATTTAATTTTGCAAAAAGTAACACTTAGCGAATCGTTTCCGCTTACCTTTTATGAATCATTTTGGAACAAAAAAGAATACTCATTCGTCATTTTTTTACTCATAATAGAGACTTTACGTTGACCTTAAAATGTGTTAATTGACTAAGTTCATTTCGGTAGAAAAATTCAAAGGTATTTTTACAGTACCACTCATTCAATTCATATTAGGCTTAGAATCAGGATATTTTGCTTTACTCTTCTCGTTATATTTTGGAAAATTCATGCATATTTTTATCTATGTGCCTATGTGTTATTCTGATGTATTAAAGCCATATTATTGTAAAGTTTCACTATAATAATAATAATAATAAACCATTTATTTCAGGTAACAAAGACCCATAGATAAATACCTTAACCTAAAAATACATACTTACTAATAACACTTTTGTTAGTAAAATCTTATAAAACTATGTTAACTATGTTACTATGTTTGTTTGTTGTTTTTTGTTGTCGTTGTTGTTTGTTATGTTGTTGTTGTTTTATAATCCATTGAGCAGTGCTTTCGTAAAAGAGTGACAAACATCCATACAAACATTCGTATTTATAATAATTATAATATTAGTAGGATTTGGACAAAGAACATAGTTCCCAACAGAACAATAATTGTTTATTAATGTAGATTATGTAGAACTCTACTAATGAGGTAAATAAATCATTAGTATCTCAGTTACCTACGTTTTAGTTTTACAATGTGCATTGTTTGTAATTCAATGAACTTGGGCAGGGTAAGAACGGGATAAGGAAGTGTAAAAATATTGACATAAATTGTAGATACTTATCGATATTTTATTAAAACTTGTCTATAAAACACAACCGCTAAAAATATAAAATAACTTTGTACTCGGAAGTCTGTGACTTAAAATGTTTTAATTGTTTTTTGAGTCACCGATTCATTGAAATCGGAGCACACTGTAAAAGTCAAAACTTATGCGTAGTCAATAAAAAAATGTTTTGAAATACACGTGTCTTCGAAATATTACAAGAAATATAACAGTAACAGTCTATCCGTGTAATTTTTCAATACTCATTCCCGTTCGTCCTCACATATAATTTCATAATTATGTTAAGAAAATTTGTATAATCTATGTATAGAAAAATCTACTTTAACTGAGTAAGTATGGAGTTTTCGCCCATACTTCTCCATATGGAACACTTTTGACATGTGCAACCAGAATCATTCACTGTATTAAACTTGTAAGTCTGCCGTTTAAGATCTTATTGAAATAAATAATTTGAATTTGACTTTGAAATCTATACATCAAATGAAAGACACTGATCGATATAACAAAACATCGATATTGTTTCCACAAACTTAGAACGGTTGTCTTTAATTACTTTGGGTCCGGCAAAAGGCAAAATAATTGGATGATATCTATTTTAAGCACATTTTATTAGTAAAGTGGGCGTTATTTACTTTTAAAATGGTTCGTCTTATTGCATTGCGAGTTTTTTTTTAGACTACGAATGTATGTTGTGTTGCTAAAGAGCTTGTTATGTCACTTCTTCCCATTAAAAAAAAAATGGAAAAAAATGTTTGGCGAAACTTATGGGTGACAATCTTTATAAAATTTTAACGTTAATAAAAATATCTGACTCTCAGTTTAATTTGAGATGACAAAATGATTAATGAGTTGATTATTGAATAGCGTAAGAAGAATTATATATTCTAGTGTAATATACCTATGTAGTTTTAAGATTATTTTGAAGTGTAAAGTTAAAGTTAAATATGATTTAAATATTATTATTCCTAAAATTGGTTTGGGGGTTTTGAGTTGATTTATTAGAATAGTAAAACTGCATAAATAATTGAATTCCATTTTAACGAGAACGATAAAACATGTGAAAGTTGTAAAATGTCGATTAAATGATAAGGTGGTCCACTTTACCTCCTTATTACTCGAGTACAATTTTATTATTGTTTAAGCATTACTGTATTAAACCCGTATAATCCATTAAAAACAATTTTTTTTTTGGGCTTAGCTTGCATTTTTTATTTTGGATTTTGAAGGCGTGTAGTAAGTAGTGTGCATATTTTGACATCGGACGCCATTGTATTTTCTAAATATCAAGGAAGGGTTAGTGTAAAGTTAAAACCAAAGTTTGTGGGGTTGCAACTTTTGTCTTATGGACGCCATCTTGGAAAAAAAAGAGCACAAAATATGATTTTTACGGTTTATCTAACAAATTATAGCAACCCCACAAACTTAAAGTTACCTGTACACTAACCCCTGCTTAATATGTAGACTAAAAATTTCGTCCACTTATAATGCAATACTTTTAAATATAAATTTTGAATGGACTAGTAATAAAATTTTCTGTCTCGTTGGTCTAGTAGTCGCAAGTGTAATATCTCAGTAGCAGTCCGGAGTCTAGATTTGTGCCCGATTAATGAAAGAAAGAAAAAAAAAGAAAGAAAGAAAAATATTTATTCGGGACAAGCACAGGAACTACAAAAATAATAATAACAAAAAAGAATATAAAACTAAATAATAATAAAAGAGAAGACCTGTGCGAGGCCAAAAAGGCTCCTATCTCAGCATGATGCTGCGATAAATGAAAACAAATACCGCAGCGCTGGTATAGCTGGTAGGGTAATGGCAATAGGCTCGCCCCCTATTACATAGACTTAAACATAAGGCCATCCGCGCACTAGGCATCCTGGCTGCAGCAGCCAGGCTGCCTAGTGCGCGGGGGGGCTAACTGGTGAAATGTATGTGTGCTACCAGGTAGTCCTCGGCCTACCACTTTGGTGATCACAGGCGTGATATTATGTTGGTAAAAAAGTATAAGTGTAGTACCCATGACTTCAAATTGCACAAAAGTATGCAAGTGTCAATCAGAAATTGGCTTAAGGCTTGCAGACTGCTTGCTTTCATTTGTACAAGTTATAAGCATTTGTCTAGTCAACTTGGGTAGGTTAAAAACCAACCATCTGAAGTATAATGACGAACAGTGAATATAGATAAAATCCGAATTGTTACATCTAATCTAATCTATTTCCTATATATTGAGATAGTATCTCGATATGCTGCAGCTGTTCCGAATGAATCATCAATATTGTTCTGAGAAGTATACCTCAATGTTAATCATACCCTAAAAGTAAACCTATAAGTGGGGAAGTGTCCATACAACTCGATGCCCATCGGCTTCCCTTTGGGGGTTCGAAAGAAGAGTTCTACTGCTATTGAATGATGGCAGCCAGACCCTAGTACTGCCAGGTATTTAGGGTGCTTCTACACGTTGCATGTAGCTGGCGCAAGTAAAGATGCGGGTTACACGCGTGATTAATATGCGCAAGCTATACTTGTTCAAGCTTGTAAGTGTACCTATACATAATGCAAATAACTGGAGCAAGTAAAGACCTAAGCTACATAGGCCAGTAATCCGCGCGCGACAGAGCACGCGGGTTAGTTGCGCGGGTGGCTCGCTTTTTTCACTTTTAAATGGAACTGGGCTGGACACATCTGCCGCATGTCAGACGATCAGTGGGCCAAACGCAAGACCCCAATGGGTTCCCTCAAATGGCAAACGACATCGCGGTAGGCCTAGGTGAAGATGGGGGACGAGATGGACTCCTTCGACAAAGACTGGTTCCAAAAAGCCCTTGACAAAGAGAATTGGAGTGAAAGTATGGGAGGCCTTTGTCCTGCAGTGGGAAAATATAGGCTAGTAATAGCACAGTCTAAAAACATACAGTCGTCCGAGGAAACCGTCTAGACAGGGCAATCGTGCGGGGTGTGAGGGGCGAGACGCGGGAAAGCCGCTCCCGCACTGCGAACAAATCGATGTTTGTAGTGCGGGAGGTATTATTCAGGGCTAACGCGTGTAGACGTTGTCGGCATTTTTCCAGAGATCAAAAGCGTCGTCCTACTGTATTAATATTTATACTGTGGTAATAGTATATAGATGAGGCATTTGGTTTAGGTAAAAACTCGCAAATAAATAGGTTTTAAACCGTCACCCAATACTCATTTATTTTTGGATTTTCCTATACATATTTACTTAATGACACAAGCGATAATTGAAACGCAAACTTAATCTGATTAGCGTGTATTTACATAGAATAAAATTAAGTTATTTGAACTTGGCTAGGCTAGGCTGAGATTTAGCTCCCGTTATTGACATAGTATTGTATTTTGACGACTTCTGTCTACTTGAAGTGTAAATACGGAATTTGAGTTTAGATTGCATAGAAACATGGCAAAAAACAATGATCGGCTTCACATGCTTTGAGAACTTTCCGACATCTAAAGGTGTTTAAAAACCAATGGTATATGTGTAGGTACATACATACATAAACCACGCCTTTTTCCCATGGGGGTAGGCAGAAACAACAGAGAAATAGACACAGTTCAAAAGAAAGTGGCAGAAATACAATTTAGCATAATAATATTGTTCAACAAAAATAGTATATGTATGCTATAAACAAACCCTGTCTCTTAAACAAGGAGACCTGTATCTTAACGTGGAAGCATCAGGGTAACCCACGAAATTCAAATTTCCTAGCGTTTTTTGCGGTTCAGTGTGAGGTTGTATGTTGATTAAAATATGGTTCAAATAAATAATCTTGTATTAAGATACATATATTCTTGTATAGATTATAAGTAATCTTGTATAATAATTAAAATCTCCAATACAACCCTCTAAGTTAGTGTAATTCCATTAAATGTTTTTTTCATGAAATATTCATTCAATGGGATTATATGAAATGAGAGGGTTGTCTTAATCATTTGAATGTTTAGAATTTGAATGTTTAGAATTCTGTAGTAACCTACGTGTTACGATCCCAAATCCTATTTTGTTCAACACACAGCCTGACACTAACCGGCAAATGGCAAGAACCAAGAAAATAAAATAAAATTTCGTGGGTTACTCTGGCGCTTCCACCTTCAGAGACTTTATGAAGGCAACCTTATTTTGTCATCGTTAGATATATTTATAAATCTTTAAATTTACAAACTAAGGTTGCTATTACTAAAGCTGTACAATGAGGAAGCGCATAAACAATTATTGTCTTACAGCAACCTTTGCGACACACGATGTTATTAATATCTTTATCTGGACTCCATTGTGCCTTAGCATCGTCGCAATTCTATTTTACTGGGTATTGTAAATAACTATTGTTTATAGTACAGGTACTCAGCTATATTATCACTAATCTAGTCTAGAGGATTCGAGAATTTAAACAGCTGCCAGTCGATTTGGTAAGAGTCGCCCCGTGAAATTTATGGGAAAGTAAAGGCAAATTACGGTGAAATAAATATAGAAAAATCGTGAGGAAAATACTCAAAATAACAATTTAAATAGGGCGAGGGGTCAATTTCTTAAGAGGAAAGCCGACTCAAAAAATATAATATTCGTGTCATTAGTTTTTGTTTCTTTTGAAGTCAGAATCAGTAGGCCGGTATCGGTTTTTGGAGGTACAAGGAACAGGGTGTAAAGTTCCTCATCCACCATTGAAAAGGAAGGATCCTCCTACCAGACGGGTGTTGTGTCTGGTGGGGTAACTAGTTAACTACTGCCCGACGCGCGACGCGACGTGTGTAGTTGGGAACTTGCAAACGTTCAAATTGCGCGGATAACTCTGATACCGCGATGTAGGATATCGGTCATTAGTTCGTATGTGGCGAGATAGATGTCGCTACAGGTCTTCCTACTATCCTTTATGCCTTCGGTGTAAATAAGAAACTTATAATATGTTTGATAATACCCGAATCTTGCTGCCATTATTCAAATTCAAAAGGGAAGCCGATGGGAATCAAGTTGTGTGTATGTATATAAATAATATTAACTTTTCTGATCAAAACATTTGAGTACATAATAACTTATATACTACAGCAATACATAAAAACAGATACAAAGGCATGATAAAGTAGAGATCAGGGCAAGACCCAGTCCTGTGCTGGGAATTAACCTGTATTACAGGAACTAGGCAAATGCTCCGCTCTCACACCAAAAACAGGTTCATATGAATCATAATCACAGTAGCATACAAATCTTGACTCACTGAGTTCCCTAATTAAGTATGCCTGTTGATAGGGAATCACTTGGTATGGACACTTCGCCACTGGTGGGTACCCATACAATCGGTCTAATAATTTATCCAGATGCTTTATTCTAAACCGTTCGATTGGTTTCCGTGTCGGTAAGGAACCGTTTTCGACAATCTCATTTCCGAGCCGAACAACTGCCAAAACGCTATTCACAGATCCGAACGGATACGTTTTTTTTTCTATACGATTGATCATTGTATTTATGGGGAACGCTACAAAATGGTAGTAAAAAGCTCAGCGTGGTAGAAAATTTAAAGTAGTAAATAAAATTGGTTTATTTGAATGTTTCGATCCGTTTAATTATAGAATATACAGCTAGTAATTTAATAGACAGCAAACGGTACAAAATGATTTTATTATTAATCAAACAAACTTTATTTCGAATAAACTTGCTTTGTAAACAGCCGTTTGTCAAACTGGCATTGCCAGTTTGACAGACTTTTTTACTTTTTAAAAAAGTTGCGGAAAAAGTTTTTATTTGAAATAAAACTATGGATTAAAATTTCTTTTATTATAACTTTGCTTTAAAAAGGCTAAATGACTGTAAGTATTTGATATCAATACACAAATCTTGCTATTTGCTTATTGTCAAACAATAACACGTACAACTATACGAATAAAGTAATTCAAAGTGTAATTATGTAGTTCTACATAATTACACTTTGAATTTATGTAAATGCGAAAGTATCAATGAAATACGGTCAATACAATAATAAAACTTCATTTACTTAAAAGTGCAGTGTTTTAAAGGTTTACAGTGTTTATATTTCTCTGAAATAACCTGGATTTATGAAAAATAAATCGTTTAAATTTTGTTCGGTATGGCTCCCGATAGCAAACAGCTGTCGGTAAGATTTGAGTCTTCTTATCGAATTTGAACTGTCAAAAAAAATCGGTTTCGGATTTGTGAATTGCGTGTGGATGACATCTTCGACATCTTAGACGTTCGATTCGGTACGGAATCTAGTCGAATGGTTGTGAATAAGCCAGCCGGTCGTCGGTCGGACCAATACCTATAGTCCACTTAAATTAAAGTTAAATAACTAGATTTGCAGCGCAGTAGTTCAGTTTCTTTCATGTGTGAATTTTTTACCTTACAAAATCAATGCATTTCAGTAAGGTAGTTAGGTTAGGTAGTTAGGTTAGCTATAGATAGTTATAGTAAGTTAGGTTAGGTTATATACTATATTATGATGTCATTCTAATTCTTCGTCGCTTGATGTGCTGGCCTATAGAGGCCAGAATATCTTAGCAATACTAGATTTATGAAATGCAATATAAATAAATATGGACATTTGCAATATTATATATGACATCGGAATGTAACACCTCGGATATTCTTGATCGATGAATCAATACTCAATACTTTATTGCATTCTACATGTTTAACGTGTTTTTTTTTTTAGTTTGTTTGTGTTATGTTGTTTGTTTGACTCAAATGTATTAAGACGCATTTGTCTTTACTAATACATAATATTTTAAAGAGGAAACATTTGATTGTTTGTTTGTTTGCATTGAATAGGCTCCGAAACTACTGGGACCGATTTGAAAAATTATTTCACTGTTGGAAAGCTACACTATCCCCGGGTAACATTTACAGCTATTTTTTATCTCTGTATTCCCACGGGAACGGGAACTACGCAGGTAAAACCGCGTGTCTGCGAAAAAAAAACTGCTAGTTTTTTTTTTTTCATTATTGAATTATGCCCACTGAGCTATCATTGTGAATAACATTAAATATTTTGACTACAGACGTACAACCGTTCATCACCTCCCATTGTGTTTCACCATTGTTACAAAACACCGTTGTGTCAACATACCCGTGACCCAACGCGCCCATGACTGAGAGTTTACCGTTTAATATCGTCTTAAGGTTAGAAAGGCGTTAATAACATTGTTTATTGAAATCAACATGACCAATTTTATTTCAACTCAGTACCAAACCTTTTCCCAACTACATAATTATGCTGGGGTCGGCTTGCTTCCTGATGTTTTCTTTTTGGTGCGGGGTGAAAACTCTTCATGTATGTCCTCCGCCACGCGGAGGTCAAGGTCTATCAGACTCTTACTGACTAAAACCATCCCGGTGTTTCGTCTTACAATTGCGCCGGGGGTCCACCAGCCTGCGTAGCATGAACACCAAAGAAACGGTCTTTGTCGTGTCTCGGAAGAAAAGAAATTAAGTGTTCATGCTACGCAGGCAGGTGTATTGAAAGAAATTTGACAGATTGAGGTTCATGTCTATATAATCTGTCACTTTGCCGATTCGTCTGTAGACAAAGGCCGTTTCTTCGGTGTTCAATGTGTTCATGCTACGCAGGCAGAGCAGAAGATACTTCCGCAACGGCTTACTACCGTGGATGAAGCTGAATTACGGTGTTTCATGTAACTGCCTATCTGAACTCCACAACCCGAGGACTTAGTAACACGATACCCTTAGTTAGATTGGTTTTCAGACTTTCAGTCTGAGTTGTGACTACTCTTAACGACTTGCGACTGTCAAAGATCTACAAACGACATGACAACGATGTTTTGTAATAAAAAAAAAACAGATAACGATACCGGGCTGGTATCCGCAACTCCACGTCAAAGCACGTATTTTGCGTATAGGCTACAATCTACCACGCGGGCCCAGTGCGAATTGGTAGATGTCACATGTCTTCAAAAGTTTGGTTCTAGGACATGCCGGGTTCCTCACGATGTTTTCTTTCACCGTTTTTGAGAGCAGTGCTGATGAAATAAATTACACAAAGTAATGCGCCTGCCTGGTGGAACGAACCCATGGCTTACTGTTCGTAAGTCGGGGCCGCCACAACTGGGCCATCTTTGCTTGGTTTTGTTATATTTGTAAGTTTTTATGGTGTACAAGAAAGATTTATTCTATTTTATTCTGATACTTCTAGCCTCCACCATCCCACTGCTGGGCAAAGGCCTCTCCCCTGACTTCCAGTTTTTTCGATCCAGGTCGTCTATTCTATTCTTTACAAAAGTATTGGTATATTATTGAATTTCAACACATCGTATACAGCTATTTCGGTATATTATGGTATTCAAACCATCGTCAAAGTATTGAGGTATGTCAAAAAAATAAAACATCTTTAGTCCAGTCAAAGTTATGGGCGATAAACCACTAAGTACCTAGTTACGCAATGGTCGTAGGGTAGGTTAACAAAAGGAGTGATAAGGTCACTCCCAAGCCCCAGTAGGTTGAAAGTAAGCAAGTAAAGGGCAGTGGTACCAGGTTTCCAAGCATTACTTAACCCTTTACGTGAACTTTTCATAATTTTATGTATTACGAAAGGTGAAAACAAAGGTTGAAGATACACCCAGCTTTATCAATTTAAACTTAGTCATTTGTTTTGTAACCTAACCCACAACAGATACTTCCATGCTATAATATTATTTTATGGATGAGAATGTTACTCTGTTTTTGTTTGTTTATTTGACGGCGCTTCACGACTGAACTGCTGAACGGATCGTAAAGAAATTTGGTAGGGAAATAGATCATATCCTGGACATATGTTATCTTTTATCTATTGAAACCAATGATATTATAAATAAAAAGGTGTAGATAGGTTACCTTCGATATCGGAACGAATCGATCGGTGATTCGGATTCGATCTTTAAAAATGGTACACTAACGTACGCAAGCGTCCGTTGGGGCGCGACGCCGCGCCACTCTGAGGTGAAGTGTGGCTGGTTAGCCACATTTTAACGTGTCACTTGCTGAGCACGTAACACCTATCTCCTCTTTTTAACCGACTTCAAAAAAAGGAGGAGGTTCTCAATTCGGTTGTAATTTTTTTTTTTTTTTAGGGTTTGTTACCTCAGTACTCCGTCATTTATGGACCGATTTTCAAAATTCTTTTTTTGCTTGATAGGGTATACTAACAGATTGGTTTTTCATTTGTATCAAAACTCATACCTGATGAGGGATCTTCGAGGAATTGAGGGAACTCCTCAAAAAATATTGGCACACATGCACCGATTTCAACATTTTTAGTAACAAATCAAGCATTTTCATTTAGAAAGTATCATTTGGTGAAGAAAAACTGATAAAGAAGACAGGCAACGGAACTCTTCAACGCAAAACAGCAAATTATTCGCGATTGCTATAGTCAGATGTTTACGCTGAGCTTTTGTATTTCCACAACATAACATTACGCCATTCTATTTTAAAAGGGGCCGGCAGAGATGTACAGATTAATGTTTAGAGATAGAACTTCTTTAGCATTGTTATCCAATTTCAATGATTCTTTCAAGTTTTGAAAGACTTTTTTTACATACAAAGAAACTAAAAATTACAAAATAAAAACTTTTTTACAAAAAAAACAACCGACTTCTTAAAAAAAAACTAACAGGTGAAAAATAACTCCATTTTCGGAAGTCGATGGCCAATAATGAACAAAACAAAACCACCAAAGCCACAGACTTCTGAAACTGGAGTTATTTTTCACCTGTTAGTTTTTTTTTAAGAAGTTGGTTGTTTTTTTTGTAAAAAAGTTTTTTTACTTATAATATCATTGATCAAAACAGTAGAAAATTCACAAAACAAAATACTTACTAAGAAAATTCGTTTTCCTAAATACTTTTCAAATACAGAGCCATCTTGGATGACAAGAATCTTTTCAGTCCATTATCAGTTCACAATATGTGGTTGTGCGTATCGTTAGGAAGCCATAAGCCCGGATTCGCACAACCAGTTTAACCAAGGGGTACCGACCGTGTTACACAATCACTGGGTTGTGGAGGTCATAAAGGCCGTCGCCCCATGTAAACCACTGGTGATCAGCTGCATCTGGTTAAACTGGAAGCCGACCCATAAATAGATCGAAAAAGGATTGTTTTGACTTCAACGAACGACAATTTCAAAGAATTTGATGTTGAATACACTAAATGTAACTTCGAGCCAGCAAGAAAATTTTAACAGCACTTGTCACGTTCCAATGCTAATTAGATACGTGTTATTGGTTATCGATGTATGTACCAGCGACCATGACCTCAGACAACACGATAATATTGAGGATAAATCGACATAACCATAAGCATTGATCTAAAATCAACTGCTTATGGCAGTGCACTCAGGTCAAATTTCCCTTCACCATTTTCTAGTGTTTATGGAAAGAATTGGCGCAACAAACTCCACAGCAACAAAAACATCTATCTAATGAGTTGGAAGAATTAATACAGTTGGCAACATCGCAAGTAGCTGTCAAATATGTTGCTGTTTTTAAATATCTGTGTTTTAATATTGATAATGAATGGGCTATTGGACAAAATTTTAGTTTTTAGTCCCTCATCTAGGTTACAAGAAATTATTCGACACATATTTTTTTCTTTTTGAGAACTGCTTAGATTAAGCGCATTAAAGTTGAGGAGAGGGGCATGTAACGTCATTATCTAGTATAAACTGTACTGGCTAGTGACTTCATGCGACATTTTGACTCTGTATCGCCGGTATTTTTTGCTTACGTGAAAAAAGAAAGAAGTTTAATTAGATTCAATTCATTCAATAGGTATTTGCGCTCGCTGTAGAGCGATACAATTGATAATTATTTCATGTATAAATATTGATAAATTAGTCGAAACAGTGATATTTTAGTTAGCTTATTTCGATATTACTAACTTTAAGAATGTGTAGCCTTAAGTAAGGACTTTCCCTATAAGCAGCAATGGTAAACTAAATAAGGATACTTGAATTGAAGTTAAAATTCTCGGCACGTGAATATAAGGATAATGTTTGGCTTTGGATTTTACATGCGAAAACCTATTAAATGCTTAATGCATTATTTGTAGGTAAAGATTTGCTTTAAGCTAAGTTGGTGTCTACTAATATAATATTGAACTGGACAGTCAACAATAGAAAACTTCCTACTCCGCAGTACGACTTTATTTTTGGTCTGAATACTAAAAACTCTTAAGGAAGTTTGAAGCCATGATTGGATCTCGTGACCACAGACTAAAAATAAAATCTTATTTCGAATTGTCAACATCGCAAATGTATGACAAACATTTTAGCAACTAATAAAAAATCTTTGATTAATACAGTTGCATGGACTAAAATTACTATATTTTACATTATTACTGTTGGGGAATACTATCTATATATCACTTAAGGTCAGATTAAAAAGAAGTATTTCAAAAAGATATTTAGCAACATATACCTACCTAATCAAAATAAAATTAAGAGTTATGTTATCAATTCCTTGTATCCAATAAACTTAATATTCAAAACACTATAAATATTTCAAAATCAAACAGCTGCGGTGGTAAAATATGATTTTTATGATAGATCGAGGATAATTATAAGAGTGTAAAAAAAAACAACGTAACAAGGCTGTAGTTTTAAATTAAAATACATATAATACAGACGCCAGCACATCAAGCTACCCTAAACTGTAAAATTTTCCCAATTGTACGTGAACCTTATTCTATTTGTGATAAAGTTGAAAATATATCCTTTGGCCTCTTTACCTATGTAGATTGTTTGATCATGTTGAGAGGGTGAACAAATGGTATTTATAAGGCACAAAGAGTATTAATATAGTCATTGATAAGGCAGATGTGAACGGGAACGCCGGTAAAGGACGCCATAGAAGGACATACTTTGACCTCATTAATTAATATTAATACCAGTCTATTTCTGTCCACTACAAGGCAAAGGCCTCTTCATACAGAGAAGGCTCGAGCATTGATTAACACGCTTGATTAAGACAGATTAGCGATTTCAGACTTATATTAACTATATACAAGTCCAGGTTTCCTCACTATTTTTTCCTTCACCGATGTCAATGATGTCTAAGATAAACTTAGAAACTTGACCTTATTGATGATGGCTTATTTCATTGATGATACTTAGATGCTCTTTAGAAAGAACACCGCACATTATACCCTTATCCGGGCGTGCGTTTATGACCAATGGATAAGCGAGTACGGTAGTGACAATATCTTCATATGAATGAGAACTAACTTTCTTTTATAATCAGCCTATAATGCTGCTGGGACACAGGCTTCTTCTCTGTGAGAAAGAGTGGGCTGTATTACCACGCGGGCCCAGTGCGGGTTGGTAGATGTCACATGTCCTCGAATCATTTTCCGAACAGTGGTGATGGCAAGTCGTAAGTCGCAGCCCTAATTACCTCCAGGCCACAACTGCTATACGTTCTTTAATAAATAAATATTAAAAAGGGGTATGTTAGAATCGTAGCTGGTGGCGTTCTACAGATTCTGCCTGCGCCTTTGTAGGAAAAAGGCGCAAAATCTTTTCCATCAATAAACAACTCTAGCGTCACCGAAGCAAAAACTGTCATTAATGATAGGTACTTAATCCAGAAGTTTTCCATTGTATACAATAACAACGGCGACCTCAATCGTTGGACAATACGTACGAAGCGACACGGTGGCTCTCGATTGAATGATTCGATGGAACTAACACCTGCTATATTCCCACAGCTTGAAATACATTTTACTCTTCGCATAGTTAAGGCTGAATTTACCGTCTTTTACTTTGAAAATCGATACGTGAACAGGAGTGGGTAAAATGTTTTTCTGTAACTCTGTGTACACCACAAACTGCCTACTTATCTTTTCTCCTCCTCCATCAAGTCCATCCAAAGGTTGTCTGTAAGAGATCGCTTTTAGCGATAAGGCCGCCCATTGTAACACCTTATGTACCCCTTAAAGTTATTATTTGTAAGTTTTTATGGTGTACAATAAAAAGTATTCTATTCTATTCTATTCTATTCTGTGGGGATCGCATGGACTTCACAAAGTATACCACACTAGCAGACGTCCCGCGGTTTCACCCTCGTAGATCCCGTTCCCGTGGGAATACAGGGATAAAAAGTATATATAGCCTATGTGTTAATCCAGAGTGTCAGCTAACTCCACACCTAATTTTATTAGAATCCATTCAGTAGTTTTTACGTGAAAGTAGCGTTGCCAGGCGTCCGGCTTTAGCCGGACATAGTCAGGCTTTTTGATTGCCTGTCCGGCCAAAATAAGCGTCGTCCGGCCTGTCCGGCTTTTGTTAGGCTTTTTAGATTTCAAAATTCGCGCGCATCGAGACCGAATTCGCGAATGAAAGAAGCCGGCGCCGCGCCATCGCCGGCCGGCCGAGCGAGGGCGAGCGCTGTTGCCCCCGCCCACCCGCTCCCCTGCGTCGCCTGCCTGCGGGTACTTTTAGACTAATTTGGCATTAGTTTTATTGTAAATTATCAAAAAAGCTTGGTTTTCATTAATTTTCTACATTAATACCAAAAAATCCCCTACAATGCAAAGTGTCCGGCTTTTTTACCAAAATGTTAGGCCAAAAAAAAAATTATTTTTTACACGAATATTTAAAATTGTTGAAAATGCAGGATGTCCGGCTTTTTGACCCAAATGTTAGGCCAAACTCACAGCTCTGTCCGGCTTTTCGGTATGAGGACCTGGCAACGCTACGTGAAAGAGTAGCAAACATCCTGACAAACTTTCGCGTTTATGACTGTTCTGGCGTCTAGTCGCAGACCGTACTTTGATGACAACTGAGAGATATTACAAAAAAAAAAATGGTATTGCGCTTTAACTGGACTTCAAGTTACGGTAACTATCAGACGGGGTACTGTGCGCTTCGTCACATCTCTGCGAGTGCGCATGACGTCATCTTATACCTATAATACGAAACTAGCTGTTTGACAGTTAATCGTTGAGCACTTTGCCCAGTGATCATCACTATGAACTGTCAACGGAGATGTACAGACGCCAGCACATCAAGTTACTTAATATGAACCTTATTCTGTTTGACATAAAGTTAAAACTATCAAAGAAATTTGACACATTGGGGTAACTTGATGTGCTGGCGTCTGTACAATAGCTTTGTCATTGCATTTGTTTATTGTGTAACATCTATTTTCTCGGTTGCTGGATGCTTTTTGTGGGAGTGATTTCGTGAAATGGGATGGGTATTTGATTTTGACCAATGAGCACGTGCAGAGGGATGGCTGTTAGATGGTGCCAACCAATGATATTAGAAGTTAAAAGGTGTAGATAAGTTATAAACGCTCAGCAAGTGACACGTTAAAATGTGGCTAACTAGCCACACTTGACCTCAGTGTCGCGTCGCGCCGTTAATGGACGCGTGCGTGCGTTAGTGTGCCGTTTTTGAAGATCGAATGTTGTTTGGGTAACCTATCTACATCTTTTTACTTATAATATAATATCGTTGGTGCCAAACTGCCAACCCATTATTCGTGAGGTTGGTAAATGGTACCACTTCGTACTGTATTTATATTTAGGCGACGTCTTCACCACGATAACATGCTAGATTTACACATCATATGCGACGATATGGATAAAATTAGGGATGTGGATAGACTTATCTGTGTTAGGATTAGGACATAGTACCTATACTTTGAATCCCGGTTGTACTGTGTTCTCATAAAATCATTGCCCACCTCGACCCTATATAAAAGCAAGTTTCCTATAATGAATTATTCATTATCAACGAATAGTAATCTAATTATTATTACAACTAGGTTATCGCACATACTCTTCAACCTTCAAGTTAACTTTTGTTTTGGTGTCATCAACGGCGGTATTGAGCCCCTAAGTCTTAGGAGAGACTTTGCCTCCCTATGTGTGTTCTACCGCTTGTATAATGGGATGTGTTCCGAGGAATTGTTTGATATGATGCCCACGGCCACTTTCTATCATCGCACCGCTCGCCGTCGACAGGGAGTTCATGCTCACCCACTGGAACCGAAATGGTCCCGTACTGTGCGGTTTCAGAAGAATTTCCTCCCGCGTACACTTGGATTGTGGAATGAGCTCCCTGCCGAGGTTTTCTCAGAGGGCTACAGTATGGGGTTCTTCAAAAGGGCAGTAAATAGGTTTTTAAAGGGTCGGCAACGCGCGTGTGGCACCCCTGGTGTCGCAAGTGTCCATAGGCTACGGTAAGCGCTTACCATCAGGCGGGCCGTAAGCTTGTTAGTACACCCGCATTTTACCAGTTACGTTTAAGTCCCATCTGATAGGAAGCGAGTCTATTGCCATCAATCAGCCTGCTACTGGGGTATTCCTGGTGGAAATAATTCGGTAACGCTTTGCCCGACCTGGGGATCGAACCCAAGACCATTCTCAGCAGTAACGCTTGCGACGTTTACCAACGATGTTGATCAATCATTTGATGTTTATTATTTAAAAAAAAAGAGCTAGGGATCCGTTGCAAAAATATTATGACCTTTGATATTTTAAGCTAAAGAAGTCGCGGGCTCTACTTGTAATATATTATTCTAACAAAAAGGTAAAAACACACATTGTAACTTTGGTGTACCTGGTTTTTCCATGCTGATAAGGACGATAGGGCAAAATCACGTAACCATTACATGGTATTTCTACGAAATCAACTTTACCTCATGCATTTTTATTTTTGGTTTCGCGTGCGAAATAAAAACAATCGGAAAGGTTCAGTTTTGTACAACTAAAGTTGATTTAGTCATATTGATTTTGGCGACGTCGGAATTTTTTTTTCCGACTTGAATTTTGTGTTGTGGAACTATCGTCTGTTCCCGTAAACCCCCGGCGCAGGTGTGAGACGAAACTCCAAGGTGGGTTTTAGACAGTGGGTGTCATGTCTTCTAATCTCGAATCGTTTATTGCAATCCATAATGTACTTACAGACTTTTTTTTAAATAAGAAGCTTGTGACTTCTTCTATTTAATAAAAAAAAAACTTCTATTCTAGCCATGTCTTAATTCACACCATACATCCATCGTTAATTTTAGTCTCGTTCTAGTCTTGTAATATTAGCTATAAGAACGCCAATTTTAGTCTCGTTCTAGTCTTGTAATATTAGCTATAAGAACGCCAACTTTCATGTAGGGTCAGGACCACGGATATCCACGACAGACCACGTCATATTGATCGACGGGGATTGTCCATAAAATAACAGATCAAAGTATCGAACGACGGCGACGACGACGTACGCATCCTTTCGCATCGACGCGTCACGGACTAGCACAAAACGTGATCTGTCGTCGACGGCCTCCGTAAGCAGTGGATCGGTATAATCGCATAATACGTACCAGTATGCTCCTTTTCAATCGACAAAATACGAACGACCGTCGATCAATGTATTTCCCACATTTTTCCTTGAAGCGGCAAGATATTCATTGATCGATGTTATCTCTTGATTAATTATGTGTTGACTGTCGTAAACTCACCAATTACTAATATGACAATCAGAGTCAACTTAAGTCTTGTATCCATTAATTTTATTTTGCGAAAATAAAACCTTTGAATATTTTAATTTTAATCGCGGCCATCTTTCATTTTAAAATGTTAATAGGTACTTGTTTAGGTAATTAGTTTAAGTTGACCGTGACCGTCGTGTTTTATTAATAACAGGGTCGATTTAAGGTTAAAGCTACGCTTGCCAAGGTCGGTCTGATGATCGATGACACATTACATATTAGGACTCCTCCGTATTGTAAACTAGGTTAAGCCTTTAGTCCTGGATGTCTTTTATAGTCTTTTTCTTAGCGTGTGGTCGGTGACAGAGTTTATGCCGCCCATGGGCCTCTAACTTGGCTTCACATGTCGTCGAGAATATCCCTCAAGCATGCCGGTTTCCTCACGATGTTTTCCTTCACCGTTTTTAAAGCAAGTGATCATAAGGGTTAACTCACACCAAAAGAGCGTCGAAGCGCAGCGCAGTTTCAGTGTCATATGAATTTTAACTTTATTTTCATTACTATAATACTTATTATCGCATGAGAAATTCGAACGAGTCACGCGGATGCCCGCGGCGCCACGGGAATTCCGGCGAATTCCATAAACGGTGCATGGCATGCGATAATAAGTATTATAGTGATGAAAATAAAGTTAAAATTCATATGGCACTGAAACTGCGCTGCGCTTCGACGCTCTTTTGGTGTGAGTTGACCCTAATACAATACGCACATGAAGCCAAAAAGTCAGAGGTGTGGCCTTGGGTTTGAACTCGAGACCCGTGACTTCGGAGTACGCCGATTTAGGGTTGTAGTCTTACCAAAGAGTACCCAGTAATGGAAGCCAGGTAGACCATCTCTCCATGTAAATTCAGCTCCATCTGGTTAGACTGGAAGCCGGCCTTATCATAGTAAGAAAAAGGTTAGACAAATGACGACCATGACCTTTTTACGATGCATACAAAAAGATAAATTATCTAGTAATTGTTTCCTTGATTTAGTATATTTAATTTTACACCTTGAACTATGCAGTTTTATTTTCTACAAAAATAGACAGATTCTTTTATTTTTAACTTCGTAGTAAAAACATAATATATAGGTAATACGGTAATAGACTGGCTTGTTGGTCTAGTAGTTAGTGACCCTGACTGCTATGCCGGAGGTCGTGGGTTCGATTCCCACCCAGGACAAATGTTTGTGTGATGAGCACAATCATTTGTTCTGTGTTTGGGTGTAATTTTATCTATAATATGTATATATTTAGAAATATATAAGTATGTTTATCAGTTGTTTAGTACCCATAACACAAGCTCTCCTTAGCTTGGGACTAGATGGCGTTGTGTTGAAGTTGTGGAATATTTATATATTTATTAATACCAACCTGGTAATACCCCACTACGACCTCTTCTCATAAAGAAAAGGCTGAAGTATTCATTACTGCGCTGCGCTTGCTCAAGGCGGTTCGGGGATTTTAGACTTGTATTTATTATACGAGTAAGTCCAGGTTCCTTTCATCGATGTCAATGATGTCTTAGACAAACTGAGAAGGTACAGACGCCAGCACATCAACCTACCCCAAACTGTCAAATTTCCCCAATTGAACATGAACCTTATTGTGTTTAGAATAAAGTTGAAGACCTATCAAAGAAATTTGACACATTGAGGTAGGTGTCTGTACATTTTAATTAAAAAAGTAACATTGGTACTTGTCTGGATTTTTACAGAGAACCCCGTGCATGAAGTTCCAATAACCCTTAACGAAATATTTCTTAAACTGTTTAAAGGGAACTCAATTTTAAAAATAATGCTTCTCATTAAAATTGAGTTACATTTAAAGATCCTCTAGCTTTTAACTCAATTTTAATAAATAATGCTTTTTAAAATTGAGTTACATTTAAAGATCCTCTATCGTTTATTTCAGTTTTAATAAATAATGCTTCTTAAAATGGAGTTTTATGTACAGACGCCAGCACATCAAGTTACCACAATGTGTCTATTTTCCCAATTGAATATGAACCTTATTATGTTTGACATAAAGTTTAAAAACGATCAAAGAATTTTCGACACTTTGGGGTAACTTGACGTGCTGGCGGCTATACAGTGTGCCTGCCTCGTTGGTCGCTTCTTGTAAGCATGAGGTCCTAAGTTCGATTCTCGGGTCGAGTAAATTGTTATTAAGTTTTTGTAAGAACATTTTTTTAATAATAGCCTAAACTCTGGATTTGTGCCCGGTTGATAACAATAGGTTTGTTATCACATGGGACTTTGATTGTGACTGTACTATGGACACCTCTGCCTAGCCCTTCGCGGTTTACAAACGTGATGTTATGTTATTGAAAGATTTTGTAGGAAAATCCTCTATTTATCCATATACTTAGCTTTATGATGGTCAAAAATTCATGATATTTTCTTCTTTTCAGAAGCAACCCACACGACGAGAAGGCCCTCAGGCTATCGACGGAGAAACCTCTCCATCTGGGTCCTCCTCCTCGCTCCTGTTACCCCCTCGTGGTGATACTGGCGCGCGATCTACGGGACACTGGTGAACTGAGGCCAGATGATACGGTAAACATGATTAAGTGGTACTGCCTTGACGAACTGCTTCGTTTGTCTAGTAGTGGGTTTTTATACCCAAGCTGCGTCTAAAATCGAACCTAGGGGCCGTTTCTGTGTAGGTGAGGGAAGCTATCATCCCGTATTAATGTTAGAAACATACAAACAAACATGGTGGACTTAAATTCCCACTATTCCCACACATTCGTAAAGTAAACATTTTGGGAACACTTTCATTGTTCATACAGCTAAGGCATCACTCCTTAACTCTACACTCTCTCGTCCTGCCACTGTATTCTCAGCCGAAGTCTGTGTTTCTTCATAGCTACAACCTAGAGGTCTTTAAGTAAAGAAAAGAAAAAAAAAGTAACATTTATTGACAACAGATTGAAACACGCACAGTAAAAATAATATACAAATAAAAAAAAAGACGTTGGCAAAATAGACATGAAAGTAGAATAAATGCTGTAGAAACAATGAATTACAGATTGAAGAATGTTGTGATAAAGCAACGTTGTGGTTTAAAAGAAGATGTAGTAACAAAATTTTTAAAAAGTATGAATAGATGGTTTGGTCACATTGAAAGGATGAATGAAAGGCGACTTATGAAGGGTATTTACAAGGCAGATGTAAGTGGAAACGCCGGCAGAGGAGCGGGACGCCCTAGAAGGGCATACATACATCTTATTGGTGAGGTTCTTCAGAAAGGTCAGGTGCGTAGTACTCGCAACCGGCGTGTGTGTATGACAACATGTATGAATGTAAACGAAGCAAAAGAAGTAGGTAAGAATGGTAGCATATTATGGCGCTCTGTAGTTTTTGCCTACCCCCATGGGAAAAGGCGTGTTTGTATAAAAACACAAAAGTGAATAGGTTACTTTTAGGCAAAGAGATTTAAAAAACTAGAGCGGGCATGTCAAGGAAATGTGATAGAAAAACTTTGATCCCATGTCTCAGTAACGCCATCTAGAATAATATATGAATATTGGAGCGGCAGCGGAGCGTACTACAAAAAACTCATAGACTTGTATCCAGCAGGACACACTTTTTCGGACGAAAATTTTGTTCGTGATGTCCGGTCTATAGGTATTGAATGTCTTTGCTTTTAGGCAAGCGTGTTATCGGCCACCACATCAACGCTTACCATCAGGTGAGGTGAGATACGGGTAACGCGAGCAATAATAAGAAAACAGAAATACAGAGCGCCATCTGGTACGATTGTTACTTCTTTTGCTTCATTTACGTTCAAACATGCAGTCATACATAAATGCCTTGCTTGTTCCGAATGCACCTAAAAAGCGAGCTTCGAAATGCCGGCAGATATGAAAGATATGACGGATCATGAAGTTTATAAGTCTACTGTTAAAAATTAGCGGTTTTTAAATTGATGTCTGCAATAAATAAAGTCCTTCAAACTTCCGAAGTATGTGCGAGTTCCATAAAACCCCTAAACAAACGACTGACCTCTACGACCCAAGGCCTGTTCAATAATTCTCTGCAAATAGCATTCTTACACAAACACGTGCCGCACGTACCCACTGCAGGCGTATTAAATTTTTTAGTGAGTTGTTTCGTTCTACCAACAGCAACGCTAGGAATGCCATTTTTACTTCGGTTATACAAACTGCGATGTTGACGGATTCGAGCTTTATTATGCGTTTCAAATGAGAATAGGAACGTCAATGACCTCTATCTGTCAGATGTCACTTGAAAAAAGTACGGCCTGCAACGAAACCTTTTTCGCGTATCAATTATTTTCTTTTTTTTTGTTTTACCGAGTCGCAGTTAATGAAGAAACGTCTTAAATTAATTAGTCTTGTCAAGTACTTATGTTTTATTTATGAATTCTGTTTTTACGCGGTTGTTTGTTGTTGTTGTTGATATTTGTTTTGGTTTTCGACTCCCTGACTGCTCGAAAATGTGTTAACGAGGCGCTGTTTTGCATGGAAGGGCTCGAGAGATTATCTCCAATGTAGACAAATACTTTGAGAGTACAATTTAGAAAATTATTCGTTCATAATTCGTAAATAAATTATTTTTAGAAAAAACCTTTTTTTGCTGATCTTACCCATTTTATTCGAATCGACAGCTATGACGTCACAACATGGCGCAAAGTCTATTCTCTATTCTATTCTATTTTTGTTTATGGCAAACAGAGCCGATGTCGACTATTCTGCCAATGTCTAAAGTGTATTGGACAGCAAGTGCGCAAAAAAAAAAAAAATAATAATAATAATAATCTTCAGTTGATACAGTTGGACTCAATGTAGATCTAAGTCTATTCTCATTTGAAACGCATAGTAATTAGGTATATTTCTTTTTTATTTTATTTACTACGGTGAAAACCGTCATCATTTTATTTATTTATTTACTTAAAACTCTTAAACTATTATAACAGGTTTTGAAACCTAATGCGAAAGCTAAGACTACTTATAATATTGACTATTTTAAATAACATCTATTTACACAATACAATAAAACAAAATTACATAAAATTAAAACGATACATTTTTATAATAACAATGTCTCCAAAAAATAAAAATAAAAAATAAAACAATAAAGAAACAATAGACATAAAATTACAAATTAGTGCTTTCGTAACATATTATATACCTACAGAGTTACTTTTGCAAGTTCACTAAAGTAACACGAAAAAATGTCCAACCTATTCTGAATTTAGTTAACAGTACGAATTGCCTAGCGGTTTCCCAACTTGTTGGGGTCGACTACCAGTTTCATCGGATACAGCTGAATACCAGTGTTTTACATTGAGCTGCCTTTCGGACCTCCACAACCCAGGTATACTGGGTAACACGATACCTACTCCTTGGTTAAATTGGTTGGTTACTACGGTGAAAACCAACCACAGTAATAATTTAAAAAACAAAAGATGTCACAGCAGAGAAAAATGGAGGGAAATAAAAACAACTGTCAAACAGTTAGTTACTATAGGCACTAAGGCACTAAGTTCAAAATTACATTTAACACTATTCAACACAAAAGTGCTATGTTTTGCAAAATGGACTGCAACATATTATGTAGATCTAATAAGTGTTTTGTAGAGAGTCTGGTTGGGGCATACAATGGGGAGGTTTAGGGCGGCCCCACAAAACCGCGATGCGAATTTCTGCTATACGATTTCGTTCGGTAAAGCGTTGGTTCTGGTGACCATGCCGCCGGACAACGCCCTCTTCCAGCCCTCCCCTGAATGGATTCAGGGGCGACGGACTCGGGAACGTCCGCCGCCCCCCACGTACATGGACCCGGGGTGGCGGCGCGTCGTGTTCACGCCCGCCCCTTTTAGACGTCGTGAAGGGAGTCTAACACCTCCGGCCGGCACCATTCGGGGGTCGCGGAGGTATCTTCTGTTCCGGTGACCCCCGGCGCAGGTGTGAGAAGGAACACGGGGTGGCTTTTGATTAGTAAGAGTCTGACAGACCCCTCTGCCCACCCCGGGGCGGGGGACATCCATGAGGATTTTCCACCTCTCAAAAAAAAAGGTGACCATACCGCAGATATTTGCGATGCGTTGCGAATTCGCAGTCATGTGTAGGAGCCCTTATTGCGAAGCTACTTACGCGTTGGCAACAAAGCTTGTTGTTAAACTTTCCTTTGATTGCGATTATAATTTTAATGTTACTAACATAGTTTTATAAGTAAGATGTATTACTAACATCCTATATTTGGGCTTTGATGACTGTAACGACCACTCTAACACAAGAATTTTATTTATTAAATTTTTAAGGTATGATAATGTGTGTTAAATTAGACGTATTATATTTGCAGGTGGCGTTAATAAGCGTTGTTCACATAAGAGACGATCAGTGTCCATTGCCGAGTGGCGTCATCGCGCAGTACCTGAAGCAAGCGAACGGACACCTGTCCTGTTTGAAGGTAAGACATACGCCTTTTTCCCATGGGGGTGGGCAGGAACTCGCCACCTGCAAGCGCCTGAACCTACGTACCTACTTCTTTTGCATCGTAAAAAAGGTAGATAATCAAAAACGTTAAAAATCTAATCGCAATCTCATTCCAGAGACAATCTCATGTCAAAAGCTTGTCAAAAATGTAGGGTAATGACACGTATTTTCGACAGATTGAGACTAAGATTCGAATTTCAACTTTCTCAAAAAAATGGGATTTAAATTAGTACATACAGTTGTCTTTTGTTTTTTTACACACTGGCTTTTCAATTCACTTTCCACACACACACACACACGCACGCACACACACCACACAACACACACACACTCTGCACACTCACTCTCACTCTCTCATTCACTT
This sequence comes from Euplexia lucipara, assembly GCA_921972225.1. NCBI lineage: Eukaryota > Metazoa > Arthropoda > Insecta > Lepidoptera > Noctuidae > Euplexia > Euplexia lucipara. Next base: position 2,991,679 of record OV179161.1, on the reverse strand, counting down.
TTCTTTCTTTTCTTTTTGGCAGAATAGTCGACATCGGCTTTGTTTGCCATAACAAAAATAGAATAGAATAGAAAATACGCGAATCGACCCTTTGGCCGTACGAGTTGCAAGTACTAGGCACCTAACCTTTCTGAAGAACGTAAGGTCGGTGTATGTCCTTCTAGGGCGTAGCAATCGTAGGTAAGACGTTTGTGCCGTTTCACACGTCAATAACTGGTCGTTAATCTGTGGCCCTAGTGAAAAGGGGTATAAGTCCAATTTTGACGAAAATGAGTTAAGTGTACCAAAGTGATCAGAAAAAAATGCTCTATCGTTTGGTGAAGACAGATCTAAGCTATATCTAAAAATAAGAAAGTTACTTTGTGTAAAAGGGTCCAACTGACACCAAAAACAACTGTAAAAGTCGGTTTTCTGATCACTTTGGTACACTTAACTCATTTTCGACAAAATTGGACTTATACCCCTTTTCACTAGGGCCACAGTTAATATTGTGCATCGGGTTTTTAGAGCGTGTGACTTTATACCCTTTGTGTTAACCAGTAATTGGGTTGTGAAGGTCAGATAGGCCCCCGTTTGTAGTACAATACTGGACCTATATACCTATATACGTCAAAATTAAAAGCCGACCCCAATTTAGTAAGGAAAAGGCAGGCAAATAATGATGTCCAATATGGACCAATTTCCTAAAATTATTGCAAAATACAAAGCTATATATATATATTTTATTGCAAACTCAAATTAGAAGTTTTTGAATTAAAAAATCTAAAAATTGTTTTAGAAGTTTTTGTCTAGGCAAAAGGCATTGATTTGGCGTTTACGGGAATTTAGCGGGCGTTTATTCAATGCTCCCAATATGTCAGGACATATACCGATGTCAGAGATGTCTAAGATAAACTTGGAAAGTACATAATATACCTATGAATTGTAAAGGTCTAATTTTAATTTATTTAAGTGTAAAATGTTTCTAAACAAAAAGATGGCCAAAAGTAAACAAACAATAATAAATTGTAACTCAATTCAAAGTTCCATGCGTGAATAAATTGTAACTCAATTCAAAATGACCTCATATTGCATTCTATAACACTTGTATATAAACATGTTTAGATCCGTCACCGTAAAAAATTAAATACCCATAATAAAACATGATCATTCTATTGTATTTATGTACCAACGTAGTATTAATAATAATAAACGTAAATAACCACGATATTGAACATGCAAATGTTATTGTTTAATCTACGTTTATCTGAGGATTATGATAGCCGATAATACCTAGGTCATCGTGACTATGCTTATCAACCAGTAAAGCTCTTGTGGTTAACATTAAATACACCTCAAGCTGTCCTAAACTGTAAAATTTTCCGAATTGAACATGAACCTTATTCTGACCTAGCAGACGTCACGCGGTTTTACCCGCGTAGTTCCTGTACCCGTGGGATAACAGGGATAAATAGTAGCTTAAGTCATCCGGGAATAGTGTAGCTTTCCACCAGTGCAATAATTTTTAAAATTGGATCATTGGTTCCGAAGATTACCCCCTACATACAAACTTAACAAACAAATTTTACCTCTTTGTAATATTAGAATAGATGATAATAATATGATAAAGTTGAAAACATATCAAAGAAAAAAGACTGACGACTTTAAAAAGGACTGCTGTCTTTTGGAACTGGTTGAATACACCAAAATTCCAGAGTTTCTTTCGGCATTTCTTCTCAGGGATTAGTATGTTTTTCGGCGCTATTTAGGTTAAAAAAAAACTGTCTTTTCAGAAATTAATATCATGCTGTTTGTGGGGTTACAGCAACTGTACGTGAGTGGTGAGTGCGGCGGGCCGGCGGAGGGCTACGGACCCGCGCATGCTGCCGACGCTCTTTGCTGCGTGTGCGCATCCACGCCGCTGTCGCGCGCGCTTCTGCCGTGCCGACACGCCTGTCTATGTGCCGACTGTCTGCGTAAGTATTACAAATCTAAACGCTTATGTCAAAGATGGGAAGAAAAACACGTATTTGAGAGACACAGGAAATAATAAAAAAACTTTTTTACTAAAAATAAAACCGACTTCAAAAATAACACTAAACGGTGTAAAATAACTCTAAATTAGGAATTCTGTGGCTTTGGTACTTTTGTCTTATTCTTGATGGGCCACCGACTTCCGAATTTAGAGTTATTTTACACCGTTTAGTGTTATTTTTGAAGTCGGTTTTATTTTTAGTAAAAAAGTTTTTTATTTTTCCATTTTTAGTTGTTCCCATACAAACATTTGTCATGAATTCATTTTATATTGTTAATTGTTAACAATACATGTCATTATAATAGGGTTATCCACCTAACCCTAATAAATGAAACTTAACATACCCAACTGTCGAAATCTAGGTATATTGAACACATCTGCCTACCCTTCTGATTATACAGGCTTGATGATACGTCATGATGTTGTATAAACAATAAACATCCAAGCGATTCCAGCAATCACGATATATTTGCCGTCTATTTTTGAAGAGTTCCGTTGTATATCTCCGAAGATCAGCACCAGATCTTCACCAAATTAAAATGGGACCACCTCAGGAGTCCACTCTTTCAAACAAAAAAAGAATTTCGAGAATCGGTCCACAAATGGCGGAGAAATCAGGTAACATACATAAAAAAAAAAAAAAAAAAAATACATACACACGAACATAGAACCTCCTCCTTTTTTTGAAGTCGGTTAAAAAGGATCTAAGCGAGGCCAAAAATAAACCGTCACGAAGGTTACAGTAGGAGTTTGGTTACAAACACGAGAATAAATACAAAATTTATCAGTTACGTAGGTACTTATAGCACAATCTCTGTTTAGTTTGGGACTAGAAGGCGTTGTTCGAAAGTTGTAGAATACCATTATGACTACTTCAAGTCAAATCTAACCTTAAGCACGAACGATAGAAGTCAACAGTACATAAAATAAGTCAATATAATAAATAATAATAGTAATACCAGCCTGTTACTGTCCCACTGCAGGGCAAAGGCCTCTTCTCATACAGAGAAGGCTCGAGCATTGATCACCACGCTTGCTCAATGCGGATTGGCGATTTCAAACTTATATTAACTACAAGTCCAGGTTTCCTCACGATGTTTTCCTTCACCGTTGTCCATGATGTCTAAGATGAACTTAGAAAGTACCTACATGTGAATTGAAAAAGTCACATTGGTACGTGCCCGTATTTGAACCACAACCTCATGCATGAGAGGTAGGCGCCTTAACCTATGGGCCATCACGACATTAAGTCAATAACAAACATAAATATTGATGTTATTGTTCGTCAGCGTTAGTTTTATAAAGGTTGTTGGCTACGCGAGTCACGGTGCCGTGATTTATACAGTATACAGTATGCAGTGAGCAATTATCTTTGACCCACACCTCCTTTCATAGACGAGATATAGTTTATAGCGTATTGTTCCATCGGTGGTATAACAAGAATAATTGTGTCGTTAAGTAGTAGGCTGTTGGGTTTTTAACGGGTTTTTAATGCTGTCAATCAAAACTGTATATTTTTCCATAATTATTAATATTATAAAGAGGAAAGGTTTGATTGTTTGTTTGTTTGTATCGAATAGGCTTCGAAACTACTTGACCGATTTGATCAATTCTTTCACCGTTGGGAAGCTACACTATCCCCGGGTGACATAGGCTACTTTTGAACCCTATATTCCCATGGGAACGGGAACTACGCTGGTGAAACCACGTGATGTCTGCTAGTATTATACATAGCACTTCGTTCGCGACATTTTTCTCAGTGAATTTCGTAAAAAAAAAAACATAAGTCATTTCTTTCAATCAGTGTGAGGGTCAGCACCTTTTGAACGTCAAAATTACAAAAGACAGTGCCCCATAGAGCCCGCTCGTCGCCCCTTCTTAGTTTTTTCCTACATTTATAAACCTCTACCCCTTCGTAATTTTGAAAGTAAAATACAGTTGATGTTACTTGGTGATAATACTTTTAGCTTTACAATAGTGATAGAGTTGTTTTTTAATTACAAAGAAACAAACTAAAAATCAAATACTTTCTCTTCAGTAATAGACTAATGGAAAAACTTTACAAAATATAATAATTTGAGAGTTATCAGTACCAAGATTCTCTCAGGTAAGCATCCATGCTAGAGATTGTAAATTAAACAATTTTAAAATCTAGTATCTAGTAGTCTAGTATCTTTTTCAATTTCAATTCATATGTACATACTTTCTAAGTTTATCTTAGACATCATTGACATCGGCAAAGGAAAACATCGTGAGAAAACCTGGACTTATAGTTAATATAAGTTTGAAATCGCCAATCCGCCTTGAGCAAGCGTGGTGATCAATGCTCAAGCCTTCTCTGTATGAGTAGAGGCCTTTGCCAGAAACAGGCTGGTATTATTATTATTATTATTTTTTAAATCTAGTATTCTTTTTACTTTTGCTCTTCTAGGAGTTTCACCTATATCGTGGTCGTTTTTAAAAACATTTATTTTTGTTTGGAACAACAAACATGCAACTACACACTCGCTACTCGCATTTCGGAATCTAATCGCTCAGCCACTGTGCAAAACAAAAAAATTGTAAAATTGCTAATAAAGTATTATTATAACTTACTACTAGGCAAAAGCAATGGTTAATTAGCTTTTAACATGATAATGGCCGCATTACAATTATCACATACAAAGTAAGAAGCAATTAAGTACTAAGTAGCCTTACATTGTTAATTGTGAGTTTAATGGATCATGTGGTTCTGTGGTTATATAGGGTGACTGGTAATTAGTGACCGATACTTAAACACGTGATTGTATTCATAATTTCAATAAACTTTCCCAAATAAACTATTTTTTATACATACTTATAGGTAACACAATGAAATACTTAACAAAACGCGCTTCGAAATTCCCGCACGCGTGCCTGTGATCGATCACAGTAGGTACGAATCGGCACGAACTAACAGCTGGTAGTCTGACCAGGAAAAATCTACTAGTAGTAGCGTCACACGCTCCCCCGCCACCCCCACCACTCCCGTTATGCAGTACTGACGTAATTGATTAATTGAAAGTTACTGAGTATAAAAAAAAGTTTCTTTGGGAAAGTTATTCGTATTCATGAGTACAATCACGTGTTTAAGTATCGGTCACTAATTACCAGTCAGCCTATATATTTAGTCTCTTCAGCAGAGACGTGAGTTTGTTTCGGTTAGGAAATGTCTGTGTAGGTATATAGGTACCTATGTACCATGAATTCTTAAAGTTGGCAACGTCGTCGCAATTAGGTGTCAATTATTTCACAGCTTTGACAAATTTATCAATATTTCTAAATGAAATAAATAAAAAATATTCCACAACTTTCCACACAACGCCATATAGTCCCAAGCTAAGCTAAGAGCTTGTGTTATGGGTACTAAACAGCTGATAGACATACTTATATATTTCTAAATACATAAATATTATAGATAAATTACATCCAGACACAGAACAAATGATCGTGCTCATCACACAAACATTTGTCCTGGGTGGGAAACTGAGAATCGAACTAACTACTAGACCAACAGGCCAGTCTAAAATAATTAAACATTGCTCTGCGGCACACCAAATTATTGTTTATGTATGAATAGTAATACATAATTACAACTCTCAGTGTTTCGTTTAAGATGTCAGAAAGGTATTTGGAAACTCTCCGAATAGGTACCTTACTGACATTTTAAGACATGTGACATCTACCAACCCGCACTGCGGGACCAGTGCGGGTTGGTAGTGTTGGGTACATGTCACATGTCTGGTAGATTCCGGTCCACTCCTTCTCACAGAGGAGGCCTGTGTCCCAGCAGTGGGAACATTATAGGCTTATTGTATAAAATAATGGGCCCTGTCAGACAATATGACCCTGTCTGAACTTTTTTATTTTTTTCTATCAACAATACACAATAAAAAAAATAGCGAAGTTGCTCCAGCCGTTCACGCGTGATGCCATCATGACCAAAGAAAATAGGGATTCATTCATATTTATAAATATAGATTGTGTAAGTTTTAAAACACGTCGAGTTAAAGTCTAACACTTTAACTCGACGTGTTTTAAAACTTACACAATCTTTATATTGTAATTCTTTTGACAGAATTACAATATAAATATTTTTAATCTGTATAGCATCGCTTGCAACCTCCAGTGTGCCACAGACTAAACAATTAGTATTCCGATCGCACGCTGTCATCTGCGTTCACTCGTGCAGGCTATCAATACAAATGCGGCGGCTGTCAATGTTACTGGCGCCTTGAGGACCTGACCTTAGGAGGCGGATCTTAACCTTTTTGGATCATTGGATCAAGGATTATTTTTTTTGATTACCCTCTTTGGTATAGCCAGCGACAATAATATCGGGACAAAAAGACTGTTACACATTTATAATAGCATTTAAAAAAAAGGCTCGTAGAAGCAGGAATGCAGAACATTTTATTTTAAAGATAAATGAAAACAATTTTGAATCAAATAGTTTTATTTTGAATTTAGAAGAATACAAATGAAACGTAGAACGTGTCCGTATATTGTTCATCACTGCTTCTTTGAGGTTTTTATCATTGGCACTGTAATTTTCAACTAAATTGAAAGCATGTAAATGAATACCACATCATTTTTTAATGAATTATTGCAAACTAAGTGTGACAGCTGGTGCGAAAATAGATTATAATAAATTCGTCGTCTATCGTAATTAAAAAATCAAAATGTACAGACATCTTATTGCACATGTTATTTTTTTCCAACTAAACATGAACCTTATTCTATCTATACCAATATTATAAAGAGGAAAGGTTTGATTGTTTGTTTGTTTGCATTGAATAGGCTCCGAACCTACTGGACCAATTTGAAAAATTCTTTCACCGTTGGGAAGCTACACTAGCTACACTATCCGGGGATAGGGATGACATAGGCTGCTTTTTATCCCTGTATTCCCACGGAAACGGGAAATCTGCTAGTTTTTAATAAAGTTGAAAAACTATAAAAGAAATTTGACACATTGTAGCGTAATGTGCTTGTTGGCCTCTGTACCAAACAACATATACAGACAAATCACCGTTATAACATTATCTTGTTTTTATTTTTCCAGCAAAACTAGACAAGTGCCCAATATGCCGCAGTGTGATCACAAGCTACTTCTGTATCCGCAACGATGACGAACGGGAGCTCTCGGAGCTGAAGCAGCAACGATTCTTCAACCGGAGACTGTTCAACCTGTTCCATTACCACTAGCGAGGTAAGCTTTACAACTTAATTACTAGCTGATGCCCGCGGCTTCGCCCGCGTCCATGTCGGTTATCGCGACCAAAAGTAATCATGAAGGCGGCTATTTTATGCCGATATCCCTACCAAATATCATTATATTTTAGCCAATGTACAGACGCCAGCACATCAAGTTACCCCAATGTTTCAAATTTCTTTGATCGTTTTTCAACTTTATGTTGAACAGAATAAGGTTCATATTCAATTGGGAAAATTTGACACATTGGGGTAACTTGATGTGCTGGCGTCTGTACACATAAACTTGACAAACTATATACTAAAATCTTCCTCGAAAACCGCTAATAAAACACCACACCAAAAAACACCATGACAGTCAGTGCAGTAGTTTTTGAGTTTATCGCGAACAGACAGACGCAGCGGCGGACTTTGCTTTATAATATGTAGTGATTTTAGAGTTTAGTAGCAGATGGATTTGCTAAATAATAACAGACACACGGGTCGATCTTAGGTTAAGCTACGCTTGACGAGGTTGGATCGTGGATGGGTGACCATTTTTTACATACCAAGACTCCTCGGTGCCTCGGAAAGCACGATAAGCCGTTGGTCCTGGCTCTCATTTCTAGATCTGTGACATTCGTTACAGATAGTCAAAAGCTCGAAAATCTCACAACCAGTTTTATGGTGGTATGCCCCAGTTACTGTTTAAAATAAATAATTTGTAGACAGGTACAATGTCAAATGATGATGATTATGATGATGTTGTCAATGTCAATCGTTGTGATCGATGGCTAAGCTATGCTTGGTGATAACCATTTAAACACATCAAGACCCCTACAGTCGCTACATGTAAGTGACCCCAACATAGTTGGGAAAAGGCTAGGAAAAAAAATCAGCTGTTTCATACATAAGTTCAATACCTACTCGACTAAAATGTATGAAACAGCTGATTTTTTTTTCGTGATTTCAGAGTCGGTCCCATAGTGAAAGTTGTTCATATTCATGGGTAGAACACCCAGTGAAAATTTAGCCGGTCATTGAAAAATAACACTGTGTATACCATACATGACTCAATATCATCATGATCTCAAAAGATGTTTAAAATAAGTAAGTATAAGTAAACAAGAAAAAAAAGAAAATAATAATAAATACAATACATAAATACTAATAATTTACAGAGTAACAAACTATTATATTAAGACGTGTTAGGAGAGAGGTAATAATTTTGAAGCATCTTTTTGAATGATGGTGTTGAGCTTGTCGCTTGGCTGGGTGTTGTTGTGTTGATTGTATTGTATTGATCACTTGCTTCTAAAACGGTAAAGGAAAACCAAAACAAAATGAGGAAGCCTGCCTGAAAGATATTTCTCAACGGCAAGAGAAGCCAAATGCAGTCATGGGTGACCACCAATTGACCATCCCTTACAAATCAAGTCCCGTACCTTAAAAAACACGTTAAGCTGTTGATTTACCAACGTGTTTTGGGGTCCTCCTCTGAAGGTCAGATCGCTCTATGTAAAACAGTGGTTTTTACCTGTATCTGATCAGACTGTAAGCCGGAGAAGGCTGGGCTCCTGAAGGCCGTTCCCAAGACCCCTAGCGCAGGTTTAAGACCGAATATCGAGGTTCTTTTAAATTGGTAAGAGTCTGACAGACCTCTTCTCCTTCCTCTGGGCGAAGGACTAATTCCATGAGGATTTTGTACCTCAAATATAACCAAAAAAAGAAGTTTCTCATTTCTACCAATAAGCTGGCATAGCACCATTTTAGTTTTGCGGTTTCAAGGTCTCTTGGACTTTCAGCTCTGTCTCTGGACTTTTAATTAATATTAATCAATGTTCGTATAAGTAATCAATTAACTAGTACGTGCGTGTGTTAGTTTTGACGACAATGTTAAATTATTTTAAAAGTAATTAATATTAATAGAAATATATATTTTTACATAAACATACAGAATCGTTTTAAATAAATTAATTATTTATACTAATATTTATTTTGACATAGGTATGCGTACAGGGTGTAAAAAATCAATGAGCCCTGAAGGAACCACTTCAAATAGACTACTAAAGACTATTTTGCGTAACGAAAACGATAATATTCTATTCATCGGTAGGATAATCATTCAGGATCTCAGAACTCCGTTATTTATGGACCGAATTAGAAAAAATTATAATATTTACCAAAAAAAAAATCGAAATGAGTTCCTATCTAATGAATGTAATCGAAATCGAGGTGATTTTACAAAGTTGCAGGCAACAGTGCTATACAGGCTATTTTAAATCAAGGGGCTTTTCATAGGCGGTTCTACCCGTGAATATAAACAAATTCCACTATGGGACAAACTCGGTAATCGCGAAAAAGGTCAGTTCTTTCATACATTTTGGTCGAGTAGGCATCAAACTTGTGTATGCTTATTTTTTTCACGATTGCCGATTTTATCCCATATTGAAAGTTGACAATATAAATAAGTAAATATTCCACAATTTTTCACACAACGCCATTTAGTCCCAAGTTAAGCTTGAGAGCTTGTGTTATGGGTACTAAACAGCTGATAAACATACTTATATATTTCTAAATTCATACATATTATAGATAAATTACACCCAGACACAAAACAAATTTGATCGTGCTCATCACACAAACATTTGTCCTGGGTGGGAATCGAACCCACGACCTCCGGCATAACAGTCAGGGTCACTAACTACTAGACCAACAGGCCAGTCAAATACCACGTCATATACCACGTATAACTTATTCAAACTTCGTAGCAATAACATTTTGTTGTTAGTCTGTGTACGAATTGGTTCCGACTACAAATGCTCTTCATTTCTAGTTATTTTAGTAAAATAAATAGGTAAATTAATTAATTAATAAAATTAATATTATTCCACGTTAGTTACAATAATAATTTTATTGTTCATTGTCGTCAGATCCATCACGTGCTGGACGTGGGTGAATTTTCGAGCGTTTCAACCGTCGTCATTACCTTCCCCTAAATGTTAAGGGAAAAGAATGTATTTTATGGAATATTTTAGCCATTTCCAGATTCTGGTTCTTAAACAGATTCTGAGAATTGCTGAAATATTGCATTAAATTTATGTCTGTTTCATTAACATTTAGGGGAAGGTAATGACGGCGGTTAAACGCTCAAAAATTCACCCACGTGTTAGATTTGACGACAGGTTTAGATGGTAATAAAATAAATGAATAAATAAATCTTAAGTACTAATATTATCACGACATGTCGTGACGGCCCAGAGGTTAAGGAGCCTACCTCTCATGCACGAGGTTGTGGTTCGAATCCGGGCAAGTACCAATGTGACTTTTTCAATTCATATGTACTTTCTAAGTTTATCTTAGACATCATTTGACATCGGTGAAGGAAAAACATCGTGAGGAAACCTGCCCCCCTAGCCAAGTTACAAACGATTTGTATCTATTCTCTTTCTACAATCGAGAACGCCTCAAATCCCTTTGTTTTGACCACGTGACTTAGCGAAAGGTGATAAGTCACGTGGTCAAAACAAAAGGATTGTAGTTAACATAAGTTTGAAATCGCCAATCCGCCTTGAGCAAGCGTGGTGATCAATGCTCGAGCCTTCCTGTATGAGAAGAGGCCTTTGCCCTGCAGTGGGACAGTAACAGGCTGGTATTATTATTATTATATTATTATTATTAATAATATTATAAACTTGAAAGTTTATTTGGATGGATGTTTGTTACACTTTCACGCAAAAACTACTGAACGGATTTGGATAAAACTTAGTACACAGATAGTTAATAACCTAGATTAACACATAGGACAGTTTTTATCCCGATTAGATCTTCCTGTGGGATATTTTTCGAGTTGTAGCGGGCGAAGCCGCTGGCAACAGCTATAAGTAATAACTTATATTGTCAGACGATAATCTCGCGAAATGTTTGACTATAATTAATTACGGTTTCAAATATACAGCAAGTGTTTTTACCTTCCTGCTTTAACTTGTTTTTTTCATCTGGGATTTAAATCCTGGAGTTTTGTTTAATGCATATGGGGTGTACTATAGTTACCTACTTACAGCTCGGCCTTAGCGTTCAGGGAATACAGGCTTGATGTTAATTTAGTAATTCCTGCATGCCTGGTTTCTTGCATAGTCTCCCCATATTAAATAGATACAAACAAAACTGACTGGCCTGTTGATCTAGTAGTTAGTGGCCCTGACTGCTATACCGGAGGCCGTGGGTTCGATTCCCACCCAAGACAAATGTTTGTGTGATGAGCACGATCATGTGTTCTGATACATACATATTATAGATAAATAATACCTTGACAGTGTTATTCATCTGTAATACGTATGTATTTAGAAATGTATATGAATGTGTATCAGTTGTTTAATACACATAACACAAGCTCTGTTTAGCTTGGGACTATATGGCGTTGTGTGAAAGTTGTGTTGAATATTTATTTATTTATAACTATCAAAATGTAGGTATACTATGATCTGAAACGTTTGTGGTTCAATGGTGTTTTTGAATCAGACATCCAGCTCGATCGAATGTACTTTAAGTTATCCCCTAAGGGAATAATCGTTACAAAATTGCGCATTGAAATAAACTGCTTACTTACCTTAAAATTAGACTTATACTGTACTAAAGGATCGTACCTACTACGTTATGCGCTGTTAGGGAGCATAGATACACTACAGATCTTATTGATATATTTTTTGTTTGTTTCAGGTAATGAAATCGGTGACTGACATACCTACATTATAACGCGCATGAACATTAACAATGTCATCGACTTGCCACTTGTTACAGTGTGATAATATCGTACATAAAAAAAACTATCAACAGATTACAAAAAAAATGCAAACTAAAGAAAATGCGTATAAAAAAGAAACATATTTTTCAAAAGTGAAGTTAAAAGACACTTACGAGACTGTTTAATTAATTAAGATAATTAAAGTGAAATTTTATGTGTGATTGTGAAGTGACGCGTAAGTGAATAAATGAAGTGATAATGCCTAAAACACTGCCTATGTTCCTGCAGCTCGACATTGATGATGTTTTGGGGGGCAATGGGTGCAAAAGGCTATCTGACAATATGTAATAAAATAAATTATTTAAAACCATCCGCGTAAACGCCCAACAAACCCTAAATAAAATTATTTCATTCAAAGGTTCGTAAACGGGTTTGAATTATTTAATTATCTGTGACGTCACTTGTGTATAAACTCCTATCTGTCATCTTTCGATACTACTTGCTTACGTCACTTGACTGACTTGGCGCCATTTTGCTGAAGCAAGCGTTTTGACAGCTCGAATATAAACAGTAAATGATGTAATGGTTTCATTTGAAGAAATTCTTAAATCAAATGAGTTAATATTAGTACGGTCCTTATTCTTTACTAAATAATGTTTTTAGAAACAAGTCAAATAGCCTATTGTTGCCCCATTGATCGATAAATACCTACATGTTTTTCACTCGAAATTACTCGGGATCGAAATGAACCGGAATACTTTTTGTATATTCTATTGTGGTATTTGTATGGAGTATTGGTTCGCCTTATTTTGTTTGTTTTTATTATTGTAACGTTATTCGACTCCCGTAATTAGTCAAATACAAGTATTAACATGCATGTTGTTGCTTAAAACGGATTTTCGGTCAGATTGATAAAATAACACAAACAATTTGGTGCGTGTTAAAATCTACTTCAGAGCATGAGGTCCTAGGTTCAATTCCCGGGTCGGGCAGTGTTAATCAGTTTGTCTATTTGGGGTGAGTAGGAGCCTGTTATCTGAAGTTGTAGTCAGGTGATGGGAAAAGACTCGCCCTCAATAAGGTACGGGACAGTTACCCCGAGATTGCTTATTGAACATTCATCAATCAGCGAAAACCCAAGGGCTGTGTGTTTCTTTTGTGTTATTTTAGAAATGAGAGCCTTACTTTGTAAGGTAAATAATACCTTATTTAATGAGTGGTCTAAGTCTTTACGCGATAGTCGCGTCGATTTTGTTCGCTACTAACTGCGGATCTTTCAAACAAATGTATGACTTTTATGTTATGATTGACAAGCGATTATCGCGGTAGGGTAAGCTAAGACAAAGTAGCAACACGCTCGATGTCATCGATTAATTTATAATGAACCTTAAATCTATTGGAATAAAGTTCAAAATAGCTTGAAATTTATAACACCAGCAATGTGACGCCCTGTTTTTGCTATGCGTGCGCTGAAGTTTGAGCAAGACGTATGCTGTCAATTATTACAATTGATGAACCTAAATGTAACCAAAATAGAGTTCAAAATAGCTTGCAAAACTAAATTCTGTTGAAGTAACGCTTACCCAACGAACTGGCTCATCAAACTTGTGTGTCTGTTGTGTGTATGTAAGAGTGGGTGCAAATTATGGAAAACTGTGATAAAGATGCTTTGTAAATTTGCTGTAATGTGTACATAATTATATATCTTAGAGTTTATTGTAATTTTTGTTGTGTCAATGACGATACCCCTTGAACGACGACTGTTAGACTATAAATAGAGAATCATTAGAAGATTGATGATTTTAAATGCACATTAAAATTTCACATAGGAAGTTGTATATTGGACGAAGAATGTGGTAGCAAACGCACCATAAAATTAATACAAATTCTAGCTCAATTATAAATTAATTACCGGGTAAAACGGGGTGGGTAGAAACTAAAGGGTGAATAGAAACAAAACTTTGAGGAGGATATTCGGTAGGTCCCATTTATTCTATGGAACATTACGTAATAAAACAAATTGAGAAAATATTGTCCCTATTTTTACTATAGAACTACATACTAGCTTGGCTCCTGCTTTTATTTGTCTGTGAATGCACAGAACTAAATGGGAATCGCTTTTCCCAAATTCTTCCATGATGAGAAATTCTTTCACGACTGCAGCTCTCTCAAAATCTGTTAAAATTTCTGTCGGTGAGTAACCATCTAATCATCAATGTCACTAACACAAGTGGTAGCAAATCATTCTCGAGTGGCCAGTTTACTTAACAACTTCAAGAAGTTTATATACTTAGTTTGTTCTATGGAACAATTTGAGACAAAAAGTACAAAAAACTGTTCTACAGTACAAATAGGGACAATATTTTCCCAATTTGTTCTATTACGTCATGTTCCATAAAACGAATGGGACCTACCGTAAAAGTTGTTTGTTACATACGAGGATTGTAATGCTTTTAAATCATTTAGATAATTCATTTCGACTCCTCGTTAGGATCAAACAATATAAAATTGGCGTAAAAAGCCTCCTCAAAGTTTTGACTCTATTCACCCTTTAGTTTCTATCCACCCTGTTTTACGGTATACAAATCTATTACTATCCCACAGTAGGGCAAAGGCCACTTCTCACACAGAGAAGGCACAAGCAATGCTACAGATTGCTCATTCAGTTAAAATATCACATAAAAGTTCACCAATCAAAGACGTTTAATACTTCCTATACAAAATTTTCATCTGATACTTGTATCCTAGTGGGACACAAGTCGAGTCTAGTTTAGTACGCTTCACTGCCGCTAGATGGCGGTACTGAGACATGGGATCACAGTAACTGTGACAAACTGCTTGTCTATGGCATTTCTTCCTATGTTCTATCTGTAGTTACTTAAATCTCTTTGTCACCAATCAACCATTAAAAATGTCGACGTTCAAAGGGTAATAAATAAATGTAGTTACTAAAGGTAGACCGTATTTTTTAACAGTATTGATCCTTGAATATTTCTGAACAGATTAAAAATATAAAAAAAAAACTTGAATACAACATTGCCTAAAACCGTAAATAATGGATTGATAATGTAAGAAAATGGGTTTTCCTTCCTCAAGTCTTTTATTAATAGAATTCTAAATAAGGGCTATTTATAAAAAAAATATCAAGAGAAGTCACCGGAAACTAGTTATACAGCCATGTACTAGAAAAATGTAGAATAAAATTGTGAATAAAAAAATATGATTAAACAATCATAGCATATTTAAATAAAATATTTTTCTATGATACATGCGTAGTGTAGATGTAAAATTTAGTCCTATGTAGTCTTCCAGGTACCCTAATGTAGATCTCATTTGAGTTACAATAAATATAATTTACATGATTTTATTTTTTATTGCATTTAATTGTTTCATATTTTCTCTGGCCCGTCACGTTTTATAGCACCGATAATTAATCGGATGTGTCTGGTCATGGTTTTATTTTCTAACCGACTTCTTGTATGAGATGTGTGCCTTGCCAATTGTACGTTCTATTTTTCTTCTATAGAAAATTGACCAATTTTCGGTTCTAAACAGTTTAAGGCTGCCAGCTCAGGTCAGATATAATTATAAATGACGTGGGCTGGCAACCTCAAATCTTCTTTATTAGAGGCGATTAAAAAAATATATAATATGTCCAAAATAAACCCATTTATTCTTAAATCGTCTACGCGTTACTATCACTCCTCTCTTTCTGCCGTTCAGCATATAACTGAGAAGTTTTCACAGCAGAGTACAGACTGAACAGAAGATGCAGAGCTTGGATCCTGTCGTTGAGCGAGTCACCGGCTATGGGCACGTCGAAAAGGCCGCAGACGAGGTCCACGTACTGGGAGAGGGAACAGTCCAGGGTGCCGGGAGGGAATCCGACGTCGTTGAGGGTTTCCTCCATTGATTCTGGCCATTCCTCCATTAGGGAGTCGATATCTGGCATTTTGCTGGAACGAAAGATGTTAGTAGTTAGACAATCTTCAATTGATTTAATAACTTTATTTAATTTAAAACTCATTAAATTAAAAACACATTTTCTAATGGCACAAAAAATTTCATCACGACAAATTTTCACAGATTGTCATATTTATTTATATAGGTTACTTGCGTTGACCAAATTACAGCGATTATCGCGTTTAAATATCAGTACCGTTTACAAGCTTATAATCTATATAAAAAAAACAATATATTAAATATGTTTATATAGTCGTGCAAAATCAGATTCAAAAACTATCTATGATTGTCACCAAAATAATCTTTATTTAAAATCTTTCTAATATTGTGTGCGATAGTGAAAAATAAATCAATTTCCAGATGTGATGGTAAACTATTATTATTATGGTTACTATTATTTTTTTTTATTATTTATTTTTTAACTATTAAACTACATACGCAGAAGGCGTTGTCTGTACTCAAATGAACAAATTGAACGCCATTTGAACAAACACTATGAGACTAACTTGGAAATATCGAAATGCATTGCAATGCATCGTGTGAAAATTTATCGCGTGAAAAAACAATAAAATTGTATTACAATAAAATTGTATTACAATAAATTGCCGGCAAAAAAAACAGCTGTTCGGTACATTTTGTTACACTTACATAAATGCACTGAACAGTTGATTTTTTTTTACACGATTGCAGTGTTCGACCTATAGAGAAAGTTGATCATGATAACAAGTACAATGACCCTTTTTTAGGTTATGCGTTTATTCTGTTACATGTTGTATGTATAGATAGTCGTACAAGATATAGCTGCCCGAGATATTATTAACACAGTATAAATATTAATACAGTAGGACGACGCCTTTGATCTCTGGAAAAATGCCGACAACTTCTACACGCGTTAGACTTGAATAATACCTCCCGCACTACGAGCATCGTTTTGTTCGCAGTGCGGGAGCGGCTTTCCCGCGTCTCGCCCCTCACACCCCGCACGATTGCCCTGTCTAGACGGCCTCGTCGGACGACTGTAGGTTTTTAGACTGTGTTATTATGCTAGACGTGCATTTAGGTCCAAGATGATAGTCACCTGATGAAAACTTGAGTGAAGTGAAATGTCAATGCCTAGCATTAATTTAACTGGCCTGTTGGTCTAGTAGTTAGTGACCCTGACTGCTATGCCGGAGGTCATGGGTTCGATTCCCACCCAGGACAAATGTTTGTGTGATGAGCACAATAATTTGTTCTGTGTCTGGGTGTAATTTTTCTATCATATTATTATGTAAGTATTTAGGAATATAAAACTATGTTTATCAGCTGCCTAACTCATAACACTCCCAGTTCTCCTTATCTGACTAGTCACTTTCAATATTTATGCTCTGCGC
Organism: Euplexia lucipara; assembly: GCA_921972225.1. Classification (NCBI taxonomy): domain Eukaryota; kingdom Metazoa; phylum Arthropoda; class Insecta; order Lepidoptera; family Noctuidae; genus Euplexia; species Euplexia lucipara. The sequence goes on along the minus strand of OV179161.1, from coordinate 2,974,374 downwards.
ACACTTTGAATCTTCAGTCCACGAATAATCGTCTTCTATGATGTCCTTCTCACCGCTCAGGTTTTATTCATTCTTCATTCTTTGACAAGGCGGTTTTCCTGATTCAATGCAGAGTTGATTGTTATTCAGAATTGCTTTTCTATAAAAACGTATTTTGATCTCTCTTGACTATGTATTTATTTTGATTTAAGTATGAATGTATCTGTGTATTTATTTTTTGTGTCACTTATTTGTCCTTTTTTTTTACTCTGTTGCACCTACCTTGTTCCATCTCTGCATCACCTTAAGGTAGACTGGTAGAAATTGCCTAAGAGCTGGTTCACATTAGGTCGGACCGACAGTTTTATCGTCGATCGGGTTATATCGAGGGTCGCCCTATTGTGAACGGCGCTATTAATAATAATAATAATAATAAATTGCTTTATTGATATAAGTCATGATACATTTTATTTGAAGCCCTGACTCCTGAGCTAGATAATAACCTGTGTTACAGGAGCCAGTGTCTTCACCCGTTTTTCGATCAAGGTATATAGCATAAGCAATATAAAGGACATACTTACTTTTAAAGAGGTTTTAAATGTTTACTGTTGTGAATTTGTGACATTATATTGACATACATACGCCGTTTGTCGGGCCGGTAAAACTGTCGGTAATGTGAACGGCGCTATTGACAAACATACGCCAATCTGGATCCGACACGTTTGTCGGGCCGGTAAAACTGTCGGTAATGTGAACGGCGCTATTGACAAACATACGCCAATCTGGATCCGACACGTTTGTCGGGCCGGTAAAACTGTCGGTCCGACCTAATGTGAACCAGCTCTAAGACATTAAGTCCGCCGTTGTAAAGTTTTTTTACTTGTGCATAAAGTTTTAATAAATAAATAAACATAAGGTCTGCTTAGTTTAGAACTAGATGGCGTTGTGTGAAAAGTTTTAGTATGGAATGAAAGCTCAATCCGCTTTCACTGCACCTAGATTTTCACGGAGTGATTTTTACAGAACTATTGGCTGTGACTACCTGGCCTGCAGTTGCACACCGAACTCGATAACAACTGAGATAATTATTACATATAATTGATATTGCACTTTAGATGGACTTCAAGTTACGGTGACTATGACAGGGTTCTGTGCCCTTCGTCACATCTCTGCGAATGCGCATGACGTCATCCTAGATACACACTGATGATAGCCGATACGAAAATAGCTGATCGAATTTGACAGCTAATCGAAGCCCTGCAGTTTCCCAATGCTAACGAGGCGGTCAAGGTTCAAGTATTTTCTCACTCATCACATACACCACACACTTACACGCACACACACGAACACGCGCACACATACGAACACACTCACAATACACACACGCTCTCACACAAAAACACACATTACATGTTAATTACATCTCTAGTTGTAATTCATTAATATTATACAAACTCACTCGCCGTGGGAGAAGGACCTGGAGTCCTGAAATACAGGGCTGCCCTAGTTTAGGCTCCAGTCCACTCCATTTATTTGATAATGATTGTACTGTTTTCAATTAGTGTGGAAAATAAATGAATTTTTACTTTTACTTTTTTTTTTACTTTTACTTTTTTTTTTACTTTACTTTAATTATAATGTATTTTTTATATGGTTACCTGGTATACGCAACTGTGGGCGCCGGTTTGGACAAGTGCAGCTCACTGACATCCTTGATCCAACGCTCGATGGCTTTGGAGTTCTTCTCCGCATTCTCTATCTTCTTCGTTAACTGCAAGTGTTGAATATTACGTTATTTATTTAGCTCGGAATCGCGAAAAAATAATCATGAGTTCCCATATATTTGTTGAGTTACGTGTCGGTACACACGGATACATACCAAGCTACATGCTATGCTTGCACTGACTGATCTGGTCCACTCATATCTGTGTGGTTCTTTCCTCAAAAGACCATTATCAGACATAAATCTGCATTGTTCTTACATAATCTGACCAAGATAATGTCTGAACTTTAAAAGAGACCGTGACTTCTGAGTTTCTTTCGGTGTTTCTTCTCAGAGTAGTCAGATAGAGAAAAAACGACCTCTTCTTATATAAATGACAAATGAGAAAAAATAAAAATTAGAATGTATGAATAGTTGTTTTTTTTTCTATACGCCCTTATTACATGGGTCTTACAGAAATTCGGGTATACTTCAAGCATACTTCTGCCTATCCTTCGGGGATCGCAAGCGTTATGAATGTAATATAAATGTACTTAAGACATAAATGTATTTCTTCTTAAAGTTAAAGTTACATGTTTAAATTCAAATATAATGTAATATCCGACAATTTTATTATATGTATAACTAGCTGTACCCTGCCACGCTTCGCTGTGGCACATTGTGACTGAATGGTTAAAAAAAAAAAGAGAAAATGACGTGTGGCACTCGGAGACTGCCGCGGTAAAGCTATTGCTTAGCATTTTTTATCAACTCCTAGTAGCCGATTCTCAGGCTTACTGAATATGCATTAAAAATTTTATGAGAATCGGTCAAGCCGTTTGGGAGGAGTATGGGAACGAACATTGTGACACGAGAATTTTATATATAAGATAGTGTATACCTAAAAGGTAGATTTTTGAGGTCTGTCCAACAACCTGTAAGACCTATTTGTTTTTACCAAAATTCACGCTAATAAATACTATTTTGACTTTGATGATAGATTTTACATTAAAATTGTTTTGACTAATAAATTATTGAGTATGTTTATGATAGATTTTACATTAAAATTGTTTTGACTTATAAATTATTGAGAATTTTTATAACTCAATGAGGCAGACATAAATTATTACAAACACTACAAAACTATTAATATTACGTAGGTACTATGCATTAAAAAATAAATAATGTGATACTTGTAAGGTACCCCCAGATAGAATTGATCGCCTTTGTCAACGTTTAAAGAAAATTAACGCAAACATAATTATTATACAAAATGTGTATTGCGTGCAAAGAGATTTAAAATACAGCGGACATGCTAGGAAATGGAATAATATATGAATATTAGAGCGGCAACGGAGTGTACAAAAAAAACTCATAGACTTGTGTCCAGTAGGACACAAGTTTCGGACAAAAAATGTTTTCGTGATGTCCGGTCTATAGGTATTGAATGTCTTTGATTGCGTGTATAATTTGCGTGCTGGCGCAATCAAAAACTACCTATTTTCCTGTTAGTTATAATTAGCCCTAACTCCTGTAAATAGTCCTTTATTATTAAATAATATTAACCCGTCATGTGCTGGAACGTAGATCTACGCGAGAAGACACGATTGCTATTTAATTGTTTCTATAATTACGGCATACGAGTGGCTTACCACTATGTCTGCTATGCCGGAGGTCGTGGGTTCGATTCCCACCCAAGACAAGCATTTGTGTGATGAGCACGATCATTTGTTCTGTGTCTGGGTGTAATTTATCTATACTAACATTACAAAACGGATACGGAACGATTTGTGTTTTTGCATGGAACAAATAAACTTAAGAACTACTGGACCGATTTGATAAATTCTTTCACCATTGGGAAGCTACACTATCCCCGGGTTACTTTTTATCCCTGTATTCCCACGGGAACGGGAACTACGCAGATGACACCGCATAACGTCAGCTAGTCTATAATATACAGGATTATTTTGTAAAACACCAACAACCTCGCAGAGTAGATCACTAACATCATAAGCAACAACATTTGTTCTACGACTTTTTCGAAAACAGACAAAAAAAAACAACTCTTCATACAAAACTCGATCAACTGTTCGGATATATGTATGGAGAGTTGATTTTTTTTTGTCTGTTTTCGAAAGTAAGGCCTCGTTAATCCGGAGAGGCAAAAACAGGACTTTTTTCGGATTATCGAGGCGTCCGGATTATAGTATGCTACATTTAGTTGCTTATTTTCTGTTGATAGTTTTTGCACTTCATTTCAAAGGCCCGGTCTCAAAGTCTACAGAGAAACATAACTTCGTGGCTATCAAATTCGTTATCTTCAGCCCATTTTAAAGAACTGTTTAAAGATTCTACTGCCTCTGAAATACCAACTTTTTCGGAGGCGAGAATTTTGACGCTATTGTTCTCATCTTGCTCATACAAATTCGAACTTCATTGCCCGGTCGGATTACAGCGATCACCGAACAAGCGGGAGTCCGGATTAACGAGACCCTACTGTAGTCGTAGAACAAATGTTGTTGTTTATGATGTTAGTAATCTACTCCTGCGAGGTTGTTAGTGTTTTACAAATAACCCTGTATACCTATGTATTTAATTAGGTATGTTTGTCAGTTGTCTAGTACTCATAACACAAGCTCTACTTAGTTTGGGACTACACGGCGTTGTGTGAAAGTTCTGGAATATTATAATGCTACAGTTACCACAGTGGATTTGCCGCTGCTAGTCTTGGAGATGGCTCTCAGCTGTAGATGAAGAAGTGCTGAGTCACTCTGCTCCGCTGCCGGTTCGTCCAGAACTGTTAAACCTGCAACATTAAGTTCGACACTATATTATACTAGCCGACAGAAGTTGTCCTAGCCAAACGTTGGTTGTGAACCCGATCGCAGCGCCACCTAACAGGTACAATCGTGAATCTAAACTATCCCGGACCTAACACAAAACACAAATAAAACAAAAAAAGAATGACTAAATCCAATTTTTCATACAGAAAAGGTATGAACTCTAAGTTGTTGGTGATGTTTTCCTTTGTTAATATCAGTTATTTCTTGTCTTAGATAAGCTTAAAAAGTAGGTATAATAAATTAAAACATGAACCAATAAAAACAAAATCGGTTAGTCCGTTCGGGAGCTACGATGCCACGGACAGATAGACACACGCACAATAGACACGTCGAACTTATACAGGGTAGCAGGGACATCGACGCACAACCGCTTCCCATGGATTCAGTACATGATTCTGGACCCCCCTGCATTAAAATTTTTCGTCGGTTTTGTCTTCAATTTTACGTTTTTTTCTGCAATTTTTTTTACTGTAAACTGTATAAAATCATTATTTTTACCTAACCCAATGAGATTTTTAATTGTGAAACAGTAAATTCACTTGTTTCACTTAAAACAGCAATGAAAGTAAAACTCGAAAGGGCTCAGGTAGCCCTTTCGAGTCATCAGCTGTTTTTCTAAAGTTCATATGCAAGGTCAACACTAGCATAGTAGGTGCCTTCGCTTTTCGCTTTTAAAAGCCGACAAAGAGACGGCGCGACGGCGGCGCCGTCTCTTTGTCGGCACTAGTTGGCTGCGAGGGATATAATATCCCAATGTATCTAACAGACGCGCCACTTGAGGCATTTTAATCATCTACATAAATGAATGACCCATTTACTACTTTTATTTTAGATTAATTATGGAGGATAATTATGTTTTTAGATCTTTGTCGTGTTACGTAAAGAAGATTAAAAAAAACGAGTAGACGCGTATTGATAGTCACGTAATTTTTCGTCAATTTTTTGTTATCAACATTAATTTTAGTTTTGAATGCAATTCAACAATGTAATTTATTGTTTCATAAAAAAAAACACATCCATTATCGCAATTAATTTCATGAGGAGGTAACTAGGTACAACTTAATGTGTTTGTACACTCTATCATTTTTGTTGATCTGTGTCCGGTAGGCACAAGAAAAAATAATAAATAATAAAGTGCGGTACATTTCTTTTGCATTTCTCCGATTTTTGTCAGTTCCTAGATTTCGTTGACCGCAACCGGGCGTGCTGTTCATCGCGAATTTGTGATCATAACGTAGGTAGATTTTAAAATCAAAAGTAATTTTCTCTGTGCGTGTGTTTGTGTTTGAGAGTGTCGATCCACAACCATGGCCAGCTCGCTCACCGGACTTGACCCCAATAGATTTTTTCTGTGGGGTTACGTCAAGTAGGTATAAGGTGTCTAAAGGTGTTTGTGACCTAGTGCAATTCCGAAGCAGAAATGAGAGATCGCATTGTGAATGTGTTTGCGACGCTGTGTGAGGAGTGTGTCCAGGATTCCACTATTTTACCCCGTGTCCACGTGATCTGCGAGCAACCACTTCGAACCCTATCTCATTAGGAATGAGCGAGATTAAGGTAGGTAAGTTAATTAATTGAACATTACTGGATCGCTAAGTTCTAATCAAGAATCTTTTTTGTTATCAATCCTCATCGGTATCGCTATTTTATGAGAATAAGTTTAGGTATTGTTAGTTTTTTTTCCATATGGAGTACTTTTAAAGTAACTACCATCAGTTATCAAGACTGATTAAACATGATTTTCTATCAATGTTGTCGTTCGGCGATATTTCGTAGGTACGTTCACGTTCTTCCGGCAGCGGAGGCGCGCGGGAGGCGGGGGGCCGCGCTGCAGACGTATGTATGTGTGTGTGTAGGTTAGGTAGCAAACGCGCGCGCGCCTACCGCGAAGCGTTTTGATCGCGTTGTTTGCAATACATTACGCACTCAAAAATCACAATTATTTTAACCAGCCATTTCCGAGATGTATGACCTTCGTAATTTCATTTATGGCACCAGGTGTAACCTTTTCACGACGTTTGCGCGTCGATGTCCCTGCCACCCTGTATAACATCCCGTCGTTTTGGATTGGGGGTTAAAAAAACTGACAATTACCTACTAATCCTAGACATCTACATTCATTGCAAATAAATGAATGATTTGATTTATTCATCAGACAATAATTTATTTAATCATCTATTACAGTCCCGCAACGTAAACAAAATTCATCAGAACGCCTCGTCTAACAAAGAAAATATCTGCATAGAATTATCACTATCAATTTAATCTATTTTCTTAATAGCTGATAATAGGTCTTTAACTATGGAATTGCCGTTTCGTATGAAAAAATTTAAACGATTTTTTTTTCATGTATTTTTTATTGGTATTAATCGAAGTAATCACCCATGCAATCAATGCATCTTTGCCAATCAATGCCCTTCTTAAAGAAATCAGCTGGACGGGAGGCAACAAATTCTTCAAAGGCATTTTGTACTGCCTCTCGGGTATTGAATTTTTTTCCCGTTATCCAAATTCTGGAAAAAGTAGTAGTCTGTAGGCGCAAGGTCTGGTGAGTAGGGCGGATGACGGAGAGCTTCCAACCCCAGTTCTTGCAACTTGGAGACGTCTGCTGTGCAGTATGAGGTCGCGCGTTGTCGTGCAGGAGCAGCGGAGACGAGCGATTGACCAATGCTGGTTGGAGATGTGCCAGCTTCTCCATCATTGTGTTCAGTTCTTTACAGTACACATCTGCAGTAATGCTCACCCTGTTTGGTAAGAAGCTGTAATGAATCACACCGGAGCTAGACCACCAAACAGTGACCATCACTTTTCTAGGGGTAAGTTTTCGTTTAGGGCATTGTTTAGGCGCTGAACCAGGATCTAACCAACTTGCTGAGCGCTTGCGGTTATCAAACAATCCATTTTTCATCGCAGGTAACAATGCGGTTCTAAATTACTTCATTTGTGTGTCTGTTGAGCAGTGCAAGGCACGTCTCGACGCGTACTTCGCGCTGGCGATCATTGAGTTCGTGGGGCACCCATTTGTCAAGCTTTTTGTACCTTGCCAATTTGACGCAAATGGACCAATATTGTTTTGACGCTAACGTCGAAAGCTGCTGCTAATTCAGCCGTAGAGTGTGTATCATCAGCTTCCACAAACGCCTTTAATTCGTCATTGTTGACCAAAGTCTTCGGACGACCGCGAGGTTCATTTTTCAGGTCGAAATTTCCAGAACGGAAGCGAGCAAACCAATAACAGGGGGTGCGTTGGTTTGTAGTGTTAGCTCCGTAAACGTCGTTGATGTTGCGTGCCGCTTGAGCCGCGTTGCTGCCACGACGGTACTCATATTCCATAATTACTCGAATTTTTAACGTATCCATGATGACGAAAAAGATTGAAATGCGATGAAAATGTAACACTAATCAATAAACAAATGACTACTTTTGGAAAAAAAAACATGTTTTTAAGATAATTAATTTAGAATTGAGAATTCATAGCCAAACAAAAATTATTTTGATTTGAAATGGCCAGTACTGCAGAACGGCAATTTCATAGGTAAAGACCTAATATTTCAATAGTCTAAGTAACTTTAGGTCGACTGGCAGTTTAACTTTACAGCTTTATTTTACGAGTATATTTTATTGGTAGGTATCTATAAATGTTCAATCAGTGCGTCATTAATTGGTGTCTTATCAAATGAAACAAAAGTGTATTAGATGCTGTAATGAACCAACTATCATACTCCAATTATAAAATCATTAACATTTCCAAAGTTCGTAGATAACATAATTGTTTTATATTACTACTTTAACATGTTGTTAAATCATGATCACGTAATATTTCACTATTTTAAAGAAATCGATTTTGATGACTATATTTTGTGATCCGTACCTAATAACTGCCGATACCATAACATTGCGCTTGTATTCTCCTAAGGAATAGGCAGAGGTATAGAGGGTTATTTATTAAACACTTACCACCTTCCAGGCAGTGAAAATCTCCATGATCAAGCATACTTTTCGTATTTCCCTGGCAGAACGCCAGTAACAGGCTGGTATTATAAAACAGTAGATTATTAACCAAGGGGATAAAGTAGTGTCTTCTGTCGCGGGTGACGATTTAAATCGCGAGCGTAACGAAGGTCTCGAGGTTTACTCCCGAGCGTACGAGTAGCGAGGGTGTTAAAAACTTAAATCACGAGCTTTCTTCTTCGCTTTTTGTGGCATAGAATGTCACTTTTTTGAGCAAGTGGTACGAAAAATACTTTTACTATGCAACCAACGATGTCATTTGAAAAGAAAAATCCTAGACACAACTACTCATTAATCTATACATTTCCAGTTTCGCTAACATGAAACCCTTTATGACGCACTAGTAAGAAGTCACTTGGAGCACAGTTCAATTATATGGGCGCCTCATGAAAGTAAATACTCACTGATGGTAGAACGCGTTCAGAATAAATTCACACGTCACTTGTATTGGAAGTTGTATGGAGTGTACCCGTTGTATCCGTTGATGTATCCCTCGTTATTTGTCTTGGGCATGGTCGGGTACAATCAATTGAAGGTGCGTCGAGAGTTTGCTCTTACCACTTATTTGGTGAAATTGATTCGGGGATTGGAACATAACCCAGATGTTCTACAAAGAATTAGTTTGTGGGTACCCGATAACTACGTAGGGAGGCGGCGGCGTCCGCCTCTGTTGGCGATGCCGGTGGCTAGGACGAACTTACTGGCTAAAGCCGCGGTCACGCAAGCTATCCGTACTATAAATGTTGTGCACGACCAAATAGATATTTTTACCTGTCAGCTGAGTGAATTCACAAAGATTCTATTATGTAATTTGTGTTATAGATAGATAGTAATAATTTATGTTTGTTTGTTTTTTTTTTGTTATATCTGTAATAGTTTGGATTAGTTTATTAGAATTAAGGTAATATAGAGTATAATATTGTGTATGGCGCTGCTAGATTTTTTAATACCTTGTTATCGCATTGGGTCCTAAATAACCTGTAATGTTAACTTGTGTGTGTAATAATAAATAAATAAATAAATAAATAAACATTGCATTGTACGAAAATGTACCCGTGTGTACATTTTGACATTTGTTTTTTTTTTTTGACTGGCCTGTTGGTGTAGTAGTTAGTGACCCTGACTGCTATGCCGGAGGTCGTGGGTTCGATTCCCACCCAGGACAAATGTTTGTGTGATGAGCACGATCATTTGTTCTGTGTCTGAGTATTATTTATCTATAATATGTATGTATTTAGAAATATATAAGTATGTTTATCAGTTGTTTAGTACCCATAACACAAGCTCTCAAGCTTAACTTGGGACTAAATGGCGTTGTGTGAAAAGTTGTGGAATATTTATTTATTTATTTATTTATTTATTTTCATGTAGTCAATATTGCATTGTATTAGAACAAAAACTGGCATATCCTATCCTACATGGTGATGTTAAAGTTATCCGCGATTGAACGTATACAAAATCCCGACAACAACCGTCGGGCAGTAGTAATCCAGAAGACACAACACCGGTCTGGTCAGGAATCCTCCCTTTTCTATGAGGGACGAGGAACTTTACACAAAGAGTAAGCTATCTTACCTAAATTATCAATATGTTCCAAGACGTGGTCGGCGAGTGGAGCCGCGCGCACGTTGCACGTCGGCGTGCTCACTTTGATGAACGCGTCGATGTCTCCCACGGCCGGCATGTACTCCGGCACGAAGGGCTGCAGCTTCAGGTCTATGTCGATCTTCTGAGGAGTATACCTGTTGGAGAGACGGACATCAATGAAAAAATATATTAAAAAGATTAAAGATACCGGGCTGGTATCCGCAACTCCACGCCAAAGCGCGTATTTTGCGTATGGGCTATAATCTACTACGCGGGCCCAGTGCGAATTGGTAGATGTCACATGTCTTCGAATTTTCGGTTCTAGGACATGCCAGTTTCCTCACGATGTTTTCCTTCACCGTTTTTGAGAGCAGCGGTGATGAATTAAATAACACAAAGTAATGCGCCTGCCTGGGTTCGAACCCACGACTTGCTGTTCATAAGTCGGGGCCGCCACCACTGGGCCACCGCTGCTCCCTTAAAAATATATTTAGGGAAGTCATTAATACCTACTACAACACGAAACCTATAAAAAGGTGTTTTTAAGTCTGTGGTTTATTTTTGTCTATGGTCCACCAAACTAACAAAAACACACATTTTCCCCAGATTCGGGGAGATTTTCATAAGCTGGCCACACCCTCACCCCGAGCAGAAGCGATTCGTTCGCCGTTCCTTTTTCATTATGCTGTTAGGCTTTTGTGCGCGGAACGGTAAATAATTGTCAGTATTTGTAATAATTGAACTTAATATTTTGTTTGTAGGTATAAGTAATTTGCTTTAATACTGAGTTTAGCTGGAATTTCATTGAAAGAAGTTATTGTCGAATTTTTACCAGCCCTTGTATTGTAGTTTCAATCAATTTGAAAAAGAAATAAAATACTTGTGTATTATTTTTTATAATGTAACTAATGGACTGATTATTTTCATGTTCATAATTCTGTGGCCCTAGTGAAAAGGGGTATAAGTCCAATTTTGTCGAAAATGAGTTAAGTGTACCAAAGTGATCAGAAAAAAATGCTATATCGTTTGGTGAAGACAGATCTAAGCTATCTCTAAAAATAAGAAAGTTACTTTGTGTAAAAGGGTCCAACTGACACCAAAAAAAACTGTAAAAGTCGGATTTCTGATCACTATGGTACACTTAACTCATTTTCGACAAAATTGGACTTATACCCCTTTTCACTAGGGCCACAGTAATTATTCTGTTAAACACCCTATTGATAGCAATTTGAAAGCTTACTCTCAGTAGAATTAACGACAGAGCACAATGGACCGATGTTATCTCTCTGTTTGTTCCGTAGGTACATCTTAATATTATCTAGTTGTTACATATTTAACAAACACACGTCAATCATTGCAATTTCTACCTTAATTCAATGAGATAAGAGCCACATAGTGCGCGTCCGAGCGTTTGTTCATGTAATGATCGCACTGATTTCTGGGAAACACTCTAGTTTAATGTAGATAGTCTTAACTGGAAATGATGCGAACTAAAAAATTCTAGTTTTTTTTTTAATTAGTAAAGGTAAAGTGTGGCCTGGAATGGAATATTAAAACTTAACTCAAAAGTAAAAGGTTCAGTTTCAACTGTCAATAAAATTTTCTTATGACGTTTTTCATAGTTTTTGTCTTTTCTTATGTCATTATGAAATCAATTCAAGTTGATTTTCAAACTAACGGTCATCGTGTTTTTATCTGGTCATTTTTGCTTTGGTTTACTTACTTATAGGTAGGTGGGTTAATTTAGTCACTAGCTTTGTCACGACTCACGCGGGTTCACTCGTTCCCAACACAACGGTAACCTGATGTTATAAAAGCCATTAATATTATCAAGAATATTGGGCACCATCAAAAATATTTTCTTCTAAACCGTTTAGTAGTAAATAAATTCTTTAGCTTGATTATATAAATATCGACGGATCCATTTGTTACTTATTGCATAAGGAACCCTAAATAAATCAATTCACACGAGCTCAGATACTAAAAAAAACCAACTACATTAATTCGGTGTCCAATTCAAGGTTCCAAATCTCTGAATCAAAACTTCCGAGTCACTCGATATCTTTATAATGAATGATATTCAATATCAACTATAATGGGGCACTTTCCAATGTTCAGATACATTGGAAAGTGCCCCATTAAGTCATATAATTATATTAAATACATGCAGAAGTGTATCTATATTATGTATTTAGTCGTAAGAGCTTGTGGCCAAATAATAACAAGGTTAAGCAACGCCTGACGAGGTTGATCCGTGGATGGGTGACCATTTATTATAGATCAAGACACCTCCGGAACACGTTAAGCTGTGATTTAGAATACCTTTGATAGATAGTCGTTACGGGTAGTCAGAATCCCGAAAGTCTGACAAGCAGTTTAACCAAGGGGTATCGTGTTACTGGGTTGTGGAGGTCAATTTGGAGGCAGACGCTCCATGTAAAACACAGGTATTTTTTTAGCACAGCGGTGGCTAGGGAATGCAATCTCGCGAGATCCCGGCCATATTTTACGAGATTGTATCTCGTCAAATTTCGTACGAGATCTCGCGAGATAACGAGATCGACAAATGCAGCGTGACGACGTGTATTTCATAGCGCGGCTGCGCGCGAACTGAATCCTGGCCGTTGCCTAAATATAGATAATTATTGTTTTGTTACCAATATTGTAAGAATTTGAACTGATTAGCTGCATGCAGTAGGTATAATAATTATAGCCATAAACAAATGTTATTAGAGTTAGAGACAAAATAATAAGTACTTTGTTGATTTTTAAAATAAAACTTACATTATTTTTATAACTAAGCAACGCAGTTTCTATTTAATTACGTATCATGTCAATTACTAGTTTTTAAAACAAGCATTTGCATATGTTTTAATTGCGATTCTTCCAATCTAACGTAACAGTAAATTCATATTACATATCCACAATTAGATTCATTCGTCCTCATTGATACCACCCGAGATCTTTGCTCATTATCAATTATGTTATTAACCGTTCTGCAAAAGTAAACTGTATGGTTCATGAGATAGGGTTTAAATTAATGTTAGACGGGATCTAGGTTTAATACGCTAAGTGCAAGGTTGGATGGTGGGTGTCTGCCCACGATGACTGTGAAATAGAATCACTATGACCTAATTTGTGGACGGGCTGGATTCACGGTCCTTGGCAAGTTTAAATCAGTGGTATCCAGTCTAATATTAGCTGTTTTGAAATTATTATATCAGCCCGTTACTGTCCCAAGGCCTCATCCCATACAGAGGTGGTACGAGCATTGATCACCATGCTTGCTCAAGGCGGGTCGGCGATTTAAAACTCATATTGACTTCCAGGTTCCTTCATGATGTAAAAGATTAACGTAGAAAGTCAGAAATGGGGCAGAGTTTAAAAATATAGTCAAAGTCAAAGTCAAATCATTTATTTCAATTAGGCCATTTAAAAGGCACTTTTGAACGTTAAACTTACAAGTTAAATAAAATATAATGATTCTGGTTGCCCCTTCCAAAAGGTAGTTTCGTATGGAGAAGAATGGGCAAGAAACTCCATACTTACTCTTTTAAAATAGTTTTTACAATATTTGTATACAATAAAAAATACATTATACATATATGTGAATACAATGTACCTAGTACACAGTAAAATGCCATACGACTTGATACGACATTATGCTGTGAAAGTAGCTGAAATAGACATATGACATTAAGATCATAACTTTCAATTGTGTCAATTATAGACACAATAGAAAGACAATGACACCGCGCACGAACGCCGGTGTTCACTTGGGGTTTAATGAATTATTATTTATATACCTATTACCCTAAAATATATATTACCCAAAAGGTTAGGCAGATACGTACCTAGATCACCCACATTTCCACAGATACTTAAATCCCAAGTAATAAGGGGTGAGTCAATTGCCATCAAACGGGCACAAATCTAGACACTGGGCTGCTAAGTTTTGAAAAATACCAATAAAATTTTGCCCAACCTGGGAATTGAACCGAGTACCTTACGCTCGGTAGTGCTGACTACCTCTAGACAATTCGTAACAGCGGGTTGCGACCCAGTTCGGGTCGCAAGCTGTATTCTAGCTGTAGGTAAGCTGTAGTTCGCGAGTTTTTTTTTTAACAAGCGGGCTTTTAGTAAATCGTAATATTTTATTATCATTGGAAGATAATTAAAACATTTCATCGGTCGTCGGTGCGTGTGTACCTACCTATATTTTTTGAGGAGTTCCCTCAATTCCTCGAGCATCCCTCATCAGATATGAGTTTTGATGCAAATGGTACCAATCTGTTAGTATACCCTATCAAATAAAAAAAGATTTTTTATAATCGGTCCATAAATGACAGAGCAATGAGAACCTCCTCCTTTTTATGTAGTTGGTTAAAAAGTTAAAAAGGTTAAGAACCGCTGCTCTATGTATAGACCAACGAAATTAGGTTTAAAAAAACACAGTACCAAATCGAATGTGCAGCGACCTAATAGTACCTATAATGTATAGCACGGTAAACACCCGTAGTACAGTCAAATTAGGTCATTTTTTGATAAAGATTGGAATAAATTCTCTGGAGAGACAAAAATGGTTCCGATGGTTTTGTATGAGTGGAAAATCGAGTATGAAAACAAAAAAACATTTACTACCCCTACGGAAGGGGGTGAAAATTGTTTATTGGCCATAACTAACTATATAATGCAGATGTACTCTGCGTAATTTTTTGTATGCTGTATTACACCTTAATCTATATTATTACATTTTATTTATTTAATTCTGACTAACGCAGCGTGAGAAAAAAAATCAAAACATTTTTTTTTTCTTTTTTGGTCATTGCAGCTTTGGGGAAAACTGTGTAGTTGTGTAAATTGAGGAAAGGGTTATACATTTTGACCTAAATACATTATTGATTTTGCACCCTAGTGTGACACATGGATATTAGCTTTTTACGATTTTCTGCCGCTGTACTTCGGGGGAAATTTTGGTTGTTTTGAAATTAATACAGTCATATTAATTTGGTTTCCTTCATATTTGCACCCTATAAAAAATTGGCATTTCTTAAGGGAACATATAATTTTCTTGTATTACAGTAATTGCCAAAGAGCTATTACGCCATGGAAGTGACAAGCGACATGCGCTTGTCACTTCCATAGAATAGTTAGTCACGTAACCCATTTTTATTCCAAACATACTCATTTATTATTTAACTAGCTGATGCCTGCGGCTTCGCCCGCATGGATTTATTTTTAAAGGTTTTGGAAGGTTTATTTTTAACCTCCAACAAATACAATTATATTTTTGCCAATGCATACAAAAACTTGACAAATTATATACTAATAATTTCCTTGAGAAAAACACTATCTACAGGTAAAAACAGCATTGGCGTAGTCATGTTTGAGTTCATTGCGAACAGACAGACAGACGACCGCGACGCAAGTGCGGATCCACTCGATCAACCAGTCAAAGTAATATTTAAGTATGGATGATGCCAATCGAGTTAAATTATTACCTCCTACTACTACTACTTCAAATAGTACTTACTACCTTCTCTAGTATTGTATAATAATAATAATAATAATAAGTTTATCAATGCTTCGTCGCGGAAGTATCTTCTGTTCCCGTGACCCTCGGCACAGGTGTGAGAAGGAACACGGGATGGTTTTTAGTCAGTAAGAGTCTGACAGACCTCTCCGCCCTCCCTGGGGCGGGGGACATCCATGAGGATGGTAAGGTTAGGTTATATGTATATAGGTATACTAAAATGCCTCTTATTTTTTTTTGCCCCCTAAGGGATTCAATTCACAAAAGTTTAAAAACCCTAATACTTCATTTTATCGAAATAATTTTGAAAATCAGAGAACTTTCACACTAACTTTGCGCTCCCCATTTACCCCCATAAAAATGATTTACGAAAAAATATTTGTTAGGTTTTTCATGACTTTCAATGAAAAACCTTCATACTGAATTTCATTGGAACAATTTCAAAAACGACAAAGTTTTATACAAGTACCTACTTACTTTGCACCCACATTTTACCCCCTTAGAGGATGATTTTCAAAATGTATCGCGCTCCTGATTGTTCTCGAGGGTCCGAGCACTCTCAGAGCAAATATTCTGAATATTCAACCTCTGATCCCTCTCTGTAAACGTTTCGGATGCGCGAGAATGACGATCCCGGTCGATAGCTAAACGCATTTCTTGTTGTTTCACACTTTCCTGAGATAGAAAAGAGTGCGGACTCGTTTAAATTTTAGTCGTAATTGGCGCTTCGTGCTAGTTTTTGCGGACAAACTTAGCGCATTACGCTCACGGTTAGAACCTAGCCGTTGTACACGCTCTGCGTCGGTTTCGAGAGATCGAACTAACCTGCGAATCTTAGAAACCCTTAAGTTTCGAGACAGATTTGACGTTTTTCTAAAAGGCATAGCTAAAATTTCTTCTTAATCCGATACTAACGATATTCAAATCAGCACGTAATAAGCACGTAAGAATTGCTAGCAGGTAAGTAAGTAGAAAAATAAGGCCAGAGTATCGTCTTGGGGGCACTTTGAAAAAAAAACTTAAAAAAAAAAAAACATTTATTTAGGAAAAAAAAACAGTACAGTCATGAAAAAATAAAAACGATGATAACTGCAAAAGTTAATAACTGTGGCGCAGATAACTTAGAAAAATTTCGCAACCAATTTCGAGGTAGTTGGTCACAGTTCTAACCTAAACTAACCTAATGGATCCCTTCCACATCGTTTTTACGACAAACGGTTAGTCGGAGACAAAAAACAACAAGATACTTTTAGCCTTAAATTTAGGTTTTTTATACGATAGAATCGAGAAAATAAACGATTTGCAAAAATAACACTTTTTTGGCTAAATTTTTTAAGTCCTTGCTCCAAAGTCCCCCTATCATGGCTACACTCCAACCAAAAATAATAATTATTCGCAGGAAAATTAAACACTTCAACCAACACAAACAACAAAGGTATCCCCCGTTTATATAGGATGAGAGCGTCACATCAGCACCTATAACATCACTTTTTGGGAACGAAACCATAGCGCGATCTAACTCGAGGCCAATGCAGCCATCTAGTTAGAAAACGGAAACTACATATTATTTACCCAAATTAAATTAAGAATAAAACTAAATTGTCGTTAATTTAACAGACAACTACATTATTTTTAAATTAAAAAAAAATATGTTAATCGCAGCAAGGAACAAAACTACAAATTATATACTTAAATCAATTACCAATTACAACAAATGTGCTTGGTAAGTTAAAACTTAGAACCAAAGCTTTGACTTAACTTGCTAAGCTTGCTTGCTTGCTTAGTGTAGCTTGTAGTACCTACCACCAATCAATCTGTTTAGTAATATTGGTGTGAAACTCTCCATACAATGAGATAGGACACGTATAATAGTTCTCAGATTTTATAACAGTATCGTAACTAATGCATAAACTAAAAAATAATAATAATAAAAATATTTTTGATTTTTCTAAAACAATATTATAGGGTTTGAACTCGCACCATTTAGTGTGGTAAACGGTCGCTTGACCTCTCCGCTAAATTCCCCGTTGACATATTGTTGAACAGCTGTTCCCCTACCATCTATACATATAATAAGACTGTAAAAAAACTGTGTCTGTACATTGAATATATTTAAAAAATAATAATTGAGGGGGGTTTAGAAACAGTAATAGAGCACGAATCCAAAAAAAAAGTCTGTCTGTTTATCTGTTTGTCTGTTTGTTTGCACACGCTAATCTTCGGAACTACTGGACGCATTTGAATGATTTTTTTTTGTTGTATAGATATTAAGTCTGGTCAACACATAGGCTATAATTTATCTTGGAAACTGGAACACCTGATGCAGAACCGCAACAGACCAGCTAAACTATAGGCGATACAAAAATGGTCCCATAGCAAATATTGTTCCACGTGATGAGCATTTTCTGCTGAGAGAATAAATTTGAAGATCCGGAACACCTGATGCAGAACCGCAACAGACCAGCTAAACTATAAGAGATACAAAAATGGTCCCATAGCAAAAATTGTTCCACGTGATGAGCATTTTCTGCTGAGAGAATAAATTTGAAGATCCGGAACACCTGATGCAGAACCGCAACAGACCATCTAAACTATAGGAGATACAAAAATGGTACCATAGCAAAAATTGTTCCACGTTATGAGCATTTTCTGCTGAGAGAATAAATTTGAAGATCCGGAACACCTGATGTGGAACTTCAAGAGCCCAGCTACACTATAACATATATTGGAATGACGTCTTAGCAAGAGTTGTTCAGCCTTATGAGCACTCGCTGTTGACGTATAAAAATCGAAGATCTGGAACACCTGTTGTGGAACTCCAAGAGCCCAGCTACACCATAACTCAAATAGGAATGACGTCTTAGCAAAAGTTGTTCGGTCTGATAGGCATTTCCTGTTGACTTATAAAAATCGAAGATCAGAAACATTTGATATAGAAATTAAAACTATCACTAATTTCATTGCATAATTATAAAATAACATAAGTAGTACTACGCGGTGAAGGCGGGAACAGTTCAGGACTGATTTTCGATGACGATGGTATATCGTTGAAAATTAGACTCTACTGGCTTAAACTCCCATTTTTTTTATCGTATGCCTTCGGGCTTATGTTATTTGAGTGTTTAATTTCCTTTTCCATTAATCTTCGTTACACGGTAGCTTACCCGGTAACGCAGGGGAGCAGCCACTTAGATTTTAATTGATCAGGTATCATCACAATAAAACTATAACCATGCCTGGAAAGAGGTCAAATTTTTCCCAATGTTCCAAAGGTGCTAAATGATTAAAGACCATAAGATCCCAACAATCTACCGAAGAGCGTTAGGAGAGACTTGATG
Source organism: Euplexia lucipara (assembly GCA_921972225.1). Taxonomy (NCBI): domain Eukaryota; kingdom Metazoa; phylum Arthropoda; class Insecta; order Lepidoptera; family Noctuidae; genus Euplexia; species Euplexia lucipara. The sequence goes on along the minus strand of OV179161.1, from coordinate 2,955,381 downwards.
CTGTTCGAGAACATGAGGCTGCAACTTGCTCCGTGGAAACTTCTTGGGATCGCGAAGCACGCCTGCATTCTCAGCGTATTTACGCATCTACATCCAGGTCTCTAGAGACCAGTGAAGAATATGTGCGCGACTGACCGCTGATCGTGAACATTATGCACTGTCTTGCGAGTTCGAGACGTTCACGGAAAAAGCATGACGCTTGAGTTTTCAGCGTATATACGCATCGACTCTAGAGATAAGTGGGGGAAGGAGATGCGCGATTGACCGCTGATCGTGAACGTCACGCAACATATTATAGGCTATAATTTATTTTGGAAAATAGAACACCTAAAGTGAAAGAGATATAAAAATGGTGCCATTGCTAAAACTATTCCACGTGAAGAGTGTTTTCTGCTGTGAGACTAAATTTGAAAATCTGGAGCACCTGTAGGGGAACTCCAAAGCCCAGAGACAATATAACATATACATACATAATAGAAATGGCGTCTTAGCAAAAGTTGTTAAGTCTGATGGCATTTCCTGTTGACCAACAAAAATAAAAAATCTGGAACATCTTGAATCGTCTCGCGCATCCCATTGATTTCCCGTCCCCGGGCTTATAGAATTCGACATCAGATGTTTCAGATCTTCGATTTTGACGACCCCGTTGTCGCTGGCATAAGCAACAGGATCCGCGTACGAAGTCGCGGGCAGAAGCTAGTTTATAATATTACTGCCCCGCTCCTTAATAAAAATACCATGAAATTTATGTTCCTAGAGTTATTTTTTTATTAACTAAATAACATGTCATTTGTGCATTCAATCACGAAAAAAACTTTTAAAATCAATATTGCTTACCTCCCGTAACATAAGGCGTGATAATATGTAGCCTAAAGCCTACCTTGGTTTACATAGAACATTTTTGCTAAATTTTAATTCAATCTATCCAGTATATTTCGCGTAGAGCATACCATACACACAGACAAACAGACAAAAATTCTAGAAAGTCTTTTTTTGTCATCAGTTACGTTTTTCTAACAAAACCCACTTATTTTTTTAGGAAATTCTCAATGTACAGTTTTTTTTGCGTTACTGTTTTATTATATGTATAGATTACTTTTTTATTACTGTAATGTGTATTTCTAACAATACACTGTCACTTTGCCTAAAATATAATCCGATATTTTTTTTATTTATTTCAGCTAAAGGTAAATTTGTGTAACGCGCGGATCGCTTCTTGCCACAACAAAGATCTAAACGCATCTTCTATTATCATGGCATGCACGTTTTTGTTCTCGCCCCGCCGGCCGCGCTCGCCCCGCGTCCCGCTTCGACCCCGCGCGCGCCCTGCGAACGCCGCGAGGCGCGTTATGTATCCACGTTAATTTTACATAAACTTCCAGTCATATATTTCTTATTTTTATTAGGTGCGAATATAGTATATTTAGAATACATCATGTATAAAAAAAACCACGACTACAATAATTTGCCCCGAAGTACAATTTATAAATATTGTAAAATGCTGGTTTCCAAGGGGTGCAAAAGGGTGCAAATTTAACTGGTTGTTTATGATGCTTTAAAAAGCTTATTATAAGTTTGCACCAACAGACAAAATTTCCCTTAAGCCGCAAATCAAAAATATTAATTTATTAATGTTTCATACACCCCACACTTTTTTCGTGACAATTAATTATACACCAAAGGGGTATCTACATATATGTATACTTAGCACAATTAGTTACTAAAGAAATTTCAAAATTTTGGAACTTTGAAGTTTTTACCTAATATTAAACGATGTTCCGTACATAACAGGAATGGTGCAAACTCAGAGAAAACTTATATTCATGTCTTCTAATGATTCCACAAAAAATTACAACTACACGAATTACGTCCAATCTTTTTGCTAATTTGACTGTACTACCGCTGCCTGAGCATCGCACAGTCCAAACATGAGACTGCAAATATTTCCCTGGTGACTCACAAGCGAACGGACTTGGTAACACAAATTCAGATAAATGTAAATTGCACTACACACGTGTTTATTTGATTTATAATAATATAAACGAGAATGTAACTCTATTTGTCGGACTGTTTGTTTGTCGAATTTTTACGAGAAAACAGCTGAACGGAATGATATCTGGCATGTAGATATATCCCTAGAGACTAAGCTAAGCTATAGGCTAAGCTGTTTTCTTTCTTAACCATTTTCCAAATGCAGCGCCAATTTTAACCGACTTCAAAAAAAGGAGGAGGTTCTCAATTCGACGGTATGTTTTTTTCTTTTTTTTGTGTGTTTGTTACGCAATTACTCCGCCATTTATGGACCGATTTTCAAAATTCTTTTTTTATTTGATAGGGTATACTACCAGGTTGGTCCCATTAGTATTAAGCCTCAGATCTGATGAGGGATCCTCGAGGAATTGAGGGAACTCCTCAAATAATATAGGAAAACATGTACCGAAATTTACATTTTTGGTAACAAATCAAACATTTACATATAGCAAGTATCATTTGGTGAAGAAAAACTGATGAAGAAGACAGGCGACGGAACTCTTCAACGCATAACAGCAAATTACTCGCAATAGCTACAGTCACATGTCTGTGCATGGTTTATGTATTTCCATAACATAACATTACGCCTGTCTATTTAAAAAGGGGCCCGGCTAGGGTTTGCAATTCGAATATTTGAATATTCATTTTATTCGAATATCCGGTACTATTTCAAATTCGAATAATTCATTAAAATTATCTGAATATTCGAATACTTAATTAAGTAATAAAGGCCCTTATATTTTTTTGATTCTAAGTCCAACCGTGCCCTTGAGTCCCACCCTGTTGAGTCCTTGTACTCAATCGTTCACTCGGTCATCAGTCGTCCCTCGCCCACCGTCAAGGAAGGACAGTATGCATGCGCAAACGCATAATTATTTGAGAGTTGTGCGCGTGGCGACATTCACGTAAGTATTTCAGACAAACCTAATTAATTCCACAAACTGTTATTAAGTAGTGAAGAAACAGGAAATTCGGCTCAATAGTAGATAGGCATACCGAACTAAAACTTGAAAGTCGAGGCCTACGAAAAAGCACTATTGAATAGTATTGAATTAAAAATTTAAATATTTTAGAATTTATTAAGAATAAATAGGATAAACCGAGTGCTTACTGTCTTTTTTGCTATATTTTAGGTTAGTAGATTATAGTATAGAATAATCCAACCTAACTACCGAAATTTCTGTTTCTACACTACTACACTAAGGTTGAAATAAATAAACGTTACTAAGCAAGTGTTTTGGCTTAGCTTAGCTTAGCACCTGTAATTTGCCCGTTGCGCAACAGTGACAACCGATGCTAAGCGAAAGCAAGTGCTTAGTGGCGTTTATTTATTTCGGCCTAGGTGTTTTACTTTGCAACGGTGTTCTGCATTCCTCTGACGTAGCTTACGTATTAAATACCTACTTACGCTACTTACTGATTTGGTTGGTTATGCGAGCCGGTGCATGGTTTGATCAGTTACGATTTTAAAAATATTAGATTGCTGTGTGTGCCATTTTAAACTACTTGAATATACATTAAGTAGGTCTAAATAAAAGTTCTGATTTCAGTTCCTGCATTGAAAGCTGTCCTGACTGTCTAAGACAAATAAATCTTAGTGATGGCAAGTGGAAGTGTTGACAAAGTTGAATTCAAAGAGTACACCAAACGATCTAAAGACAAAAAATCTGTGTGGTAACACATTTTACGTGCTGAAGGTGGTTCGCAAGCAAAATGCAAAATCTGCAAAGTAGTATTGTCAAACTCTATGTCAACGACTCCTTTGGACATACATCTGCAAAAGATGCATTCCTTATTTGTAAAAGGAAAGATCAATTTATTCTGATGAGGTTACAATAACTGCAAGTGGAAGCAAAGAAAATTCCAATGAAGTACAGAAGAAGAAAAGGCGACTTACAGATTATTTCAAATCTGAAGATAGCTCTGAAGACATGATCTCCATGTTGGCAGATTTAGATGGTCTGCCGTTATCCCCTAAGCGTCATCACTCATCAGTATCATGTCATCATATCCCTAAGCTAAGACTTACCTATGTTTACTGTGTGAAATGATAATTAATGTAGTTTTTTTTTATTAAAAAACAATAAAACTAATTATAATACTTTATTTTATTTGGATAGAATTATGCGGCAATCAAACTAAACCCCCGTATGCTGCTCATGTTTGTGTGGAATTGATATTGTATTATTTTCAATAATTGTTAAAAAAATATTCGAATATCCGAATATTCGAATATTTGGCTGTAGAAGTATTCATTTTATTCGAATAGTAAAATTAAACGAATAGTGCAAACCCTAGGCCCGGCAGATAAGTACAGATTAATGTTTAGAAAGAACTTCTTTTGCAATTGTTAACCGATTTCATTGATTCTTTCAAGTTTTGAAAGACTTACATACAAAGAAACTAAAAATTGCAAAATAAAACTTTGTTACAAAAAAAAACCGACTTCTTCAAAAAACACTAACAGGTGAAAAATAATCCCAGTTTCGGAAGTCGGTAAACAATAATGAACGAAATAAAACCACCAAAGCCACAGACTTCCGAAACTGGAATTATTTTTCACCTGTTAGTGTTTTTTTAAGAAGTCGCTTGTTTTATTTTGTAAAAAAGTTTTTTTGATAACATGACAGACGGTGACGAATGTCTTCCCAGTCCATTATTGGTTCCTAGGCGGAGCGAAGCTAGGGGTGTCTCAGTCTAACTCCTTTGATAGTTTTTCAACTTTATAACAGTTAGAATAAGGTTCATGATCAATTAGGAAAATTTTACAGTTTGTGGTAGCTTGTGTGTGTGTGCTGGCGTCTAAACATACAAAAAAATACAAACATACAATACTTTCCTCTTTATAATAAATTAAATTAGTTTAGAAGAAGATAAAGTCGGAAACCATTTCTGGAAATGGCACAAGACAATTTAGACTATAAACCAGAATCAAAACACTAAACACTTACTTCATAATATACTGGAATATGTTCTCCATTTCTGGAGGCACCTTCAGATCCAGGAAGCTCTTGGGGTCGTAGGCGCCCTCTGCCGGTACGACCACACCTCCACCACGTTTGCGCCCACTGCCACTGCCCAGCAAGGGGTCCACTCGCTCAGGTTCCAGGTCCCCAGAGTCCGTATCTGGAATTAAGAAAATAGATTTTTTGCTAAGTTATTTTGTTTTAAGTGATCTCTACAGGTGAATGGAAGATGATGAATGTTTGTCGACGGCACAACTTTACAACCACAAAATATCACGTCTGTAACCTCCAAAGGGTTAGTTAGAGTTTATGTTATGAGTTTCCTCTCAGAGTAGTCAAACAGCGAAACGCCGACCTCTCCTTCTAGTAAAAAAATTACATGCAATAGTGTTTAAGAGAACCTATTTACAGAAATTAATATCATTTAACATTGAATGTACCTTAGCGCAATGCGACAAGGTAGCAACCTAACTAGGTACTTTGTAATGTTACAAATGGCTGTGGTTTTGTTGTAACTGAGACGAATCCAACAATGCGAGTTAACGCTCTACTTACATAAATCTGTTACAAACCCTATGATGTTGAGTTCTGCAGGCTTACTATGAACTATTATTACGATTCAATTGACGACCTAAAATGAACTGCTTTGCAATTTCATACTAAGACGTCATTAAAACGATCCGGTTTAAATAGGTTGACGCCAAATCAAGTCGGCACTTGAATCGCAAGCTGTTTTAGTTCGTTCATTTTTCGTACCATGAGGTGACATTTGAACCTAAATTGGTTCGCATAGTGTCAAAAATAGCGATCCAAAAAAAGTTTCTAGTTTCGTGGCGTAAACTGAATCGTTTTGTTATAAACTTTGAAAAAATGTGGAAATATACGTACCAAATTCAAGGTATTTCAGTTAAATATGTGTTTCTTACGTAACAATGTAAAATGTACGCCATTATTCGTATTACTAATTACTTTATCCAAGTTAAACGTTAAAAACTAAAAACTCTTTTGAGTACTACCTACCTAATTAGAACTCCTTGGGTTCTATCAAAAAAGTTTGTATATATTTCAAAACGCGTGTGTTGCGTTCTAAACTCGTCATAATCATTTTACTTTTACGACGACACTAAGCAAACCTTTAATTTTTATTTTAAAGAATTATTTAAATTACTATTACATTAATGAGTAGTAAAATTGGGCTTAATGGTATATAATTTGACTCATAAGCGCAATTTTAAAATATATTTGTTGAAATTTTATACACAAATAAAACCGCTAAAATCATAACTACTAGGTTTCGGAACGCAACGCATGGGTTGGAGTAAAAGAGACAAACTTATGCAACAATTGTCTAGCGTCATCTCTTTCTCACACCGCGGACCACCGACAAATTTCGTTCTTTCATTCCTCCATGAGCGAATCAAACGCCACTCAGTTATAGGCACTTCATGGTATGAATATTAGCGAATCAGTTTAGGAACCTAAACTGGTTTGCATCGGAATTGAATGGCTAACTAAAAGTTGATGGTAGGCCTACTGTACCTTCATTTATTTATTATATACTAGCAGTGCCACGCTGTTTCACCCATACATTCGTGTAACACCGAAAGAAACTCAAACACACGTTTTTTATTCGCACAAGCTCTTGGTAGGTTCTTAATTTTACGGCAAAATGATGAGAGAGATGGATAGTGGACATGTTTGCCATGAGCGAGCGAGACACATAGTGTCGCCACTTTTATCACTTTTGCACTCTAGTACATTTTTTTTAAAGGAAGGTTTTTTTTCAAAGTCGACCTATTTTGAAAATTTTATTTTCATAGTTTACCAAAGTCTTAATTCTAGGAAACTTGGGGCAATTGTGTCATTAATATTGACTGTGATTCTTAGAAATGTTATTTAGGGTTACGGTTCCAACGTTTAAACGAACAAAAATAATAAAAATTAACCACAATAACCGAAAAATGGTTACAGTTTGACCAAATTTTTAGGTTTTTCTTAGATGCCCATAATTTTCAAACTGCACGGGATAGATTTTTTTTCTGATTTTTCTCATGATGTTTACAATCAATCCTGTCGCCCCGTTTCGGTTTGACGTTGAGTTCTGGGTCACCCTATACAGATGAATATTGCCTTTTGCAGCATGTAATATAAATGAATATTTTCGAAAATGTTACAGATTTAAAACACAGGGGTATGGCGGCGAATTGAAGTATTCCCTTTTGAGCACCTATGCATTAACCTATGGGAAATGGGAATACCTTTGGTGCTAAATGCATAGGTGCTCAAAAAATAGGTGCTCAAACGGGAATATTCCGGCGAATTGCACCCGTGCGAAGCCGGGGCGGGTCTCTACTTTCTTCTTTAATCGGCAGTAATGTCACTTTGTCAATTCTTCCTTCGACATAGGTACCTATTTTAACGGTAATCATGCAACGCGAGCTTGTGGTTATTTCTGCCTATATCTTAAGGGGAAGACAAGCGTGGTTATTCGGCAATGTAGGTAATCTGTTACTTTGTAAGCCATTATTCAAACAACACGCAGAGCATTGCCGAGATATCTACAGGCTTGTGTAAACAAACACTGTTAGCGTGAGTTTAAAATAGCCAAACGCATTACGCTATTGTTTCAGATAGAAAATTGAGAATTTCGTCATAAACGGAACTGCACCGAACTTTGAGAGCACGAGTTCTTTCGTTTAGTAAGATGCTGCTTTAACTTCTTGATGGGTACAATACACTTGAACACACAGAACAGAACAGAACAGAACACACAGTCAACAGTAGAACACCCCTCCTAGCCAAGTTACAAACGATTCGTATCTATTCTCTTTCTACAATCGAGAACGCCTCAAATCCCTTTGTTTTGACCACGTGACTTAGCGAAAGGTGATAAGTCGTTTGTAACTTGGCTAGGGGGGCTGAACAGTCAGAGAACAGTCTGTAGGGCTATTGCGTATCTTCGTTGACGGTTCATAGTGATAACCACCGTGCAAAGTGTTCAACCATTAACTGTCAAACAGCTAGTTTCGTATTTAGCTATCATCAGTGTGTATCTAGGATGACGTCATGTGCACTCGCAGACATGAGGCGCACAGTACCTCGTCTGACAGTCACCGTAACTTGAAGTTCACTTAATTTGCGAAACGATTTTTTTGTAAATTACTGAGAATATCATTAAAGTCATTAAAGTTCGGTGTGCAACTGGATGCCACTGGCAATGGAAAGATAGTTAATACTTGTAGCCCTGCTGGACGTCTGGTATCTAACCATTATTCTAACTAATCTAACCAACTATTCAAGAAAATGTAATAGATAGATATTGTCTAATATGAAGTAAGTTAGCTAAAGTAATTAATGTTATAATAACTATTAAGTACTTACTTACATAAAAGTAATCTTTCTAAACTCTTCCGTAGGTACCTATAAACATAATAATCATGTTACCTATGCAAAATAACGACGTGCCAGAAATTGTGTCAAATGTTGCGATTGGCTGTTAGAAAATTATTAAACTAATAACCAATGATATTATAAGTAAAAAGGTGTAGATAGGTTATAAGCAATCAGCAAACGACACGTTTAAATGTGGCTAACTAGCCACACTTGAACTCAGTCTCTGTGTCGCGTCGTCGCGCCGTCAACGGACGCGTGCGTGCGTTAGTGTGCCGTTTTTGAAGATCGAATGTTGTTTAGGTAACGTATCTAGGTACAACAACGTTATTAACGCGCGTTTTACAATTTCTAACGTTGATTTTGTAAAGCTAAAGCTGAAGGCGAGTGCCAGCCACATTTGTTATTTATAATGACATTTTTCCATTTCCAATGCTAGAAACAACACTTAGGTACTTTGCGACAAGCCTATAGTTTGCAAAGGTTCATACAAAATTAACTGAAATGATATTAGCAAGAATTGTGCGTTGCGGCCCGCGAATGCGCATTACCCTAACCGAACTGTCCGTCAGACTAAAAGTTGAAATTTAAAAATATGGATGTTCTTAATGGTAAAATCTTGAGCGAACTTTGGAAACTATGCTATGTCAAGCCTTCGAAGTTCCGGACATCGACATTCGTAAATTCCGAACAATAATATTATGAACATTCTCAATGTGCATAGCTACATCGATATTTTAAACTTCCCAAGTTCACTTTGACAGTCGCCTGGCCATAGATATTTATAGACAACTGTGAGTCTTACCGACTCAGGGCTGATTTTTCAATAGTCAGATAACTTTTAACTGAAAAATAACAATAAATAAATAAGCCATAAAACTGTCAAGCCGCAATTTTGATTCTCAGGTAGGTATCAGCTATTTGATCATTGAAAAATCGATAGACGACGCTCAGACGAAATAGTCCGAATATAGGTAAGTAACTGACCTGAGTTTGAAGAGTCATCACGTTTGGCGACGGGTCTGGTCCTCCCACTGGTGGTCTCCTTCATCAGCTCGGTGCGGGTCAACTTCGGGATCTCCGCGGATTTGTCAGACGGCTGGGAGGACTTTCTGTCCGGCGACTGTGAAATGCATCACTTGAATATTCATGACAAGAAGGCTACAATACATACTAAATAAACTTTTAATTAAGTACCTACAACAGTAGATACTTGCAATGTGGGTTGCACGTTGCTAGTAATCTTGTAAATCCCTCCAATTAAGCTAAATATGCTTGTGTCTGGGGTAGGTTCACGTCAGTAGTGCAATGTGTGAGAATCACTCACGAATACTCACGACCTCTCGATTGTCAAGCCGACGCCTTAGCCATTGGGCCACAAATAATTTTGATTTCTGACTTTCGAGTTGGTCCTACATAACCCTGTAAAATTTTGGTTGAAGAAGCTACGCTGGGCTAAAAGCGTAACCACGCGTAATTTGCGTCACAAATTGTGTGCAAAAGCAGAGAAATAAACATTGCATTAATTTACGTTTTATATACAATCTACAGATAAACACTTGACCTAATTTCGGTCAGACTAATTATGCATCCAGTGCTCGTCGTCAGTTACGCTCTTTCAATCTGTTTTGAGGCAATAATAATATTAGATAACAGAGTCGTCTTAAACTATAGTCCATACTAACATTATCAATTGAAATGTTGAATGGAAATTTAAAATTAATCTGATTGACACTTTGACACTTGTTGTGCCGACAGTTCTAGAAGTTAGTTTTCTTTTGTTTATACTTACATTTTACTTTTTCATTTATGTACGTTTACTACTTCAAAGATATTTTGAAATAAAGCTCTGAATAAATAAAGTTTTTTTTGGTAAAAATAGACTAGATAAAAGACTTTTATTTATGCAGGTAATCGAATCGTCGTTTCGAGGGACCCGTGAGGCCGAGAGCCAAACTAGGCATGAGCCTCGTGTGCCCTTATATAATAAAGATGGTACTGTTAGTATGCAAGATATGGGCTATCTTTAACAGTCTACCTATCTACATTTGTCATCCAAAATAATATTAGGTACCTATCTCAAAGCAGTCTCAAATTATCATTATCTTTAAACGCTAATTACTACGGAATCACTAGCGTGAAATCAACACGCTTTTCATACCATGAATAAATGCATATGGTCGTGGGTTTGCTCGCACGATCGCAACTATCGCCTCGCCTATTAAATGCCTGGCTAATAAGTTAATTCTGCACGACTTTAACTTTCATGTATATCTCTAAAAATATATCTACTTGTAGGTACCTACTAATAAGACTTCCCTTGCCAACTTCCTTGTTTCGATTTTACGACAGTCAAAACCATAAAAACCATTTTTAACTATACCCGGAATAAATAACGTTTGATCATTGAACCCATTCCAAAATTGTCTATGTTTACAGCGGGTGTAAACAAAAGAGCGACAAACAGGTGGCGCTATGCAAACTTTGGGGGGAAATGAAAGCGCAATATGGCCGCCTCTCGTGGTAGCTTTGTCTATGAGTCTATCTTCTGAATTCCTTGAATGCCGTAGCGCAAATAAATGCATTTGTTCGTCGACTGCTGTCTACAGTAAAAATAACTCCCTAGTAGTGAAATTAAACTACCTTTAAGAACAGTAATTGGAGCGTGCTGTATGTTATATCTTGCTGGTATATTATTATGGCAAGATTTAATCAGACTTAACGAATAATATGTATTTGGATTTGTTGGTAAATAAATGACTACCTATGCGTGAGATCATGTTAGTGTCCAAACCCATAAGACAGAGATGTCCTTCCTAACCTTTGCAACAAACCAAGATAGGTAGCTGCTTTTCAGAGGTTACATAGAAATGACGAAGAAAGAAGACCAAAAATTGTACCTAAAATAATCATAATTATCAGTCCTATATTAAAGGACTGATAATTATGACAATCGTGAGTATTAAATACAATAGGTGAGTAAGTAAAAGCGAATAACAGAAAATACTAACCTGATCTTCCCCAGAGATATTCTCCAAAAACTTGTCTCCTTCCGACTCAGTTTCGCTGTCGGAATCGAAGTCATGCCTTGCTGTATGCCTCACAGGAGGATTAAATTTGGACATGGTTGCTTTCACCACTTCCTCTTCACTTGACGGGCTGTCGATCTCTCTAGCGTTCACCACGTTGACCGTCTCGTCATACATCACTCGTGCATAATCGTTAGCCGACCCGTTTTGATCGCTACTGAGTGAAAACGTTTGGCAGTGTTTGTCGCACGTTGCCATGGCAACGATATAGAACCTCCTCGCTTGGAGTTCTAACGAGGAAAGGCGGGAATCTTATAGATGGCATTTTTTTGTCATAATAGTCCATGGCACGGCCTGGCACTGATTAGAACGGCATAAAGTACATATTTCACACATTTATCAACGTATGCAGGAGCTACGGGGCCGGTCGTGAATAATTCTGCCAGGTTTGGCCCGCCATTGAGCTCGCGTGCAGTTTAATGTTAATTTTATTCTTCTGTTAGTCGCAAACTGACACGATATTAACTATACGTAGGTATCTCCGCATGATATGTGGCTTACACGCCCATATATGTTTGTTATTGGGTTGTAAATCTATTGAGTCAAAGACGCGTTAATAAACTTAGCTGACTATTGGAGAAAACTCTTCAATTAGTGCAACAGTACCAATAATCACTTCTAAGGCTGGCCATACATGCATGGTTTTCTGAAACCTTTACCAAAACGGTTTGAAATATTTCGATTCCTGAGCAGACATATTTATTCCTGTAAGGACATTTTAGTGGAATTTTTCTTAGTGAAGTTGGACCACTTGCGAATATGACCAAATGAAAATTGGGTAATGTGCGACTGGACCATCTGTGATTGGAACCAACTCCTAATATGACCGAACACAAAACAGGAAGTATCACAAATGTTTGAGTCGTGTCACGTGTGTCGATGAATTCACGAAAATGATATTTATTATACGTGAAATCCACACGCACAAGCTCGCGTCAAACTGCCCGCGTGCCTTATCTTAATTTTATCTTGTCATTTTCGACTCTATTCCAATTACTTATCAATTAATTCTGATGAAGCATCTTCGTGCTTCATCTGCGTCATATAAAGTACACATTTTACCTATGACATCAAGTGCATTTTTATCAAAATAAGGAGATCTAATAAAAAAGCCGTGCGTTTGTGGCCAGCTTAACTCCAGAGCTAAACAAAATCAAAAATAACACCTAAAGCCCTCCCAAACCGGTCTCTGTTTCCTTGACAGACCTCTCGCTTCAATTTGGGTCTTATTTCAAGGGCGTCCGGGAAATCATTTTTTTTATATTTTGACACCTTTTAACCGCAGAGTTCGGATCTCAAAATCTGTGTGTGAGATTTTACAGATGGCAAGTTTGGCCGTTGTACCGGTATATTTCCGGGTTTCCCGTTTTCCAGATAATATTTCCTCCTATGATATCCTGTTATTGTGTGTAATGTGTCAATTTATTTGATCAGTACCAATATTTAAATTATGTCCAAGACTAAAATAAAATTGAAGGCTTAAGCAATACCTAACCACGTAAGGACACTGTGAACTATTAAAAGGACAAATGTGTAAAATACTTAAAATAAACTAGCTTCTTTGCCTTGGCTTCGCTCCTATGGCTTTTCCTATAGGAGCCACGCATTTCTCTGGATCGATTCGTTCTGGGTCATTAGTTCAGTTCTGGAGAACCTCCCACCCTCCCATTTACATACAAACAAACAAATTTTATAATATTGGCACAGTATAAAGGAACATACTGTAGAAATACTTTTTGTATAGGCACATTTTCATTAGAACTCTACGACTGTCTCTAAAAACTATTGGAATAATGCGCTGTTCTACAAAAACGCCCATAAACTTGCCGTCCGTTTAAAATAGATGTGCTCGAAACACGCCGTAGACAAAATAATAGTGAACAGTATTTTATGGAACGTTCATGTTTGAAAAGTTCATCGATAGGTCACAAAGAGTTAAGATATTGAAAGTGGAAGGTACATACCTAATGTATATCAATGCACAAGCTGACACTTATAACTTTAGTACATAAACCTGGAAATCCTCAATCTGATATTTTTTTGTCGATTTAACGTAATTCCTTATTTATTTTTTTTTGTTTTTACATTTTCCTTAATAAATCGAGAATCAAACCTATTTGAGATTTTATATAATAGTATAGGATCCCGTTAAGAACGACCTTCACCGAGCTGGTTAATAGTTGAAACCTATTTTATATTTAATTTAATGTCAATAGGTATAATTTATTACATATGGGTTGACTAAAAAATTTCAGTCCATTAATTTGCAACTTTCAAGTGAAGACACTGCTTACGTGAGCAAGGTCTAATCTAACAGTCTAGTGTATTTTTAACGCCATTTTCCTTTATCCCATCTTATCAACACAGTGACATTTAATTAATTCGTTTTCAATTATCATTTATGATATTTAGAGCTTCGACACTGTCGCCGAAAACGCGAGCAACGTTAGTTAAAAATTAAAAACATGGTTATGAAAATGTCAACTTTATTAACTAAAAATAATTACTAAATTCTATATCATACAAAAATAACTGACAAAACAACCCGTTATTGGAAAGACGAGCTACGAAAATTTAACTTACAACAATTTATTGTCACACGACTGAAAATATAATATAAAAAATGAATGTGAGAATGTCAGAGATCTTATTATTACAGGTTAATTTTACGGAACAAAATGAGATGCAAGTTGGAAAATAAAAGAGGAATACAGCTAGTTGGTAATGCAGCTGCAAGATTAATATACCAGCTAACGCAAGGTCAATAATCCGTGTTAATTTACATGCAACATATTTTATATGACGTTAGTCTAGATCATTCAACCGCCTTATCAACACAGGATACTCATTATTACATCTAAATATCAAATCTACCATAGTTTTTTCACGAATATAATAGGTATCTACAAAAATATCATTAGGTGAACTTTTATATTTTCCCAAAAATATTGACGAAAATTTTAACATACAAAATAAATATCTGAGCACTTTAAATATAACAGATACATGCAAGAAAATATACATTTCTATGAATTATTAATTTCAAGATCTGTGACTTTTGGTCCTAGGCGCACGTTTTAATTATGGCCGGCATAATATAATAGTGCAATGGTATAATGTACTGATTGAAATAATACGTGATACCACTTGAATTTCATATAAGTACACACTGTAACATGATTATAGAACTCGAATTTTTATCACAATTTGCAGTCTTTGAGTATATAATCAACAACAGGAATAAAATATCGTTACACTAAAATGATTTTGGCACAATATCGTAGAGACTAGTTATAACTTAATGCTACTTATCTAATGATAAGCACAAAAGCCAGTCTCGAAGTATCTGCCTAGATCACAGACACAATAAATGTAGAAAAGCCTAATTGTTTCAGCCAACCTTATTGATGAGTTCATCGCATATGGCTGTAAGCTCTTCATTTGCTTTCGTCTTCTGCGCAAGAGACTCCTCAAGCGACGTGATATGAAGGTCTTTTCTCTTAATCATAGCATTAAGCTTTAATACTTCCGCCTCATGTGACTTGTTCATCTTCTCCAACTCTTGGTTGGCGTGGTTGAGCTTGGACGTTGCGTGCTGCTTTAAGAGTTCGTAATTGTTTTGCATTTTGGTGAGATTCTCTTCGAACTCTTTGATAGATTTCTTATAGGCATCTTCGTTAGCCTTACAGTTGAATATGACCTGTTTGCTCTTCTCGTATTTGCTATGGAGGTCGCTGAAGGACACCTCCATACTTGCCAGGTGTGCCGTCTGTTCATCTCTCTCATTAATTAACTTTATTCTCTCTTCCGCGTGCCTCTTCTTGTCCTGAGCTGTTTCTGAGATTAAACTAGCTATCGTCCTCTCATATTCCTCGACCACAGCCGCCATGCTCTTATTGATCTTAGTCTTTTCTGCCAGCCGATCATTCAAATCGTTTATCTTTTTCAATCTATCTTGACTTTCCTCTTCTAAACTTTTTAAATGAGATTCTAATGAAGTCAATCTAACTTTTAGTTCTTTACTTTCAGATCGTAGACTATAAACATTTATTTCTTTTTCGGCTAATAGCTCTCGTAGCTGTGTCAGAGCTAAGTCGGCTTCGTTCTGCTCTCTTGTGGCATTATTCACAGTTGTGTCATGCAGAAGAGAACTGTTACCGCTCAAAGACAATAGTCGGTCAATAACAGCCATGGCAGGAGACGTGAATGTAATAGAACGCCTGTTTGATCTATTTGGGGTTAATGACTTGTTTCTGGGTGTTACTGGGTTGACAGCAGGCGGCACGACCATCATCGGCTTTGATATTGTGATGTTAAGGTCTTCGTTTAATTCCTCGCTTAAGTTGTGTGTTATGTCCATATTGTGTGTAACATTCATCTCTTGGGTAATGTTTAAGTTAGAAGGCCCAGCTATAGGAGTCTTGACCTCCTGTTCTGGCATCGCTGCTTTGGTTGGAGTACTCTGCCTTTTCTGGAACTTATTCAAAGAAGCAACTAAACTCTCTGACGTAATACATGACATCCTCTTTGCAAAGAGAGGATCAAATTTCAGGAACAAACTCTCTTTACCACTATCAACAATAGTGTTGCTCTTATTTTGATTTAGGAGAAACTCAAAAGCTTCCGCGTCAATGAACAATTCGCCATTGTCACCGTTTTCGTCGTTTCCTTGAGTTGGTAAATCATTGAATTGCATCATGTCAATATTTTCACCATCAAAATCTGACATTTTGTCGTCGGTGATTATATCTTCAGTTTCTAGGAATGGTCCCTCTATTGTGTCCTCGTCTTCAGTATTGATTTCTTTAACTGTACTATTTTTTTCATCAGTAGCTTTAGAGGAAGTAGTGGAATTGCTTAGGTTTCCTGAAACATCTTTTTCCATCAATTCAGTCTCCACTTTGTCGTCCGGCAATATAGTTGTGGTGATATCTTGCGCTTTGACTATTTCGTCATTTTGATGCGACGTTATGGTGGCATCAGGTGAACTTCTTATTTTGCTTTTAGTGGCAAAAGGATTATCTGTGTCAAGGTTGGGCGGTGGAGACTGTCGCATTTTAGATTTTGTTGCAAACGGATTGAAGTTCTTGTCATCAATCTCAGGTATGTTAAAGACATTTTTTGAATAGAAGTTTTCAGTTGATGATGTGCCTGCTGAATAGTATGCAGACAGTTCTGATGACGAAGTTGATTTTGAATCTTTAAGAGGAATAGCATCTGATTCATCAGTTTGAAGGACCGCGGTTGAAAATGTAACAGGTTGTTCAGTGTCATTTTCAGGTTCCACTGCTTGTGTAAATTTCACTTCATCTGCTACTGAGAGCGTTATTTCGTGATCAACTTTGGCTTCTTCAATTAATTTATCTTCAATTGTAACATTGTTAGGTTCCAAAGTTACATTAGGTGGTGGATTCAGGTCTATATCACCAACAGGTAATGTGTTTACAGAGATGTTAGCAGTTTTGTCACTAAATGCATCACTATAAGTCGAATTGAATTTTCTTTTTGGCGCAACAGGCTTCTTCCTTTCAGGTTGTGATTTTCTCCTGTTTTTTATTTCCTTTTTAGGCGGAGGTTTTTCAACACTTCTAGAGCTCGCTTCAGATACAGTGAATTTAGTTGGAGTATCTAAAGATGGTGACACCCTTATTTTAGTTTTCGTAGCAAATGGATCATCAATATCATCGAAATTAAAGTTGTATCCTTTAGAAGCTATTGGGGGAGATGCCGGAGGAGTATACACAACTTTACCAGCAGTCGCTAATCGATGGTCGATATCTTGAACAACACTACTTTCTTCAAGTTTTAATCCTGGAATATCTTCAGCAACTACTGATACAAATGGACTGTTATTTTCAGAAAGTACGATTTCGTCATCTTCAGTTTTAACGTCAGCACTTTTGGTGACTGAGTCTTTTGTATCAATAGATTGCTTTTCATTGTCAGACATAACTGGCTCTGTAGAAATTACGTCAACATAATTAAGTTGAGTATCCGGAATACTGTCTGTGACAACAGGTATGTTTTCAGTGGCAATAGATGCAGTGCCGTCAGTAATAGAGTCTTTAGCTATTTCATCATTTGCTGTAGTAACAGGCAACTCAGGATTGATTTGGGCTAATCCGAAACTTTCGATATTAGGCAAAACAATTGTCTGATTAATAATATCAGGCAAAGGTTTCAGTTCAATTACATTTTCAGTGATATTAATCAATTGACTTACTGTTTTGTTTTCTTCAGAATGGTTTGAAACTGTTCCCTCTAAAAACTGTGTAACTGTTTCTGTCTGATTTATAACTTCACCATCATGTTGCACTTGATCAGTTTTCTCTCCACTTTCAGTATTAATATTCAATGATGCTGATGTTTCAGGTAATACATCAACAGTAACAACTTGCGGTTCTCCAATTATTGGTGGCTCTTCGTTCTTATCATCTATGTCTTTAACTTCTGGTAATACTGTAGTGAATTCTGGATTTGTTTGTTCATTATGCATGTTATCGCTCTTTGCAAAATTTGAGGTGCTTAAGGTAGGTGGTTCAGGCAAAACAGTATCTTCATTCTTTACTTCTACTTCCATTTTGTTTTGTTCTTCTTTTTCAAGTGTGAGGTCATGTATCATCTCAGTAATACCTGTTTGTATTGTGATATTGTCTACAAGATCAAGTGGAAGATTATTGGGTAGAGTAGAAGCATCTGTGTGGTCAGTAGACATATTCAATTCTTTTTCAAGGTCATCCTCATCAGGTAAAGGAATTTCAGCAGCCAATTCAGTCATTGATGCTTCTTTAATCGGACTAGACTTCCCATCATCATCAGGAACAAGTAATGACCTGTTAACTATTTCTTCCAGCTTTTCAGGATTATAAATTGTTTTGTTTGTTGCCTGAGTCAAGTTTGAAGAGTTATGTACGTTTATAGTATCTTCACCAGTTTCATTTGGTTTAATGTCTTGAGTAATATCTTGATTCAAATGACTGTCATTATGGTTTACGGAATGTCTTCTTAAATCTTTTTCATTTGGTAGAAGTATTTCATTACTTGATGAGTTATTTAGACATTCTAAACTATTATGTTGGTTTTCAGATGTCTCAGATAAAATATTTTCAATTGTTTCAGTTACATTTAGCTCTTCCCTAAATTCAGTAGATATCACAGGGTTTGCCACTTCAACTGTTTGATCTAAATTTGGGTGAATTACATTTTCAGAGGTTGTGTGAACATTTGAATCATTATTTTTATCCTTGGACAAGTTCATAACATCTACAGTTTGATTCAGTAATGTAAAGTTTTCTTGCGACTTTAGACAATTATTCTGGATACCGTCATAGACTGTGATTTCATTTGTTTCATTTGCTTTTTCAACTCTTTGATCTAATTTTGGGTTAATTACATTTTCGGATGTTATGTGAACATTTGAATCATTATTTTTATCCACCAACAAGTTCATAACATCCACCGTTTGGTTCAGTAATGTTATGTTTTCTTGTGAGGTTAGAGTATTATTCTGGATACCATCAAAAACTGTGGTTTCATTTATTTCATTGGCTTTTTCAGGCTCAATGTCACTTGGTATAATAACTTGTATGTTTTCAGGCTGCTGTATTAGGTCTAATATGTCTTGTACAGGTTTATTTTGAATATTATGTAATACTTCAGGAAGCAAATCTTCAGGTGTTATTGATAGGGTTGCATCCAATATATCTTGTGTAGTATTCAATACTATTTGTTTTAGACGGGAAGCACTTGTATTTTCTTTTGTACTTTCTATTTCTTTAGTTATATCCAAATCTTGTGTTTTGTCATTCACTGGAGTAGCATCATTATCTTCTAGTAGAGAATCATTCTTAGTAAATGTTGTTTCACAATCAACAAATTCAGCATCAGATTCAGCAGTAAAAGTGCAGTCAGTTTTGTTGAGTATGTCAGTCATTGTTTTATCTTTAATAGAATCATTGTATGAAATATCCATATATTCCACAGTGGAATTCATATCATCTTGTTTATCCTGTGCAGGTAACTTAACATCTTGGTTGGCATTTTTGATTTCATTATGAGGATGTTGAAAAAATAGTTTGTGTATCGGAATACGCTCTTGACTGAATAGTATGGTTGTCTCATCTTTCCATTGCAGCTCCGTCTCGAGATCCTCATTGAAAACAATTGATTCTTTATTTGGGCTGTTTCGCTTTGTTGGACTTGCTTCCTTTCTCCGATGAGTAGAAATAGGTGTTGATGCCAGCAGTGCCTGTGACTTGGCTTCCTCTGTTGACAGAGTTGCCTCCACCGGGCTGAGTAAGTCCGGTTTAACAATATCTTCTCTGTCAGCAGGTGGTATGGGACTCTGTGATGATCTAAACATGTTGAGCACACTTTTAATCCCTCTCATAATAGGAGAACTGCCACCATCATTCTTTACATTATCCTTTGTTGGTGTTGTCGCTTCTGGGGTTTGAACCGCAGACGATGATGAACTCAACAGAGACACATTTTCATCAATATCAGTTGGCCTACTAACTGTAACAGTTACATTTGTATTATCTTGACTGATTGTTGTATCAAGAGGTCTAAGCACTGATGTGCTTCTATTGTTTTCACCAAATTGCTCCGTAGAGAGTGATTGGAGCGGTAGAGCTTTGAGAGATTTTATCACACTGTCATTTTTAGTCATATTTGAATTAAGTGAGCGAGTTAAGTTACTATTTTCATTAATAGTGGCATTTAGGGTGTCATCACCTGACTCTAGGGTCCTATTATCAACTGAATTAGCAGTGTAGCTCTTAGACATAGGCGACGAGGCCGGCGTGATGGAATACCTGAGTTTCATGTTAAGTTCCGACACATCCAGTTCTTCGTAGCCCTTTTCAGTGAAAGGCAGAACATTGTTGTGATGTAAACTGTTTTCTTTGTTATCAAAATCACTGTCAATGTCCATCGGCTCAACGTGATGAGCCATCTCGCACGTTCACTTGTCACACACTTGGATTATTACCAGTCACACACCACAAGGAGTCCAGTCACTATAGAAGCCGCCCGCACTCGGTAGTTGACCCTCGAAGCGTCAATCTGGAGCGAGATACACAGAAAAAATCAGTCCAATGTTTACAGTTAGCCGATTTCAGATAGTTTCACTAAGATTTCTAATACGTCGTAGTATATGCGGCGACGCGCGTATGTATGTCATTTAAAAACAAAAATGTCGGGGATGTGAACACGCAACTCACTCTGAAAATCTATTTTTATCCTTTTTGTGTGGCACGAAACACGACGTTCATTTTATGTAACGCGCGCGCCCGAGGGAATCTTGCCAAAATGCAATGCGTGCGGAGCAGAGCTGTTGAACCCAAACACAAATACACCGCCCGCTCTGAGACCGTTTGAAATCCGGTAACTTTTTATAATTTAAAATGTCAGTGCACAGAAAGGTGTGTGCACACAAAAGCTGGTCGGTTACTTTTTCAAATAGCCGGTAACTGATATTTTAACGTTTTGTCTACACAACCTGTTATCTATAGAACTATTTGGTAATGTTTTTAATAACAAGATGTTTAAGTTTCAAAGTTTTTTAAAATATTCAATTATTCATTTTTTTTATGTGAATATCCTTTCACAAATTGCCCCGTAACTTGTTTTTTGTTATTGTTATAAAATAAATAAAGTGCAACTCAATTATGTTGAGTTAGGTTAAGCATGCACTTAGGTAATTATAAAAGTGTGTTTACATCAGAGAAAAAATACGATAAACTAAATACTAAACTAATACTTGTTTTACAATGGCAGTGCGCAAAAAATCGCACAAGTAACATTTCTAGCCCATTCATATTAGCTGTAGGGACATTATGGGCTTATGGGTTGATATTGTGAAAAATAACAGTTACAAAAATCTCCTAGTTCCAAGCAGATGAAATCTCTCTTATATTGGATCTCTTTAAAAGTAATTATAGCGAGGTAAATCATGCCATTAGGGCTTTAAACTTACTACATTATTATTCTAGCAGCAGAATCCTTGTAGGACGTAATTTGAAAAGACATGTTGTTTGTTATTTTATGACCCTAGAGTGTAAAGCAAAAACCTACCGTTTACTTTGCTCCGTTTTGCTTCACATTGTTGCGTTTTCTTCTTTGAAGCCGGTTAACAATCTATGGTTTTCACTGGTATGTATGTACAAAGTATAATATTATGTTATGATGGCTACAATATTAATAATTAAATTTGAGTATGTCTGACTGGCAACATTCAGATAAAACCAGTGAAGATAGATACATCTATTCACCTTTCAATCGTTTCAATTAAAGACATAATAGAAAAACAATGATAGCGCGGACACCGGTGTCCTATCGGGGTTTAACGAATTAAAGTCGTATTACGTTGTTGGCAGTAAGTACTTAATCGACCACTACTTCTTTGTTTTAACTAATATTGGCTCATAGCCCGTCAATAAAAGCTATCATTTATAGAATATTATCGTTAGTCATCCTAAAATTAACAATTGCGCAGCAGTGGTATTTAGAACAACGTTATTTTTCAAAAATAACAGTTACTTTGAGACTACTGCTAATAAACAAAGTAGCGTGCATGCACCTTTACTTTGTTAAGTCAGTTGATGAAAAGTTCGTTAACGAAGCTAGTTATTAATTTTCAGGATGGAACAAACCAAACTATCTAATTTTTAAAAAAGTTTAAATTAGGTATTGGTTTAAAAATATAAATATGTCACTTGAATAGTAAATTAATAAAAGAAATCGTGCATGATTCGTTTCAAAATGATACGGTTGCTTTGTGCAAACTCCACAAACCAAACGTAGCTAGCTGACTGATGAGCTGACTGTCATTAATCAGGTGTTGTGTCGGTCGGGTAAACAAAAATAATTTTGAAACTTTACTTACTAACTTATTACGTGGTTCGTTCTTATTTCATAGCAAAATTAGGTCACTGGGTTACAATGAACATTGTAAGTATACAATTTGGAAGATTAATATTATCCTAAGTATATATAAACGTCAAGGTTAAGTTTATAACCTTAGCGATGTTCAAAACATTCAATACTTTTAATATTAGTAGAAATTTCTTACTAAGCTGTTCGTACCAAGAACGAACTGCAATCATAATTATTTGATGATTACGACAAAGTTTTTTTGATAGGCTACTTTGCTTTGGTCATGGTTCAAAGATCGCAAAAACCAGTTGCAAGTTTAGCGTAGCCGTCGAGTATTCATTACTTCTAGTGCATGTGCGACTCTGTCATGCGACACACGTACTTACGAGTATAAATATTAATTACGCCATCATATTTGTGGCAATAAATAGCGCCTCTAATTTACTATCCAGTTCTAATTTTAAAAATTAGAACACTATTGCGTGGTTGCAGACAATAATTGCGTATGTTTATTTGATTATTTTGGTTTACTTTTTGCTCATTGTTTTTTTATTAAACTGGCAAGTGACATGGGTCAATGAAAGGTGTTTTAATGAAAGTTTCCGGTTGTGCTCTAGTACTTACTTAATACATTTTTCTACATACTGACCTACAATTAATTAATAATTATTTGGGTGTTCTTAGTTACTAAGTAAAACTTCCAAATTCTTAGTGAAAGAATAGAATAAGTACTATCAATTGTATACTATATAAACTTACAAATAATAATTAACTATATGAGTTACTTAAGGTGTAACAATGTGCAATTGTATTTTGGCAATAAGTTAAATGAAGATAAGATTGTATTGCATAAAAGATTATTTTTCTTACATCAGCTTTATAATATCTTGCCTTGATGCAGAAATCTGGTCTTAGACTTGTAATTGTTTTAATAGACCATATGTAATTATTATTGGCAAACCTCTAATTACAATGCATGTCATTATTTTTAGAACCTGTATGTTATTTTAGAACAGGGAATCCTTTGTCTATTGCCAAGCAAAAGAAAAACACATAGTTACCTATAGTATGTTCGCGTTAAGAATGCAGTAAAGTCATCATTATCCGTCTGCCTAGCCCCGCCCCCTAACCAATCAAATCTTTTCAAATTCATTTTTATAAATTCATTAAACTTAATTTTTTAAAATATAATTTGTTTGAATTTAACACCACTGTGGAATACACCTTCATCTTGCAGTTTCACTGCATTCTTACTGCATTCTTAATGCCAACAAACTATACATACTTAAGTATATTATTTAATTTAGGCAAATGAAACTTATACAAGGATTTGCCATTGAACTTATTTTTCTTTTTATTACAGTGGAAAATATGGACATAGAGCATGACGTAACTGTAAAATTACTATTTTTCGCGCGCTCTAAGGAATTGGCGGGAACTAGGGAGTCCACAATACGTCTTCCAACCAAGATCAGCTACAAAAAACTCTTGAACATCATTAGTGAAAACTACAACTTACAAACTATAAAGGAAAATATATTATTGGCTAAAAACGAGGAGGTTTGCGAAGAGGAGGTTGATATAGAAATCAGAGAAAGAGACAGTATTGCCGTGATCCCTCCGATCAGTGGAGGATAATATTCGGAAGCCTTAGAACAAATTAAATTTTAGAACAACAGTATTTTTTTCTTTTTAATATAAATAGAACAGAAACCAAGCAAACTCTTTTATATCCAAGTAACAAAACTAAGATGGATCACCTAAAGCTGACAGTAGACAAGTTGTCCGTTGATGAGATTACGGAACTCGTCACAGCTGACAGTTGTGGAGCTATATCTGTCTTCATCGGAACCACTAGGGACAACTTTGAAGGGAAAAAGGTTAGTAAACTATTATTACTACTGTTTAGTCTGTTACTCTCTCAGTCCAAGACATTGGCCTCTTCTTGCACTGAGTAGGCCGGAGAGCCCTTGCATGTCCATTCAGCTGAGCAGGCATACATGGATAAACTCACGCCTTTTCCCAAGGGGATAAGCAGAAACTACAAAGTGCCATCTGCTACGATTCTTACATACTTCTTTTGCTTCATTTACATTCATACATGTTGTCATACACCCCCGCCGGTTACAAGTACTATGCACCTGACCTGAAGTACCTTACCAATAAGGTCTATGTATGTCCTTCTAGGGCGTCCCCTCCCGGTGTTTCCACTTACATATGCCTAGTGAGCAAACTATCTTAGGATCTTTTTTTCAATTTTTCACATCGCAAGCAAAACTAGTGCCTCATAAATGCTGACTCGGGCTGAATAAATGCCATACATGTTTAATGTAGTGTGTAAGATATTCAACCTGGAACTTGGGACCTTTGAATAATTATAACTTTATTCAAATATGGTGAAGGAAAACATTGTGAGGAAACCGGCATGCCTGAGAGATATTTCTTAGATATTACTCTCAACTGCGTGTCAGAGGCCCTTGGGCGGCATTAAAATTCTGATTCCAGCTTATTCACTAACCACACGATAAGGAAGGAACCTGGAACCAGCTATTCTATAGCTACTTCTAGAACCCCTAGTATTGTACCTAGGTATATTTTAGGAAAATAATATTACAATATAAACAAACAAGTCATTCGTAAGACATATTTGGTGATAACATAGTAACCAAGTGATAATGTGACATAAGAAAATTTCACAAACAATGTTATTTTGTAATTTGCAGTTAGATAATGAATGATAGATAATTTTAGACATAGTGGGTTACGCTAGTTTGCGTCAGTGCAATGTTATCATACTTTTGTTTATCTTTTTAGGTGATCTGATAATTATCTTCACTCATACATATTATAAAACTAAGTCCTCTGCTGAGTCTGTCTGTATGTACGCGATAAACTCAATAACTACTGCAGCGATTTTCATGCTGTTTTCACCAATTTAGAGTGGTTCTTGAGGAAGGATTTAGTATTTATAATTTGTTAAGTTTTTGTACCTATACGTTGGCAAAAGTATAATGATATTTGTTGGAGGTGTCGGAAATAAGGCGCCGGGCGCAATAACCTACACATCGCGGGCGAAGCCGCTAGCGTCATTTAGTTAACATTATAGAAATCTTTATTTTTTGTTATGGCAAGCAAATCCGATGTCTACTATTCTGTTAATGTCTAAAGTGAATTGAATAGCAAGTGTGAAAAAGTCACTACTAAAAATCTTCAATTGAAACAGTTGAACTCAATGTAGAACATAATAAATATCTTAGATTGATTCATTTACTGACAGACAACGTTAACTTTTTCATAAGAGTTATTTTTTTTAAGTGGAAGGAAGGATTTTTTGATAGTATCAGAGTCATAAAAAAAACGTTTGTATGTAGGTTGAAAATGGTTGAAAAGTAAACTTAAAATCGTTTTGTGTCTCAGACCAACAAAAGAAGGAAGACGCCGCGAACATGAAAAGTGAAGCCACAAAACCGTGCTTTAGCAAGTAAAATACACACTCACGCACACACCTACACTAAAACCATGCTCATCGTTCTTAGTACGTCGGGAGTCCTCAGTGACATTAAGTGCAAGGGTTGCCTGCCACTATCATCAGCTGAATACCAGTGTTTTACATGCAGCGTTTGCCTGACAGACCTCCACAACCCAGTAACTGGGTAACATGATACCCCTTGGTTAAACTGGTTGTTAAACTTTCGGGCTTCTGACTACAAGGTAACGACTGTCAAAGATCTACAAATGACAGCCGGGACCAACAGCTTCACGTGCTTTCCGAGGCACGGAGAGTCTTGGTATGTAATAAATGGTCACCCATCCACAGACCGACCTCGTCAAGCGTAGCTTAACCTACGATCGACCCATGCGGCTGTTATAATTTAGCCACAAGCTCCTCCAGGGTTGCCACTATATGATTTATAATATCTTACTGCCAGAAAAATAATTCTCTTTTTCATTTTAAATGTATTATATTATAATACAATACGATTGAGGTACGGTACGATACCATTCACTTGTACAATATTAGTATCCGCAAAAAAAAATATTCTCCATGTTGTAGGGAGAAAGTTCAACAAGTGGCAACCCTTCGATGCACACATTTATAAAAAAAGTGGCTTCAGTGGTTTTGATGTTCGCGGCGCGCTGTTCCTTTTTTTGTTGGTTTGAGTTTTGTGTACTGTCTTCATTATAAAATACTAGCAGACGGCCCGCGGTTTCACCTGCGTAGGTCCCGTTCCCGTGGGAATACAGGGATAAAAAGTAGCCTATGTGTTTTTCCAGGGTGTCAGGTCAGCTAACTCCATACCAAATTTTATTAAAATCCATTCAGAAGTTTTTACGTGAAAGAGTAACAAACATCCATCCATCTATCCATACTCACAAACTTTCGCGTTTATAATATTAGTAAGATTCCTTCCTTGTATCATTGAGTTAATTTAATATTCCACTTTCATCATGTTGAACAGTATAGATAATTCCCAAGATTGTTGACGCCCACTGTGCATAAGGGCGATTTTTGTTGTCTAACTGAAGACATGCGTAGATACAGTACGATGTAGCAAAGTCTCCCAGCGCAATAAATGTTTGGCGTCAAACACAAATTACAGTACCTACCTAGATCAAACAGGCGTTATCATTTATTAATTTGCCACTTGTACCAATACTACCACGTAAGTTAATTTAGTTCGAAAACAAACAGGTTTTGAAACACGAAAATGTTTTTTGCATACCTACTTTTTTTGTTGTCACTTGGTAAATGATAAATTGTGTTTATCTATGTCTGTAAATTGCTTATACACTTTCACACTTTTTACTCTGAACTCTGAAAAAAAAAATAAAAGAAACTCGACAGTTTTTAGAGTCCAGATTAGACAGTCAGACAGTCTGGATTAGATGCAGATTAGTGTCTGAGATAGTCTTCAGAGATGGACCTCTCCAGTCAGTACACAATAGGGAATATGCATGTATTTTTTATATATTTTTAATTCACTGTTTACAACGTTTTAACATAGTAAAAAAATATAAACATATTTAAAAAAGCAGTAATGAGCTTAAAAAAATTAAGTACTTTAGCAGCCAATTTGATTTTGTTGGTGGAGTAACCGGTGGTTATGCTGGAGGTCGTGGGGTCGATTCCCACCCAACCCAAGACAAATGTTTGTAATGATGAGCGCGATCATTTGTTCTGTGTCTGGGTGTAATTTATCTATAATATGTATGTACCTTATTAGAAAATTATAAATAACTAGCAGACGTACCGCGGTTTCACCCGCACAGGTCCCGTTCCCGTGGGAATACAGGGATCAAAAGTATCCTATGGGTTAATCCAGGGTGTCAGCTAACTCCATACCAAATTTTATTAAAATCCATTCAGTAGTTTTTACGTGAAAGAGTAACAAACATCCATCCATCCTCACAAAGCACAAGCTCTGCTTAGTTTGGGACTAGATAGCGTTGTGTGAAAGTTGTAGAATAATAAAATTTATTTAAAGAAAAATCTAAAATATTTATTTATTATTTATTTATTTAATACTTCAAGCACACTATTGTGCAGAGGCGGACTTAATGCCATAGGCAAAAAAAAAAATTGTTTCTTATTTGTTATTTTATCTGTGCAGGTGGTCAGGCTGGAGTATGAAGCTTACGAGCCTATGGCCCTGAAGTCTATGAAGGCTATCTGCGATGAGGTTCGTGACAAATGGCCTGCCATCCATAGCATAGCTATATTCCACAGGTTTGTATTAATAATGTTATTTGGTTTTGTGTGAAACAAAAAAAAAAAACTTTTACAAATAGGTCCTTAAATGACAGAGTAATAAGGTTACAAACCCTAAAAAAATACAACCGAATTGAACACTCCTTCTACCGACTTCAAAAAATTGAAGTCGGTTAAAAATATGTGCACGGTGCTAGGTAGTAATAGCTTTTTGGTATGACCAGAATGCTGAGTTATAAGTCTCAAGTTCAAACCCAAGGCATTTATCACTTGCTTCAAAAAGGTATACATCGTAAGAAAACGGACAAGCCTGAGAGATATTTGTCGACATGTGAAGTCAAGTTAGGCGTCCATATGCGGCATAAATTCTGACACTAGTTTATTCACCAACCACCACAAAACCAAGAAAGATAGGGTAAAAAAATAAAGATAATATTATGACCGAGTAATTGATAAATATCGCTTTAAAATAGTAAAAGAATTTCTAAAATCGGTTAAGTCATTTCTCAGCATCCTAATGTAAGCATAGATAAAAATAGTTATTAAGTAGAAGCTTTTTAAACAAGGGCCTGTCGCGGTGGCACCAACCACGGTAATATTATCTATCTACGGATTCTACGGCACAGTCGCGACTGTCTGCATGCCGAGCGCACGCCGAGATCGAGGTGCGTAGGTATACTAGGTATAGCTTGCGCTCAGGAGAAGGTGTGTCAGTTTGTATAAAGTTGCAATATTGTATCTAGATAATATTACCGTGCCACAACTGTCACTAAAATTCACATCATTACAAAAAAATAATAAAGGCAGTTTCAATTCACTATTGTTTTCTAAGTTGGTAAGCGCGTCTCTTGAGAATGGCTGGGTCAATGTGGCAATTAAATGAAGGAACTTCTCAGTTCGTGTATATGTATGCACTTATATTTTCGGTTTCCTTCCATCTATAATCTGGTATTTAATAAGATAACTTCTTAGTTTCTTAACTGATTACATTTAATAAAAAAATGTGTTCTTGAAGTCCGAATAGGTTTGAAGTGGGAGATTTTTTTTAAATAATGAGTTGGATTATAAAAAAGAATACACAAGATTTTTTTTCTTTTTCAAATTGATAGAAAACTACCTACTTAGATTAAGCGCATTAAAGTTGAGGAGAGGGGGCTTGTAACGTCATTATTCAGTATAAACTGCATTGGATATACCTACTCGTCAAGACGTCATGCGAAATTTTACTCCGTGCCATCGCCGGCGCCGTTATGTTTTGATTAGGTACGTGAAAAAAAAAAAATGAGTCTAATATTTTCTTATAATCTAGATGAGGGACTAACAACTAAAATTTAGTCTACTAGCCTTTTGTGGAATAAATCAAAGTCAAAGTCATAGTCAAATTATTTATTTCAATTAGGCCATTTAAAAGGCACTTTTGAACGTTAAACTTACAAGTTAAATAAAATTTAATGATTCTAGTTGTCCCTTCCAAAAGGTAGTTTCGTATGGAGAAGAATGGGCAAGAAACTCCATACTTATTCTTTTAACATAGTTTTTACAATATTTGTATACAATAAAAAATACATTATATGTGAATACGATGTACCTAGAATAAACAAAGTAAAATAAAATAAATAAATAAAAAATAACATACTATGCTAAGATAGATTAAGCATTTTAGTAGATAAGTACATAATTATGTTGATAGATACATGGTACTCTCACATTTATAAATATTAAAATCACGGATTATTAGTTAACAAATCAAGAAAATCATAAATAAATAATAATAAAAAAATACACAGCAGAATAGCGTGAGTGTTGAGAGCAAAATAAAGCAAATTAAATCATTAGAAATGTAACAAGTTTGATTTTGTCAAGTTCCTTGATTGCCCTATGTAGCTGGACCAGCATGTTGCCAAGCATTCAGCAATCAAATGCAAAATCCCATAGACAATCGTATTTCTATGGGATTTTTGTAAGAATCGAGATAAGACGGTGTGTGACTAGTTAGCTAATTATTTAAAAAAAAATAAACAATACTAGCATTTTTCTGTCTTATTGCAAGACAAAAGCCTCTTGTCATACAGAGAAGGCACGAGTAAAAAAATAAAAATGCCTGCTGCTAAAAAGACCTTGTGTTAAACACCTGGGTAAACGATACTCTTGAAAGTTATTTGATCGTCAATATTGATTTAGATGACAGGAAATTTCAGCATTTTGTCCATTAAACGTGCGAGTAGTGGTTTCGTGTTTCAAGTTCACGTTCGTAATTATTCATTAGTAGCTCGCTGTAATTAGCATTACAGTTGATAATATCACAATTGATGTCTATATTATTATTTACTAGTACTCTTGCACAACTCGCTGTCATTGTGTCAAGAAAGGAAACATTTTTATTTGCGCCCAATATGACGCAAAAAATATAAAAAAATACCGATCGAATTGAGAACCTCCTCGAAGTCGGTTAAAAAAAAATATACAACCGAATTGAGAACCTCTTCCTTTTTTTGAAGACGAAGAACAATAGCCGGTCCATTCAATAAATGTCATCCCGTGGAATGTAGGTGAAGTAAAAGCTGATTGAGCTGGTATTCCATATTAATGCTTAGGCATTGATAGATCACTTCACTCAAGTTATCACGGGGTGACTTTACTGAATCGACAGTCAGAAGTAGTCAGATAAAAAATAATGTTATTATATTTTACGTTATTTATTTTCGTATCAACAAAGACATTCAATACCTATAGACCGGACATCACGAACAAAATTTTCGTCCGAAAAAGTGTGTCCTGCTGGATACAAGTCTATGAGTTTTTTGTAGTACGCTCCGCTGCCGCTCCAATATTCATATACCTATTATTCTAGATGGCGTTACTGAGACATGGGATCAAAGTTTTTCCATGACATTTCCTTGACATGCCCGCTCTATAGTCTTTAAAATCTCTTTGCGTATCAATGAGGTTTAGCGGCAGCACTGTCGTAATTGGCAATCGCCATTGTTGTTTATGCGTCTAATATGCCATGAAACATCCCTTAGAATACCTCGATAAAGGGTTCATTACACTATTCGATTCGTAGGATCCTAACTAGGAAATCGGATGATGTAATCGCAGGTAGGACAGATTGGATCCGATTTATGGTATGTACCGACCGCTTGGTTTCTTCCTAACTAGGATCTTAGTTAGGAGTTCACCTACAAATCGAATAGTGTAATAAGCCCTTAATGTAACTTTCTATTAGTGAATGATTTTTAGAAATTGGATGAATGCAATATTTTCGCTGATGACCCCTAGAACCCCCTTTTTTTTTTGGGGGTGGATAATCCTAATGGATGTCCTTCGCCCTGGGTAGGGCGAAGCGGTCTGCTAGACTCTTACTGACTAAAAACGACCCCGGGCGTCACCTGCCTGCCTGCCATCCTGCGCCGGGGGTCACGGGAACAGAAGATTTCCGCGACACCCCTAGACTAGAACCCTCTGCCCCTACCCCACGTACAAATTTACAAAGAAACTAATGTTAACCCTGTATAATATTAGGGTAAAGTTCGTGAGTTTGTTTCGCCGTTGTTGGGGGTAACCTCTGAATCTCCTGAACCGATTTTAAAAAACTTTTACCAATAGAAAGCCACATTATTTGTGAGTGTCATCATAGGCTTTATTTTATTTTCAACTAGCAGACGTCATGCGGTTTCACCTGCGTAGTTCCCGTTCCCGTGGGAATTCAGGGATAAAAAGTAGTCTATGTTACTCAGGGTGAATGTAGCTTTCCAATGGTGAAAAATATTTTTTAAATCGGCACAGTAGATTTGAGTTTTTTCATTACGTACATACCTACATACACACACACACAAACATACACACACCCCTATCCCTATATCCCCACGGGAACGGGAACTACGCGGGTGTATCCGCGTGAGAAATGCTATTTTAAAAAAAAATTCAACATGACCATGTTGACTTTTTAACTGCGACTAAAAGCGAAGGCACCTTAGTATAGTGTAAAGTAGTATAAAATGCCACAAACACATAAACAAGGGTTGTTTTACTGAACTGAACACTTCAGAAGGTTATAAGGTTACTGGGGAATCAGTGTAAATGAACTTGATACGTAATGTCATTACGATAACGAGTAATATACCTACTTATTGATTAAGAGCACAAACATTCCTGACTTGTGATGATAACGCGAGACCAATTTAAACCCAACTGCCCAAAGAGGAGGGTTATGTTGTTTCGAGTATTATGCTAAGTCGTTTCCCTACTTTGTTGGCGACGGCTTCCAGTCTAACCGGATGTCTGAATACAAGTGTGAAACATGGAGCGATTGCCTTTTTTTTTTAGGGGTGGAAAATCCTCATGGATGTCCCCCGCCCGGGGAGGTGGTGGGGGCTGTCAGACTCTTACTGACTAAAAACCACCCTGTGTTCCTTCTCACACCTGCGCCGGGGGTCACGGGAATGGCAGATACTTCCGCGACCCCCGACTGGTGCCGGCCCCGCGGGTTTCGCCAAGTCAGCGAGGGGATTGAGGTGTTAGACTCCCCTCGCGACGTCTAAGAGGGGCGCGCGTGAACACGACGCGCCGCCACCTCGGGTCCATATACGTGAGGGGCGGCGGACATCCCCGCGTCCGTCGCCCCTGGACCCATTCAGGGGGGCTGGAAGAGGGCGTTGTCCGCCCTCCGCCTGCGCCCGGTGCGTCTGCTGCGGGCCGGGTGAGTGGAAGTGATCTCCCTCTCCCTTTCCGCAGCCTCCTTCTGCGAGATGACCGTTTCGCAGAAGGACACCACCGCGTCCCAGGACTCGACGCTGCTGACCACGGCCGGCAGCGACAAGTCACTGCCTACTCCAGAGACGATGGCACGGCGCGCCTCCATGTAGCGATTGCCTGATTGAACTTCACAACTCAGTGACTGGCCACATGATACCCCTTTTTTTTTTTTTTTTAGGGGTGGAAAATCCTCATGGATGTCCCCCGCCCGGGGAGGCGGAGGGGTCTGTCAGACTCTTACTGACTAAAAACCACCCCGTGTTCCTTCTCACATCTGCGCCGGGGGTCACGGGAACAGAAGATACTTCCGCGACCCCCGACTGGTGCCGGCCCCGCGGGCCTCGCCAGATCAGCGAGGGGAGTGAGGTGTTAGACTACCCTCGCGACGTCTAAGAGCGGCGCGCGTGAACACGACGCGCCGCCACCTCGGGTCCATGTACGTGGGGGCGGCGGACATCCCCGCGTCCGTCGCAACATGATACCCCTTGTTTTAACTGGCTGTCAGACTTTTGTGGATCTGCCTACTCGTAATAACTCGTATCTACAAATGACGGGCGCAATCTTGTAAAAAATGTACTTATAAAGATTAAAATCCAAATTGTATCAATCAAAATATATTATATACGTTGTAAATTAGAGTAAGTAAGAATTTTTAGGAGGAATCAATAGACCCCCAAGATACAGGCATTTCTTGCCTAGTTTGGGGTTCTAAGATCTCAACTAAATATAATTCACCCATAGATCAAAACACAACAATTTTGTCCACAAGTATTTTATCACGGAATCACGAATGTACCTACTTATAGATAATACTATGTTTAATTCTTGTGTGTAACTAAGTTTTTGGATTTGGATCAATAAAACATTATTATTATTATTATTATTATTAATCCATGGCTAAACGTGCTTTCCGAGGCACGGAGGGGTGTTGATATGTAATTAATGGTGACATGTTATATTTAGCCATTTGCGAATCTTTGGCGCGCCTTGTAGCTTAAAAGGTTGGGTTGTTCCATCTGCATCTGGAGTGATATAAGAAGTAGACTGGTGTCTAGACTTGGGTCTGTATGATGACAAAAGTGACTGTTCTGTTCTTTTTGCTGTGGTTTGTGACTCACCTACTAGCTGGTGTCAGAGTTTTATGCCAGCCAAGTCCCTCCGACTTGGGAAGCCATGTGAAGACATGCCGTCGAAAAATATCTCTTAGACATGCTAGGTTTCCTCACGATGTTTTCCTTCACCGTTTTGGAAGCAAGTGATGAACCATTACATGTTGGCAGTTGTATCGTCACAGCGCTAATGTTTTCTCATCTTTCTATCTCTTTGTGCGTTATGTATTATAGGTATACCTATACATTATATTTACAGTGTAAATTTATATGTATTTTAACCCAAATTATGTATTATTATTTCTTTTATTTTCATTTAAAATTGCACCTACCACTGATTTTCTCTGCATCACCTAAAGGTTGACTGGTAGAAAATGCCTATGGGATTAAGTCCGTCTCTGTACATTAGTGTGCTTGAAGTATTAAATAAATAAATAAATAATACATGGGACTTAGACATAACTGGCGAAACGTGGGTGTTGCTAAACCCCTTTGCTTCTATTAGTAAGTGCGCGATAAAATCGTAATGAAGGTGTGTTTGAAAAATTTATAGGCGTTTTTGATAACCGATGAAGCCAGCATTGGAGATAGAATTAGAATGAAGATATCTTAAATCTATTATATCCTACTAATATTATAAACGCGAAAGTTACCCTTTAGGGTAGGTATACAGTCGTGACGTTACGAATGTCGTAGGTACATAAATTACATGCTTTTATTTCCATTGTAAGTACGATGCCAGGGTCAGTGAAACAGTATTATTAGTTATCAATAGAAAATTACTTACATCCTTTTTAGCTTTCGTAGAGTTGATTTTGAACTCTCATTACGTTTGAATAAGGTTCATACTTGAAGATTTTGTATGTAGATGTGTAGTATTGTATGAATGCAGTATTATAACGTGATGTGTGACCTCGTTTGCACGTTTTTGTTGTTTTTAAAGAGAAATAAAAAAGCCTTTACTGACGTGGAAGGTAAACAACGTGTTATGGGTGTAATGATCAAGATGAGTAAGGTTTTTGAAACTGGTTTGCGTAAATGTTATGAAAAGTTGGAATTTATACCCCCGGTATGGACCAATATAAAAAAGGTACTCAATTACGGAAAAACAAGTGAAAGTTGCCTTTGTTAAGGTGATTTTAGCGCACAACACCATATTTTTTTTAAATTATTTTGGATCTGGTTTAGTATTTGACACGTGGCATCGTGGAATGAAGAAATAACATAACCGCTTTTGGAAATAATATAGGAAACAGAACCATAGCCTTCCGAAACTAGATTCATTTCACACCTTAAGATGTTTTCATTGTTTTTAAATTTAAGGACGAGATATATTTTTCACCTTTTAGTGCTTTTTATGGAATCGGTTGTGTTTTTCTATTGTTGGTTACCTACGTACCTAAGCAGTAAGTTTTTGTTCAAATCAAATCAAATCATTTATTGCTTGAAATATGGGTACACAAATGGATGAAATACAAATAATAGTCCTTTGAACCATATCCTACCGTAACAGGTGTGCGAATTGGATCATACATCAAAAAAATAATAAATCAAAACTTAGAACAAAACACGAGAAAATGGGATGTAATACTCGAACGATGATCGATGTTACATACTCAATAATTATACTCAACACACACCTATAAATAACATTATAAATTCATAAATTAATTACATTTATCATTTAAATAATCATTAGTTGAATAGTAGGCTTTATTAATTAAATACATTTTTAATTTATGTTTGAATGAAATAAAACTTTTTGCTTCCTTTACATTTTTAGACATACCTACAAACACACAAAATGCACACATACAAAACACCCATTCCATCCACATTCCATTCCATTTACATTCTAGGACCCATACAAAATGGGCCCTTGTCAAACATAACAGTTCTGTGGCTTATGGCACGAAGAGTACTGGCAAGTCTGGAACGTTTTAGAAACTGGAACTTTTTTGTTGAAAAATACTAACATAATAATAATTTAATGCAAAAATCGATTCAAAAACCGATTTTGAACAAACTACTTTTCTTTCACACGTTGTATACTTCTCTTGTTGTGGGGCCATCTCCACTCCCTCACGCCAGCCTTACCCAAGCACTTATAATGTTAAAATAACCAATAAAATTATTCCACAGACTGGGCTTCGTCCCTTGCAAGGAATCTTCAGTCGTCATAGCAGTAAGCAGTCCCCACCGACGGGACTCCCTCGACGCCGTCTCCCATTGCATCGAGAGCCTCAAAGCCAGCGTCCCAATCTGGAAGAAGGAGGTGTACGAGGGAGACGCACCGGTCTGGAAGGAGAATGTCGAATGTGCGTGGTCTTCTAAACGTAGAGCCTGTAACGGTCAGACCGTGGGCTGAGTTTTTTAACGGCTTCTTAGTAGAATTTTGTGGGAGCTCTTAGCATTATAATTTCCCTCTGCAGGGCAAAGGCCTCCCTACTTTCCTTCCACTTCTCTCTGTTATGTTTTTCGGTTTTAGCAGTGTGCGTGTTTGATAGATGTCACATGTCTACGAAATTTTGGTGCTAGGACATGCCGGTTTCCTCACGATGTTGTCCTTTACCGTTTTGAAATCAGTGGTGATGAAATAATTTACACTATGTAAAGCTCCAGTCTGGGTTCGAGTCTAAGACCTACAACTCGTAAATGGTTGGGCTACCACTGCCCAGTGCCAAGCTAAGAATTAGGAACTTACACACTTTCTGCTTTTAGCCATAGATAAAGCTGAAACGCGTACGGGTCTCATACAAAACTGGTGTTATTATGCACAGAAGCTGAATAAGTAGTTAGTAGTCTCTCTACTCTTTGAATTTGTCATGTAGTCGCGCGTGGCGTGCTGGGCACATTTTTGGTTAGTCATCCATACATGACTGTAGTGGTCAAAGGGTGATAATGTTTGAAATTTAGGTCATATTTAAGAACTCGGGTGCTGTTAGTAGTCATGCAGGGTTATAGGAAAGTATAAAGGATGCTTATCGTGTTGGAAGCTCATATTATTTGGTTGTTATTGTTTGTTCTCGCCTAGAAAATTTAAGATTAGTTAGCAATTAATTAGGTACCAATATATGTCTCTGATTAAAGAGCTCCTAGAGCTTTATACAGGATGTTGTTTTTATCACTTACCATTTACCAAATTTACACAGGCTGTTCTACTTCTACCCATAAATATAAATGAACAACTTTCACTATTGAACCAACTTAGTGATGATGAAAAAAAAACAGCGGATTCATACATTTTGGTCAAGTAGGTTTTTATATGAAACTGTTGGTTTTTTTTTCATATTGTGATTTAATGGTGAAAGTGGTTCATGTTCCTGATAAATGTATTATTTTTTAAACTGGTTAAGGTCTGTGTTTCACACTTCTTTGAAAAAAAAACACCGAAAGAAACTCAGAGGTCAGCAGTCTCTTTTAAAGTCCTGACATTATCATGTGAGGACCATGCAGATTAAATGAAAATATTGTTATTAGTTTTAACAAGTTTTCTTACATCACTAAGTAGTGATTGGAGATTAGTGTCTGAGATGCTCTTCTATGGGTAGTACACCCTATGAAGAATTGGCTAGAAAAAATAATATCCTGAATAAAACTCTATTGTTAGTGGTTTAAGTGTCATTATTTAGGTTTAAAATAACCGTCGTCTTCTTGCCCTTATCCTTATTTATCTAGGGTCGGTGTTTCATGTCTTCCTCTTCCATACATCTCTTATTACCTTCATCTCAATAACTATCTTCTTTGAAGTCATAATAATTATCCAACCATCGATCATATTTTGGTATTTTTCTTTTCATATGGTTACTAATTAACCTGGTGTCAAAGTTTCATGAATATTGAATACTAGCTTGTACACTTTGCTCGGTACAAAGTCCGAAAAAGTTTCGTACTTTTCCCTTTAAACTTCGACATTCCCTCGACTCCTTTGTAGTTTTGAAAATAAAATATAGCCTACGTTACTCTGCGAGAATATAGCTAATATAATGGTGACAGAATTTCTTAAATCGGTTCAGTAGTTTTTGAGTTAATTCTTTCCTCTTTATAATATTAGTAGGTACAGACGCCAGCACATCAAGTTACCCCAATGTGTCAAATTTTCCCAATTGAATATGAACCTTATTCGGTTTGGCATAAAGTTGAAAAACGATCAAAGAAATTTGACACATTGGGGTAGCTTGACGTGCTGGCGTCTGTACATATAGATTAACAAATAATACCTATCGATTTGTGCTGTAGTTTTTTTAGAGACTTAGGCTTTAAAAGTCCTTATAAGGGTTATATAATATATTATTATGTTTAGTTGATAGGCTGTGAATAAACGAGGGTAAAATTAAATAGGTGTATTGGCGCAAAAACTGCATGGAATTTATACATTTCTGAAAACTGTGGTAAAAGTACTCTTAATTATAAATAACTTGTACTATGGCTCCTAACATGATTATATAACAAAAAATGCTTCATCAAAAGCTCTTTCCTCCTACATGTTCATCTGCAATATTATAAACCGCCCAGCTTAGTGATTGATGGCAATAGGCTCGCCCCTATTACAAGTACAAGGGACTTAAACAAGTTTGGCGAAATATGAGTGTTTTTTGTATACCTCTGTCTAACCCTTTGCGGGATAAAGACGTACTGTTATATTATATCTTAATTTAAACCTAATCAGTTATCTTTCATAGGGATCTGTTCGAAAACTAACTTTAACTTGAGTTACATAGGTGATAAAATTGTAGTAGCGTTACTGTGTGAAAAGGATGGTTGCTCAGTTATATTTTGTTTTAAATATTATTTACACACACTTTTTTAACACTGCTTCATTGGTTCTAGTGCTGTCAAGAAAATACGCAAATTATATTTTTTTCTACATACAGCAAATTGCAAAGAAAAACACAAGAAAATTTTATTTTTGTGGGCTACCCTGCCGCTTACACTTTAAGCAGAACTACCGAAATATATTATATACATATAGACTGTACTTGTATAGGCATTAACTTTACCGGCAAAATGTGGGTGTACTTGTATAGGCATTAACTTTACTGGCGAAATGTAGATGTACTTGTATAGGCATTAACTTTACCGGCGAAATGTAGATGTACATACTTGTATAGGCATTAACTTTACCGGCGAAATGTAGATGTACTTGTATAGGCATTAACTTTACCGGCGAAATATAGGTGTACTTGTATAGGCATTAACTTTACCGGCGAAGTGTGGGTGTACTTGTATAGGCATTAAGTTTACCGGCGAAATGTGGGTGTACTTGTATAGGCATTAACTTTATCGGCGAAATGTGGGTGTACTTGTATAGGCATTAACTCTACCGGCGAAATGTAGATGTACTTGTATAGGCATTAACTTTACCGGCGAAATGTCGGTGTACTTGTATAGGCATTATCTTTACCGGCGAAATGTGGGTGTACTTGTATAGGCATTAACTTTACCGGCGAAATGTGGGTGTACTTGTATAGGCATTAACTTTACCGGCGAAATGTGGGTGTACTTGTATAGGCATTAACTTTACCGGCGAAGTGTGGGTGTACTTGTATAGGCATTAACTTTACCGGCGAAATGTGGGTGTACTTGTATAGGCATTAACTTTACCGGCGAAGTGTGGGTATACTTGTATAGGCATTAAGTTTACCGGCGAAATGTGGGTGTACTTGTATAGGCATTAAGTTTACCGGCGAAATGTGGGTGTACTATTGGTACACATCTGTGCTTGATGTTTGTGTATTTATTTAAATCTTATCATTGATATAAAACTTACCTTATTTAATGTTTCTTGAATAATAAAAATGTTACATATTATTTGTG
The DNA here is from genome assembly GCA_921972225.1 of Euplexia lucipara. Classification (NCBI taxonomy): domain Eukaryota; kingdom Metazoa; phylum Arthropoda; class Insecta; order Lepidoptera; family Noctuidae; genus Euplexia; species Euplexia lucipara. The sequence continues at coordinate 2,915,636 of OV179161.1, read as the reverse complement.
ATTCGCACACAAATAGGTAAGTATGTCGCATATATCGGGTGCATGAATCACGAACATGCATAAAAACAAAAATTGAAAGTTGAACAATAAAAATATTATTATCATATAAGTAATCATATGTTTTATATAATTGTTTTCAGCATGAAATGCTTCTTTTTATTGCGTTTTTTTTTTCTTTCAGGAAATAAGATATTTGTGTGTCTACATTTTTTTTTAAATTTATTTATAAGTAGGTAGATCTCTTTTTATTTACAAAATTTACATTTAAAACCAAACGTTTGATGTGTTGTAAAAAGTTTGGGTGGAAGCAATTTTTTTTCTTATTATTTTGTTTTTTTTTTATTTAATACAATTAGTTTATAAGTGAGCAATGCAGTTATCAAAAATAAAGTGTAAGATTGTTTCAAGTAGTTTTTATTGATAACCGAGTGATCCTCATTTGTGATAAAGTTCTACAAAGGTCATAGGTTCGATTCTAATATGATGCGCAGTTAATAATAGTAAGGACACTTACTAGCAAAATATTCAGGGCGGGGTGTGTTTTTAATCATGTGAGGGGGGGAGGGGGGGGGGACTCTACTGAACTGACAGAGATCCACGTTATTTGTCAGTTTCATAGGCTATTTTTTCAATGTACAGACGCCAGCACATCAAGTTACTCCAATGTGTCAAATTTTCCCAATTGAATATGAACCTTATTCTGCTACTAGACAAAGTCGCGAGCAAAGTGCAAAGATAGAAATTACGGATCTTATCCATTTTCATACTAACTATCCCTTTTGGCTTTGTACGATTTCAAACGTTGTACTATGCGTTTCAAATCAGAATAGGAATGTCAACGACCTCTGTCTGTCAGATCTCACTTGAAAGGTACGGTCAGCAACCAAACCTTATTCGCGTAATCAATTTTTTTTTTCTTTTTTTTTCTTTTACCGAGTCGCAGTTATTCAAAATGAAAAAAAAAAAACGTCTGACGTGACTTCTGACAGATAGAGGTCATTGACATTCCTATTCTCAGTTGAAACGCAAAGTATACGCAGGTATTTAAAACGACAAGGCGGAGGAAACCATTGATAAGTACCTACGTCAGCACATGCACATTGAAATTGAAAACAAGTTATCAAAACGAATAAGTCACATTGGTACTTGCCCGGTTTTGGACCGGTATCCAGTAAAAAAAAATGGCGACGAAATTAATGACACTCATCAGAAATGATACGGTTTTTTTTCAGTAGTCTCGGTGTCTAGATTTTTTCCTGGTCGGTAGCAGTGCGATTAGAACTCTATTAGATGGGATTTAAATACAACATACGACCTTGTTCTATAGTTACACCTCTGGACTTACCCTTAGGGTAATACAGGCGTGATGTTATGTAGTATATTATGGGTGTAAATAATAACAATTATTTGGAGAATAAGTACCTGAAAAGATTGATAAAGATAAAATGAAAGCAACTCCATGAACAGTACCTACATACTTGTCGTAAAAATGAGTTTATGATTGTTTGTAAATTCATGTTATTAAAATTAATAAAAAAGACCATACAACCAACTACAATGCCAGCAAACAGGCGGGTAAAATAAAACGAAATGTTTTTTTTTGACCAACTGAAAGTATTATCATTAGTAAGTATTAGTAATTACGTCAAGTAAGGTATAGTTAGGTAGAATATGACAAGTGACATCTAAAACATAAATCAAACAAGCAGCTAATTGAAGGGAGAGAGAGGCAGGCCTATGTCACAGCAATTAAATGAGAAAATACCTCTTATGACGAATTTATCAAAACAATTTCAGCCTTGTATTGGTCGACTCTTCCATGTCTTGTTTCCGACTCAATGAAAACACACCCCTATGACCTTGAAATACCAATTCGAAACCCTCAAAACATTTACAGGCACAGTACCTGACTCTACACCACTCCCGACGCCGGCCCCAAACCCTGCTCCACCAGTCGACAAAACCCTGGTCCAGATCAACGTGTCCTGCGAAGAGTTGCAGCAGCGGATCAACAACTTCATTGAACGGAAGAGAGAGCAAGTCAACATCAGCAATATCCACGACTTCACGCCTAACAAGCAGGATGATATGGAGACGGAGACTTGCGCAAGAGTTCGGACGCAGTTTGTCAGGAGAAGTGACTCCAAAGGACACTTGAAAGGTGACTAGTCGTAGCGACATCTATGTTGCCACATACGAACTATACAGGGTGTCTCATTCAAATCGGTCAGTATGGGAAAGTCTGAAACTTTAAGACATACGAAGATCTGTTCTGAGGAACCATGTCATCGATTTTAATAACAAGAAAAACTGCATTCATACATTTTAAAAAACATCTGTACTATTGCAGTAATATTGTAAACGTGGTCACTTGGTGCACCTACTAAAATAAATTAAAGTATGTGGAAACAATGCATTTTATTCATTTTAGACATCATGTTTCATACAGACATTTACTGCTTAAGACCTACACAATCGATATTTAAATAGAAATAGTGTAGGTTTTATTTTTTCAAAATAACCGGGTTCGATTCCCGAACGGAGTACAGATGTTTTTTTAAAATGTATGAATGCAGTTTCTCTTGTTATTAAAATCGATGACATGGTTTCTCAGAACAGATCTTCGTATGTCTTATAATTTCAGACTTTCCCATACTGACCGATTTGAATGAGACACCCTGTATACTGAAATCCTACATCGCGATGTTAAAGTTATCCGCGCGATTGCATGTTTACAAGTTTCCGCCAACAACCGTACTAGGACAGTAGTAGCCACAGAACATAAAAAACACTGTTTTTTTATGTTCTGTGGTAGTAGCCCACCAGTCAACACCCATCTGGTTGGAGGATCATCCGTTTCCTTTAGAGGGTGAGGAACTTTACACTGTTCCTTATACCACCAAAACCATCACATCAGCTTCCCCGAAGAGTTAGGCAGAAGTGTGCGTATAGTACCTACACTCAAATGATAGAATGTTTGCGAAGTAGTTGAGCGAATGGTTGCTGCGTTGAAATGAGGCTTTTATCCATATCAGTCTCATCATACCTTTAACAATTTTAAACTAAATCTACAATATAAATGGAGTAGGTACTACAGATGTGCAGTAGTATGTACTGTCTGTACGACTATCGAAATGTTGCCAGGAAAATATAGAAAACATACTACCTTCATAAAAAACATACACTGGAAAGTGGCGAAGGGCCGGCCTTTTAAGGGACTGTCTTATCTAGTTATGACGTTCAAAAAGTGCTGATCCTCTGTCTAGTTTGGATAACTTTTTGATTTTTGTTTTTTTTTTGATAAAAGATTTTCATTCCATTTTCCAGTTCGAAAAGTTCACAACGAATGGGGTCCTCAAACTGTATCAGCCGCAGATATGTACCCTGAGCCGGCAGACAACAGTGGTCTACCATCGTCCATAGCCGAGAGAGTCGTGGCCATAGAGAAGTATCTTAACATCGGTCCTGTGTCCAAGGACATTTACCGGCGTCTCAAGGATATGGAGGACAAGATAGCGGACCTGCAAGCTGTGTCGCCGGAGTATGCACAGTTTTGGGTATGTATTTGAAATGTTTAATGTTATCTTTACCGACTTCTATACTCATAATATAAAGAGGAAAAGTTTGATTGTTTGTTTGTTTGCATCGTATAGGCTCCGAACCTACTGGACCGATTTATAAAATTCTTTCACCGTTGGGAACCTACACTATCCCAGGGTGACATAAGCTACTTTTTATCCCTGTATTCCCACGGGAACGGGAACTTCGTGGGTGATACCGCGCGACGTCTGCTAGTCGTTAATACAGGCTGTGGGACTTTTGATCATTGGGCAAATTTTCACAAGGTGTTTCACCCTTGAATATGAACAACTTTCTATAAGAGACTAACCCGGAAATCGTGAAAAAACAATAGCTGTTTCATACAAAAGTTTGATACCTACTCGACCAAAATGTATCGAACAATAATTTTTTTCATTGGTATTTAGCTACAAATTTCTAGTATAAGCTGATCTCGCACGATTAGTTAATAGGATTTCCAACAAACAGGCTAATCGGAGCGCATTTTACACTGTGCATAAGAAATTCAGCCTTCTATACAACAGTTAAGTTTCATGTTTGTATGGAATTTATACTGCTTGGAACTCGGTTAAGTTCAAATTCCAATCAAAAATGAAACTCAACCGTACTAAACTATTCTGAACGGAACACATACTTGTTAAGTTCACGAATAAATTTTTTGAATAGCATCATCATCATCATTTCAGCCATAGGAAGTCTACTGCTGGACATAGGCCTCCCCTATACATCTCCAATAAGACCAGTAGGAAGCGGCTCGCATCCAGCGCGTTCCCGCGGCCTTAACCGACTCATTGTCACCATCATTTTCATGCATACTTTAGCCAGGCCCCGAACATTGGACGATGACGCGCCAGGGGCGTCATGGGCCTACAAACAGTATGACGTACCTTGGGCGTCATTGGCACCCTATGATGTTTTATGCGTATTTCGCCGTTATCTTGCGTTGATCTCAATTTTTTTAAATCTGTCTTTAAGTAAGTTCGATATGACGCGCCAGGGGCGTCAAGGGCCTCCCGTGATATTTGCTTATGGCGCCCCTATGGCGTCAATTGCCATGAATCGGTGAGGTCATCTGTCCACCTTGTGGGTGGACATCCTACGCTGCGCTTGCCGATACGTGGCCTCCACTCGAGAATCTTGCGACCCCTTTTGAATAGCATACATCCTAACTATTGCGGTAAAAATATGAATTTGTGTGGGTTAGTCATGTTCCTTCTAAATGAATATAGTCAGTTATTCATTTTAAGGTTTGTTTATTTTTCCTACAGAAAACTGCAAGAGATTCCGACACGAAACAAGAGGGGTTGGTGGACTATGCGTTCTCAGCTGACGACATAGCTAAGAAGATAGAACAGTTGGAACGGGGCATGATATGATAAAATATTTGTAAATAAAACAGATCAATATCATATATTGGCAAACCGTATTATTTCTGAAAGTATGACAAAAGCCTTTTCTGTAATTATGCAGCAGATAATTGAAGAAAACTATGTTTTTTATCAGTGATGTCGCTATTAGAGATTACATTGATTGGCTTCTTCGTAAGTATGAAATGAAATGAAAATGATGAATGAAAATGTTTTATTTGTTTTACAAGTAAACTTAACAACTAGTGATTGTATAGAGGCCAGCACCACAATATAAATATCAATACAGTAGGACGACGCCATTGATCTCTGGAAAAATGCCGACAACTTCTACACGCGTTAGACTTGAATAATACCTCCCGCACTACGAACATCGTTTTGTTCGCAGTGCGGGAGCGGCTTTCCCGCGTCTCGCCCCTCACACCCCGCACGATTGCCCTGTCTAGACAGCTTTGTCGGACGACTGTATGTTTTTAGACTGTGCCAGCATATCTAGCTACCCGAATGTGTCCAATTACTTAAATAAATTTTCAACTTTCATGTTCAATGTGGAAAATTTGACAGTTTGGGTTACCTTGATGTGCTGGATTCTGTACCATGAAGTTAGTGATGAGTCGCATCGTTGAAATGTATTTCTGCGGATACGAGTCTTTTGTGTATCCGCAAATATGAATATCAATTTTGATGTGAATACGTCATTAAAACTGCTTCTGTAGTAGTATTTTATTGTAAACTTGATAATTTCATAGCAACTGTCTGTTCGAGCTATAGGTACCACGGATATTTTGATTGCTACCAACTTCATAGATAACTTTACTTGCGCGATGTAGGATTTTTGTGACGTCACAATTATGAAATTACTGTGTGGCGGCATTGATGTCACTACCTTTCTAAGTAAATACCACGAAATACACTACGTATGTTAACTTTCTGTAATTATCATCACGCCTTTATTATAAAGGGTAAGGCAGAGGTGTTCCTAAGGCTCTAGGCAGACTGACTGAATTTCAATTACACTCAGACTGCAAATTTTTTGTTTGAATGCAGTTTAGTACAAACAGCAGTAAGTATGCAGTTGTATAAACTTCATGTTGCTCTTAAAAAAACGGCAATAGCGCAATGGCTTAGGAAGGGGTTGGATCGATCGAGAGGTCGTGAGTTCGATCTCCACCCGTTGCACAATTGACGTAAACCTACTCCAGACACAAACATATATTTATTTCAGTTGGAGGAGTTGGTAATAAGATTACTAGTAACGTGCAATCTGTATTGCTGCTAAGTTTAAAAAAAAAAACAGTTCGTTTGTAGAGCCTATTAGTACAGACGCCAGCACATTAACCAAAATAAAAAAAAAACAAAAAAAATCAAATTCAAAGTCAAATTCACTCAATTTTTTTTATAGGTTTTCAACTTTATTCTAAACACAATAAGGTTCATGTTCAATTGAGAAAATTTGACAGTTTGTGGTAGCTTGATGTGCTGGCGTCTGTACATCCATATTACATAAATTGCTGTCTACTTTATATTAAGCAAGTTTTTATACTGTGTAGGTACTTGGTTTACATAAAAACACATTTTAAAATTAACTTAGTAACTTTAATTTAGGAATCAAGCATTTTTTGTAATTTAACTGTAATTCAACAAAACTCCTATTCAGGGAAGGGATATCATCGCACATACTGATATCTGATTTGATTAATTTTTATATGATTTTAGAGTACAGTTTTTCGTAAAATTTTTTTTCAAATATTTACGTTGCTGTCTGTTTTTTTATTTACTTAAAACTGTAATATAACAAAATGAAGCCATCATTTCTACTTAGACCAATATTTTTAAATTAAAAAGTAAATTATTGGCTTATTTCGTTAACAATCGCATTCGTTTAGAAAAAAAAATGCTTTTGACGTGGTAACGTCTTATAAATGAATGAACGCACGAGAAAGCATGAATCATTGTCACGTTCCGCCTGACCCGAGCGTGCAAGCGAGAGCGCGGAACAAGCGATAGAGAGGCACAATCGGACGACTTTATCACGTAAAATGTCCATTAACCGACTTTACAGGCAACCATATTTTTTACAGTTTTAATAATAAGAAAATATTTGATTCAAAACATGGACTAGAAAAAGCACACGAAAATGTTAAACCCTGTGGTCGCAATGATGGTCCAAAATAACTTTTTACCCCTTTTTAGTGTTTTCATGTTCAATAAATACTTTTTCTTTTATTTATTTGTGCGACGATATCCCTTCCACCCAGTATTTTTTACATACATATAATAAAAAAACCCAAAAAAAAACAATGTTAACTTGAACAAATTATACAGATACCACAAAATACTGAATGAAACACGCACAACTTTAATTAAAAACAATTTCACATTTTATTTACATATAAATCATGTTCACTTTTATGTACAAATCACGGTTTTGTCATCACTCTGTACACTCTTAACACTTCACAAAATAAATTGTTGAACGGAGTCTTTGGGCCTTAGCCGACATAGTATTTTAGCATCGACGTGATACTACTTCATTACCCGCCAGTCATGTATACAAACCAAAACATGCCCAGGACGCCACTCGACACGACTACATGTCATTTTAAGGATTGATTTGTAGCCCTCGACGCATGGGCACGTTTTTGGTCCAAATACGAGGCAAATGGTGCTTATCGGCAACAACGCCTTTGAGCATAGTTTTAAAATGTTAACACGCATCAAACTTACATATCTGTATAAAAACGTTTGACCTAACTTTTAAATTGACTTTATTGGAAAACGGTAAATAAATAAAAATATCGGAAATTTGAATAGTAGTTTAGTATAAAATCTAAATATAAAGGGCTCGGGGCAGGTCACTAGTTTCATACAAATAGTATTTCTGCCAGTCTCTTAACTTCCGTATAGCTAGTAAAACGTCGATGCTATAAAGAGTAAGTCTGCTAAGGCCCGTTTGCCAGCTCGGACTAGGCAGCTGGTTGCTGCGGCGGCCACCTCAGGTAGACCACCACGCCCAAGGCTCCCAGGAGTGCCGTGATGAGGTACAGGTCCCAGTTCGATAGCAGCGCGGAGTCCGTCAGGAACAGGACTGCCAACGGACTCTGAAAGAATGACTGATGATTATCGACTTTAGTGAGATTACACTTGATTAAAATAAATTACACCTTGAGCTCTATGGTGAATGGAATTTCGATTCACAAAGTGATACCAGGGAGAGAAGGTACATGATTCTGGACCCCCAGGGGAATCATTTACATTTTTTATTGATTTTGTGATGTTTTTTCTGCAAACTAGGCAATTTCTATGTAATACCACAGTATAAATATTAATACAGTAGGACTACGCCTTTGATCTCTGGAAAAATGCCGACAAGTTCTACACGCGTTAGACTTGAATAATACCTCCCGCACTACGAACATCGTTTTGTTCGCAGTGCGGGAGCGGCTTTCCCGCGTCTCGCCCCTCACACCCCGCACGATTGCCCTGTCTAGACGGCTTCGTCGGACGACTGTATGTTTTTAGACTGTGGTAATACGATGAGCTTTATAGTCAAAAATTCAATCATTCTCTTTTTTCATTAATGTGTACGATTTTTTCAACGATTTTTCACAGTTAACATAAAAGATAAATAAAAAGTGGAAGTTGGTCAAGCCTCATTAACTAAAAAAACTCATGGTGCGTCGAAATTCCTTCCACTATCCATTCCGAAACTGTGCAACTTGACTGCTATAAAATCAGGCGCCTACCAGCGCTTGGTCAGGATACGTAGAGCTGTGTATACTAACATCTAATATTTGGTGTATGGCGGATGCGGCGTTGAGTCTGGCGAGGGCGAGTGCGGCGGGCAAGCGCGCGTCGGCCGACGTCTCGGCCGCCAGGTCGTAGCAGCGCTTGGCCAGGTGCGCGTCCTGCGCGAGGCCCAGTCCGCGCTCGTGCATGTAGCCCAGATTAAACGTCGCCTGGGCGTTGTGGAGCTGTTCAGATGCTATCCTGTAAAACGGAACCAGGGTTCAAACTAATTCAATTAAGTTGGATCAACACGCCTTTCTAAGCGATGGTCGTCAGTGATGAGTCCTGGGACGCAGTGGTGTCCTTCTGCGAAACGGTTGTCTCGTAGAAGGAGGCTGGAGGGAGAGGCAGATTATTTTCACTCACCCGACCTGCAGCAGACGCGGATGCAGAAGGCGTCGGAAAAATTTACATACTTTTTATTATGGGTGTCAATTTCGTGATTTCTGAGGTCACCAATAACGATTATGGGCCTAAAATCGGAATCGAATGTGGCGTCGACAAAATTTACTTACTTTTCGTCATGAGAGTGATTTTTGTGATTTTTGAGGTCTCTATAACAATTATGAGGTCAAAATTCTGGGGTTTCCGGGGTCGCTAATACCTACATGATTATGACTTACATGACGGAAAGGTAAATAATAATGGTAAATCGTAACTGCTATCAACAATAATACAGACATGAATTTCAATGACAGACTAGCCGGTTGGTACCTGTAATGATACGCAGCGGCCTCCAGGTCCCGCGGCGTGCCCAGCCCGTAGTAGTGGTAGTCCCCCAGCTTCACGCGCGCCGCGCCACATCCCTGCGCCGCGCCGCGCGCCCACAGCTGCAGCGCGCGCGACCAGCGCTCCGCCGACTTGAACAGGCGCACCTCACCTGGGGAGGCATCAGGCGTCACAACCATGCGGGGGAAGTCATCCAGCGCAGACTGGAGGATGGGTCAAAAGAAGATTGTAAAGGCGTTTTAACATTATTTAAAGGATGTAGGCATTCACCTGCCGTCATATTTTTTAAACGCATACGTAGAGACGCATAATTTCGTCAACATAATTATTTTGTTTTTAGGAAACAATTTAATGGGTATTTAAGTTAGTAAATATATTTTACTTGACACGGACCTCTGAATTTTCAGATTCATGCACCTATTATATTATATATCACTTGGTTCAGAACCCACGACCCGCGCTCACACACGTTCTTGTACACTACTCACCGGTGTCGAGCAGGAAGGCGGCGTTAGTCTGCGCCAGTTCGTACCCTCGCTCGGCCAGCGCGAGGTACTGCAGCAGCGCCGAGTCCGAGTCCCGCGCGCGCCAGGCGGCGTGCGCCAGCATGAGGCGCGAGCCCCACGACCCGCGCTCACACACGTTCTTGTACACTACTCACCGGTGTCGAGCAGGAAGGCGGCGTTAGTCTGCGCCAGTTCGTACCCTCGCTCGGCCAGCGCGAGGTACTGCAGCAGCGCCGAGTCCGAGTCCCGCGCGCGCCAGGCGGCGTGCGCCAGCATGAGGCGCGAGCCCCACGACCCGCGCTCACACACGTTCTTGTACACTACTCACCGGTGTCGAGCAGGAAGGCGGCGTTAGTCTGCGCCAGTTCGTACCCTCGCTCGGCCAGCGCGAGGTACTGCAGCAGCGCCGAGTCCGAGTCCCGCGCGCGCCAGGCGGCGTGCGCCAGCATGAGGCGCGAGCCCCACGACCCGCGCTCACACACGTTCTTGTACACTACTCACCGGTGTCGAGCAGGAAGGCGGCGTTAGTCTGCGCCAGTTCGTACCCTCGCTCGGCCAGCGCGAGGTACTGCAGCAGCGCCGAGTCCGAGTCCCGCGCGCGCCAGGCGGCGTGCGCCAGCATGAGGCGCGAGCCCCACGACCCGCGCTCACACACGTTCTTGAACAGCTGTTACAACAATATGATTGAAACAGTCAACAATTAAGGTGATTACGAGGTATGAAGAAGAAGGTGTAAAGTTCCTCATCCCCCATAGAAAAGGGAGGATCCTCCGACTAGATGGGGTTTGTGTCTACTGGACTACTAATACTGCCCGAAGGTAATTGTCGCGGGTAACTTTAATACCGCGATGTAGGATGCCAGTCGTTAGTTCGTATGTAGCGTGATAGATGTCGCTACTGTGTCCTTTGATCAACTATACATAGTAGATGAAACATCAACGTATACCCGGACACCATTGGGTTCCGTACACGATTCAGCAGGAGTATTGTTATCTAAGAGCGTATCTCCTTGACAGTTCATAGTGTGCAAGGTGTTAAACGATTAACTGTCAAACAGCTTGTTTCGTATTGGCTATCGTCTCTATATTATCTGTGTATCTAGGATGACGTCATGCGCACTCGCAGAGATGTGACGAAGCGCACAGTATTATCTGATAGTAGCCGTAACTTGAAGTCCACTTAAAGTGCAATACCTTTTTTTATGGTTCCATACCTCAACAGGAAAAAACGGAACCCTTTAAGATCACTTTGTTGTCCGTCTTTCTGCCTGTCTCTCTGTCTAGACCCCCTTTATTTTGAGAATGCGTAAAAGTAAAAAGTTGAAATTTAAACCGTAGACTTAGGACCACGTTCCTAAGTCGTGAAAAATTCATGCTACGAACTTTTTTATTCAAATTGTTTATTTTACCTATTAATTGTTTTATTGTTTTAGCCGCCTTGAGCAAGCGTGTTGATCAATGCTCGAGGCTTTTCTGTATGAGAAGAGGCCTTTGCCCTGCAGTGGGACCGTAACAGGCTGGTATTATTATTTTTATTTTAAACTAGCTTCTGCCCGCGACTTCGTACGCAGATCCTGTTGCTTATGTCAGCGCTAACGGGGTCGTCAAAATCGAAGACCTGAAACGTCTGATGTCGAATTCTAAAAGCCCGGGGACGGGAAATCAATGGGATGCGCGAGACGATTCAAGACGTTCCAGATTTTTTATTATTGTTGGTCAACAGGAAATGCCCTTTTGCTAAGACGCCATTATTACTACAGGTGCTCCAGATCTTCAAATTTAGTCTCACAGCAGAAAACACTCTTCACGTGGAATAGTTTTTGCAATGGCACCATTTTTATACTTATCTCTTTTACTTTAGGTGTTCCATTTTCCAAAATAAATTATGGCCTATATGTTGCGTGACGTTCACGATCAGCGGTCAGTTACGCATCTCCTTCCCACACTTATCTCTAGAGTCGATGCGTATATACGCTGAAAACTCAAGCGTCATGCTTTTTCAGTGAACGTCTCCAACTCGCGAGACAGTGCATGATGTTCACGATCAGCGGTCAGTCGCGCACATATTCTTCACTGGTGTCTAGAGACCTCGATACCTGGTAGATGCGTAAATACGCTGAGCATGCAGGCGTGCTTCGCGATCCCAAGAAGTTTCCGTGGAGCGAGTTGCAGCCACATGTTCTCGAACAGCATCAAGTCTCTCCTAACGCTCTTCGGTAGATTGTTGGGATCTTATGATCTTTAATCATTTAGCACCTTTGGAACATTGGGAAAGATTTGACCTCTTTCTAGGCATGGTTATAGTTTTAATGTGATGATACCTGATCAATTAAAATCTAAGTAGCTGCTCCCCTGCGTTACCGGGTAGGCAACCATGTAACGAAGATAAATGGAAAAGGAAATTAAACACTCAAATAACATAAGCCCGAAGGTATATTTATACGATAAAAAAAAAATAGGAGTTTTCGCCAGTATCTAGAGTCTAATTTTCAATGATATACCATCGTCATCGAAAATCAGTCCCGAACTGTTCCCGCCTTCACCGCGTGGAGCTACTTATGTTATTTTATAATTATGCAATGAAATTAGTGATAGCTTTAATTTCTATACCAAACATTGAATTAGAAAAGCTATGGAAACGTAATTCTCATACAAATAACGCTTCAATTTTGGTTCCATTTACGCAAACAACTGACACACTATAATAGACGAAGCTAGTGCGCGATTGGGTGCATCAAGGTCACTGGGCGGAGTCAAGATGACAGCGAGCCGAGCGTGGATGGTGTTATGCAGTAGATACTTAGCTAAATTAAATTATTTGTGTATATTTAACAATGACTTTTTTGAATGAATTCCGACAGAATATAAATGTAAATTACCTATATACAATACATACATACAAATTATATTGATACATCTATACTATTGTTTTTTTTTCAATACTCAATATATTTATTGCATTCCACAATGTGAACTTAGGTGGTAGGTACATAAGGATATAATAATTATATGCATCATTGTGGGCCCTGTCGGGCATAACAATATAAAAATTAGAAGAATTACGAGGAGGGCTATTAGGTTAGGTTAGGTTTAACGGGCAGGTGTCCGCAACTCCACGACCAAGCGCGTATTTTGCGTACGGGAGGAGGGCTATTATAAATATTTAAAATTTTATATTAATCTCTACTAGTCTTTTGTTTAGTGTAGGTAGGCTGAGGTAGGCTTATATAATTGTATACTTACATAAATATAATTTTTACTACTCATGTATTGAACTTATACATTGATATTTGTTTAAATTATTATAAGTAATTATTATATTATTATTATTGGTAAGTATAATAAAATATTTTTGCTTTTCTTTTTGGTATTATTGTTTATTTACTAAATTTATCGTTTAAATACTCGTTTAAGGTATATTATAATAACATTTACGGATTAGAAATTGTTTTAATTTATTTATAAATATATTTTATTTTTGAACATTTTTAATTTCGTCTGGTAATTTATTATATATGTCGCGGCAAGCGATATTCTTGAATAATAAGTTGTGAAGTTGATTAACTCAGTACAGAACAGAGTCTATGGTGACCAGCGTGACGTTACTTGTCGTTACTTATCAATATTAATTGTTGATACTCCTTCTTGTCCTTCTTCTGGCTGAAATTAATACGTTAAAATTTTATTTAAACATTTAATGATAACCTGGTAAATATACTAGAATTACACGCTTTTCCATAGGCTTGAACTTTAATACAATGTTAAATCTACTACTACCTACTTTACTTTGTAAACTATTTTCTGATCTAAACAGAAGTTAATGACCATAATTTACTACCAATAATCTGTCAGCGGACGCAACAGTTCCTTCTTCTAAGTATGTTTTATGAACCATCTATGAAGGCCAACAATAAGGTTAATGAAGACACGAAAAATAATTTTAATAATTATAATTAATCTTTTGATATGAAAATTATTTACCGTGCAAATAGGTACCTACTGCAGATTTCTTCAACATGCGATTGCCCTTACTCGACAGATACATGTCTTGTGCATAAAAATGTATGGAGCACACCCTACTAAATTTATTTGGTGCCCAATCTTCCTGTCTTCTTTCTAAACGAACAGCCTTTGTCCACAACATTCGCCTTAGTTCATTTTTAGGAAAACTGAAAATATTACAACGATAATTAATCGGTAATAAATGTGTGTTCGTGTATTCAAAATACTACAAACTAATGTTTATCAAAAAAAAAAAACTTATTTACAAAAACAAAATCCTAAAAGAATAATTCATTGGGCTGGTTACGAGCACTTATTGCATAACGCCGGCCACAAAGAATTACTAGTTTGTGTTTTATTCACATTTGTATTTATTTGTATACTTATACAACTAACTTTAAATGTATATTCTAACCGCTTAATAACTCGCCAATATGCGGAAATCCAGACACAGTTTAGAATTACCTATTTTTATGCTGAATAAATAAACCTATTTTTTGGTTCAAGTGTCAATGTCATTCAAATTGGTAAAACAGTAAGTAAATAAAAATATTTATATTTAGGTACTCACCAATGAAATGTTATTCCAGTATCACTTTTCCGCCTTTCTTTGCATTTTCTGACCACTTTACTACACACGAAGTCATTTTTTTATAATTCCACCAATGTTTTAACCAAATAATGACACGTCAAACGCTTTGATCAATGCGACCTTCCGTCACTGAGTGCGCAGTAGACTAGTTCTCAAAAAAGACGTACTTTTAAAGCCCCGCCTACTTAGACGTACTATTCGTGGTGCCACTTTTTGAGTGCAATGCTGTTTCCATAGCTTTTCTAATTCAATGATACCAAATGTTTCTGATCTTCGATTTGATTTGAACAGGAAATGCCTATAACTTTTGCTAAGACGTCATTCCTATGTGAGTTATGGTGTAGCTGGGCTCTTGGAGTTCCACAACAGGTGTTCCAGATCTTCAAATTTATTCTCTCAGCAAAAAATGCTCATCACGTGGAACAATTTTTGCTATGGTACCATTTTTGTATCTCCTGTAGTTTAGCTGGTCTGTTGCGGTTCTGCATCAGGTGTTCCGGATCTTCAAATTTATTCTCTCAGCAAAAAATGCTCATCACGTGGAACTATTTTTGCTATGGTACCATTTTTGTATCTCCTATAGTTTAAATGGTCTGTTGCGGTTCTGCATCAGCTGTTCCAGTTTTCAAGATAAATTATAGCCTATGTGTTGCCCAGACTTAATATCTATACAACAACAAAAAAATCATTCAAATCCGTCCAGTAGTTCCGAAGATTAGCGTGTACAAACAAACAGACAAACAGACAGACTTTTTTTTTTGGATTCGTGCTCTATTACTGTTTCTAAAACCCCTCAATTATTATTTTTTAAATATATTCAATGTACAGACACAGTTTTTTTACTGTCTTATTATATGTATAGATATAGATTTAGAAGAATAAAAGAAAAATATTAATATTGTTCACCCCTACTGCCGTCATAATAAAGAAGGCCGTAACTGACAATTTTGTCAAAAATGAGTTATAAACATATTCGGAATCATCAAAGAAAATGCTATCTTATGGTCTTACACACAAAGCTGTAACTCGTTGAATATCAGAGATATCACAAGGATTTTAGCCGTAACTACGGCACAAATTCTGGTTTTTGAATCTGAAAAGCCTTAATTACAAAATAAGGGCCTTTCTTGTTAAAATTTTCGTATTGCTAGTCAGGAAGGACGCAATTACACAATTAGGGCTTTTTAACTAAGCAAAACTTAAATTTACTACAAACAAAAAGCCCTAACTTCACAATAAGGGCTCTCCATATAAGTATTTTGAAGGAAAAAAAAGGTTTTACAGCGCATGTGCAAAACAGAACCCAGAGGAATAACAAGTGAACGAAAAAATGATATAGTAAGTACTAAGATTAGGACCATTAATGCCAGCAAATAGAATGTTGTTCCGTGTGCAAAGTTTATATACGAACAACGCTGCTGCTGATCTGACGGTAGACCGGGAAGATTTACTTGGCACGAACTTTAATGGTTACTTGCTTTAGGAGATTATTTTTCATGCAATATATGTTTTGTTTCAGTTTGTTAATTAAACTATGTGATTCTCAGCGCTTAGGCTCACTTCTGTTTGAAGTTCCTGTAACGATAGCTGATGTATTAAAATTGTAAATTATTGGTTGTTTTATGTGTGATTCTTTTCACATTCAGTCAGAAGATATTGTTTTTTTAGATATGTAAGATATGATTCTCAGTGTCTGTAATAGTTCCTTTAATTAAACTGTTTAAGATGATTATTAATTGTTTTGTACCTATGTTGTTTTATTGTCAGAAGATGTATATTTTTTATTAGTATAAATCATAGATATCCGGAGATATGCCTTCACTCAATATTTGTTCAAGTTCATGTGTCGCCACCGTGTCCCCCCTCCCAAAAACTCACACTAAAACGAAACGAGTAGATACGCCACACATGCTTCTTACCTTAATGCACACATGTTCAAAAGGGGCGGGAACTAGTATAGGAGCCCAAACCACAAAAAATAAAATTACCGGTAATTTTCAATATAAGGTGATGATTGTGAACACTGATGAGTCCGGCAGTGATTAAAACGATTTATTTTTGCGTTATCCCACAATAGGAAATTGTCCTGTATGATCGGTGCGTTCACAAACTTCAAAGAAATCAAACCCGAGACACGCGGACACGCCGCGCAGCAATCAATCGCTCATCCACGGCGCAAACCGTGGAAGCTCTTTATAAATGACTTCTGAGGATTAGGAATATGCAAACTGTAATTATATTGATTAGCATTATACAAAGATGTTAACCCCACGATACGATTTTGTAATTATTTACCGTCATAACTATATGGTACTACCTACGCTGAATTAGTCTAATATATTATTGTTTTCTACATTATGGGCCACTTTTGTCATCATGTCAATATTTTCATGTTTTCAGGCGCTGTGATGCTGCATTTCGGTTATTTTTTCAGACCACTGGTTTAATTTTTAATTTTCCCTAGGTGTGTGTGACGCTTCTGGTATACGAAGTTGAGTACTTTGTGCGAATCTAAAATCTATCATTCAACGACATTCTGAAAAATCACTTGAGTTTTTTTTTTTTAATATGGGATCACAAAAAGGGTTCACGTCGCGTCGGTCGCAGGAATATCAATGTTTTTATTTTAATTAGTGGTTTTGAAATAAGAAGAACCTAATTTAACTATTAACTACGGTTTAGCCGTGTAAAGATGTGGCGACGAAATTTGGCCACGGGCTCTCGTGCTTATAGGAACGCCCACTCAATGCATAGGGCTTGGTATTTTGTTACATCTATAAAAATATCGATGAAAACCGAATGTAAAAAAGAGGTTGTCTATGAGCGTAGTTTGTATCGTTTATTATGATTACCTACTGATTATGGTATATTGTAATTAATATTAAAAAATATTAGGTACGATAGTAGGTACACACGCCTACGCATCAAGCTATGTAAAGATAAAGATAAAGATACCGGGCTGGTATCCGCAACTCCACGTCAAAGCGCGTATTTTGCGTATGGGCCATAATCCACCATGCACGTGGGCCCAGTGCGAATTGGTAGATGTCACATGTCTTCAAATTTTTGGTTCTAGGACATGCCGGTCGATGTTTTCCTTCACCGTTTTTGAGAGCAGTGGTGATGAAATAAATTGCACAAAGTAATGCGCCTGCCTCGGTTCGAACCCACGACTTACTGTTCGTTATTCGTGGGTTCCACCGAGGCAGGCCACCACTGGGCCACCTCAGTGGTGGCGGCCCCGACTTACGGCTGCTCTCATCAAGCTATGTATTTCCAGTATCTCATCTCGCATGATATAGGATTTCCGTACAATGCGAGGTCAGTGTGAACTGTAATTGTATAGCTTGTTGTGTAGCTGTGTGTGTGTACGTGGTCTACTTTAATAAAGTATTTTCTTTTATTTCTAGTTTCAAATTACCTCATATTATCCTCATTTTTGTTTCATTTTCGAGTGATCCCATACTCTTTATTTCCCATTCGAAATCGCTTTAGTAATTTGGTTTATCATAAAAAAACTGGAAAAACTAAATCATCTACATAAACAAAAACTAAAAATTGAAAAATAATAAGTTCCCACTACCTAAACTACCATTCACATACAATACTTAACATTAAAAAAATAAAATAGTTATAGTGTCAGAAGCCAGTGGCAATATACAGTGTCTCATTCAAATCGGTCAGTATGGGAAAATCTGAAACTATTAGACATACGAAGATCTGTTCTGAGGAACCATGTCATCGATTTTAATAACAAGAAAAACTGCATTCATACATTTTAAAAAACATCTGTACTCCGTTCGGGAATCGAACTCGGTTATTTTGAAAAATAAAACCTACACTATTTCTATTTAGATATCGATTGTGTAAGTCTTAAGCAGTAAATGTCTGTATGAAACATGATGTCTAAAATGAATAAAATGCATTGTTTGATTAATAAATTAATGATCACCCCTTTTTTCAATACAATATTCAAGACGTTTAAGTAACGATCTTACAATTGCATTTTGTATCTTCATGTGGTGAATTTGCATTAAAATTGTCTCTATGGCTACTTTTAGGTCTACAACGGTGTCATAGCTTGTTTTGTACACTTCATCCTTAACGTAACTCCACAAGAAATAGTCCAGAGGCGGTATTGAAAAAGGCGGTGGTCACTTCGAGCACCTACTAAAATAAATGAAAGTATGTGGAAACAATGCATTTTATTCATTTTAGACATCATGTTTCATACAGACATTTACTGCTTAAGACTTAAACAATCGATATCTAAATAGGTATAGTGTAGGTTTTATTTTTCAAAATAACCGGGTTCGATTCTCGAACGGAGTAGGTACAAATGTTTTTTAAAATGTATGAATGCAGTTTTTCTTGTTATTAAAATCGATGACATGGTTCCTCAGAACAGATCTTCGTATGTCTTATAGTTTCAGACTTTCCCATACTGACCGATTTGAATGAAAAAAAAAAAAAAAACTTAAAGCAAATACATTACATTTTACTTCTGCCAAACTACTGAGCAGTTTGTTGGCAGACGTAGCTCCCACGATACACTCAATATTAACGTATGAGACCCTGTATAGAGTGAAGTCGGTTGTATTTTTGTAAAAAAATTTTAATCAAATGATATGACTTGTAAATTATAAAAATTAATAATGAAATCATTTTATTTACAAAATAATATTAAATTGCAAATATTACTACCTAATTATGAAATTATTTTGTAAGAATTTCTATAAATTATCGATATCTACAGAAAAGCGCTACGCACCACTAATGTTTTGTTGTGACATGCGTCAGTCACGCAAAAATATTTCACAATGAGATATTTGTAAAATCTATTAATATTGTAATTAGTGCAGTGATTTTTATTAACCGGTGGTAGGACACGCCACTTTTCTTAAGGTTTGTTGTAGTTAC
Organism: Euplexia lucipara; assembly: GCA_921972225.1. Classification (NCBI taxonomy): domain Eukaryota; kingdom Metazoa; phylum Arthropoda; class Insecta; order Lepidoptera; family Noctuidae; genus Euplexia; species Euplexia lucipara. The sequence goes on along the minus strand of OV179161.1, from coordinate 2,896,153 downwards.
CCTATTTTTGCAAAATAAAACTGAAAAATTCGGCATTTCGTAAAAATACGAAATGACACGACTCATTCCGATGCTAATTTAGTACTAGACAATGTTCTCGGCTGTCACGTGTTACTTTGGCCAAACTGACCAGACTTAAAGCACACTTACCACGCCTACATGCCATATCCCTCGATATCCGTGGTATAAATAATGTTTTGTTGATTTTGTTTAGATAGATAATGAGAAAAATGTGAGTATTAAAGATGTTCCTATAAAAAGAATTTGGTAATACTATTCAATTGGTACAAGCAAGAACAGATTGTTTAAAAACGCTACAAGGTAATGAGTTGTTGTATGAATCTACTTGAATGTTTCTTACGTATTATTTTAAGTTTGACCGAATACTTCAATTTATGAGACTGACTGATGTTATAAAGTACTTACCTATTTTTTTTAGTAAATATTCTTGGTTTCATTTTAATATGTCTTCTTTACAATCGACACAATCGATTCGTAACTTACGTTTACTATCAAAAAAAGACGCAACTGTGCAGTTGCGCCTTTTTAGGGCTTTAGATGCAAGGATTTCGGTTTTAGGAAGAAAGAGTTCCTTCTATGAAAAGCCGTAAAATAACATTATTTGCAATTACGCCCTTTCAGATAAGTATTTCACAATTTATTATTATATTTTTGCTAAAACAAAAGGGAAAAAATCAAATTAAATTAATACGCGTGTATAAATTTAAATAAATTAGGGTTCAAAATAAAGCTTATATTTATTGACGTTTTATAAAGCAAGAACCACTAACTAAAACCAATCAGTAAATCGCGGGCCTTCATTTTAGATAAAACTTTAATTATCTCGGAATCAGCGTTGACGTAGTTACGGCCTTCTTTCTTATGACGGCAGCCTACTTCTTCGAGGTTTTTATCTTTGACACTACAATTTTCAACAAAAATGAAATAATATAGCTACCTACTTGGAATCCACCCCATTTCTTAAAATAAATTATTGTAATATAGTTCGTTCGCGCCTTTCGGGTGTCGACCTCCGTACACGCACATTACAACAATGTCGACGCTTTTACGAGTAAGATAATAACTTTAGGTAGGCCTTCAGAAAAAGGAAGATCCTGACCAAGCCCTTAAGTGTAACTGTCCGACTTAAGACACTTGGAGCGTTTTTTCTTATGTCGAACTGTGTAACTTAAGACATTCGAGGAGTTAAGAATGCAGTGAGTCATCAGTGCAACTGCAAGATAAAGGTGTATTCACAGTGGTGTTAAATTCAAACAAATTACATTTTAAAAGATTAAGTTTAATGAATTTATAAAAATTAATTTCTGAAAAGCTCGGAAAAAACACTGCGCGATTGGAATCCTCATATTTTTTTTTAATTTATTTATTTATCTACATACGGAACCCTCGGTGGGCGAGTCCAACTCGCATTTGTCTGTTTTTTTTTTTGTAAATTCTCATTTGTAATCAAAGATCGATGTGCAACTGAACACCAGAGTGCCTAGTGCGAGTTTGTTTTACGTTAACGTGATCGACACGTTCATGACGTTCGGCGCTCCGATTGGCCCGCTCCAAGCTTTTAACCAATCAGTGAGCCAAACGCGGTGAACGTTACGATCGCGTTAGCGTAAAAACAACTCGCACTTAGGGCACAGTTAGTCACAGACAATGAAAAGATAGACAATATCCCTGCTGCAGCTGGACTGGAGCCTTCGGAGTTTAACTGCCCCCCATCCCCTAAAATAGGGGGGGGGGGGAGGTGGAAGTTTGTATGACATAATATAATCGCTTAAGAGCGAAATATCGCCCTGGGGGTCGAGTCTGCTATTGCAATCGTGTCTCAATGACCGGTCAATGATCGATTTTTGACGTATAACGTCAAAAATCACAATTACCATACAAAAACTGTCAAAGTTATCAAATATTCGATCAATTACCGGTCATAGAGACACGATTGCAATAGCAGACTCGAGCCCCAGATTTATCGCTTATGGTAATCAATAAACCATCAAAGAAAAAACTGCAAAGACGGAGATTGTGCTATGAAAACCTCTAATCGCAGTAGTAGTGTAAAGTTTCGCATCCCCCATTGGGATGCGCAATGGGGGATGCGAAACTTTACACTCTGATCCGCATAGCTCTAAAGAAAGAGTAGATTTTGGTCATCGCAACAGTTTTTACAAGTGACGGAACCGGAAACGAGTTATGATATGATGTAGCGAGCGACATCTATCTCGCCACATATGAACTAAAGAACCGGCCGAGTACGAGTCGGAATCGCGCAACCTGGCTTCCGTACAGAGCAAGTATGTAAATGGTATTTTTTTATATTTATGGAACCCTGAAAACTGACAAATCCTACATTGACACGAAGGTCGGAGGATCCGCTCTTTTCAATCTGGGAATGCGGAATTTTACTCCCTGTTTCTAGTGCCCCTAAAAGGTCAAAATCTTCTTGGACTCACCTCGACGGCCGTGGTACAGGACCGCAGGACCCCGAGCCCCTGCGCGTGCATCTGTCCGAGATGGTAGAGAGCCAGCACGTGACCAGTCTGTGACGCCAGAGAGAAGTACTTGTTGGCTTGCTTGAAGTCGCGACGGACGCCGATACCACCTGAGATACAGAAACCATTGATAAGGTGCCGATTTTCTTCTTAACCTTGAGTTTGAGTTGAGTTTTTGTTTTGTTTCAACCTTAACTTTAACAAGTTAAGGTTGGTAAGTTAAGGTTGATTAACACAACACAACACAAAAGAGCTGATAACCTTGATACGGCTGAACCGATTTTGATGAATCATATCTAAGAACCATCGCAAGAAACCCTGCTTTCAAATAAAAAAACTGCATCTAAATCGGTTCACCCGTTTAGGCGCTACGGTGCCACAGACAGACAGACACACACACACACAAAGCGGTCAAGCTTATTACACCCCTCTTTTTGCGTCGGGGGTTAAAAACCGTGTTCTATGTAAACGTGTTTCAGGACGACCGATTAAAATAATCTTATTTAATCTGTGCGGCCAGCATACTGCTCAGAGACTATGTAGCATGTCAAAATGCAGGTCAGCCGGAAACATACATGGTACAACAACGAAACCTGCCAGGTTAAGCTGCTCAGTTGAACTGCCTTGCACTTGGCAAGTATTTTAGAAGATCATGTATCGACAACACGCGTGACAAATGATCGAGGCGATGCACATAATTTATTGACCTAACTCTGATGGGGTTGTAGTACAGTCATTATAGTAAGTTCACCTCGGAATTCAAGATACCCAGCTGTAATTCTGTAAATACTTGTATATTGACACCCTAAAAGTTGTCTCAAAACCTACATATGGTAGGGTGTACGCAACTATTAAATTTCAAGGTCAAAGGTCACAAAAAACGTTTTTTTGCGCTTTTTTTTGTAAATATCTCATTTCCTATGGGTTTTTTGCTATTTGTTTTTATTACCAATATTGTAGAATACAAAATTCTCTACAAATTTTGTTGATTTTTTTTTATATACGGTCAACCGGTGCCTTCGGTCGAAAACACGCCATATTTAGTTGATGAACTATCGATAAATCAATGATTATTTATATTTGACAATTTTTATTAACTATTATATTATATTTTATCACTTTTTTCTTAACCTATCCACTTTTTATTCAGTATTCATTTTTTTTTTTATCTATAATATGTATTTATTTAGAAATATATAAGTATGTTTATCAGCTGTTTAGTACCCATAACACAAGCTCTTAGCTTAGCTTGGGACTAGATGGCGTTGTGTGAAAAAGTTGTGGAATATTTATTTATTTATTTATTTAACAACACTTACCTGCCCGTGTAATTGCAGAATTGTTAATGAAAATATAGGAATGCTTCTTTTGGTTACTCTATATTTGTTTGTGGGAGTGATTTCACGGAAAGGCATGGAAATGTGTTACAGGACACCAGGAAGCGCGCGTTATTTGATTTGATCAATCAGCGCGCGCGGTACTGGAGAGATGGCTGTGAGTTGGTGCCTATTTTGCGTGAGATTGGTACCACGTCGTGCTGTCATTTTATTTTATGGCGGCGTATTCACCACGTAGTTAACACTTACACATTATATGCGACTACTGTTACGCTCGCTCGGTTTTCATAATTACAGACTTACCGAAGTACATGAATCCGAGATGCAGCTGTCCCTCTACCCATCCCTGGTTGGCAGCCTGCGTGAAGTATTTGAACGCCGTTGTCGTATCTTTAGGAACGCCACGACCCTGTAAATATTTTTATAATTTATTCTTCCGATCTGCTATATAAACCCTAATCTTAAAGGACTAATTTTTCATTCGTATGACATATGAGTGTAAGTATGGAGTTTCTTGCCCATTCTTCTCCAAACAAAACTATCTTTTGGAAGGGGCAACTAGAATCTTCACTCACATCCATCTGTCCCTTGCTGTCCTCTACCAGCGATGCCCTAAGCCGAGGCCCATACCCCGCAGGTAGTGCTCGCCGCGTAGTCGCTTGGTTTTTAAGTTTTTATACCCTGCCTGGAGGTCTTAATTACATAGTTAAAGTCATTTCCATGACTGGCCTGTTTAGTAGTGGCCCTGACTGCTATGTCGGAGGTTGAGGATTCGATTCCCACCCAGGACAAATGTTTGTGTGATCAGCACGATCATTTGTTATGTGTCTGGGTGTAATTTATATTTAATTTTAATTTAATTTATCTATAATATGTATGTATTTAGAAATATATAAGTATATTTATCAGTTGTTTAGTACCCATAACACAAGCTCTGATTAGCTTGGGACTAGATGGCGATGTGTAAAAGTTGTGGAATTAATTAATTTATTATTTATATTAATCCACACACAGGTTCACCCAGCCAAGCCATTCACATCTAAACATCTTCCTCTAGGAAAACCGCGAAATGCCCCTCTAAAAAGCTCGGCTTACAAATAAATTGATATTCTATTATATGTATATAGCTGTTTCTTTCACACAGTATTTACCTGTAAATACATGATGCCAAGTCCGCTCTGACCGACCGGGTTGTTCAGTTCAGCAGCTTTTTTGAAGTACCGCAGAGCTGTTTCATTGTCAGCCTTGATGCCGTCGCCACCTTCCAAATATATCTGCAACAGTAAATATTAGATAATTATAATAATAAGCTGAGAAAGAGAAAAAAAATCAAATATCTTGACTTAGCACGCGAGGTTGACGACATGTGGGATGTGGACTCGGCTGTTATTGTGCCGATAGTCGTAACAGCCAATAGCCTTATGGCTAAAATCCTAGATGAGCATCTTTCGAGGTTTTAGTTGCACGGTTGGGTCAAGAACCTGATCCAGAGGGCATTACTTCTTGATACGGCCCGCATCGTGAGAAGTTTTCTGTCTCTGGAGCCCTAACCACCGGTAGCTAGGACCCTGCTCCCGCCATAGGTGGTCCAATATTTTTTTTTTATTTTTAGAAAAAAGTTCCTTATCGCGCGTTGCGAAAGGGGGCTAGGCGGAAAAAAATAAGACCAAAAGTTGTAACGACACTTTTTTGCTATAGTTGTGAGGCGTGCGCGTGTTTCTCTGTCTGTCTGCAAGCAATAACTGGCTTGCTTTCTATGAGAGAGAGAGAAAAAATTAAGACGAAGTTGTAACGAAGACACCCGGATGGAACGAATTTCCTTCCGGGTGTCTTCGGAAAGGAACTTCTGTGAGGGTGCACCTTTAGTCCCATTATTGAAAATACACCCCGTATAAGATACAGTAAATCAAATTCAAATGTTTATTGCTCAACACAGTACATAGTTATATATTTCTAGATGTCAATTGAATGTGAAGTCAACTGTGTTGCACCAAGTTAGGCATGCAAAAATTATACAATTTAATAAAGTGATTTTAATACCATAATAATACAATGTCAAAAAATTACAGCGTAAACTCATACAATGTCATAAATTCTCCTGTCTAATAATGCGTTACAAAATGTCATAAATACAAAATTCTAAATCATGCCTGTGTCATAAATTCAAATAAACAAGTAATACAATGCCATAAACACAAATCAATGTCATAAATTTAAATTCATAATAAAATAATGTCAAAGGGTTGAATGAATTAATAATAATAATAAATATTTTTAAATCCTTAAATTAGTAAGCTCATTATTTTTCACATACCTTGCCTAAGAAGGCGTTGGCGACTGCATTGCCAGTTTTGGCAGCTTGTTGGAAGTAGTGCAGCGCCTTGTTGATGTCCAGAGTCACGCCGCGCCCGCCTTGGAAGTGCAGCTGGCCCAGACCGACCTGTATGTAAAATTTGTTATAATTATTGTAATGTTGTACATGTTACCAGCTGACTTGACAGATGTTATATTCATATTCATGTTCAAATTTATATGTTGTCTTGTCAGAACGTTGGCTTGACTACTACTAGCGCCATCTGCCGGGCCCAATATGCTAGTTATTAAATTTCAGTTTCTAGTCCCTCATCTAGATTACAAGAAAATATTCGACACATATTTTTCCTTTTATCACGTAATCAAAAAACAACGGCGAAACATCGAGTCACAATTCTCAATGACGTCACGGTTTCGTATAGTTTATACTGAACTAAGACGTCACGTCCCCCTGTAATTTTTTTTCAAGAGTATCTACCTATATCTGGTAATGCAATACGGTAAGACCTCTGGGCGAACACAAGTAAAATTTAATACTTTTTGTTGCACACCATCAAAAATGACATAATAATAAGTGAAAGGGCTACGTAGGGTGTTAGTATCTAATGGCAGTGGTGCGTGTACCTGCGCCTGCACGTCTCCCTTCTCGGCCAGCAGCTGGTAGTACTCGATGAGGTCGGTGTCCAGCGTGCCGGGCCCGCCGCCCTCCGCCTCGTCGATGAGCCGCGTGCGCTGGATGGCGGGCCCGCCGCTAAACGTTACCTGGCTGGCCACTTGAAAATGACAACACAATCACAGTATAAATATTAATACAGTAGGACGACGCCTTTGATCTCTAGAAAAATGCCGACAACGTCTACACGCGTTAGCCCTGAATAATACCTCCCGCACTACGAACATCGTTTTGTTCGCAGTTCGGGAGCGGCTTTCCCGCGTCTCGCCCCACACACCCCGCACGATTGCCCTGTCTAGACAGCTTCGTCGGACGACTGTAGGTTTTTAGACTGTGACACAATTGTTGTTACTCGACTTCAAAAAACAGTAAGCGTTCAGACAATGAAATTTAATTTAATTTTAAATAAATCTGATAGCTTGAAAATAAGTTATTATTAGAAAAAATATGGAAATAAAGAAAAACATTAAAAAAATATGTTTATTTTTGGCCATCTATTGATACCATAGACATAGAGAAAGGACTGAGCACGTGTTCCTTCCAGCTGTGAAGTAAAAACTGGTAAGAAAGTGTGAGAGAGATAAAGCGAACGTGCGAGCCAATTGTTGTCTCTTTCTAGAATTCTGATTAAAAGAGATAAAAAGACACAAATTTTCTAGGGAGTGGTCAATTTTGTGCGGATATTGCTCAGTCCATTCTCTATGTCTATGGTTGATACACGCGAATGGTTTAAACAAACGTATATTCAAGATAATAATGCTTGGAAGCATGCTGGTCCTGCTCCATACACTCCATAGAACAATCTAGGAACTTGATTATATCAAACTTGTAAAAAATATGTGTCGAATATTTTCTTATAATCTAGATGAGGGACTAAAAAGCCATTAGATTTTAGCCCATTAGATTATTCGCTTTCCTTTTCTCTCAACGAACACGCTGTTTTGTTGTGTTAGTTTTTCTATTTTTGGTCATTATTTCTATATTTGCGAATATGTGAGTTCCGCTTACCCACTAAATTATTACACTATCCACTTAATTATTTACTTATCAAATGATCGTGCTCATCACACAAACATTTTTCTTGGGTGGGAATAGAACCTACGACAATGCCACTAACCAGTTGATTAATAGGCCAGACAAAGTAGTATTTTATGTATGGATGATATAACAATCGAGTTAAAATATTGCCTCCTACTACCACTACTTCAAATACTACTACCAATTCTAGTATTATATATAACATAGAGACATGCTGCCCAGTAGTTCACTTTAAAATAACGTATTTTGTATCTTTCAAAATCTATGCATTTCAGTAAGGTAGTTAGGTTCGGTAGTTAGGTTAGCTATAGGGTAGGTATAGTAAGTTAGGTTAGGTTATATGTATATATGTTGTCATTTTAATTCTATCTAACATAAAACGTTTAAACATTAAATAAATAATAAATAAATAAATAAATATTCCACTACTTTTTCACACAACGCCATCTAGTCCCAAGCTAAGCTAAGAGCTTGTGTTATGGGTACTAAACAGCTGATAAACATACTTATATACTTCTAAATACATACATATTATAGATAAATTACACCCAGACACAGAACAAATGATCGTGCTCATCACACAAACATTTGTCCTGGGTGGGAATCGAACCCACGACCTCCGGCATAGCAGTCAGGCTCACTAACTACTAGACCAACAGGCCAGTCAAACACACACACAGGACATTAAGGTCGAAAGGCCAATGTTGATATCCAATAGTTATGAAAAAGCGTTGTATGAGTCTACGCCGTATATTCTCCGATTAGACTTTTAAATAATAATATTATAGCACTTAGAAAGAAAGAAAATACTTTATTTGGACGCATAAAACATAAAACAAAAGAACAACAATACAGATAATAAAAAAAAGGAAAGATTAAAAAGCTAAAGACATAAATAAAAAAAATAACTACACAACAGTTGTGTATTATTTATTGTTTATGGGGTACCCCATGCTGCTCAAATTACTATCTGCTTTGGTTTGGAGAAGGCGCCCTGGACGACGACGCGAAGGTGTCAATTGTCTACTTTAGGGTAGGCAATCAGGACCGTCGTCGCCCGTTTCTCTGATTTACAAACATTTAAACTCGCATAATGTTACACAAACAGATACACCCGAAACAACTACCTGTAGGTCATATGAACATTTGATCCCTGTGATAATCGAACCCATGACACGCAGAGCAGTAGCAAATCGTGCAGCCTCTGCTCCAACTAGGCCATCAATATCAATATGTCCATTTAAACACACATACCTTTAGAAGCGACCTTCATATACAAGTCCATGGCCTTTGGACAGGAGCTGGGCACGGTGTTGCCACTCCAATAACGGTACGCCAGCGCCATCTGTGCGTAGTCGCTGTCACCCAGCGCTCCCATCGTGTAGTGTACCAGGGCCTTGGCCTGAGATACCGGGACTGCGATGCCGGTGGCGTACAGGAAACCCATACCCTGGAAGAAGGTAGGTATTGATAGATAAATAGAATAGATTTTTATTATCTCACCACAAATTACAATATAGAGTTTAATTAGCCTACAGATACAATTTTATATTTAATTTGTGGAAGATTGGTGCCTTAAATAAGTTATTTTTAAAACCTGTGAGAAAGTTTAAAATTGTTAGGGGGCCTGGTGACCTGCTGTAACAATTTTAAAATTTCTTATTAGTGTTTTTGAAGACGTTTTGTTTACAATCACAATATTAATACTTAATTTTTTCTGATTATTTCTTAAAATTATATCTAAGTACATAGTCGGTGCGTAATACTGGCAATTGGCGTGCCAGATGTAAGCGTTGCTAAAAAAAATCTATAGAAAGATGCTGAACTTCTACATAAACTTACGGCATGAGCATCAGCATTTCCATCTTCAGCCAGCACCTCAAATATCTTCTTGGCCTTTTCCAAGTCAAGTTCCACTCCCTCCCCAAAGAGATAGGACCAGGCCAGCTTGATCTTAGCTGGGATGTAGCCAATGTCGGCTGCCTGTTTGATCTGAAGAATAGCGCCACGAAGGTCAGGGGAGCGGCGGTTAAGCTTCGCCATTGCAACGTCATACAGGTCTTTAGCTAAAACGATATAATAGTAAGATTATTACTTATTATATTTTTAGTAAGATGTTTTTTTTAAAGTGTTTAAGCAATATGGGTTGCACATTTACTTTACTCCACTTACAATTGCATTAGACAGAAGTTAAAAAAGGGTTATTTTAAATCTGCACAATCTAAAAAACATAGTTCAAAACTGGCTCCTTAAGCAGTCATACACCACAACTGAGGGTCTGCTGCAGGTGCTGGCATAGTCAACCACACTAATAGGTACATACACGCACTATACACTCGCACGCACGCACGCACGCGCTCACACACACACATACACACACACACACACACACACACACACACATACACTCACACACAAATAAACACACACACACACATACACATACACACACACATCTTACTTATAAAAAAGAATTTCTTACTGTGTCAAGCTTTCTGGTCATGTTCTATTTTATTTTATTCTTGTTTTTTGCTTATGTATCTTTTAATATCGGCTTAAGTCAATAAATTGTGTAATTGGTTGGAGTGGTGGAAACCTGGTGACCTGTAATACAGGTTTTTATTTTCTATCACAGGCACCAGTGATTCACAGCAATGTGTACAATTGTTTATGCCAATAAATAAATAATAATTATTATTATTATTAATGTACACTTTGTAATGAAATCAAATCAAATCATTTATTTGTGATACACCCAGGGTTAAGTATGAAAGTACAATTAAGCATGTCACAATGACGATAAGACGCCCAAATTATTATAATCTATTTTTACTGCAGATGTCACTCAGTTGTAACTATTGCAACAATTTATTTGAAGAAATGATGTGGATTTTATTTCGTTATGGTATTTATTCATTTATAGTTAAAAATTGTAGTGTCAATAAAAAAAACCTGAAAGAAGCAGGTATGGTCAATACATAGACACGTTCTTCGTTTCACTTTTACTACTCTAAATTTAAAATAAAACAGTTTGAATAAAATTGTTTACACACTCATCTTTAAAATAAAATGTTCTGCATTTCTGCTTCTACAAGCCTCTTTTTCTAATGCTATTATTAATGGAATATAGTAGTCTTGTTTTTTTTTATAATAATTAATGTAATACTGTTTATTATTGATATAATAGTAATCTAAAATACAGGAAACACAATAAAACGAATTAAAATATATTAAATATGTACACTTAAACTAGTCTTGTTAACTTCAGACTCGAGTATATTTATCTTAGTTGGAGGGGCAACTAAGATAAATATACTCGAGTCTGAAGTGCGTTCACGTCAATAGTGCAACGGGTGGGGATCGAACTCACGGCCTCTTGATCGCCAGGGAGATAGGCACTATACGCGGTATACTTAGTGTATACACAGTATACTCCGAGTGTCTGTGTTTGAAAGAGTGTCTCTAATTTAGAAATTTATTGTGACACGATTAGTAGTGTCATCAGCCGCTGTGTATCCATCTTCACTGTAAGGGTGGCCCGGTGCACAGGGCCACAACGTCTTGGGCCCCCGAAATTATGAAATGTTCAAGAAAAAAGTTTTTTTTTTATGTCTATATTTATAAACAGACTTACAAAAAAGGAGAAAGTTCTCAATTCGACTTTGTTTTTTTTAGGTATTACCTCATAACTTTGTCATTATAAGAACGAATTGAAAAATTCACCAAGAATCATCTACCTGTAGGCCAAACAAATATTTTTTCCGTGCTGGGATCGAACCCGCGACACGTGGCACAACAGCTCAGCCACTGCGCAAATTACCGACCATCATAGCCAACTACGGAGTAATTAGGAATTTCACGCGTTATTATTAAATACAGTAGCTTTTGACATGCATAAAATGCAATGAAATGATAACAAAAACTACACGCCAAGTAGGTTGATAACATAGTAGACAATAACATTTAATTAGTTAAGTAGGTAATCAAATTTAAAAGATAAGAAAAGAATCAAGGTAATCTATACTCCATTTACTATCCATTAGAAAAAATAAGCGTCGTAAAAGGTCGTAAAAGCTGGAATGCAGAATACCTATTTTATTTTAAAGATTAGTGAAAACAATTTTTAATCAAATTGTTTTATTTTAAATTTAGAAGAAATAAAGTGAAACGAAGAACGTGTCCATGTATTGTTCCTCCCTGCTTCTTTGAGGTTTTTATCATTGACACAACCATTTTCAACTAAAATTAAATAATATACATAAATGAACTCCACATCATTTCAGAAAATAAAATGTTGCAATAGTTAGAACAAACTGTGACATCTGCAGTAATCATAGATTTAATCATTTCGGCGTCTATCGTAGTTGTAACATGCTGATTTTGAGAAGAAATAATACTCGACATTGTAGACTATAATTGACTGAACAATCCACACATTAATTTCTTGTCTTCATTCTTGACATTGTCGTGCTCAAAACAAAAGAAATATTTCTACAATCTGTCTCTTTGTCTATTCTTCTGCAGACAAAATTACTATGGTAGGTGGTGCTACGATTGGGTTCGACGGTTCGGGCAACGACAACGACAACGTCTGTCTTGATTCACAAGTCACATTATAGAGCAGTGAAACACTATTATGTTTATAATTATACTGGCTCTTTACTCGCGACTTTGCCAAGGCGAATTTCCTACTTTTCCCTTCCAAATTAATCCTACATCTGACCCCTTTAAAATAAAATATAGCTTACGTTACTCAGTGATAATATAGCTTAATAATAGTGAAACATTTTTTTAATTCGATTAAATCTCTTTGTGACAGGGTCAAACAAAGGAGAGACATATAAAGACAAAAATATTTACCTTCTTTTAGTTCTGGTGACAAATCAGATGTTTCTTCAACAGGCAATGGTGGCAATGTGTCCAAAATATCTTGAGGGTTCTCATCCAACTTCTGTATTAGAGAAGAAATTGACATTAGAACTAACTTACAAATTGGTGTGGCAGGAAACTATATTTTAACATCAAAATTCGAAGTAAATTATGGAGTTAATTCCTGTTACTGTAACCAGTTTACTCCCATACCAATTGAATTAGGTAATACCTACATATTAATTTAACAACAAACCTACTAATGGTTCAGAAGAATAAAGAAAAAACAAATGAAAATGCGAGAAGCAACAAAAAAAAATGTATGGGTAACCATTTATTACTTAATGAGATTTAACTGTTGGTCCCAGTTCGGTAGCCAACTGGTTTTGCAAGAAAATCAGTATACATAAAGGTTGTAGAAAACAAATCAACAGTATTTCAATAAAATGAACAGTACTTTATTTTTTTTAATGTTCTCAAAACATATTTCTTTTGTGTTTCTCGTTCATTTTTACTATGTTTGTCATATTATAGTCTTGATCAAAATAAAGAGAATTACTCAAACTCAAGAGAAAAAAAGAAAAAAAAGTATAATAGGTACTTGTTTTAACAGCATGGCTGGCAATCCTAGTCCCAGTTGTCATTTGATAGTTGCATTTAGTTAAACTGGCATAGTGACATTGTTTACCTCAATTTCATGGTCTGAATGTTCAGACGCCTTCGGGTCATGTATCCAGGCTGTCTCTGTGTGCCTTAGAAGACTCTTCTTCAAAAGCTTGAGCGTGTACTCCATTTGGTCCAGACGACTATCGCCTGCAAGAAAAAATGGTGGTAGTATGCAAGAACTACTGATTTTTTTTTTATTTCATTATGTTTATCTTGCAATCAGTTAGGTAACATTTTAGCAGTTTATTTGTGCGGATATTGACTGCTTTGGTGTATTCTTCCAATGAAGAATCTGCCTCTCAAAATTATTTGCACTTTATTTTGTAAAGTTACATGCCTTTCGATAACCAATGGTACACTTAGGGATACTGTGCTAACTGTGCTACTGAATGAAATCCTTAAATACTTCCTTTGTTAACTAGTCAATTACCGCAATCCAGACACAATTAAATTTCTATTGTTTGCAGACACCGGTGTCCACGCGGAGCCTAATGAGTTAATTTACATGTCCTTTATAAATAAATAAAATAAATATTCCACAAAATTCACACAACATCATTTAGTCCCAAACTAATCAGAGCTTGTGCTATGAGTACTAGACTACAGATAAACATTCTTAAATATTTCTAAATACATGAACAATTGTACATATTACAGTTAAATACACACATACACTGAACAATTAATGATCATAGTCATCAAACAAACATTTGTCTCTGGTTGGAATCTAACCCTCCAGCATAGCAGTAAGGGCCACTAAACGAATAACAAACCTTTTATAAGATTAATAGTTTTATTCCAGTTAGAACTATCAACAAATAACTTAATTCATTTTGTTATTAGAATTTAATTTATAATGGAATATACAGCAAATGATGAAGCAGATGACCTGTAGGGTCTGCAGGAAATGAAGTAGTCACTCTCGACAACAACAAAATGACAACAATTGACAGGAAATAGTGTGTTAAGAGCCATATCATTAAATTATAAATATACCTTCACGTTTTATAGGTTCTTCATCCTTGATTACTTCTTTGGTATTCCTCAGAGCGTCAGCATACTCCTGCAGTGTCACAATTTCCTTGTTCATAGCATCTTTCAGCTCCTTAAAATAGTCGGCATCCATCGCAGTGTCCAAGTTTACACTGCCTTCCTCTTCTTCATCATTCTTCTCATTTTTATCATTTTTCTTACGAGAATCTGGCCCTAATAACTCACCAGCCGATAGAACAACACACAGGCACAACACGTACAGTTCCAAACACTTCATTTTTTGAATTTAGGAACTCTCATCGGACCAAAAGACTTACGTGTCCCTAATCCAAGTATTTTTGTAACCTGAATTATGTGTATTAAATGAAAGAGAGCAAACAAATTTCACCTCTACCGAACGTACACGTGTCCCTGCATACTCTAAAGTAGCGTCAAGTTAAATAATTTGCTATTAAACCAATTTATTTCACAAATTTTCTCGAAAATTGCATTTTCACAACATCGTTTGTCAAACTAACTATCTGTCAAATTTCAATTGTCGAATAGGGTTGGGAGAATGAGGACTTGAATCGGGCGTTTCGATTATAAAACGGTTTTAAGGACCGTTTTATATTCTACGGGCGATGAAAGCGTTTTCACGCCGTGAATTCAGACAGTCTTCTTAACTTTTTACAACCGTTTGTACTATTTTAAGAAGTTGCAACTACTTCACTTGACAGTTTCATCTTGTAAACCGTCTATACAAGTTGCGACGATGACCGTTTTCCATATTTTGTCATCGGAAAAACAGTTGCGTCTCGTTCACTAAAAGTTACACGACGACCCACCACTACTGTAAAGTATTATATATTAAAATCTACTGCATGTTGTTATTTCTCGAGACCAGTAGAATGATTTCCATATTGAAAATATAACTTTTTTTTAAACGAAGTTAAAAAGTTAATCTTTGACACAAATTATATAATTTTGTTCTGTGGCTGTGTGACGAATATTATTTAATCTGCACTTGACAAGTTGACAGTTGACATTGACACTGGCAGAAAATGACAGCTGAAACTGGTCGTGTTTGCCGAATTTTACGAAAAGTTACAAAACCGTAATACAGTATGTTTACAGTGCATTTGTGCTGAAAAGTAATGTTAATCGTTTTCTAACAATTAAATCTGTTATTTGGAGTGGCTGTTACTGCTCCATAACCTAAAATGCTTCGTGCACCGGTTAGAAGCGGTATCACCCTCCAACCCTGGGTCCGGTTAAAGTCCTCGAGCAGTTTTATAAGAACAACTTTTATAGAATATTTTGAGACAAGTCATGGTCATAAACACGTCAAATCCAGCTCTGTGGTCCCACTGTACGACCCTAGCGTGCCTTTTGTAAATGCTGGCATGAACCAGGTAAGTTTATATTTTTTTTTCTTTTTTATGTAAAAACGTTTCCAAATTTACGCTTCATTTGTATCCTTGAGAAGTTTTTATCCAGTTGGGTACAACTATAGTAATCTAGTTTGGATAAAATCGTGGAAGTGGCAGGATGCCAACCTTGGATCGGAGTATTTTCTGTTATTAAGTTTTTTTTTTGTATGGATAAATACCTTTTGGACGTGTTTAACTTCTGTGCCTGTCAAAAGCAAAGTACTGCCTGCTTATAGAAACACTTTTGATCTGCTAAGTTTAAACTTAGTTGCATCTAACTTTATTATTATAACTTTTAGTTCAAAGGTGTGTTCCTTGGCAAAGTGGCTGCCCCTTGCGCAAGAGTTGTGAACTCACAGAAATGTGTTAGGGTCGGCGGCAAGCACAATGATCTGGATGTTGTTGGCACAGACGGACACCATCACACATTCTTTGAAATGCTGGGAAATTGGTCTTTTGGTGACTATTATAAGGTAAATTAAAATGTTATAATTATCGGGATTGGGGTTGGTTTCCAGTTAAATCGGATTCAGCTACCAGCCAGACCAGACCGTACCAGTGTCTTACATGAAGCAACTGCCTATCTGACCTCCACAACCTGGTTACTGGGTAATGCAATACCCCTTGGTTAAACTTGGTTAAAAGGTAAATTAAAATGTGTTGTCGCAATATTGAGAAGCAGTACTATCACAGTCTAAAAACATACAGTCGTCCGACGAAGCTGTCTAGACAGGGCAATCGTGCGGGGTGAGAGGGGCGAGACGCGGGAAAGCCGCTCCCCCACTGCGTAGTGCGGGAGGTATTATTCAGGGCTAACATGTGTAGACGTTGTCGGCATTTTTCCAGAGATCAAAGGCGTTGTCCTACTGTATTAATATTCATACTGTGGTACTATTCTCATTGTGGATTTGGGAGCTTGCAGCTAAAAAATAACTGCCTCATGGGTATCAAAGGTTAAGCTATGCTAACTGTTGGGTCTTTCAAAATAAAGTCGAAAAAAACTGCATACTACTATTATTGGCATCAATGCTCTTGGTAAAATGGAAGTTTATTTATTTTTAACTCTATTTCAACCTTCATAAGGTTGATAATTGTTTATCACTCTGCCTTCACACAAACAAAGTTATGGGCAGGATCTAGTTCCTATCATTAATTGTTTAAACCTCAATTGAAAGGTTAAACAAGCAAAAAAACATTTTTCAGTGTCAATACACATCTCATTCATCTCTCATTCAATACGCTTATTTTGATTTTAACAATAACATTAGTCTTATTTATTTACAGAGAGAGGCATGTCAAATGGCGTGGGAACTGCTTCTCGGACCATATCAACTGAAGCCAGATAACTTGGTGGTTACATACTTCTCGGGAGATGCAGCCATCGGGCTGACGGCAGACACTGACTGCAGGGACATTTGGAAGGCTATTGGGTAGGTAACCCACTCACTAAGTTGTAAAATTCTGATAAACAATTGCTTTAAGTAAAATGCTGGTATTCAGTTAGAATAGACTGGATTCTAACCCCATTGAGGTTGGGAAGAACTTTAAAAAAAAAAGAGAGTAAAAGTATGCTCATCTATTCTGTATCGTCTTCTAAAATATAAAATTCTCATGTTACAGTTTTTGTTACAAAACTTCTCCAAAATGGCTTGACTGATTCCTATGAAATTTTGTATTCAGTAGAACTGATTCTTCTGAGAAGTGATTTCCATATCCTACTTGCATTATAATAAATCATTTCATTTCATCTGAGAATAGGACATTGACTCATAAAAATCAAACCCTAAACACAAATCGCAGGCAGCAGCCAAGTGATCTGCAACACAACCTTGTCCTCAGTGGTCAAAATATAACCCTTTTAGCTTTGTACTAACTTTAAACCTTTACTACGCTAAATATCACTGAATGGGGACAATTGTGTGTTTACACTAGCTAAATCACTAATATAAGGATTCTCAGCTCATTATAATGTTCAAATGCGAAATGGCGAATGCTACAAACGTGACCGTCAACTCTATCTACCCTATTTCTGTTGGTCTAGTAGTTACTAACCCTGACTGCTATGCCGAAGGTTGTGGGTTCGATTCCCACCCAGAACAAATGTTTGTGTGATGAGCACAATCATTTGTTCTGTGTCTGGGTGTAATTTATCTAAAATATGTTTGTATTTAGAAATATATAAGTATGTTTATCAGTTATTTAGTACCCATAACACAAGCTCTGCTTAGCTTGGGACTAGATGGTGTTGTATGAAAGTTGTGGGATATTTATTTATTTTATTAACTATGTACAGATGCCAGCACATCAAGTTACCCCAATGTGTCAAGTTTTCCTAATTGAATATGAACCTTATTCTGTTTGACATAAAGTTGGAAAACAATCAAAGAAATTTGACAAATTGGGGTAACTTGACGTGCTGGCGTCTGTACATAATTTAAGTTTTCACTTATTGTATTAATATAATGATGACCCCATAACATTAATGTGTTTTCTGTCTTTTCCAGTGTTCCAGAAAGCAGGCTCTTGCCCAAGGGAGCCCAGGATAATTTCTGGGAGATGGGTGCCAGTGGCCCGTGCGGTCCTTGCACTGAGATACACTATGTCAATCCTGATGGCTCCCTCACGGAGATATGGAACCTAGTCTTCATACATTGTAACAGGTTAGTTTGTATTTATCAATAGTTTAAACATAGTAGCGAAGATAAAAGAAAAAAAAAAAAAAATTTACAAAAGATATTTACACAAAAAAAAAGTAATTAACCGAATTTTGTAAATAAAATTTAAAAAAATGAGCATGTACAGACGCCAGCATGTTAAGTTACCCCAATGTGTCAAATTTCTTTGATCGTTTTTCAACTTTATGTTAAACAGACTAAGTTTCATATTCAATTGGGATAATTTGACACATTGGGGTAACTTGATGTGCTGGCTAGGGAATGCAATCTCGTACGAGATTTCCGCCTAGCGAGATCTCGCGAGACTCAAAACCCAGTCTCGCGAGATCTCGCAAATTACGGGATCTCGCGAGATTGGAAGAATCGCAATTAAAACATATGCAAATGCTTGTTTTAAGAACTTGTAATTGACATGATATGTAATTAAATAGAAACTGCGTTGCTTAGTTATAAAAATAATGTAAGTTTTATTTTAAAAATCAACAGAGTACCTACTTATTATTTTGTCTCTAACTCTAATAACATTTGTTTATGTCTATAATTATTATACCTACTGTAGCTAATCAGTTCAAACTCTTACATTATTGGTATCAAAACAATAATTATCTATACATATTTAGGCAACGGCCAGGATTCAGTTCGCGCGCAGCCGCGCTATCACCTTGTCCAGAAGGAACGAAGTAGCTGCGAAATGATACTTGATTTTAAGTTCATTGATATGGATGTTGCATACCTTACTTACTGAGGTTCGTACTAAAGAGCAATGTATAACAGAACGCGTCAGACTCGCGCGCGTATCTGGATAGGGCCTTAGAAATACACGTCGTCACGCTGCATTTGTCGATCTCGTTATCTCGCGAGATCTCGTACGAAATTTGACGAGATACAATCTCGTAAAATATGGCCGGGATCTCGCGAGATCGGGATCTCGGCGAGACGAGATTGCATTCCCTAGTGCTGGCGTCTGTACAAATAAAAAAGAATGTACAGAATTATAATTTACAATTTTTATTAAATATTCTGTAGTTAATTTAATCCATGCAGATAGTTTTCAAGCAATAAGGTCATTTTTGGAGGTATGTACCTATACCAGACGGTATAGCTGCATAGTTTTTATCTGTGAAGGGGTTAGTCTTTAAAGAAAAGATGGCTTGCACGCTATGATGCGCAAGAGTTGCGCTTCCACTATGCACATGGTACGCACCAGCCCCAACACTATCATAAAACATTAGCTGACAGGTGGGACTGCCCCATACTGGGACATTGGAAACATCTTTATGCCTCTGTGGCATAGTAATTAACAGTTGGTGTGGTTTTCTGGTAGATATAATTACTAACAATAGCTTGTAAGCCGTGTGTGTACTTATCAAATAAACTATACGAGAATGTGTTCGAAATAAAAGACTTGAATGAATTTGCCTGTTGGTCTAGTAGTTAGTGACTCTGACAGCTATTCCGGAGGTCGTGGGTTCAATTCCCACCTAGGACAAATGTTTGTGTGATGAGCACAATCATTTGTTCTGTGTCTGGGTGTAATTTATATATAATATGTATGTATTTAGAAATATTTAAGTATGTTTTTCAGCTGTTTAGTACCCATAACACAAGCTCTTAGCTTAGCTTGGGACTAGAAGGCGTTGTGTGAAAAAGTTGTGGAATATTTATTATTGTTTTCAATTTAACCATTTTGTCTTTTCCCTAGAGATGCAGATGGTAAAGTGAAGGGTTTGCTTAAGCGCCACGTGGATACCGGTATGGGGCTGGAGCGCATGGCCACCATCTTGCAGGGGGTCCCGTCCAACTACGATACAGACCTGTTCCAACCAATCATCAAGGCTATAGAGAAGGCAAGTGCAATTATAGGAAAATGAACCTTATTTTTAAGTACTTCAAAGTCTTGTTCAATAGGGTATATGCATGTAATTTTTTTATATTTTTAATTCACTGTTTACAACGTTTTAACATAGTAAAAAAATATAAACATATTTAAAAATTGCTGTAGTGAAGCTTAAAAAAATATTTAAAATACAGAATAAATTTGAGCTGTTTAAACGCTGCCATTTTCGCGCGCCATTTCGTTTACGTCATTTACTATGATCCTATTACTCTATTACTATTACTATGGGTGTTTTCGTTCTTCTAACCATTTCACCATGAAAAAAACTCAAAAAGCAGATTACCGGTATTGCTTGTACCCGAATGCAATAAACATTATCAGATAGTGCTTTTACTAAACCACTTTCAGTAATTTTTCTTAATTTTTTTTTTATAACCTCACTATAAAGCTCTAATTAGACTTGAACATTAAATTACTTCACAACACACACGGCAATAAATATGTTTTCCAATAAAAGTCCATTCCAATACTGAATGTCATACTTACACATTGTATGTTTTGTAGGCGTTGAGTTGTTGTCGTAGTATTTGACGTCAAGTTTCGTTATAACCAATGGTGATGCGTTTCACAAATTTGAATTTCCCGCGCTTATTTCGCACTATTTTTAATTTTAAATAATTATGACGCTATTAAAAAGTAAAATAATGATTTAGTTCATATTTTCTGCCATTAAAGATTCGGAAAAAAAATATTCGAACTATATTTAAATTACATGCATATTCCCTATTAGTAAAAAAGGTGCATACAGTCTTGTTCCTCTTAGCGTGTGGTTAGTGCCAAACGGGATGTCAGATTTTATACCGCCCGTGGCTGTGGACTTGGCTTCACATGCCGTCGAGAAATATCTCTAAGGCATGTTAGAGGATTGAAAATTTCGTTATTGGCTTCAAAATCAAATTAAGTCAAAAATGTTTATTTGTTAGAACATGGTACAATATAGAGACATGGTTACAGAGGTGGTTCAGCATGTCCTGCTGCTATAGCGTACAAATATTTAACATAAAAAAATAAAAAGAAATGATTAGAAAGAAAGAAAAATATTTATTTGACATCGGTCATTAAAACACACACACACACACTCAATAATTTATGAAACATACAAAATAAACAAGAGTAGGTACACATTATGTGCTGTGTGCCTCACGGCTGCGCCAAAAAGGTCCATTTCAGCATTCATGCCAGACAGGTGATGCTGCCTGACGCTGGTCCTCCAATGGGTTCACTGGGTACCCCTCAAGGTTTTGAGGGGTACCCAGTGACGGAAAGAAAGAAATAGAAAACGAGTAAGTAAATCAGTTAAGTGTGTATCCAAGCGGTTGGTTATACATAAATGTAAAAAATAAATAGATATTGTGTTACAAAGTGACACTAGCAACGATAAATAAATACAGAGATAAACTAGACAGCATAAATATTTTTGAAAGAAACAAAGTGTACAGTATTTTAGTTTAAAAGAAACAAAGCACTTATAATCTAAGATTAGTGAATAATATAATAGTCAATGAGTAAATATAGAAATTGTATTGTTGTAATATTAATTGATAGATTAATAAATTAATATGTAGTTGCATATGGTGGACTTAAGTCTATTCTTATTTAATTACAATAGTAACGATTTATCTTCTGCCTGGAAGTACAAGCTTGATGTTATCTTATGTGTTGTCTAGAACAGTAAAGGAGTGTCGCCATACGGCGGCAGCTACGACCCTGATGCTGTAGTGGACGCGGCGTATCGAAGACTCGCAGACCACGTGAGGATGATCAGCGTATGCCTCGCTGATGGAGTGTTCCCTGCATCCAAGTAATTCTTATTATATTAATATTTAAAGTAAGGAGTTCTTACAAGTCATATACAGATTAGTTATATTACAGATAACATATTATTATAACATAACATAACGTCACGCCTGTAATCCCCGAAGGGCTGGGCAGAGGTGTACCTGGTAGTACACCCACATTTCGCCAGTTATGTTTAAGTCCCATATAAAAGGGGGCGAGCCTATTGCCATCAATCGGGCACAAATCCAGACTCCGGGCTGCTACTGAGAAATCCCAGGTGGAAAAACCCAATAACACTTTGCCCGACTCGGGGATCGAACCCGGGACCTCATGCTCAGCAGTAGCGCTTGCGACCACTAGACCAACGAGGCAGTCAACATATTATTAAAAATACATTAATGAAAATATTTTAAAAAAAGTAAAATAGTAAATAAATATATTTATAAATATAAATATTCCACAGCTCTTACAAAACGCCATCTAGTCCCAAGCTAAGCAGAGCTTGTGTTATGGGTACTAAACAACTGATAAACATACTTATATATTTCTAAATACATACATATTATAGATAAATAACACTCAGACACAGAACAAATGATCGTGCTCATCACACAAACATTTGTCCTGGGTGGGAATCGAACCCACGACCTCCGGCGTAGCAGTCAGGGTCACTAACTACTAGACCAACAGGCCAGTCAAATTATTATAGTATTAGTTTTATAAAGTTATCATTTAAGAATACATAAGGAAATCAATAAAAATAATGAGTATTGAGTATCTATAACTTTTAAATCGACTTAAACGGCATAAATGAGTGTAGAGGATCATGTATCCTATACTAGTTAAAGAATAATTGTATCACAGGAGACCGTGGTTATAATTTAACACGTTGACGGAAAGAACGCCTTTCGCCGTTGTCTCTGCATAAAATAATGCGGCGGTACGCCTGACGACGACAAAGGCTTGACGTGTATATAATCAGTACCTACACTTTGAAGCGTTTTATTTTCTCTACTTATACAAGGCATGGCGTTTTGTAGTGTCACCCACCACAGATATATTTTGAACGTTATATCGTAACGTTAAAAAACAAACGCAACAAATCTGTGTCATACGCACATGTATAGGGAATTGTGTCTGAAAATCTGTAGTGACACAATACGTTGAACCAGTAAGGGAAGGGAATACTGTCCGTCAATGTGTTAAGAGTTATTTATAATAACTACCATGTGATAAACCTCAGACAACACTTTAATTTAAAAAAAATGACGTGTGGCACTCGGAGACTGCCGCGGTAAAGCTATTGCATAGCATTTTTTATCAACTCCACTCCTCTCCCCCTCCCCATTCCTCTCCTCCCCCTCTCCCCATTCCTCTCCCCCCCCATCTCCCCTTCCCCATTCCTCTCCTCCCCCTCTCCCCCTCCCGACCCCTGCCTCTACCCGTCCCCCTATCCCCTCCCCTCTAACCTCCTCCTTCCCCCTCCCCTCCCCCTCCTCCCCCCTCCTCCTTCCCCCTCCCCTCCCCTCCCGTTTACGTTTTTCGTTTTTCGAATTTCTGGATTCGGTCCCCCGCTCAAGGCCCGCGATAGAAGCTATGCAATAGCTTAAAAAAATAAGGTATCCATTAAAATTAAATTAAGAATTACTAAGGGCTTTACTTAGAATTAACAATAACCCTTGTTCCAGTCTAAACTTAAAACAAATAATGAGGAAATCCTTCAAAATCTCCGGCGACGTCTTCCAAAATCCTAAACTCCTGAGGGTCCTCTACAACGAGGTGGCTGAGACCCTCGGCACCACGTACCCTGAGCTGGTGGCTAAGGAAACTGATGCCAAGCTGATCATAGACCACGAGGAACAGGCTTATGCCAGGATGAGGTCAGGGTTGAAGAAGAAGTGGAAGGATCTGGCGCTGCAGTACCCAGAGGTGGAACAGTTAAGGGATGTGGAGCTGTCAGGGTTTGCACAGGGGTACAAGGAGTTTAAAGAGGTAATTATAATGTGTTTTATGTTTTATATAATGGCAAAATAACAGCCTCCATGAAAAACAAAATGCTTTTCAAGTTGCAACAAAAGACGGTTGTTGGGACCGTTGATAATTTATTTATACTTATATCAACTCCATTGCTTTTTTTTTTTTTTTTGCTTAAACCTATCTTAGTATAGTACCTACTTTTATTCTACTATACTATAATTATTGATGTATACAAAGTATTGTAAAATCGATTTTAAAAGAGTAAGTATGGAGTTTCTTGCCGATTCTCCTCCATACAAATCTACTTTTTGGAAGGGGCAACTAGAATCATTTTTAAAAGTTAATTTTTGTTCGACGTTCAAAAGTGCCTTATAGGGGCCTAATTGAAATAAATGGTTTGACTTTGACTTTGACTTTGACTTTTAAGCACACTTTGAAGAGCTTGTGGCTAAATAATTGCAGCCTCACGGGTTGATCTAAGGTTAAGCTACGCTTGACGAGGTCAGTCCGTGGATGGGTGACCATTTATTACATATCAAGACTCCTCCGTGCCTTAGAAAGCACGTTAAGCCATTGGTGCACGCTTCGTCGTTTGTAGGTCTATCACAGACCACAGTCATTACCGATAGTCCGTAAATCTGACAACCAGTTTAACCAAGGGGTATCATGTTACCCAGTTACTGGGTTGTGAAGATCAGATAGGCTGTCGCTCCCTATAAAATACTGGTATTGAGAGTCAGGGTAACGGAGAGAAACGACCAGTTCAGGATTCAAAATGATTCTGATTGTATTTCGTCCAATACAGTTTCTTATATACTAAATCACTTTTCTTTAAAAATAAATATTCGTGTGGTCTGAAAAAACTATACAAAATAAATTAACCAATCACTACACAGTACTGGCAAATCGGTAGTTCGCGTAATTGAAGGACGAGACCCGGCGGTCGAACTAGGGCCCCGGCCGGCCACTCCCTCAGCCGGCGCACGCGGCGCGCTATGGTTGGCTTCTTCGGTATGATGCAGCTACACTGGTATTCAGCTGCATCAGGTTATACTGGAAGCCGACCCCTACATAGTTGGGAAAAGGCTGGGCAGATGATGATGACTTTAAGCACACATATGTACAGAGGTGGACTCAATGCCACAGGTATTTTCTACCACTAAATCATTGTATCAAGCATCATGGTACTGCCCACTTAAGAGTCTCAGGTTTTACTCGTATCTCTGTTAATTCGACTTTGCTAGCATGACTAAAACTGCCTTCTTTAAATTCGGTTAAAAACTGTTTTCCAACCTCCACAGACGATGACCAAGCAAAATTCGACCGAAATTCCTGGGGAACTAGTCTTCAAATTGTATGACACTCACGGATTTCAAGAAGACGTCATCAACCGGATAGCACAACTCAACAACTTGACCATAGACAACAAGGGCTTCTGGAAACTTCTTTCGAAACACAAGACAAGGCACAAGACTGCCTTCAAAGAACAAGACGACACCAAAGGCCTTTTATTCCAAGAAGCTATCAAAACTCTAAAAAAAAATGGCTACCACAAAACCAATGATCAACCAAAATACGACTACACGTCAAACGAAAAGAACATAGAATTTAAACCGTTAAAAGCAAAAATAATCGGAATTTTAAACGAAGAATGCGTTTGGATAGACGTTTTAGACGCATGCGAAAATCGACCGTATTACATAGTGACTGAAGACACAAATTTCTACTGCGAGGAAGGTGGGCAGGCAGCGGATGAAGGAATGATATTTGTGAATGAAAACGTCGCTATGGATGTGAAAAGTGTGTTCAAAATCCAAGACTTTGTATTCCATAAGGGCTATTTTTCCGTGGCAGGAAATACATGTGTGCGTTGTGGTATGGAAGTTGAAATTGAAATTGACCAAGAGAGAAGATTAAGATTAATGCAGAATCACACGGGAGTGCATTTACTCAACGCTGCCGTTAGAAGGGTTTTGCCCAATAGTGTTGTTTGTCCAACCGGATCAAGTGTTACAGACAAAAGCCTGAGTTTAAACCTGTCGGTGTACGGAGAGAAATTATCACAAGATGTTGTGTTGGATGTACAGAATCTTATTAGGTGAGTTCGCTTTTTCACTAACTGATAGATGCTGAAAGGTCAGGTGCGTAGTACTCGCAACCGGCCTGTAGGTAGTGCCTGCATGTCTATTGAACGTAATCGAAGTAAAAGTAGTATGTTAGAATCGTAGCATATGGCGCTCTGTAGTTTCTGTCTACTCCCGTGGGGAAAAGGCGTGAGTTTATTGTAGACGGGGAATCGTTACACATTCAGACGCCATGATTACAGAACAAGGTCTTGGACCCCTTACTGTTGAAATTTTTTGTCGGCTAATTTCCAAATTATACACGATGTTCTTTTATGTAAAATGTTGATTTCTGTTGAAACTAATGAGATTTGAATATTTGACTAATTTACTTTTTAAGGAAAAAGTTCAAAAGGGTTGAATGATGACTTGTTTTACGCAAAACATAACTTCGGAATAAATCATAAAAATTATGAAAAACCTCACGAAAATTGTTAACGCTGCGGGGGGGGGGGGGGTTGAATCGTGTACTAAAGCCAGCACATCAAGCTACCTCAATGTGTCAAATTTCTTTGATAGTTTTTCAACTTTATTACAAATAGAATAAGGTTCATGTTCAATTGGGAAAGTTTCGGGTACCTAAACGTGCTGGCGTCTGTACCTAACTGATAATATCAGTATGTGAGACTATGTCTTTTTCCCTGTATCGATTCAAAAAAGTCACATCAAATGAATGAAAAATGTTTATGCTATTTCTTTTTTTCTTTCATGTGCAGGGAATCTATAAATTGCAACGCGGCCATAGAGACCCGCGTGCTGGACAGCGTGCAGTTAGCTGACGAGCCCGCCGTGCTGACGCTCCCGGGCGAGACCTACCCCGAGCGCGGACTGCGGCTGGTCACCGCAAATCCACCACTTGTGTCCAAGTAAGTTACTGGCTGCGTATGCGCACGTCCAGGGCTGTACTGACCGTTACTTTTTCCAATGAAACGTGAACCTGATCAGTCTTTTGTAACAAAGTTCAAAAACTGTCACAGCATTTTGACATATTGGGGTACTTGAGTGG
This sequence comes from Euplexia lucipara, assembly GCA_921972225.1. Classification (NCBI taxonomy): domain Eukaryota; kingdom Metazoa; phylum Arthropoda; class Insecta; order Lepidoptera; family Noctuidae; genus Euplexia; species Euplexia lucipara. The sequence goes on along the minus strand of OV179161.1, from coordinate 2,868,891 downwards.
CTGGCCTTTGTACAACTATCATCACGTCATATGCCTAGACTTTTTCCCAACTAAAGGAAAGGGGAGGAAAGGTCAGCTTCCAGGCATGAGATATCTTGGGTTTGGTACGGTATACCTATTAAACCACAAGCTAAATAATTGAAATCTCTATTTATTGGTTAATGATTTATAGCGGTGCTGATTACCTCTCTCGAGGGATATAGGTCTAATGTAACGGCACAGTCTAAAAACCTACAGTCGTCCGACGAAGCCGTCTAGACAGGGCAATCGTGCGGGGTGTGAGGGGCGAGACGCGGGAAAGCCGCTCCCGAACTGCGAACAAAACGATGTTCGTAGTTCGTGAGGTATTATTCAGGGCTAAAGCGTGTAGACGTTGTTGGCATTATTCCAGAGATCAAAGGCGTTGTCCTACTGTATTAATATTTATGCTGTGGTTACGGTATGTGTGTGCAGGGAGCTGTGTTGCGGTACGCACGTGCCGGCGACGGGCGCGCTGCTAGAGTTCTGCGTGACGCTCGTGAAGGGCGCGGGCGGACAGACTCCTGTCGTGCATGCGCTTACCGGCGAGCGGGCCAAGCAGGTACTGGGACGATTTAGGCCACACAAATAAATAAATCTTCTCATTTTTTTCTTTTTTTGACGTGATAACGTAAATATTCCAATAAATATAAATATTCCACAACTTTTCACACAACGCCATCTAGTCCCAAGCTAAGCTAAGAGCTTGTGTTATGGGTACTAAACAGGTGATATACATACTTACTTATATACTTCTAAATACATACATATTATAGATAAATTACACCCAGACACAGAACAAAATATGATCGTGCTCATCACACAAACATTTGTCCTGAGTGGGAATCGAACCCACGACCTCCGGCATAGCAGTCAGGGTCACTAACTACTAGACTAACAGGCCAGTCAAACGTCACATAATTCAAGCTGAGCGTGCTAGCGAGGTGCGGTACAAGTAATGGAGGCACGATCGGATGCTGTTATGACGTAAAGTTATCTTCCATACACCGAATTTACAGACCACCATTTTATTTAAAAAAAAAAACGTACTAGCAATTTAGGTTGCACACTACTAGTAGTCTTGTTAACCCCTCCAAGTACAGACGCCAGCACATCAAGTTACCCCAATGTGTCAAATTTCCTTGATCGTTTTTCAACTTTATGTGAAACAAAATAAGGTCCATATTCATTTGGGAAAATTTGACACATTGGGGTAACTTGACGTGCTGGCGTCTGTACCTAAGCTAAATATACTGTGTCTAGAGTGGGTCAATAGTGCAATGGGTGGGTATCGAATTCTCGATCGCCAGGCCGACACCTTAGCCATTGGGTTATTGCAGTCTTTTCAAGAGATACGCTTCTGCAGTCCGATCAAATAGGCATGATGACGGTGTATGAATATCAAAATTCTATTCAACTGATATTCCAACCGAACTCAATTCTATTTAAACCGTTAGTTAGTAAAAAACAATAGACAAGTGTAAAACAATATACAAGTATAAAGTGCTATTGAGTTTTTCTATCTGGAATTCTCAGTAGAAGCCCGGAGTCTGGATTTGTGCCCGATTGATGGCAATAGGCTCGCCCCCTATTACATGGGACTTCAAAATAACTGGCGAAATGTGGGTGTACTACCAGGTACACCTCTGCTAGCCCTTCGGGGATTACAGGCGTGACGTTATGTTATGTTATGTTACAAGTATAAAAAAAATACGCGATTTGACGTGGAGTTGCGGATACCAGCCCGGTATCTTTAATCTTTAGTACATACAAGTAGTTAATTTGCTTTTTCAAATTGATAGAAATCTCTTAGTAGTTTTTAGTGAAGATAGAAAGAGAGAGAGAGGTGCGAGCTCACTATTTCTTTCTCTCTTTCTCTCATAGCCAGTAAAGTTTCGTATATCTAAGACACAGTGCAGACCTTTTGTCTGTATCACACTGTAGGAGCAAAAGAGAGCAGTACGCGCGCACATTATATTATAGGAACTTTTACTTCAGTCGTGTGAAGTAAAGCACACTCGTTTTAATAGTTTTAGTGTCTATATTAGCCATCTAAACGCTAAGAACAAGTGGACTCTGGTATACTTATACATATAGGGGGACTGGTAAGTGACCGATACTTAAACACGTGATTGTATTCATGATTTCAATAAACATTCCCAAAGAAACTTTTTTTTATATACACTATAACTTGTAATACGATAAAATTACAAAAACGCTGTTTGAAATTCCCGCGCGCGCAGCAGACACGAATCGGCATGATCTATCAGCTGATAGTCTGACCTCGGGAAGAGCAAAATCTACTAGAAGTAGTAGCGTCACACACTCGCCCGCCACCCCCACCGCTCCCGTTGTGCAGTACTGACGTAATTGAATTAATTGAAAGTTAATGAGTATAAAAAAAAAGTTTCTTTGGGAAAGTTATTCTTGTTCATGAGTACAATCATGTGTTTAAGTATCGGTCACTAATTACCAGTCACCCTATATAACTTTACACCCACAGGCTCGAGAATTGTTCTGTCGAACGGAGAAACTGAACCAGGTCATAGACCTCATAGACCCAGCCCGTAAGAGAGAGGAGGTGTCCCTCATCAAGCAGCAGCTGACGGAACTGTGCGGCACCAGTGGCGCCCCCTACGGAGACTACGCCAAGTGCTTGGCGCTGATAGACAGCTTCGCTAAGCGGGAGGTGCATCAAAATGATTTGGCTTTGAAGTAAGTATTTTAATTTAGAAAATCTACATGGTAAAAGCAACGTCGTGCCACAATCAGACACGAGGGGTCTAGTTTCTTATCCTGAACCCCTTTGCGTTTAAATTTTTCGCCGGCTTTTCCTAATTTCCAAGTTTATCTCAATGTCATTTTTTATGTTGAACTATAACATCACGACCTCCATCCAAACGTATGAGATTTTTGATTGAAGATTATTTATTTTTTAACCGACTTCAAAAAAAGGAGGAGGTTCTCAATTCGACGGTATGTTTTTTTTTTTTTTTTTTTGTGTTTGTTACGCGATTTCTCCCCCATTTGTGGACCGATTCTCAAAATTCTTTTTTTATGTGAAAGACTATACTCCCGAGGTGGTCCCATTTTAATTTGGTGAAGATCTGGTGCTGATCTTCGGAGATATACAATGGAACTCTTCAAAAATAGACGGCAAATCTGTCGGGATTGCAGGAATCGCTTGGATATTTATTGTTTATACAACATCATGACGTATCATCACGCCTGTATGCTCTGAGGGGTACGCAGATGTGTACAATATACCTAGATTTCGACAGTTAGGTATGTTAAGTTTAATTTATTAGGGATAAGTGGATAACCCTATTACCATGACATGTATTGTTAACAAATAACAATATAAAAATAAATTCATGGCAAATATTTGTATGGGAACAACTAAAAATGGAAAAATAAAAATCTTTTTTGCAAAAAATAAAACCGACTTAAAAAAAACACCAACCGGTGTAAAATAACTCTAAATTCGGAAGTCGGTGGCCCATCATGAAAAAGACAAAACCACCAAAGCCACAGACTTCCTAATTTAGAGTTATTTTACACCGGTTGGTGTTTTTTTTAAGTCGGTTTTATTTTTTGCAAAAAAGATTTTTAAGGAATACTGTCATAGTTTTGGTTCTTAACAGTTTTAAAAAAACATCAAAGATAATTTTAAAAAAAACGACGTTAAATTTCAAGGTCTTCACACGCTCATTGATCAGCTCAAACAGCGCGTGCTTCTCCAATTTACTGTTACACATTTCCGTCTCTTTTTACCGCAACCGACAGGAAAGATGTTACTAAGAGTGTTTTATTATGTCAGTGCCATAGCAGAAACGGAGGTCCGCGAAGCAGTGGCCCAAGCTGCTCAAGACGGGCGCCGGTTCGTGGTCCACTTCCTCCGCTGCTCCTACCTCATGCAGGACGACGGCGTGCAGTTCGTACTGACGGAGCGGCACGGTATGCCTACTATGGTGCTAGGATGCGCCGGCGGCGTGCTAGTCGCTGCCTGCACTGTGCCACAGGTACTCTAAACAAAAATTTACAATGTTTAGAATATAACCATAATATAATAATATTTTTTTTATATACAACGTGTTTTTTATGATATCCCATAACTCTAGGGTATGATTGAGACCATATCAAAGAGTCAACTGGCCTATGAATTATACGTATCAATCATCCTTTTTTTTTTTATTAACATACAAAATAGTTCGGCAAAGTCAGGATGATTAATGTAAAGTATGAAAGAAAAGTGACGTTAGAAAGAAGATTCGTCGTACTGGTGACAATTTTTGAACTAATTAGGTAATAAAAATAATATTAATAATACTTAATAATAATAATCAACGACTATTCACACAACGCCATCTAGTCCCAAGCTAAGCAGAGCTTGTGTTACGGGTACTAAACAACTGATAATTTAATTATGACTGATGATATCTCCGAAACTATGCATTTTTGGACCATCTATTCTAGGAGTTTTAGTATTATTTTTACCTACAGAATATAACCCTAGAGTTATGGGATATAAAAAAAAAACACCTTGTATAATGTATTTATAAATGTTTTAATGTTATTCTTGTATTAAATATTTCAAAATATTATGCATACTATGGAAATAAAGAGAATTAATAATGATAATGTTAATTTTCAAGAAAGTAGATTTTCACAAATTAATGGATGAATTATAATTAAATTGGGTACACAAAAACTTTTCTACAAAAAAAAAAACAACCGACTTCTTAAAAAAACACTTACAGGTGAAAAATAACTCCAGTTTCGGAAGTCGGTGGCCAATAATGAACGAAACAAAACCACCAAAGCCACAGACTACCGAAACTGAAGTTATTTTTCACCTGTAAGTGTTTTTTTAAGAAGTCGGTTCAAAGAATCATTGAAATTGGTTAACAATTGCTAAAAAAGTTCTTTCTAAACATTAATCTGTACTTCTCTGCCGGGCCCCTTTTACAATAGAAGGGCGTAATGTTATGTTATTACAAGAACTCTGCATAGACATCTGACTAGCAATCGCGAATAATTTGCTGTTATGCGTTATAGAGTTCCGTCGCATGTCTTCTTCATCAGTTATTCTTCACCAAAATGATACTTTCTAAATGAAAATGCCTGATTTGTTACTAAAAGTGTTAGAATCGCTGCGTGATACCTATATTTTATGAGGAGTTCCCTCGATTCCTCGAGGATCCCTCATCAGATTTGAGTTTTTATACAAATGAGACCAATCTGTTAGTAGTATACCCTATCAAATAAAAAAATAATTTTGGAAATCGGTCCACAAATGACGGAGTACTGAGGTAACAAACCCCTAAAAAAATACAACCGAATTGAGAACCTCCTCCTTTTTTTGAAGTCGGTTAAAAATTAAAACACGCGTACTTACGAGATGTGCATCACGGGGTGACTGACTCACGGACTGTTTTATTTATTTTATTTTATTTATACTGCACAACGGGAGCGGTGGGGGTGGCGGGGGAGCGTGATTTTGCCCTTCCCGAGGTCAGACTGTCAGCTGATCAATCGCAAGCGCGCGCGGGAATTTGAAACAGCGTTTTTGTTGTTAAGGGTCGGCAACGCGCGTGTGGCGCCCCTGGTGTTGCAAGTGTCCATAGGCTACGGTAACCGCTTACCATCAGGTGGGCCGTAAGCTTGTTTGCCACCGTCGTGGTATAAAAAAAAAAACTTATTGTGTTAATAAGTTTATGTGTATAAAAAAAAAGTTTCTTTGGGAAAGTTTATTGAAATCATGAATACAATCACGTGTTTAAGTATCGGTCACTAATTACCAGTCACTCCTTATATGAAAATGTTTAGAATCATTTACAGAATTCATGGTATCAGTAGGTGTGAGTGGTGTGACTACGTCTATTCCACCTGTTTAGCTTTATAATGGTGAAAGAATATTTGACCCAGCTCAGTAGTTTTTGATTTAATTCAATACTACACAGATACCAAATATCGAATCTTTCCTCTTTGTATTGTTACACAGGCGAAGTTCTGTACCTATAGAGTCTGTTAAACACCAAATAAAAAACAGTTAAAAGGTGCAATTGGGTATAATAATTCGATCACAAAAGTCAAACAATATTAAGAAAACTAGAATAGAAAAACCAAGCCGCCCCGTCGCTAGCCAAACAACAAAAACTAGCCCCTAGCAACGGGGTTGCCAAATCTGTCGCCAACAGAGTCGTTAACAATTTCTTGGGTTTTACTGGCTAGACAGAAAAAATTAAGACCAAAACTTGTAACGACTCTTTTAAGACCAAAAGTTGTAACGACACTTTTTTGCTATAGTTGAAAGCCGTGCGGCGTGCGCGTGATTCTCTGTCTGTCCCTTCCTCTCTCTCATAGAAATCAAGTAGGTAATTGGCTTGCTTTCTATTAGAGAAAGAGAGAGAGAAAAAATTAAGACCAAGAGTTGTAACGAAGACACCCGGATGGAACGAAGTTCTTTTCGATTGATTAGTGAAGGAATTTTACAATTCTGACACCTCTCAAGTTTTTTTCTATTACTTGTTCAACAAAAAAGGAGGTTCTGAATACGATGGTATTTTTTATGTGTGACCCCTTAACTCCGTTGTTTATAGACCGATTTGAAAAAATCTTTTTTTGTTTGATAGGCTATACTTACTATGTGGTCCCATTTGAATTTCATCGAAATCGACGTAGTGGTTTGGTTGTAATACAAAACAAAAGAAAAAATATGTAATATTTTTTTTTTAACTGCTGTATTATTTTGTCAAAAGTTTTTAAATCTGATGTTATTTTTGATTTTTTGCCTAAATGAATGTTATGTGTCTGTAGGAAATGGTGTCGGAGTCGTTCACGGCCCGCGGCTGGCTCGCCTGCGCGGCGCGAGTGTTCGGGGCCGGCGTGCAGGCGCGCGGGGACCTCACGCTCGCTGAGATGACTCCCTCTAAGGTAACGAAGGCTGGCCAGATACGTTCACGGCCCGCGGCTGGCTCGCCTGCGCGGCGCGAGTGTTCGGGGCCGGCGTGCAGGCGCGCGGGGACCTCACGCTCGCTGAGATGACTCCCTCTAAGGTAACGAAGGCTGGCCAGATACGTTCACGGCCCGCGGCTGGCTCGCCTGCGCGGCGCGAGTGTTCGGGGCCGGCGTGCAGGCGCGCGGGGACCTCACGCTCGCTGAGATGACTCCCTCTAAGGTAACGAAGGCTGGCCAGATACGTTCACGGCCCGCGGCTGGCTCGCCTGCGCGGCGCGAGTGTTCGGGGCCGGCGTGCTAAATTAAACTTTATCTTAATTGGTTTAAGTTCTTGCCAGAATCAGTTAGGCCGTGCGCACGTTGCAAATGTAATCTCATAGATCAGCTAATAATAATATTTGACATAATCTAGTGAGATTACATGAAACAGCACGCCACGCGGGCGCCCGCGCCGTGCGCACGCCTAACGCAGCGCACGGCCTTATGCTTCAGAATCAGAATGTTTTATTAGTAAACATAGGTGTAAAAGATATGTAGATCCACTATATTTTGCTCGGAGGCGTACAAATATTTCTAATTAGCATTATATAAGTATCAGTTTTTAATTGATTAATTGGTTTAGTGGTTTAAATCATTTAGTCTCAATATTATTGATACTGACTGTACCTACATTTTCTCTGAAGGTTATCTGTGCAGAAAATTGCCAATCGCATTGATCAAATTGGTCGATTCATGCATATCATTGTTTCAGTGGAAGCCCGCTGTGACTTCTTACAAAAATATCATACTACTATCAACAATTAACGTCTAGTTAATAATGGGTATTTAATTAATCCATTTCTACTTTGTAGGTGAGCCTAATAAACTGCGAGCAACTTGTCCAGGACGCGATGCGTGTGGCCATCAAATTCGCGCAGTCGCACATCAAGGAGAACACAGAGCATTCTAGAAGTACTCAGAATAGACAACAGAACTGATCATTCGTAAATCTCATAGGAGAAAAGACTATACCTGCCCTGCGGAGAAAGAGTAAGAACCTAGATTTTGACGTTGATCGATGACAGCTAGTACGACAGTGTGCAAGGCAGCCGACAATACATTCATCGATCGACTAACGATTTAGTTATGACACTTTAAACCCATTGCACAATGGCGTTGTTTAATTGTCATTCACAGGCTTATGACGGCGATCGGCGTAAGTTCTGTTTTAATGGAATAGGTATACTTTTTCAAAAGTAACTTCCCAGGTTTATCCGAAGGGAACAAATTACCGAGATAAAAAGTGTCTAAGGTGTATGTCTTAATCCAGGAAATGCCATGAGCCATTTTAAATTTAAATCTGTTCGACGGATTACGAGTGATTGAGTAACAAAAATCCACAGAGACACGTTTCTGTCATGGTGTTTTTAGAAAAATATAATGCCGTTTGGCGTCATAGTGTTTTAATATGAGATGCTTCCTTTATACCTCGAATGGGTTAATATCGACTCGACTGTTTGACTTCGGAACATCCGCCATTTTGTAAAATCGAATATTATTGTAGTATTCAGATAATTGATTGTTACTTCTATTTCTGTAGAGCGTAGAAGCTCTACACCACAAGTTACTATGCTTATTTACCATCGTTACAAGCACTTGTACTCCATTTATAATAGCATTAGAAAAAAGAAGGGGGGAGGGGGATCTATTTCGCAATGAAGTGTGGTGTCGCGACGATAATTATTGTTGAGTGTATACAGGTCTTTTGTACAGATCAAATAATATAACTAACTATTTATCTTTGTTCCATCCGGTCCCTTGACACCTCTCAAGTTTTCTTAATGATAAGTGCACCTATGCATAAAATAGTTTTCTTTCAAATTTAGAAGAAAAAAAGTGAAACGAAGAACGTGTCCATATATTGTTAATCCCTGCTTCTTTTAGGTTTATATCATTGACACTATTTTTTAAATAAAATTAAAAGTATAACTAAATAAAATCCATAGCATTTCTTTAAATAAATAAATTGTTGTAATGGTTACAACTAAGTCTGCCAGTTGCTGTGAAAATAGATTATAATAAATTCAGCGTCTATCGTAATTTATTGTAACATGCTTATTTTACTTTCGTTACAAAGTGTGCACAAAACAACCTTTTTTAACTTGTGCTAATGCTAATGTTAATGAAGTATAGTTGCTTGTAACGGTTTAATTCTAGCATATTATTTATTTATATGTAGTGGGTTCTATAACTCAGATTCCCGATGACATTATAGCTGATATCGTGTTTAATACAAAATTATTATTTTATCTGTCTCTTTTTACTTTTCACGACTGTTTGTGAAATTATGGAAAGTTACAAAATTAAAGTCCAGTTCTAACTTATAATTTACGATGCCAAGAAGTGCGGTTTGGAAATTATATTTATTATGCAATTTATATTTTGTAAAGGCAATAAGGCTTTAGAGAGTAATATGTTAATTCACTCATCGGTCGTTACTGTTACCTACTACCGATTGATAAACATCAATGTTAAAGGTAGACACGGCTACATATCAAGCTATACATTTCCAGGTTACGCTAACCTCGCATTTTAAGAAAATTCTAACAATGCGAGCTCAGGTTATACTGGAAATGTGTAGCCGTGCGTGTGTACAGACGCCAGCACATCAAGCTACCCCAAATTATAAAATTTTCCCAATAGAACATGAATCTTATTCTAATTGTAATAAAGTTGAAAAACTATACAATAAATTTGACACGTTGGGGTCGCTTGATGTGCTGGCCTCTGTACAAGTCCCGAGATGGGCCGCAAAATGCACGGGGTTTTATGAATCTATGGAATGGAATCCGAGCGTGGCAACATCGCGGTTGCAGACTTTAATAATTTCATAGAGAATACAAACCCATGCAGATTGCAATCTACGACCTTAAATTTACAAAAAGAGTCCACCCTTACAGGTATTAAAGTTTGAATGAAATTCGAAAGGTGTTGTTGAGTCTTCCTGTAAATAAATAGTAATACCCTTTATTTTTGTATATAAAATTGTTCAAAACGAACTGCATTTTTCTTTTTAACAAGTATTCCTAATTAACTCTTATAGCTGTAATAGTCTAATGGTGTGACCGGCGGAGTACCAAATCATAGGTAAAGAGTTCTGACCACAAAAGTAAAAAAAAAAATGGTTATGGTCAGCAAGTCTTTTTCTTCCATACCTTTATAGTTATACCATCTTTCACCAGTAGGTATCTGTCGATTCTTTAGTCTTCCTCTACTCTCTCGTAACCCTTTGTATTAATACTCTAAATACCCTCACATCATGGTCCTCATTCCCTCGCATCACACGCCCATACAAGCTCTTTCCACCGCACCGGTACCAAATTCAGACTTCCTACATACTCATTTCATATTCTATTTATTTCAATAGCTGACGACCTGCGGTTTCTCCCGCGTATTTCACGTTCCCGTGGGAATACAGGGATAAAAAGTAGCCTATGTGTTAATCCAGGGTGTCAGCTAACTCCATACCAAATTTTATTAAAATCCATTCAGTAGTTTTTACGTGAAAGAGTAACAAACATCCATCCATCTATTCATACTCACAAACTTTCGCGTTTATAATATTAGTAGGATGATATTTATTTTCTGTAAATATTTTCATACAAACACTTACATGACATTTTTTAACTAAAAAGTGAGGTCAAAAAAACACAAAATTAACAACACAAGTTCTCGATACACGTGTTTATTAAAATCACATTATAAATTGGCAACACCTTCCAAATAACATACACAACAATGTTTCGTAGAAAACTATTTTTTATTATTAATTAATTACAGGCTAGTTTAAATATATGTACAGTCAGTTTGAGATCCAAATAGGATCGGTATCACTCATCACACATCACTTTAAGTTTTTATTTTATTTGTGAGAATTCTCATGACTATTAAGTTTACGGTTTTAAGTAGTGTATTGCCTGAAGTCTCTAACACTAACGAAGCTAATATAGTTTGTACAGAGCGGCAGAGAATTTTATCAATTAAGTTTAATATTTACTCAATCGAAGTAAGGTTTATATTTCTATGCTCGATGATCGTCGACACTCCAGAGAAAACCGTACTGCGAATATGCGATGCATGAATTTAAAATAACGTAATACCACGCCTGATAATCCCGATGGATTAGGTAGAGATATAGCTGTAGTACACCCACATTTCGCCAGTTATGTTATAAGTGCCAAGTAATAACCCGGACTTCCTTCCACCAGATGGAAACACTAAATCAAGCTTTAATACTTATCTAATCGAAATAAGGTTTATATTTAAATGCCCGATAATCGACTTTATAGCCTTGCAGTTATCTTAGGGAGCATCAACGATCACTGATCGGTAAGTTTTAAATTCAATTCCTTCCCTCTCACCAGTCTGTGCTTACCATAAGGCGTCGTCAATAGCTAGAAACTAGTCTTAGTACATGAAAATAAATACTTTAGTTACCGTAAACGTTAACAAACATAAGTTTTTATGCTTCATTTGACTCCCGGCTGCGTAACGTTTTCTAACAAACATAGACAATATGCTCTTTGTCTTTTCCCATGTAGTTTATGGTTTGAGATCAATATTGGACCCGTTATAATGTTGACCATTTTTGTTCTAATACATTTTATAACGTTAATTCTTAATAATTAACGAGAAATAATGTAAAGGTAATGTAAAAGCTAAATAGTTAACTGAAAACTGAATGATCTTAGCTGTAGCGGTCAACGGCACATATCTAGTAACACTCGAACTGCGAATATCACCCTTACTGCTACGAGATAAAGGCGATATCAAAACCACACAGTTATCATAGATACAAAATATACTCAATACAATTTCACCTCCAGAATTACTCTCCATCCTGAGACCGTCTTCAAGACAAAATGAGGAGTTTTGTCTTACCTAGTAACCATGTTGTGGTTTTCAGATACTGAAGACCTTGATAGTTTCCTTTCTATCCCCGGATAAAATTCGTGACATAAAAAAGGGTATTAAGTTACCCAGCTAGTGGGTCGTTCTATGTAAAATACTGATATTCAGCTGCCCGATAGACCAGCCGAACCCAACAGATTAAAAAAAACTCATTTTCAAAAGTGTAAGTATTGATAGTCTAGTGGTTGACTTCCCAGCCTCAGCCCTGATAGGTCTCTAGTTCGAATATAAGGCTTGCACCTCTGAAATTTCGGATTCTTGTGCGTACTGTGTAATTATCACTTTCTTCAAAAGCGGTGAAGGAAAACATCATGTCTGAGAGAAGTTTCTCGACGGCATGTAAAGCCAAGTTAGAGGCCCTTGGGCGGCATAAAAACTATCACCAGTTTGGTCACTGACCATACGAGAAGAAGATGATGTACACTACAGGACAAAAGAAAAGAGCATATTCCAAGTTTCTAAACTCACTCAATGAGAGAGCGAGATGTTAGTGTAAACGTGACGCATCCGGGTGCCAAAAAGCACGGACTAGTGGTTATCCATGTACTGCAGCTCCGAAAGCAGCAGGACCGTGTTGGGCAGCGGCCGCGGCTGCGGGGACAGGATCGTGAGCATCTGCCTGTCCATATCCACTGCCGTGCTGTGGGATGAGGAAACTAACTTTAGTAAAACAAGAAACTGTGTTTGGAAAATATTGTTTTTATTGGCGGTGCAGCGCCGGAAGTAGTAGTATTACACTGTATAGTACTCACACACACACGAAGCCAGCCAGGTTGGAGTGCAGCACGTCGTCGTCGGGTCCGGCCGCGAAGGACACGGCCAGCAGGCGGTGGTGCAGCGCCGGAAGTAGTAGTATTACACTGTATAGTACTCACACACACACGAAGCCAGCCAGGTTGGAGTGCAGCACGTCGTCGTCGGGTCCGGCCGCGAAGGACACGGCCAGCAGGCGGTGGTGCAGCGCCGGAAGTAGTAGTATTACACTGTATAGTACTCACACACACACGAAGCCAGCCAGGTTGGAGTGCAGCACGTCGTCGTCGGGTCCGGCCGCGAAGGACACGGCCAGCAGGCGGTGGTGCAGCGCCGGAAGTAGTAGTATTACACTGTATAGTACTCACACACACACGAAGCCAGCCAGGTTGGAGTGCAGCACGTCGTCGTCGGGTCCGGCCGCGAAGGACACGGCCAGCAGGCGGTGGTGCAGCGCCGGAAGTAGTAGTATTACACTGTATAGTACTCACACACACACGAAGCCAGCCAGGTTGGAGTGCAGCACGTCGTCGTCGGGTCCGGCCGCGAAGGACACGGCCAGCAGGCGGTGGTGCAGCGCCGGAAGTAGTAGTATTACACTGTATAGTACTCACACACACACGAAGCCAGCCAGGTTGGAGTGCAGCACGTCGTCGTCGGGTCCGGCCGCGAAGGACACGGCCAGCAGGCGGTGGTGCAGCGCCGGAAGTAGTAGTATTACACTGTATAGTACTCACACACACACGAAGCCAGCCAGGTTGGAGTGCAGCACGTCGTCGTCGGGTCCGGCCGCGAAGGACACGGCCAGCAGGCGGTGGTGCAGCGCCGGAAGTAGTAGTATTACACTGTATAGTACTCACACACACACGAAGCCAGCCAGGTTGGAGTGCAGCACGTCGTCGTCGGGTCCGGCCGCGAAGGACACGGCCAGCAGGCGGTGGTGCAGCGCCGGAAGTAGTAGTATTACACTGTATAGTACTCACACACACACGAAGCCAGCCAGGTTGGAGTGCAGCACGTCGTCGTCGGGTCCGGCCGCGAAGGACACGGCCAGCAGGCGGTGGTGCAGCGCCGGAAGTAGTAGTATTACACTGTATAGTACTCACACACACACGAAGCCAGCCAGGTTGGAGTGCAGCACGTCGTCGTCGGGTCCGGCCGCGAAGGACACGGCCAGCAGGCGGTGGTGCAGCGCCGGAAGTAGTAGTATTACACTGTATAGTACTCACACACACACGAAGCCAGCCAGGTTGGAGTGCAGCACGTCGTCGTCGGGTCCGGCCGCGAAGGACACGGCCAGCAGGCGGTGGTGCAGCGCCGGAAGTAGTAGTATTACACTGTATAGTACTCACACACACACGAAGCCAGCCAGGTTGGAGTGCAGCACGTCGTCGTCGGGTCCGGCCGCGAAGGACACGGCCAGCAGGCGGTGGTGCAGCGCCGGAAGTAGTAGTATTACACTGTATAGTACTCACACACACACGAAGCCAGCCAGGTTGGAGTGCAGCACGTCGTCGTCGGGTCCGGCCGCGAAGGACACGGCCAGCAGGCGGTGGTGCAGCGCCGGAAGTAGTAGTATTACACTGTATAGTACTCACACACACACGAAGCCAGCCAGGTTGGAGTGCAGCACGTCGTCGTCGGGTCCGGCCGCGAAGGACACGGCCAGCAGGCGGTGGTGCAGCGCCGGGGAGGGCCACACGCTCACCAGCTTGGTCAGCGCGTCCTCCGCGCGCATGCCCAGCGGCATGCACGAGTCCGGCAGGGACGGGGCGCCCACCTGCATCACGGAGGGGAACCATCATCATCGGAGATCGGTAAGTAACATAGAGTAGATAAAACCACTTCTGAAATCCCGGTATACTACAGGCGTTTCTCATCTATGTAATGTCATCTTATCTCAGCGCTAACGCCCGACAAATCACGCGTGTCTTTAACTCGTGTCATTTGAAGTGACGAAACACACCACCGGCACCTCTTAGGATAGTCGTGGGTCGCGGAAGTATCTTCTGTTCCCGTAACCCCCGGCGCAGGTGTGAGAAGGAACACGGGGTGGTTTTTAGTCAGTAAGAGTCTGACAGACCCCTCCGCCTCCCCGGGCGGGGGACATCCATGAGGATTTTCCAACCCCCAAAAAAAAAAAAAAGGCACCTCTTAGGATAAGCGCTACGCTTGTAATATACCGGGTTTTCAGAAGGTTTGATCTACTGTATGTAACTAACTTCCTCGAAGGTTAGGTACTAAATATGGTCTACCTATTTCGATTTTTGATCATCTTTCTTCTCATCATCTGTCGAACCTTTTTTCCAGTATAACCGGATGCCATTAAATTCCCGGAAAAACTGCCTATTTGACCTCCACAACCAAGAGACTGGACTGGACTGGACTGAATATAATACCCCTTGATTAAAAAGAATAACCAAGTTGGCATATCACTTATAATACACTGTTAAATTTAAGTGCATTTTTAACCCCCGACGCAAAAAGAGGGGTGTTATAAGTTTCACCGCTATGTGTGTGTGTCTGTCTGTCTGTCTGTCTGTCTGTCTGTCTGTCTGTGGCACCGTAGCGCCCAAACGGGTGAACCGATTTAGATGCGGTTTTTTTTATTTGAAAGCAGAGTTTCTTGCGATGGTTCTTAGACACAATTCATCAAAATCGGTTCAGCCGTTTCAAGGTTATCAGCTCTTTTGTGTTAGCTACCGTTGCTATTTTAGACGTCTATGGGTATTAACTTTACTTAAAAACATATGTGTGTCTTAAAAGGACATGGCTAAATTGAAGTATGGACGACTGCCCCCGCAATGAAAACGCATGTATAAACATTGTACCTAGCAATATATAATGCTAAGTAGCTGAAATTAGTTTTTTGTAATTTAAAAAGGTTCAGGAACTTATAATATTTGCACAATCCTAAAAACAAAATCGCGCAACTCCTACGACAAAGGTACAAAAACTTCAAACAATGACATTGCTATAAACTTTTATCTAGGCGTTTTAATGTGTCTGCGACGATTTTTATTGATAATTGTGTCCAATAAACAAGCGAGGGTCAATGAAAATCCAAAATAAAAAGCACAACGAACAAGTAAACGGCAGAGCGTTCAAACGACGTCTGACGTTTTTTGTTTTCATAGAGTAGAGATGGAATCTGATTTAAAATGTAACGAAATCGATAAAATAATCGAATGGACTGAAAGAAAAAAGAAATTGTTTTAGACGACCTCGGCGCGCGGCGGACAGAAAATATATATTAAGATTGTGCGCCTGAAGTGTTAGTAATATGCTTATCCAGATACAATTAATCAATTAAGTAGTTTCAGAAAATAAATCGTTTTGATAACTGTTATTAAATATCGATTGAAGTTCAACTTATTCGATTTGGCATTTTGGTAATGGAATATGTCTCTTCCCTAGCTGTCAGTATTCCTTGACCTTGTCATGTCAAACCAAAACAAAGCATAAATACAATTAAGAAACTTTTTTATGTTTATTAGTTCACGAAAGTTATAAGAAATTATTAAACACTAAATAATTCATGAATTAATATTTAAATATTACTGGTTAGTGTGAGGTTCCTATTCGTGCTAGTCATGTTGGGGGCAGTCGTTTAGCCATCTCTTTTCAAACACCCATGTGTGTAATATTAATAAGCAACATTATGGTGTATTTGGTCTGATGCAGCCAGGATATCTAGCAGACTAACACACTCTTGGGAAAATAACAGCAGATATGTCGTGTTTGGATTCATTTTAACCAGCATTTGATTCTCCACACAATGCACTGATGGCAACAGGATGAGCTGATGCTGCAGCCAGGCTATCCAGAAAACCAGTAGGTAGACTCTTGACAAAATAATAGCAGATATGTCGTGTTTGGATTCATTTTAACCAGCATTTGATTGTAAACACAATGCACTGATGGCAACAGGATGAGCTGATGCTGCAGCCAGGCTATCCAGAAAACCAGTAGGTAGACTCTTGACAAAATAATAGCAGATATGTCGTGTTTGGATTCATTTTAACCAGCATTTGATTGTAAACACAATGCACTGATGGCAACAGGATGAGCTGATGCTGCAGCCAGGCTATCCAGCACACCAGTAGGTAGACTCTTGACAAAATAATAGCAGATATGTCGTGTTTGGGTTCGTTTTAACCAGCATTTGACTCTACATACAATGCACTGAAAAAAACTCTTAACTGTATAAAATATAAAACAAAATTAATGCGTTTAAAAAATTTAAAATAAAATTAAATTAAAAATTTAAAAAACCCCCACCGCAAAAAAGTAAAACATTTAAAAAGTTAAAAATAACACTAGCCATGAAATTTTACGTAACGTCGGGGTACCGTTATAATAAGTACCTACATACGTACAAGTACTAGGAACATTCCTTACTTAAGCGGTACCCCGACGTGAAGTAAAATTTCATGGCTAGTGTTATTTTTAACTTTTTAAATGTTTTACTTTTTTGCGGTGGGGGTTTTTTTTATAAACTGTTTACTGATTTAATAAAAATAATTAAATAATTTGTAAATAAAAACTATGTATCACTAATGAAAGTATGCTTTTGTAGAAAGGGAAACTGCTGTTAACTTCCAATTTTTAACCCCCGACGCAAAAAGAGGGGTGTTATAAGTTTCACCGCTATGTGTGTGTGTCTGTCTGTCTGTCTGTCTGTCTGTCTGTCTGTCTGTCTGTCTGTCTGTCTGTCTGTCTGTCTGTCTGTGGCACCGTAGCGCCCAAACGGGTGAACCGATTTAGATGCGGTTTTTTTTATTTGAAAGCAGGGTTTCTTGCGATGGTTTTTAGACATGATTCATCAAAATCGGTTCAGCCGTTTCAAGGTTATCAGCTCTTTTGAGTTAGCTACCGTTGCTATTTTAGACGTCTATGGGTATTAACTTTACTTACAAACATATGTGTGTCTTAAAATTTCATACACCCATGTGTGTAATATTAATAAGCAACATTATGGTGTTTTTGGTCTGATGCAGCCAGGATACCTAGCAGACTAATACACTCTTGGGAAAATAACAGCAGATATGTCGTGTTTGGATTCATTTTAACCAGCATTTGATTCTGCACACAATGCACTGATGGCAACAGGATGAGCTGATGCTGCAGCCAGGCTTTCTAGCACACCAGTAGGTAGACTCTTGACAAAATAATAGCAGATATGTCGTGTTTCGATTCATTTTAACCAGCATTTGATTCTGCACACAATGCCCTGATGGCAACAGGATGAGCTGATGCTGCAGCCAGGCTATCCAGTACACCAGTAGGTAGACTCTTAACAAAATAATAGCAGATATGTCGTGTTTGGATTCATTTCAACCAGCATTTGATTCTAAACACAATGCACTGATGGCAACAGGATAAGCTGATGCTGCAGCCAGGATATCCAGCACACCAGTAGGTAGACTCTTGACAAACTAATAGCAGATATGTCGTGTTTGGATTCGTTTTAACTACCATTTGACTCTACATACAATGCACTGAAAAATTCTCATAACTGTATAATCTATAAAACAAAATTAATGTGTTTAAAAACTAAATAAAAATTAAATTAAAAATTTAAAAAACCCCACCGCAAAAAAGTAAAACATTTAAAAAGTTAAAAATAACACTTTAGCCATGAAATTTTACGTAACGTCGGGGTACCGTTAAAATAAGTACCTACCTACCTACAAGTACTAGGAACATTCCTTACTCAAGCGGTACCCCGACGTGAAGTAAAATTTCATGGCTAAAGTGTTATTTTTAACTTTTTAAATGTTTTACTTTTTTGCGGTGGGGGTTTTTTAAATTTTTAATTTAATTTTTATTTTATTTACTCACCGGCCCCCCACGCGACAACTTTCATAAATTTTGGCTAAGACCCATCTCGATTATGTCAGTTATGAAACAAAAAAACCGCATCAAAATAGGTCCATTTGTTTGGGAGCTACGATGCTATAGACAAATAGATATAGGTGCAGCGCAGACGGCACACTTTTTGTCCAATCTGTTCTAACTTTAGGGTTAGGTTTCCTACACATTTAAGCCCTTAAACTAACTCATTATGTATTAGATATTTACTTACCTTATATATCTTGAGATCTGAGAACTTGACATCGAAGGAGTGAGGGTAATATGGCGTGCGCTTGCCGTAGAAATACTCCCGGATGCGCGCGTCGCGGGTCTCGGCGCGCTGCGTCGACGAGCGCTCTACTACCTACAGGAAACCGAGAATTTTTAACACTAAGATCGAACAGCTGTTTTTGTCTTGCTTTTAATAATAATAATTATAATTTATTTAAAAGACAACAGAGGTCCACGGGTTTGTTACAGGAATACTTACAAACTATGTTAGTCGAACCAGACACAACAAGAAAATTTAAAAACTAATCTTGTCTCACCAGTATTCGCATAAAGTGATGCAGAATAGGTGAGTCAAGTTTATTCGATAACATCATCACAATACCTTTTATGCTCCGTTTACATTTTAATTTACTTTTTGACCGGTCATTGAGACACGATTGCAATAGCAGACTCGAGCCCAAGAACTTGTAACTTCTACGTCAATGTGGCAGTTTAAAGTAAGTAAGTACAAAACACAATATACTCACGCCTCCACTCTTGGGCAGATACACGACTTTGACGAACTTTGGCATGTCCCTTTTGAGTTCATTATACAGCCTCTCGTTATCCAATACCAGGATGACATCCACCTATAAAAAACAAAGTAAAACATTGTACTATGCGTTTCAAATGAGAATAGGAACGTCAATGACCTTTATCTGTCAAATGTCGCTTGAAAAGTACGGCCTGCAACGAAACCTTAATCGTGTATCTTTTTATTTGTTTTACCGAGTCGCAGTTATTCAAAATGAAAAAAAAACCTCAATAATTATTTAGTCTTGTGGAGTGTTTACGTTTTATTTATTAATTCTGTTTGTTAAACGGTTGTTTGTTGTTATTGTTGATATTTGTTCTTGTTTTCATCTCCCTGACTGCCCGAAAATGTGTGTAGGTACGGGGTGCTGTTTACCATGGGAGAGCTCGAGAGATAATCTCAGACGTAGACAAATACTTTAAGAGCGAGAACCAGTACAATTTAGAAAATTATTCGTAATTAAAATATATTTCGAAAACACCTTGTTTTGCTGTTCTTACCTATAGTCGAAACTCAGGGTTTACCTACCTACATGCAATGGAGCGCATATTTCTTAGCGTCAGATTATCAGTAACAGTATTTTGCTATTCTGTAAAATCACGTGTAGGTGAAGTAAAGGCGAATTAAGCTGACATTCCATACTAATGCTAGAGTGGTTTTCGCAGAATCAACCAGCAGTATTTGCCTACAAGTGACTTACCTCAAATGCTTGCGCTGCGTGTGTAAGTACTTTGTACCCTGCGCCCTTGATCCAGCCGCAAGTGTTAATGATCACTCCTGATGTTGAAGCTGCAAACAAATAACATGGTTTAACCTCTCAATCGCCTTAGAGTCTTGAACATTTTAATCTCACTAATGAAATTAAACTATATGCAAAGTTGTTCTAGACGAGTTATTTATTATTTATTTAGCCTAGTGATGTGTCCGGCGGATTGCCAAATCATAGGTTTTGATTTTCACCTCTGACTGTTCGGATTCATGTGGGTATTGCAGTTATCACTTGCTTCTAAATCGGTGAAGGAAAACATCGGATATTTCTGGGACGTGATGCTAAGTCAGATGCCCATGGGCGGCATAGACAGGCCAGGTTAAGTCACTAGCCACACGATAAGAAGAAAAAGAAGAATACAAAATGCTACTGTTTACTAAATAATAAATATTCCCACAACTTTTTCACACAACGCCATTTAGTCCCAAATTAAGCTTCAGAGCTTGTGTTATGGGTACTAAACAGCTGATAAACATACTTATATATTTCTAAATACATACATATTAGACAAAAATTACACCCAGACACAGAACAAGTGATCGTGCTCATCACACAAACATTTGTCCTGGGTGGGAATCGAACCCACGACCTCCGGTATAGCAGTCAGGGTCACTAACTACTAGACCAACAGGCCAGTCCAACTAACCACTATTATTCTAATTACGACATTGGCTGTACATTGACTAATTTTGTGCTTACATCCAATAATATAAAAGAGGAAAAACTCTTCTTTGTTTTTATCTAACGACTAGCTGACCCGGCAGACTTCGTACTGCCTAATTAAATTGCAATAAATTCCTGTCAAAATGATTTGTACCTAATGTGACATTTTTTTGTTCCTACATATTTTATACTCGGGGCAAAAAAATCTCCTGAACAGAACCGTCACCATGGTGATAGGGCGTTGTGACTAAGAAATATAATTTTAAAATAAGTAATCCCTTTATTGTTAATCATGTGAATCATAATTATTAACAAAAATCAGTTTTATTTTCATTGTAGTGCTTTGTGATATACGATGTTTTTTGTTTGATTATCTGGCATAGACAAACAAATCTGATGGTTTTCCTACACGGGAACAGGCAACATACAATTGACCATGTGAGAAACATGGGTTTTCCAGATTAATACCACAGACACTTAATGATTGCCCCTGGGACTTGTTTACGGTCATAGCAAAAGCAAGCCGAACTGGAAACTGTAGTCGTTTAGAGTCAAACGGCACATCATTCGGAATAATTGAGATGTGCGGTATGAGAACGTCTTCTCCTTTATACTTTCCTTTCAGTATAGTTGCTTCTATCACGTTGTTTATTAATTTTTTTATCGCTAACCGTGTGCCGTTGAAAAGATGCGGTTGGTTGATATTTCGCAACATCATAACTACCGATCCAACCTTTAATTGAAGATTGAGGTGGCAATCCTGGCAAATCCAGCGAGTTTAAGTTCTGGTGGATAGTTCACTACATCATCTTGGTTAGTAGCCGAATCAACTGATTTATATATCCTCGATTCGCCTGTAATTTGTTCTTGCATTTTTAAATTTAATTCATTTACATCTATGTTTTTTGCAGCCAATAAAGCTCGTTTGCTCAACCAATCATGGTTCCTGTAATCTTTTGATCGAGTTAACTGACAAAAACTTTGAGAAATGTTAATGCAGCCAGTCAACATGTGTATAGATAATTTGCCACTACCAATGTCAATGGGTTGTTTAGAGAATATGTTTCCAGATTGGTCATTTTGCAATTCGACATGCATATTCTTGCTTAAATGAAGTACTTTGACATGTTTCCACAATTGGAGGACTTTAGACATGCATTGAGTTCATCAGCAGGTGTTTATCGTGAAATCACTGGCAATGTTTGACGAAAATCTCCTGCTAATAAAACCTTTGCACCACCAAATTGGTTATGATTGCTCTGTATATCTTTTAATGTGCAAATTTATTGACTCTTTGACGTTACGAACATACCTCCAATGTTTAAACAACAGTGAGTGCTTGTTATTCTATATGAACTTTATATAATAGCAATAAAGCTCATTTTAGTTAGAAAACGTTTGTATGGGAAAAAGAAAAGGGCTGTTTTAGGGGTTTTCCGGCAATTATTCGAATTTTTCTCGCCGTAAAAACCATCTTTGAACTTCAACGAACATTTAAAAAAAAGAATTGGCCAAATTTGTCCAGGCGTTGTTGAGTTATGCGCTTACCAACACATTTTGCGATTAATTTTTATATTATACATAGATTAATAAATAGAAAATAAAGTTACTCGAGAATATATTTGATATGAGAGTTACACTGAGATAGTAAAAATGTTTAACTACTACGCTTGAAGCATAAACACTAATAATAGCCGAAAACTGTAGAGGTAACATCCATTATACTCCGTGCTGTTTACAGGGTGAGAAGTGACACCGGTAGACACATGGAGAGGATAATTTTATATAAGTATTATAAAGAAAATTATTAATATTATTTTTATTAGCTAACTATGCACGATCCACATAATTTACACAGTTTAACTTACCACCTTAAAGACAAATGCCTGCTGTTGAAATTAAAAAAAAAATGCACAATACACGTTATTGATTTGATGGTTTCCAATTGAAATGTTAGGAAACGAATAACTTATTTTTTTTACTTTTTTTCACAATTTCACAGTGAACACAATACTTTTCAATATTTACTTTTTGCCTGACATTATGTCAGTTGTCAACCTGTCATTTACTTTTCTCTAATTTTGTGTCTTAGTTTTTCATAGTGACTATGAAGGTTGCATCTGATTTATGTAATTTAATTTATTTTGATTAGTATGTTAACTGTAATAATGTATTTTTTTGTTATTTTACCTGAATTTTCTTTGCTATAAACCTCACGGAGCCCGAGACCTTTCCAACGAATGCAAAACCGTGAAAATCGGTTCATGCGTTCTGGAGTTATATCGTCAGGAAGGAAAACCCGACTTATTTTTATATAGTAGATTTAACTCAAAAACGATTGAACCGTTTTGAAAAATTCTTTCACCATTATTATCGCAGTGTAACAAAGGCTATATTTTATTTTCAAAACTACAAGGAAAATACGAAATTCAAGCGAAATGCATGAAAAAATAAAGCAATTTCTGTTACCTTTTTTATTATTTTCGCACCTCTCAGCAATGACTTCAGCAAGCCTGGATACTATAGTATTGTAGAGCTCCAAGTTCTCTCCGGGAGAATTGTGACCGAAGTGATATACCAGTGGTGCCTGCTGACTGAAGCCTTCTTCAATTGATGCTGGCCTTTCCACCAGGAGTGCTCCTAAATAGTAAAAAAAAAACAATAAAATTAAAAGCCTATAATGTCTTACTGCAAGGCCAAATGACCAAATTGCCGAATTACTTAGGCAGTTCTTCCTCAAGGATTTGTAAACTAGGAAAGTGGTTTGCAAATTTTTGAGGAAGAACACACTGTACTTAGGTAATCATAGGAGATAATTGTTTTTTTTATCATAGTAAGTATAGATTAACTGTCTGCACTGCTAAACTTTGTTTAATTAATATGTTCCGTTCTTACAGACAAACCGGTGATACAGTTTTGTGGGCATGGTTAAATTTAAGAATCTTGTATAAACTTTGTTTTAATAAATAAATAATAATAAAGAACTCTATCCAGCACCAACATGGTATTGTGGGTCTTAAGCTTAACCTGCTTTATATACCTGGGTTTTCAGCGATGCCATTAGATGTTTTCAGAGATTCACAGTATGGTGGAATTAACCAACAATGCCTATAACATGTGGCAAAAATATCCAGTCCAGGTTCACTTGACCCTGGTAGCTTTTTGGGAATTCATATTAGTTACTAATCAATTTTAAACAACTAGGCCCATTTTTGTTTAAGTGCTTCGATTGCTGTTCACTTCCTATGGTTGTCCTATTTCATAATATTTCACAAGCATAACTCAATACTATTTCATTGTGCAATATTACAAAATAAAACTTAAATAAACTTCCATAAACAAAAGAAAAAAAAAGTAAGTAGGTATCTATGTAAGAATCGTAGCAGATATGACACCGTAGTTTCTGCCTACACCCATGGGAAAAAGGCTCGAGTTTATATATGTCGTGGCGAACGATATTCAGAAATAAGAAGTTGTGAAGTTGATTACATTAGTACAGAGTCTGTGGTAAACGCCGTGACGTCAGCTGTCATTTGCAAATGGCGCGAGCGATGTCACGTGGATGGAGTCGTATTGGGAAGTGGAAGCTAGACAGAGCTCAGTTGGATTTGAGACACCAACGAAGACACTAGTCCAGTGCGAAACTATCTGTTTACCTACCTGAGTTATGTTATGTGATTACTTTTATTAAAGTGAGGTTATTACTGCAATGAAGATTATTATTCAACGTTATGTACCTGGTACCACGAAACCCCTGTTGTCGGCCCATACCGCTCAGCCATCG
This sequence comes from Euplexia lucipara, assembly GCA_921972225.1. Classification (NCBI taxonomy): domain Eukaryota; kingdom Metazoa; phylum Arthropoda; class Insecta; order Lepidoptera; family Noctuidae; genus Euplexia; species Euplexia lucipara. The sequence continues at coordinate 2,844,333 of OV179161.1, read as the reverse complement.
CTGACGCCGACATCAGAAGTGGGATAAGGACTTGCTTCCCACTTGGCTGGCTTGCTTTGCCAAGTCGTCAAGATATATCAGAACAAAATGATCGAAGCTTGCTTGATATTGTCAAGGCTGCGCTGGGAGCGCTGGCATGGCGAACGAGCAGCGATAGCTACATCGGGCTCTAGCAAGAACGTTTGCGAGGTGCAAGATGCAAGTGTAGCGGGTTTGCAGTGGCGTGGCGCGGTGGATAGACGCGTGCAAAATAGCTGGTATTGTGGGCAGTCACAGCACAGCAATCCGGTGAGTCGTGTAATTATTGTTTTGATCGACTGATGTCGTTCAGAGTTTGTTCGTCATTTTAGAGGTTAAATGCAGACGTTTGTATAAAGGGTATGTAGGTATATCTATGAAGTACAAATAGACCGTACTGTATGTACCTACTTAACGAGCAAATTCATTGCGACGTTTTGGTTTATGGTTTTTGTTTACCTGTTTTATTTTGGGGTACCCACGTATTACGATTAATTTATCATTGAAATATAATGTGACAGGCGGTCACGATGTATTTCTTGGTTATTTCTGAACAAAAATGTGCAGTGGATTGTAGTTACAAATCTAACCAGATAGGTACTTGAAATACGGTACGTAAAATAGAGAACCTCTGATAACTTTACTTAATGAATATTGCCATATTTTTATTATTGGTTTACCGTACGTACACGACGTACGTTTATCGGCGCCTTACAAAATTAGCTTAGACAAAAGGCTACTAGTGCGAGCAACGGTTCAAGAACTAGTAGATGCTTATTACATACGCTTTAGTAAGCCTCCGTTTGGGAAACCTATTCTCTCAGCAAAACTAGATAGGCTATTTGAAGTTAAGTACCTAATAAACTAGCAGAGGGCTATTTCAATGCGTTTAGAAATGACAATAATGCTATCGAAATATTATTTAACGTTTGATTTACGTAGCCATATTTTGTTACGTTGTGATACAACAGCGATCGAAGTTGTGACAATATTAAAACTCAGTAAGTAAATAGACGTAACCAAGAATAGAGTGATAGACGTGACGCGACACATTCACTACTTTTGGAGTCATCGCAGTGAACCGAGAAATAGGCTTCAAAACCTGAGCCTTAACCTCTGACGTCAACCTTACAGACTAAGTCGGACGAAAGGAAAGTAGTGTGATAGGTACTCTGTTAAAAAACAAATGAGTGATGGGTACTGTTATTTGCCCTAGTTAATCCCTGTTAAGTCCTGCTTCTTAGCAAGGATTGAAAGGCTGCTCGGTGCATAAAAATTCAATAAACGCCGGTTTGATAATTCGAAGTGTTCATTTGTGAAGCGTTATGTAAAGTTTCTAGGCTATGATATCACAGCTACAGGTGAGCTGAAGCTTAGTTAAGCTGCCTCTCTTGATAACATTCACCATGTAAGGCGGTTCATAGGTAGTACCATATTTTCGGAAGTTCGTCAGTTGAATTTTTCGTTTTTTTAATGTACCCTCAGTGTTTTTATTGATGACTAGTAAACAATTTGGTCCATTTATTTGGAAATTGGGACACTGACAGATAAGATGACAAATAATTTCAATTTTAGAGACTATACCTGGTTGATTATTTTCTTATTATGAACTCTCAATTTAAAAGAGATTGAAATTCAAACTGTAACAACTTTTTTTGTAAATCGGATGGAAACTTGTTGATATCACCACGGTATCAGAAAGCTGGTTGTTAGCCTAACTTTAAATTGAGCAAAGATAAAAGTCGGTTTGACCATAATATTAGGCTCAGGGTTTTAAATTAGCTTAATTGTGTTTTAATTGAAAATGTTGAAAGAAGTCAAACTAAATTAGATTCAAGTATGAAGGCCCCGATCACAAAGTTCCTCGAGAATTGAATGTCATAGTTAATGACAGTGGTAGTGAAACCACATCTTAAAAATAGCTTGTATACTCATACTCGAAGCTTTCGCCCCGCCTCATGAGTAACATGTGGCGATGGGTCTATAAGGAATCGTGGGTGCGATTTCGGTTTGTGTTGGTGCACAGATTTTAATGAGTTGAGTATGCATTGCTTATAAATTATGACAAAGAGTAATAGAACTATTAGAATTAATGGTTGTAACTTATTGGTCGGATCTTTTCTAATTACTAATGTAGTGCGCAGTGCGCTGTGAACGAAGGATAAACAAGGTAGTGCAGTTATTAGCAGAGTTCAATACTGTGCTTAGACATGTGAAGTAGGTACCAATAGGTTATCTTGTTTATTAATGACAGAAATTCATTTGAATAAACTTAAACTGATGTTTAACCGACTAGACGACTGTCCAAGATAGCCGTGAGTGTCTATTGACTGAATTACAATCGGGATTTATTGATGGTTTACCATTTACTTGGGTAACGTACAAAAGTTCCAACTCTTATTGTTTATCGCTGTCTTTCTACACGAAGTAGAGATAGTAGTACGATAATCCGACAGAGTGGTTCCCACTTTTCTAAACCTGTTTTTGCTTCTCGAAAAGCGTGATAGTTTCGAGCGTATGTCAGTAGATGATTGACAGTAAAATTTAGATAGTAGGTACTTTGGGTGAATTCCCACTACCGTGTAAAGAGATCAAACTTCTTGGGTCAATGGTAATGAAAATCGTTTCTCTAAGTCCCGTTTTGGCAGTGCTAAAACAAAACTTAAGAGTTTGTAACTTGGTTTACATTAGAAATGAAGAACCTAGCTAGACTAAGCTTTACCCAAAGTTTAAAGGGTCTTTTAAACGCTTGCGGGCGATCAGTATGTTGTAAAGTAAAGTCTTAAGATACCAACCTGTGAAGTTCAAACGGGTTAGAAGACGTGCAACTAGCTTTAAATTCCTCTATCCATCGTGTAACCGGGGCAAGCCCGCTTGAACTTCTGATAGGACGTGTGGCTAGACCATTGAATCTTGTAACTTTGGATGATACTGAACCAGAAATAGACATTGACAAGACAAGAGAGCAAGCGGCAACAAACAGAAAAGAGCGCTTTTTACGAAAAATCTAGATTTGATAAAAATAAAGCTAAAGTAATGAAATTTAATGTTGGTGATTTAGTTTTAATACAGAATGAAGAGAGAAATCAGACGAAGTTAGACCCAAAATACAAGGGACCATTAAAAATTGTAGAACTGCTTGATGGTGATCGTTACCTATTGAAATCTTTGACTGGTAATAGAACTTATAAGTACGCCCACGATCGCGTACGAAAGATTCCTCCAAGTTATCTGCCGAGTTAGATTTGCCTAATGTAGAAGATGGTGAGGAGGGTGCCTCCACCAACAAATGGAACACATACCTTGGCTATTTGGTCGCACTGCACGCACTAGTAGTCGTAACTGCAACTCGGTGTGGAGTTGTTCAGCGCGCGATGGGCAGCTAGTGGTGTGGCGGGGACCGGGGTCTCGAAGGAGACTATTTCTACGGTCATGTATTGACCTGGGAGTCGCGGACTCTAGGTGAGGTGTTGGTCGTATCACAAGAGGTGATGACGATATGGGTGGCAATAAGAAATTGTCACTAGCTGCTATGGGCAGCCGGGTCATGAGTGTGTTTTCTTTTTGTTTGATAATTATGAGTCTTGGAGGAACCTTCCGTGTTTAAGTTGTTAAAATGGCTTAGTTAAAGTTCATTTAGTTATTGTGTGTACTGAGTAGTCATTACTAATGACTACCTGTAAAGTTTTGGAATACGTTTCATCTAACTTAACGTATGCTCTATGGATAAAGTGTCATTGTTTGGTGACCGAACCAGTTGCGCCGGACCGTGTAAGAGGTGCGCGTGGTCTGCTTTTTATGCGCAGCCCATCCTTTCCGAGGGGTAGCACTTACGCGGCTGAGATGGTTAGCTTCTGGGGATGGATCACTGGCCGATGGACTGGCGGACAATGACTAGCCTGTTTGACAATGACTAGCCTGTGTGGCGATGACTAGCCTGTGTGGCGATGACTAGCCTGTGTGGCAATGACTAGCCTGTGTGGCAATGACTAGCCTGAGTGGCAACGACTAGCCTGAGTGGCAACGACTAACCTGAGTGACTATGACTAGCCGATGGACTGGCAGACTGTGAAAGGTCGATGGGCTGGCAGACTATGACAGTCTATGTACTTACAATTTTTGTCTGACGACACAGTGTCGTTTGTCTAAAATGATCTCATTTTAAGTGATCTCATGTGTTTTATGGGAAGATTCCCACGTAGAATTTTACCTGGTTGGTTCTAAAAGACTGGATTATTGTGATTTCCTTAATCCTTGAGACCTTGCCAATGCTGGCTACATTGTAGAGCCATGGTTGTTAAGATTTAACGGCAGGATAGCCGAACGGATTACTTTCAGAATGTTTTTGTTTTCAGATCAGACACACGAGGACGTGTGAGGGTCATGATGGCCGTGTCGTGGCGAACGATATTCAGAAATAAGAAGTTGTGAAGTTGATTACATTAGTACAGAGTCTGTGGTAAACGCCGTGACGTCAGCTGTCATTTGCAAATGGCGCGAGCGATGTCACGTGGATGGAGTCGTATTGGGAAGTGGAAGCTAGACAGAGCTCAGTTGGATTTGAGACACCAACGAAGACACTAGTCCAGTGCGAAACTATCTGTTTACCTACCTGAGTTATGTTATGTGATTACTTTTATTAAAGTGAGGTTATTACTGCAATGAAGATTATTATTCAACGTTATGTACCTGGTACCACGAAACCCCTGTTGTCGGCCCATACCGCTCAGCCATCGCTGACGCCGACATATATGTATGTGACGTTTTTTTTTTTGGGGACACTTTCCGCCAGTTCTTTTTCCCAGCAAAAACACTAGGAAATAGTGAAGGGCGGGGCGTTTTGGGGGACTGTCCTATGTAATTTTTATCGTTTAAAAAGTGCTGATCCTCAGCTTAATTTGAATAAATGACATTTGAAAAGAATATAAAATGTACCTTTCAATTGTGTCAATTATAGACACAATAGAAAGACACAACAGCGCGGACACTGGTGTCCTCTTGGGGTTTAATGAATTAAATGGCCATTATAAACTCACCAATAGTGCCCGGTACACTGATATGTCCCTGTCCTACATCCAGTTCCACATAAATAGGTCTCCGTCCCATCCTCACGGCATAGTTCAGCAGTATCCTGGTGAGTGTGGACTTGCCCACATCTCCGGGTCCTACAACCATGGTGACAGGACCTCTTGTGGACTCCTGCTCTGCGGCCACTCGCTGTTGTTCAAGAGCTGCATGGACATTGAGGTATACCACCTGGAAAAAGTAGAAGTGTTTGTTTATGTGATTAGATTAAATTTAAAGAAGGATGGCTAACAAGGACAAGAATTAAATGATGAATTATTATATTTATTTCCGTAAATAGGTTCATACAAACACTTCTTACACATAATTTTTCAACTAGAAGGTGAGGTTGGTGTTTCACTATCTGACAACTCTGAGAAGAAACATTAAAAGAAACCTGCCTGCGTAGCATGAACACATTGAACACTGAAGAAATGGCCTTTGTCTACACACGAATCGGCAAAGTGACAGATTATATAGACAGGAACCTCAATCTGTCAAATTTCTTTCAATAAACCTGCCTGCGTAGCATGAACACTTAATTTCTTTCTTCCGAGACACAACAAATTTCTTTCTGTCCAACTTGACATTTCTTCTACCCGAGCATGAGGCGACTCGTTGACAAAGTGTTTGTACGTAGAGAAAGAAATTTACATGCTGTCTATAGCAACTGTCAAGTTGCTCTTGTCTAGGTCTCCTTTGATGTAGACTGTTTGACACTTGTTGACAGGAAATGTTTCGAAAAGAACTGTCAAAAGTGGAGAAAATAGGTACGCACTTCATGCTCGGCATTGTTCGGCATTCTTCGGCATATAACTTCTCATCTTTCTTGACATTGTCATGCTCCAGACGAAAGAAAGTTCTATATAATCTGTCACTTTGCCGATTCATCTGTAGACAAAGGCCGTTTCTTTGGTGTTCAATGTGTTCATGCTACACATCTTGGAGGTCACAGTCCCTTCAAAATTCTAGACATTATCTTGCTCCCCTTTCCCACCCTTTTGCTATGTCTTACAGGGTCCATAATGGTCTCAATTATAATTAAAGTTACCACATAAGACTACATAATGGAAAGCAATAGAAATATGAGAATTGAGTGATGAGTTTTAACTATTGACAGCGCCAGAAAACACTGGTATCAGACTTGTCTACACTAGAAATCCACCAGAATAAGCAGTGACATAACTAAGGAAATCATCTACCAGCTGTTGTACAGTACAGGCTGAGAAACAAAGTAGATTTTTAAAGAATATGTCGTTTCGTTTGGGACTTACCATAGGTGTTTCTTTAGCCATATAACTGACTTCAGTGCGGCCCCTCAGTTCCACAGTGCAGCCGTGCCACGTGAAGACGGCCACCTTCGCACCCGTATGGAACTCATACGGCTTTCCTTTTACTAGTTCCGTGCCAAAGAGCTCCGCATAACCACTCTTGACCTACAACAACAGTTTTAACCTAACATAAGCTTCTACGTTTAAGAAAAGAGTTCAGACTTAAGGATTACTGTACACCTTGCCATATTATATGAATATTGCCAATGAATTTATTAGAAATTACCTCTAAAACTACTTTCTCGTTCTTGGATTCAACTTCAAACCTTAACTCCGAATCTGGATCTAGTTTAAACTCTTGCAGTTGAACTTCAGTCATTGTAATGACGATATAAAATTCAAATTAGCTTTTATTATGTAAGGAATAATCAAGATTTTTTTCAGATATCCCACTGTAAAGAATATTTTCAATTCGTCGATTCAGCAGCAAGCAGATGTGCATCAAATTCAAAACACGAAATAAGACTGCGTTACATATCGCCACAGTGATTAGATGTTTAGCGCTAGATCGGTACCATAGACCACTTTTCATGCTTGAAATCATGATGTGCGCAGTTTCGCACGTATTCGGATCGGGATAATGTCATCGACTACTACAAAAAAACTTAACTTCACGGAACTAAACGTAAGCAAGCTTCATTTTTAATTATTTTTGTTATTTGTTGGTTCATTGAGTAATTAAAGTGTAGTTCCGTGCATTTAAGTGTTCATAACATTTGTAGTTCTTATATAATTGGTACCGTAAAATTATAATTTACTCGCTATTTAAAATAATGTTCGTCAAATTTACCTAGTTCAAAACAAACAAAACGTTGCAAACGACAATTTACTTTCAAAATTTGTTTTGAATGGTGGTCATTATTTTTATTTTCAAATAAATAATGTAAAATAGTGTATCGTGAATTGATAGTTATTGTTTTGTGAATACAATGGAGAATTCATTCTTTGAATATCGTAATGAGACAGGTGCCGATAGCGGTTCCGAATCAGAATTTATTGACAATAGTTTAGCTGACGAATCTTTTGGAGTAAAGAAGAAAAACCACACAGTTTTTGTAGCAGAATCCGAAGAATCTACTACAGACGGTACTTAAATGCATCCATTTGTGCAGCCAAATGATCAGAGCTTAATTTCATTAGCGTTTTCTGAACAAATATACCTTCAAATCCATTACTTACATAAATATTCTGTTATGAATATAAGGCTTTTACCAATAGCTTTCTAGTTTTCATCAATTATATGATTCAGAATAGGCAATATATACAACGCATTAAAACGCATCCATGATTCATGAAAAAATTCATTCAGTTTTCATATTATTATTTTGATCTGTTCTAGAAGAAAGTGACCTGGAGGAAAATGCACCAAAGAATGTGTCAGTGGTTAAACAAAGCAGTGCTGCCAATAGCCATGTTATATCTAGCAGTGATGATGGTGAGTGTAGCTTGTATTAAAAGAATGATGAAGTGCCAACACCAACTTTTAAACCAGGGGGCGGCCATTGCTGCTCTTGTTTTCGTTAACCTAACTGCTGATCATGGTGTTTTGAGCTAGATTCTTATGGCAGGTACTGGGTTTTGCCAGTTAGAATTTCTCAATACTAGCTCAGGGTCTGGGAAGTTTGTGATATGACACCGCTGTGCCCCTAAAAGTGCCTAAAATTGTGAAACTTTGTGAAAAGTTTTGTATGCTTAAAAAATCATATTGTATACTTCTAATATAATATTAGAAGTCTAATACCTAAATACAATAAAAGCTTATCTATTTTGCTGTTGCTGTATTTATAAAGTAAACAATCATACACCTTTATTTAGGTCAGAATTGGTATTGCCATTCAATGTGGCATTGCTTTAGGCCCAATTTTTTTTTATTTTTTAGCATGACGTATGAATTGTAAATATAAAATTCTAATTTGTTTTCATTATTTATGTTAATTTGTGAGTAAAATCAGACACCTGAGACACTCTCAGGTGTCTGATTTTACAAATACTGATTTGACACACACCTAGCTCACTAGCTAGGTGTGTGTCAAATCAGTATTTGTGAAAACACTTGAGCTTTGCAATATCTTCAACCTAAATCATGCAGTGCCTAGTCTTTTCTCCCTTACTCCTTTTAAATAAAGACAGCCAAAGATATAATGTTAGTGTCAGCTTTGGCTGTAACCTACTGGCCACAGCCAAGCGCGACGCGAATTGCGACGCGACGTGAGGCGCGACAAGCGGTGAGCGGCGAAAACAAATGGTAGCAAACCTACGAAGTATGCCACAGCTACCGGCGTCGCGACCTGCGGTGCGACGTGCGACGCGATAAGGATCGCGCGGCACGCGGCAGCGACGGGCTGCGCGGTGTGCGAGTGAAACAAATGTACTAGCGAGTATCGAAGTGGCCACAGCTCAAAGCGGCGTGCGCGGCGACATCGGTGGACGTATTCAGTCATCGCACGACCGAAACAAATGATTTTGTTTTTAACGCGCGTTCAGCTTATAAAAATAATGGATACGGAGCAATTTATTAGTGAACTACTGAGTAGACCAGCAAGATGGATGTCAAAACATCCACATTATAAATATAGGCATGCTATAAAAATAATGTGGGACGAAATAAAACAACAATTTCTTGGTAATAGTGGTAGTATTTATTACCCATTTTTTACAAGTAATTTAATTAGATATGGTCATTTAATATCATAGATATTCACGATCCTATTCTTGACTGAATGATATCTTGAGCTAAGAACACACTTGATTCGAGGCAATACCGTGCCACTTTTGATAGGGCCATTTTAATAGTTTAGTCATTCTCTAAATACGTCCACCACTGACGCCGCCGCGGTCGCAACTAGTCGAGCTGTGGCATACCACCGCAAATCGCGCCGCCCGCCGCGCCTCCCGTCGCATCGCGCGTCGCACCGCCAGAGACTGTGGCCAGGCCGTAAGCGTAAGCTGTGTATTATTTATGTTTCGTCTTCTCCGAGCTGACACCTTGTTCATGTAACATTTATTTTGTATAGATGCAAGCAACAGGGGCAGTATCAGAAGACAGTCAGAGTCTTCTAATAAAGTTGTTTTAAGTTCTTCAGATGAAGGTAATTTCACTCTAAAATTATTAACTTGATGTCCATGTTAAAGAGATAAGCTCTTTTTATAAATAAGCCTTAGCACAGCTTTTATCCCAGTCTAAATAGTTTTAGAATGTATATTTAAACAGTTGCTAACTTCTTAAAAGATTTGTAAAATTTGTCTGTATTTTAGATATTTATTCAACTTGATTGGAAAAAGCATAGATCAGTTAAAATGGCCTTGCGGAGATCTTTCTTCTGCTTTAGGTCGTCTTTCAACTGAGTTTTAATGATGATTTTATTTTTATAAAATTAAATTCTAAAAATCTATATTTTTCCTAAACAGAAGAAGTATCACCAGAAATAGTACCAAAACGCAGACCACCAATGAGAAAGAAATCTATTAACCCTAACGAGTCCATCATCGGACGCAAAACTAAGAAACGTATGATACTCATTGACTCGGACACAGAAAACTCTATAATCATAGAACATGACAAGCATACTAAATTACAATGTATGAAAGACACTCCATTGAAAATTGACAACGGGAAAGAAAATAAAGTACTTGAATCTAGTATAGTTGAAGATAATGAAGCATCTGATAGTAATAACAGTGACGATGATAAGCCTAAGAAAGATGAGAGCTTGAAGGCCGATAAGACTGCTCCATTAAAGTATGATGCTTCGGATGATAGCGAGGATGCTACAGATGGAGATGAAACTGAGGATGATGGTCCGGACGAGGATCAGATGGTGATGTCAAGAGCTACACGCATGAGTATCATGGGTGTGATACCGAAGGATAATGAAAGTGATGAATCGGACTTTATTCAGTCGGATGATGTAAGTATCTATGCATTTTTTCTGGTATTTTGTCAATAGCCAGAAATATAAGGACCTTTGCACACGACGACGTTTTATTAACGCGCTGATAACGCGGGTAGAACGCAAGCAGAACGCGCTGCAAGCACAAGCCGGTCAGTCTGTTGAAGGGATACATATAGGGTGACTGGTAATTAGTGACCGATACTTAAACACGTGATTGTATTCATGATTTCAATAAACTTTCCCAAAGAAACTTTTTTTTTTATACACAATGACTTATAACACAAAAAATAACAAAAACGCTGTTTGAAATTCCCGCGCGCGCGCCTGTGATCGATCACAGTAGGCACGAATAGGGACGATCTATTAGCTTATAGTCTGAACTCAGGAAGGGCAAAATCTAGTAGTAGTAGTAGCGTCACACGCACCCCCACCGCTACCGTTGTGCAGTTCTGACGTAATTGAAAGTTAATGAGTATATAAAAAAGTTTCTTCGGGAAAGTTATTCGTATTCATGTGTACAATCACGTATTTAAATATCGGTCACTAATTACCAGTCACCCTATATATGTGTAGAGAACGCGCTTATCAAAAACACGCGTAGTCGGCGCGATGAAAAAACGTGGTGTGCAACTGCTGCAATATGTGTAGTGGCTTTACAGCCGCTACTGTATGCAGTAACCGTGTTATAATGTAGGCTCAATTAGTGATATCACCCACTGATTTCCTGCCTTTTACCGAACACACGAACCTCCCAACTATTGCGTATTCAGGTTAATTAATTAGGAGCTGATGCGATGGTCATTGCTAGTCAGACATTTGTCTTACACCAAGAATATAGATTTCGCTCAGCCCTCCGGTGGGTCGCTGTATACGCCCCCCTAAAATAAAGGTGAGTATCACCCCACCAGGGTTAACTAACCGCATTTTTTTTTCAGCTCAATTCACGTTTTGTCCATAGAAAACACCAGTTATGTATGAGATGTGTTCGCGTCTGTTCAGCTGAATCGACGCGTGCGCATCTCATACAAAACTAAGAATCCATGAGTGCTATTTTTCAATATAATGTTAGTTTTACTCTTTTAGTAAAACGCAATATTTCTCTTTTAGAGCCCTCGTAACTCTGACTACGGCTCCGCAGCGAGCCTCACAGAACTCCCGGACGCTGGTCTCCCGCCCAAGAGTCCTGAGAAGGCACCAGAATCCCTGAACTCCTCAAAACTAACCTGCTCCCCATTCTCTAGTCCACTACAGGACATTACCAACGAAACAAGAGACGCTAGAAAGTCCTTAGGCAATAAGGATGAATGTATCATCATAGACGATTCGGAGAAAAATGTGTCTCCTGGCATTAAGAATAGGGTGCTAAATCATTTGATAGCGAAAAAGGAGAGGGATAATTTTATACGTTATGACGACGACGTCACTATTATTGATACGAAGCCAGAGATAATTGCGCTGAGCAGTGAAGATGAAGATGAGGTAAGGATATTGTAATTTGTTTTTGCTTTCCTGAATTTCTTGCTTCTAGCTAACGTCTGCTTCCATTTTGAACATTTCTAGCGCATCCAATACAATCTTGTTTTTTTTTTTTCGTCGAAAATTTGTAGTGGTTAAAAGCATTATTACCGAGTCGAGAGGTCCTGGGTTCGAATATCGAGTCAAGTAAAGTGTTATTGAGTTTTATTTATCTGGACTTCTCAGAAGAAACTAGAGGTCTGGATTGGTGAATCCAGACTAATAGGGGGCGTCTATACACTATGACGTGAATGTATGTACGTCCAACGTACATAACTGGCGAAATGTGAGTGTGCTGTGTACATAACTACGTACATACACCTCTGTGTAATCCCTAAGAGACACATGACAGGCGGTATTATATTACGTCATAACACGTGTTTACTGCGAAAACCATCTAAGTGTAGTCAAATCAGTTTTGTGTTATACAGGATGTAAAAAGACCCTGAACGTAAACAAAAACTACACAATATAGTTCCGCGCTTTTCATTGAGCGCTATAAAATTAAAGATGGACAAAAAAAGTTTTTTCCCAGTAATATTTTTGGTCAAAGTTAATTAATTATATGCACAGAATGTGCAGTTATCGGCTATGTGATCGATCTTTTTACACCTTGTATATACTTATTGTATCAAAGAATAAAGAGAATGAGATTATTAAGCGTTAGTAATCTCTGTTTCTTTATTCTTTGAGTTCTTCTAGCATATTAATATTTGTAATGGAAAATATTACTAACGTCGTTTAAACTATTTTAGCAATGGAGTACCTATACAGTGCTTTGTTTTAACTGTTTTTTTTTACCATGCAGCGTTTTCTAAACTTTTAACGTAATTCTCAGTCTGTTCTATTCAAAGACATTCAATACCTATAGACCGGACATCACGAACTAAATTTTCGTCCGAAAAAGTGTGTCCTGCTGGATACAAGTCTATGAATTTTTTGTAGTACGCTCCGCTGCCGCTCCAATATTCATATATTATTCTAGATGGCGTTACTGAGACATGGGATCAAAGTTTTTCTACGACATTTCCTTGACATGCCCGCTCTAAAGTATTTTAAATCTCTTTGGTTCTATTAGTATAAAAAGCTCAAAAAGATAAGATTTTGTATGTATCTAAACAATTTTTGCTAAAAATGTTGTTTAGCAAATTTTCACAGTAAACCCTCGATATTCAATTTATTTTACATACATAACTTACATAATATTACGTTTCGAACTTAATTTATAAGTTAATAAATTCATTATTACAGAATGATTAATTAACAAGATAAGTGGGTACTTATGTATTTTGTAAGTTCGTTAAAATAAAAGTTATCGAAAAATGGAGGTAGATTGAAATTACCATTGACATATACAGTATCCTAACGGACTTTTTACGCAAGCCATGTTTATGTCCTGTTATTAATTTTATTTATAATTGTTAATTACTATATATTGCTATTTTTCTTTGTAAGATATTGTTTTACTTATAAAAATTGCGTTAATGTTCTTGTAAATTAATGTAAACTTTGTGTGAAGTGAAAATTTTGGTCAAGATGCCTAAAAGTCCAACTCCGAAACCAGTAAGTGTAAAAAGTTTGTAAAAATAACATAGTAATAAATTTCTATCTGTATGGATTCCGGTTTTACCATTATTTTTTGCAAGTATTAACCTTGAAAGGTGTTTTCAATAGGTTAATTTAATTTCCAACACGTTTCTTTAAAACTCAAATCACACCATAAAAAAGAGACTTAGGCACATTTAGATAGAATGTTAGTGTATTAATTTGTTGAACTCCGGATGGCCACCGTTGTCCGCCTGTCATTGTCTTTCTATTGTGTCTCTAATTACCTCAATTGAAAGGTTAATATGAATCATTGTATTAATACACCAAGCAAATACTTTGGATCCCTTTTTTAATAATATTGCGCTTACGAAAAAAAATAAGAGGTTTTTCTTATCATTTTTTTTTGTGCAGGAGATGTGCAGTGAGTCTAAAACGGTTGCATTTCTACCACTAGTCGACCACTGATGATGATATTTGTCACCTTGGTCAGATAAAGCCAAAACAAAACTCATTTATTCAAATTAGGCTACGAACCAGCACCTTTTGAACGTCAAAAATTGAAAAATAAGGTCCCCCAATACGCCCGCTCTTCACCTGTACCTCTATCTTTTAATATATAAAATTCTCGTGTCCCAGTGTTTGTTACAAAACTGCTCTGAAACGGCTTAACTGAATCTCATGTAATTTTGCGTGTGTATTCAGTAGGTCTGAGAATAAAATCCTTCACCTTGCGTCGTACTTCTCAATGCTGAGGCCCGTGACCTCCCTGCTTCATCACTTTTTTTTTCGACGATATTCCTCCTTCTGCTTCTGTCTCTGGCGGTAGGAAGGGAATCGTATACCGAAGAGTCATGAGTGGTGCGGATCTGGTCGGACCAACGGACCTTAATAAAATAATAAAGACTAAATAAAATCAATAACTTAATTCTAAAGCGGATCTAAGTTTTCCGGGGTAACTAGTTCTAATATAATAAAGGGAACAGTGTACATAGATAACAGTCAAATGTCAACCACTATGCGATCACTATACATTACTCAGAATAAAAAAGTATCAATGTCCTCTAGGTGTCAACCGAGAAGAAGTCTCCGAAACCTAGAAAATCAACAACACCTAAACATGAGGAGACCACCAATATAAAGCCGGAATCTCAAACTATCCGAAAATACCTCGCGCCTCCGAGCTATCCAAACCAGCAGGTCGTCTATGTCAAGAAACAAGTGAGAGAATCCGAGCTCATGAAGTTAGAAGCACTGAAAGAGGACCTTAAGAATATAAGGGTAAGTACTTAATTTAGCTGACAGTTGTGTTCCAGACGAATTTGTTGCGAGTATAATAAATAAAATCTTTATTTGGAACTAAGAACACTAACAATATTATTTTAGGAACGATGATAGCTGCAGTAGTTTTAAACTGTGGCGCTGGTATCAACGCTCACCTCCAGCTACAAAAGAACCAAAGGAGTTCTAGAATTTAGAATATACATACATAAAGACGGTAGTCAGTATGCTACGGGCCACCTCCTAGCGTCCTAATCAGCCCAATGGCTAAGCATTGAAAACTAAACACAAACAAATGCGTACAAAATTGAAATAATGACAGCTTCCAGGTATAACGGGCGAGCCCGCTTACATGTGCAACGCTGGTTTAAGGCTATGATTCAGTAGTTTAAAATGATAATATAATCTCGGACCATTTCAATAGTCACCTTCTTTCTAGCCATATCACCTTTCACACAATCCCATGGAATATAAAAAAAACAAGTTGTTTTTTTAGTCGTTGTAGGTATAGCCCATTGACCATGAGCAGATTTATTCTCAGAAATAATTGTCATGCAGAGTCAGTTCCTCACTGGGATCAGCTCTTTGTATGAGTAATAAGTAGCGCATTGCAGGCGAACCGTAGAATAGATTTTTTTAATTTACACTGTTTGAGAACTTTATTTTCTTTCTCGAATTTCAATTCCCGCCTCAATTTCCAGTATCTTCTGGAAGAGATGGACGTGGACACCCTCCCGGACCGAGGCAGCAAGCTGATCGAGAGGCTGACGCAGCTGGAGGAGCAGGTGCGGCGCCAGGGAGACAAGGTCGCCAACATGGTGGTGGAACCAGGTAACGAAGATTCGGTTTTTGTAGATATTAAATCTGCTAAGCGAAAATAATTCAAATGTGGAAATTTTCCAACGACTTTTAAATAAAGCCCTGAAATTATATCGAATGCTCCTTGGTTTTTGAAGACGTCAGAAATACTACTCCTGAACTAAGAAGAAATAGAACACAGGAGATACAGTCATAAAAATGTCGATTCAAGTCTCATACCAACACCCTAGCCACAGTCCTAAGTGTACCAATAATTAATAGTTATTAAAATGCTCAAATGCCATTAAACTTTGAGAGGAAAATTTTTCAATGAAAGAATGTAACACAGCAGAAAATATCTGCACAAAAAAAAGGTTAATAATTAACTAACTGATACTGATTGCAAGATCGGGATCTGCCGCATCGCCGTCTAGTTGTGTCATTGCTCCACGCAGTATAACTAGTTGTAAGATATTAAATTGCGAATGATATGTACCTTCTCACAGATAATCTTAATGCTGCAGATGAGAAGGACAAGAAGCCGATGTCCTGGGATGAGTTACAGAAAGCCAGCAATGCTGTTCAGCCGAGAATGTTCGGCAAGCAGGGTAAGTACAACTTCTTTTCCGATAAGAAATGTTATTGAAAAAAACACATAACACACACACACACAGGCACACACACACATATACATAATACAGGGCTGTCTTTTACCACCAGCACCACTACCTCTTCCATCTTCACAAACTTCACCACCATCAGAATCAGAATTATTTCGTTTGTGAAGCATACTCGTAGGTAGGTACAGTGGTTGGTCATAATTTTTCAGGTGGTTGGTTTAGTTGTCATCTTCATTCTGATGAGACTAAGGACTTGAGACAACTTTTTTTCAAACAACTAAAACGCTAAAATAAAGATGTACCAATACAATTTTCCAGCTTATTATCTCTTATTCCGAGATTTATTTATTTATTTATTTATTTATGCAAGATGTATGTGATGATGTGTGTAATGTGTGTGTGTGTATGTGATGTGTGTGTGTTGTGATTTACTCCTTGTTATTGATGAAATGACAATTATAATATGGGATATTAAAATTAATTTATTACATGTCGTAAATTCCGCGAAATTGCACTTACGTTTATTTTTTGTTTGAGTCTACTGATTTATCGGATGACTTCCCCATCCAGCCATGGCGACACATATGGCGGAACGTAACCTGATCCTGGACCGTCTGCGCGACCTTTATGAGTCGCTGGGCTCTCGGCCCGCAGAGAGCCAGGAAGCTAAGGCTCCAAGAGCCATGAAGTCCAAGCTGATGCCTCATCAGCTGCACGCGCTGGCTTGGCTCCGGTGGAGGGAGACGCAGAGGCCGAGGGCTGGCATACTGGGTACGTTACCCTCAAGCAATCGCTATTTTAATTTTACTGTTAGCAGGTAATCGCACGTCAATAACCCTCTCAACCAATTGTTTATTATTTGACCTTGAAAGAAAGGACTAAGTCCAGTTTGACCTTGAAATATTCGTTTATATCAAGGTCAAACTCCATTCCGGTAAACTTGAATTTCGATAAAATTATATTGTATGCGTTCTTTTGTCTGAATTTCAAATATAATTACTACTAGCAACCATAAATTTAATCCAAAATGTTATTTAAGGTTTAAGCAATCTTTCTTCTTCGAGTTTTCTTGTAACAACTGCTTTACTGATTCTTATGAAATATTGTGTGTATTGGATTGGACAACCCGATAATGGTTGTCCATTCCAATTGTTTCCAATAAAATCCAACTTAGGGGTTTGAAAAATATTTAACGTCCTATTATCAGACCAACTGAATATTCACACAAAAACTCATAAGAATCGGTCAATCCGTTTCGGAGGAGTTTTGTTACAAACACTGTCACACGAGATTTAGATGTATTTGATTGCACCAAACAGCCAATATAGAAATAGCAACCAATCAAATCACTGACCTATGAGATTGCCGTTATTTCTGCATTTTTGTATCGTTAATTAGTTAATTACATGTTGTAAACTTAACCTTCCCTTCAGCGGATGACATGGGTCTCGGAAAGACGATCACAATGATAGCGCTGATCGTGAGCGACAAGGAAGACACGATCGACGATGATGATGAAGATGATTATGATAATGACCAGCCCACTAAAAGCAAACGTAAGTATATTATAGGCATAACGCTTAACTCTGTGGTGCCTGCGGTCGGGAGGATACGGCGCGGTATACCCTGGCAGAGTATAATATACCTGGCACACTCTGGAGTAGGCAGTGACTTGTCGCTACCGGCCGTGGTCGAGAAGATGGTCGATAGTAGCGATGAGTCTTGGGAAGGAGGCTGCGGAATGGGTAAGGAAAATAACTTCCACTCACTCGGTCCGCAGTAGACGTACCGGGCGTAGGCGGAGGGTGGATAATGTCCACTTTCAGCCCCCCCCCCCCCCCCTAAATAAGTTTAGGGGCGCAGGACTCGGGGTCGTCCGTTGCCAAAGTACACACATCTCCGAGGTGGCGGCGCGACGTGTTCCATGCGCGCCCCTCTTAGAAGTCATGGGGGTAGTTAACACCTCATGCCCCTCGCTGAGTACCTGTGTTGCTTAGTAGAAAGTAACATGTAACTCATGAGGTATCACTTCTGAGTTAAACGCTATGCCTGTAGTTTACGAATTTTCAATGTAACCTTTTTTACAAAAAAAAAACAACTGCCTCAAAAACTCTAACAAGTTTAAAATAATTATTCTAGTTTCCACCTTTTTTTGAAGTCGGTTAGAAAATATTTACTGTTGCCATTCCCAAACCAAACCTAATTTAGGATATTTTTTTGTATTTTTCTCTCTTAATAAGAAAAGGACGGGTACATACAAGAGCTATCAAGTTAAACATACTGACTTAAGTTGATTCCAGATGCATCAACCAAAAACATTCAAATATACAAGGTTATTTTTAAAACACCAACAACTTCGCAGGACTAGTTAGCTAACGTCATAAGCAACTTTCATACCTATGACCTAAGTTTTATCTTAGAAAGAATTTAATTGGAATCTAATTAACTGTAGTGAAGTGACCTAGCATAATAATAATATCCAAACCGACAACCTTTCATTCATCATTCTAACAAATACGGACCTTCACACAAAAATACTCAATGCCAAAGCCAAGTCCATGAATTCCCCAGAGTTAAAATTTAATAATATCTTTATTATGATAACGCCCCACTGCACCTTTATTTAAATCTTTCAAAATTTAAAACAGCGTGTATTTGCTCTATCAGTTGTGAAAGGCGGCACACTGGTGGTCTGCCCGGCGTCGCTCATGCAGCAGTGGAGCGGAGAGGTGACCAAGCACTGCACGTCGCACGCGCTGTCCGTTTGTCTACACCACGGCGCGCAGCGCGCCACGCTGCCGCACCGCCTGGCCACGCACGACCTTGTACTCACCACATACAACATCATGCAGCGGGACAAGGAGAAGGTATGACTAAATAAAACATAGTCTCTTTTACGGCGCTGCACAGCAAAAGAGACATAATTTGTGGAGAGGAGAATTTACTGTCTACGTATCTTATTTAGTATAACTTATTCTAAACTCACTTTTACAAAATCTAATTTATTTTAAGCTCACTTTTAAAATAATAATAATATTACTAATGAATTTAAAAAACAAAAACAATAACTAAAACTGTGAAGCATTTTGCCACATATAAAATTACTTCAAATGTTCTGCGTGTAAAAAAAGAAAGTTAAGATGTTTGAAATATCGTTGAATTAACACTATTCGAAGGCGTTTGATAAAAACAATAGTTGCACCGGTTGCACAGGGGTAACAAGGAAGATGCGAGATGTGAGATTATGTTGAAATGCATTTTCAAGAAGATCTGGAAACTGGATACTAAGGCAGTGAAAAAATATTATTTATTCTAACGAAACAAATATTGAAAAAGTTTAAAGAGTATCCACAATCCCTTAGTTTTAACGAAGTATATGATACGGATGACCCTAGCGCATCTTTAGACATTTTTTATGACATATTTACATTGTTCTATTATTTATGTTTCCCATTGGCTGTTTATAATTTTTTACAGCCTATTATGACAAGTTTAAATTCTAAGTTTTTAGTTACTGTGTTATATATGGATTTAAGAAAGGTTTTTGATCATGTAAATCACAAAATATTGTTAGAAAAGTTGGAAGCATACGGTGTAAGTGAAATCTTACATTTCCAACGGACAACAATGTACTCAAGTTATTCGCATATGTCCAAAAAACCAAAAAAAAACTGCGTTTTTATTAAATTTCTCGAAGTAAGACAAGGAGTGCCTCAAGGTAGTGTCTTGGGTCCATTATTTATTATTATCTGCCTATAGCATTAAGTCCATCACTATACATTAGTATGCTTGATTGAAGTAATAAATAAATGATCTGCTTGACAGAACAAGTTAGTTACTAACCACACAAAAAGAAGAAGATTGACAACCCTTGACAATATGATTGTGTGTTTGCGGTGGAACAGTTCTAAATATTGAATGAACTATTCCAATTATTTCTAAAGTTGAGAAGGAGGGAATTTCGAGTAGGTTGCCAATTCTTACTTGCAGTGCTACACATCGAAAGCGGAGCTTTTGGCGAGAGTCCAGGAGCGACGAACGAATTGTGTTACCGTTAGCCGATCCGTTTATTAATGACATTACTAATTATCAATAATATTTTTTGGTATATGTTTGTTACTTCCCACTCCATTGATCGATTGACTACTATTTATTCCGGAATTTCTTATAACATAGTTTACTGAGTTATTAGTAGAATACTAATTACTTAACAACCATTGTGGGTTGAGTGATTAAATATAACTACCAACTAATTAACTTTTATTCAAAGAATAAAATAGGCGGTTTTAAATCGCTTAGGTTAGGTTCGCTTAACCGTCAAGGCCCGGGTAATTAAGGCTGGGGCGTTAAGTTAGTATCACTTAATTTTTTTTTTAATTTGTTGGGTTTTCTGGTTTTTATTTAATACAAAAAATA
Source organism: Euplexia lucipara (assembly GCA_921972225.1). Taxonomy (NCBI): domain Eukaryota; kingdom Metazoa; phylum Arthropoda; class Insecta; order Lepidoptera; family Noctuidae; genus Euplexia; species Euplexia lucipara. The sequence goes on along the minus strand of OV179161.1, from coordinate 2,823,852 downwards.
ATGTTAAACTCGTACTTACGTGCACTTTTCCTGTGACACCCAGAACGGTATCCTGATGCGTGTGTGGTGGCGGCGTGTAATCCTGGACGAGGCGCACGTGGTCCGCAACCACAAGTCGGCCACGTGCGCCGCCGTGAGCGGGCTGCGCGCGCGCAGGCGCTGGTGCCTCACGGGCACGCCCGTGCAGAACAAGGACCTCGACCTCTTCGCGCTGCTCAAGTTCCTGCGATGCTCGCCCTTTGATGATCTCACTGTAAGTAGTCAGATATCCTGGACGAGGCGCACGTGGTCCGCAACCACAAGTCGGCCACGTGCGCCGCCGTGAGCGGGCTGCGCGCGCGCAGGCGCTGGTGCCTCACGGGCACGCCCGTGCAGAACAAGGACCTCGACCTCTTCGCGCTGCTCAAGTTCCTGCGATGCTCGCCCTTTGATGATCTCACTGTAAGTAGTCAGATATCCTGGACGAGGCGCACGTGGTCCGCAACCACAAGTCGGCCACGTGCGCCGCCGTGAGCGGGCTGCGCGCGCGCAGGCGCTGGTGCCTCACGGGCACGCCCGTGCAGAACAAGGACCTCGACCTCTTCGCGCTGCTCAAGTTCCTGCGATGCTCGCCCTTTGATGATCTCACTGTAAGTAGTCAGATATCCTGGACGAGGCGCACGTGGTCCGCAACCACAAGTCGGCCACGTGCGCCGCCGTGAGCGGGCTGCGCGCGCGCAGGCGCTGGTGCCTCACGGGCACGCCCGTGCAGAACAAGGACCTCGACCTCTTCGCGCTGCTCAAGTTCCTGCGATGCTCGCCCTTTGATGATCTCACTGTAAGTAGTCAGATATCCTGGACGAGGCGCACGTGGTCCGCAACCACAAGTCGGCCACGTGCGCCGCCGTGAGCGGGCTGCGCGCGCGCAGGCGCTGGTGCCTCACGGGCACGCCCGTGCAGAACAAGGACCTCGACCTCTTCGCGCTGCTCAAGTTCCTGCGATGCTCGCCCTTTGATGATCTCACTGTAAGTAGTCAGATATCCTGGACGAGGCGCACGTGGTCCGCAACCACAAGTCGGCCACGTGCGCCGCCGTGAGCGGGCTGCGCGCGCGCAGGCGCTGGTGCCTCACGGGCACGCCCGTGCAGAACAAGGACCTCGACCTCTTCGCGCTGCTCAAGTTCCTGCGATGCTCGCCCTTTGATGATCTCACTGTAAGTAGTCAGATATCCTGGACGAGGCGCACGTGCTCCGGAAGTTGACGAAAGATTTAAATAAAAATTTAAGGGCACACCTGCCAAGGTTATGTGATGATAAACTTCATAAACTATTTTTAAATTCGTTCCTAGATGTGGAAGAAATGGATCGACAACAAGAGCTTGGGTGGGCAGGAGCGACTGAACACCATCATGCAGTGCCTGCTGCTGCGCCGCACCAAGGTGCAGCTGGTGCAGCGCGGGCAGCTCGCGTGCCTGCCGCAGCGCACTGCGCACGTCCGGACCGTCACGCTGTCACCTAGAGAGATGAACGTCTACCAGAAGGTCAGTAGCTGAACGCTTTCTTGCAGCATGAGGAACAAGGGTGTAAAGTTCCGCATCCCCCATAGAAAAGAGACGATACTTTGACCAAACGGGTGTTGTGTCTGGTGGGCTACAACTACTGCCCGGTCGTTGTCGAGAAAATAAATTTATAAACGTTCACTGGCTCGGATAACTTTAACATCGCGATGTAGGATGTCACTCTTTAATTCGTAGGTGGCTAGATAGATGGCGCTACAACTTATTTGTAAAAGAACTTTGAAGTTTTGAAGAAAACCGGCCAGTACTTGATTAAACCTAGAGGAGAAATCAACAAATACTTACTACTCGGTGGGTCAAAGTGCAACCACTAGTCCACTGTCAAATAACATTGAGGGTTTTCGTGGATGTATCCGTGGCATCACAGCGGGCACACCCTATTAGAATAACAGCGCTGCGGTATTTTTTTTTTTTTTTAAATATCACAGCTAATGCGGAGTTAAGGACCCTTTTCGCACAGGTCTTTTTTATAGTTTTAGTTTTTATGCTGTTTAATGATGTCCTGTGAGTGTCAAATAAATACTACTTTTCTTTCTTTATTTACTGATCATGAGTTCATGACATTGTTAAAAACAATTTCCAAACTTATATTACAGGTGCTAGTGTTTTCCAAGACGCTGTTCGCTCAGTTCCTCCACCAGCGCGCGGAGAAGAACGCGGACTCGCAAGGCTTCACCACCAGCAAAGACAACGCCTACGCCAAGATGCACAAGAAGATGATCGCTTTACAAGGTATATAATTATATCCATTCATGAAATCTGCTCCAACCTAGGGGTCATTAAATCAAGAGTGAATAGGTTACTTTTAAGCAAGCGTGCTTCATCATCAACCACATCATCGCTTACCATTACTTTCCGGATTAATGTGCTTGTTGTATAATAATCTTACTCCAAAATCGGTGAAGGTTTTCTTTCACCGTTTTTGTTGGTTTCCTTGCGATGTTTTCATCTTAAGGAAACCGGCATACCTGACAGATATTTCTCAACGGCATGTGGCTAAGTCAGAGGCCCATAAAAACTCTCACTCGCGTTAATTTGTTATCATATTAGTTGACAGTTTTACTTCCATTGGTTTAAAAGTGTTACTTAAGTAAACAGGTACTTTAAACTTTACTTAAAGTAAAACATACAATCCACTGCCGCGCATTTTCCCGCTAGATGGTGCTGAAGTCAACATTTTCAGTTTATTTTGTTTTGTTTTTAATTGGCACATTATTAAGTTGTAAGAGTAGTTGTAAAATCTGTGAGTGTAAACGACCTGTATTCAATGGCAAAATTTATTTAAAGATTATGTGTCAAATTGGGTTGCTTTTGAGGAAATCATATTCAAATTCAAAATCATTTCAACCGATTTCACCATCTAGTTAAAAAATTACACGTCAAAGTATATAAAGTAACGCATGTGTTTGCATTTATATTGGAGATCCAAATAAACAAATAAATAAATAAATATATATATATATTTGCAGAAATAAATCATTTTCATTGATTTCAATCCGTTTAGGATCATAATTATTGGCCAATGTTATGACCAAATTCCATCAAGTGCGGTGTCCGATAACTGCGGCAACTACTCCCACGTCAAAGACCAAGTTTCTATATACAAAATGTTCAATTTAATTCGTTTTGGACCTCTTCAGGCGTCATTGTACTCGTCATCAGCAAGGGAGCAAAGCTTGATCGCGAGAAAAAATCAGCTGTTCCCTACATTTCGCACGCACACAAACACACACACACACACACACACACACACACACACACACACACACACACACACGCACACACAGACACCCTAGCATGCAAGCAAAATTGTTGCTATAAAATTTTGTTTTATTTTGTCCTTTTAATTTTTACTTAATATAATTATTCTGTTTTGATATAGATTTAGAATAATGTCAACATACACAGGGGAAGACACTAACACCTGTAACACAGTATTTACTAGCGCAGGTGTTAGGGGATCCTATGATTTGATGTACCTCTTTTATATCAATAAAGAATTTTATTATTATTATTATTATTTATGTTCGCAGAACTCGTCTAAATCCTACATTCTGACGAGTGAGAGAGAAGAGCTGATTTTTTTTCTCGATTTCAGGTCCCATAGTAGTATTATGATGTAAAGTAGGTACAATGACCCTAAAACGACTTACATTCAACCGTATGTCTCTGGGAAGTATACCCTTTCAAGCAAATAAAGAATTTTCCAAATCAATTGGCCTTCGCAATGGTTGTCATGTTTTACCTCAGGTGCACAACCAGTGAAGTCCCACGAGATCTTGGTCCTGCTTCTGCGACTGCGACAAGTATGTTGCCACTGTGGCCTCATCGCCGCCATGCTGGACGAGGAAAGCACAGACGTTGAGGTACAAGAGGACCCGGCCGGACAGGACCTGCTGGCAGAGCTCAATAAGCTGTCCTTAGACGAACAGCGGGACAAGAGGAAGGTAAGAGGAAGCCGTATTCTTTTTGAAGTACCTGTACTTTTTCTATAGAACAAGTGACTATATGACTAGTAATTAGAGAACATAATTTAGGTATTCTAAGGTGAGGATTTGAGCTTAGATTTTTAGAAACTCAGTACAGTGAGTGTCGATAAATCCGAAATCTATGTATAAAACCTACATTTTATGCAAATCCTATTCTATTCTATTCTAAAAAATGCGAAATTAGGACAGAATTCCACTTGTAAAAAAAAAATTAAAATGTTTCATTCGATAACAGAATTAGTTTGAACAATATTCAGGTTGACTTCTCCTCGTAATACCACTTTTACTAGTGGTGTTCAATTTTCGCATTCTTTTTGCTGATATTAGAATATCTTCTTATTTCAAGCAGATGGGTTAAAGGGGGGCTTTGATTAGAACCTCGAGGCTCTATTGTAATATCAATTCAAGATACAAGATTATAGAACATAATATGATCTGACATTTTGTAGCAATCATATTATTCTAGAACTAAATATTTGCACACCACATTAAATGGTAGAATGTAAATGGGCCACATGTTACATATCAAGATCTTATAACTTTGTATACCTACGTTTTGACAAAAATTATATTATAGTATTATTAACGCTGGACCCGTCTGTGTAGTATTATTTATTTTATTTTATTTTATATTTTTCGGAAAACTTACAGCTAGGCAGACATAATATTTGAAGCGATAACAACATGATGGCCAATTACAAGTTTTCACATGTAACAAATAAAAATTGATTAAATTAACACTACGGTAGCAGACGGTGTTAGATCATATGGCCACTTAATTTAATTTCTCCCTTCGCAGAGTCACAGTAAGAAGTCAGATGATGAGGAAGAAGACGACGGTCCGGCGCAGGAAGGTACAACAGCTGCGGAGGCCATCAGGTCCGTGCTGTCTCCGAACAACCCGGTGTTCGACCTCGGCAACCCGTCCTCCAAGATCACAGCCGTGATGGAGTGCCTCAACAAGGAGGTGTTTGCCAATAAAGGTAGGAACTATTATTATTTGCGTTAAAAAGCAGAATAGAATAGAATACTCTTTATTGTACACCATTAAAAGCAGCAGCAAAAGCACAAAAGCAGCTCAAAGTACTTAGTACTTTATTGCGATAATGCAGTTTGACTCTAACTAAAAGACATAAAGTTCAGTTAGAAAAATCTCAAAAAAATAATTAATCTGTCATGATAAAATCAACTCAGATTGTTGACGCTTAAAGCTGATATTTCTTTGGCATCTGTGAAATAATTTTGTAATCGTTTCAGTATTTTCAAAATACATTTTCCATAGAGGGTATGTTACTCCTCGAATGTCCTTACGAGCCCCCGGTGGATGTTCGACGACATGCGACGGGTTAAATAAACGGGATGTGTTAAGATTTAGACAAAAGAAAACGTATTCTTTTGCACTATCATAGTAAAGAGATAAATCATAGTTACTTGCTAAATATTCGTTTTATTTTTATCAATAACATTCAATATCGACTAACTAAGTATAGACGGGACATCATGAACAAAATTTTCACCCGATACTTTGTGTCCTAGTGGATACAAGTCTATGAGTTTAATTTAGTACGCTCCGCCGCCGCTCCAATATTACTATATTATTCTAGATGGCGTTACTGAGACATGGGATCGAAGTTTTTCTATGACATTTTTTCGCATGTCCGCTCTATAATTTCTTAAATCCCTTTGATTTTTAGCTATTCTTAGAGTATATTGGTGATGTGATGCATGTTGTTCCAGGCGACAAGGCGGTGGTGGTGTCTCAGTGGACGTCGGTGCTGCGGCTGGTGGAGGCGCAGCTGCGCGGCGTGCGCGTGCGCAGCGTCACGCTCAGCGGCGACGTGCCGGTGCCCGCGCGCCCGCCGCTGCTCGACAAGATCAACGATCCCAACTCTGACGTCCGGGTAAGTACTAAACAAAAGAAAAGCATTTATTCACAGAAGACAAGGTCCGAATCCACGATAGCATACGCATTAACCAAAAATTTATTCAAAATAATTTTAGAAATACATCATCGTGTGTCATAAATAAACAGCATGTACAAACTTGTCTTCAACCTCGCGATTTCGCGCCATTTTGACTGGCCTGTTGGTCTAATAGCTAGTGATCCTGACTACTATGCTGGAGGTCGTGGGTTCGATTCGTACCCAAATGTTTGTGTGATGAACACGATCATTTCTTTTGTGTCTGGGTGTAATTTTTCTAATGTATGTATATATTTAGTTATGTATAAGAATGTTTATCAGTTGTTTAGTACCCATAACTCAAGCTCTGCTTAGCTTGGGACTAGATGGCGTTGTTTGAATAGTTGATATCAAAATCTAAAGTCATTTATTAAAATATGGCTTAGGATCAGCACTTTTTGAACGTCAAAATTACAGAAGACAGTCCCCCAAAAAGCCCGCACTTCCCGCATTGTCCTGCTTTCCCTATATTTGTAACATCTCTAAGGTGATGCTGCTATCTCTATGCGCGGGCGGCGTGGGCCTCAACCTGTGCGGAGCCAACCATCTGCTGCTGCTGGACCCGCACTGGAACCCGCAGCTCGAGGAGCAGGCGCAGGACCGGATCTACCGCGTCGGCCAGACCAAGGACGTTAATATATACAGGTAATACTGACCGAAACTATTTTTTTTTTTATATGTATAATGGGTCTACTCTTGACCTCAATCTGGACCTGCGGTCAGAGATGAGGTCGACGAGCTTACCCAAAAAAAGCCTATTAACTCGCGGCTTAAACAGATTGGGGTCATATGAACTCGGGAACACTGATGCAGGCAGGGAATTCCACTCCTTGGCTGTGCACATAATGAAGGAGCAGGCAAAGCGCTTCGTGCGAATGTGTGTGATGTGACCGAAACTATTTATTCGTGAACTGCTTAGCACAAGGAAGGGAACGTTTGTTTCATATACTATGCGTTTCAAATGAGAATAGGAATGACTCTGCGCCATGTTGTGACGTCATAGCTGTCAATTTGAATAAATTGGGTAGGATCAACAAAAAATTTTTTTTTTAAATAATTTTTATTATGAACTAAGAACGATTTTTAAAAACCAGCACTGAATTTTTCAATTTCGTTTATTTCTGTATCACTGACTGAGTGTCACTATTGTCGTCATTGCCAATATTGCCATCATCACTGTTGCATTCCCCTATAAAATAAAACATGGATTAATGTAGGTTTTTAATGTTTGTTCCACCAACAGTTGTTTAAAATAAAATTATGTATTGTATTTATGACAAAATTTAATCAGAATCTAGCCATTCTATGCCACTGTTTGCATCAATAAAACTATTTAAGAAAACAGTATTGTTTATTTGTAATAATTATGACTAAATAATTTAAGACGTTTTTTCATTATGAATAACTGAGACTTTGTAAAACCAATAAATATATTTATTTTTGATACACTATGGTTTCGTTGCAGACCGTACTTTTCAAGCGACATCTGACAGATAGAGGTCATTGACGTTCCTATTCTCATTTGAAACGCATAATATAAAGCTTCACAGAAGCGATAGTGAAACACAATATTATAAGTAAGTACATAGATATTAGCGGACATATTTAAACGTCAATTTTTAGGTACTACAAGCTTCTACTAAGAACTGTATAAAAATAAATAATACCAGCCTGTTACTGTCTCACTGCAGGGCAAAGGTCTCTTCTCATACACAGAAGACATGAGCATTGATCACCATGCTTGCTCAAGGTGGACCAATGTGTCAAATTTCATTGATAGGTTTTCAACTTTATTCTAAACACTATAAGGTTCATGTTCAATTGGGAAAATTTGACAGTTCGCGGTAGCTTGATGAGCTGGCGTCTATACAACATTTAAACAATTTAAAATATTCGGTTTAAAGTTAGTCATCAGCGCATCGCAACGTAATCTTTGTTATCTCAGGCACATTTGAAAGTCATTGTGATTGCACGACGCTACTATGTAGTTGCCAAGTTTTCTCATTTTTCTTCAGATACACCATTTTAAAACCTGTTTTAAATTAGTCGACCACGTAGCCTCGTTCATGTTGTGACAGAAAACGTTACACAATAGACATTAAGGTCATTTTGCTTTGTACTCAATCATTTCAATCATTCAAACTCACACACACAAAAATTCAGACTTGGATCAACTACTAACATACAAATATATGTTCCGTGCGGGAATCGATTCCGAGACACATAGCGCAACAGCCAATCGTTCAGCCATTGCGCCTACCATGCCTACATTTCTTAAGGGTTTATTACACTACTGAATTTTTAGGAAACTTAATTCGTTAAACCCCCGAAGGACACCGATGTCCGCCTGTCATTGTCTTTCTATTGTGTCTCTAATGTGCTATTTGACAAAAATTTAGTTTTTAGTCCCTCATATAGATTACAAGAAAATATTCGACACGTATTCTTTCTTTTTTCACGTAATCAAAAAATAACGGCGAAACATCGAGTTAAAATGTCGCATGACATCACTAGCCAGTACAGTTTATGCTAGCCAATGACGTAACAAGCCCCCACTCCTCAACTTTAATGCGCTTAATCTTAGCAGTTTTCCATAAAGAAAAAGAAAAAAATATGTGTCAAATATTTTCTTGTTATCTAGATAGAAAGAAAGAAAGAAAGAAAGAAAGAAAATATTTTATTTGGACGCATAAAACATAAAACAATTTTTTTTTGCAAAAAATAAAACCGACTTAAAAAAAAACACTAAACGGTGTAAAATAACTCTAAATTAGGAAGTCTGTGGCTTTGGTGGTTTTGTTTTATTTATGATGGCCACCAACTTCCGAATTTAGAGTTATTTTACACCGTTTAGTGTTTTTTTAAGTCGGTTTTATTTTTTGCAAAAAAGTTTTTTATTTTTCCATTTTTAGTTGTTCCCATACATATATTTGCAATGAATTTATTTTATATTGTTAATTATTAACAAAAAAATACATACACACGAACATAGAACCTCCTCCTTTTTTTGAGGTCGGTTAAAAAGAACAGCAATACAGATAAAAAAAGAAAAGATTAAAAAACTAAAGACAAAAATAAAAATAATAATAATAATAAGACCTGTGCGAGACCAAAAAGGCGCCTATCTCAGCATTAGCTGCGACATTTAAAAATATAAATATCGCAGCGCTGTTATTCTGATAGGGCCGATAGTTGAGGGACTAAAAAATAAAATAGCCCATTACCTTTGTTTCTTCCCACAGATTCATGTGCGTGGACACTGTTGAGCAGTCCATCAGAAAACTGCAGCAAGCCAAGCTGGAGTTAGCAGAGAACGTCCTAACCGGCGCCAAGAACTCAAACAATTCTAAACTCACGATAGAAGACCTTAAAATGCTGTTCAATATGGGCCAATAGATGCTTATGTTTGTATCTTCAATTGAGCCCTGTTTTTGTCCATTAGAATGTGATTTATTATGCAAATGTAGACTTAGGGACTGCTCACACTTATTCAGCTTCATTCAGCGTTTGTCATCATAGAAAACACTCTTCTCGTATGAGACGCGTGCGCATTCGTTCCCTCAACGGACGCGTACGCGCGCTGCCTAATTGTGAGTAGTCCCTTACGTGGATTCAAAGAGACGCCCTAGAAGGACATACACAAAACCTCAATAAACTTTGTTGACACTCTTTAACACACACAGTATACTTCACCGACATTTTTGAAAACTTAACAATGCCAGTCAAAAAGTTCCTAAATGCGTTATCCACAGAATTTAAATGTGCCATTTTAAACGATTGTTAAGTTTTATGATAATGCATAAGATAAATAAGCAATGCAATGATAAATAGCCCAAGGGCGTGTTTTCTGAAAGTTGGCAACGTTGTAATCAGCTGTCAAATATTTTCCTGTTTCGATGGATGTTTGTTACTCTTTCACGTAAAAACTACTGAATGGATTTTAATAAAATTTGATATGGAGTTAGCTGACAGGATCAACACATAGGCTACTTTTATCCCTGTATTCCCACGTGTACGGGACGTACGCGGGTGAAACCGCGGGACGTCTGCTAGTGTTTCATATATTTTATTTCTTCGTATTGGTAAATTTTACGCTTTTAAATATTTAACAGCTACTGTTGACGATGCCAATTTTTAGAATACACGCCCATAAAACTTAGTCAAGTACCTAATTGATCAGGAATTTGACCAAGTTTTGTGAACCAGCTTTAAACTTATTATATTACCTAACTGTATTCAAATGGCAGGCAGGGACCACCAAGTTATTTCCAATTTTGAATGACATTACTTTATCGCTGCATTTAATAATAATTACGAGTATGATGATGTAAAATATAGGATAAAAGAATTATTTTTGATACTTGTAATATTTTATAGATTATAATATTGTTTACAATAAATGATTATGTAACTAGTCTAATTTAGGCGTTTTTTTTTTCATTATCTCCTGGGCGTACTTTTTTTTTATATTATAAAAACCAACCAACTGTGGTGTTCAATCCACAGTTGAAAGTTCCACCTGATGGTAAGCTGTGATACAATAAATTATGGTGAAGCGCACAAATTCATGAAGACATCTAGACTAATTAATTATTAATCTATTCCAGCTGTTACCCCCTTCTCATTCCTTTCCCCCCTCTATTTCCGCGCTGGGCTAGACAAACACCATATGTCCACTCACAGCATGCCGGTGACGCACAACAGAAGCACCGAAGCACCTATACATAACAAAAATAAACCCGACGTCACAACACAGAAAAGGAAACCGAAATCATTCACAGGAATTCTTCATAAAAAGTATCAAGACGGACAGATCATTCACCGCCGCAGACACAACATGCACAGTTATCTAAAAATAAAATAGGAATCACGGCCGTCCACCGCGGCTCACGAATTATTACCATTTCACGCGGGAAACGGCTCGAGTGCCGCGAATATTTTGTTAAAAAGTTACTTTTTTTTTTAATTATGAGCATAGAGCGCAGGTCTTGTGCCAGCCAGGCCCCGCACGTCACCAAGCGACTTCTAGCCATCATTGTGCTGTTAACTGGCTTGCTTTGCATGTTTGGAGGTAAGACCGGCTTTCAATTTACTAATAATATGTTAGACGTCAGTTATAAATTATTGTAATGGGAATAACATGTGTTGGTGAGCGTCCGATATAATGATTACCTACATTATGTGATGTTGTTTACGATGACCGGTTATTTTAGAAAGAGAGTTTATTAAATAGGTTTGATGAATGAGATAATATAGTACTTGAAATGTTAGGCATAGGTACTGCATAGGTATGCTATCTGGAAGCAAAAGATTGTCATTTTCTTTGCCTGTTTCTACATAATATAGGTAGCGACCAGGGCTAACAATCAACCCAATCAACGGAGACAGCAGCTAATGGCTCGCCCGAGCTTTTATTGATAATGAACTTAATTAAAAGTTTTATTGAGTTTAAATTAGTCATTAGGCGAATACCTCTGGCACGAGTTCGATCGCGCTAATGCATATATTTTTAGTTGTTCTTAGGGAATGCAATCTCGTACGAGATTTCCGCCTAGCGAGATCTCGCGAGACTCAAAACTCAGTCTCGCGAGATCTCGCAAATTACGGGATCTCGCGAGATTGGGAGAATCGCAATTAAAACATATGCAAATGCTTGTTTTGAGAACTAGTAATTGACATGGTATGTAATTAAATAGAAACTGCGTTGCTTAGTTATAAAATTAATACAAGTTTTATTTTAAAAATCAACAGAGTACCTACTTATTATTTTGTCTCTAACTCTAATAACATTTGTTTATGTCTATAATTATTAAACAATGTTTCCCTACTTCTAAAGAACTTTTATATTCACTGTACACTTTTGACATGGTTGGTAGTTAGTTGTATTGTAATTGTAGTGTAATATTTCTGCGAAACTAATTAAAACACAAAACTGTCTCCAAAACAAATTATTTCGTTGCAATTGTAAACAAACGCACGCGCGCCGCCTTGCAAAATGAGCCGGACCTCTTTCCCCGCAAGCCCGCCTACCCCTCTTGTCCTGGTGCCCGCGCCAGGCGCGGCCGCACGGCCGGCCAGGGCCAGGATTCAGTTCGCGCGCACAGCCACGCTATGAAATACACGTCGTCACGCTGCATTTGTGGATCTCGTTATCTCGCGAGATCTCGTACGAAATTTGACGAGATACAATCTCGTAAAATATGGCCGAGATCTCGCGAGATCGGGATCTCGGCGAGACGAGATTGCATTCCCTAGTTGTTCTTGACAGCAAAAAGCATACGCTCTAATATTTCCCTGTTCTGTCTGCGCTGAACCTTATTTCAGAAAACGTAGTGCATTGGGGCGGACTTGCCCTAGAAACACTACAATATATTTAATTTTTTTTATGAGAATAATTACGTACAATAACAAAATACTAAAAAATATTAAAAAAATAATAACGAAAATAATGGATAGTCCGAGACTCTGGGCCATGAAGATATTCTGGGCCCGGAATAATTATGTCAGATGGCAACACTAGGTTCGCTAAAAAAATACCAACGGTAGCCCGTTTAAAGCTTATTTCATGGTCTATGTAACACTCTAATCCGTCTAATACTATGAAATGTATTTGTAAAGCTGATTATTTATGATATTTCCAGGCTATCTACTGGGTCGAGTGGCTCGTCCTGAACCAAGAAAGAGCAACGACATGCTGACTTACAACCTCACAATTCTAGCTGATAGTATTTACAAAAAGGCCAAAAGAATACCACCGAAGTTGATCCACCAAAATGAACCCGATAAGATTCAGTTGAGATTGTTAGAAATATTTAACTGTACCCAGGGCTCGCTCAATAAGTATAATCTAGCTGAATTCGTCAGGAATTCTATTAATTACCAGGTAACGAAGTTACTAAGAGCGGTAAATAACGCATCTGTGTATTTAGATAGTTTTAGCTGACATTAGTGAGTAATCTTTTATTTGATTTGCGTGTGATCATTGTGCATTGTATAGTTTTAAAAATGTTACTTAATATCTCCTGCTCTATGAGTTCGATAATGGTAGGTTGTATAGGGTGGTAAAGAAAACATGTTTACCGTCATTATCATCATCGGTTTTGGTCATATTCTTCCAAATATTATTATGTCTAATTACCTTCATCTTTAAAGAAGTATGGGGCCATCCATAAATTACGTCACATGTTAGGGGGGTGGAGGGCAACTAAATGTGACCATGTGTGACAAAGGACAGGGGTGCTGATCTATTTGTGACGACACATACTAAAACGCGAAAATTATAATTATGTAAACTTAGAAATATTACTCGATTTATATGCTGCTTTTTTTATTTATTTTATTTAAGTATTTATTTTTTTAATTTATTTATTTCTAAAATATAAAACTATAAATTTTATGTGGGATGTTACACCATGGGGAGGGGGTGATAGAGTGGCCTCAAAGGTTTAGACTTCACCAACTATTGGCTTTATTAGGGTCGGATTACACGGTGCTAAACTGTTTGGAAAAAATGTAACAATGTTAATGAGGGACTTTAAGGAATCTTAGTGTGAAATGCATTGACATATATTATAATTATGGTGAATAGTGTGTCCAGGTGTCCACCTGTTACAAGGACCGTAGGGAGGGGGTCAAACAACCGTACGTAAACTTTGTGTGACCTTGTAATGTAAACTTGTAATGACGTAATTAGTAATGGGTTTCTTTCCTACTATAGGCATCAAAAATCACGTTCACATAATCTTCTGTAGGTACATACTTATAGAATGTATTGTAAGTTATTTACTAGCAACGACCTGCTAAATGCATAATATGTCTTGAATAATAATAATCTCACGATTATTATTATTCAAAACATATTAGGCATGACTAAATCTATGGACATGAATGTTATACTGTAAACCACACGTCAGGTATAACAACAGAGAGATATTGATCTGATGTATTATGTACGCAGTTTAAATCAAATGACCAGCTCGTACTGGCTGTTATAACACTTACGTGCGGCCCACCCTAAGACAGCAACGATTTTTTTATTGCTTAGCTCTGAGTTTTTTGTGCAACAAGCCTACAGGCTCGGTTTCCTTCTTTGTCTGATAATCATCTGACACTTTCCGTCTCATCTCTGGCACTGTTCTTTACTAGTCCAGTACTTTTGGATTCGTATTCGTACCACCATTTGTAGGTAGGTATGTATTAAGTCTGTTAATTGCTCTGAAGTCCAAACGTATTTTTGTATGAGAAGAATGCCTTGAAGTAGGAGAAATCTACAATCTAGTGAAAATTTGGAAAATACCCATTGCAGCACAGGAATTTGTATTTTGATTGAAGCTAGATTTGTACTTTTGTGCTGGTGATCGACCCTAAAATAAAGACTACTAATACTACGAAGCGTATTTTTATTCATTTGATAGTTATTTCATGGGAAACCAAATAAAACACAAACGACAGGATGTAATAATTAATTACAAAACTTGTGCATTTATCGCGTATGACAAAGTTATTATACAGACGCCAGCACATCAAGTTACCCCAATGTGTCAAATTTTCCCACTTGAATATGAACCTTATCCTTTTTGAAATTCAGTTGAAAAACGATCAAAGTTGACACATTGGGGTAATTTGATGTGCGTTGCGTCTGTATATCGAACAAAAAAAAAATTTGTCTGTGGTATTATATTTTGCCTGTGGTATTATATTTTGCCTGTGGTTGAGGTACTTGTTTTGTATTGGCCGAAAATGAAGTTACATACTCTTACAACCAATCACGGGCGTAGCTTAAACTGTTGTACTTTTATTACCCAATGATAATATTTCTTCCAAAAACTTTCATGGCATCGTGAGGTTTTATAGCATCATTCTGCAAGTTCCGGTCCGCCATTTTGATCGGAAGGCAGTTTCGTCGAATTGCGCTAAAATAGCGGCAGTGAATTAATCAAGTAAAATTAGGAAATAAATACACAATGTTGCCGGTGAGTGAGAGTTTGTGATTGTTTAACGTAAATTACGATTATCTGAGCTCGTCTTGATGTAATTTTGTTTCGTTTCAGCAAACGAAGGTGTTCGTCGGCAGCCTGCCGCAGGGCTCGAAACCGGAGGAGCTTCGGAAATTGTTTGAGCGCTTCGGCGCCGTGACCGAGTGTGATATAATGAACCGATGTGGATTTGTGCATATGCAAACCGAAGATCAGGCTTCGGCAGCTATTCGCGCGCTCAATAATACGTCGTTCAACGGCGGCGTCATCTCAGTAGAGCGCGGGCGCATCAAGGAACGCGGTCAGCGTGGAGGCCCAGGGGGTGGTGGACGAGGCGGCGGCATGAGGGGTGGCATGCGCGGAGGTATGGACCGTCGCGGCGGCGGACCCATGCGAGGCGGGCCTCCGCCCCGCGACTCTCCCTACTCGCGCGACCGGCCCTCACACCCGCGAGGCCCGCCGCCCGGCGCTCCGCCGCAGATGGCGCCGCGCCCGCTGCCCTACGAGCGCTCCGAGCGGCCGCCGCCGCAGGCGTACGACGACCGGTACAACGGCTACGGCGGAGAAGACCGGCGCGGGTTCGCGCTGATGGAGCGCAGCGCGCGGGACCCGTACGCCAGCGCGGCGCCCATGTACGCGGAGGAGAGGCGCTACGACGAGCTGCCGCTGTACGCGGACGAGCGGCGCGCGCCGATGTACGCGGACGAGCGCGAGCTGATGGAGCGACGCGCCCCCATGCGCGCGGCGCCGCAGCAGATGCCGTACGAGCGCTCGCTGCCGCCGCGCGCGCAGCAGATGCCCAACGGCGACATGTTCAGCAGGCGCTCCCCTATGTGAGTTGCGGAAATAGATCTTTCTAATTGTTTACACTTTTGTTATTGCACAATTCTTGCAATTTTACACTGACAGGACTTCTTTTTTTCTTGACTGAGGTGCTTAGTATTCTTTTTGGTAAAGATGACTAACTAAGCTGGTTAATCAGGTAGAAGCACCATTCTCAACTTTAACTAAGTTGCACAACATTTTATTGAATTGTTTAAAATCATTACATCTTAACAGTGTTGGGAAAATCTTAAGTTCAAAAACAATGTGTAACTTAGATGAACATCAGACAAAGATTTTACACAAATCAAATCAATTCATCGCTACAAATCATGAAGCACTTCATAAATACTTTGAAAAACAAAGTCTAATGACTTATCTGCTGACTAATCATTCATACCTACTGCTGAAATTAGAAGAATTTAGATGTATGACTCGCAAGCTGCAATTGCCAAGGTATGCATTTCTTATAAATGATGTGCTTTCACAAACACTTTTACACATCTTTTTTTTTTTAACTAGTAGATAAGATCGGAGTTTCACTACCTGTCTACTCTGAGAAGAAACACCAAAAGAAACTCTGAGGTCATAGTCTCTTTTAAAGTCCAGACATTATCTTGGTCAAATCATGTAAGATCCATGCCGATTAGTGTCTGAAATGGTCTTTTGAGGAAAGAACCACACAGAATGAGGGGACCAGATCAGTCAGTGCAAGGATTTGTCAGTAATCGTGAGCTCAACTCTTAAATTGCAATTCATAAAAATAATCTAAATAAATGAAACTGTGTTGACACTTTGACATATTGGCTCAGAAATAAATAACCAAATTTATTTTACATAAGTGGACTTGACTGAGCAGTCTTTTGGGTCTGCAAATCTTCTAGTTTGCCCCATCATAAGTTAGCAAAATTGTTTGATATGTTTTATCTTTCAAATAAAAGTGGTAATTTGACAGTTTTCAATGGATCTCAATGCACTATTGAAAAATGGGGACTAAAAGCTGATTTTTCAATCATCAAGTAACTTATCTGACAAAATAATATAAAAATGGCAGTTTCACAGCTTTTTATAGATAATGTGGCAGATTGCCATTTTTATTCTTGAGAATAAGGGTAGGTACTATTGACTATTGAAAAATCATTGCTGTTGCAAGAGTATAGTTTAAATCGCCATAAGACTAGCTGCTGTTGTTTATTATGTTTTCCTTAACAACTTCTTGCAATTGTATACCATAGGGGTGAAATATTTTGTTGTTTTCTCACACACTCTAGTTGGTACTTCTAACATTACAGGCGCGGTGCAGCCCCCAGTGGATATGACAGAGACCCTTATGCACAGCAGTACCCTCCAATGGGACGGTAAGAACTTGCACTTAATATCCTAGTAACAGCTGGCATGGAGTATGCGGTCACCCTTTTAATGACACAGTTTCCTATTTGTTCAAAAATAAATGCCAAAGTAGTTGATACCGCTCAAAATCAACATTAATTTTAGGTAGGTATTATTAAAATATTTTTGACAAACAATTCCTCAGCGGAGGACTTATGGGGTCAAAAGTTTAAATTTACCATGTTGCGAATCAACAATATTGAATTGTCTCATGCGTCTCTTCACGCTTCATATCTACGGTAATCCCAAGTAGCAGGGAGAAACTGGCTTTAAACCGTTGTATGAACGTAATCTGTAAGACATTGAACATTTTCGCGGCTTTACATTTTTTTTCGTAAAAAAAAAAAATAGAACAAATAGAACAAAAATACAGTTTAATTATACCACAGAAACATCAATTTGAACAAACAGGAAAAAGTGTTCAGAAAATCTTATAAACAAGATTGCGTAACCTACCTAAACAGGCAGAACAAGTTTCCTATACATTAGTATCACAAGATTCTGACCGCATTAATAACTACCTAATCTGCTGTCTACTTCTTGTTAACTGTTACATTCACTGCGTCATTGCATCGTCAGCTTAATGGATCACACTTAAATTATCTACAAATATCTCGTAAAACATGATCAACATTATCAATACTCTCAATGCTGCTAAACCGATGTGGGACTGAACATAATGAGGTCACTTCTATCATAATGTCAATGTTGATCGACGCTCGCTCCCAGATAACTGTGTAACGCCTCTTAGGTTGTAGTGAATTAAACATTACATACGAAACGTATTTAGACGGTTCTTTGAATTAATGATACAGTAACGATAGTGCGTGGTCTAGTCGAGGTGCGGTTTCACTATGAACTAAGGCGGTGTGGTCACTGTTTCCCTGAGGGTCGGTCGTGACGTGTCGTGTTGTTTGTATAGCGGGGGCGGCGCGGCGCGCGGTAGAGAGCTGAGCGGCATGGGGGGCCCGCGCCGGTACTAGCGGCGACGCCTCTCCTAGGCTAAGCTCGTAGTAGTACCACGTGACACGAACAAATCAGTACCTAGTGACGTGCGACGGTCGAACTAGCCGCATTCGCGATGCGACGCAGTGCGTGCGTGCGTGCGTGCGAGCGTGCACGCGGACGTCCCGGGCACGTAGCTTGTAAGTCCAGTACGAGTGAAAAATTATGTGAATCACTTTATATTGTAATAAATGAGAGATATATTGACGGAACGTTTTCATTTCACCCGCTGATTGTTGACATGCTCCATGTTACATATAAATGATCAAATTAGTTTTATATAATTGTTTGATTAATTTCAATTATGATAAGTCTAAATGTTAAGGTACATTTTGTTTAAGTTGTATATTTACATTTTAGATTAAATTGTTTAGAAATATATTTTTACTTTAATTACTCTCCTACACCGGCACTAAACTCTTCATGCATGTTACCCTTGAGATCTTTGGCTTCGACTACAGCTTCTCCTTGGTTGCGGTACTTCTGTTTAAATTTTGTGGTTTTATTGCAGGACATCTTAATGTCGCGCGGTCGGCTCGGGCTGACCGATATCCGACATTGGTTGTTGCAAATGTATGAGTGTTTGCAGCCAGTGATCCGTAGAGGGGTGCGTTCATTGACATCTAGCGATCTTCCTAATCTCTAGTCTCTTAAAGATATAAAACAATCTCTTAAAACTTACAACTAGATACGATTCGTTTTAGGCTACTTAAAACCCCGCCTCTAAACCTACACTCAAAATAACAAACAGAACTACTCTAAAATTGCGTCCACGTAACTCGATGCGAACGCACCCCAGGCCGATTGCTCTGCTTGGCTTCCAACACGTGATCACAACAAACTGTCGAGTCCGGAGCGAGTGACGCTTTGGGCGACATTTAGCCGGCTCTGCTAACATTACATAACGCTCTCGAACGGCGACAAAGTGCGTGCGAGTCCTTTCAGATAGTTAGATGCGGCATGACGATGAGACGAGCTTACGGCGGCGATGCGTAGTCGATGCTAAAGCGACGGCGTTACGCTGTAAACGTTAGGCGACAACGGCGAAGACACCGGAATACGAAAAATTACAAATCGTAAGTACGGCAAAGAAAAACTGACGTTGACGGCGTGCGTTACAGAGCGTCGAGCTCGCAGCTCGATCTATCTACCTGTGCATACAGTGCGTTCAATTATTATACAACAACGTTGCACATCCGATCAAAATTACGAGTTATGTTACGGAACTAAAATTGCGCAGTACACATGAATAAAGCTGACGATATCTTAGTAATTTCTGCAAACAAAGCTACGTTAAAAAATCTACTGTTAACTGTCAGGGTTTAGCATACAATGGTCAATTCATTAGTCGTCAGCGGGTCTAGCGAGTTATTTATTTACTCGATCGCTTTTACTTAAGTCAATTGTTTAAAAAAAAATGTTTCCCATTATTGTCACCTGACGGCGCTTCTACACTACAAATTGAAGCTTACGTTGACGCGATCGAATAGATATGGAAAGTCGCACTTAGGCCAATAATCTGAATCAAAATCAGAATCGTCGACGCGACGATCGGGACGATTGGAAGGCAAATCTTTAAAACACAGAAAACTGATCGGGCAGCAATCGTCTGTCTCGATGCATTTCTCTGTACCTTATCTCTTCTGTGCTAAATTTTGTGGTGCTCATACTATTTTTATGTTCCACAGGGATTGGGCGCCTTGATGAGAATGCTCAAGACTTGAACAGTGTGACCAAACTGGGAGAGTTTCTTGTGCCTCCACTCATTTTTTTGGACCAAGAGTAATGTACAGTGATGAATCAAGTTAATAAATGTGTTTTTGTTATCCCAAATATTTGTTTCATTTTACGAGAAGCTCCTAGCGATGTGTTCGCGATTTTCGATTATTCTGATGCAATTTGCAGCTTTGGTATGACAAGAACTTAATAATATAAGAGCACAATGCTTACTAAGCTAAAAATCAGCGGGTCTTATAATGCTGGAAGGGACATTTTGAAAGTTTATTTAGTTGTCATGATACTTACATACGTAGACTCACGCTTTTTTCTCATGGGGGTAGGCAGAAACTACAGAGCGCTTCGTTTACATTCACACATGTTGTCATACACGCATGACAGTGTGCGAGGAATGTGGTAACTGGGCAGAAGGGAGATGTAGGTGAAAGATAGTTGGCTACCTCTCTCATGAATCCCTCATAGGACTACCTCAGACATTGTTCAACATGATCCAACCAAGACAATGTCTAGACTTCAAAAGAAACGTGGGCTCATGGAGTGTAAAACTAACCATTTAGTCAAAATCAAGGCCAAGACCAATCAAAGGCCACCCACAAAATAGAGGACCTTTCACCCCGGGGGGTGTTTGTACAAGGGGGATACCAAAATTTCATTATTTTTTACCTAGGACGCCCCGTTTCGGAGATATTCACTGAAAACGGGATTTCCAACATACATTGCTTTTTAAATCGCCGCTTTCGACAGCTCCATAATTTGGCGAGCTGTGAAGGTGACAGTGCTGAAAAACCTAGATCCAGAGTCATCTTGCTATGGGATGTTCCAGATAGTTGGCTACCTCGTTCATGAATCCCTCATAAGACAACCTCAGACATTGTTCAACATGATCCAACCAAGACAATGTCTAGACTTCAAAAGAAACGTGGGCTCATGGAGTGTAAAACTAACCATTTAGTCAAAATCAAGGCCAAGGCCAATCAAAGGCCACCCACAAAATAGAGGACCTTTCACCCCGGGGGGTGTTTGTACAAGGGGGATACCAAAATTTCATTATTTTATACCTAGGACGTCCCGTTTCGGAGATATTCACTGAAAACGGGATTTCCAACAAACATTGCGTTTTAAATCGCCGCTTTCGACAGCTCCATAATTTGGCGAGCTGTGAAGGTGACAGTGCTGAAAAACCTAGATCCAGATTCATCTTGCTATGGGATGTTCCAGATAGTTGGCTACCTCGTTCATGAATCCCTCATAAGACTAGGTACCTCAGACATTGTTCAACATGATCCAACCAAGACAATGTCTAGACTTCAAAAGAAACGTGGGCTCATGGAGTGTAAAACTAACCATTTAGTCAAAATCAAGGCCAAGGCCAATCAAAGGCCACCCACAAAATAGAGGACCTTTCACCCCGGGGGGTGTTTGTACAAGGGGGATACCAAAATTTCATTATTTTTTACCTAGGACGCCCCGTTTCGGAGATATTCACTGAAAACGGGATTTCCAACATACATTGCTTTTTAAATCGCCGCTTTCGACAGCTCCATAATTTGGCGAGCTGTGAAGGTGACAGTGCTGAAAAACCTAGATCCAGAGTCATCTTGCTATGGGATGTTCCAGATAGTTGGCTACCTCGTTCATGAATCCCTCATAAGACAACCTCAGACATTGTTCAACATGATCCAACCAAGACAATGTCTAGACTTCAAAAGAAACGTGGGCTCATGGAGTGTAAAACTAACCATTTAGTCAAAATCAAGGCCAAGGCCAATCAAAGGCCACCCACAAAATAGAGGACCTTTCACCCCGGGGGGTGTTTGTACAAGGGGGATACCAAAATTTCATTATTTTTTACCTAGGACGTCCCGTTTCGGAGATATTCACTGAAAACGGGATTTCCAACATACATTGCTTTTCAAATCGCCGCTTTCGACAGCTCCATAATTTGGCGAGCTGTGAAGGTGACAGTGCTGAAAACCTAGATCCAGAGTAATCTTGCTATGGGATGTTCCAGATACTACAGATGCTACCTCTTTCATGAATCTCTCATAAGACTACCTCAGACATTGATCAACATGATCCAACCAAGACAATGTCTAGACTTCAAAAGAAACGTGGGCTCATGGAGTGTAAAACTAACCATTAAGTCAAAATCAAGGCCAAGGCCAATCAAAGGCCACCCACAAAATAGAGGACCTTTCACCCCGGGGGGTGTTTGTACAAGGGGGATACCAAAATTTCATTATTTTTTACCTAGGACGTCCCGTTTCGGAGATATTCACTGAAAACGGGATTTCCAACATACATTGCTTTTCAAATCGCCGCTTTCGACAGCTCCATAATTTGGCGAGCTGTGAAGGTGACAGTGCTGAAAACCTAGATCCAGAGTAATCTTGCTATGGGATGTTCCAGATACTACAGATGCTACCTCTTTCATGAATCCCTCATAAGACTACCTCAGACATTGATCAACATGATCCAACCAAGACAATGTCTAGACTTCAAAAGAAACGTGGGCTCATGGAGTGTAAAACTAACCATTTTGTCAAAATCAAGGCCAAGGCCAATCAAAGGCCACCCACAAAATAGAGGACCTTTCACCCCGGGGGGTGTTTGTACAAGGGGGATACCAAAATTTCATTATTTTTTACCTAGGACGTCCCGTTTCGGAGATATTCACTGAAAACGGGATTTCCAACAAACATTGCGTTTTAAATCGCCGCTTTCGACAGCTCCATAATTTGGCGAGCTGTGAAGGTGACAGTGCTGAAAAACCTAGATCCAGATTCATCTTGCTATGGGATGTTCCAGATAGTTGGCTACCTCGTTCATGAATCCCTCATAAGACTACCTCAGACATTGTTCAACATGATCCAACCAAGACAATGTCTAGACTTCAAAAGAAACGTGGGCTCATGGAGTGTAAAACTAACCATTTAGTCAAAATCAAGGCCAGGCCAATCAAAGGCCACCCACAAAATAGAGGACCTTTCACCCCGGGGGGTGTTTGTACAAGGGGGATACCAAAATTTCATTATTTTTTACCTAGGACGTCCCGTTTCGGAGATATTCACTGAAAACGGGATTTCCAACATACATTGCTTTTCAAATCGCCGCTTTCGACAGCTCCATAATTTGGCGAGCTGTGAAGGTGACAGTGCTGAAAAACCTAGATCCAGAGTCATCTTGCTATGGGATGTTCCAGATAGTTGGCTACCTCGTTCATGAATCCCTCATAAGACAACCTCAGACATTGTTCAACATGATCCAACCAAGACAATGTCTAGACTTCAAAAGAAACGTGGGCTCATGGAGTGTAAAACTAACCATTTAGTCAAAATCAAGGCCAAGGCCAATCAAAGGCCACCCACAAAATAGAGGACCTTTCACCCCGGGGGGTGTTTGTACAAGGGGGATACCAAAATTTCATTATTTTTTACCTAGGACGTCCCGTTTCGGAGATATTCACTGAAAACGGGATTTCCAACATACATTGCTTTTTAAATAGGACGCTGCTTTCGTCAGCTCCATAATTTGGCGACCTGTGAAGGTAACAGTGCTGAAAACCTAGATCCAGAGTAATCTTGCTATGGGATGTTCCAGATAGTTGGCTACCTCGTTCATGAATCCCTCATAAGACTACCTCAGACATTGTTCAACATGATCCAACCAAGACAATGTCTAGACTTCAAAAGAAACGTGGGCTCATGGAGTGTAAAACTAACCATTTAGTCAAAATCAAGGCCAAGGCCAATCAAAGGCCACCCACAAAATAGAGGACCTTTCACCCCGGGGGGTGTTTGTACAAGGGGGATACCAAAATTTCATTATTTTTTACCTAGGACGTCCCGTTTCGGAGATATTCACTGAAAACGGGATTTCCAACATACATTGCTTTTTAAATAGGACGCTGCTTTCGTCAGCTCCATAATTTGGCGACCTGTGAAGGTAACAGTGCTGAAAACCTAGATCCAGAGTAATCTTGCTATGGGATGTTCCAGATACTACAGATGCTACCTCTTTCATGAATCCCTCATAAGACTACCTCAGACATTGATCAACATGATCCAACCAAGACAATGTCTAGACTTCAAAAGAAACGTGGGCTCATGGAGTGTAAAACTAACCATTTAGTCAAAATCAAGGCCAAGGCCAATCAAAGGCCACCCACAAAATAGAGGACCTTTCACCCCGGGGGGTGTTTGTACAAGGGGGATACCAAAATTTCATTATTTTTTACCTAGGACGTCCCGTTTCGGAGATATTCACTGAAAACGGGATTTCCAACATACATTGCTATTTAAATCGCCGCTTTCGACAGCTCCATAATTTGGCGACCTGTGAAGGTGACAGTGCTGAAAAACCTAGATCCAGAGTAATCTTGCTATGGGATGTTCCAGATACTACAGATGCTACCTCTTTCATGAATCCCTCATAAGACTACCTCAGACATTGATCAACATGATCCAACCAAGACAATGTCTAGACTTCAAAAGAAACGTGGGCTCATGGAGTGTAAAACTAACCATTTAGTCAAAATCAAGGCCAAGGCCAATCAAAGGCCACCCACAAAATAGAGGACCTTTCACCCCGGGGGGTGTTTGTACAAGGGGGATACCAAAATTTCATTATTTTTTACCTAGGACGTCCCGTTTCGGAGATATTCACTGAAAACGGGATTTCCAACATACATTGCTTTTTAAATCGCCGCTTTCGACAGCTCCATAATTTGGCGAGCTGTGAAGGTGACAGTGCTGAAAAACCTAGATCCAGAGTCATCTTGCTATGGGATGTTCCAGATAGTTGGCTACCTCGTTCATGAATCCCTCATAAGACAACCTCAGACATTGTTCAACATGATCCAACCAAGACAATGTCTAGACTTCAAAAGAAACGTGGGCTCATGGAGTGTAAAACTAACCATTTAGTCAAAATCAAGGCCAAGGCCAATCAAAGGCCACCCACAAAATAGAGGACCTTTCACCCCGGGGGGTGTTTGTACAAGGGGGATACCAAAATTTCATTATTTTTTACCTAGGACGTCCCGTTTCGGAGATATTCACTGAAAACGGGATTTCCAACATACATTGCTTTTCAAATCGCCGCTTTCGACAGCTCCATAATTTGGCGAGCTGTGAAGGTGACAGTGCTGAAAAACCTAGATCAAGAGTCATCTTGCTATGGGATGTTCCAGATAGTTGGCTACCTCGTTCATGAATCCCTCATAAGACAACCTCAGACATTGTTCAACATGATCCAACCAAGACAATGTCTAGACTTCAAAAGAAACGTGGGCTCATGGAGTGTAAAACTAACCATTTAGTCAAAATCAAGGCCAAGGCCAATCAAAGGCCACCCACAAAATAGAGGACCTTTCACCCCGGGGGGTGTTTGTACAAGGGGGATACCAAAATTTCATTATTTTTTACCTAGGACGTCCCGTTTCGGAGATATTCACTGAAAACGGGATTTCCAACATACATTGCTTTTTAAATCGCCGCTTTCGACAGCTCCATAATTTGGCGAGCTGTGAAGGTGACAGTGCTGAAAAACCTAGATCCAGAGTCATCTTGCTATGGGATGTTCCAGATAGTTGGCTACCTCGTTCATGAATCCCTCATAAGACAACCTCAGACATTGTTCAACATGATCCAACCAAGACAATGTCTAGACTTCAAAAGAAACGTGGGCTCATGGAGTGTAAAACTTACCATTTAGTCAAAATCAAGGCCAAGGCCAATCAAAGGCCACCCACAAAATAGAGGACCTTTCACCCCGGGGGGTGTTTGTACAAGGGGGATACCAAAATTCCATTATTTTTTACCTAGGACGTCCCGTTTCGGAGATATTCACTGAAAACGGGATTTCCAACATACATTGCTTTTTAAATCGCCGCTTTCGACAGCTCCATAATTTGGCGAGCTGTGAAGGTGACAGTGCTGAAAAACCTAGATCCAGAGTCATCTTGCTATGGGATGTTCCAGATAGTTGGCTACCTCGTTCATGAATCCCTCATAAGACAACCTCAGACATTGTTCAACATGATCCAACCAAGACAATGTCTAGACTTCAAAAGAAACGTGGGCTCATGGAGTGTAAAACTAACCATTTAGTCAAAATCAAGGCCAAGGCCAATCAAAGGCCACCCACAAAATAGAGGACCTTTCACCCCGGGGGGTGTTTGTACAAGGGGGATACCAAAATTTCATTATTTTTTACCTAGGACTTCCCGTTTCGGAGATATCCACTGAAAACGGGATTATCAACATACATTGCTTTTTAAATAGGACGCCGCTTTCGACTGCTCCATAATTTGGAGACCTGTGAAGGTGACAGTGCTGAAAAACCTAGATCCAGAGTCATCTTGTTACGGAATGTTCCAGATATTTGGCTACCTCTTTCATGAATCCCTCATAAGACTATCTCAGACATTGTTCAACATGATCCAACCTAGACAATGTCTAGACTTCAAAAGAAACGTGGGCTCATGGAGTGTAAAACTAACCATTTAGTCAAAATCAAGGCCAAGGCCAATCAAAGGCCACCCACAAAATAGAGGCCCTTAACCCCGGGGGGTGTTTGTACAAGGGGGATACCAAAATTTCATTATTTTTTACCTAGGACGTCCCGTTTCGGAGATATTCACTGAAAACGGGATTTCCAACATACATTGCTTTTTAAATAGGACGCCGCTTTCGTCAGCTCCATAATTTGGCGACCTGTGAAGGTAACAGTGCTGAAAAACCTAGATCCAGAGTAATCTTGCTATGGGATGTTCCAGATACTACAGATGCTACCTCTTTCATGAATCCCTCATAAAACTACCTCAGACATTGATCAACATGATCCAACCAAGACAATGTCTAGACTTCAAAAGAAACGTGGGCTCATGGAGTGTAAAACTAACCATTTAGTCAAAATCAAGGCCAAGGCCAATCAAAGGCCACCCACAAAATAGAGGACCTTTCACCCCGGGGGGTGTTTGTACAAGGGGGATACCAAAATTTCATTATTTTTTACCTAGGACGTCCCGTTTCGGAGATATTCACTGAAAACGGGATTTCCAACATACATTGCTTTTTAAATCGCCGCTTTCGACAGCTCCATAATTTGGCGACCTGTGAAGGTGACAGTGCTGAAAAACCTAGATCCAGAGTAATCTTGCTATGGGATGTTCCAGATACTACAGATGCTACCTCTTTCATGAATCCCTCATAAGACTACCTCAGACATTGATCAACATGATCCAACCAAGACAATGTCTAGACTTCAAAAGAAACGTGGGCTCATGGAGTGTAAAACTAACCATTTAGTCAAAATCAAGGCCAAGGCCAATCAAAGGCCACCCACAAAATAGAGGACCTTTCACCCCGGGGGGTGTTTGTACAAGGGGGATACCAAAATTTCATTATTTTTTACCTAGGACGTCCCGTTTCGGAGATATTCACTGAAAACGGGATTTCCAACATACATTGCTTTTCAAATCGCCGCTTTCGACAGCTCCATAATTTGGCGAGCTGTGAAGGTGACAGTGCTGAAAAACCTAGATCCAGAGTCATCTTGCTATGGGATGTTCCAGATAGTTGGCTACCTCGTTCATGAATCCCTCATAAGACAACCTCAGACATTGTTCAACATGATCCAACCAAGACAATGTCTAGACTTCAAAAGAAACGTGGGCTCATGGAGTGTAAAACTAACCATTTAGTCAAAATCAAGGCCAAGGCCAATCAAAGGCCACCCACAAAATAGAGGACCTTTCACCCCGGGGGGTGTTTGTACAAGGGGGATACCAAAATTTCATTATTTTTTACCTAGGACGTCCCGTTTCGGAGATATTCACTGAAAACGGGATTTCCAACATACATTGCTTTTCAAATCGCCGCTTTCGACAGCTCCATAATTTGGCGAGCTGTGAAGGTGACAGTGCTGAAAACCTAGATCCAGAGTAATCTTGCTATGGGATGTTCCAGATACTACAGATGCTACCTCTTTCATGAATCCCTCATAAGACTACCTCAGACATTGATCAACATGATCCAACCAAGACAATGTCTAGACTTCAAAAGAAACGTGGGCTCATGGAGTGTAAAACTAACCATTTTGTCAAAATCAAGGCCAAGGCCAATCAAAGGCCACCCACAAAATAGAGGACCTTTCACCCCGGGGGTTGTTTGTACAAGGGGGATACCAAAATTTCATTATTTTTTACCTAGGACGTCCCGTTTCGGAGATATTCACTGAAAACGGGATTTCCAACATACATTGCTTTTCAAATCGCCGCTTTCGACAGCTCCATAATTTGGCGAGCTGTGAAGGTGACAGTGCTGAAAAACCTAGATCCAGAGTCATCTTGCTATGGGATGTTCCAGATAGTTGGCTACCTCGTTCATGAATCCCTCATAAGACAACCTCAGACATTGTTCAACATGATCCAACCAAGACAATGTCTAGACTTCAAAAGAAACGTGGGCTCATGGAGTGTAAAACTAACCATTTAGTCAAAATCAAGGCCAAGGCCAATCAAAGGCCACCCACAAAATAGAGGACCTTTCACCCCGGGGGGTGTTTGTACAAGGGGGATACCAAAATTTCATTATTTTTTACCTAGGACGTCCCGTTTCGGAGATATTCACTGAAAACGGGATTTCCAACATACATTGCTTTTCAAATCGCCGCTTTCGACAGCTCCATAATTTGGCGAGCTGTGAAGGTGACAGTGCTGAAAAACCTAGATCCAGAGTCATCTTGCTATGGGATGTTCCAGATAGTTGGCTACCTCGTTCATGAATCCCTCATAAGACAACCTCAGACATTGTTCAACATGATCCAACCAAGACAATGTCTAGACTTCAAAAGAAACGTGGGCTCATGGAGTGTAAAACTAACCATTAAGTCAAAATCAAGGCCAAGGCCAATCAAAGGCCACCCACAAAATAGAGGACCTTTCACCCCGGGGGGTGTTTGTACAAGGGGGATACCAAAATTTCATTATTTTTTACCTAGGACGTCCCGTTTCGGAGATATTCACTGAAAACGGGATTTCCAACATACATTGCTTTTCAAATCGCCGCTTTCGACAGCTCCATAATTTGGCGAGCTGTGAAGGTGACAGTGCTGAAAACCTAGATCCAGAGTAATCTTGCTATGGGATGTTCCAGATACTACAGATGCTACCTCTTTCATGAATCCCTCATAAGACTACCTCAGACATTGATCAACATGATCCAACCAAGACAATGTCTAGACTTCAAAAGAAACGTGGGCTCATGGAGTGTAAAACTAACCATTTAGTCAAAATCAAGGCCAAGGCCAATCAAAGGCCACCCACAAAATAGAGGACCTTTCACCCCGGGGGGTGTTTGTACAAGGGGGATACCAAAATTTCATTATTTTTTACCTAGGACGTCCCGTTTCGGAGATATTCACTGAAAACGGGATTTCCAACATACATTGCTTTTTAAATCGCCGCTTTCGACAGCTCCATAATTTGGCGACCTGTGAAGGTGACAGTGCTGAAAAACCTAGATCCAGAGTAATCTTGCTATGGGATGTTCCAGATACTACAGATGCTACCTCTTTCATGAATCCCTCATAAGACTACCTCAGACATTGATCAACATGATCCAACCAAGACAATGTCTAGACTTCAAAAGAAACGTGGGCTCATGGAGTGTAAAACTAACCATTTAGTCAAAATCAAGGCCAGGCCAATCAAAGGCCACCCACAAAATAGAGGACCTTTCACCCCGGGGGGTGTTTGTACAAGGGGGATACCAAAATTTCATTATTTTTTACCTAGGACGTCCCGTTTCGGAGATATTCACTGAAAACGGGATTTCCAACATACATTGCTTTTCAAATCGCCGCTTTCGACAGCTCCATAATTTGGCGAGCTGTGAAGGTGACAGTGCTGAAAAACCTAGATCCAGAGTCATCTTGCTATGGGATGTTCCAGATAGTTGGCTACCTCGTTCATGAATCCCTCATAAGACAACCTCAGACATTGTTCAACATGATCCAACCAAGACAATGTCTAGACTTCAAAAGAAACGTGGGCTCATGGAGTGTAAAACTAACCATTTAGTCAAAATCAAGGCCAAGGCCAATCAAAGGCCACCCACAAAATAGAGGACCTTTCACCCCGGGGGGTGTTTGTACAAGGGGGATACCAAAATTTCATTATTTTTTACCTAGGACGTCCCGTTTCGGAGATATTCACTGAAAACGGGATTTCCAACATACATTGCTTTTTAAATAGGACGCTGCTTTCGTCAGCTCCATAATTTGGCGACCTGTGAAGGTAACAGTGCTGAAAACCTAGATCCAGAGTAATCTTGCTATGGGATGTTCCAGATACTACAGATGCTACCTCTTTCATGAATCCCTCATAAGACTACCTCAGACATTGATCAACATGATCCAACCAAGACAATGTCTAGACTTCAAAAGAAACGTGGGCTCATGGAGTGTAAAACTAACCATTTAGTCAAAATCAAGGCCAAGGCCAATCAAAGGCCACCCACAAAATAGAGGACCTTTCACCCCGGGGGGTGTTTGTACAAGGGGGATACCAAAATTTCATTATTTTTTACCTAGGACGTCCCGTTTCGGAGATATTCACTGAAAACGGGATTTCCAACATACATTGCTTTTCAAATCGCCGCTTTCGACAGCTCCATAATTTGGCGAGCTGTGAAGGTGACAGTGCTGAAAAACCTAGATCCAGAGTCATCTTGCTATGGGATGTTCCAGATAGTTGGCTACCTCGTTCATGAATCCCTCATAAGACAACCTCAGACATTGTTCAACATGATCCAACCAAGACAATGTCTAGACTTCAAAAGAAACGTGGGCTCATGGAGTGTAAAACTAACCATTTAGTCAAAATCAAGGCCAAGGCCAATCAAAGGCCACCCACAAAATAGAGGACCTTTCACCCCGGGGGGTGTTTGTACAAGGGGGATACCAAAATTTCATTATTTTTTACCTAGGACGTCCCGTTTCGGAGATATTCACTGAAAACGGGATTTCCAACATACATTGCTTTTCAAATCGCCGCTTTCGACAGCTCCATAATTTGGCGAGCTGTGAAGGTGACAGTGCTGAAAAACCTAGATCCAGAGTCATCTTGCTATGGGATGTTCCAGATAGTTGGCTACCTCGTTCATGAATCCCTCATAAGACAACCTCAGACATTGTTCAACATGATCCAACCAAGACAATGTCTAGACTTCAAAAGAAACGTGGGCTCATGGAGTGTAAAACTAACCATTAAGTCAAAATCAAGGCCAAGGCCAATCAAAGGCCACCCACAAAATAGAGGACCTTTCACCCCGGGGGGTGTTTGTACAAGGGGGATACCAAAATTTCATTATTTTTTACCTAGGACGTCCCGTTTCGGAGATATTCACTGAAAACGGGATTTCCAACATACATTGCTTTTCAAATCGCCGCTTTCGACAGCTCCATAATTTGGCGAGCTGTGAAGGTGACAGTGCTGAAAACCTAGATCCAGAGTAATCTTGCTATGGGATGTTCCAGATACTACAGATGCTACCTCTTTCATGAATCCCTCATAAGACTACCTCAGACATTGATCAACATGATCCAACCAAGACAATGTCTAGACTTCAAAAGAAACGTGGGCTCATGGAGTGTAAAACTAACCATTTTGTCAAAATCAAGGCCAAGGCCAATCAAAGGCCACCCACAAAATAGAGGACCTTTCACCCCGGGGGGTGTTTGTACAAGGGGGATACCAAAATTTCATTATTTTTTACCTAGGACGTCCCGTTTCGGAGATATTCACTGAAAACGGGATTTCCAACAAACATTGCGTTTTAAATCGCCGCTTTCGACAGCTCCATAATTTGGCGAGCTGTGAAGGTGACAGTGCTGAAAAACCTAGATCCAGATTCATCTTGCTATGGGATGTTCCAGATAGTTGGCTACCTCGTTCATGAATCCCTCATAAGACTACCTCAGACATTGTTCAACATGATCCAACCAAGACAATGTCTAGACTTCAAAAGAAACGTGGGCTCATGGAGTGTAAAACTAACCATTTAGTCAAAATCAAGGCCAGGCCAATCAAAGGCCACCCACAAAATAGAGGACCTTTCACCCCGGGGGGTGTTTGTACAAGGGGGATACCAAAATTTCATTATTTTTTACCTAGGACGTCCCGTTTCGGAGATATTCACTGAAAACGGGATTTCCAACATACATTGCTTTTCAAATCGCCGCTTTCGACAGCTCCATAATTTGGCGAGCTGTGAAGGTGACAGTGCTGAAAAACCTAGATCCAGAGTCATCTTGCTATGGGATGTTCCAGATAGTTGGCTACCTCGTTCATGAATCCCTCATAAGACAACCTCAGACATTGTTCAACATGATCCAACCAAGACAATGTCTAGACTTCAAAAGAAACGTGGGCTCATGGAGTGTAAAACTAACCATTTAGTCAAAATCAAGGCCAAGGCCAATCAAAGGCCACCCACAAAATAGAGGACCTTTCACCCCGGGGGGTGTTTGTACAAGGGGGATACCAAAATTTCATTATTTTTTACCTAGGACGTCCCGTTTCGGAGATATTCACTGAAAACGGGATTTCCAACATACATTGCTTTTTAAATAGGACGCTGCTTTCGTCAGCTCCATAATTTGGCGACCTGTGAAGGTAACAGTGCTGAAAACCTAGATCCAGAGTAATCTTGCTATGGGATGTTCCAGATACTACAGATGCTACCTCTTTCATGAATCCCTCATAAGACTACCTCAGACATTGATCAACATGATCCAACCAAGACAATGTCTAGACTTCAAAAGAAACGTGGGCTCATGGAGTGTAAAACTAACCATTTAGTCAAAATCAAGGCCAAGGCCAATCAAAGGCCACCCACAAAATAGAGGACCTTTCACCCCGGGGGGTGTTTGTACAAGGGGGATACCAAAATTTCATTATTTTTTACCTAGGACGTCCCGTTTCGGAGATATTCACTGAAAACGGGATTTCCAACATACATTGCTTTTCAAATCGCCGCTTTCGACAGCTCCATAATTTGGCGAGCTGTGAAGGTGACAGTGCTGAAAAACCTAGATCCAGAGTCATCTTGCTATGGGATGTTCCAGATAGTTGGCTACCTCGTTCATGAATCCCTCATAAGACAACCTCAGACATTGTTCAACATGATCCAACCAAGACAATGTCTAGACTTCAAAAGAAACGTGGGCTCATGGAGTGTAAAACTAACCATTTAGTCAAAATCAAGGCCAAGGCCAATCAAAGGCCACCCACAAAATAGAGGACCTTTCACCCCGGGGGGTGTTTGTACAAGGGGGATACCAAAATTTCATTATTTTTTACCTAGGACGTCCCGTTTCGGAGATATTCACTGAAAACGGGATTTCCAACATACATTGCTTTTCAAATCGCCGCTTTCGACAGCTCCATAATTTGGCGAGCTGTGAAGGTGACAGTGCTGAAAAACCTAGATCCAGAGTCATCTTGCTATGGGATGTTCCAGATAGTTGGCTACCTCGTTCATGAATCCCTCATAAGACAACCTCAGACATTGTTCAACATGATCCAACCAAGACAATGTCTAGACTTCAAAAGAAACGTGGGCTCATGGAGTGTAAAACTAACCATTAAGTCAAAATCAAGGCCAAGGCCAATCAAAGGCCACCCACAAAATAGAGGACCTTTCACCCCGGGGGGTGTTTGTACAAGGGGGATACCAAAATTTCATTATTTTTTACCTAGGACGTCCCGTTTCGGAGATATTCACTGAAAACGGGATTTCCAACATACATTGCTTTTCAAATCGCCGCTTTCGACAGCTCCATAATTTGGCGAGCTGTGAAGGTGACAGTGCTGAAAACCTAGATCCAGAGTAATCTTGCTATGGGATGTTCCAGATACTACAGATGCTACCTCTTTCATGAATCCCTCATAAGACTACCTCAGACATTGATCAACATGATCCAACCAAGACAATGTCTAGACTTCAAAAGAAACGTGGGCTCATGGAGTGTAAAACTAACCATTTAGTCAAAATCAAGGCCAAGGCCAATCAAAGGCCACCCACAAAATAGAGGACCTTTCACCCCGGGGGGTGTTTGTACAAGGGGGATACCAAAATTTCATTATTTTTTACCTAGGACGTCCCGTTTCGGAGATATTCACTGAAAACGGGATTTCCAACAAACATTGCGTTTTAAATCGCCGCTTTCGACAGCTCCATAATTTGGCGAGCTGTGAAGGTGACAGTGCTGAAAAACCTAGATCCAGATTCATCTTGCTATGGGATGTTCCAGATAGTTGGCTACCTCGTTCATGAATCCCTCATAAGACTACCTCAGACATTGTTCAACATGATCCAACCAAGACAATGTCTAGACTTCAAAAGAAACGTGGGCTCATGGAGTGTAAAACTAACCATTTAGTCAAAATCAAGGCCAGGCCAATCAAAGGCCACCCACAAAATAGAGGACCTTTCACCCCGGGGGGTGTTTGTACAAGGGGGATACCAAAATTTCATTATTTTTTACCTAGGACGTCCCGTTTCGGAGATATTCACTGAAAACGGGATTTCCAACATACATTGCTTTTCAAATCGCCGCTTTCGACAGCTCCATAATTTGGCGAGCTGTGAAGGTGACAGTGCTGAAAAACCTAGATCCAGAGTCATCTTGCTATGGGATGTTCCAGATAGTTGGCTACCTCGTTCATGAATCCCTCATAAGACAACCTCAGACATTGTTCAACATGATCCAACCAAGACAATGTCTAGACTTCAAAAGAAACGTGGGCTCATGGAGTGTAAAACTAACCATTTAGTCAAAATCAAGGCCAAGGCCAATCAAAGGCCACCCACAAAATAGAGGACCTTTCACCCCGGGGGGTGTTTGTACAAGGGGGATACCAAAATTTCATTATTTTTTACCTAGGACGTCCCGTTTCGGAGATATTCACTGAAAACGGGATTTCCAACATACATTGCTTTTTAAATAGGACGCTGCTTTCGTCAGCTCCATAATTTGGCGACCTGTGAAGGTAACAGTGCTGAAAACCTAGATCCAGAGTAATCTTGCTATGGGATGTTCCAGATAGTTGGCTACCTCGTTCATGAATCCCTCATAAGACAACCTCAGACATTGTTCAATATGATCCAACCAAGACAATGTCTAGACTTCAAAAGAAACGTGGGCTCATGGAGTGTAAAACTAACCATTTAGTCAAAATCAAGGCCAAGGCCAATCAAAGGCCACCCACAAAATAGAGGACCTTTCACCCCGGGGGGTGTTTGTACAAGGGGGATACCAAAATTTCATTATTTTTTACCTAGGACGTCCCGTTTCGGAGATATTCACTGAAAACGGGATTTCCAACATACATTGCTTTTTAAATAGGACGCTGCTTTCGTCAGCTCCATAATTTGGCGACCTGTGAAGGTAACAGTGCTGAAAACCTAGATCCAGAGTAATCTTGCTATGGGATGTTCCAGATACTACAGATGCTACCTCTTTCATGAATCCCTCATAAGACTACCTCAGACATTGATCAACATGATCCAACCAAGACAATGTCTAGACTTCAAAAGAAACGTGGGCTCATGGAGTGTAAAACAAACAATTTAGTCAAAATCAAGGCCAAGGCCAATCAAAGGCCACCCACAAAATAGAGGACCTTTCACCCCGGGGGGTGTTTGTACAAGGGGGATACCAAAATTTCATTATTTTTTACCTAGGACGTCCCGTTTCGGAGATATTCACTGAAAATGGGATTTCCAACATACATTGCTTTTTAAATAGGACGCTGCTTTCGTCAGCTCCATAATTTGGCGACCTGTGAAGGTAACAGTGCTGAAAACCTAGATCCAGAGTAATCTTGCTATGGGATGTTCCAGATACTACAGATGCTACCTCTTTCATGAATCCCTCTTAAGACTACCTCAGACATTAATCAACATGATCCAACCAAGACAATGTCTAGACTTCAAAAGAAACGTGGGCTCATGGAGTGTAAAACTAACCATTTAGTCAAAATCAAGGCCAAGGCCAATCAAAGGCCACCCACAAAATAGAGGACCTTTCACCCCGGGGGGTGTTTGTACAAGGGGGATACCAAAATTTCATTATTTTTTACCTAGGACGTCCCGTTTTGGAGATATCCACTGAAAACGGGATTCCCAACATACATTGCTTTTTAAATAGGACGCCGCTTTCGTCAGCTGCCTAATTTGGCGACCTGTGAGGCTGTGAAGGTAACAATGCTGAAAAACCTAGATCCAGAGTCATCTTGTTATGGGATGTTCCAGATAGTTGGCTAACTCGTTCATGAATCCCTCATAAGACTACCTCAGACATTGATCAATAAGATTCTTACATGATCCGACCAAGACAATGTCTGGACTTCAAAAGTAACGTAGGCTCATGTAGTGTAAAACTAACTATTTAGTCAAAATCAAGGCCAAGGCCAATCAAAGGCCACCCACAAAATAGAGGACCTTTCCCCCCGGGGGGTGTTTGTACAAGGGGGATACCAAAATTTCATTATTTTTTACCTAGGACGTACCGTTTCGGAGATATCCACTGAAAACAGGATTTCCAACATACATTGCTTTTTAAAAAGGACGCTGCTTTCGTCAGTTCCATAATTTGGCGACCTGTGAGGCTGTGAAGGGTCAGTGCAGAAAAGCCTAGATCCAGAGTCTTCTTGTCATGGGATGTTCCAGATAGTTGGGCGCCTGTTTCATGAATCCCTCATAAGACTACCTCAGACATTGATCAACATGATCCGGCCAAGACGATGTCTGGACTTCAAAAGAAACGTGGGCTCGTGGAGTGTAAAACTAACCATTTAGTCAAAATCAAGGCCAAGGCCAATCATAGGCCACCCACAAAATAGAGGACCTTTCACCCCGGGGGGTGTTTGTACTAGGGGGATACCAAAATTTCATTATTTTTTACCTAGGACGTCCCGTTTCGGAGATATCCACTGAAAACGGGATTTCCAACATCCATTGCTTTTTAAATCGCCGCTTTCGTCAGCTCCACAATTTGGCGACCTGTGAAGGTGACAGTGCTGAAAAACCTAGATCCAGAGTCATCTTGTTAAGGGATGTTCCAGATACTACAGATGCTACCTCTTTCATGAATCCCTCATAAGACTACCCCAGACATTGATCAATATGATTCTCACATGATCCGACCAAGACAATGTCTGGACTTCAAAAGTAACGTAGGCTCATGTAGTGTAAAACTAACTATTTAGTCAAAATCAAGGCCAAGGCCAATCAAAGGCCACCCACAAAATAGAGGACCTTTCCCCCGGGGGGTGTTTGTACAAGGGGGATACCAAAATTTCATTATTTTTTACCTCGGACGTCCCGTTTCGGAGATATCCACTGAAAACGGGATTTCCAACATACATTGCTTTTTAAATAGGACGCCGCTTTCGTCAGCTCCATAATTTGGCGACCTGTGAGGCTGTGAGGGTAACAGTGCTGAAAAACCTAGATCCAGAGTCTTCTTGTCATGGGATGTTCCAGATAGTTGGGCGCCTGTTTCATGAATCCCTCATAAGACTACCTCAGACATTGATCAACATGATCCGGCCAAGACGATGTCTGGACTTCAAAAGAAACGTGGGCTCGTGGAGTGTACAACTAACCATTTAGTCAAAATCAAGGCCAAGGCCAATCAAAGGCCACCCACAAAATAGAGGACCTTTCACCCCGGGGGGTGTTTGTACAAGGGGGATACCAAAATTTCATTACTTTTTACCTAGGACGTCCCGTTTCGGAGATATCCACTGAAAACGGGATTTCCAACATCCATTGCTTTTTAAATCGCCGCTTTCGTCAGCTCCACAATTTGGCGACCTGTGAAGGTGACAGTGCTGAAAAACCTAGATCCAGAGTCATCTTGTTAAGGGATGTTCCAGATACTACAGATGCTACCTCTTTCATGAATCCCTCATAAGACTACCCCAGACATTGATCAATATGATTCTCACATGATCCGACCAAGACAATGTCTGGACTTCAAAAGTAACGTAGGCTCATGTAGTGTAAAACTAACTATTTAGTCAAAATCAAGGCCAAGGCCAATCAAAGGCCACCCACAAAATAGAGGACCTTTCCCCCCGGGGGGTGTTTGTACAAGGGGGATACCAAAATTTCATTATTTTTTACCTAGGACGTCCCGTTTCGGAGATATCCACTGAAAACAGGATTTCCAACATACATTGCTTTTTAAATCGCCGCTTTCGACAGCTCCATAATTTGGCGACCTGTGAAGGTGACAGTGCTGAAGGAGCCTTTTTGGCCTCGTACAGGTCTTCTCTTTTATTATTATTTAGTAAGTTCTTTTTTGTTATTATTATTTTTGTAGTTCCAGTGCTTGTCCCGAATAAATATTTTCCTTTCTTTCTTTTTTCTAAAAATCTAGATCCTAGGTCATCTTGGTAGATAGTTAGCCGCCTTTTTCATGAAATACAGTAGGTAACTATACGTAAGAGGGGCTGCCTCGTTAATCCTGTGGTCGCAAAGGCTACTGCTAAAGCCTCGTCCCCACTGGGAACATTTATGGAGCGATATGTGTCCCCTGTGATATCGGGCGACGTCGGACGACATCGCCGCGATATTGTTGAAACTGTTCCTTGTCGCACAGTCGATGAAGAGTAGAGGTTCGACTGAACTGATGTGGACGGAGACAAGACATCGTACATCGACGTGGGGCGATGTAGGGCGACTTCGCCGGATGTCTCCGAGGACACGTGTTGCTCGACAAATGTTCCTAGTGGGGACGCGGCTTTAGCGTGAGGAGCTTACCATTACTGATAAAAGTGTGGATTGACTAGACAGGTCCACTCTCTGGGTGGTTCTTTTACTGGTGGCTAGAAGACTGCCTTAGACAAGTTAGACACTGACCAGCATAGTGTACCCCTACACACGACCCGATCAAGATAATGTTGGACTAAGTCAAAACCAAGGTCAAGGTCACTCAAAGGTCGTCCACAAATTAGAGTAGGTACAGTTCCCCAGGGAGTGGGGTGGTTCCAAAATTTTATTATTTTTTACCTAATAAATTCCACAACGTTCACACAACGCCATCTAGTCCCAAGCTAAGCAGAGCTCGTGTTATGGGTACTAAACTGATAAACATCCTTGTATATTTCTAAATACGTACATATTATAGATACATTACATCCAGACAAAAAACAAATGATTGTGCTCATCACACAACCATTTGTCCTGGGTTGGAATCGAACCTCCGGCCATTTTTTACCTAGTACGTCCCGTTTAAACAAAGGGTGGATATTTTTGTTCCTTCCTCGTGGTCAAACTGATTTGATAACATATGTAAAGCATGGGAATGTCTGCCTAATACCATGGGAAAAGGCGTGAGTTTCTGTATGTATTTGTAGCTCAGTTTCACTTTAAATTTTAATGAATATACAGTAACACAGGAAGGGGGTCAGGGGTTTATACAGGAGAATCATGAGAATAAAACCAAAATATTTGCTTCCAACTTTTATTTAGCATATTCAAAATATATTTTCACGTAATATTTAATAATATGAGATTAAAACTTTGCTGAAGTATCTCTATCTATTTCACACTTTGTACTCAAGCTAAGCTTCACTCGTCAGTGACAGCAATACAAGATATGCTGCGACTTACATCTTTGGGATATGGCACTAGTTCTACAAACAAGCACTTATAAAATTAGAAAAAAAAAATCATTGATATTACTTAAAAATAAAGTTAAGA
The DNA here is from genome assembly GCA_921972225.1 of Euplexia lucipara. Lineage (NCBI taxonomy): Eukaryota > Metazoa > Arthropoda > Insecta > Lepidoptera > Noctuidae > Euplexia > Euplexia lucipara. Next base: position 2,784,137 of record OV179161.1, on the reverse strand, counting down.
ATTCAATAATCAATAAATAAGGAAACATCTGAAACAGCTCGGCTGCAAATAAAAGTAATTTAGGAAATATATTAAAATAATAATACAAAATTTAGAGATCCGTTTTTAGTAGCTTCAATAACGGTTTTAATCGACAGGGTTATTTGTAAAACACTAACAACCTCTTAGGACTAGATAGCAACAACAACTTTTGTTCTACGACTTTTAATAAGTTCTTTGATTTTATTTTCAAAGAAATATTCAATACCCGCTTGAATGTTAACAACTCTACGCTCATCGCCAGGATTAGGTAACCAAACCCACGCGCGGCGGAGCGTGGTGCGTCGCAAGCTTCTATGTTTATGAATGAAACATAGACTTACAAATGTTTCGACAGTACAATAAAAACTTGAAATTGCATTTTTTGTTTATTGTAATGTGTAATGTCAGAACTCGTAGAACAAGACTTGTTGCTTGTGATGTTAGCTATCTAGTCCTGCGAGGTTGTTGACGTTTTGCGAGTAACCCTGTATATTGTTGAGCTGCTCATAAATGCTATGATGTCATTCAACTGCAGTCTCCACGAGAGTAATTGCAGATGCTAACAATCAATTAATTTGGAATATCACAAAAAAACACCACTAAACTAAACACTGCTTGCTTAAAACTAGTAATACTTCTTTTTAAATATCAATACAAATTAAAATTTCATGAGATTCTTAAATAAAATGCGATCACGCGCAGTGGACGGTAAATCGTTGAAGTACAAATAATTTTGTTGCTTATAATTTCATTATTCTTTTGTATGTGATAACTAACAGTTTGTGAAGTTTTAAAAATAGCTACATTTAATCACTTTATGCACTTGTGAGAATTGCAAATACATGTTTTTTTTATAAGTTATTTAATTTTAATAATTAAAAAAATATTTGGAGACTTAGGCGCTTGCGCACTGTGTAACCATGTCGACTAGCATAGGTTGCCAAATCACAACAATATAAAATACTACATACTTAGAATAATATTGCATAGAAGCCGCGTCTAGTACTAAACATGGGTGAAATCGTGAGTTTACTTTATGTTGAGTGTTCGACGTCAGTAATACTCAATGACCCGTTCCGTAAAGGAGACCACTTTGGTTCAGTTTTTGCTCGAACTAGGTTTCTATGCATTATTATTGTAAGACTACATAAAAATATGATAATGCGCGGCATACACACACTCACGGAATCATAAAAACGGAATAATTAATTTTCATTACAATCCTAATGACATGTTCAAATTGATTCACCTCTTCATACAAACATGGCCCATTTTAACGATTAATTTTTAAGACTTCTTGAATTCAAAGGATGCTCACATTAATTTATAATTGCCATTATATAAAAACTTTCGCCCGCGTATAATCCTATTGTACACTCTTAATTAATAAATGTTAGGTATTACAACTAAACATTTACATAATGCGAAATTTAGAATTGAGGTGGCTTCATACATTCTGTATGAGAGTACCACTTATGTCTCAAATTCACAATTACGTAAACTACAGGATATTTTTTTATCAGTGAATTTTCTAAGTCTTCCTAATAATATGAACAACGTTCACCATGGAACCAACTATGAAATTACGAAAAATAAAACCAGCTGTTTCATACCAAAAAAAGTTCAACACCTACTCGACCAAAATGTAGGAAATAGCAGATAATTTTCTTGCATTTTTAGAAGTTTCAAGAAAACAGCTGGTTTTATTTTTCGTAATTTTATAGTTAGTTGAAACTTGTACAGACGCCAGCACATCAAGTTACCCCAATGTGTCAAATTTATTTGATAGTTTTTCAACTTTATGTCAAACAGAATAAGGTTCATATTCAATTAGGAAAATTTGACATATTGGGGTAACTTGATGTGCTGGCGTCTGTACTTATTGACGTTTAGTAACCCTGAAAAATTTGGGTACTGTTAAAAAAATACCCTGTATGGGCTTGATAACCTGAGTGTCGCCCGATGCGAAGAATTTATGAGACTCTTATATTCTGGATGTTATTAAATAAGGCCCTCATCTGACCTGGCCTCCTATTTTGGCTTTCTTTAATGGTGAATGTGCCAGGGTATCCCGCGAATTCCCAAGTTTCGGTTGTATTAAAATAAGATTCGAGTTCGTAACAATTATGTTTTATCTGAGATATAATATTTAAAATCATCAATAAGTTAATCAAGTCCCATTAAATAACCTTTTCACGAAATAACCATTATTTGGGATTATATGAATAAAATAAATAAATATTTTTCACACAACGCCATTTAGTCCCGAGCTAAGCAGAGCTTGTGTAATGGGTACTTAAAAGCTGAAAAACATACTTATATATTTCTTAATACATACAAGGTGTTGATTTGCATCCTCGTCAAATTCAAGGACGTAATTATGCTAATGATTCTCGACCCAAATCAACAATAAAATGAGTAGGTATTTTTTTTATTTTTTTTGCTTAACAACGAAAAACCGCAAGTGTGAACCAGCCGTATTTAAAAGCGGCCCGTCTGTTACTAGCCCTATCACCGCGCTTTCGCACACAAACAAACGCAAACAATACATACACAACACATACGCAACGATCAATTCGTAGGCAATCAATACCGCCCCAATCACGGTGCAGGAAGTCTCCCGCGCAAGCCCCTAGCCACGCCCCCGCGACCCTGCGACCCCAGTATGATTGATGTCGCCGACGCGTGTGGGTGCTTTGCTAATTCGGGAATGCCGCTTCTCGGTACATTGGTGACCACTGGATAGGTCGCGGAGGACCTGTGGCCTGGCCTCCGCGTTCTCCTGACCTGACGCCTCTAGACTTATTTGTGGGGAGACGTTAAAAGTTAGTTTACACGGAGGATGTGACAAGTGTAACAGAATTACGTGCAAGGATCATTAGTGCTTTCGACACTTTAAAAACGAATGTGTTAGTGTTACGTAAGCTGAAGGAAAACCAGCTACGTTGGGCTCGTTTGTGCAAAGAGTGTGATGGTGGCCACTTTGAACAATATCCCCGGGTAACCTAAGTAGGTAATTAATTTATTTGTACATTTTGTAAATACGTTGTTAGCTTAATCAATTTTATTAGTGTAAATAAGTTGATTTCAAATTTTTAACTACGCCAACAATACTTAAGAGTCGAAAGTATCACCACGTAGGTAGTTAGGTACTTACACTTAACTAGCACGTCTTTCCATTTCCATCAAACGTAGAAAACATTTTTAGATTTAGTAGATCGGTACACCAACTAAGGTAGGTATTATTGCCGGTCCTAAGCCAGAAAGGAAATTTACAAATCCACCAATTTAATCCACAAGTAAAACAAAATCACTACGAAAACTTTAGGTTGAAGGTTAGAGCAAAACTAACATTTTATTAATCATCTGAGAACAGGTCAGTGAACTTTTCTTTGGCGCACTAGTATTAAACTGTCATTAGTAAGATTTCCGTATTCCAATAATGCTCAAAAATGAGTTAATTATCAAGCAAAATTCATGACAATAATGTAGGTGATTTTGGAAATAATATTAGGTTAATTATTGCTACCGGTCATGGCGGTCATTGCTTCCTAGCGTTCGCGCCGTCGCGCGTTGCATTTTGTAGGTAAGACGTCGACACTCACGCACACAGCTGCATTGTCGCTGTGTGCGAAGTCGGGTTATTCTGTTTTATTTGTATTGAATTAAGAGTTTAATTCTGAAACACTGTTAAATTTCAACATCAAAATAATGCAGCGCTTGTTAGTTATTACCCGCTAACGTACTTTCAATTGATTATTTATGTATTTTATGACACCCTCCTGAAATTTGACGAGGATGCAAAACAACACCTTGTATATGTTATAGATAAATTACACCCAGACATAGAAGAAATGATCGTGCATACCACACAAACATTTGTCCTGGGTGGGAATCGAACCCACGACCTCCAGCATAGCAGTCAGGGTCACTAAATACTAGACCAACAGGTCTGTCAAACATGAACTTATAGGGCTTTTTTAATTATTTGATTATAATTCTTAAACTTAAACTATGCGTTTCAAATAAGAATAGGAACGTCAATGACTTCTATCTGTCAGATGTCACTTGAAAAGTACGGTCAGCATCGAAACCTTATTCACGTATCAATCATGTTTTGTGTTTGCTTTACCGAGTTATTCAAAATGAAAAAAAAAACGTCTTAAATTAATTAGTCTTGTGGAGTGTTTACGTTTTATATATTAATTTTGTTTGTTACGCGGTTGTTTGTTGTTTTTTCTTGCTGACTGCTCGAAAAAGAGTAAACAAGGCGCTGTTTTGTATGGAAAGGCTCGAGAGATTAATTATCTCTAATGTAGACAAATTCTTTGAGAGTGAGAAATAGCGCAATTTAGAAAATTATTCGTTCATGATTCGTAAATAAATTATATTTAGGAAATATCTTGTTTTGCTGATCTTACCTAATTTATTCGAATTGACAGCTATGACGTCCCAACATGGCGCAAAGTCGATCCTATTCTCATTTGTTACGGATAGTACGTGTTACAGTCACAAATCATAAATTTTGTTCAACATTAAGCCTGAAACTGAACGACAAATTGCAAAAAAACATATTAATAAAATTTAAATTTCGCGGGCTTCTCCCTTAAATCGCTTCCACCTTAAATGCCTGGTAAAGTCCTACAGCTAAGTACATCATCCCGAACCTAACAACATAAAACCATAATAAATTGACTAACATCTGGTAATGAAGATACAACTGCCACTCTCAAGCATTGAAATCACAATGTCAGAGCTGTTTGTAAGTACATAGCGCTACTTCAGTCTATAGCATCCTTGATAGACATCACGACAATGCAACTAGCACACGGTACACATCAATGGTATAGACCCGGGAAAGCCGCTCCCGCACTGCGAACAAAGCGATGTTCGTAGCGCGGGAGGTATTATTCAAGTCTAACGCGTGTAGAAGTTGTCGGCATTTTTCGAAAGATCAAAGGCGTCGTCCTACTGTATTAATATTTATACTGTAGTGCTAAACAACTGATAAACATAGGTACCTACTTATAATAATATTTCTGTGTTTTATCTGTCAATCAATGAGCTATTTGACAAAAATTTAGTTTTAGTCCCTCATCTAGATAACAAGAAAATATTCGACACATATTTTTTCATTTTTTACGTAATCAGAAAACAACGGCGATACATCGAGTCAAACTGTCGCATGACGTCACTAGCCAGTGGCAGTTTATACTAGATAACGACGTTACAAGCCCCCTCTCCTCAACTTTAATGCGTTTAATCTAAGCAGTTTTCCATCAATTTGAAAAAGAAAAAAATATTTAAAATAGTCCATTGGTCAGTAAAAATAACTTATGTGTTTTCGAAATCTTAATTAAAAACGTTTGTAACGTGTAAATTTTACTGTAAAAAAAGATGCGACTTTTGGTGAAATCTAGCCAATAAAACGTGTCGGTCCAAACATTCTGGAAATATTTGTATGTTAGAGCGTTCCACTGATAGATAATGTTGCCGTGTGCTAGTCGCCTCGTTGCTGACGCCACTAATCTACAACTGATTCGATAAACATAGCACCGTCAGATCATTATATCTAGTGCCAGGTACGTAGTAAATAGAACATGTCTTATAACATACCGTGTTTATACTAATTATTGCTAATGTAAGAAGGCAAATCGTGCAGATTGTACTGATTGGAAGGCAGACGTGACGGGTTGCGCGGTTATTACATTACACTACTGATTAACTAATTTTACCATTCTAAGGGACCTTCCATTAATCACGTGAGCCTTTAAAGGGGTGTTGAGTTCACTCAAATCAACATCGCCGCGCGCCAGCCGCAGTGAACGGGGATAGCGGCTCGCCAGTCGACGGCCGAGTCACAGCAGTCAGCTGTTGCACGCCTTCAAGCACGGCTGCGCTTGCGCATCTTATACTTATTACCTTTGTCTTCAACCAAGTCGTTTTATCGTTGTTATCCGTTTACTTTAATATACTTCTTTACATGTTATACAGTCTACTAGTCTTTCATTTATTTAACACGGCTATCGTCGCGAACAAGGGGGAAGGGAGGAAGAAAGGTATCTAGTGAGCTTTTTTTGCTCTACGCGTTATTTCAAAACTATTTTGATATTGATTTTTTTTAATATTCTCTGTAGCAAAGAAATACACGTGATTTTAGTTAAAGAAGGGGGTTTTATAGTAATAGTAATACCAGCCTGTTACTGTCCCACTGAAGGGCAAAAGCCTTTTCTCATATAGAGAAGGCACGTGCATTAATCACCATGCTTGCTAAAAGCGAATTAGCGGTTACAAACTTGAAACAAATGGGAGGGGTCAAAAAGTTTCTACCAACATCACGTGATTAATGGAAAACCTGTAAGAGATATGCTTAAAAGCCTCGTACTCACTATATGGGATTCATTGTTCCATAGTGAATACGAGGCCTTTTGCAAAGTTGATAGTTCTATCGTTAACTTATGTTATACTGTGGTATTGTTGGTAAGCTTACTATGGACCAAATATATCACCAGATCGCAATTTTATTTTGAGTATGAACAAATTACTAATAAATACCCATATAAAGATATATTTTCGCACCTTACCATTTTTACAAACGCGGTTTAGCCGGCGTTGAGGTCGGTTCAATCTCACCTGAATCCGTTCAGCAGTTTACGTGTGAAAAGGTAACAAACTTACTCAAAGTTAATAAGGATTAAGATCTGATGATACATTTCAACTGGAAGTTCTCAAACGAAAGTAAACTTTAAAAATCTTTACTGTAAATAATTGTATTATTACAGTTATAAAAAGAATTAAACTTTATAACAACTTGAAACTAATTTTGGTTTGAGACTACAACCACAAACACCGTCACCTGAGGATACGAATAGCAACCATCGGCTTCAACGATATGCGGCAAGTCCATACAAAATGTATGGAAACACGGGCTCAAAACCCCGCCACTTAAGTGTTTCTTACACTTAAGTGGCGGGGTTTTGAGCCCGTGTACGGCCAGATTCAGGTCCATAGCTTGCTTTTACATAACAATTTGTACATCACTAGATTTGGTATAATTTGTATAAATTCTTTGGGGCAATAGGATATTTGTTACCAGTGGGAGTTAAAAGTGGAGGAAGGGTGGGGATAGAAGCAAAGCCAGGGAAACACGAAGGGAGGGTGTCTAGGAAGGAATGACTAGTAGGAATTAAGTTAACGCCTTACTGACTAAAGATTTTGAAGACTGATTGATATAATAGTTGACGGAAAGTAGATTTATCGTCCGACCAGCGAAAGAAAATCAGCTTTTTCCCGATATTCTGTTGAGTTATGCTATCATAAATAAACAGTCGATTTTTTCATTTCGATTTCAGATACCTGTACTAGTAATTGAAAGATTTGGATTTTTGTATGTTAAGAATAAACTTTAAAAGTACTGGATTAATTTGAAAAATTATTTCTCCGTTGTGAAGTTACACTATCCCTGGAAGACATGGGCTAATTTTTATCCCTATATTCCTACGGGAAGGGAAACTGCACGGGTGAAACCGAACGGCGTCCGCTGGTTAAAATAAAATAGGGCCAGAATTGTGTGAGTGGTGGGCTTTTCGGGGGACTGTCTGATGTAATTTTAACATTCAAAAAGTGTTTGGAGTCTAATTTGAATAGATGACTCGATTTTTAATTTGTCAAACGGACCAAATCGAACAAGGGGATGTTAATGAAAAGTTCTTGAAGAAATAATCCAATATTAACTGACCTGCCTGACTTCGGAGTTGTACTTAGGACCTTACTTTCAGCAGTAACCATTACAAGTTAGTAATACAAGCCGGTTACTGTCCCATTTTAAGTCAAAGGCCGCTTCTCATATAGAGAAGGCACGAGGAATAATCACTCTATAGATTTCAAACTTCAAACAAATAGGAGGACTCAAAAAGTTGCTAAAAAAACTTCACGTGATGTAATGGTAATGATAATGGTAAACTCCGCCCACCTGCGCCGCCTCCAGGCGGGTGGAGTTAAAAAAATGCCGTGTTAATTCTGCAGACGCTAAGAAGATAGAGGATCGTTACGGGATATGCGCGTGCGCTCGAACAGTCTCGCAGATCCTTGCGTGCGCTATCGTCACCAGAATAATAATATTGTAATAATCACCCGCATAAAGTTAGCTGAAGTGAAGTGTCAATCCGTGGCATTAGTATGGGAAGACAAATCATTTCACTTAGATTTTATTCACCTAGATTTTTTAGTATAGCACTGCAGAATAACTAACAATTTGAAAGCCCTCAAGAGACTTTGTCTCTGCGGAGTTTTTACTCAAATGCTGCGCCAACGACCGTTTACCTGCGTCGACACGCGCATGCTCGGGCATGCACGCGCGAGCTCGCGATGTTCCGCGTGGCCACAAACACACGCAAACGCATACTGCATGGAATTATGTCTTCCACGCTATTTCGAACCCTATTGTTGTTGCTATTAAGTTCATTTTCAATTATTCAATGAAAACCTGCTCAAGTAATGCGACGGTTTTGGTTTTTTTTTCCGCTCTAACGGAATGGGTTTGATAATTTTAGATCAAAAATCGTTCTTCAAAATCTTTAGTTATAGTAAAAGGAGATAATACATAGATTACGAACGCCGTTATGAGCGCGCGTACTTCAGGGCTTGGTTCAGAGGCTTCTCCTCCTTCAGGGACTCCTTGAGAACCAGGTCGGAGCTGTTGAAGGGCGCGGACGGATGGTCGCTCTCTGTGTCCGTCTCCGACCGGCTTTGAGACTCCGAGGTCCTGAAAATGGGGTGAGGAACAATGTTAAAGATGATAGTGATTTTCAAAATAAAATTTACTTTACTCGGTTGTGCTAATTCCAAAAGTGTGAAGCCCAATGATGTACATTACAATAAGGCATACATTACAATGATTACACGTAGTATTTTGCCTTTAATATGTTGCAACTATTTCCCTTTTGGAATTTTAGCTTTGGAGTATTAATAAATACCAACGTGTCACACTTCAGGGCAGAGGCCACTTCTCATACAGAGAAGGAACGAGTTGGAAATTTCAAACTTGCATGAATTATAACTGTTTAGGAGTATTGCCTGTTCAAAAAGCGTTTTAACTTAAGTCTGGCTTTCAAGGTCTCGGTAAAGTCCAGTCAAATACAAGAGTTTACTATAACGTTATAAGTACACAATTAAACTCATTTCTCAGCAAGTCGAATTAGCGATTCGAATACCATTTCAGCTATGATACCATCTCTTGCGTGTGTGATTTACAGTTTCTAGAACGAAAAATGTATACAAAAAAAATTGTCAAGCGAGTGATAATTGCTGCGATTAGTTAAATGACTCTAAAACAGTCAACAAGTCGATAATTTCGTAGGTACTAGAAACAGGATGTTAGTGCAAAAAATATGTGCGAAAAGGTGAGAGTGTTTTTCTAAGATAATTATGCTAGAAGGATTCTGGTGCGAAGAAGATTTATAGAGTAGACATAACAAACCTACAATAAGTTATTACTATAAGAAGGCATCCATAAATTACGTCACACGAATTTCATTATGTTATTGGGCCCTTTGCTTTAGTTGCATGTGGCCACACAAGCCACACATTTTGCAAATTAATAATAATAAAAAATAAGTTTATTGACACAAAGTACCTTTGCATACCTATACAATACTGATACTTTTCATATAGGTTCATGTATTTTGGAAAAAAAGCCTGCCTCCTAAACTAGGTCGGATGGGACCCAGTGCCAGGAGTATGTGATAATAATGCCGTAACTATTTTTCTAAAATACATAAGGTCTTTCAAAATTAACCTTACAAACTTTAAGGTGTGCTTTAGACCATCAAACTGAATAACTTTTACGATGGTACCAACTTTGAAATCGCGTAAAAGAAAACAGCTGTCCCTTACAGTTTTCAACAGTAGGTATTAACTTTAGTATGGAATAGCTGTAATTTTTTGCGGTTTTCAAAGTTGGTACCATAGTAAAAGTTATTCAGTTTGATGGTCTCAAGCACTCCTTAAAGTTTGTAAGGTTAATATTGAAACACCTTATATATGTAAGTAAATCAAATCAAACATTTAAATAATATTTGAAAATTTTCGTAAGAACTTTTACACTTAAGCCCCCTCCCTTCCCCTTCATGTGTGACGTAGTTAATGGATGGCCTGTTAGTTGCATGCATAAACACAGTTAGTTGCTACCTCACACCTTGCAGCTAATCTGTGAAAGCCACACGAAGGGATCACACCGCGACTTACACACACAATCCTGATAATTTTCTTACAATTGTTTCGTTACGTTGTTATTTTCTTGCCCCGCTTCACAGATTTGTCGAGACCCCGACTTATAAGATCTCCATTCCCAACCGGATAACTAGGGGGCATCACTGTATTAGGATTTAGACGTCAAAATATCCTCGAATGTCCGAGGTATTTGTTATAGTTGTCGCTGTCAGAATTTGGAAAAAAAAAGCTAGTCCATGCGTAGTTTTAACAAGTATTTGGGGCCTGTTACAATGTCTCTGGACGGTTCCTTTTGAAAAATTAAAAGAAAAAAAAAATTATGTATAGGACTATACTGCCGTGCTAAGCTCAAAAAAAACCTAACTTATTTTTTATGCCATGGGATAGCTTTAAGAAAGACACATCTAATAAACTAAGCCAATCAGCGGTATCTTATTTAAAAAACAATCATGAAAATACTTAAGAAAGTTCAGTCAATCTGTAAACAAAACTAAATTTACAAAACTTAATTATTTTACGAAACTAGCTTTTCCTAAGATTCCGCTTTTGCATTTAGCATGGAAGTATATCTGTCTGATAAACTAACTGAAAATAATCCAGAGGTTGAAACAGGTCTTAAATACTACATAAATTGCCATTTTTATTATTATTTTGAACATATTATTTTACCAAAATCTCATAAAAAAACACTACCTGTTCGCCTACGGAACCCTAATACGGTGTTTTGTTAGCTTAGACAAAGAAAAACTAACATTTACAACAATTAAAAGCCAATCTTGACATACAAAGATTGTTATTTAGATTCATTAGCGCACTGACTATATTTAAAATGTTGTTATAGATCTGAAAACTTCTGTTCAAATAAATGAAATACCTAACTACAACGTTATTTTTAATATAAACTAAACGTGTAAACCCCAAAAAGGGGTTGCGGTACTCATAATTATAAACAACTTTTACTTTGAAATAACCCAGAAAATTGTAATTTACAGACGCCAGCACATCAACTTACCCCAATATGTCAAATTTCCTTGATCGTTTTTCAACGTTATGTAAAACAGAATAAGGTTCATATTCAATCAATTGGGAAAATTTGACACATTGGGGTAACTTGATGTGCTGGCGTCTGTACATGACATACATTTATGAACAAGTATAACTGGACAACATTTATGAAAAAAAATTTTTTTTTCATAAAAATAATGTTGTATATTCTATTTAACTGCTTTTAAACGTAAACAACATTTTAAATATACACTTGGAAGCAAATAAATGGAGCCACTTCCTTTTTCAAGTATTATTATTACTTTTTTTTACCAAATTTACCAATTTTTTTTCGGAGCCAGATTATTCATTTAACAAGGTTAGGTTAAGTGTAGGTTGTAATTCATTGTCGATATCTGGTTCGAATTGATATTACCAAGAGTGTAAACTATGATACGTGAAAAAGGGAAATGGCTCGATTTATTTGTTCCCAAGTTTATATATGTATATTTTAGTTATGCGCCAACAGAACCGAGATCATACAAGACAGCACACTGACACATAGATAGTTAGAAAAAAGATTATGAAAAAGGAGAGAAAAGTTTTTAAAAAAGAGAAAGCATATCCAAGCGTATATAATCTACTTGTGTACCCCAATTTAGATGCTGTGCTGATCCAGGTCATCCACTCAGATCTGAGGATTAAACAGAGCGAGAGATTTATTGGCACTGATGCTCATTTTCACCAACTACTTCTAAGTTTACGGGTCCCCTAAACACGGTTAGAGTACAGTTAGTTTAAAGTTTATTTCATCCTGGCTGGAGGTCTTAATTTATTAATACATCTCAACAGGCTCGTCAGGTTATGCACTATAGTACGTTCGCGTTAAGAATGCAGTAAAGTCATCATTATCCGTCGGCCTAGCCCCGCCCCCTAACCAATCAAATCTTTTCAAATTCATTTTTATAAATTCATTAAACTTAATCTTTTGAAATATAATTTGTTTGAATTTAACACCACTGTGGAATACACCTTTATCTTGCAGTTGCACTGCATTCTTACTGCATTCATAACGCGAACGAACTATAGACAGCCTCTTAGAATGCCCCTAAAAAAAGGGGAATTATAAAACGAGCGATTAAAAAAAGCTTTGCGACTGATGATGACATACTGTATTAATAACTTGAGCGGTATGAATTTGAGAAAGCGAAAAATTAACTAAACTAACGACGAATATTGATTAATAATAAAATCCAGAACAAGCTTACAAAAAGTGGATTGTGATAAATCCATTTCATATAATAAAATTTTATCCGAGCGACTACATTACTAAGTGAGCGACTGAAAATACAGAGAGGGCAACTTCAATATTAAGATAGAACAAAACAGTTACTCAAAATGGAAACGGCTAGGTTAGGTTAGGTTAGAACTGTGACCACGCAACGCCAGATGCCCCTTTTTTGCAATGCAGTCGCTCAAATATTATGAAGCTGCTCATTTTGTATTTTAAGTAACTCAAATTAATGTTTGTAAGATACTATTCTGTTGATTTTTCGTCACTTACAGTCAGTCGCTCACTTAGTAATTATATAACCCAAATGAATTAATTTTAACACTTAAAATTGTAATTTACAGTCACTCGTTTTATTGCTACGCCTAAAAAAATACAAACATTGTGGTGTACATCATTCGACATTGGTTCTCTGTCAGACAAATAGTCATCATCATTTGCCCAACGTTCTCCGAGGGGCGGCTTCCAGTTTAACCAGACGCAGCTGAATACCAGTATATTATCATGGAGCGAATGCCTGTCTGACTTTTACAACCCAGTTACTGGGTAACACGATACCCCATTACACTGGTTGTCAGATTTTCGGGTTTCTGACAATCTGTAATAATTGACAGCCGCGACCAACGGCTTTCCGAGGCACGGAGGAGTCTTGATATGAAATGAATGGTCAAGCGTAGTTTATTAACCTTTTTTTTTATTAGGGGTGAAAAATCCTCATGGATGTCCCACACCCCAGGGAGGGCGGAGGGGTCTGTCATACTCTTACTGACTAAAAACCACCCCGTGTTCCTTCTCACACCTGCGCCAGGGGTCACGGGAACGGAAGATACTTCCGCAACCCCTGACTGGTGGCCTCGCCAAGTCAGCGAGGGGAGTGAGGTGTTGGACTCCCCTCGCGACGTCTAAGCTGGGCGCGCGTGAACACGACGCGTCGCCACCTCGGGTCCATGTACGTGGGGGGCGGCGGACATCTCCGCGTTTGTCGCCTCTGGACCCATTCAGGGGGCCATTCTGCGCCCGGTGCGTCTGCTGCGGGCCGGGTGAGTAGAGTTAATCTCCCTCTCCATTTCCGCAGCCTCCTTCTGCGAGACGACCGTTTCGCAGAATAGCTTATTAAGCTTCGATCAACCTGTGTGTGTTATTTAGCTACCATCTCTTCAAAATTTTATTTGACATTACATGAGTTTACTATGGAAGTGGCACAGGTACCTGTACTTCCTGGTGTTGTTGGGCGCCAGGCAGGCGAGGTGCTTGATGAGCGTGTGGCGCGTGGGCTCCACGCACAGCTTGGCGGGCGGCAGGTCCACGCAGAACGTGTTGCGCGTGTCGCCCAGGAACGTGGTCTGGTAGTTCTCCATCTTCAGCTGGAGGAGTAGGACGTCTTCAAGGTCGGCCTCGCTGAAAAATATTGTGAGTAGTTTTATTAAAGACTTACAGACGTCCCGTGGATTCACCCGCGTAGGTCCCGTTCCCGTGGGAATACAGGGATATAAAGTAGCCGCCGCGCCGTGTAAATCCAGGGCGTCAGCTAACTCCATACCAAATTGTATTGTGGCACCCTCATGAACGAAGGACGCACCTGTTTGGAGCGCACGTAGCTCGCACCATTGTCGGTCGCATGAGACATGCACCTCGCCGCCTGCGCCCGCGCACCGGCCACGCCTGCATGCCCCACGCCATCGGTCTACAGCCGCGATCGCTCGGTCATCCGCGCCAGTCGATATACCACTCCGACGGCGAATGCACGCGCCAATTTTATTGTATCATCCGCTAATAAACGTACGATAAAACTACCAGAACGCCTGTTATTTACTGCGCACACTCTCCGAGCACCCACAGTATTAAAATCCATTCAGTAGTTTTTAAATGAAAGAGTAACTAAACATCTATCCATCCATCTATTCATACTCACAAACTTTCGCGTTTATAATATTAGTAGAATAATGCTGAAGCTATGCAATTTATATTTATTTATATATATGCAATGAATTATTTGTTAACGCGGTGTAAAAAAATGCCCCTCAGTTGTATAAGGATATACGCACCTAGCCGAGTACAGGAACTGCGCGAAGTGTATATTGGAGACGCAGCCCTCCTTGTCCTCGCTGTCGGTGTAGAGGTCCGTCTCGCGGTAGTACATGTACAGGAAGTCGTTCAGTTGCTTCGCGATCACGGCGCAGCGGTCCTTGTCGCACATCTTCGCCGGGGGACCCTGAGAGCTCGAGAATTAATCGGTACAATATGGTATGGGCGTAGGAAATATTTTGAACAAGAAACGAAATAAGATGTTACAGTCAGGATAAGGAGATTTCTCGTCGACTGAATGACACTTCGCGTGGCCAGAAGGCTGGCTTATTCTTTGGCCAAAGAATTAGCATTGCCATCCAACGTAGCAATGCTGCCAGTCTTCTGGGCACGTTTCCAGATGACAGCGATGGGGAGGAGTAATTTGACGCCTGAGTGTTCCGATTTTGTATTGTTCTTTTTTATTATTATTTTATTTTTAGAAAAGAAACAAGAATAAATAGATAATTAGAAAGACAAAATGTTTATTTAAAGAGGAGGAAAGGCACATTCGGTCACCAAGAGTTCAGTATACGATCCTGGACCATAAACTTTGAAGTTTTTCGTCAGTTTTTCTCAATTTAGTAAGTAAGTTTCAATTTTCATGATCAATATAAAAGATCATGTTAATTTTTCATATTGAACGTTATAACTTTCAATGGATATCTCAGATTTTATTAATAAAATTAAGTGTTTAAACTTTTAATGTGCATATGCATCTCTTTTACAGAACTTAAAGTATCAGCATGTGCGGTAATTTATTTTCTATTCTGTATGCCTATGTATAAAGAGTGCGGCCAACATGGTCGATGTGTGGATGAGAGATAAACTAAGCTAAGCCATTGTGAAGCGTGCTAGACCGAGTTCCCACCGTGAAGTGACATCACATAGCCGTCTTTCTTGGTATTATATCTTGTACACGGTTAAATAAATAATAATAATAACCCCGCAATGCAGCTTGTGGCGAGCTGTTGGGTAGTAGCGACCCCACAGACCTGATCTCTCGGGAGAAGCCTTGTTCCTCATCTCTGGCTTGCTTTAATTGGCCGGCCAGAGTGAACTCTGACGAGGAAATGAACACCCACCTCTTTCTTGCCTTAGTTGGCCGGCTAGAGTGGAGATTCGCAAGAGGAAACGTGCTCGGAGGAAGAAAGTATTCCAGTAAGGTGCTGGTAGAGATCTTGACTTCACTTCCGGGATTGTTCTGATAGCCGTGGAATGCCGCTCCACTCCTTTAGCACCTGAGGACATGTTGCCCTCTTGTCGCTACGTCACTATGTGCTAGCGGCCGTTTTAGAGGGCCCATTATTGAGTGTGCAAGTCACCCCCTGACATTTAATCCGTGTATATATATAACATTGGTGAGGCAGGGGCCATAGTCTTTCATAGTTCCAAGTATCCAGTTTATCTTAGCCACCCTAGCCTATAGTCCAGTACTCTTATTACCATAGTCTGCAATAGTCTTACACCAGCCGTAGGTTTTTCTTGGGTGCACTAAGACTTGTCTAATGCATATAGGGAAAATTTGCGGCTGGTGTCTCATTTCAATAAAGATGACAACGGGCCTCTGCGAGTTGGCTTCGGCCCCTCGTACGCCTTCCAAAGGTCCGGAACCAGAGAGTTCCGAGAAATAAAACCGAATATAAATAATAATAATACATCGTTTTATTCTTAAATTGTCAGTAACTTAATCTGAAGACGAATTAATACTATACTTAGATGGAGTATCGGCCGCCACGGCTTTTAGACTTAAATTAAACTAACAATATAAACTTGAAGCGGTATTTGTTTTATCAATCTTTAACTAGACAAATAAATTAAATTAAAGTATCTGTTTGTCTTCTTCCTATTTACATGTCAAGAGTTTTTATGCCAGCCTAGGGCCCTCGACTAGGCTTCATATGCCTTCGAGAAATATCTCTTAGGCAACTCGGTGTCCTACGCTGTTTTCTTATACCGTTATCGAAGCAATTGATAATTATACAATACGCACAGAGGTGCATACCTTGAGTTCGGACTCGAGACTACTATTATCATCTCGAGACCGAACCCAATGATAGTACTAAACTGCTGTTTGTATTGTCAAGATAACAGATTTTTACTGTATCGTATATATACGGTTACAATTACCGGTACGGTTTCATTTTTAACCGACTTAATAAAAAAGAAGGCGGGTCTCCATTCCTATATTTATTTTTTCTGGATCTGTTTGCTCGGGTTAATGTACAAAACTGAAACGGTGTTTAACCATAACATCACTTCACAGTGGAAACCGGCTCTTATAGTTTTCAAAAGCTTACAAACATACATTCATATCGTCAAGCCAGGCCACTTGCCGGGTAGGCAGACAGACAGCGGGGAAAATAAACACATTAGTACACACACATAAATACAGTTAGAATAATCACAATAAATAGATACAATACCCTCACATCATTACTAACTAAAAACCAATATTTACTTTTACGCCCGATATTAATATTCTATCTCAATCCAAATCTCGATCCTTTGTTTTTGACGGCTGCTTCTGATTGGACATCTTCAAGACTCTGATAGGTGAATTCGGTCGTTGATTGGTTACAGACAAAGATCGGGATCAAGATAGCAACCGAGATAGATAATTAATATCCAGCGTAAAACAATACTAAAAATGATCGCGTATTTATAAGCTATCCCCATAAAATGCTTAGTTTTTTTGCACTTGTAAAGTAATTAAAAGTTACTCGCGATTGTATCAACATACTTATGTACTTAAGTTGATACAATCGGGAGTAACTCGTAATTACTTTACAAGTGCAAAAAAACTAAGTATTTTATGGGATAGCTTATCATGCATGATTGTTCAACGAGGAACAATCAGTTAGAATTGGTAACAACAACAAATTTAAATCAATTTTTATGATTTTTCTTCGTCTAGATACGAGTAAATGGTAATCAACTAACATGGAAGATTTTTTGATAAGGAGTTACATTTCACTCAATATTACTAGTCTCTTTGGTGTAAGAAGCAACATCCTTAGCACGAATTTCTTGCAGAAAGTATTCGAATAGTAATCGGCAACTATTATATTATTTATATATAACGTTAGGATTGTAACACCGCCTCTTCATTGCGTATGAAGAATTAATTTCGTAATGAAACAATAGGCATGATAGTTTATACTGGGGAGTTTGTTCCGCCACTTCTTCTTCCCAACTAAAACACTGGGAAGTGGCGATGGGCGGGCTTTTTGGGGGACTGTCTTAAGTAATATTAAAATAATAAATAAATATTCCACAACTTTTTCACACAACGCCATCTAGTCCCAAGCTAGCTTAGCTTGTGTTATGGGTACTAAATAGCTGATAAACATACCTATATATTTTCTAAATACATACATATATGATAGATAAATTACACTCAGACACAGAACAAATGATCGTACTCATCACACGAACATTTGTCCTGGGTGGGAATCGAATCCACGACCTCCGGCATAGCTGCAGTCAGGGTCACTAACAACTAGACCAACAGGCCAGTCATAATGACGTTCAAAAAGTGTTGTAATCCTAGACTGTGGATTGCAACACTTTTTCAACGTCATAATTTGAATAAATGACTTTTGTTTTTTATGAATATCAAAATTCTATTTAGTCCACCAGATAATAAAAAATATAGACAAGTGATTTGTTGCTTTTTGTAACTGAAGGAAAACTACTTAAGATTGAGCGCATTTAAATTAAGACGAGAGAGCTTGTGACGTCTTAATTCAGTATAAACTGTACCGTTTTTGTGACGTTATGCCAATGATATTATAAGTGAAAAGGTGTAGATAGGTTATAAGCGCTCAGTAAGCGACACGTTAAAATGTGGCTAAGCAGCCTTCCCTTGACCTCAGTGTCGCGTCGCGCAGTCAACGGACGCGTGCGTGCGTTAGTGTGCCGTTTTTGAATATCGAATGTTGTTTAGGTAACCTATCTACTTACACCTTTTTACTTATAATATCATTGGCATAACGTCACAAAAACAGTACAGTTTATACTGAATTATACTGCCAGTTTATACTGACGTCACAAGGTCTCTCGTCATAATTTTAATGCGCTCAATCTTAAGTAGTTTTCCTTCAGTTTGAAAAAGCAACGAATTACTTGTCTATAATTTGTATTATCTGATCAGAGGCCCATGGGCGGCATTAAAACTCTGACACCAGGTTAGTTACTAACCACACGATAAGAAGAAGAAGAAGATTATCTGATGGACTAAATAGAATTGTATCTTTGCGTTAAGCGACATTTTGACTCAATGTAACTCAGTTTTTTTTTAAGATTACGTCAAAAAAGGAAAAATATGTGTGTAATATTTTCTCGTTATCTAGATGAGGGACAAAAAATTTAAATTAAGTCATCTAGCCTATTTTTCTTGCCCTCATCTGCTCATAGTTCCTGAAACTGATTGAAAGATAAACATACTGAAAAAAATCATCTAGCCTATTGCCGATTACTGTTCGAGAAGTTTCCGCGAGGAGTTCGTGCGCGGGCTACGCGTGCAGCATGCGTATAGCTCGTCACCTTTACATTGTAAGGCATGCGCAGCGAGGCGCAGGCGCGGCGCAGGAAGCGCAGCACGAGCGCGGCGTGCTGCGCGCCCAGCTCGTTGCTGGGGGACGCCACGCGCTTCAGCACGTGCGTCAGGAACAGCCCGAACGCGCGCCGGGACTCGCCCATACTGGAATACAATACAATACTCTTTATTGTACACCATTAAAACTTACAAATTATAATTTTAAGTGTTAGATGTTATAAACAACTGGCTAGCTTCGTAAACGGTTTTAACGTAACTGTCTAAGTAAACGCACACTTAGTGTCATTGTGTCGCTTATCGCTCTGGCTCTCTCTCTCCTGTCATCACTCTTGGTGTGTGTACTGTAAATCTGTCTGAATAATAAATCTATAATTACTGCCACAATCTGTAGTTATTTCCTCATAATCCATCATTAAGGGCTACAAGCGGTGATACAATGGGCGGCCTTATCGCTAAAAGCGATCTCTTACAGACAACCTTTAGATGGACTTGATAGTGGAGGAGAGAAGATGAGTAGGCAGTGTGTGGTGTACTATTTACATAAATATATACCATACAAGACTATTTGAATAGACATTTACATATAATAAGTATAATTAAGAAGAGGAAAAAATAATATAAATACATAAATACAAATCATTTACTGAGTATCGAACAGTTACATTAAGACGTGTTAGGAGAGAGGTCATCATTTTTAAACATATTTTTTAATTATTGTAATGTAATCATACAGATTAAGATACAGATACCGGGCTGGTATCCGCAACTCCACGTCAAAGCGCGTATTTTGCGTATGGGCTATAATCTACCACGCGGGCCCAGTGCGAATTGGTAGATGTCACATGTCTTCGAATTTTTGGTTTTAGGACATGCCGGTTTCCTCACGATGTTTTCCTTCACCGTTTTTGAGAGGAGTGCTGATGAAATAAATTACAGAAAGTAATGCGCCTGCCTGAGTTCGAACCCACGACTTACTGTTCTTAAGTCGAAGCCGCCACAATTGGACCACCGCTGCTCTATCATACATTAATTATTATTAATTAGTCATTACAACAACTACAGGTTAGAAGGAACATGGTCGTATATCTGGACACCATGTACTCTGGACATATACCTATGATAATAAATAATAATAATAAATATTCCACAACTTTTCACACAACGCCATTTAGTCCCAAGTTAAGCTTGAGAGCTTGTGTTATGGGTACTAAACAGCTGATAAACATACTTGTCTTATCTTCTTCTTATATATAAAATTCTCGTGTCACAATGTTCGTTCCCATACTCCTCCGAAACAGCTTGACCGATTCTCATGAATTTTTTTATGCATATTCAGTAAGCCTGAGAATCGGCTACTATCTATTTTTGTAACCTGTAAGTGATAAGGGGTGTTCACCCCAATTTTTTTTATTTTTTTATTATGTGGCATCAAAAATACATACAACTCTAAATTTGCACTTTTTTATCACCAACCCTTGCTTTTTAATAGTCATAGCAGAACTTTTAATGACTTTTTGAAATATCACGAGGAGAGAGGAGTTGATAAAAAATGCTAAGCAATAGCTTTACCGCGGCAGTCTCCGAGTGCCACACGTCATTTTCTCTTTTTTTTTTAACCATTCAATCACAATGTGCCACAGCGAAGCGTGGCAGGGTACAGCTAGTATATTTCTAAATACATACATATTATAGATAAATTATACCCAGACACAGAACAAATGATCATGCTCATCACACAAACATTTGTCCTGGGTGGGAATCGAACCCACGACCTCCGGCATAGCAGTCAGGGTCACTAACTACTAGACCAACAGGCCAGTCAAAATATGATAATAATATGACCTTCGAGCAGCGGCCATCATTCGGTATAGCAAAAAATGTCGTTACAACTTTTGGTTCTAATTTGTTTCCCTTTCACAACGCGCGATATGGAACTTCGTTTCAAAGTAATTCAAACACACAAGAACATTTGAGTTTTGCGGGTTACCCTGGGACATCCACATTACGTGAAACTCCTGTCACCCAAACTAGGATATAATATCTTGTATCTCAGGTGTCAGCGTTCCACCCTGCCCGAATGGCGAGTGACGGCAGAAGCCTGGCTCATGGTACTATCACGGTCTAAAAACATACAGTCGTCCGACGAAGCCGTCTAGACAGGGCAATCGTGCGGGGTGTGAGGGGCGAGACACGGGAAAGCCGCTCCCACAATTCGAACAAAACGATGTTCGTAGGATTTAGGATTTTTAGGATTCAGGGCTGACTCTCATTCAGTAATTTTTTTAATAATTTGATATGGGTGTACATTTTGAGAATAATTTAAGTGCTTGTTACGAAAAAGCCATCCTTTTTGAAATCCAAGATGGTGGACGTCATTTTTTTTATAACTTGATAAGGGGGGTTAAACTTTCCTTTTTAAAATAAATAATAAATTCTTAATTTCCATATATTTATGGAGCGGGTAGGGCGAGGGTGGCAGGGGCAAAATGAAAATCCAAGATGGCGCCGACGAAAATTTTTGGTTTTTTCCGTCATGGGTGTCGTTTTCATGGTTTTCGGGGTCGTTGGTTACGAATATTAGGTCAAAATGAAAATCCACGATGGCGCCGAGGAATAATATTAGGTCAAAATGAAAATCCAAGATGGCGCCGAGGAAAATTTTTGGTTTTTCCGTCATGGGACGAAAAACCTAAAAAAATCCACCATCAAGTAATAGCAAGCGTGATGTTATGTTTACTCTACTGAGTAAACTTCAGTGGCCATTAAGTCACGCAAAAGTCCAGTCGCGCAAGTATCCATTCGCGCAAGTTTCTTGGCACGCAAGTGTCCATGCGCGCATCTGTCTTTTCGCGCAAGTGGATTCGCGCAAGTGTCTTTCGCGCAAATGTCTTTCGCTCAAAAGTCCCAGATCAAAAAAAAAGATGGCCCATAAGGGAAAGTTTAGCCATCTCATATACGTATAGGTACGCCTCACTGCATTTTTTATTGTCATACTCAACTTCTTAATAATATATGCAATGTAAATAATTTTAAACCGCTCTTTACTGAGCGGTTTAAAATTATTTACTTTCTTGTATTAAGTGATAATATTGTTTTGATTATTATAATATCGCTAACCATGTTAATCTGCAATAAATAAATAATTTCATAAATATTGTTTACTTGTGACAACCCTGGCATACATACGCCCGTTGCGAGATTGTTTTGACGTTGTCGGCATTTTTCCAGAGATCAAAGGCGTCGGCCTACTGTATTCATATTTATACTGTGGTACTATCAAGTGTAGACTCACGTGAGCTTCATGCCTTCCACGAGCTGCCTCTTCACCAGCTCCTTGGCGCGGCGCGAGTCGTGGTGCGGCGGCGCGCTGTCGCCCAGCCACACGGCCGGCGCCTGGCACGTTATGCTTACTGCCTCGTAGCGCTTCAACCTGCGAAGGGCTAATTGCTAGATATTCATCTCTCAAATACATTGGGGTATTTCGTCGCCTTGGAGGCCAATGGAGCTAAGCCACAATTTTTGCGAAATGGTGCTGTGGTGTCCTGCAAATATACTTATGATTTGTCTCGGGCGCATACGTCACAACTGTCACGTGGTGCGGACCATAGTCTATATAGAATGGAGCGCACTGAGTGGGAGTCAGTCGCTGTCCGACCGTCAGTGAGGCAGCACGTGGTGGTGCGTAGGCAAGCCAAGCACAATACTAGTGTTAGTGATACTGTGTGAACATCACAGGTGCATTAACGTACTCACAAAGAGCCATACTTTATATTAGTCAATACATCCAATAGATATCATAACTATAAGCAGGTTATTTTTAAATTTGCCAATAAATGTAATTTACATTTCGCAAAAATTGTGGCTTAGCTCCATTGGCTTCCAAGGCGACGATTTCACAAAAACTTTGTTGTTGTCCCTCATCTAGATTACAAGAAAATATTCGACACATATTTTTTCTATTTTCACGTAATCAAAAAATAAGAACTAGATGAGGGACTAAAAACTAAAACTTTGCCAAATAGTTCATTAAAACCATGGTATTGGATACCTCATGTAAATTTTAATGTTATTTTCAACTAAAAAAGCATTTGATTGGGACGACCACTAGAAAATTCTACTAATATTATAAACGCGAAAGTTTGTGAGTATGGATAGATGGATGGATGGATGTTTGTTACTCTTTCACGTAAAAACTATTGAATAGATTTTTATCAAATTTGGTATGGAGTTAGCTGATATCCTGGATTAACATATAGACTACTTTTTATCCCTGTATTCCCATGGGAACGAGACCTACGCGGGTGAAACCGCGGGACATCTGCTAGTACTAACATAAAAACCTCATCCGCGGGGATTTTGCCCGGCAAACTTTAAAATCCCCACGTAGTTTGGAAAGTAAATTACCTATACTACAAGCACTAAGCTACTTAATCACTTAGTTATAATATTCTAAAATAATTTATAAAATCGGTGACTTAGTTTTGCAGTATTCTTCTTATCGTGTGGTTAATGACTGACCCGGTGTCGAGAGTTTTAATTCCGCCCATGAGCCTCTGACTTGACATCACATGCCCTCGAGAAATATATTTCAGGCTTGCCGGTTTCCTTACAATGTTACAGTTAAATCGCTTCAAACAAACAAACAAATGTGGCGATATATTCCAGTGTACCTCTGCGGCGTGTCGGTGAGGCTGGTGGCGACGGTGGCGTGCTGGAAGTGCGGCAACACGTGCGAGTGCACCAGCAGGTTGTAGTTGTGCTGCACCACCTGGTACGGGATGTTGTTGTTCAGCGACGTGGAGCACACCGGGATGCCGGTCACCGGGTCTGTGGGAGAGAGCCAAACTTTATGCCAAGGCATTAATGTCGCTTTTCTAAAATTACAAAAGAACACCGGCGAGGGAATTGTTGATGAAATTATTAAGCGTCTACGTATGTCACCGTAATAGATACCGACGAAATAATTTACTAAGTTTTATCAAATCAATCATAAGGCCTATCAAAGTCTGGAAAAGAAATCTTCATAATTGAGAGCTTAATTGACTAGATTATTGATGAAATAAATAATCATAGCTTTGTGTTTTTTCTTTCTGGCTTGACTTCATGGCTTTTGGATTAGCTATACTTCTAATGTTGCCATGTAATATAAATCTTAGTCAAGATGCTTAAAATGATTGGCTTTACATAATGCAATAATATACTTAGGAAATACATGTCTGCACCAGAATAAAAACGTTAAAATAAACACGATTATTTGTGCTAGGAAAATAGCGGACTTTACCTTTTATATAGTCTTAACCTCTAAAACTTAAAAAATCCTGACTTCCTATAAAAGTATAACCAAAGAAAAAACTGTTCAGAAATTCAAACTCTATACTTTTAGATATTTTTCATAGGCAGACGCAATAAAAAAAAGTCAACAAAAATTTGTTTGGGAGTTCGCCGGTGTTCTTTTACAACTCAAACGAAAGTAGGTGCAGCAGACAATAAACTTCATATTAGACATGTGCAAAACAGTGCACTACGAAGTGATGTGATATGTCATTACATTTCGTGCCGAGTGATATTACATTACACCATCACAGTATCACACTAAACATCACACGTGATATTATGATGTAGCGCCATGCGATAGCACACCATGGCGCGTTCTAATGTAGTGCAATGTTCTAGTGTAATAGGAATAGGACGTGTTATTGAAATAGTAACATTGCAGCGAGCGATACGATATTGTCCGCGTGTCATTATGATGATTCATAATTACATGAAAGAAATGAAAGATAAAGATAAAGATATTTTTATTTGCAAATATGGGTACATGATTGTTGGTACAGAAAAATTAAAGTGATAAGTCAAGGAAGGACCCATGAACTGCATGACTGCGCTGCGAGTCATCGGAGTCATTGACATGTCACGAGCTACTGCGCTGCTACCGCGCGTGTGATGTTTAGTGTGATAGTGTGATGCTTATTTCAGTGGTGTAATGTGTGATGTTACAGTATGCGCTCGGGTGATATTACATGTGATGCATCACTCGCATTACTTACACATGTCTACTTCATATGCCAACTTTATAAGTAACGAGAGACTCGTGGAAATCAAAAGAGATATTGAGTATGGAGACTAGCACAGTGAGCTCACTGGTGAACTGAGATGTGTATGGATGCTGTAAATAGTGAACTCACCTAGGTACTGCGAGTACTTCTGCCAAGAGTTCTGTGACGGGAAGATCCGCACGAACCCCCCGCGGCGCGCGTACTGCGCCCGCACGGCGCGCACCAGGCGCAGCTCCTCGCCCGTGAGCGCGGCCAGTGCGGCCCCCACGCCCCCCGGGCCCCCGGCCCCAGCGGCCCCGGGGCCCGGCTCGGATGAATTACGCTTTCCCCGTACGAACATGTTTTCGGCTGAGTGGACGCGCCGACACTGTTCAAAGACAACTGATATCGTAATTCATTACTATACCTACGTACTGTGCGCTTTTGGGAGGGCCAAATTTGAGTATGGCAAATGTTTTTTTTTATATCTATGGGATAGTTCACGTTAAATGTTTCAATATTAAGATCTTATATGTAGATAGGCCAGGCACATCAAGCTACCCCAATGTTGCACACTTTTATACTTTTTCAACTTTATTACTAACAAAATTAGGTTCATGTTCAATTGTTAAAATTTTACATTTTGGGGTAGCTTACTCTCAGATGATATCTATTATTATGGGACAAAATTTCAGAGAGTTTTTTTACCCATGAATATGAAAACTTACACCATGGGAAGGGAACAACTCGCAATTCTCGAAAAAAAACAGCTGTTTTATAGATTTTGGTTGAATAGGTATTAGAAAGAAAGAATGAAAAAAAGAAAGAAAAGAAAAACTTAAACTTTATTAAACTTTTGTATGCAACAGCTGACATTGATTCACGATTTCCGAGTTAGTTCCATAGTTAAAGTTGTTCATATTCATGGGTAGAGCACCCTGTGAAAATTTGCCCTTAATACCCCACATCTTATATTAAAAATTGGATGATAATCTTTGACCTGGGTCTGGGGTTATCAGTATACGATTCGAGGGGAAATAATAGAGAAGGTAAACAACTTACCGCGCCGATGCGCATCTTGAGAGAGTTGTTTTGAGAAGAGAAGTCAGTCTTGCACATGGGTACAGCGGGCAGTCCCACCAGGGTCAGTGTGTCAGCTAGAAGAGCTGACTTGACCCGCGCGTCCAGTGGACTCTCGCAAGCCAGACTGAGTGACAAATACAACAATCACATGAAGACAAAAATAAGTCCAGAAATAAAAACTTTTTAAGAGAAAATATAACCAATTTAATGAAAAAACGCTAACAGGTATAAAATAACTTTAGGTTTGGAAGTTGCTGTGGCTTTTGTGGTTTTCTTTTATTCATAATTATCATTAAATATACACCACAAATTTTTAATTAGTACAAATACTTAAAGGGCTTATTCTAGACGGTCTTCTAATTATATTTGAAAAGAATCAATAAATAATTTTCATAAACAGAAAAGTTATTAGCGTTTGTTAATAACCCAAAAAGTCACCCAATTTATGGAAATATTGTACTTACAGGCTATTCATGACACAGTAGTATTCATTAATTGTCATCTCTCGCTCACGTTCGCGTGATCTCGCTCAAGCATGCCCCGCTTCCAACAGCTGTTTTCGTTATTTAAGTTGAACTAAATAGTGGTATACTTAAAAATTGAATTTCGTTTTTTGTACTTTTGATTACGCAAATATATGATTATTAACAGGTACGGATAAGGTCCAATTTTTTTTGTACTAGTTAAAAAATATTGGTGTAGAAGTCTGTGGCCCTAGTGAAAAGGGGTATAAGTCCAATTTTGTCGAAAATGAGTTAAGTGTACCAAAGTGATCAGAAAACCGACTTTTACAGTTTTTTTGTTGTCTGTTGGACTCTTTTACACAAAGTAACTTTCTTATTTTTAGAGATAGCTTAGATCTGTCTTCAACAAACGATAGAGCATTTTTTTCTGATCACTTTGGTACACTTAACTCATTTTCGACAAAATTGGACTTATACCCCTTTTCACTAGGGCCACAGAAGTATGTTTAGCAGCTATTTAGTACCCGTAACACAAGCTCTGCTTAGCTTGGGACTAGATGGCGTTGTGTGAAAGTTGTGGAATATTATTACTTATTATTATTATTGGTGCAGCAGTGATAGCCTAGTGGTGTGACCGGCGGATTGCCAAATCATAGGTCTCGAGTTCGAATCCAAGGCACGCACCTCTGACTTTTCGCATTCATGTGCGTATTGTATAATTATCACTTGCTTTAAAAACGGTGAAGGAAAACATCGTGAGGAAACCGGCATGCTTGAGAGATAGTTCTCAAGGGCATGTGATGCCAAATCAGAGGCCCATGGGCGGCATTAAAACTCTGACACCAGGTTAGTTACTAACCACACGATAAGAAGAAGAAGATTATTGGTCACAGTCGTCCGAAGACTAGAGTTATTTTACACAAACATCATACTAATGTTACCTGGGTGAGAGATTGATCTCCAGTAGCCAGGGTTTCAGCATGTCATCGATTAGGATGTCATAACCGAACAACTCTGAAACAACAGCAGTATATTGTAGGGCTTAAGGTTGACTGGCATTAAGTGCGCCTCGGTACATTTGTGTGCCCAAAGTATTAAATAAATAAACAGTTTTAGAATCCTCCTAGTTTAAGCCTAGTTGCATCAGATTTGTAACTTGCCTGTAACTTTGGGTAAAATAATTGTAACGTGAAAAAAAATAAACTCTAACTATCAAACATAATATACAGGGTGTAAACCAAAAAATTTACGGCCAAGTACGGCCGGCCGCGGCCACTCGCGCTTCAAATGCGTAATTTGTTTAAAAAATCGATAATATTAATAATGTTTGTTCGGAAGAAAGTTTACTTACTTTTAATACAATTTTTGAAAAACATACGAAATAATATTGCACTTTGACCTTCAATATCTCCAAAACTATCCCAGTGATGGGTAGAATATGTAGTTTTCGTTTACGTTAAGGGTCTTTTTACACCCTGTATTATTGTTCATTGTTTATTTCTACACGGCATGTGAAGCTAAGTTAAGGGCTCATGCGCCGCATAAACTCTGACACAAGGTTATTCACTGAGCACAGGATAAGAAGAAGTAATAATTATAAACAATTTATATTTATTCCTGTAAATTGGTTCATACAAACACTTGTAATTTTTTTAATAAGAAGATCTGGGGGTCGAGTCTGCTATTGCAATTGTGTCTCAATGACCGGCCAATGATCGATTTTTGACGTATAACGTCAAACTTATGACACATTTCCCATACAAAAACTGTCAAAGTTGTCAAATATTCGATCAGTGACCGGTCATTGAGACACGATTGCAATAGCAGACTCGAGCCCCAGGTCGGTATTTCGCTATCTGACTACTTTGAGAAGAAACACCGAAAGAAACTCAGAGGTTATGTAAGAATCATGCAGATTGCATCTGTCATTTTATATTCTTATTATTTATATTCTTATTTATATATAATTTATGCCTCTTTGTGGGCTATTGTACATTAATGTATTCATGACATTGCAGTAGGCCCTATCAGAATAACAGCGCTGCGGTATTTATTGCTTTTCTATAAATATCGTGGCATCGTGCTGAGATAGGGGCCTTTTTGGCCTCGCACAGGTCTTTTGTTTTATTTTTATTTAATATGTTAGTTTTAGTTTTTTAATGTTTAATTCCTGTGCGTGTCCCAAATAAATATATTTTCTTTCTTTTCTTTCTTTCTTTCTTTCAGATTTGTGTCTGATAATGGTCCTTTGAGGACAGAATCACACAGATATGAGTAACACTTCACTTCACTTGCACGATGTTTTGTGCATTCTAGTGGAATTTGTCCACGGAAGCGACGGAACACCACATCTCACAAAATACACATATCACAGAATTGAGTAACTATACAAGAAATGAAGAAGGCAGTTGACTCACCGAAACAGTTAAAGAAGTTGGGTACGAACACCCTGGCGGCCGCGGTGATGGTCTGCGCGGAGGACAGGATGGACTTGACCACCAGGTCCTCGATAGCGGCCATCAGGGCCGTCGTGTTGCGGCCTTGCTTGCGCAGGTGACGCAGCAGGGCTGAGAGGGTCCACTTGTGGCCTATGTTGCCGGCGTTTGGATCGTCGCATCTGTTGGGTAATTAAATGATTTTTATTTCTGTTAGTTACTTATTATTTTATTAGGTGGAGGGGCGAGAGGGAGGGTAGTGCAGGGATGGGGAGAAGGTGGGAAGGGGGAGAGGGGGGAGAGAAAGAGAGGGGATTCTCTCTCTCTCTTTTTCTAGACACGTTTACAGGAAAATATTTTCAAAAGTAGAGGTATGAGGCACAGGGTGTAAAGTTTCTCATCCACCATTGAAAAACTCGGATCTTGCGATAGTGAAGAAGCGAGCAGAGCCGCGAGGTTCGGGCGGGCGTTGTCTTGCCGCGATATGCCGAAGCATTCCGAAGGCAGCCGACACGGCATACCAAAGCATACCGCGGTATTGCTTTTGTACATACGACCGTTAACATTGAAATTTCAACTTAATTTCTATAGGATTAAGTTACATTTTTATTTGTGGGCTGAAATGCTGTGCCGTATCGCCAATGGGCTATAAGGGCCATTTTAGCAGCGCAAGTGATATCTTCACTATTGACATGCGTTTGACCTCACATTTTTAAGCCTAAACCAAATACAGTAGAATCCGTTTACGTCATAATAAGCGGACGTCATACAAAACGTTTTGTGAAATGAAAAACCTTTTTTATGTAAATATGTATGTACTTAAGTATTTTAATACAGAAACATAGTAAATACATATGTATACATACATAATAAATCAAAATGAAAATTGTACATAATCAGCACATTATACTTAACACATACAAAAGTATTTTTTACTGTAAGAAATCTGTAATTTTTGACTGCTTTTTAACCGACTTCAGGAGGAGGTTCTCAATTCGATCGGTATTTTTTTTTTTTTT
Organism: Euplexia lucipara; assembly: GCA_921972225.1. Lineage (NCBI taxonomy): Eukaryota > Metazoa > Arthropoda > Insecta > Lepidoptera > Noctuidae > Euplexia > Euplexia lucipara. The sequence goes on along the minus strand of OV179161.1, from coordinate 2,753,950 downwards.
TTTCTTATGTATGTACACCGATTACTCCGAGATTAATGATCCGATTTACGTGATTCTTTTTGAGTTCGATGCGGAATAGCTGCCATTTGGTCCCATAAAAATATAACATAGTTTGACCCGGTAGTTTTCATTTTATGAACAATTTTATGAAAATTTAATTTATTTTTGAACACTTTTTTGTATGTATGTTCACCGATTACGCTGAGATTTATGTACCTATTTACGTGATTCTTTTTTAGTTTGATGCGGACTAGTTCCTTTATGGTCTCATAAAAAAATTACATAGTTTGGTCTGGTAGTTTTCATTTTATGAAAACTTTTGTTCATGAATTTTACTTTTTGATTTCATCGCGAACAGTTGCTGTTTATTTGTTTGATTGTAATATGTAAATACGTGTTGTAGAAATGGATAATAATTTATCATCTAGCTAGGTATATAAAAATAAAAACTAAAAATTGTTATCTAAACTTTTTTACAAAAAATACAACCGACTTCAATAAACACTAACCGGTATAAAATAACTCTAAATTCGGAAGTCGGTGGCCAATCATGAATGAGACAAAACCACCAAAGTCACAGACTTCCTAATTTAGAGTTATTTTATACCGGTTAGTGTTTTTTGAAGTCGGTTGTATTTTTTGTTTTTTCATTTTATTGTAAAAACAGTATCTAATACTATTGTGTATAGAAGACATAGGTAAAAATGGGTCATAATAAGCGACATGTCACTGTAAGGGAAGTCATTATATCCGACTTTTTTGTAAAGAATTTTATATGAAAACCAAACTTCGTGGTGTAATTACGTCATAATAACCGGTTGGTCAATATAGGCGGAGTCATAATAAACGGATTCTACTGTAACCAGAATACTTACTTAATATAGTCCGTATGGTACTTGTTGATGCTGTAGTTACACAGATGCATGCACGGGTTCCAGAGGTTCTTGTTCGTCTTGTCGTACTTCACGGTGGCGAACCTCACCAGTCCCTCCTCGTACAGGTATATGAGCAGCGGGTCGATGGACGTCACGCACACGTACAGGCGCAGGTCGCACTTGTGACCTCCGATCAGTAGCGGCTTGTCTATGTACTTCGCGACCACAACGTTCTCGCCTTTTGGGATTTGTTCGGGCTGAAAGATGATAAATGACATTTATTAAGAAGCCGTATACGAAATCCAAACGGACTGAATTAGGTATTTGACTCGCTCACGCACACATGCGGGAGCGCTCGGTCGCATGTGTGCGTGAAGCCAGAGTCGTTGCTGGCCAGTACGGCGATTAAACGTTTTTGATCCTTTGATATTTTTTACATGTCTTTTAGTCTCGTAGTTTTGTTAGTTAAAATAAAAAGTCTGGTAGTATAAAATTAAGCATTTATTTATTAAAATGTACAAGTTCTGAGATACGTAGAACGGCATTTTAGGGTCGATAATTTCTGGAAGCATGTACTTGTAGTAAAAATCGGTAAAACGGTCTCTTAAATACAAAATATTTTTTTGAACAAGAATGTGGTCAGTGTTTCCTTGTGTGAAGAGAACTGACCATCTCTAGCCTATGTATGGGACATATTCAAGCAAGTAAATAAAACAGCTGTTTTAGTTTTTAAGAAGATCTTTTATAATGTTAAATATTGTTAATAACCTTTTTTTTTTGTACTTCAACCAATATGAGCTCCAGTCGCCTGTGATACAGGTTTTTTTAACCTAATACAGGCGTCTAACATTCGAATCCCTCTGTAATTCCCAATAACGCTGGATATTAATAATCTATCTCGGTTGCTATCTAGATCCCGATCTTTGTCTGTAACCAATCAACGACCGAATTCGCCTATCCGAGTCTTAAAGATGTCCAATCAGAAGCAGCCGTCAAAAACAAAGGATCGGGATTTGGATTGAGATAGAATATTAATATCGGGCGTAAGATTTTTGTAATTTTATTACACCTATTTTAATTTTGAATAAATATATATATATTTTTATTATTTTTTTATATTATATGCCAGTTCGTTTCGCCTTCACTTTAAATACATAATATTATCAGAGGTTTTTTTTTTACAAAACGCACGGCTTTTAAAAACATTTTAAACTGTCTATCAATCAAATAAATCAAATTAAAGTATATGTTTGTAATCGCGAAATAACAGCTTCTCGTTAAGTGCTTATGAAGTGTTAAGTGTTTATTTGTCAACGTATGAAAAGGTTTCTCGGACTTCGATAGAACTTATACTACTTGTTGTAACTTAATAATAATAATAATAATAGCCTGTTACTGTCCCATTACAGGGCAAAGACCTCTTCTCATTCAGAGAAGGCATGAGCATTGATCACCACGCTTGCTCAAGGCGGATTGGCGATTTCAAACTTATATCAATTATAAGTCCAGGTTTCCTCACGATGTTTTGTTTTCCTTCACCGATGTCAATGATGTCTAAGATAAACTTAGAAAGTACATATGACTTGAAAAAGTCACATTGGTACTTGCCCGGATTTTTACCACAACCTCGTGCAAGGTAGGTACACTTAGTTTCTTTTTAAAAATATGTATGCTGTCTTAGTTTATCTCTGTATTTATTTATCGTTACCAGTGTCACTTTCTAACACAATAAGTATATATTTATTTTTAACATTTATGTATAAACTTTGACTGGCCTGTTGGTCTAGTAGTTAGTGACCCTGAGGTCCTCCTGCTATGCCAGAGGTTGTGGGTTCGATTCCCACCCTGGACAAATGTTTGTGTGATGAACACGATCATTTGGTCTGTGTCTGGGTGTAATTTATCTGTAATAAGTATGTATTTAGAAATATATGTGTGTTTATCAGCTATTTAGTACCCATAACACAAGCTCTCGAGCTTAACTGTGGACTGAATGGTGTTGTGTGAAAAGTTGTGGAATATTTATATTTATTTATTATTTATTTATTTATAACCGACCACTTGAATACACATTTAACTGATTTACTCGTTTTCTATTTACTTCTAACCATTTATTTATTTACCGTTATTAGGTTTGAAACTCTTTTTCCCAATGGTTTTTCTGTCACTGAGTACCCCTCAAGGTTCATTGGAAGACCAGCGTCAGACAGCTTCACCTGTCTGGCATGAATGCTGAAATGGACCTTTTTGTCGCAGCCGTGAGGCACACAGCACATAATGTGTACCTACTATTGTATATTTTGTATGCTTCATAAATTATTGTGTGTGTGTGTGTGTTTTAATGACTGCTGTCGAATAAATATTTTTCTTTCTTTCTTTTCTTTTAACTTAGTTTATAAAATTATAAACTCCGAGTAGACGAATCCGCGAGTAACAGCTAGCTAGTACCCTATAAAATCACAAGGAATAAAAATGATTACTCACAGTATTGACAATATAAATCCCGCGACCCCTACTCGAGGCTGCCGGCTTCACGATCCAAGGACCCTTAGTCCTGTAGTGGGTGGAACAGAGGTCCTTATACTCTGCAGGCATCAGGAATGTGGTGGGAATGAAGTCAAACTGCTTGAGTCCTCGGAAGTACTGCATCTTCTCTATGTTCTTGAAGAGTTTGTCCTTGCGAGTCAGCTCGTATGACCTGAAAGAGGAGACCGGGTAAACAAGGTGTATTTGGTATCGTTTTTGAGCCCGAAAGGTCTTGACTATGTTCAAAATCGTTACTAACTAAGGCCTGCTTACACTTGCAGGGCTTGTATTTTCTTCGAATCTAGGCCAGGGTTGAAATGTCAAGAAGTTTAGCCTACTGTACTTTACATCTTCTTTACTCGGCCTGATTAAAGTCCAATAATTAATTTACCTTGGAAAATGATTCACTTTCTGATTAACCGTCAAGGTTCCGAGGATGTCGGTGGGGATCATTGGTGAAGACCACATAAGCCTCCAGCTCGTGGACTCCTCATCCGCTTGGAGCAAACCGTGGGCATCCAGCAGTTGGCGAAGTAGAAACGCCGGCCTACAGTGAACTACTGTCAATATTCTTGAATGATAGTTTTTTTTTACTAGTTAGAAAAAGAGGTCTGCACCGAGCAGCTGTTATCTAAACTTCTATTCTAGTATTATAAAGACGAAAGATTCGTATTTTTGTATGTACCGAATAAACTTAAAAACCGCTATACCGATTTAAAAAATTCTTTCACCGTTGGGTATCTACACTATCCCCGGTTGACGTAGGCTACTTTTTATCCCTGTATTCCCACGGGAACGAGAACTACGCGGATGGATCCGCGTGACGTCCGCTAGTGATGATTAAAGTGGTGATGGTGATGATGATGAGATTCGTACAGAATACTCTGTTCAGGTAATGTGTATCAAACTCAGGATTGTGGAAACGACCTAAAAGACACTAGAAGACACATTTATTTTATTTATTATTTAATCCTTTTAGTTAAAAATAACTAGAGTTTGAGACACATTACCAGAACAGAGTATTCTGTACGAATCTCATAATGATCACCACTGACCTTCAGTGTCTTCTAGGTCTTTCCCACAATCCTTTTTACCTGAACAGAGTATTCTGTACGAATCTCATAATGATCACCACTGACCTTCAGTGTTTTCTAGGTCTTTCCCACAATCCTTTTTACCTGAACAGAGTATTCTGTACGAATCTCATAATGATCACCACTGACCTTCAGTGTTTTCTAGGTCTTTCCCACAATCCTTTTTACCTGAACAGAGTATTCTGTACGAATCTCATAATATCATCACAACTGACCTTCAGTGTCTTCTAGGTCTTTCCCACAATCCTTTTTACCTGAACAGAGTATTCTGTACGAATCTCATAATATCATCACAACTGACCTTCAGTGTCTTCTAGGTCTTTCCCACAATCCTTTTTACCTGAACAGAGTATTCTGTACGAATCTCATATTATCATCACAACTGACCTTCAGTGTCTTCTAGGTCTTTCCCACAATCCTTTTTACCTGAACAGAGTATTCTGTACGAATCTCATCATCATCACCATTTATTGAGCATCACCAAGAAGCAATGACCTTCAGTGTCTTCTTGGTGATGCTCTACAGAAAGATCTGGTGCGTAAACAACCGGCTTGCGTGTATAAACAGATGAAAGGCCGCAAACGAACCGAAAGGAGTGTGTAAGATTAGCAGGTAACGCGTAAAACGTAATCTGCCGTTTCTATCTCATGGGAAAAAGTCGTGTGGCTATAAATACACTAATAATATAAAGAAGTTAATGACGATGAAGTTTGTTTTGAGTGTGTTCAAGTGACTTTTTGACGTTGTGGAGGTAATGTCTGGATCATCAGAACCGATTTTTTAATTCTTTTACCAATAGAAAACCACATTATTTGTGAGTGCCAAAGGCAATATTTTATTATCAAAACTAAGAGGAGTCGGATGGGCATATTAAATTACGGAATGCACGTAGACGAAGTCGCGAACGAAGTACTAATATACTATAATCCAAAAATACTGACAGTAATTCACGTACCCATTCACCGGCTTCAAAAACGGTGAAGGAAAAGATCCGTGAGGAAACCGGCATGGCTGACAGATATTTCTCAACGGTATGTGAAGCCACTCAGTCAGTTCAGTCACAAAAGTCAAAGAAGAAGTGCCTATAAGCTAATCCTCACCTTGGAAAGTGGTTGACTCTCTGGTATGGCGACAAGGCCCTCAGGACATCAGGCTTGGGGTGTAGGCCTGACCACAACAGGTTGAAGTCCTTGACCTCTGCCATCGCTTCCTGGAGACCATGAGCTTGGAGTAACCGGTGTAGAAGCTTGGTCTCCGTGTTCACCAGTTTATAGGTGATTTTGAGGAGTCGAGCTGGCATGTGACTGCTATCTAGAACCTGGTGGTGAAAAGGACGTTTGGTTTTAGTATTTCTAGTACCATTTTTCTGGGTTTTTTATATATCCCTGGAAAATGGATTTGTTCCATTTGAAAATAAACCGCGTACTCAAATCCAAAGTCATTTATTCAAATTAGGCTGAGATTATTCTCAGCCTCTTTGCTTTCGCGCACTTTTTGAACGTCAACATTATGTAAGACAGTCCCCCAAAAAGCCCGCCCTTCGCCACTTCCTAGTGTACTACTTCTTTTAGCATTGATGCTGTCGGACGAATGGACAATGTTTATTCAAATTAAGCTGAGGATCAGCACTATTCGAACGTAAAATTATGTAAGACAGTCCCCCAAAAAGCCCGCCCTTCGCCACTTCATAGTGTACTACTTCTCTTAGCATTGATGCTGTCGGATGAATGGACAATGGTTATTCAAATTAAGCTGAGGATCAGCACTTTTCGAACGTAAAATTATGTAAGACAGTCCCCCAAAAAGCCCGCCCTTCGCCACTTCATAGTGTACTACTTCTTTTAGCATTGATGCTGTCGGATGAATGGACAATGTTTATTCAAATTAAGCTGAGGATCAGCACTTTTCGAACGTAAAATTATGTAAGACAGTCCCCCAAAAAGCTCGCCCTTCGCCACTTCCTAGTGTACTACTTCTTTTAGCATTGATGCTGGCGAATAAATGGACAATTTTACTTTTTAACTCTATTTCATGCAACGCAAGGTTGATAATTGTTTACCAGTGAAAATCGCCTTGCTAGAAGTGCGCTGTCCATAATGTCAAATGAACGGGGTCAACCTTTTATGAATACGGTCCTTTGCCCTAAGTGCGAGTTGTTTTTACGCTAACGCGATCGAAACGTTCACCGCGTTTAGCTCTCTGATTGGTTAAAAGCTTAGAGCGGGCCAATCGGAGCGCCGAACGTCATGAACGTGTCGATCGCGTTAACGTAAAACAAACTCGCACTAGGCACTCTGGTTACCTTTACGCTCTCGACTTCTTTGACCAGAAGATGTTCAGAGTCGTCACTGTCGAGGACCGGCGACGTGGAGCGCTGACACACTGCGGCCTTGCGCTTGTGCTTACCCTTATTTTTCTTGTTTTTCTTGTCATCTTTATCTATAGAAAGAGAATTTACTATAGAACAAGTTTAATTGAATTAAAGCTCCTGAAGATATGAATAGGTAAAACATTACCTGAAATTAGGTTGAGGATCAGCAATTTTTGTATGTCAAATATTACATAATACAATCAATTCCTTTCATAAGACAGGCCCCTAAAATGCCCACCCTTCCACTTCCTAGTGTTTTTGTAGGGATAAAAAATTGGTGGAACAAACTCTCCAGCAACAAGTCTGTCTCTGATAAGTTAGACGAACTTGATTTTATTTAGAATAATTAATTACTCGTTTGCTAGCACACTTCAAACACATAATAGTCGTAATAAAATATATGAAGAAAAAGGTCGTATCTTATGCATTCAGAAACGTTTTAGCTAGTACTCTAAAAATATTAATGCATGACAAAATTAGCTGGTACTCCATCAAGGCGGAACCAATATTTGAATAGATCCTGTTTAACATCGGAAATCCTGGAAACTACTTGGAAGAGGCATGTATCCTCAGGTGGTACAGCCTAGATAAATAAATAATAGCGCCGGCCAGTTGCTGTCCCACTACAAGACAATGGCCTCATCTCGCATAAAGAAGACGTGAGCATTAATCACTAGACTTGCTCAAATATGGCAGCTTACTGTCAACAATATTTACCTTTAGAACCATGCGGTGGCGGTTCTTCCGGAGGCTTGATGTTAGCAGTAGTGTTCTCGATGTTCAGATGTTTCTTCAGCGTGATCTTGCTCAGGTCATGGAGCACGTCCTCGATGTCTCTCTTGTGTCCCACAGCATCACGTTCCTCGTGCCCCTGCTCATCATTACACACCGTCTCCAGAACGTTCGTCTCGCTGACGTGTCGCACCACATAAGCATTCCCAGAGTACTTATTGTTAGTAGTCCCAAATGTCTCCATAACATCGTGCATTATATTCTTCGGCCTCATCGCAAAAGAATGGGGTTCCGCGACCAGTCTTCGCGCCATATTCTTAGCTTTGTTCAGTAGTATTGCTGTCCCTGTGTTGTTTCCTATTGTTTTTGTTTCGGACTCCATGGAGGGAGTTCTGGATGCGAGGACGCATGATCTGAAGACTAGAACTGCTCCCTTAGTGCCGATAGGTCCTCCGGATACCCAGTCGGATACAGACCCTTCGTTTTCTTTAGGTGGGGCTTCTTCATCATTTCTTCTCATTTTGTCTTCGTGTTGCTTGTCTGGTGTCGTAAGGCTTGATGTAGACGGATTCGAGGGGTCTGACGATGCATGTGGACTAGAAACGAGAGAACAATGAGGACTAGATAATGTTATGCTTAAAATAACGTGTCTCGAATGAGCTGTGAACTTGTGATTTAGCCGTCAGAGTAATGTCTTAATCTTTAATGCATTGGGATTGAAATTTTGACGTGACAACTTACAACTAATGTTTGCTAAAGCTAAAGGCTGGTGTTGCATGCACTATTAACTTTTTAACAGACTTGCCTAATTTAATTCTAGATACCTACAACTCAAAATATGTCCATTGACTGCATTGTACCGTTTCTTGCAGTCGTTTTAGTAAAAGAAACTTTCAGTTCAACATCGAAAAGCAAGCAGATTCTGAGCCTATTTATCGAAGGAAATAACACAAACGTGCAAAAAATAAAACTGCTCTATAACTAGATTCTATAGGAGTATTGCAATAAGCCATGCCAACATGTGGTCGGTATGGTCAATCAATGAGGCGATTGTGTCACCTTATATGGCGAAGGCCGTCTGTTAGTGGAGGTACGTAGGTATAGGTAAATCTATACGTTTGATTGTATCTGTTCGGTACACAGTTGCTTTATGGCGAGTGTGTGTTTGAAGTTATAGTTAGTTGCTGCCCTGCTAATGTACCTACAACCTACATAGTGTAAAACAAAGACAGTTGGCTGTGTCTGTATGTTTAAAACTGTTTTCCACATACGAATTCGGAGATAAATGATGATGATAAATGATATTTATTTTTGTAAATAGGTTTTCACAAACACTTTTACACGTAATTTTTTTAGTAAATGAGATCGGAGTTTCACTATTTGACTACTCTGAGAAGAAACACCGATAGAAACTCAGAGGTCATTGTCTCTTTTAAAGTCCAGACATTATCCTGGTTAAAGTCAAAGTCAAATCATTTATTTCAATTAGGCCTGATAACAGGCACTTTTGAACGTTAGACTTACAACTTAATTAAACTAATATGATTCTTGTTGCACATTCCAAAAGGTACCTAAGTAGTTTCGTATGGAGAAGAATGTGCCAGAAACTCCATACTTACTCTTTCAAAATAGATTTTACAATATTTGTATACATAATCAGATTATATGTGAGGACTATGTACCATGAGAAAAAAAAAACTACTATCCTGAGATAGATACAAGGTGATATAAAATTAGCAACGCGGTTGGTAATTGTATAAGTGTATTTAAAGATGCATGGTGCTCACATATTTACATAATATTTAAACCAAAGTTGATTATTAAAAAAAAGTAATAATCATGAAGTTACTTGAAAAAAAACATGATCAAAATCAAAATCAAATTCAAAAGTCATTTATTCAAATTAGGCTGAGGATCAGCACTTTTTGAACGTCGAAATTACATAAGACAGTCCCCCAAAAAGCCCACCCTTCGCCACTTCCTAGTGTTTTTGCTGGGAAGAAGAAGTGGCGGAACAAACTCCCCAGCAACACATCTGTCTGATAAGTTAGAAGAACTTGAAATTACACAGTACAATTATTGGTTATAATTACAAAATAATTAAAATAAGTTATTCACTACATGTTAGCTAGCACACTCAATATAGAGAATACCAGTAATATATAGCTACCGACAATAAAACTAACTTAACTCAAGCAAAAGCAACTGTCTAATAAGAATCCTCCAGGTAAAAAGGGTGTGCCAGCTTACATGTGCAGAGTTGGATTAAATCCATTTTAAATCATGTAAGATCTATGCAGATTAATGTCTGAGATGGTCTTTTGAGGAAACCACACAGAATGAGGTGGTGTAGTGTTTCGATTATCAAGGTAGTTTTATTGGGTTCTTCTATCAGGAGTTTCTCAGTACCACAGGGCTATTGCGACCACCCCATCGACAGCTGCTCATAGTGTTGATCACTGGGTAAACTGTTCAACGATTAACTCCCAAACAGCTAGATTAGATGATATACCTAACGAGTTAAATTATTACCTCCTACTACTACTACTTCAAATACTACTACCTAATCTAGTATTGTATGTAACATAGGGACACACAGCGCAGTAGTACAGATTAAAATTATGTATTTTGTTTCTTTCAAAATCAATGCCTTTCAGTTAAGGTAGTTAGGTTAGGTAGTTAGGTTTGCTATAGGATAGGTATGGTAAGTTAGGTTAGGTTATAGGTATGTATACAAATGTTGTCATTCTAATTCCATCTAACACAAAAGGCTTTAAGAGCACATTAGAGAGAGACTCGCTTAATAAAAAGTATAGTACCTAGTATATATTATTGTTTTGGATCTATTTTTGTCATCTTATTAAAATTGTGTTTCTCTCTAATACCTATATAAAATTCTCGTATCATATTGTTAGGCAAAACAAAATTTTCTCAGGCAGCTAGTCTAATATTTTAAATTCTCCCCAGCTTTACCTTTCGTATGAAATTTTGTGCGTACATTCAGTAGGTCTGAGAATAACAACAACAATATCAACAATGCCGTAAAAATTACCTTCTAAATTTCGTTCATTTCCACTCCTACGTTTTTATTTGACGGGCCTGTTGGTCTAGTAGTTAGTGACCCTGACTGCTATGCCGGAGGTCGTGGGTTCGATTCCCACCCAGGACAAATGTTTGTGTGATGAGCACGATCATTTGTTCTGTGTCTGGGTGTAATTTATTTATTTATTTATTTATTTATTTTACAATTTATGTACACACAGAAAAATAGATTGATATACATGATACTTATAATTAGGAGTACAAAGGTACTGCTTATTTCTATAGAAATTTCTTCCAGCAGACCTGCGAAAGGAGAAATGAAAAGAAATGTAGACAATAGTGTGTGAGAACAAGAAGAGAATTTTATGTATAATATGTATGTATTTAGAAATATATAAGTATGTTTATCAGCTGTTTAGTACCCATAACACAAGCTCTCAAGCTTAACTTGGGAGTTTGGGACTAAATGGCGTAGTGTGAAAAGTTGTGGAATATTTATTTATTTATTTACCCTCTGTATTTAAATGACTGAACCACCCGGATCAAAGTACGGATCACTTTTAGACCTGCTAACTTGCCAATGAATTGACACATGATACAATGAGGCACTGACCTATCGGCATGACGAATTTCTAATTAATAATTCGAATCAGCGCTTAGTATCCATAAAAGGGAGGAAAGGGTGATAAAAAGTTCTACACTGTATTGAATAGTAGACAGGAATATTGGCACGAAAGTAAAATTGCTAAAGAGTTTAATAAAACGACTACCGGAGGACCGTTTTCTTTACGTATCTCTAATCTTAAGAAAAAAAGTCCAACAAGTTATGTTTACGTGTATGTTATACAAATCAATTTGACTGGCCTGTTGGTCTAGTAGTTAGTGACCCTGACTGCTATGCCGGAGGTCGTGGGTTCGATTCCTAATTCCTACCCATGGCAGGACAAAAGTTTGTGTGATGAGCACGATATTTGTTCTGTCTGTGTGTAATTTATCTATAATACCTAAGTATGTATTTAGAAATAATATTATACGTATGTTTATCAGTTGTTAAGTACCTCTAACACAAGCTCTGCTTAACTTGAGACCAGATGGCGATGTGTAAAAAGTTGTGGAATTTAACTTCTGATATTGCGAATAGCTTACGATTTAATGGCACGTCGAGTCAATAACCATTCGATGGATATATCATTGCAATGGCTATTCGGTGAAACGGACGCTCGATGGTTTGGTATTTCGGCAATTCGGTCAAAAAAATAACAGATTTCGAATTAAAGGCTCTATTTTTATTTTAAACTAGCTTCTGCCCGCGACTTCGTACGCGGATCCTGTTGCTTATGCCAGCGACAACGGGGTCGTCAAAATCGAAGATCTGAAACATCTGATGTCGAATTCTATAAGCCCGGGGACGGGAAATGGGATGCGCGAAACGATTCAAGATGTTCCAGATTTTTTATTTTTGTTGGTCAACAGGAAATGCCATCAGACTTTTGCTAAGACGCCATTTCTATTATGTATATGTTATATTGTCTCTGGGCTTTGGAGTTCCCCTACAGGTGCTCCAGATCTTCAAATTTAGTCTCACAGCAGAAAACACTCTTCACGTGGAATAGTTTTTGCAATGGCACCATTTTTATATCTCTTTTATTTTAGGTCATCATAATATGTTGCGTGACGTTCACGATCAGCGGTCAGTCGCGCATCTCCTTCCCCCACTTATCTCTAGAGTCGATGCGTATATACGCTGAAAACTCAAGCGTCATGCTTTTTCCGTGAACTTCTCCAACTCGCGAGACAGTACATGATGTTCACGATCAGCGGTCAGTCGCGCACATATTCTTCACTGGTCTCTAGAGACCTGGATGTAGATGCGTAAATACGCTGAGAATGCAGGTGTGCTTCGCGATCCCAAGAAGTTTCCACGGAGCGAGTTGCAGCCTCATATTCTCGAACAGCATCAAGTCTCTCCTAACGCTCTTCGGTAGATTGTTGGGATCTTATGGTCTTTAATCATTTAGCACCTTTGGAACATTGGGTAAAATTTGACCTCTATCTAGGCATGGTTATAGTTTCATTGTGAAGAGATACCTGATCAATTAAAATCTAAGTGGTTGCTCCCCTGCGTTACCGGGGAGACTACCGTGTCACGAAGATAAATCAAAAAGGAAATTAAACACTCAAATAACATAAGCCCGAAGGCATACGATAAAAAAGTGGGAGTTTTAGCCAGTAGAGTCTAATTTTCAACGATATACCATCGTCATCGAAAATCAGTCCTGAACTGTTCCCGCCTTCACCGCGTAGTACATCCTACTTATGTTATTTTATAATTATGCAATGAAATTAGTGATAGTTTTAATTTCTATATCAAATGTTTCTGATCTTCGATTTTTATAAGTCAACAGGAAATGCCTATCAGACCGAACAACTTTTGCTAAGACGTCATTCCTATTTGAGTTATGGTGTAGCTGGGCTCTTGGAGTTCCACAACAGGTGTTCCAGATCTTCGATTTTTATACGTCAACAGCGAGTGCTCATAAGGCTGAACAACTCTTGCTAAGACGTCATTCCAATATATGTTATAGTGTAGCTGGGCTCTTGAAGTTCCACATCAGGTGTTCCGGATTTTCAAATTTATTCTCTCAGCAGAAAATGCTCATCACGTGGAACAATTTTTGCTATGGGGCCATTTTTGTATCGCCTATAGTTTAGCTGGTCTGTTGCGGTTCTGCATCAGGTGTTCCGGATCTTCAAATTAATTATCTCAACAGAAAATGCTCATCACGTGGAACAATTTTTGCTATGGGACCATTTTTGTATCGCCTATAGTTTAGCTGGTCTGTTGCGGTTCTGCATCAGGTGTTCCAGTTTCCAAGATAAATTATAGCCTATGTGTTGACCAGACTTAATATCTATACAACAAAAAAAAAATCATTCAAATCCGTCCAGTAGTTCCGAAGATTAGCGTGTGCAAACAAACAGACAAACAGACAAACAGACAAACAGACAGACTTTTTTTTTTGGATTCGTGCTCTATTACTGTTTCTAAACCCCCCTCAATTATTATTTTTTAAATATATTCAATGTACAGACACACTTTTTTTACAGTCTTATTATATGTATAGACTAGCTTCTGCCCGCGACTTCGTACGCGGATCCTGTTGCTTATGCCAGCGACAACGGGGTCGTCAAAATCGAAGATCTGAAACATCTGATGTCGAATTCTATAAGCCCGGGGACGGGAAATCAATGGGATGCGCGAGACGATTCAAGATGTTCCAGATTTTTTATTTTTGTTGGTCAACAGGAAATGCCATCAGACTTAACAACTTTTGCTAAGACGCTATTTCTATTATGTTTAAGTTATATTGTCTCTGGGCTTTGGAGTTCCCCTACAGGTGCTCCAGATCTTCAAATTTAGTCTCACAGCAGGAAACACTCTTCACGTGGAATAGTTTTTGCAATGGCACCATTTTTATATCTTTCACTTTAGGTGTTCCATTTTCCAAAATAAATATTATAGCCTATAATATGTTGCGTGACGTTCACGATCAGCGGTCAGTCGCGCATCTCCTTCCCCCACTTATCTCTAGAGTCGATGCGTATATACGCTGAAAACTCAAGCGTCATGCTTTTTCCGTAAACGTCTCCAACTCGCGAGACAGTGCATGATGTTCACGATCAGCGGTCAGTCGCGCACATATTCTTCACTGGTTTCTAGAGACCTGGATGTAGATGCGTAAATACGCTGAGAATGCAGGCGTGCTTCGCGATCCCAAGAAGTTTCCACGGAGCGAGTTGCAGCCTCATGTTCTCGAACAGCATCAAGTCTCTCCTAACGCTCTTCGGTAGATTGTTGGGATCTTATGGTCTTTAATCATTTAGCACCTTTGGAACATTGGAAAAAATTTGACCTCTTTCTAGGCATGGTTATAGTTTTATTGTGATGATACCTGATCAATTAAAATCTAAGTGGCTGCACCCCTGCGTTACCGGGTAAGCTACCGTGTAACGAAGATAAATGGAAAAGGAAATTAAACACTCAAATAACATAAGCCCGAAGGCATACGATAAAAAAAATGGGAGTTTTAGCCAGTAGAGTCTAATTTTCAACGATATACCATCGTCATCGAAAATTAGTCCTGAACTGTTCCCGCCTTCACCGCGTAGTACCTCCTACTTATGTTATTTTATAATTATGCAATGAAATTAGTGATAGTTTTAATTTCTATATCAAATGTTTCTGATCTTCGATTTTTATAAGTCAACAGGAAATGCCTATCAGACCGAACAACTTTTGCTAAGACGTCATTCCTATTTGAGTTATGGTGTAGCTGGGCTCTTGGAGTTCCACAACAGGTGTTCCAGATCTTCGATTTTTATACGTCAACAGCGAGTGCTCATAAGGCTGAACAACTCTTGCTAAGACGTCATTCCAATATATGTTATAGTGTAGCTGGGCTCTTGAAGTTCCACATCAGGTGTTCCGGATCTTCAAATTTATTTATAACGTGGAACAATTTTTGCTATGGTACCATTTTTGTATCTCCTATAGTTTAGATGGTCTGTTGCGGTTCTGCACCAGGTGTTCCGGATCTTCAAATTTATTCTCTCAGCAGAAAATGCTCATCACGTGGAACAATTTTTGCTATGGGACCATTTTTGTATCGCCTATAGTTTAGCTGGTCTGTTGCGGTTCTGCATCAGGTGTTCCAGTTTCCAAGATAAATTATAGCCTATGTGTTGCCCAGACTTAATATCTATACAACAAAATAAAAATCATTCAAATCCGTCCAGTAGTTCCGAAGATTAGCGTGCGCAAACAAACAGACAAACAGACAGACTTTTTTTTTTGGATTCGTGCTCTATTACTGTTTCTAAACCCCCCTCAGTTATTATTTTTTAAATATATTCAATGTACAGACACAGTTTTTTTACAGTCTTATTATATGTATAGATTAACACTCTTCGCTTTCCCCTTATCGGTGTTCTAAAATGGTCGTTACAATATTATTTATGTAGGTACCTACTACATTCAGATCTTGAGGAACTTAAAACTAACTGAAAATCGTAATGGATTTATTTACCTCTAACTATCGAAACCCCGACATCGTCCGAACTATAGGTACCTATAATTTATAATATAAGTATTCACCATCGGTAAGTACTTTCCAGACAGGTCAACTGATATAACTTTTTTCCTTGTCTACAACATTATGATAGAAATCCTTACCACATTAATTTACTTAATTACTGCATTCGTATGCAACACAATGTCCCATTTGGGCGCCAAATCGCCAATCAGACGTTACTTGGCGAACGCCACTAGAGAAATTTATAGGGTGTAAGGGGTCTCGACGCACAACCGTTTACCAAAGAGTTCGGTATTTGATACACCAGCAGTAGGTATCCGTAAACGTAAGTATTTAAATGGTGGGTATTTTCTTGGTGTAATGTTTACTTCAAACAGTACAAAATTACGATTCTATCAATGCAATGAGATTGTAATTAAAAAGAAGAAGTCAATGTTTTTTTTTTTTTTTTTTAAATTGCTGGGTGAAATAAAATTCATGATTTATTTCATGTTTTTTAGTTTCCTATATACAAAAAATATCGTAGGTTCTTTCCTAATTCAAAATCAAAATCAAAATCCTTTATTTGTGATACATGGGTTACAATTACATGCAGGTGTTAATTACATTAAATAAAATAATGTTCATACCACGATCAGCCACTAGGGCATACAAATGATTAAATAATATAATACAATACAATAAAAATATGATTCTAAGATTCGAAAGATTTCACATAAATTGCATTTCAGATTAAGTATAAAATTAGACAGACAATACAAAAAAAAAAACAATAGATTTTCGTCATGTGGACATAAAACACTTAGTTTAAAAATTTGTCAATAAAAAAATTCAGCAACGGAGTAATACGTTTTTCCAATAAGAAATTTGAACAATTTTTACGTTACTTAGACAAAAATTAGAAAAGAGCCTACGAAATATTTCAACGATGGCGGTCCATTATCAAGTACTGAATTAAATTCATGATATTAGGTTGTGCATCGATGTCTCTTCTACCCTGTTCGGACTTCAACACGCAAACTTGTAAGCAAACGTTGTAGGTACGTAAATATCGAACTTTATGAATGCAATATGTTTCAAATTTTGATAGAACGGCACACGATGTTACCGAAATATTTTGCATATTCGAAAATTATCATACACAGCATGTATTGTTTAAATTGATGAATACTTTGGTGCCCTATAACTGTACCTATTGGGCCGTGGCAAACCACGTAGGAGATACAGGGACGACCAGGATGTCTTCCTTGAGAATTGGCAAGAGCTGGCGCGGAATCGCGACAGATGTAAGGAATGGAGGGAGGCCTGTGTCCAGCAGTCGGACACTTTAGTCTAAACAATAATAATAAGTATTATTATTATTTTCTTGTAATAGGTACATTAATTTATCTAGATAAATAGCATGTGTATAACGTCTGTCGTCTGTCTGTCGTCGTCATCTGGTCGGTCGTCCAGTTTAACCAGACGCAGCTCCAAACCTGATACCTTTTATTGCACTGAATGTAATACTTTCTCGTTTCATTTAATTAGTTTCATTCATTTAGAAATATATAAGTATGTTTATCAGCTGTTTAGTACCCATAACACAAGCTCTCAAGCTTAACTTGGGACTAAATGGCGTTGTGTGAAAAGTTGTGGAATATATTTGTGGAATATTTGTGGAATATTTAATAAAACAAAATATTCCACAACTTTCAGACAAAACGTCAAAGTTCCAAACTAAACTAAACCAAACCTGTGCTAAACAAAGTTATATATTTTTAACTACATTAATATTCTAGATAAATTGAAACAAGGCACAGAAACAATGATCGTCAAGCTTATCACACAAACATTTGCCTTGGGTGGGAATTGAACCCACGGCCTCCGGCATATGCTGCTATGATTCTTCTATGCTAATATTATAAAGAGGAAATGTTTGATTGTTTGTTTGCATTGAATAGGCTCCGAAACTACTGCACCGATTTGAAAAATTATTTCACCGTTGGGAAGCTACACTATCCCCGGGTGACATAGGCTACTTTTTTTTTATTTTTTTTTCCCACGGGAACGGCACCTACGCGGGTGAAACCGCGGGATGTCTGCTAGTAATTCATGATAATGAATTAAAAATAACTGTCAATAATCTTAGACTGAAACGGCGGAGAGCAACTGTGTAACGTGCTTTCGGAAGCACGGAGAAGTCTCGAAATATGTTTGTCACAGATGGGAACTTGGCCAGCTTAACTTAGTAAAATCCTAACATGCCAAGAGGTGCTAAAAACATAGTTTTTGTTGGCACTTAGTCATAATGCTAAATCAGCTATAATATTGTTGAACAAAACACGCGTTTTTACCGTAAAATTATATATGATCAATAAAAAATCGTGTCCATCTACCGTGACGGGTGAAGGCAGACCAATAACCCAAGGGTTGGTTTGCCAAATGAGAGTAACCTTAGCAACGCAATCGATCGCTCGTTTTATGGCCACATGTTGAGGGAGACACCCTTGCTTAAGGGTGAGGACTGAGTGCTGAGACAGTAACGTTATTTGTAACGCGAATTTATACAATCAATGATATTTCATCATCCGCCTAGCCTTTTCCCAATTATGTTGAAGTCAGCATTAAGCCGCAAGCGGTTACATCTGAATAACAGTGTTAAACGTGGAGCTTTTGTCTATCTCCACAATCAGTCATTATGTTATGATTTTGAAACGTATTAATCTGCATTTAAGACATTTTTTGAGTGTGTTTAGTTGAATTTATGACATTTACTACAGAGCTAATTGGAATGACATTATATATATAAGGTTTTAATTGCAAGTTATGACGTTGTATGAGGTATTAACTCTAATTCGTGACATTGTATATGGTATTAATCTCATATTATTAATTTGTATAATTTTTGCATGCCTAACTTGACTACGCATTCAATTGGCATCTGGAAATGTAGGACTATCTATTGAGCAATAAAAAATTGAATTTGGGTAGGTAACTAAATAAATTTGAACAGGTAGATCCAATTACACGCCAAACAAGTAAAATATGTTTAACTAGTAAGGTCGATGTTTTCTTATCTGATTAGTCTGGGAAGAAACACAGTAAAAAACACAGAGGTCACAGTCTCTTTTAAAGTCCACGTGAGAACCCGGCAGAAGATTTGTCAGTTATTGGTCTTTTATGAAAATATTATCAACGTGCAATTATTGTTTTGCACTTTATAATAATTTTGTATTAACTTGCTCATCATTAAACAAAATTTAATTAAACTATTACTATAACGCAACAACAAAATTCAATAGTAATTGCTGTTATAAATTTTAACGGCTAACACTAATCAACTGTTATTAGACTAGTTAGTAAAACCTTATAAGGTAGATTATAATTAGCAATTTGTTTTGTCCTATAATCTACGTTACAGTCGCTAAAAGTAAAAGTTCTTTAACTAGTAAAATAAATAAAAATAACTTTTAATAAAAATATTACCCCCAATCTCTGGGCTTTACCTACAAATCATAAAATTAAAACCTCCCGTGTTTAAGTATATTAATTGCCCTGAAAATACTACATTACGATTTTACCCCAATAAAGCTAAGGTGAAATTATAACAAGTGTCATAATTATTGTTAGAAGCTCAAACAGTACCTACTACAATTACTTCTAAAACAAGACTATAAACGACTGCAAATCACAGTTCACATTCAACAAAGGTATCCGCTCCGCTCATCAATGACTCACCGGCCGAATATATCGTGCCGATTTCCGATGCAAGTTACGATTATACGGTGCAGCAATGCTGTCAGACTTACGTGCATGCTCCCCTACCTGCTATTTACATATAATTCTGCATTAATTAACCGGGTCATGAGATTGTAATGGTGTGTATTAATAAACGTTGGTAGAAATCCATACATGCCCCTGAAATAGGACACTCTTCAGTCGAGTCGGTGTATTTTGTAAAATTCACCCGCGATGAAGTGAAATGTCGATGTTTTAGTTTTAACTAATTACTTATATGAGATGACAGCTCACATCACCTAATTTTCACGGGAAGATTTCTACAAGAATGGCATTGCAGTTGTAGGTACTATCTCCGTCATTTATAATTGCCGAAAAAAATCTAGTGCCAGCACAAATCTTTTTGTCTTTAAATGGCGAATAATCAAAATTAACTTAACTCAAAGAGCATATATTTGTAATTGGCATAGGATTCGTTATTGTTAAAGATACTAATTTGATTTGTGTGTAAAACTTCCATGCAGTAGATAATTAAGTAATAATCAAGGTGAGAAAAAAAGTCCACAGAGAAGGTGCACACAATAAACAAAACAGACAAAAACAAATTAAAAAAAAAGAAAACAGTCATTCTAATTTCTTTATGCCACTTGCATTTATTTGTACGCACATGACTCAAAACTTACGGAATTTGAAAATACAAAACGTAAAGTAGCATGCGGCCTTGTGAATCAACAATGAATTTTCGACTACTTTGTAAGTTAGTAGGTATTTTTAAACCTTTACCTACTGATTTACAAGTATTTAAAAATTCTATGGGGCCAAACTTTTCCATAAAGAAAAAACAACAATCGATTTACAATAAATTGACGTTAAAAACATCCATTAATTAGGAAAAACATGACATCGCAAAAAACTGCCTTCCGAAAAAAACCCACTAAATTAATGAAGTAGCAGAATTATACTGTTAAAAGAAATACTCACACAAAAACCATGGCTACTGGCGATTACACTGAGTCAGCGTCCTGAACAAATTCGCTTTCGTAGTATGTAAACAATGATCGCGGGGTACAATGCGTCCGTCACGGGTGAACGATGCACACTGACTGGTGAATATTGGTCAATTACTTGACAAGTTGTTCGCGCGATTATAGCGTTCGCGTCCTAAGTTTTTCAGAAAGGGCATATTATACTATTCAAACCTAGGAACAGTTAGGAAGCAACCAAGGGGTCAGAATCTCCGATTTGCCGTAAATCGGAATTCGGATCCAATCTGTCCAAACTGCCATATTTCCATTCAGACGCAGATATAAGCAACACAGGGCGGTCCAGGATCACGTAGTAAACTAGAATGTGAATGTCCGCTGATGCCCCTACCACTCTGTATAAGAATGGTAAAGGTTTTCATGAACTGAAAAAGCTTCATTGGGATAATTATTTTGACCAAAATACTTTTTAATCAGTAGCCACTTCAATGATAAAAAGACTATAAAAGTATAAGATTTCATAATGTCATTTTGTTTGTAGTATTAACTTGGGATTAATTTTCTAAGAGATTTAATTGATTAAATTGATGTTTTGTCTGCTGTAAGTATTATAAAAGCCAGAAATATTATAAATAGACCGTTCTGGTTCACTAGAGCAGAAATATGTTTTGTACGTCATGTAAATAGTTCAATGGCTAAGGCGTCGGCATGGTGATCGAGAGGTCGTACGTTTGATCCTCAGTATTACTCACCCATTGCACTATTGACGTGAACCCAATCCAGACACAAGTTGGACGGATTAACAATACTACTATTAATGAGGAACCCACATTGCTAGTAAGCTGTAGGTCTGTATTATGTATTTTAAGATCATGAACACTGTTTGTATATTATGTACTCAGGTTTTACTTACTCAAATAAATAATCTTATCTTATCTTGTTTTACGCGAAAAGCTGTTTCTTTTATTGCTTACCTAGTAAGGCTACGAGTTTTTCTTTTCCGTTCAAGGTGTTCGTGTTGAAAACGAGCACGAAACGAAATGCTTCGCGAAATACAAGTTGAATCTCATTTAGAGTTCCTTAACATGAAATAGGTACCTACCTTACTTTAGGTATCAATAGGTATCTTCTTTAATGGACAGTCACCACATTATTGGGTGCTCAGAGTATTTACTTTTTAACCGACGAAAAAGCTGAGGAGGTACTCAATTCGACACTTATATTTTTTATTCTTTGACCACGCATTCCTTTTTACATTGCAGAGCTCCGATTTAGATGTCTCCTTATTTAATTGTGTCCAAAGTTGCCATGTGGGTTGCACAATGCACATTACTAGTAGTATTGTGAACCCCTCCAAAGCTTATTTATGCTTGTATCTGAAGTGGGTTCACGTCAATAATGCTGGTGGTGGGGATCGAACTCACGACCTCTCGATCGCAAGTCCAACGCCTATCGGCCTATGCCATTGCCAAAAACCAACTCCATACCGTCAATATCGCGATTTAGTTCTAACAGCATCCTAAGTAGGTATAGTCAGCCTCATAAGTCGATAAACATATCCATATTTCCTAAACTCATGAACACCTTAGCTTACACAAATTGCTAAACAAGACTAGTGCCAGTCAAATTATCATGTTGTGCGCAATGCCTGTTCCACCCTGCATACCATAAAGTAACAAAAATATGATTGATCCAAAAAAATTGGGGAGCATTACTTCTAAATAGGTCGCGGACTTTTTGCATCTTAATTATTTCCTGAATAATTTATTGGAGTTACCTTTTGTAAATAAGGTTTATGAATGTTGTTCAACTGTTGACCCACTTTACGTGGCCTCATCGTCATGATCTCCTTCCGCTAGAGAATGGCATGATTTAACCCAACGGTGTTCCTTCAACCTTTTGTTTTTGACAGAAGACGAAAGAATGGAATTAACTTTAAAAATACACTAAAGGTGTAAATTAACTAAGTAAGCTGTTTCGTTTGATTAATATTTTGCCACTAACTTCTTTTTAGACTATAGTTTTTTTTTGTTTTCTTTTTTAATTGGCTTGTATTTTTTTGTAAAAAAAAATCATCAAGGCAGAATAATCCATGAGTAAAGTACAAGCGAGTGTAACATTTTATAGAATCATTGACAATAACTCTTAAACCATTTGTCAGAATTTGACCGAATTTCCATGGGACCAAACATTTTTAGGGTTCCGTAGCCAACTAGGAACCCTTATAGTTTCGCCATGTCTGTCTGTCCGTCCGTCCGTCCTCGCTTAATCTCTGTGACCGTTAGCACTAGAAAGCTGAAATTTGGTACCAATATGTGTATCAATCACGCCGACAAAGTAGTAAAATAAAAATTTGGAAAAAAATGTTTTATTAGGGTAGCCACCCTATATGTAAAGTGGGAAGTGATTTTTTTTTAATCTCAACCCTAACGTGTGATATATTGTTGGAAAGGTATTAAAAAATGAATAGGGGTTTACTAAAATCATTTTTTGATAATGTCAATAATTTCGGAAATAATCGCTACAAAAGTAAAAAACAATGTCCCGCCCCCCTCTAACTTTTGAACCATAAGTTTAGAAAATATGAAAAAAATCTGAAATGTAGAACTTTATAAGGACTTTCTAGAAAAAATATTTTGAACTTGGATGGAAACAACAGTTTTTGTATAAAAAAGACAAAGTTGTACAAAATAATTTCTTGACTAAGTTTGTAGTATAATCGTATGTGCAAGCATTTTGAACACTTATTGTGACGGACGGGAAACTACGGAACTAGGGAATGCAATCTCGTCTCGCCGAGATCTCGATCTCGCGAGATCCCGGCCATATTTTACGAGATTGGATCTCGTCAAATTTCGTACGAGATCTCGCGAGATAACGAGATCGACAAATGCAGCGTGACGATGTGTATTCCATAGCGCGGCTGCGCGCGAACTGAATCCTGGCCGGCCGTGCGGTTGCGCCTGGCGCATCTGACAGACGACTTCTGATTTTGCATGCAAAATCAGAAGTCGTCTGTCAGATGATACTCTCGACATGATGTGATTTTTGAGAAGCCATTTTCAGACAAACTAACTTGCCTTTCCGTACCTTGATAACTTCATCTGACTTCTACTTTAAACTTCTTTTATTTGATTAATACAATCTCACAACATTTAGGTATTTAAGAACTTGTGAAGTTAAGTTTTTGTTTTGTTGTATTTATTTACCATAAGTAATGTTCCTATTACTCTTAATTATTGAAATTAAAGTAATAATTTACAAAAGACTAAATATAGATAATTATTGTTATGTTACCAATATTGTAAGAATTTGAACTGATTAGCTACAGTAGGTATAATAATTATAGACATAAACAAATGTTATTAGAGTTAGAGACAAAATAATAAGTACTCTGTTGATTTTAAAAATAAAACTTACATTATTTTTATAACTAAGTAACGCAGTTTCTATTTAATTACATATCATGTCAATTACTAGTTCTTAAAACAAGCATTTGCATATGTTTTAATTGCGATTCTCCCAATCTCGCGAGATCCCGTAATTTGCGAGATCTCGCGAGACTGGGTTTTGAGTCTCGCGAGATCTCGCTAGGCGGAAATCTCGTACGAGATTGCATTCCCTATACGGAACCCCACACTGAGCGTGGCCTGACACGCTCTTGGCCGGTTTTTTCTTATCGGTGCGGGGGGATGAAAAATTCTCGCGGATGTCCTCTGCCCGAGGAGTGTCTTACTGACTAAAGACCATAGCGGTGTTCCGTCTCACACAGTCACACCTGCGAGGGTCACGGGAAGATAGGACTTCTGCAACCCCCGACTCTTAGGGGCCAACCAAACACAAAATTCTCTTCAATAAAATAATTTCCTAATTCAGTTTCGGGCAAATACATTAAATAAAAGTAAAGAGGAACTGACGACCTCTTCCGTGTATTGAAGTTGGTTAATAAAGAAGTATTTCTTGACAGTTTATTCGGTATTTTCGTGACTACAGTAGCGCTATTACACCGTGATGGGGCAAAAAAACGGTCCATCAGTGCCAGGCACAGCGTTCGCGTGAAGAAACGAACTACTCAAGGGGTACTTTACCTACTTACTTACTCGATAAGACTAGGGCGACAGAAAAAAGGCAATAAAACAAGAGATAATTGAACTTCAATATAGTGTTAGATCGTTACGGATAAAAACACAAACACAAAAAAAAAAAAAAACAAAACACTAAAAATGTATTTGAAAGCATCTGTGTCTGGCATTGCTTACCGCTGAAATGCCTTTTGGCGCAGCCGTGAGACATGCTATTATACATATTTTACTGTTAATTTCTTGTTTTACAGTGCGTAGGTACATGTTCTAACCTGTTGCCAATAAAAAATAATTCTTCCTTTCTTTCTTTTTTGGAAACGGCAGAATATTATGAAATTTCCAAACTATTAACATCTCTGTTACAACATTCTGACTAATCAATTGATTAATTTATTACCTATTATCTTAGTTTTTTGGTCCCGGACCTTTGGAAGGCGTACGAGGGACCGAAGCCAGAGGTCCATCCGCTTTTAATGAAAAGAGGCACCAACCGCAGGATTTTCCTGCATGCATTATGCCAATACCCCCAGGGAAAACCTACAACTAGTGCAGGACTTTACAGGCTATGGCAACAAAGGTATTGGGCTATGGTATAAGGGTTTATTACACTATCCGATTTGTAGGATAGGACTAACTAGGATCCTAGCCATTGATATTTTTTTTCTATGATCCTAGCCTAAGCAACAAAGCGGTCGGTATCATAAATCGGAAACACACTGTCCTAACTGCGATTACATCTTCCGATTTCCTAGTTAGGTTTCCTACAAATCGGATAGTGTAATATGCCCTTTTGGGTGGTCAAGTTGAACAGCTTAGTAATATGGAAGGACTATGGCCCCTGCCTCTTCAATGTTTGCTTACATTGATAAAATGACAAGAGGGTGACTTGCACACTGAATAATGCTAAAGAGCTGAATTCCCTGCCGGAGTCAGTGTTTCCTGATAGCTACAACCTAGGGGTCTTCAAGTCAAGAGTGAACAGGTTCCTTCTAGGCAAGCGTGCTTCATCGTCGACCAAATCATCGCTTACCATCAGGTGAGATAGTGGTCAAACGCGTGCCTATCAATAATAATAAAATAATAATAATGGGCTCTCTGAAACGGCTGCTAGCACAAAGCTACGAAGCAACATTGACTTTCCAACTTCAAAAACCAGCGGCAGCTGTCTTCAGATCTCTCAGTATAGGAGTCAGTTGAGCTCCCGCCGAGTCGTGTCGTCAGCAGCAATTGGCTCTGCCATTGGCAATATACCGCTCGTGTGTAACTGATTCACTACGAGTAAGTCCGATGGTACCTACATAGCGAAATTATTAATGAAAGTCAGCAAAAGAGCGATTTGATTACCTAAGTAATTAGTTTTTTATCCTGTAATTTTGACAGTAAAAAGCAGTCACAACAGCTAATAAAGATTGAATAGCCATTCAGTAAAAACAATAAGTCTAAATCTTCGACCTTGCCAGGTAAAAAATACACACCTAGGTACTTATATCCGCCGCAATACGGTAGTTAAAAACTTTTACAGTAACGAAAACGTGAATAGGTATGCATTTAAATCGAGTGGAAGCTTCCATTAATTTGCTAATCAAAAGTGCCTATTACAATCATACAATAGCACAAAACGCCGCGCTTGGCGTGTCGAGCTTTTTTCTTTTCCTGGCTCCATTTGATTTTAGATACTTAACTGTCAAATGAGATTCTTTAATTCGATAAACACTTTTCTCTACAACTCTATTAAAAGTGTCCGTTTGTAATGTCAAAAAAATAGTTCCTTTTTTCATTTTTGTTTGTCTGTCTGTTTGTTTGTTTGTGCTAATCTCTGAAACAGCTGGACTGATTTCAATAGTTGTTGTTGTTTTCTAAACATGGTCTAGGGCCTGAAACTGTACCACCCGTGATGTTGAATGATGTTGCTCTTAACAGAGTTAATAGTTTTAAATACCTGGGTCATGTGGTGAGCGCTGATCTTAAGGATGACGCTGACATAGATAGGGAGCGCAGGGCGTTGACGGTGAGGGCGAATATGTTGGTCAGAAGATTTGCGGCTTGCTCGAAGCAAGTAAAGGTCACACTTTTTAAGGCATACTGCCAAAACTTCTATGGTAGCAGCTTATGGACAACATATTCGCAAAAAACCCTTAACACCTTGCGTGTCCAATATAATAACGCCTTTAGAATGCTATTGCGGCTCCCACGTTTTTGCAGCGCATCTGGGATGTTTATGGAGGCTCGGACAGATGGGTTCTCAGCCATTTTGCGCAAGAACGTCGCCTCCTTATTAGGCAGGGTTCGTGCTAGCGGCAATGGTATTCTAGCGGTTATTGGTGATAAGTTTGACTGCCCTATTCTGAGACATCAAATTAGAATACTTACAGAATAGGGTTGGTAATTTTAAAATCAATTATTCTCATTTTTATTTGGATTTATTTTGTGGAATTTTAATTTTAATTTTGAGTCTACTAACAATTAGTTGATAAGTTTTTACTAACAATTGGGCCAATGTAGTCTGTATAAATAAAAATTATTATTATTATTATTATTATTAATAGGATAATACACTGGCAGATATCTGATGTTATAAGGAAAAGGCAAACATAAATGTCATTGAAAATAATTAAGGTTCCACGAAAAATAAAAGGTTTATTCGCTTGAATGAAGTGGAGATTAAGATGGTAGTCCTACATAATTTTAAATTGCTTTAGTTTATACAAATGCCTTATTGTATATGAGACGATAATATATATATAAGTCCTTTCCTATCCTATCTTACTACTTACTCATAATTATCATAAATGTGAATGTTTGGTCACAGTAAATGATGTTTGTTACTTTGCTTCTGAATAACACACAGGCTTAGGATACATAAGCAGACAAAGTCGTGTGTAGGTCTAGTCTTTTATATATTTCCTGTATTCTTAAGAAACGCGTAAATTGAGAATAATATATTTATAAATTAGTGTATGCGAAAGTGTAAAAAGTGTATTTAAGTAATGTGGGTGCTTTATTACTAAACTATCCAGCGGGTGTATATAGCTAATGTTGAATTGATCAAATTTTAACTTGATTTGATAGAAAAATCATGAATTTAACACTTAAGAAATATTTTTAAAGCAATGTTTGTTAGAGCCAATCATTTGAAGTTGTCTAAGTAGGCAAAATATTGTTTTTTTTATGTGCTAATAAATGTATGAAGTGGTTCACGGTGCAAGCAACCCTAAATCCATGTAATAAGTTAAAAATGTGATAAGACGAAGTGATGTGTAGATGTGAAATCCAAAAACAATACTTTGTTATATTTTTTTATTTAAAAATTATTTTTTTTTTTTATTTAAAAAAATATATATTTTATAGTTTATGACTTATTCTTTATTTTTAGATTTCTTATTAGAAAATAAATGTAGGTAGCTAGTGAAATAACATGTTTTATAAAAAATACAGAGATATAAATAAATAATTAAATATAAAAAAAATATGATGTGGGATGTTTAGTATTTAAACTAATTTTATGTAAAAAGAACCTGGTGTGCGGACGGCGTTGGTTGGGTACTGAGTGTACTTTGGGTATATCACCTGGTGGCAATCTAAAACTAGGCTCAACCTCCTCTTCATGATCCATGGCTCTTAAGTAGCAGAAAACAAAATTATTCAGTTACAATTACCTACCATAAATTAACTAATTGTAGCAACTAAGTGTACTCAAATATGTACAATTCTGGTAATAAATATAAATTTTGAGGCATCTCTAGAGCATTCCTTGTTTATTTTTTTGTTTTACTTCATTACTTGAATACTTTACAGTACTTAGTATGAAGAAAAGTTTAATTAAAAAGCCCAAAAATGTTTTTACTTAGAATAGTTTTACCTGCAGGGCGCCCCCACCCCCTAAGCTATGACTGCAGAACTGAAGTAGGCAATAAAAATACGACAGTATGCAGGTCTGGTAAAGTAGTATTTAAGCTCTAAGCAAACACACCGCAAACCGGAAAAACATCCACAAATCAACAACGGCGACATTATCCACAAATAACGTTTAAATACAGATTTTTACCTTTACTTTTAGCCAATGTAAAATTGCAATTTTCCAAGCATAGGTTATATTTATATACTCACGACTTAGGCCCGTATCTCTTCGCCGGTGGTATTGTTTTATACCGAAGTTTTAATTGTCAACACTAATAATTTCACATTTCTACGGTTTAATGTTTTTTTTCTATTTAAAAATTAAAATACAACATAAAATTTACAAAAATTTTGATCTCTGACTTATTTTTACGTTCAAAATTGACGCACGCACGCGCGTTGCCAATTTTTTAAAGATGCATTCATAAATTGTGTTTTAGTGCAAAAATGTTTTTGAAAATAGCTTTCTTTAAAAAAAAACTTACTAAAACTTTAACACTAATTATTTGTTGTTAGATTTTCATGTTCCTATATTTTAATTAACATTTTGGAACTTATACAAGCTGGCTCACAGGTCCACAGACTATAAACGCTCAAGAAAGGCTTGAAAAGAGACATTTTCAATTTTGATTTAATTTATTGTTATTGTCTAAGGTTATTGTATTAGACGGCCTTTGCACAAAATCTGGCTTAACAATATGCAAGGTTTTTGTTTTACTTATTTGGGAACCCTTATGCACACATTTCTTATTCGAAGTAAGTATTCTTTTACCTACTTACGCTTGGCAAAAAAGAGTCTGACGCGGTGACAGTTGAAACTAAAAGTGGATGATTGTGGCAACATTGACTTATTTGTCTAGTGCTAGTACATCATGTGTCAAAAGTGCGTAAATCCTCGTCGTTTTTCATAGATTTAACAAAATTATTAAGTTTCGTTGCAAAATTAACAATTAAAAGTTAATAAAACCATTCGTAGTTGTATCAGAGCAGTGATTTACCTCGTCTTTTTGTGGTGTTTGGCCAAATCTGAAGCAGGACAAGTTTTGTCCGATATCGGGAATGTTTATCGAAGAACTGCCGCTAGGACAGGTATTTATCTACCCTAATTAAATCATTGTACATTAAATAAGTTTTTCTAAATGTATTCAATGCGTAGTTTTGTTGATATACAGATTTAAGTAGGTATTTGTCTTGTTTACAGAAATTGAAATTTAAGGTTATGTTTTGTAGTTTAAAGAGCCTCGTATACCCATATTTGATACTTGAAGATAAAGAATAGGGAATTAATAATAAAGTAGGTACCGTATCTTTTTGTTTTAGGTAAATCTGTCAACACAGTAAGAAAAATGTTTAAGGAAGGTAAAATATAAGATATTTTTAAACACCGGGAAAACTTCAAAGGTCGCTTGAAGAAAGTTACCACCTTATCATTGTGACGTGAATCTAATTAAATTAATATGGGGCATTGCAAAACATTAAATTGCTTCAATCAATGTTGGATCCATTGATATAAAGGTATGTAGCCTAGTTTATACATATTTAAATTTGCTACGTTAGAACCATTGTTTATGATTATTTTTTGTTTTTAAAGGTGGCTGCTGAACAAGCATTTGCAAACATTACTAAGATTGGAAAAAATCATGCAAGGGTATTGTAATGAAAATAGAAAAAAAATATCATGACAGTAATAATTTTCACAGATGACAGTAGCACTGTAGCAGTGATTTATCAGAATTAGAAAATACTAGTGTTTCAGAAGTTGCAGGAAGCTCTAGCCAACATTTGAGCTTTTCCGGGATCCGAATATTTGATGGTAGTGTGTTCGATTCGTCTGATTAAATTTTTGGTATAAAAATAAAACTAAAAAAAACGTGTTCTTTCATTATCTTATCCCTGTAAACAAACTATTGTCGTTAATTCCTAACAATGTTACGGTAAGACTGCTCTCGAGGGCATGATTATTATCTGTCTGTGTACCTATACCTAATGCATCACTTTCGTGCAAGGCTTCAGTGCCCACTATAACATACATAGGTATATTAACTCACGCCTCTTTCCCACGCTGGTAGGCAGAAACTAGAGATCGCATACGAAGCAAAAGAAGTATGTAAGATTCGCAGCATATGCATATGCATTCTTACATACTTCTTATGCTTCGTATACATTTTTACATGTTGTTATACATATTTGCCCACTATTAATAGTGTTAATACTAGACATTGAAGCCTTCCGTGGTGTTTGCGTAGCATCCGACAGACAGAACCACCCACTTAGCTTTGGGAAAAATAACAAGTATCAAACCTGTTAAGTCGTACTATTCAGGGTGGCCACATGCGCGATACTAGCGACCTCATTTATTCCACACTCTTTTTTGCCAAGCTGTACGTAGTACTTACCGCTTGAAATTCAAACAAAGATATTCAAGTTTCTTAAATCTCTTTGACTTCAATCAAACTTCAAAGAACTACCTGCTCTATCAAACTTGATATGTTTATGCTTTTTTTCCATGGGAAGTAGGTAGGCAGAAATTACAGAAAACTGTCTGCCATATTCCTAACATATTTTCTTATTCTTCGGCATCTAAAGGATACTGTATTATTATACTTTAATCATAGAACACCTTCCTTGTACTTAACAAATCAAGAAAAAACGAAAATACTTTTCTAAATTTTATTATACAATAAACTTACAATTAATGCGCAACTCATACAAAAGAGGTTCTTTTAAGCATAGTAGCTGAGGTTAGCCTTCTTCTTGGCCTGGACTTCTAAGATGGCGTCCATGAAATCTTCATGGGTGACAGAGGTGGCAGAGCGACGGAGGGCGATCATACCGGCCTCTACGCACACGGCCTTGCACTGCGCGCCGTTGAAGTCGTCGGTAGAACGGGATAACTCTTCAAAGTTCACATCAGGACAGACATTCATTTTTCTGTGGAATAATAAGAATATGAATACGATGCTTGAGTAAAACATGAAAGGATTACTTATATCACAGAACTGCCAGTCGATTTTTTTCCACTGAAATCAAAATGGTTAAATTTTTCATTTTGTCATTTAGACTCGTCTGGGATAGGACGATTCCTGTACGACCCGCAAAAATTTGGTGAAGTTAGCCTAAAGTAAACAGTCAAAGACTAGCTCTTAGTCTTTTTAACACTGAAAATACCTACCAGCAGGACTGTTCTGTGAAGATCACCTTGAACCATTGCAATTTGGACTAAATACTCAATAAAAGTTGCCAATTTTAAATGTTGCAGTATGGGACTCACATATACATGCGCGCATCTACATATCTAGGCATGGTCGGACGCGGTATGATTATGTTCAATTGGTTCACACAAGAAACACAAACAAACAGTCATACACACACGTCCACCGCACACAAGTACGTAGAACTCTTGCTGGCTTGATATATAGTCAAGAATCAGAACAAGTTGGTCTTTATAGAGCGTCATTTTCGACATCTTATTTACTCTCGTAACTGGACCTTATCCTATGTGCACGACTTTTTCAAGTAAACCCTTCAATAGTTCAACTTACGTGCCGTGATCTGTGCGTGATCACGGCACGTACGTTGAACTATGATTATGACCTGCACAGTAACAGAATATCGGGTCTCAATGAAAGAACAGTGTGACGTACGCCGCTGGGGGCTGTGTAACCATAGCAACGACGCCATTTCAACTTATGTGTCGCGTAATACAATAATTTTTTTTTAGTGCTAAAGATACATTTGATACCGCACCTTGAATGAATCTGCATGATGCGTGCCCTCGCTTCTTCATTGGGATGAGGGAACTCAATCTTCCTGTCGAGACGTCCAGAACGAAGCAGAGCAGGATCCAGAATGTCCACTCTATTTGTGGCAGCAATGACCTGAAATGAAAGTTGTATTGTATCATAAAATTTGTTATTACTTATTTGAAATACAATTTTCATTGAGATGGATTTTGTCCAAATGGGAACATTATCCCTTCCTGCAGTTTTCGTTCTAAAATTACGACTCAAAATAATTTCTAACTTATGCCATTATCATCTCGATTGATTTGCATAAACATACCACATGGTACACTCACACCATACTCCGTGCTGGGTGAGTTTCTTACTTATTTCATCTCTCTGTACACCACAGGGGGACGCTGCGGCAATGTGATAACCAGCTTGCTTTGACTTAATGTATCCTGTATCCTCTAGAGAGGACAGAGGGCGTCTATAGATGTCCTGTATCACATTAAACCTAAAGTTCTCAAACATGGCTTTTTACAAATCAGCCAAGGCCTGTCCCCCAGTTTTGTTCCAGGGTTATGGTTAAACTACCAGACCAGGCTATGAATATTACCATTCCAGCCATCATAAAGATAACTGATGTTATCTACTTAGAAATTGTCACACTCTCAGGCTGGACACACCTGCAGTCAATCAGATGAGTAACAGAAAGCCACAATTTAGCATATTAGTAAATTTAGAAAGCATATACTCATACATATAAGTAATATAAATAAATAAATATTCCACAACTTTCACACAACGCCATCGAGTCCCAAGCTAAGCAGAGCTTGTGTTATGGGTACTAAACAGCTGATCTGATAAACATACTTAAATATTTGTAAATACATACATATTATAGATAAATAACACCCAGACACAGAACAAATGATTGTGCTCATCACACAAACATCTGTCCTGGGTGGGAATCGAACCCACGACCTCCAGCATAGCAGTCAGGGTCACTAACTACTAGACCAACAGACCAGTCAATAAAAAGGTATAACATATAAAGCTAGGGCTTAGGTAAAATTAACAAATTTATAATTACCTTAATATCAGCAGTGGAACTAAACCCATCAAGCTGATTGAGTAGCTCCAACATGGTACGCTGCACCTCTCGGTCACCAGCCTTCTCAGAGTCAAAACGCTTGGTACCAATAGCATCAAGCTCGTCAATGAAGATGATCGCTGGAGCCTTTTCCTTAGCTAGGGCGAAAGCGTCGCGAACAAGTTTCGCACCATCACCTGAGAGTTGAGAATGTCACTAATCAGATACTGAAATTGAATAAAAGTACTGGTTTGCACACATGAAAAAAGGGCAGAAGTGGCTAGAGAAAGGTGGGAAAAATTAGTTCATTAGTTACCGGTATAATTAAAAGCGAAGGGTGGGCCGTTTTTGGGGGACTGTCTTTATGTATTTTTTGACGTTCAAAAAGTGCTGATTCTCAGCCTAGTTTGAATAAAGACTTTTGATTTTGATTAGTAAGTTTTTATGGTGTACAAAAAGAGTATTCTATTCTAATTCATTGATTAAGTATTAGGTATCCCACTGAAAAGTCTAAAAAAGATTTTATTGAATCTTGTGTGAAATTAGTTAAGAGACTTGTTTAGTCCTACTACTCTTCATTTAGTAAATTATCTGGTTACTATAATGTTATTTTATGGTACAGTACATAATCAGCCTAGTCATTCATTCATTCCATGTAAATGATCTGCAATCTCTCTCAAACTATATGTATATGCATACAGTACCCCGACGTGAAGTAAAATTTCATGGCTCAACTATAGGAATGTGTTATTTTTTACTTTTTAAATGTTTTACTTTTTTCCGGTGGGATTTTTTTAAATTTTTAATTTAATTTTTAAAAAACAGTAACTGCTTACCTTAAATCCACACATGCATGCACAATTTTGCTATCATACAGATATACATACACTAAAGAAATAATCAAGGAAGATACTTACCAATGAACATTTGTACAAGTTGTGGTCCAGCCAACTTTAAGAATGTAGACTTAGTCTGTGCAGCACAAGCTCTGGCCAGCAACGTCTTTCCTGTACCGGGGGGACCGTACAGCAGCACACCCTTAGGCGGATGAATACCCAGATTCACAAACTTCTCTTTGTGAGTCATTGGGAGTACCACAGCTTCGATCAGCTCCTAGAAAAATAAATTTAAATATTATTAATTAGAATTTGGAAGCACAGAACATAAAACAAAAGAACAACAATACAGATAATAAAAAAAAACCAGACAAGATTAAAAAACTAAAGACAAAGTTAAAAAAAAGACCTGTGCAAGACCAAAAGGTGCCTATCTCAGCATTAGCTGCGACAACAATAAAAAACCAAACTACCACTGGTGTCCGCTCTGTAATTGTATTTCTATTGTGTCTCTAATTGACACGATTGAAAGGTTAAGGTGGAATTAGTGGGTTTAGCAAAATTCTTTATTACCATAAAAACATAAATACAAAGCTGTAGCACTTAAAAATAAGGTAGAGTTACACATGATATTACATTGAACACTTTTACAGGCTAGGATCACCTTTAAAAGTATAAAATAGTGATGCTCGCAGATGGTGGCGGAGGTGAAGTAATATTGTTGATGGTACTAACAAGATTGTCTTTGTTAGTGGATGAAAATAAAGAACAAAAGTGTGCAAATGTTAGGATGCCCTGGATCAAAAAAACTGGAAGTCATGGAGCCTTTATCCAGAAGTGGGATGTTGCAAGCTAGCAGTATCAGTATTAGGATGCAATATTCAGAGCATTTTTCATTGACAAAGCTTTGTCAATAACTCCACCCCTATGACAATCCACTAACCTAAATCAATTATATAGAAAGTAGTTAAAAGATGTTCGATGAAGTTTTAGTCTCAAAATTAAAAGTTACTAAAATGTTTACAGCAACTAATCTTCTAGGCCTACTAACCTGAATTTGTTTATCCAATCCACCAATATCTGAGTACTGCTCAGTTGGTCTCTCGTCCACTTCCATGGCCTTGACTCTAGCGTCGTATTCGGCGGGCAAAGTCTCCAATATCAAGTACGAATCCTTGTTTACACCCACTAGATCACCTGGCTTCAACTTCTCAGCATCAACGAGGCCAATGACTGGCAAAAAGTACGTTTGACGGGTGGAAGTCTTGATGACCGCGCATTTTCCTTTACGCTGCGAGTCTAGGTCCACCACAGCACCATCCTCCTCTTCTTCTTGAGGGTCGACATCCAATAATTCTATCACATTCGATACGAGGTAAGGCAATGTTTTGTTCACTTTGATTTTCTCTGTGTTCTCCTTTATTTTGTCGTTTTGTGCCTGCAGTTCATGTGAGATCCTCATAACTTCACTCTTCATGATTTTAATCTCATTGTCTAGGAGTCTCGTACGGCTGATGATTTCGTCTGTCGGCATGCGAAGAACTTCCTCACTGAGAGCCTCCTCGCCATCTTCCCAAATAGATTTATCCTCTAACGTTGTAGTCATTTTCAGATTTAATATAAAGCAACAGGGACTGACTCCGTAATAATGCCGAAACGATGTGAAAGCAAAACAAAATTATTTATTCCTTCACAATCTTGGAGTCACCAAAATGAATTGTCATTCTCGTTCTAGCATTCTGGTTTTAGGGATGTCACATTGTGACACCTTGACACAGAAAATCAAAAGACGTGGAAGTCAACCTAAAGACCCTTTTTCATAAAACGACTTCATACTTATTAATAATGTTTGTTCTAAAGCTATTGTCGCCCATAATTTTCCTTGCATCTTATAGAAACCACATGAGGAAAAAAACACAAAAGTAATAAATAGATGGCGCAGTATTTGTTTGACTCGTAACATTGCACTGCCTTTTCTATCATTTGGGCAGCAAGCATACAATCATGGAATTCATGCACCCAGGGAGTAGCCACTTATGTATTTTATCCCCGAGACCCCGATTGATTGCCCTATGTGCATCATTTTTATTAAAATGCAGTAGTCGTTTTTAGTAGATTATAGATTAGTAGCCCAACTATTCAGTCTTTGGTATATTTTTTCCTTCCCTTGCTTAGACTTTGTACCTCATTATCTAAGTTCCCTTGCCTCAGTTGCCTCACATGCGTGTCAGTAATGACATTGACAACTGACGAAAGAGAGTGACACTGACTGACAGTCGGTCACTCGAATTCGTTTTTAGAATCGATGTTTTATTTTGAGTAGACGTATCAAAAATTTCGAAACTTTAGGCTGTGTTATTAGTATTTGACTACATTTTCTTGATTGTTGTATTGTGCGTCATAATAAGTTCCAAAATGGCTTTTTCAACGTTTCTTCGTACTCCAGGTAACAGTTGTAGTGTTTGTTTAGCTATTACATAACCACACTTGAAAGCCTTTTACTCACTATAAGGCATACCAGACCCTTTCGTCACATGATCATATCACCAAATAATAGGTATATGTATGTGTAAAATATTGGTCAGAGGGTCATCTTAGCCGTTATTCAATTACCTGAAATAAATTACAAAACGCTAGATTACTTGTTGTATTTCGGTTTGGGTTGGGTATTATTCCAGGTAAAAACTAGAAAAAAAGTACAACATTCAAGCTAGTATTGACGCCGTATTAAAAATATAAAACCAGTTTTTTAACAGTGTAATAACAGATTAAATATTAATTAAAACGCTATTTGCTATGATTGCCTTGAAGCTAGATAGGTACAGTTATAATAAAGTGAAAAAGGATTCTATTTATTTGTTAAGTAATGTAAACGACAAAATGTTTAATTAAGATAGAAGAGTTAAGAGGACTTTTTATGTTCTGGAATTTTAACATGTTAGCATGCTCCTAATGTTTGTGACAATAAATACTACATCAAAAATCGGGATATAAAATGCTAATAATAATAAAACATTTATTTCGGGTAACAAACACCCATAGATAAATATCTTAAACTAAAAAAATGACGTGTGGCATTCGGAGACTGCCGCGGTAAAGCTATTACATAGCATTTTTTATCAACTCCTCTCCTCTCCCCCTCTCCATTCCTCTCCTCCCCCTCTCCCCATTCCTCTCCTCCCCCTCTCCCCCTCCCTCCCATTCCCCCACACCTCCCACGCCCCTCCCATCACCCCTCCCTCCCCTTCCCTCACCCCTCCCTTTGTTTCCCCTCCCTAACCCCTCCCGACCCCTGCCTCTACCCGTCCCCCTATCCCTTCCCGATCATATATATTTTGTATAGATGTATTTTGATATGCAATTTAATACTGTACTCAACTTTCTTAGGAATGTTTATGGCAGGTAGGAACGTTAAAATTTTTCATTTAAAACAAATGATAAGTTAGAAACATCATTTGCATTTCAGTATGTGGAAGTCGGGCGTTTACGCAACAAATAATGAAGTTAGGCACACAGGCAACCCTGCAGCGGCCAGTGGCTAGTACGCTGCCCATCAGTACACAGCTATTCAAGGAACTTAACAGCACGCCAATCATTAACTCTGTAAGTTACCCTTTTTTAAATGACTTCAAAAAAAGGAGGAGGTTCTCAATTTGGTTGGAAACACTGATGAAGAAGACAGGCG
The DNA here is from genome assembly GCA_921972225.1 of Euplexia lucipara. Classification (NCBI taxonomy): domain Eukaryota; kingdom Metazoa; phylum Arthropoda; class Insecta; order Lepidoptera; family Noctuidae; genus Euplexia; species Euplexia lucipara. Next base: position 2,716,196 of record OV179161.1, on the reverse strand, counting down.
ACGGAACTCTTCAACGCATAACAGCAAATTATTCGCGATTGCTACAGCCAGATTACGCCCTTCTATTTCAGAAGGGGCCCGGCAGAGATTTACAGATTAGTGTTTAGGAAGAACTTCTTTAGCAATGCTTAACCAATTTCAATGATTCTTTAAAGTTTTGAAAGACTTTCTTTACATACGAAGAAACTAAAAATTGCAAAATAAAAACATTAATACAAAAAAAAAAACAACCAACTTCTTAAAAAGAAGGAGTTATTTTTCACCTGTAAGTGTTTTTTTAAGAAGTTAGTTGTTTTTTTTGTAAAAAAGTTTTTATTTTTACACTATCTCCTATAAATACCCGTATAATACTAATTTGACTGGCCTGTTGGTTAAGTTGTTATAGGCCCTGAATGTGCCGGAGGTTTGAGAAATGTTTTTGTATATAAAATAAATAAATAAATATTCCACAACATTTTCACACAACGCCAATTAGTTCCAAGTTAAGCTTGACAGCTTGTGTTATGGGTACTAAACAGCTGATAAACATACTTATATATTTCTAAATACATAAATAATACAGATAAATTACACCCAGACACAGAACAAATGATAGTGTTCATCACACAAACATGTGTCCTGGGTGGGAATCGATCCCACGACCTCCGGCATAGCAGTCAGGGTCACTAACTACTAGACCAACAGGCCAGTCAAAAATATGCAGCACATATTTCCGTGTCCCTACCGCTCGTGTCGTATTTCTGCGACAGAGAACATGCATGATTTTTTCGTTTTATTTTCAAAATACTGACTCTGTGGTACAACTAAAACCATTATCGAATTGAAATATTATTTATGTAAGTAATAAAAACTAAAAATCGATACAACAATTTGTTTCTCCTTATTTACTGTAGGTAGGTATTATTTTATTGATTTGTAGCAATTTTGGCCCGGCGCTAGGGGCACGGCAATTAATATTTAGCCGAGCGCTTAAAAGATTAAGCAATAAACAAGAGTCATATGAGAGTCATGGGGCAGGAAAGTGGTTAAGCCCTTACTAAAATAACTTTTATGTAAGTACCTAACACAGAATAACGTTTGGATTTCAGGTGCGCTCACTCCGTACGTCTCCTGTGATGGCCGGACAGGCTCATGACCACTCAAAACTGTGGGTGATTGAGAAGGGAGTGGCTGTTCTGCTGGTACCCCTAGTGCCCCTGGGCCTGATGCTCCCAAACAAGCTGTTTGACGCGGCCCTTGCCATCCTCATCTGCGCACATTCTTTCTGGTAAGGATAAATTTGCATAGAACCTAGACATGGTGTAAAATTGTTCTAAACTACTGCTCATCATACTTGTTAAGAGTAAGAGTTGGCACATAATGTAACGGAAAATGCGTCGCGTGTCCTATAACGCTAGAAAAGACAAATTTATGATAAAAAAATCAACCTTTCACAGTCAACCGAAGATGCGTTAGTGCGTCACGGTTAGATATGTATCGACCCTAAGGTTTATTTTATTTATTAGGGATAACAACAGTTACATGCCAAGTTTAACTGGATACTTCTTTCTTTCTTAAACCACAATATCGTCCACGAATTCACAGTAAAAAAAAACTTACAAACAGTGTGCATCCTAAAATCGTCTTAAAAGAAGAACAAAGAAGAATACAACCTATGTATACTAGCTTCTGCCCGCGACTTCGTTCGCGTTTAAACTTGATTTTTGCGTAATTTAAATTTTAAACCGTTTACGCAGCGCACGTAAAGCTTCTTGCGCTTGCAACATTTCTTATTGCTGCTCTGCTCCTAATGGTCATAGCGTGATGTTATATAGCCTGTAGTAGTTCTTGAGATTAGCGCGTTCAACGAAACAAACAAACAATCTCTTCTGCTTTATAAATTTTAGTACAGATGTAGGTATATATTTATGAAATTAGTAACATTATTGCTTTGCGATTCTTGGAAATAGTAAATATGCCAAGCTCCTTAAAGTGAGCGTTATAGGCATCGACAAGGCGCCGTAAAAGTACCCCAGCGTTAGTCCTGCACGACTTCGTGTTGAAGGTTATGTTCGTATCTCTGCTTACTCCCACAGAGAATACAGGCAATATTGAAGTTATACTTCTTTTGGCGCGTTATGGTTAGGGAAAACGATGAGAGTAAATTATTACGATGCGCGCGCGCACCGTCACGACAAACCGACTCCCTGAAGTTAGCTGTAGTCAACAGTTTAGTTTTTTTCTTAAATTAGTGTCGTTTTTCTACAAACGTAAAATAACTCGCAAAATATTTTTTTTAGATAGATTTTTTCTTGTTTTGCAAAGCAGTGTAACTTCCTAACGCGTGTACACACACTTTTTTCTTCTTATTATTATCCTTCTGCATTTCCCAATCCTGTTCCTATCCACTTTTCCCGCTCCCCAGGGGTATGGAAGCCATGGTCATAGAGTATGTCCGCGTGCTTCTATTTGGACCCTTCATTCCTAAAGTAGCAATTGGGATCGTCTACTTCCTATCCGTGTCCATGCTCGGAGGCCTGTTCTACCTCGTCTTCAATGACATCGGCCTCTGCAGAGGTTTCTGGAGGATCTGGAGGAACATGAAAAAACCTAAATATGCGAAGAAGAGACGAGGCAAGGGAAAGAAATGCTAGATCAAGGTTATTTTTTTATCGATTGTTGACAGTGGTGTAGATCATACATATACACACACACGTACATAAACTCACGCCTTTTCCCCATGGGCCTAGGCAGAAAGTACAGAGTGCCATATCCTCCGATTCTTACATACTTCTTTTGCTTCATTTACATTAATAGGTACATGGTGGTGAAAATCAGTGGTTCCTAAAGTGAAATAGACGGTGACACACCTTGTAAAAACTTCCAAATTTGGGCCTCATACCTTGGTTAATCAATACATGCGTTTAAAGCTTTACCAAGAACTTCGATTTTCGTATTAATTTTACCTTTAATCGTAATGAATTTGGTTACATCCCCACACATGACATTCGTCACTATTTTTTTGGGCCAATCCAATAACCGCTCGTGACCCATTCTTTGGGAAGCACTGGTGTAGAGTATTACCTAACACGCCTGTATTCCCCTTAAGGGGTAAGCAGAGACGTGCAGTACACACATTTCACTAGTTATAACGTTAGGGCTTCGCTGATTCAAGTGCCTACAATGGAATCAGCGAAGCCCTACTTGCCAACGAAGGGGTTGGGTCCAATGTAGACGGTTTAGCGAAGACCAACGATCGTTGGTGGAGCGCGTACCGGTGATTCTGCGTACAAAGCGGCCCAACGAGCGCCAATATTTAGGGTTTGTCAAAACTACATAAAAACAGTGTGCCGATATTTAAATAAAAGAAAAACAAAACAGATAAATAATTAATTGTGTATATTCTTCCAGCCTTTATGCAAAAAGGTTTTATTGGGTGTTCGGACGTCGCAATTGTATTGACCTGTATTTTCTCTTAGCTAGAACATAGAACTAAATTATCTGTATTTTCTCTTGCAGGGGACTAGAAGCAATCGCCATAGATTACGTCCGCGCCAGTGTTGTTGGGCCCATTCTACCTAAAATTGCCCTCGGGCTTGTATACCTCATCTCCATAGCAACTCTCGGTGGTCTCTTCTACATCATCAGCCACGGCGGTGGCATCGCTAACACAATCAAGCAGATCTGGGCTATCAAGGCTGACAGTCAAAAATCGTAAACTGGAAATTGTAAACATAACTACGCTAGCTAGTTTTCAAGGGGATATCCGTCACGTAGCACGCGAAATTAAATTGTAGAAATAAGACTATTTCGTGAAATTTAAATGATTGTAATATGTATAGTAGTACAACTTGGTTACATTTTCTCTGCACCCAGCGATCATGACGTCATATCAGCGAGCGCCGCGATAATAGTCGAATGAGAATTCACGAGAAGCATGGTGTAAAGATTATGTGACCTGCAGGCCTAGATTAGGCGTAGCCATATTACAAATTCTATTTCTATTCTATTTCTATTACAGAAAGAAAATGGCGTATATGGAATCAGCTGTTTGTCAACTGTCAAGTGTTAAAGAGTAGAATTTGTAATATGGCTGAAAATGAAAAACACTTGACAGTTGACAAACAGCTGATTCCATATACGCCATTTTCTTTCTTTAAAAATTGAATTTTTAATATAAAGGCAGGTTGTAATTATGATAGGTATCATAATTTTGACGAAATTAAATATGACTAAGGCATACTATGTAAAACAGAGCTGTGCTGTAAGAATTTTGGAATTTTGGCGAGCTACTTGAAGGAATCACTTTAAAGTATTACTGTATAAAAACAGTGGTAAAGGTACATCGATTTTTAGAAAGAACTTCGGTTTTGTATAGCGCCATCTCTGTCACTCGTAACTGATTCTCTTTTTTAAAAAAGAGTAGTTCCCGTAGTAGAAAAATCGCAATCTCATCTTAGCGACAATGACTGTCAAAATATGTAGGAAAATTATACTTATTTTTGACAGATCGAGATTAAGGAGGCGAACGTTTTTTTTTTAAATAGTGGTATTGCCCCTCATTATGTTTCAGTGACAGATATGTCAGCCTGTATAAACCCTTATACAGGGTGAATTTAAACTCATTGGCATTATAAAGAACTTTTAATATGGGACTTTTTCTTAAATCTTCTGTTCCCTAAATTTTGTCGATATGCAAACATAGATGTACTGAAATGCTGTTTTTTTTTTATTTTTATGTGCACGTACACTCCCTGATAGTTGCCAATAAATTAAAAGCATAATACATTAAAGTAGAGATTGCTCGCAATTAATTTTGTCGACGATGTATCAAATTGTTACGTTTGTTCAAGATTTAGGAAATAAACAGTCTTCTAACAACTAGTTTTGATCATTAATTTGGTTTATTTTAGAGTTGACATGTAAATGTTAGATATTAATACTTATTTTACAGTTTTTGCGAACGTAGGGTAGTCTGCGAAAGTATTGACATAGGTAGGCAATGATAATTATAAGTAAAAAGGTGTAGATAGGTTAAAACACAACATTCGATCTTCAAAAACGGCACACTAACGCACGCACGCGTCCGTTGACGGCGCGACGCGACTCTGAGGTCAAGTGTGGCTAGTTAGCCACATTTTAACGTATCGCTTGCTGAGCGGGTATAACCTATCTACACCTTTTTACTTATAATATCATTGAAGGAAGGTACTTAAATGCACAAGATTTGGAAATTTCGTTGTTACAACGAGTTATTATTATTATTATTGGTTACCGTTAAATCATTTGTCGCCTTCTGGTGGGATTTATTTATTATTAGAATAAATGATAGTTGAAAATTTATTTGTATTATTCGTTACTTCCCCATAATACACCAACCAAGATCCACCATTGTGGGCACTGTGGGCATGCCCACAACCCTAATTGCAATGATTGACTGGCCTGTTGGTCTAGTAGTTAGTGACCCTGACTGCTATGCCGTAGGTCGTGGGTTCGATTTCCACCCAAGACAAATGTTTGTGTGATGAGCATGATCATTTGTTCTGTGTCTGGGTGTTATTTATCTATAATATGTATGTACTTATTTAGAAATATATAAGTATGTTTATCAGCTTTAGTACCCATAACACAAACTCTCAAGCTTAAATTGGGACTAAATGGTGTTGTGTGAAAAGTTGTGGTATATTTATTTATTTTATTTATATTACAAGTAAAAAGGTGTAGATAGGTTACCTAAACAACATTCGATCTTCAAAAACGGCATACAAACGCACGCACGCGTCCGTTGACGGCACGACGCGACACAGGTCAAGTGTGGCTAGTTAGCCACATTTTAACGTGTCGCTTGCTGAGCGCTTATAACCTATCTACACCTTTTTACTTATACTAACATTGCCTAATTGAGGTCAGACAGAACGAATGATTGTGCTCCCAACACACAAACATCTGTCTTGGCTGGGAATCTAACTCACGACCTCTGGCATGTTTGCTAACCGTCGTCGTATAATTGAGGGTACATATTTGCAATTTCGTCACTATGAATAAAATGAAAATATGGTAATAAAAGTGTTATAAGCGCGTAAGTATAGTGTAATCAAAAAAATCTCAGTTTTCCTGGTAGATTATTGTCGAAATAAAGTAAATCAAAAATAAAAAAAATTGCCAAATGTTTTTTGTTCACCTACCTTACCACTATAGGGTACAAAATTAGCAGGGGGCGTTAAAAGTTAAAAGTACATAGGTAGAGGTACTTTTGCTTATGTCGCTTCGTGGTCAAGTGATTTTGCGTACCTACATATTGATATGCGAAGAATTGAATGATCTTGAGGGTTAAAATGGGGTCGTTTACTCATTTTGATTTAAATTAGGTATTTGATTTCAATACTCAATACTTTATTGCATTCCTGTGTACTTACCTACTTAAAAAATAGTTGATATTAAAAACATTAACGAATTAATTATGGACCCTGTCGGGCACAGCAAACTTGTTTTTAATAGGAGAGGGCATGCCATGAAGGCGCTTTTTATTAAGAGAAATAATAATTAAAATTCTCAAATGAAAACTTGGAGGCAAAAGCTGTCTGCGTGCTCGATAGATGGCGTTGGCGTCGAATTAGATCTCGCTATGGTTTCGTTACATCGTAAAACATATACCCACGATCGAATATTTTAAGTTTCAATTTATTAAACATTGTTCTGATTAGAAATTTTTGAGAAGATTGGATTTCATAAAAATCCGATCTTAAAAGTTATATATATTATTGCAGTCAAATCTGTTAACCAGTCAAAAGTAGTAATGACATTTGACTAACAAAATCAGTCAAACAAAACTACTTTCTTTTGACTGAACAGGTTGGTCAAAAGTGGTTTTGACTGAACATTATTCGGCTGTCCCATTTCAAAACCTAGTAAGGGACACTTTTTACAAAAATCGTTTTATTGCGTAATCTAGCTAACCTAGTAAGTCCCTACCAAATACAAAAACACCAGCTGTTTAAAATCACACAAAAACAGAAATATTTAAACATCGAAACCTAGTAAGTGTACCATTCACTCCCTCGTGACCACTTTAAAACCTAGTAAGTCATTTTAACCAATTCAAAACCTAGTAACTCTCTGGACTTGCTAGGTTTTAAAATGGGCGATACACCTTACTAGGTTTTGGAAATCAAGACCGAATATACGAACGCAGAGTGGGGATGGGCGTGGGTTTGCAGCAAGTCACAACTCGCCGGCACCTTGCGGTCTCGCTTCAATCGTCGTCGACGCGCGAACGAAGTAACTGTGTTTCAGTAATTTGTTTGTATCTACTTCATAAAATGAACCGCCAAATGCAATTTTACCGTTCGAAAAAGATTGTGGCTGCTGCCAATAACAGAAATAATAATAATAACATAAAAGTTGTAGAAGTTACTTCTAGATATGAATGGCCAAAAAAAAAGAGAGCGGCACGTCATAATGACCCGCTTAAAGATTTTAATATAAACTCTCTTGTACAACTGCAATTTAATGCTGGTTCAAGAAATCTTTTTTATAAAACAAAGTACATTTAACTTATTTATTTGAACTTAATTTTTGAAATTACGTTTGTTTTTTATTTTGACTTGAATTTAAATTTTGTTTTTTTTTTTTAGATTTGATGAACCTCTCCAGGAATTAGACTTTTTAATTAAAAAATTTGATTGTCATACTCTCCCTAAGACAATTGCCAATCCAAGGGGCGTTAAACAGAATAAAAAAGAAGAAATTATTAATAAATTAGTACCCCTGATGCCAGAATCAAGAAAGGCATTTTGGCACAATTTACCTATTAATGACTCGTCAGTCGATTTGACCAATGATGGGCAAATATCTCCAGCTGACTAGAGCTATTCAGCTGATACAGACATTACCGTAACATTTATTTTGTTTCTTTTTTTTAATTAATAAACGAATTCATTCAATAACTCATTATTTTATTTATATACCCTACAGTTACTAGAATTAAGTCAATGAAATATGCTAAGTTCCATGTCCCATAAACCATTACAAAACCTAGCAAGTGCTCTTACTATGTTATGAAACTAATTGCTACATGAACCTTTACTATGTCGTGTCAATTATCAAAGTTAGTAAGGGTTTTAAAATATGTAATATACACATGTATATTTTATTTTGTAGTACTATGTGTTCATCATTTATCATTTTTTACAACCAATATCATGTTTTTTACCTATCATAAATACTTTTCATAGGCTGACCTATTTTACGTTTATGCGCTCTCCTGTAAAATTTAGTTTCAAGTCCTTACTAGGTTTTGAAATGGGGCAGCCGTATTGGTTACTAGTACTTTTGACTGCAAATTTGCGGTTAAAAGTACTTTTGACTGGCGCTTGTCGTCAAAAGTAGTTTTAAGTTTAACTGCATTATAGAAAAAGCAATAAGGGATCTGGCTATGATCGCTAATGGTCATGGTTCTAACCTAACCAAACCCATATGATTCGCCAACCATAGACGGTTTTACCTGACTGGTACAGCTTGGCAAAAAAGAGTGTGGAATAAATGAGGTCGCTAGTATCGCTCATGTGGCCACCCTGAATAGTACGACTTAACAGGTTTGATACTTGTTATTTTTTTCCAAAGCTAACTGGGTGGTTCTGTCTGTCAGATGCTACGCAAACACCATGGAAGGCTTCAATGTCCAGTATTAACACTATTATTAGTGGGTTTATTATGTATATGAAGCAAAAGAAGTATGTAAGAATGCATATGCATATGCTACGATTCTTACATACTTCTTTTGCTTCGTATGCGCTCTCTAGTTTCTGCCTAACAGCGTGGGAAAGAGGCGTGAGATAATATACCTATGTATGTTATAGTGGGCACTGAAGCTTTGCACGAAAGTGATGCATTAGGGATACACAGACAGATATAATCATGCGCTCGAGAGCAGTCTAACCGTAAGATTGTTAGGAATTAACGACAATAGTTTGTTTACAGGGATAATGAAAGAACACGTTTTTTTAAGTTTTATTTGAATACCAAAAATTTAATCAGACGAATCGAACACACTACCATCAAATATTCGATCCTGGAAAAGCTCACATGTTGGCTAGAGCTTCCTGCAACTTCTGAAACACTAGTATAATTAGATTCACGTCACAATGATAAGGTGGTAACTTTCTTCAAGCGACCTTTGAAGTTTTCCCGGTGTTTAAAAACATCTTATTTTTTACCTTCCTTAAACATTTTTCTTACTGTGTTGACAGATTTACCTAAAACAAAAAGATGCGGTATTTTATTATTAATTCCCTATTTTTTATCTTCAAGTATCAAATATTGGTATACGAGGCTTTTTAAACTACAAAACATAACCTTAAATTTCAATTTTTGTAAACAAGACAAATCGTTACTTAAATCTGTATATCAACAAAACTACGCATTGAAAACATTTAGAAAAACTTATTTAATGTACACTGATTTAATTACAGTAGATAAATACCTGTTCTAGCGGCAGTTCTTCGATAAACATTCCTGATATCGGACAAAACTTGTCCCGCTTCAGATTTGGCCAAACAACACAAAAAGACGAGGTAAATCACTGCTCTGATACAACTACGAATGGTTTTATTAACTTTTAATCGTTAATTTTGCAACGAAACTTAATAATTTTGTTAAATCTATGAAAAACGACGAGGATTTACGCACTTTTGACACATGATGTACTAGCACTAGACAAATAAATCAATGTTGCCACAATCATCCACTTTTAGTTTCAACTGTCACCGCGTCAGACTCTTTTTTGCCAAGCTGTAAAACCTGTTTAAAACCACTTTTGGCGGAATCACTTAGTTAAAAGTACTTTTAACCAGCTCCATTTAAGGCAAAAGTACTTTTAAAGTACTATTGACTAGCAAAATCGGCCAAAAGTACTTTTGACCGTATGCTTTAGTCAATAATACTTTTGACTTGTTAAGAGATTTGATTGCAACATATAGACGTAGGTAATACTAGTAGGAAATAGTAATTGATTCATTTATTTGTTCCAATTTGATTGTTTGTTTACATTGAATAGGCTGTGAAACTTCAAAATAACCAATTTGAAAAATTATTTCACTGTTGGGAAGCTCCACTATCCTCGGGTAATATGGGCTGCTTTTTGTCCCTGTATTCCCACAGTTAGATAAAATAGTAAAAACATACACATATAAGTACAAACTTTTTTTTGTACATACTTTTTTTGTGGTGGAAAATCCTCATGGGTGCCACCGCTCGCGGGAGGGCGGGGGTCTGTCAGACTAAAAACCATCTCGTGTTCCAACTAGGGCTTTCAGTCTCGATGCATTACCGAGTCCCGGGAAAAAAAAAGCGAGACTAGATGTGGTCTCGAAATTACCGGGAAAAACGAGACTTTCGAGACTATTTCAGAACAAGGTTTTTTTTTATACAATTTTCATTTTTAAGTAATAAAAAAGTCAGTATGAGATATTTTAGTCAACAAACTTTAATAAACAAACGTAAATTTAAAAAAACTTTTTGACAAAAAATACAACAAAACAAAAGACTTAAAAAAATACTAAAACAATGTTAATTTTTTATAAGACCAAAAATCAACTATTCCGCCTCAAAATAAAAAAGAATCACGTAAATCACACAAATCTCAGCGTAATCGGTGCACATACAAAAAAATGTTCAAAAATAAATTAAATGTTAAATGTTCATAAAATGGGTCTAACGCATGTCTAACGGGTCAAACTATGCTAAACTTTTATGGGACCAAATGGCAGCTATTCTGCATCGAACTAAAAAATTACGTAACTTAGATCATTAATATCGGAGTAATCGGAGTACATACATAAAAAAATACCGATCGAATTGAGAACCTCCTACAGAAGTCGGTTAAAAAACAAAAAAAAACATTTTTGTAGTGGGCAAGTAGAAAACAAAGGGCGTTTAATGTCGTTTCAGAAAGTGAAAACCATTTTTTTTTACAAAAGTAAAAGCTCTCTCTGCTTCTACGCTGGTACAAAGATATTAAATAATTTCAGCAATAATTTAGGTGTTGCACGAATCTTCTTTTCAAACAACTGAAAAGGACTGTGCAAGTATTGTACCTACTTGCCGCAATCGGTCTATTTTTAACCGACTTCAAGAAAAGGAGGAGGTTCTCAATTCGGTTGTATTTTTTTTTAGTTTTTTTTTTTGTTTTTTTTTTTAGGGTTTGTTACCCCAGTACTCCGTCATTTATGGACCGATTTTCAAAATTCTTTTTTTGTTTGATAGGGTATACTAACAGATTGGTCCCATTTGTATCAAAACTTATACCTGATCAGGGATCTTCGAGGAATTGAGGGAACTCCTCAAAAAATATAGGCACACATGCACCGATTTTAACATTTTTAGTAACAAATCAAGCATTTTCATTTAGAAAGTATCATTTGGTGAAGAAAAACTGATGAAGAAGACAGGCAACGGAACTCTTCAACGCATAACAGCAAATTATTCGCGACTAGCTTTTGCCCGCGGCTTCGCCCGCGTGGATGTCGAACTTCCGTCCCCTATGTTTTCCCTTTAAGGGTTGAATTTCCAAAAATCGTTTTTTAGTGGATACTTTTCACTAAGAACACCCCTTCAAGTTTCATGTCTCTAATACCAGAGGTTTGGGTTGTGCGTTGATATATAAACGTAATAATTTTAGCATAATACTTCCGGATAGACTACTTTCAAAGTTGATCCTTCCGGCATGTATGCATAAAGATTTCTGGAACTACTGACCCGGGAAAGAGCGGCGTACAACCGACCATGTGTAAAACAACTGAGACTAAGATCAACCTGCCCAGGCGTATTGATTACAGTTACAGCCGTACCAAGTTTGGTTAAAATCCCTATAATAGTTTTTGAACGATGTGTGTACCATACAGACAGACAGACAGACAGACAAAACATTTACTGATTGCATTTTTGGCATCAGAATCGATCACCAATCATCCTCCAATATTAATTTTGAATAATTATATATTATTTATTATCATAGTAGTGTGTGATAGTCCATTGAATTTTATGGCGAACTATATTGTATCTTAAGATAAAATATTATAGTATCTTAGCCGTGTGCAGCACCCCTTGGTGAACTCCACTGCGGGTACTACCTAACCTACGACAAACTCATAATTTGTGGTTGGTACAGTAGTCAGGTCTAGGGATCGAACCGCAAAATTAAGTTTGTTTTTTATTGTATATACTTTTCCTGGATAAAAAGTACCCAGTGTGGTGCCCAGGATATCAAAGAATAAGTATACCAAGTTTCATCGTAATCGAACCGGTAGTTTTTGCGTGATACCTGAACATACAGACAGACAGACAAAAATTTTTTTAATCATATTTTTGGGTTCGGTGTCAGTCTAGTAACACCCCTTGCTATTTTTTTTTTGATATTTTCAATGTACAGAAATTTTACTTCTACAGATTTATTATAAGTAGGTATAGATATAGATTTCTCGAGAGGCGCTGCTCATTTTCAGGGGCATATTCTTCCGTACGGCGTACTGGAACGGCTCTTGTCTGTGATGTCTGCCGGGACAGTTGAGATTTCCTTTTAGGCATGCTCTCAACAAACTACGCACAGACTTGAAAACAATTATGAACAAAGGGAGAGCGAATCGAACACCGTCCGCCTTGACAAAACAAAACAATTGTAATATCGAATAACTCGTAGGTATCGATTATTACGATAGAACGAAGTACGAAACTACGAACATACACAACAAACGTACAACGAAATTACGATATTTTCGATTATGAGGTATCTATCAACAACAACAACTAGAACTCTAACTGACAACAACATGGACTTAATAATTCGAGATGGTCATCAATCCACGGAAAGTCTTAACACCGCGATTCAGAAAAATGACGTAGTTGCAGAACGCCATCTATGGGCAAATAGGTAAAACGTCTGCACAATGAAAGTTATGCTAGAGGCATTTAGCGTTTTAGTAATTTTAAATTATCTCCGAAACTGTATGACCAATTGATATACTGTGAATGGCAAATCTTATCTGTATGATGTTCTTGTGATACTGAAATAATTTATTGTCATAAGAATTCATATTTTGTTGCTCAAATAACCAACCAAACGTAAGTATGCCGAAAATATATTTTTTTAATGCAATAAATGAAGTATAAAAGATAAAATATAAAAGATAGAGATATGGTATCGCGGACTTTTTTGTAGAAATTATTAAGACGAACCAGAAAGCCATACATTGTTTTTAATTTTAAGCAACTGTTTAGGCAGCGCACGCAAATAATTCTGTTTTATGAGGTATTTTTTTCCGACTTGCTAGACAAAAGTTGTGATAGCTCGTTTAATATACATGTTAAGAAACAATTTATAGCCTATAGCACTCAGGAATAATGTAGCTTTCAGCCAGTTAAAAAAAATTTAGAATTGGATTATGAGTTCCAGAGATTACCCCCTACATACAAATTTACAAACTTACAAATTTTACCTCTTTATAATATTAGTATAGAAGTATAGATTAGTATAGATTTCTATAGCCAGATGTCTATGCTGAGCTTTTGTATTTCCACAACATAACATTACGCCATTCTATTTTAAAAGGGGCCGGCAGAGATGTACAGATTAATGTTAAGATAGAACTTCTTTAGCAATTGTTATCCAATTTCAATGACTCTTTCAAGTTTTGAAAGACTTTCTTTGCATACATTTCTTTCGGAAGTCGGTGGCCAATAATCTTCAAAACAAAACCACCAAAGCCACAGACTTCCGAAACTGGAGTTATTTTACACCGTTTAGTGTTATTTTTGAAGTCGGTTTTATTTTTTGTAAAAAAGTTTTTTACTTATAATATCATTGCCTAATTGAGGTCAGACAGAACGAATGATTGTGCTCCCATCACACAAACATCTGTCTTGGCTGGGAATCTAACTCACGACCTCTGGCATAGTAGGTAGAACCACTCTAACCACTAGATCAATGGGTCAGTCAAAGTAGTAGGTACCTACTCTATATGATTTGATGATTTATAATATAATATTTATTTTTATTTATTAAAAATTTAATTATTGGCATAAACAATTTTATTGTACACATTGCTGTGAATCACTGGTGCCTGTGGTAGGTAATAAAAACCTGTATTACAGGTCACCAGGTTTCCACCACTCAAACCAATTACACAATTTTATTGACATATGCCGATATTAAAAGATACATAAGCAAAAAAACAAGAATAAAATAAAATAGAACATGAACAGAAAGATTGACATAATAAGTAAAGCTTTTTATTAGAGAGTGTGTGTGTGTGTGTGTGTGTGTGTGTGTGTGTGAGTGCGAGCGTGCGTGCGAGCGTGCGTGCGAGTGTATAGTATTTATCAATCAAGTTAAATTATTACCTTCTACTACTACTCCAAATACTAGGTACTACCTACTCGAATCGAGCATTGTATGTAACACAGAGACACTCAGCGCAGTACTTCAGTTTAAAATTATGTATTTTGTATTTTTTTATTTCAAGTAAGGTTAGGTACCTAGTTAAGTTAGCTAAAGGATAAAAAAAAGCTAAATGGTAGGTATGGTAAATAAGTTAGGTTAGATTGTATGTATATGCAGCGTCGAGTCCTGGGACGCGGTGGTGTCCTGCGAAATGGTCGTCTCGCAGAAGGAGGCTGTGGAAAGGGAGAGGGAGATTACTTCCACTTACCCGGCCCGCAGCAGACGCACCGGGCGCAGGCGGAGGGCGGGCAATATCCTCTTCCAGCCCCCCGGGCGACGGACTCGGGGACGTCCGCGGCCCCCTACGTACATGGACCCGAGGTGGCGGCGCATTGTGTTCACGCGCCCCTCTTAGACGTCGCGAGAGGAGTCTAACACCTCACTCCCCTCGCTGTCTTGGCGAGGCCCGCGTGGCCGGGACCAGTCGGGGGTCGCGGAAGTATCTTCTGTTGGAACACGAGATGGTTTTTAGTCTGACAGACCCCCGCCCTCCCCCTCATGGGTGCCACCGCCCGTGGCACCCATGAGGATTTTCCACCACAAATAAAAGTATGTACTTATATGTACAGGATAATTTTTTATGCAGTGCGCAAATTTTCACAGGATTAATAATTCACAAATATGAACAACTTTCACTATTGGACGAACTCTTAAAATCACGATAAAAAATCAGCTGTTTCATACATTTTTGTCGAGTACCTAGGTGAACTTTCCTTTGAAACCTATGTTTTTTTTCTTGATTCCAGAGTTCCTCCGATGGTGAAAGTTGTTCATATTCATAAATCATTCATCCTGTAAAAATTTGCGCACTGCAAAAAAATTTATCCTGTATATGTTTTCACTATTTTATCTAACTGTGGGAAAACAGGGACAAAAAGCAGCCCATATTACCCGAGGATAGTGGAGCTTCCCAACAGTGAAATAATTTTTCAAATTGGTTATTTTGAAGTTTCACAGCCTATTCAATGTAAACAAACAATCAAATTGGAACAAATAAATGAATCAATTAATATTTCCTACTAGTATTACCTACGTCTATATGTTGCAATCAAATCTCTTAACAAGTCAAAAGTATTATTGACTAAAGCATACGGTCAAAAGTACTTTTGGCTGATTTTGCTAGTCAATAGTACTTTAAAAGTACTTTTGCCTTAAATGGAGCTGGTTAAAAGTACTTTTAACTAAGTGATTCCGCCAAAAGTGGTTTTAAACAGGTTTTACCAGTCAGGTAAAACCGTCTATGGTTGGCGAATCATATGGGTTTGGTTAGGTTAGAACCATGACCATTAGCGATCATAGCCAGATCCCTTATTGTTTTTGCCTGATGCTATAGTGCAGTTAAACTTAAAACTACTTTTGACGACAAGCGCCAGTCAAAAGTACTTTTAACCGCAAATTTACAGTCAAAAGTACTAGTAACCAATAATGTTCAGTCAAAACCACTTTTGTTTGACCAACCTGTTCAGTCAAAAGAAAGTAGTTTTGTTTGACTGATTTTGTTAGTCAAATGTCATTACTACTTTTGACTGGTTAAGAGATTTGACTGCAACAATATAACTTCTTAAGATCGGATTTATAAAGAAATCCAATCTTCTCAAAAATTTCTTTCTGATCTTAACAATGTTTACTAAAATGCAACTTAAATATTCGATCGTGGCTATATGTTTTACGATGTAACGAAACCATAGCGAGATCTAATTCGACGCCAACGCCATCTATCGAGCACGCAGACAGCTTTAGCCTCCAAGTTTTCATAGGAGAATTTTAATTATTATTTCTCTTAACTAGTCAATTACCGCAATCCAGACACAATTAAATTACTATTGTTTGCGGACACCGGTCTCCACGCGGAGCCTAATGAGTTAATAAAAAGCGCCTTCATGGCATGCCCTCTCCTATTAAAAACAAGTTTGCTGTGCCCGACAGGGTCCATAATTAATTCGATGTTTTTAATATCAACTATTTTTTAAGTAGGTAGGTACACAGGAATGCAATAAAGTATTGAGTATTGAAATCAAATACCTAATTTAAATCAAAATGAGTAAACGACCCCATTTTAACCCTCAAGATCATTCAATTCTTCGCATATCAATATGTAGGTACGCAAAATCACCACGAAGCGACATAAGGAAAAGTACCTCTACCTATGTACTTTTAACGCCCCCTGCTAATTTTGTACCCTATAGTGGTAAGGTAGGTGAACAAAAAACATATGGCATTTTTTTATTATTTTTGATTTAAGTACATTCTTTCGACAATTATCTACCAGGTAATCTGATTTTTTTTTTATTTCAGGCGTTTATAACACTTACCATATTTTAATTGTATTTATAGTGACGAAATTGCAAAAATGTACCCTCAATTATACGACGACGGTTAGCAAACCTGACTTAGGTGTCGTAGTGTGTCGTAATTATTTATTTATACATAGGTCATGTGTGCAACAATGAAACACTGAAAATTCATAGTCTCATACACCTTTTGTTTCTACAGATATAACTCTAATTTTTTACAGGTATGTAGGAAATTTAATTGGGTACCGGATGTCAATCAGTAAAAAATAAAAACTTAAAAATGAGTTATGTTACACAGTGAAACACCAAAAATTCAACAATGAAACAGAATACTGAATAATGGCTGTCTCGTGTTTTGGATAACATAAGGAGTAGGTGAATGACAAAAAATACTTGAGTTTAATCATAAACGGTTTTATTCTTAATTTCACTTTAACCAGACTCTTCAGATTACCTATGATAGGTAATAACGACACACAATAAAAAAATGTATGAAAAAGTAACTTAAATTAGTACCAACCGCTTTAAGTGATCAGGAAGTTTATGATTGCATCTATGAACAGAATGTAGCCGACCAACCCCACCAAATCCGAATAATTAATCTCTTATTGGCAAAAAAGGTCTCTGATGATGTAAGAGCCCTCTTACATCATCAGAGACCTTTTTTCGAAGGTGCCCACCTAAGCAAGGGCAGGAGAGGGTTTTAGCCAGTAAGAGTCCGGCACTGCCCAGACTGTGACTCCCAGTGGGTCAGTGTGGGCGTCCATGAGGATTTCCCTCTCCTGTCAAACCTAAAAAAAACACCCATTTACTCTCTGAGTTTACGTGTCCGTTATCCCAGCAAGAAAGTATCTCCTAGAGTTATATAAGTACATACGTATAGTTGGTGCCTTATCTGCTGTAAATGCCACATAAAAAATGTGTGTCGAAACGGTTACGTTATGTTTAAAATGGTTATATGGGAGCTATGTCTATGGTGGAGCCACGCTTGCTCGCAGGACTAGTGGTCGTAAGCACTACCGCCGAGCTTGAGGTGCTTGGATCGGTTCCCGGGTCGGGCGGTGGTATTGGGATTTTTCATCTAAAATTTTTCAGTAGCAGTCTAATCACAGTATAAATATTAATACAGTGCAAAAATGCCGACAACGTCTACACGCGTTAGCCAAGAATAATACCTCACGAACATCGTTTTGTTCGCAGTTCGGGAGCGGCTTTCCCGCGTTTCGCCTCACACCCCGCACGATTGCCCTGCTTAAACGGCTTCGTCGGATGACTGTAGGTTTTTAGACTGTGGTCTTATGTTCGGATATATGCCTGTTTGATAGCAATAGGCACTATTGTTATAGGTCGGTAAATAAAACTTCAAATAATGAGTTTAATATTTCAATAAAATATTTATTATTTATAACAAAAATAAATAATTAATTTATTAACTAAAGGCGCTTATAGGCGATCAACATTTCGTCTATAAGCAAATTCGAAAACTATTTATATTGTATCAATATTGTGAACATGTAATTGTCTAACTACATAAAATATAATAATTAAATAATTATAGATCAACATTATTTTCCCCCGATTGTACATATCGCTCATATTTGACAATAACATGTAAGGTCAGAAAACAGCAAAATTTTCAGAAAGTTAATTTTCTCAACTTTGTAATTCGATTTGACTATGTAGCTCTTACCTATATATTTCGACATAAATATAGACGGCTTTACTTTCTTCCAGAATACATAACGTAGGTACTTAATCCTACTAATATTATAAACGCGAAAGTTTGTTCAAGTTATTCATTCACGTAAAAACTACTAAATATAATAAATAATAAATAAATATTCCACAACTTATCACACAACGCCATTTAGTCCCAAGCTAAGCTTGAGGGCTTGTGTTATTGGTACTAAATAGCTGATAAACATACTCATATATTTCTAAATACATACTTATTATAGATAAATTACACCCAGACACAGAACAAATGATTTTACTCATCACACAAACATTTGTCCTGGGTGGGAATCGAACCCACAACCTCCGGCATAGAAGTCAGGGTCACTGACTACTAGACCAACAGGCCCGTCGGATGGATTTTAATAAAATTTGGTACGGAGTTAGCCGAGACCCTGGATTAACACATAGGCTACTTATTATCTCTGTATTCCCACGGGAACGGGACCTATGCGGGTGAAACCGCGGGACGTCTGCTAGTTTTACATATTGGTCAAGTCTTACTCAGAATCAGAATAATAAGTAGTCAAAAGCTGTCCAGCCTTTTCTCAACTATGTTGGGGTCAGCTTCCAGTTTAACCAGATGCAGTTGAATACCAGTGTTTTACATGGAGCGACTGCCTGTCTGACCTCCACAACCCAGTAACTGGGTAACACGATACCCATTGGTTCTACATTATTTTATTTCTTATTTTGTACATTACCTGACATTTATTATTTGTATTCAATTTGTGTGACTTCTACTGACTTGTTTATTTTGTATTACTATAATTTTTGTTTTCTGTTTGTTGTAAATTTTATAAATTTGTACGCCTTACAGGTGAAACATGTACGTACGCAATTTTTTTTTTAATGTAACATCCTGCATGCTTAACTAGCTAACTGTATACACATGTTACACAAATACAGTGATCTTTATCTTTATGCCTAGCATGCTTTCCGAGGCACGGAGGAGTCTTGTCAAATATGTAATGACTGGTCACGTGGTCACCCATCTTAGGACCAACGTCTTAAAGCAAAGGTTAACGTTTGATCGACCCGAGTTATTATTAATCCACAAGCTCCTACAAGAATCATGTAAGTACAGAATTCAATAATTTGCATGCTTGCTTGCAGGCGGAATACTATATTATATGACTTTTAGGACATTCCGTATTGTAGGACGTATTGACTGGCTTGTATAAAACGATATCTAAGGGACTTGCTACATTTATTAGGTGCATGCCCGAAAGCCTAAGCTGCAAGCCGACCCCAACAAAGTTGGGTAAAGGCTAGGCAGATGATTGCTTAGATGCGTGCGCGTCCGCTCAGCTAAACGGACGCGTACGCATCTAATCAGAATTGAGCTAAATAAATGTGGTTATACCGTTACTGTAACCGGGCACTAGAGTAAAAAAACTAATGAGGTCAGTATTTGTGCATATTTTGTCTGCCGGTAACACTCATGTCCTCGTGACGTGTTGTCTGTGGAATATGTCGAGCGCCTCCCACTGCTTGGTGTGCAGGAGCACGTGCGGCCTGCGCGCGCGCATGTACGTCACCGCCTCGGCAGGGGACCAGCCGTTTTTCTGTTTGAAATAAAAAGTATTCCATGATAAATTTTATGAATATAAATATTGCACAACTTTTCACACAGCGCCATTTAGTCCCAAGTTAAGCTTGAGAGCTTGTGTTATGGGTACTAAACAGCTGATAAACATACTTATTTTTTTTTTTTAAATACATACATATTATAGATAAATTAGGTACACCCAGACCCAGAACAAATGAACGTGCTGATCACACAAACATTTGTCCTGGGTGGGAATCGAACCCACGACCTCCGGCATAGCAGTCAGGGTCACTAACTACTAGACCAACAGGCGTCAATGAGAATGATCTATTAAGATTTTGGTGGCGGAAGCAACTTGTACTCACAATCGCTGTTAAAGTTATTTGTCATACTATGATGACAATAATTTATTGGTGATTTGTATTTACTTAATTGTGTTTATTACACAAACAATCATTACATGCATGATGTTTAATTGCTATTAGGTAATTATTAATCTGATATACATATCTCGTGTGGCAGTGTCTGTTACAAAATTCTTCCGAAACGGCTTGACCGTTTCTTATGAAATTTTGTGTGTATATTCAGTAAGTCTGAGTATAGGACGTAATAGTACATTATGATTTAAGTGCGGTAAGTTGAAAATTACAGCCGTGGCGATATTGCTAGCCCGAGCTATAGGCGAAGGCTACAAGAAAGCAGAGGCTGTAATTATCAAAGCGCACGTATGTTATACGACGTTTTATAACATATTTGCGAGGCAATAAATAGAACTCGGACTTAAATTTTCCAATAAAAATAATACAGCGAAAAGAAAAAGCTCGCGGTATAATTTTTAGTTATTCACAAATTAGCGATGCGCGCATCAGACCGTTTTTAAACAGCCAGTATTGCTAATAAAGTAAATTACTTATTTTTTTTTTGTTTTTGTTACATAAGTACTATGGTTGTAATTTATTGACAAAATTAATTAAATTACCTAACGGATTAAATGCTTATTTTTTTATAAGTATTTTATCTCCCAAAGTTAATTTTATTCATAAAATGTTGACCACTTTTCAGACATAAAAACTCTTTAAAAAAGTACCGTTCGTTTTAGACGAAGCATCTTGCACAAGTCCGTAATGAGATACATTACGATATTGAAATTAGTGGAATAAGAGACCCTTTACGAGCAAATGTTTTATAAACTATTTTTAAACCCTTAAATGGAGGGGATGGTCCACCCTAAATTTTCGAATCTTAGGCAGCACGAAGTTTGCCGGGCCTAGTAATGTTATATGTGTGTTGTGTATGTGTGTTGTGTTGTATGTGTTGTTGTTGTTGTTGTTGTGTTGTTATGTGTGTTGTGTGTTGGTATGTTGTTGCCTGTTGTATGTTATAACAAAACACTTAGCAAACAGGCTTATTGAACATTAATGGATTATATTGAAGATAAAAATGCTTGGAAACATGCTGGTCCTGCTCCATAGGACAACTTAATGTCTGGACAGGAATGTTTGCTTTTTCTCTACATCACACATTGTAATTTGATTTTTATTTTATTTTTATTTTAAGTATTAACTTCATGATTATTACTTTTTTTTTAATAATCAACTTTGAATTAAATATTATGTAAATATGTGAGCACCATGTATCTTTCAATACGCTCATACAATTACCAGCCGCGTTGCTTATTTTATATCACCTATCTCAGGAACTATTTTCTCATGGTACATTGTCCTCACATATAGTCTGATTATGTATACAAATATTGTAAAATCTATTTTAAAAGAGTAAGTATGGAGTTTCTTGCACATTCTTCTCCATACAAAACTACCTTTTGGAATGTGCAACTAGAATCATATTAATTTAATTTATTTGTAAGTATAACGTTCAAAGTGCCTGTTTTCAGGCCTAATTGAAATAAATGATTTGACTTTTGACTTTTATAAAAAACTTACCATCATGAGGTAGCAGCCGACGAGCGTGGCGCTGCGCGTGCGGCCCGCCTTGCAGTGCACGTACACCGAGCCACTGTTGACTTGCTGGCTATCTGTTGGCACGCCGGACAGCTTCCTGTCAGCCGGCAGGAACCTGAGGGTCAGCCATACACTTTATATTTACAGGGTTGACTGGTGAATCACTAAAGTCCTCGCCTCAATCCTACTAATATTATAAACGCGAAAGTTTGTGAGGATGGATGGATGGATGTTTGTTACTCTTTCACGTAAAAACTAATGAATGAATTTTAATAAAATTTGGTATGGAGTTAGCTGACACCCTGGATTACCACATAGGCTACTTTTAATTCCTGTATTCCCACGGGAACGGGACCTACGCGGGTGGAACCGCGGGACGTCTGCTATTTTATAATATACTTCCTAAGCAAATAAAAGAAATTGATAACACTAAATCCTCACAAACTTTCGCGTTTTTAATATTAGTAGGATAGTATTCGTGATAAATTAAGGCTGTTTTAGAGGGCATATAATTCGTTATTCTGTCAGCATGTCGACGTGCACGTTACCAAACTTTTTCCTATGAGTTTTTACGAATATTGCGACTTCGTAGATGTAGAGGGCAGGAAAAAATATTTTTTTCCCGAGTTCTCTGACTGTAATATTCCCCCAATTCCATATCTAAGCGTCGATGTCGATGTTACATACAATATGCGGTGTAACTATTAACTACAACCTTATTTGCTGAACACAAACTGACTGATAATGATTTTTTTACTAATCTTACAACTAAGATAATAAAACTACATGTGACATTTAGCTTAGATTAAGCAGTTAAAAGATTTACTATGTTTGGAACTTTAGATTTTAGATAAACGCTTAAACTGTGTTTTATTCGGCAACGAAATTTATGAGAAAAGGATTACGAAGAAAATGTGATACAGGGTGTTATGAAGGGAAATTTTCGCTTCGTCGACTTTTCCTAATTTATTAGTGATCGATTATTAAACTGTACAAAATCGTAATTTCTCTCTAAATAAATGAGAATTTTAATTAAAGATGTGACTTATTAACTTTTTAAGGAAACATCTTATAAAGTTAGATAGTTGTTGATTTGTACATGGTTCTAATTTTAAGTTAAAATAGTATGTATTTAGAATAAATGAATTTTAATTTAATTTTTTGAAACTGAGACACGCGCTGTCCACCAGGTAGCGGTAACGTTGGCAAACTTGAGTCGATGCTTACGCGTCGTTTGTACAGTCAGCCTCATAAGTCGATATACATATCCATGTTTTCTAAACTCATGAACACCTTAGCTTACACAAATTGCTAAACAAGACTAGTGAATTTTGAACCTTTAAGACTTTAATTAAATCCTGGCACTAGTCTTGACTTATGAGACGACTTATGAGGATGACTTTACCCGTCGTTACAATATTGGTTCAGTACGTTCTATTATGTTCTTACTCACCTATTAATAAAAGTGACCCCTTCAAATAATTTATCCTGGTCGGGTGCTTCAAATATATCTGTCGTTGCTAACTGAAGGAATTCAACGCCTTGTTCCCGCCATTTCTGTAACATATTAAAATACAATTTAAAATAATGTTATTTATAATAGGGTGACTGGTAATTAGTGACCGATACTTAAACACGTGATTGTATTCATGATTTCAATAAACTTTCCCAAAGAAACTTTTTTTTAAACACAATAAAATAACAAAAACGCTGTTTGAAATTCCCGCGCCTTTGATCGATCAGCTGATAGTCTGACCTCGGGAAGTGCAAAATCTATTAGTAGTAGCGTCACACGCTGCCCCGCCACCCCCACCGATCCCGTTGAGCAGTACTGACGTAATTGAATTAATTGAAAGTTAATGAGTATAAAAAAAAGTTTCTTTGGGAATGTTATTCGTATTCATGAGTACAAGCACGTGTTTAAGTATCGGTCACTAATTACCAGTCATCTTATATATAAAAAAACAACTCGGTCTCGGATCTCTACGTCCAGATCATTAGCATTAGCAGTCAGGGTCACTAACTACTAGACCAACAGGCCAGGCTAAGAGTCAGGATTAACTGTCAAACTTTCGTATTGGCTATCATCAGTGTGTATCTAGGATGACGTCATGCGCACTCGCAGACATGTGACGAGGCGCACAGTACCCCGTATGATAGTCGCCGTAACTTGAAGTCAACTTAAAGTGCAATACTTACAATTTTTGTTAATTCTCAGTTGCCATCCAAGTTTGCTGTGCAACTGGGAGCTAGTTTATCACAGACAAATTGACAATGAAAAGATAGGTAAAGGGCTTATTACACTATATCTGATTTGTAGGAAACCTAACTAGGAAATCGGATGGTGTAATCGCAGTTAGGACAGATTGGGTACGATTTATATGTAGTACCGACCGCGACCGCTAGGTTACTTCCTAACTCTGTGGCCCTAGTGAAAAGGGGTATAAGTCCAATTTTGTCGAAAATGAGTTAAGTGTACCAAAGTGATCAGAAAAAAATGCTCTATCGTTTGGTGAAGACAGAAGCCAATAAGCAATACATTTTTTTTTTGTAAATTCTCTGTTGTTTTCAAAGGTCTGTGTGTAACTGGACGCCAGTTAGCCAATAGTCGTGCAGAAATGGGTTGAAGGCTGAATGCCGTTGGCATCCAGTAGTATTAGAAATTACATATCTACACATAAAATTTTCTATTACATAACAAATCAAATCAAATCAATCTTTATTTGTGAACATAAGTACAAAAAGGTGTTATTTATCTATAATATGTATGTATTTAGAAATATATAAGTATGTTTATCAGCTATTTAGTACCCATAACACAAGCTTTCAAGCTTAACTTGGGACTAAATGGCGTTGTGTGAAAAGTTGTGGAATATTTATTTATTTTATTTTTATTTATTTATAGGGTAAACCAAGGTATAACTGGCCGCTTTCATTAATTGGCCACTATCCACTTTAACTGCATAAATTAAGAGTTATCCACACGGTACGTCATCTATGATGTATTGTTCCTAATACTTACTCAAGTAGCTTTCATTATAGTAACATTTTTTTTCCACTATGACACTAGCGCCAATAATATCGACCATTTTGCGACAGTCGGTGTTCATTTTCTGACATGAATGGTAAATCGTTACAAAATTCTTAACGAAATGCTTTATGTAATAATTCATTTGCGTGATATTTTGTGAACTAATCGTGACTTGATTGCCTTTGATGCGTTGAATAGATGGTAAGTGATCCTTCACAAAAGTGTTATTCTGTCTGCATCTATTGCTAACCGAGATTGGGGGGTGGCTTGTTTTTGATCGAAATTTTTGCATGTTTTCAGTTATTGGCCACCCATGCCAGTTACTGGGGTTTAGCCTAAAACTCGAATTTCATTAAAAATGAAACTTATTTAGTAACTGCATAAGGTGCTCTATTGTATAAAAAAATATCAAGTAGAAATACACACATTTATTAGTAACTGGCCACGGTGGCCAGTAAGTGAAAATTGTATGGCCAGTTACTGGCGGAATGATTCTTGTTGCACAGATTTTCCAAAATGTCGTTAAAAAACGCTAATACTCCGAAGAGGAAATAGAAGAGTCTATCAAGTTTATTGCAAACGATGAAGGTTCGATTCGTCAAACAGCAAATAAATTTGGAGTGCCCAGAAGTAGCCAATATCCAATTTAAAATCCGAAATCCAAACACAAATTTAAGTCTGGACCTGATCCAGTGCTTACTGAAGCTGAAGAAAATGAGTTGGTACCTACATCGTATTCATATATAATGTATTTTTAATTGTATACAAAAAAGTGTAAAAACTTTTTGAAAAGAGTAAGTATGGAGTTTCTTGCCCATTCTTCTCCATACGAAACTACCTTTTGAAAGTTTAATAAAATAAAATGGTTCTAGTTGCCCTAGAACCATTTTATTTTATTTAACTTAAGTTTAACGTTCTTAAGTGCCTTTTAAATGGCCTTATTGAAATAAATGATTTGACTTTGACTTTTCATTTTAGTTAAGATGTTCATTTTATTTTAAAACTAAGAACAATATTGTTAGATTTTTCTTCATTAAGTTTGCTGTTTGATATGGCCAATTACTAGTAATTTGGTGGCTATTTTCTAAATTTTATGGCCAATTACTACTTAAAATAACTAGATTTTCATTTGATTAAATTATTTCTACCTAATTCTGTTTTATTTATTTTTTTGCACATTAATGTCGATAGGTGAATAGACGCTTTAACCAAAGGTAATAAAATAATAATATTTTCTTTAGAAATTTTGATTTTACACAGACATGAACTGGCCGATGAGCTTAAGTGGCCAGTTACTAGTGACTTTACCCTACATTTTAGCTGATCTGTATGTTCGGCCAATAATCGGCATACAAATATAATATTAGTAAGCAGGTTATTTTTACTATCATAATTAATAAAGTCTAAGATAAAAGAAATGAAGCAATTGAAAAATGGTCATGAGCCACATAAAATAAAGTAATTGAATTATATTATTAATTATTAAGAATGTCAAAAAAAGGTCAATGTCCTAAAGGTTGACTGGTAGAAAATGCCTATGGCATTAAGTCCGCCTCTGTACATTAGTGTGCTTGAAGTATTAAATAAATAAATAAATATAGAATGTCAAAGAAAATTAAATTTAGTCGTAATTTGTCATTTAAAAAGTCTCCAATCGAGTAATACGTCTTTTCAACTAGAAACAGGAACAACTTTTTTTTTTAAATGGCTGACATTTTCCTCACTTCTGATACACTTTGGCAATTTATTGTATATAATTTTGGAGCCATTACGAAAATACTGTACAAGGTAAGAACATTAAGTAAATAAGTAAGAACAGGTAAGAACATTTACATACTTAAAACAATGATTACATAACCATGTCATTATGTTAAGTCTTCCATCGAATCACACGTGCAAGGTTGATATAAGTAATAGACTACCTTCAAATAGTATTAAAATACCATTTTGTCTTTAAATTACTTTGCAATGTTTAAGCATCATATCTATCAAGTGCAGCGGTTTGTGTGTCTTTGAGATTTATCTTTTTCATTGCACAAACGTAAAACGTGAAACGTTGCTACACATAAAAAAAAATCTCCGATATCGTCGGTGCGTTAACAAACATACCTACACTTACAAACTTACTTACTTAGGCCGGCAATACACGGACTGCTCGAGCAGTTGGCAATTTCAAATTCAGTATGATCATAGATTTTGAGGACGAACCACTCCTGCTGCTTTTGCTCAGAAAATTGGGGGTTCATCCAATATTAGAAACACGAAATTATAATGGAGAAATTTAATCGCTTGTTTTTGGAACTAAGGAATGAAGATTGCGGGCGGGGGTAACTGCGCGAGAGTAGTCGACAGCTCGAGCAGTCAGTGTATGCCTGGCGACTGCTTGACCGCACGATGAAAATTAACCGTGCTGTCGACCCCCCGAATCAGTTGCAAATGCTCGAGCGGATCGTGTATGTGCGTCCATAGAACACTGCAGTTCACTGAAGCTTGAAGCTGTCGCCCGACTGCTTCAAGCGCTCCGTGTATTGGCGGCCTTACACACACAAACACCACCCTGCCCACCTGCAAGGTTATTGGCTAATATTTCATTGCCAGCTGACGTCACCACTGGCGTCTACTGGCACGCAAAACTTTGATGACAGTTGAGAATTTAGGAAAAAAATGGTATTGCACTTTCAAGTGGACTTCAAGTTATCGACTTACGAGACTTAAGCTGACTAGCTATCAGAGGGGTACTGTGCGCTTGGTCACATCAATCAATCAATCATCAGTCAATACAAAAAATCAGTACTAATAACTGTTTGACAGTAAGTCGTTGAGCACTTTGCCCAGTAAACATCACTATGAACATTCAACGGAGATACGCAATACGACTGAAAGAAAGAAAGAAAGAAAAGAAAGAAAAATATTTATTTGACATCAGTCATCAAAACACACATACACACAATAATTTATAAAACAATAGAAAATATACAATAGTAGGTAGGTACACATCATGTGCTGTGTGCCTCACGGCTGCGCCAAAAAAGTACTGCTGGAGACCCTACAAATATGTTCCGTGCGGGAAACGAATTTACTACACGCAGCGAAGCCAATCATTCAGCCTCTGCACCAGCGGCAAAAAGGTAGTGGTAAAGAGGTCTCTAAAATGATTTACTAACAGAAACAGACATGGGTACCTACTTAATTTTATTTTATTTCAAACTTACACAAAAAAAAAATCACGTAATCTTCTTATCTACCATGGCTAATAGATTAATTTCCAACAAATATACTATGACCTCACGTCTTATTAATAATTATTGTGTGTGTGTGTGTTTTAATGACTGATGTCAAATAAATATTTTTCTTTCTTTCTTTTCTTCACCGCCTTACAATAGGTACTTCGGCTACACATCAAGTTATACAGGGTGTCTCATTCAAATCGGTCAGTATGGGAAAGTCTGAAACTATAAGACATACGAAGATCTGTTCTTAGGAACCATGTCATCGATTTTAATAACAAGAAAAACTGCATTCATACATTAAAAAAAAATACATCTGTACTCCGTTCGGGAATCGAACCCGGTTATTTTGAAAAAAAAAAAAACATACACTATTTCTATTCAGATATCGATTGTGTAGGTCTTAAGCAGTAAATGTATGTATGAAACATGATGTCTAAAATGAATTGTTTCCACATACTTTAATGTATTTTAGTAGGTGCTCAAAATAACCGGGTTCGATTCCCGAACGGAGTACAGATGTTTTTTTAAAATGTATGAATGCAGTTTTTCTTGTTATTAAAATCGATGGCATGGTTCCTCAGAACCGATCTTCGTATGTCTTATAGTTTCAGACTTTCCCATACTGACCGATTTGAATGAGACACCCTGTATATTTCTAGTATAAGGGGGTTAACACACTGCCACGCACCACGCAGCGTAGCGCGTGAATGCGTGGTTTAACGTTGCTTGTAAGTATCTCCATTAGTAAAGAAAACACGCACAGTCCAACACACAGAAAATGCATCCACGCGCGTTCAATTCAGTTCAGAGACACGCAACAAGCAGCGTGATGGGGGGCAGTGTGATAATCGCCTTAGCTGATCTCGCATTGTATAAGATTTTCGTATAATGCGCGGTCAGCTTAAACTGGAGCTGTTACTTGATGTGTAGCCATGTGTACCACTTGCCGCCATTGTCAGCAATTTAAACAAACAGGAAGGAAAACTTTGCGACATCTTCGTTCAGAGTTTCTATACAACTTAAATAACAATATGGTGGATTTGCATAACAAAAACCGAATTTTAATAAGTGACCCTAGACTTCTGTACAGATGAACTACCAGCTCTCTAGATAAGAATACAAAAGGGGACTTTGTGTTTGTTCAATGCTGTTAGTTCTAAACTGTAGATAAGTGATCAATATAATATCATTTGTGCCTGCCTAGTACTTACACTGCGGATTCTTAGAATTATTGCTGGCCTATAGATTCTGACGATGTATGGGTATTGGGTGGTGTAACTATGTATGAATGATGGATTGAGAAGGTGGTTTAAGGTGTAAGCGCCAGGTTGGTACGCGAAATTCGAATATTCTGGTGTTTTTTTGCAATTTGGCATTTAGTCTCAGGTTGTATGTCAATTAAAATATGATTCATGACCAACAACAACAACAATACAATACAATACAACAACAATTCAACTTAGTTTACTTATCTGAGTAATAATAATTAATATCACCAAATTAGAGGACTGTATGCTCTAAGTTAATTTAATCTCATTAAATTACTTTTTCATGAAATTATAATCATTCTTTTGGGATTATATGAACTTCGAGGGTTGTCTTAATGTTTTAAATGTTTATAATTCTGTAATCACATATGTGTTACAGTCGCAACTCAGTATTTTTTTTCATTTTGACCGTATTAACAAAACCTATTGATGATTGCTTCTTTCTTGACAGATCACAAGAATACATACCTCGGCATCATTGGAAAATATTTTCAGTTCATAGGTCTCGTTCATTGACACCACTCCTTTCATGTTTTCCTCCTCTTTTAACTGAAAAATAAATGATTGAGCAATATTAGTGCAATAATTTAATGGCCATTAACAATCTCTAATTGCTTTACATACTTTAATTTTATAAAGAGGAAAAGTTTGAAACCATATTATTATTAACAATTTATTCTGTAGACAATATACGTTGAATTTCTTCTAACAATCAGACAGAGGTGTTGTATGGAGGAGGAGGAAACGGTGGCACACGTGCTCCTAGAGTGCACGGCCGTCGCCGAGATACGGAAGAGGACTCTCGGTTCACCAGAACTCGTCCTGGACGCACTAAGATGCTTGGGAGGCTTTATCTGCTTCTGGAAGGAGGTGGGCTGGTTGGAGTAACCCCCAACAAAACGGCCGCCATGGCTCACGCACAATGGTCCAAACTGGGATTAATTACGGAAACCAATCCTGATAGATGAGGTGTTGCTGAGGAGTTTGTTCCCCCACTTCTTCTTCCCAGCAGAAACACTAGGAATTGGAGAAGGGCGGGCTTTTTGCGGGACAATGTTATGCAATTTTGACGTTCAAAAAGCGCTAAGTTAGTGGGTTAAATCATTTTTCTGAACAGCTATCATGTTTAAAACGATAAATATAAAGCTACTTATTGAAGTTCCCAACACAAAAGTGTTTACAGCACATTGGTTTGCTTGTAGTATTGAATAAATAAACATATTAGGCCTATTATTTATTTTAAAGTAATTATGTGGCACTTAATTACTATAATGATAGGTAATTTAAAACTAATTTGATTGTCAATGATGATGAAACATGATTTAGAATCAAGTCAATTAATTTGAATGCAATAATAATAGTAAATAACCATACTAATTAGGGTCTAAAATACCTACAACAAATTATGTTAGTTATGTAAATAAACTACTTAATAATTAATAAAATATTGATTGTTAAAAAAATATGATTTATTTCTGAGCACTTAGTATTTTAGTACCTATTTATTATGATTTATTTTAGCAAAATATGCAAAGAACTTTTCATGGATAATGATGCAATAAGGAAAAAAAATTGCATATACTTGTGATCTGTGATTTGAGTACAGTCAAGGGCAAGTCTTTCAAAACTGTTAAAAAATAAGTTGAGATAAGAGAGAAACAGAGAGAGAGTGAGAGAGAGAGAGAGAGAGAGTGAGAGAGAAATATGGCATTTCTCTCAAACGCACACACATGCTGGAATTCTGTATGCACACTATCATGTGTGGAGAATTCCAACATCTGGAGACTGAAAAAAATAACCATTTTACTCCTTGAATGTACCTACCATGTTCTTATATATATCAGAAACTTAATCTTAACAAATATATTAGTGAAAAGAAACTGTAAAGTATTCAGGCATGAATGTAATTATAAGGCTCTGGATCAAGTGTCACATCTTATGCAGCATTTCAAGATATAGCAGCAGCTTTAAACATTATTTTAATTAGGTAGGATTTCAATGAGACTATGTCCACTATAAAGAGTATTTAAGCGTAACCCTTTACCCACTTGTGTTGCATAAATATGACACATATTTTCGTGCCCCAACCGCGCGTGTCGTATTCTGCGACAGAGAACATTTATGACTTTCTCGTTTTATTTTCAAAATACTGAATGTGTGGTACAACTAAACCATTATCAAATTGAGATATTATTTATGTAACAAAAACTAAAAATCGATACAACAATTGTTTCTTCTTATTTACTGTAGGTATTATTTTATTAATTTGTAGCAATTTTGGCCAGGCGCTAGGGGCATGGCAACTAATATTTAGCCAAGCGTTTAAAAGGTTAAATATGTCACTTATTAATTCATAATAATATCACAAAAGTTCATAGAACACAACAACAAAAGACTGCTTGAAATATCCATGCAGTTTATTTGCTGACTAGCAGACGTCACGCAGTTTCACCCGCGTAGTTTCCGTTCCCGTGGGAATACGGGGATAAAAAGTAGCCTATGTCCACCGGGAATAGTGTAGCTTTCCACCAGTACAATAATTTTTAAAATTGGATCGTTAGTTCCGAAGATTACCCCCTACATACAACCTTACTTTTACCTCTTTATAATATTAGTATAGATACCATTAAGAGCGAAATCGAATGCTAAGAATAATGTGTCCAGCAAGGAATCATACTTCTAACAAAGTACTACTTGTAATCATCTTACTTACATTACAACGGAATAATATATCTGTGTTTAAGAAAAAAACAGCAACAAACAGGAGACATTATGGTACGCAGTAGGCAAAGTATTGAGTATTGAGGAGGCGAAACTTGTTTTATCCACCTTGTTATCAGAGTTTTTAAAGTCATTAAAAGTTAATATTGACTAATAATCCAATAAAAACGACATATTTGTCACTTGCAGTACCTCAGTACTTTCCTATAGACTCGTATCACAAAACAAATATCTTATATGATGTAAGGAATAAATATCAATATCTAATGGCTTGTTCTTTAAAACACAGAACTTTGTACACATGAATAATTAACATGTACGCAATAGTCCTACTATTTACTATGCTAACCACCTCAAGGGCACCTAAATTTACCATTGCCGCACCACATAAACCATGGTTTAATTTAAGAAAACACAAAAAATGTTAGTTCACCAAATAACCTACAAAATCGTACCTGATTCGACATATTTTGAAAAGGCAGTGCTCCTAAGATCACAGTTTCATCCATCCTGTCGTACCAGCGCCGGCTGGTCACCTTTTCCATGACCACATTGTACAGTAAAGTTGGATAGAAAGTCACCCTCGCGAACATTGAGGTGGCCTGGTAAATAAACAGTTACAGTTAAGTTTGCGTCAGAAGTTGGCCGCCGGCTAGTGAATGACGCTGCAGAGCAGTGAGTCTGGAAGTCCGGTACCATGGTGAAAGCTGAATTCCGTGGTGGGGATTGAATTTTAATTTCTGTTTAAACCTCCTTCCTACTCCTTCCACTTGTGGAACTGACACTTGCCACTTTGACTTTATAACTGTCTGTCAATGACAAGTAAGTAAACGTCAATTTTGACAGCGTCAATGTGCCAGTGACCCACAATGTTGCCATTTTTAATCGACTTCATTGGGTTCTCTCTTAAATAATATACCTCTAGATCGAGCCACCGCGTGGCCGCACATGCGACAGCAATATAAAAGTTCAGTGTTGCTATTCCTTAAAAAAGTCCCAAAATATGACCAAAATTCTACTTAACTGCGGGTTCCAATTTTAGCACTTTTATAAATTATAATTTACGTATTCAACGTGGTAATTTGAGTGTAGAAGTATCCATGTGTGGGAAAATATCATTTCACGTAAAATACCTACTTTCCATCTTAACTTGATTCTCACAAATAATATACACTAGGTACTACCAAGTAAAGCTTGATGTGTGTACATAGAAGGAACTCTTTCAAAGAAAACAACATTATTTTTTCGCGTTTTATGTATCACTAGCAGACGTCACGCAGTTTCACCCGCGTAGTTTCCGTTCCTGTGGGAATACGGGGATAAAAAGTAGCCTATGTCCACCGGGAATAGTGTAGCTTTCCACCAGTACAATAATTTTTAAAATTGGATTATTAGTTCCGAAGATTACCCCCTACATACAAACTTACAAACTTACAAATTTTACCTCTTTATAATATTAGTATAGAAGTATAGATATAGATTAAAATATACTTAGGTATGGCTGACATCCAGTGTGACATTGAAATTGCTGTAGGTATAATAATTATTGTCCTTTAAACAAAACCATCTTATTATGAAAATTTCTGATTTCTAAATTCTAAATCTTTATTGTTACTTAACATTTATTTATAAAATGAATTCTTACTTCCAAATATCTATAAGTACCTACGCGATTGCCTTCAAGAGTAAAACTTAATGATTGGCGAAAGGGCTCTGTTCGTTCGTAAGGGTTCGCCCACTTTGTGTGTGTTTAGCCACCATAGATTTATTTGATTATTATGCCTACCTTTTGAACATTAGGCCTGACAGTTAAGGGAAAAGATTTGAAACGTGTAGCAACACTGTAAGTAAGTATTCCTAGGTTATGTGATCTAAGAAATCAAGTTTACTTTAAGAAATCTTACATATTTTGGTCTGAAACCCATGACAATAAAAGAACACACATGTTTATATTCAATAATCATACTATAACACTAACAGTATTGAAAACTTTCGAATGAAAAGTGATTTCGTTAATATCCTTTTCTGTGCGGCTTTTACAGCCTATTATACTGCATCCTCCCATCGTAGAGCATACACCATACATTAAACACTTAACTAATGGAGTCCATTTCTCATTAAATTACTCAAACTATTGTATTACAACAATTGCAAAAACCATCCGAAAACTTGAAATTAAATCGACCATAATAATATACGTGACAGAGACAGCACTTTGTTTGGCTAACATTCAAAAGTTAGCCATGCAAAAATACGGCACGCCGTAAGGGACAGAAGATACGATGCTTTGTCTCAATTTTCCTACGAACTTTGTATTAATGCGTCTCGCTTCCACACTTCACACTGTAAATTGGGCTACGTCTAGAGGTATATAGTCTAAGGGTTCTCTAAACTTTTTGTTTTTGCTGGTTTGTATTTTATGTCATTGTAACCTTTTATGAATATTTAATTTCTAGCTTCTAGTTGTATTGTCGTAGTCGTGTAGCAACAAATTATGAAACAGAATTAAACCAAGCGCCTACCACGTACAACAATGCATTATATCCATCAGTTACAAAACGTTGCTCTGACAAATTTTGTAGGCGTTACACAAATCTGTTTTGGGAGCAGTTCTCAGTTGAAACTAATTGTTGTTGTTGATTCTCACTTGTAGAATCTCCAGTTACAACTCGTTAAGTCCACATTCCAATAAAAATCCGAGATTGCAACATGTAGTCGCAATTTTACCCCAGCCACGCTATGACAAATATTTGGTACATTCACGTATAAAGCAGACACCTGGCGTCGGTCTACCGGCGGACACAAGATGAACAGCTAGGTAGTTCTTACTGGTTTTGCAAAAAGTATGCAACTCCCGCGTCCACCAGCGCTGACTAGAAGCACGCGTCTGCTAGTGGAGTTCTGGTTTCTACATGAGTTTATTATGGGTACCCTATGGTTGGAAATATAGGTACAAATGTATTGAATATATCTACAACGTCATGGCTGATCAGATAATCTAATCCTACTAATATTTTAAACGCAAAAGTTTCTGAGTATGGATAGATGGATGGATGGAACCTGATGGATGGATGGATGGATACTCTTTCACGTAAAAACTAATGAAAGGGTTTTAATAAAATTTGGTATGGAGTTAGCTGACACCCTGGATTAACACATAGGCTACTTTTTATCCCTGTGTTCCCACGGGAACGAGACCATCGTGGGTGAAACCGCGGGACGTCTGCTAGTTGGTAAATATGATGATGTGCTGGCTTCGCGAGACTGAAAATAATGCTGAATAAATCAAAGATAGCACTTAAAGTAGGTACCTATTGTTGGTAGAACTATTTGAGCCACTTCTGCTGCTGCTGTGGTGCTGCTGCTTTGCTGCCTGTATCATCGCACGGCAGGGCAGAAATATCTCCCCATGACTTTCAGCTCTTGCAATCTTGGGCTAAAGTGGACCACTTATCGTTTGGTTTGTTCAGCTCGTCCCGTCATTTGAACCACACATTCCAGATATGGCCCGCTTGAAAGCTTCTGATCACTATAAATGTCAGTAAGTAGATAGGTAATTTATATATTATTGTAACTTGACAAATATTCTTCATAATAGTTTGGGACCTAATTAGGTTTGGTACTTACCACAATTAATTCCATCACGTATGACGTCCTCCGTCCCCAAAGATAATTAATTAACTCTTTCACTAAAACTGTAACCCTGAGTCCATTACCTAGCTACTGTCAAAATCGATAAATTTTAACATGTACGCCTCTTATTATTTCACTATGTGGGGTTATTTTTTTTACTTATAAGTACAATTTATTAATTTGCCGGCCACGCCGGGTTGCGTTCAAAAGTTGAAAGAGATATCATCGCCGTGATGTATAGCCGCCATTTGTAAGCGCGGCGGGGTGCCAGCAGCGCAACGACATTCCCAATTCAAATTAAATTAAAACGCGGTAAAAACAACGTGTTTCCGTTCGGTGCGTCCGCTATTCAAATTTGGGAGATTCGATCTGCGCTAATTTGTCTATGACCTGAAACCATGGTTGGTACTCAGTACTGGAGATAAGAGACCCAAACAATAGATAGGTATACTTAGACAACTACAAAAAGGGCGACAGTCCTTTAAATAAGCGTGGATCCACCGTTGTCGGTAGGTACTGGTGAGCATGCCCACAACCCTTTGAAGTCAGACCGAACAAAATGATCATCAAACATACATTTGTCTTGGGTGGGAATCGAACCCACGATCATCGGAACAGCAGTCAAGGCCTCTAACCAGTAGATCAGCAGAGGCCAGTCAAAGTAGTGCTTTATGTATGGATGATATACCTAAGTACCAATAATCGAGTTAAATTATTACCTACTCTAGTATTGATAGCTAGACAACACGTAGCGTAGTGGAGCGCAGTGGTTTAGTCTAAAATGATGTATTTTGAATCTTTCAAAATCAATGCATTTCAGTAAGGTAGTTAGGTTAGGTAGTTAGGTTAGCTATAGAATAGGTATGGTAAGTTAGGTTAGGTTATATGTATAGGTATATAATGTTGTCATTAAAACATTAGAGACACGTTAACATTTTTTTGTTAATAAAAAGTAGTAAATAGTACTTAGTTATTATTGTTTTGGATCTATTTGTTGTCATCTTATTAAAAATACTTATGTTTATCTCTAATAAGTTAAAAAAAATCCTCGTGTCACAGTGTTTGCTACCAAATTCCTCCGAAACAGCTTGACCGAGTTACTGTTGGCTCATGGAAGGTGCCGATATAAATCGTGTTTATTCAGGTTTTTAGTTCATAATACTGTTATGTAAATACAGTGATGATCCTTGTATAAATCGTAAGGAATAACGTGGCGTGACCACCTTTTTTGAGTCCTGGATCCGCGCCTGCTCTAACAGCTAACAAACAAGCAGTCAGTCGGAGTAGGTATTATTACTGGTCAAGTTTTAAGCAGTGTGTGTGTAAAAAAAGCTATTGCCCTTTGCATTGCAAATTGCCAGCTTTGTCATAAAATAATCCTCTATTGTACAGGTAGGGAGGATTGACGTATCAGGAAATTTCTTGTTTGCTAGTCCTGATTTCTACATTTTTTTCAAATCTTTATTTATTAACGAGGGTTTGATCCCCTCATAGGAAACCTTTGATTTCTACATGTATTTTTAAAGTTTAACATAAAACTGAAAACAAAATAAATAAATATTCCACAACTTTTCACACAACGCCACTTAGTCCCAAGCTAAGCTAAGAGCTTGTGTTATGGGTACTAAACAGCTGATAAACATACTTACTTATATATTTCTAAATACATACATATTATAGATAAATTACACCCAGACACAGAACAAATTATCGTGCTCATCACACAAACATTTTTGTCCTGGGTGCGAATCGAACCCACGACCTCCGGCGTAGCAGTCAGGGTAACTAACTACTAGACCAGAAGGTCAGCAAAACATAACATAACATAACATATTAACATATTGTCATATAACACATGAACCTAATTTTCTATTTCACCACTTATTTTGTACTTAAGTATCATCCGCATCTAGCTGCGTTTTATTCCACGAAATATGCAACCATTTTATAAAACTGCCTTTAGGAAGTGCCAAGTCAATGTTCTGTCATCCACAACAATCGCTATTCATCAGTATCCCTTCAATTTACTACTATTTGCTATATTATCATCTGCTTCTTAATAAAAACCTATTATTGTAACTATGTTTTTTTTTTATTTAAACTAGGTAGGTATGCCTTTGTCTTTTAGCCTTTTTAAATGTCGAATCTCACAGGCGCGTAGCGAGCGGCAACAAACTTTATTTTCGGTTTAAATTAGATTATACGAGCTATCTTGAGGCGACATCTAAGCAGTAGGATCAGCAGTAAATTACCACTGAACTGGAGCGATGCACCGTGGCATTGTATGCAGATGTGCGGCGGACATCCGACCGTGTCCTCCAAAAGAATTTGCATCAACTTTCGGAACAAGAAATTTGTAAATAAACCGCCCTCGTACCTAATTATAACCTCCGTGGCCGTACACCGTAAAATATTTCACGTAGAAGTAAGTAATACAGCTGATAATATCGTAAAAATACCACAAATGAAAGTAGAAATACTTTTATCTGGCAATTTATCGTACGCAGGTGCCGCATCTAAACACAAACGCACGTACACAAGCCGTCGTTATCGAAATATCATTTTCAATTATATAAACAATAGCGATCGCCAGCCATTGTTCAAATCACAATAGCATCGCTCATTACTCAGACGCTCGTTAACTCACCGGCCGCCGCGAAACACTAACTTTATCAGCGGCCCACGTCAAAATATCTACAGATCTCAAACTATATCTCCGTCCGACACAATCGAACTCAAATAAAAGCAAAGAACAGAACATGACGCCTGAACGCAGCTCAGAAGCCAGATGCGTATCGACGCGCCAAAAAGCAAACTTCGAGTTTCGAACCCCGTCGGTGATATGACGTTTCCCGCGTTCCTTTTTCGAAAGTGCCCGCGAATTGTCAACCGTCGCATAGACAACGAGCACATTTGAATACCGCTGATTTGAATATAAAGGTCGGCATTCACGTGTCGCCGCCATACATCAACCGGGAAGGCTTTAAGTCTTTCGAGCGCTTTTCGGACACAAATAAGCGTCTGATGTTCGACAGGACGCGCATAATACGGTCAGATTTAGTTCGGCCCCGACGCGAGCTGCACCGTGCCGCTATTTATGAGACGTACGTGATGAAAGCGCGTTTACTTTGGCGGCTATTTTGCGAACGGGGTGTGAATGTTTTAACTGCAGCGGGCTCGTCTCAACCTCATTCCATCGGCGCTTATGTAAATGACGACTTCAAATGCATTAAGATAATCATTTAAAATATTTATAGCGTGTAAACGTCGATATTAAGGCGGGTAGACACCCACGACAGAGAGTCCGTATCGTCTTCGGCCATATTTCATTTGGCCACAATTACAACCATTAAACGGGGCGCAACTCTTTGATATTTCTTATTTTATTTATTGTAGCAAACTTATTAGGATACTGTGGCATTAATGATGACAGATGAGGCGGAGTATCGCGGCTTAATGCGCCCCATAGCGAGTTGTGGTCTTGTGGTCACTTGTGCGCTTGTTATAGTTGAAAAACATATTTGGGTAAATTATTAAGGGATATCATGTCTAAACGAAGGCAATTACCGTGCCATGCGTTCACCAGACATGCAGATGTCTACTTCAGTACTTAATGTACCCACACAATTGGGCATAGACCCACACGTCCAGCCTGTAACTAATTACTTAACGGCCTGTAAACGCAAATGGCAAAGATATCAAGTATTTAAAATGCGTAATTGAAAGCAATATTTAATGGTATTTTATCGCGACAGTGCGTTGCATTTGATTAATGTTGGGCTGTTGTAATTTGCATAAGAGAACTTATAGTATGCGCTCAAAGAAAGGTATTGGAGTGTGCCCTTTTGTTTCTCAGACAAATGCTCATCATTAACTGGACAATTATTATCAACTTTCTGAGATACGGAAACAGGTCATGTTACTAACGAAATAAGTAAGTATGTAAGAGGTTTGGTCTACATGGTGGAATCTTTAATGCACACATTGCACACTACTCTGAATCTGATAGTCAGTGCTAGACCTGATAACATAAGTATGATCTCCCGAATTTGCACGTTTATGCAGTGTCTTTTTGACTTAAAAGTATTTTAAAACATGAAAGATTTTTTTTTTATATTTATGTGAGAGCTTTAGAAAAAGTCGTGGTGGCAAGTACCAATGTGGCTTTTTCAATTCATATGTACTTTCTAAGTTTATCTTAGACATCATAGACATCGGTGAAGGAAAACATCGTGAGGAAACCTGGACTTATAAGTACCTAGTTACTATAAGTTTGAAATCGCCAATCCGCCTGGAGCAAGTGTGATGATCAATGCTCGAGCCTTCTCTGTATGAGGAGAGGCCTTTGCCCTGCAGTGGGACAGTAACAGGCTGGTTTTTTTTTATTATTAGGAAACAGTCAATATATAATCTAGTCTTTAAACTGAGTAAGACATAGTCTTTAGAGTACCTACCTAAGTAATAACTACAAAAATAAAAATAAGAAAATAGAGTCTTATAGGGGAAGCATTTCGTTCGAGTCTATTGTTTGTATGTAGCACCTATAGCGGCTATAGCACTATATTTTAGTCAAAACACTACACTAACACATAATTATCATTATTAACTTGAGTGATTCAGTCATTTTAAGACCCGAGCTAGACCCGTAAGATTGTAATTAAATGCATCTCTTGGCACGGGCAACCCCGAGCCATGTTGTTTAACAAAAGCCGAAATTGTTTAAACACTTTCGATTAAAACAAAATGGCACGGGTGTCCCATAAAAACATTCATTTTTTTAACATCAGTAGAGCAATTTAAAGAAAATCACATGAAAAAATTAAGATAGAATATTTTTCGGTAGGTGGGTAGAATAAAAACTCTGACACCAGGTTCAAAACCATTTCTTTTTAAGACATTTAGTAAAATTAATCTACCAAAGCATAAATATATTGAATCGTAACGATAATTTACTACAGTTATGCTTACTT
This sequence comes from Euplexia lucipara, assembly GCA_921972225.1. Taxonomy (NCBI): domain Eukaryota; kingdom Metazoa; phylum Arthropoda; class Insecta; order Lepidoptera; family Noctuidae; genus Euplexia; species Euplexia lucipara. Next base: position 2,675,329 of record OV179161.1, on the reverse strand, counting down.
ACTTTTTATTTAGAAACAGTGTAAAAAATAACGCTGGGCGTGTCGTATAAATTTTAAATAAACAATGAACATTTTTATCATCAGCTGTTCGTTCACCAATTAACTGTAGTCGGAACGCCTACCGTTGACAAATTGATGTGCATTTCAGAACGCGACCGCGCCCGTTTTTAACAATATGGCCGCCTTTTTCCAATCTATTTCGTGTCAAATGAAGGGTTAATGTGGCTTAGATATTTATAAAGGTTGTTTTACTAAATAGAACTTTTAACAAATAGTTTGAAATCACGCTTTAACGTTGAAGTCGTGATGGCCCAGTGGTGAAAGTGGCTGCTTCTCATGCAGGAGGTAGTTGACACAGATTCGAATCAGCCAAAATGTTTCCTTCAAGTTTATCTTTGACATGGCTAACATCGGAGAAAGAAAATATCGTGAGGAAACATATAGATTTACAATTTTATTCATACAAAGTCTCACCTATCCGACTTGAGTAATCATGGTGATCAATGCTCGTGACTTCTTTGCATGAGAAGAGATTTGAAACACACTTACTAACATGGCCAACTAAATGAAAGCATGTAAAAGTAAAAAAAAAAGTTGTATGGAGATAGGACATACTAAGGCATATTGTAAGAAAAAAAAAATAGATACCGGTATTCGGTAGTTCTGGGGTTAACGTTATTGCTTTTCTATACTAATATTATAAAGAGGAAATGTTTGATTGTTTGTTTGCATTGAATAGGCTCCGAACCTACTGGACCGATTTGAAAAATTATTTCACCGTTGGGAAGCTACGCTATCCTCGGGTGACACAGGCTAATTTTTTTTTCACGGGAACGGGTCCTACGCGGGTGAAATCGCGGGATGTCTGCTAGTTAATGTATATTTGGTAAGTTGCGTAAGAGGTAAAATGGGTATAATACACTGTAGCGCTATACTTGCATAATTAATACTATTACATACATCTATTGTAGCATAAATTAGTCGATTCACTAAAAACCGACTAATTCTAAATAGTAGTCACCAAACTAAATTATCGGTACAACCCTAAATGTTCTGAAATGTCACAATGGAGGGAGAACGTCACTCAGGACCTCCTATAAAAACGGCTGCACGCATAGGCTCTGTCCTTTTTACATCAAGCGAGCAGCCTACTAGATAAGTCCCCAGTTATTGGGTAAGTGAACTCCGCCATTGTGTTCTTTTGCTGCTAAATTTATGTCCCGGCAAGCCATAACTATTTGTAATCTCTGTGTCTATTTAACATGGCTGCCGGCAATGTATTATGTATCTAATATTAATTAGCACCTAGCTATTCACTATGCACATGTACTCTAAATGGTTATATGGTTCTCCGCATGGCGTGCATCCTATTCTATTCTCTATAAATTAAATCATGCTCATCCATGCTGTATCATAAACCGGCGACGCTAGTCGACGGCCAATGAGAACCCCGTGGCGATGTGACGCCACGCCTTGCCTTTAGTCTGTCAGCCTATTCACCTATCATCTAATCACTGTAAACCACTGCGATGTGTGAGTACCCATCTTCCATCTTCTTCACTGCCTTGAGCTTGCCGCATCTAACGCATGGCAGGGACACGCACATCGTAGGGGCTTGCAGGAACCTACTTGGAGCTCAAGCGCCCCCCCTTGGCGCTGTTTCAGGGTTCCTAGCGCTGGCTAACAAACTATCGCTGCTTCGCCCACGCTGCACTGCTCTGCTGCTTAGCTGTGCTCCCGCGTTTCTACCAACGCGGTGAGAAGCACGCACCTGCACGGCCGCCCTACCGCGAGCTACCTTTGAGCCGTGGCCGTGTAGTCAGTGGCCTGCCGCCGCTACCTGCTGGCCGTCTGCGCTGCCGCTGCCAGCCACCACCAACGCTGCCTAGGGCTGGTTGCCCTGAGCCCGCTGCCCACCTGGTCGACCGCCCTGCCGCGCGTCCCTACCGACGCGTGAGGCCGCCTACCCGGCCTACCTACCGTGCGAGGCGATCGACGTCTTCTGGTTGCTCAGGGCAGTACCGTATTCCTACCTTCAGTGACAGTGCGTGATCTTAGAGACACTAGAACCCTAGACCCTAGAACCTATTATGTATGTGTAGTGATAAAATAAATGTAGAACTAAGTCTTCCGTGTCTCATTTAACTACCAAGAAACCCACTACGCTACACTATCGCATTGAAGTTGATTCTGTAATGGTAGTTGTTTGTATTGTGTGTAATAAATAAATAGTAATAAATAATAATTACGTTTAAATCAGCCTGTGAAAATCTAGGTGAAGTGAAAAAGAAGCGAGCTGTCATCTCAAGCTTATCTTAAGGATAGTTAGTTCTAAAAATGGGCACAGAAAGGACCTCTACCAAAAATAGTATCTCATAGGTACACTTGATTCCACCTGATCCTTGCTCCATCTTCACAAGGAGACCAGAAAACTTGTCTTTATTATGCAGAATCTGTCCGCGATTATGACAGATGACTCTGGTGCATACCGTCGTTAATTTACATTGTGTGTAATTTAACTGCGTGCGCGCAGCTTGCGAATGCTCACCTGCAAAGTCCTGCCGCCATTACTCTTTTTAATTGGTAGCTTGTCTTATAAAATAATTTTGTAACAGACTATTAACGTCTCATTATTAGAGTTCAAGAGGTATTAATAAAATCTATGTGTCTGATACGAAATTGTATGGAATTTACTCCAGTGATTGGATGGGAAAGAAAATGGACTGTGTCGCTGTCTTTAGTTGGCTTAAAAGACTACTGTTCTATTCCGATGTCACGTCTGTTTATAAAAAGCATTTTTCTATGTAGAACTGATAAAAACGAGTGTTGTCCTATAACAATTGGGGATAGTTTCAACAACACCGAATATGACGTGGTTTTTTTTCGGAAGTCCGGTGATTTTGACAATCAAAATTTAATATTGTTTCCTATTATATTGACTGGCCTGTTGGTGTTGTAGTTAGTGACCCTGACTGCTATGCCGGAGGATGTGGGTTTGATTCCCACCCAGGACAAATGTTTGCGTGATGAGTAGGATCATTTGACGTACTGTCTGGGTGTAATTTATCTATAATTTGTATATATTGTGTGAAAGTTGTGGAATATTTATTTTATTATTATTTTTTTTACTAATATTAGATTTTCTAGACTTCTTCAGTGTAATCCTGATTTCTATAGGTTAGTTTAATCATTCAGCATTTGTTTGAATCCGATCTTGTACGTTAAAGCAGGTAGTATCATTCGATTTTTATTTGTCTTTTTAACCACGCTAATTACAAATAAATTAATATTTTGCTGATTTTGTTTTGTTCTCATACGAATATGGAGCAGCGTTGCTTCATGAATACAATTTTCTAACAATTCAACAACTGCACTACTTTCTAGCTTGTAGGTATTATTTTAAAAGAATGTCTAAAGCCACCTCTCCGCCATGATATTAGCCTAAAGCAAGGTGTTCAAATTATTTATAGTAGGTATCTTAAATCTCTGACCTAAAGACATCCAAAAGACGAACTCATCACATGATGTCACGCAAGATACACTTCCCTACCCACATTTCAGTGTCAAGACAACCATTAAACAACTTCAGCTAGCTATCGGTAGTCATTAAAAAAAACTAAACGCACAAAAGCACATGCAAATTGACTTAATTTATCTACGTTCATTGAAAAACCTTAGATGTCCAAACAAAAGTTTAGAGGATTCAATTCAAATGCCGCCATTGTTGTCTGCCAAAGTATCATTTGTTTTTTTTTTTACTTCTTTTTTTATTTGACATACGGTTCGCTGCCGGTAATTCGTTCAGAAGTCGTCCATTAATTATGTTTTAAATCAGCGAGTCTATAGTCGATTTTGACGTCGCGTCACTAGAGATGTAGTTTGTCAAAATCATTCCCGCGAGTGATTTGACGCCACAATGTTTGGACCCTTTGAGGTGGGTCAAATTATAGAGCACAAGATTAATGTTGGTATCGGTAAGCAAGGAAGCCAAAACGATTTGGCTTGAACTATGTACGGAGATGTTTGTAGTATAAGTAGTAAGTTTTTTAATTAAAACAAAATTAGAGTCCAAATTATTGGAAGTGCCTCATTGGTCGTCTAGCCAACAGAGGTATCAGTTTTGGGTAAAATGCCATTCGGTTTTCTGTCTGAATTTTCCCTGGAGCAGTCTGAAGTCAGGATTTGTGACTGGTCCTTAGATAATATGACACTAGGTTCGCCCTTTATTGTATGGGAATCAAATATGATCAATGGCGAAATGTGTGTGTCCTATGGGAAACACATCTGCCTAGTCGTTCGGGAAGTCAGTCAGACTACGAGTTCTTTGTCTAAATCCACCTATAACGTCATCATCAGCCTAGCCTTTTCCTAACTATGTCAAGGATGGCTTTCAGTGTAACCAGATGCAGTAGAATATACCTGTATTTTACATGGAGTGACTGCCAAAATGACCTTAGCAGCGTCCGATTTTAGGCATACCTTCATTTTGGTGACAATTATTATGTGTGTGTGACAATGTTATAGATGAAATATTGAAAAAAAAACCAAACCAACGGAACCGCAGACAGCACATCCCATTTTTACCTGCATTTTTTAAATACTTCTGCTACCGATCATCTTGCGTGTTCGCGCATAGCTAATAGACAGTTCGCTGTGCCACTTTGACAGTTTGACTAATGTATGTGAGTCTATGGTCGATGCTCGAGTTTGACAGGTGAATTAAGACGTCGAATGGCAGTGTCGACATCTGGGATATTATCTGTGATGAACTGATGACGTCAAATGGATCTTTTGGAAGTAATATGACGAGACTAAAGATCTATTATTGGATGAGGAAGAAGAGGTTTGTTTTTGAAAAAGATTTCGGTTTACTGCATCATTATAAGTCGTTTCTTATTTAGATTCAATTTGATCTGGGACGATGGTACAATATTGTTGGTTTATCACTGTTTTCAGTTATTGTCTCGTTGGTCTGAGGTCCTAGGATCGATTCCCGGGGCGGGCAAACTGTGGTTAGGATTTTCCATCAATAATTTTTGATTAGCCACCGATAGTATCGACTTGTGCCTGGTTATTGGCAATAGGCTCGCCCTTAATTACATGGGATCTAAAATAACAGGTAAAATGTGAGTACTATTGGTGCATTTCTCCTAACAATTCGAGAAACAATGTCATTTTAGGTAGTTATGTTATATGTACGAGTTAACATCCTTAATTTATCATAAGAATACGTTTATACGTACCTACCTACCTATAGGCAATGATATTATAAGTAAAAAGGTGTAGATAGGTTATAAGCGCTAAGCAAGCGTAACGTTAGAATGTGGCTAACTAGCCACACTTTAGCTCAGTGTCGCGTCGCGCCGTCAACGGACGCGTGCGTGCGTGTTTTATTTAGTGTGCCGTTTTTGAAGTTCGAATGTGGTTTAGGTAACCTATCTACAACTTTTTAAATATATTATATTTGAGTAAGTAAAGGTATTTTATTTAATTACGGTTCAAAGTTTTTAAAATCGAAAAAGTTAAGTAGTTAAGTGATCAAAATATTATAATAAACATCACGTCTGATTTGCTAAAAAGACAGGCACAAATGACACTAACTCCTGTAGCCTCATCTGCCTAGCCTTTTCCCAACTATGTTGGGGTCGGCTTCCAGTTTAACCGGATGCAGCTGAATACCAGTGTTTTACATGGAGCGACTGCCTGTCTGACCTCCACAACCCAGTAACTGGGTAACATGATACCCCTTGGTTAAACTGGTTGTCAGACTTTCGGGCTTCTGACTACAAGTAACGACTGTCAAAGATCTACAAATGACAGCCGGGACCAATTACGGCTTAACGTGCTTTCCGAGGCACGGAGGAGTCTTGGTATGTAATAAATGGTCACCCATCCACGGACCGACCTCGTCAAGCGTAGCTTAACCTTCGATCGACCCATGCGGCTGTTATAATTTAGCCACAAGCTCCTCACTAGCCACTAATTCAGCCACTAACTCCTGTAGCCTACCTACTCAAAATTCGCCAATTTCTAAATAAATTTCGAAATGTGTGTAGGCTATTTACAAGTTAGTGTCTTTCTGCCTGACTCTTCAGCAAATCAGCGTGTCACAAGAGTCCTGAGTAACAAGGAAATAGCTAAAACAAGGTACCAGGAACCCAGTTTTCAAAAGATGTAAGATATCGGCTTCGCCACAAACACAAACTCAAATCAGTCATGTTCACATCAAGACGAGGCGAATATTTCGGAGTTATGAGAGTTATATTCTAAAGAATTGAGACGTACCATCGACAAAGAGGTATGCCGAGTGTTTTTGAATCTACAAACCTTTGCTGCAAGCAATATTGTAACAGTTAACCTTTACGATACCGTGTGTAAGGTTGAAAATTGCTTGTGGTGATTTCAAAATGGTTGTAAAAACGTGTTTGTTATTGGTCGTCGATCGGTGGGTTCGATTAGACAGCAGATGGGTTATCAGCCTGAGTGTTCTGAGGTTGGAATGTCAACCGGTGTTCTGTTGTGTGTTTGTTTATGTACCTATCAACTGTATTTGTGTACGTTTATAGCAAGTTTCTTTTGTCTAGATGGATTTTGTTTCATCCATGCCACTCTATATCTAACTTGAATTCACTGACAGGATTAAACGGCAAGGTCTTGTTAGACGTTTGAAATTTGCTTATAAATCATTGGCGCAGACATCAATATAAGTAGTTTTATATGGAAAAGTTGTATTTTGTATGAAGCAGCAGATTTTTTTTCTGTTAAGGATTAAACATATTAGATTAAGTACCTATATTAGTCCCAGTAATAGCACGTTACTAGGACTGTTTACTACTACGTACCTACAACGAAAGACCAGTTCATGCGACAGTTTCCATAGATGTTTGTTACGCTTTCACGCAAAAAACACTGAATGTTTTTTAATGAAATATAGCTAGCTTACTAGCTGTTGCCATCGGCTTCGCCCGCTACAACTCGAAAAATATCCCACGGGAAGATATAATCGCGATAAAATCTATCCTACGTGTTAATCTAGGTTATAAACTATCTGTGTACTAAATTTTATCCAAATTCGTTCAGTAGTTTATGCGTGAAAGAGTAACAAACATCCATCCATCCATACAAACAATCACATTTATAATATTAGTAAGATACATCAGAATAACAAATATGCTATAATTTATAAAGATAAATAAAAGACTTTTGGGAAGAAAATAAACTACTCGAAGTACTAATCCTGCGCAGACGAAGTCGCGGGCACCAGCTAGTAGAATCATTATAATAATGTCTCCTCAGTCTATACTCAGAATAAAATTAATATAATGAATGCAACACCTGCCCCGGAGTAAGATGTTTACTTGACAAATACATTAATACAACCGCATGCACGAATGCAATTTTTAACCCAACCTATGATTACACACAATTTGTAACCCCCTATCAGCTTACCGTGATGAAATCATCATGCAAACGCATCATCTGTCTAGCTTTTTTCCAACAAGCTGTTTTCGGCTTCCAGTCTAACTGGAAGCAGCAGAATACCAGAGTTTCACGTGGAGCGACAGTCTACACAACCAGTGATAAGGAAACATGAAACTTTTTGGTGAAATTTTGGTCAAACATTCTCGGCTGTGCCTACAAGTAACGACTGTCAAAGATTTACAAATGACAGCCGCGACTGACGGCTTACGCTGGATATTAATAATCTATCTCGGTTGCTATCTTGATCCCGATCTTTGTCTGTAACCAATCAACGACCGAATTCGCCTATCCGAGTCTTAAAGATGTCCAATCAGAAGCAGCCGTCAAAAACAAAGGATCGGGATTTGGATTGAGATAGAATATTAATATCGGGCGTTAAAGTGCTTTCCAAAGCACGGATGGCGTCTTTGATATGTAGTGAATGGTCACCATTCCACGGCCTGACCTTAGCAAGCATAGCTAACCTTAGACGACTGTCAAAGATCTACAAATAACAGCGGAGACCGACCGTTTAAAGTGCTTTCCGAGATAAGCAGAGCTTTTGTTTTATTAATTGAATGGTCAACCATGCACTGAACAACTTCAACAGGCGTAGTTTAACCTTAAATCGATCCAGCTGATATTATTTAGCCAGAAAACCCAGCCCAACCTATGATTAAACACAATTTCTTAACCCTTATCAGCATACCGCGTTGAAATCATTTAAAAAACGAGCGACTGGCTAAAAAGCCCGTCTTACATTTCGTCTTGCCGTAAAATTTCGTCTCAAAATAGCCTACGTTCAAAGGGCCTTTCTTTGTTAAGGGCTTATTAATCGTCAGGCGGCCAACCCTGGACAGGGGCGGGGCAGCGGGCGCGGCAATCGCGTGCAATTTGCATCGCTCCGGCCACCGCCGCACCGCTACTTGACCGCACGCAAACGCCTGCTAATAACGCGTTAATAGCACGATAACACATGCAATCGCATCGCTAGGGTTGATTAATTACTTTCTGTAATGGACTGCCTGGATCTAGGACTTTTTAGTTATATTAATGCTTAGCTTACAGCTTTGTGGTCTTTGTCGTGTGTTTACTGACTAACCTATGGGTCGAGTCTGCTATTGCAATCGTGTCTCAATGACCGGTCAATGATCGATTTTTGACGTACCTATAACGTCAAACTTATGACACATTTCCCATACAAAAACTGTCAAAGTTGTCAAATATTCGATCAATGACCGGTCATTGAGACACGACTGTAATAGCAGACTCGAGCCCCTGGTGTCTAAGTTTTTATGCCGTCCATGGGTCTTTGGCTTCGCTTCACATGCCTTCGAGAAATATCTCTCAGGCATGCCGGTTTCCTCACAATGTTTTCCTTCACTATTTTTAAAGCATACCTAATTATTCAATACGCACTTGAATCCGTAAAGACAGAGGTGCGTGGCCTATGAAAGTCAAAGTCAAATCATTTATATCAATTAGGCCATTTGAAAGGCACTTTTGAACGTTAAACTTACAAGTTTTAAATAAAATATAATGATTCTAGTTGCCCCTTCCAAAAGGTAGTTTCGTATGGAGAAGAATTGGCAAGAAACTCCATACCTACTTATGACTTGGCACTTGGCAGACCTCCGGTCACAGCAGTAGGTTTTTAGGCGAGTTGTAGTATTTTTAAAGCATCTTGAAGTCCCAGGAAAATTAGAACGTACTAGGCCACCGGGATAGATCCCCTATGATAATTGAGATTTATCGATCAGGTTAAAGCTGCATTAGATGATTAGATTTTTTAATGCACAAGGAAGGTGCTGTTGGAGAGGAATAGAGACGTGTGGTCGCCTAATTTGTGTATAGATAGCAGTTTCTGCATGGACAAATGAGTTTATGTATTTACGTAGGTAGGTACCTACCTATATAGGTTCCTAGGATAAGAATTTTGGCAAAAATAATAAATAATAATATTCTTGAAGGCATTGAGGCAGGGAATCATCACTACCTAAGTAAGTAGGTTGATAAGTAACTTACCAGGGAGAGGGGAGGTATTGGGAGCTATAGATTGAGAAATAATGCGGGGCTATACTTACATTATTTCTTAATCTAAAGCTCCCAGTGACGTAATTAATACGTTATTTCGACACATAGGTTTCAGCTGTTGGCACCGCTTCCATGTTTGTTGTCGAAACCGCGCGAAATTATCCAGATTTCGCGGGCAAATCTCCCGCGCCGACCCAACTTTGTTTATGGTCTGACAATAACACATTTTACCGTTACCGAAATGATAACTTTATGTAATATTAAACTGTATCTCGTTGAGTTAGGGACCGTTAATGTGTAGCGTGATGTATTTTTCAATGGTTATTTAGTTTGACGTGACGTTTTGTTTACGTTGTTGGGCGAAAACGGTCGGTGCGTTCGGTCGGCGCACGCGTTGCGTTTGTTTTGTTATTAATTTATGGGATTACAGCAGATATTGTTTTCTCTAATGTGTTTATGCATTGAGAGTGCTGAAGTGGGTAGGTACTTAGGTTGGAAATGGATCAGACACTATAATGTTTTGGCCATCATCTTTCTAGCTTTTTCTTTATGGCAGGATTGGTTAAGCGATTAGCCACTGGACCACGTGTCACAAGTAGGGTTACAACTAAACTGTTGAAACAGTTAGTACCTACCTATAGGTACTGTTTTCCACTACATTCGTATATTTTTTATTGTCGGACAAACCTTTTTCTTATCAACCTACCTATTGTTCATTGTAATGTGTACCTACACTTATTGAAATACTGTTGATTTGCTTCCTCCAACCTTAATGTACTGAGTAGATACTTACTTATATTTCTTGCAAAAAAAGTTGGCAACCCTAGTCGCAAGTTTGATGATTATAAGTAGGTAAGTATTTGATTTATAATTAGTATGAATTGTAAGGATATTGTTAGTAAGTTCCTTCATTATAAAATAACACCAAAATTCACCAACACTTAGTCTGCAAATAAATATTTGAATATTATTTAAACGTCTTCCCTTAGGTAAATAAAATAAATAAATAAATATTCCACAACTTTTTCACACAACGCCATTTAGTCCCAATTTAAGCTTGGAGGTTGTGTTATGGGTACTAAACAGCTGATAAACATACTTATATACTTCTAAATACATACATATTATAGATAAATTACACCCAGACACAGAACAAATGATCGTGCTCATCACACAAACATTTGTCCTGGGTGGGAATCGAACCCACGACCTCCGGCATAGCAGTCAGGGTCACTAACTACTAGACCAACAGGCCAGTCAAAAGGTACTCAAACTAAGTCCACTTCAATATTAATAAAATTATCTTCTAACTAGCATTAATATTACGGATCTGCGAGAGATATAGAAGATATATTTTTAAATAAAAAAGGGGCAAAGGCATCGTGGCATTAATCCGTTGGCATGAAAGGAGGCCGAGCGGCCCCCCGTGGGGGGTGGCAGGTGCGTGTGCGCAGCGTAGGCGACCGGGAAAAATGTGGGGACAAGTGTGATCCTGCTATTGTGTTACTTTTGGACATTTTTTTTCTAAATCCTGACAAAAGCCACTTTTGCTAACGGTACCAGCCGGTTATAGACCCACTGTAAGGCAAAGGCCTCTTCTCATATAGAGAAGAAAAAAGCATTGATCAGCACGTTTGCTCAAGGCGGATTGGCGATTTCAAGTAATATTAACTACTTATACAACTACTAACAAATAAGGCGCCAACCAACTTAAGTCTTACATTGTACCTATCTATCTATCACCCTTTGTAGCCCTTAAAGTTATAATTTGTAAGTTTTAATGGTGTATAAAGAGTATTCTATTGTTTAATGTAAACCAAGGTTTCCTCACGTTCTGCTCTTCACAGATGTCAATGAACCTACACTAAGAAAGTCCATAATTATACTTAAATAAAAAAAGTCACATTGGTACTGATTTTCTATTTCTGTTAGGTATTCTAACTCATATTCTGACATAGTATATTAAGCCTATATCTAAGGCTATTTTAACAATACCAGCCGACACTGTTGACGCATTGGCTAAGAGATTGATGCGCTGCGTGTCGCGGGTTCCTTTCCCACAAACAACATACATTTGTATGGCCTACCAGATAGTTGTTACGTATCCTGGCTGTTTATGTATGCGAGCTTAAATATTTGTAAACACATCCACAACACAACACAGGAAAAAGGTTGCAAAAGGTAGTTTCGTATGGAGTAGAATAGGCAAGGAACTCAGTACCTAACTACTTATTCTAATTTGCATACCTCCATTTTACTTACGGCGAACCTAGTTTTAACAAAACCGTCACTGCTGGTTTAAAACCCAAGTAAGTACCAAAGAGGATCTCTAAAAATATTAAAATAAAAAAAGGTTGTATCGCTCCCAGCGCCCCCTGAGGCGAGCAGGCGGAACTCCGCGGAACCAATCCTTCGGACACGGAGTCACTATAATTTCATTTGTTGAGTCCTGTCTGTGTTGAGACAGGATCACACAGGATTTCTGGATAATTGTTCACACGTAGATTATGTATACACCACATTTTTTTTAATTGCTACAAATACTTAAAGGGCTCATTCTAGACGGTCTTCTCATTTTATTTGTGTATCAATTAATAATAATATTCATAAACAGCAAAGTTATTAGCGTTTGTTTAAATCCCTCAAAGTCACCCAATTATGGAAATATTGTATTGCATTGTGTTGTTGTTATCTCTCGCTCACGTTCGCGTGATCTCGCTCAAGCATGCCTCCAACAGCTGTTTTCGTTATTTAAGTTTAACTAAATAGTGGCATGTTTGAAAATTGAACTTCATATTTTTACTTATGATTACGCAAATATGATCAGTAACAGGTCCGTACCTACCCTCCTATCTTTTAATTCATACAAAAAAATGTGGGCTGTATCCGTATACAGCCCACATTTTTTTGTATGAATTAAAAGATAGGGGTGTATATCTTCACTGTGACTTAAAGAGTTTGGCAGGAAGTGTGGTTATCCTCACAGCACAAAGTGGCCTTATATCGGATGCGCCAGGTTGCCCACGAAGTTGTGTGTTCTTTTGCAATTTGTTGTTGTCATATTATAATTATTTTGATTAAAATAAAGCAAGAATAGCGTGTTACGCTGAAATGGCAGGTTTGACTGTTAGAAAATGCCTACGGCATTACCTAAGTCTGCTTCTGTACATTTGTGTGCTTAAAGTATTAATTAAATAAACTGGCCAGCGTGCGAGTTTCTGTTTCCCAACAGTGTGCCTAGACCGAACGCTAAACGCAAAAACACTAGGAAGTGGCGAAAGGCGGGCGTTTTGGGGGACTGTCTTATGTAATTATGACGTTCAAAAAGTGCTGATCATTCGCCTGATTTTAATTTTGTAACATTTGATTTTGGTTTCGATACTAGCGATTAAACTGCTTCGAGGTTTATATCTTATTTTTTTACCTACTACTCGTATTTGACATTAAATTTATATATTATAAGTAATAATGTAACGTATTTTTAATGATTTGTTAACTGTATTAGGGATTTGACTGATATTTATTTGTTTCTTTTATTGGTTTGACATTTTGTACTATTTGACATTTTGTTTAATAATTTAATGTATTTTTTTAAATCATTTATTATCTGCAATTTAATTAATCTGTATATGCCTTGTTAGAATCCTTTAGCAATAAACTACTATTGCTATGACTGTCTATCGTCCATTCCGGAAATCGAAGCCAGGCCCTTAAGCTCAACGGTAGTGCTTACGACCGCAAGACCAACGAGGGACAGTCCGGAACTCCATGTACCTAATATCTATCTAGATATTATGTAAGTATGGTACATAATGTCAAAGGCGTGTTAACGTTCTCGTGTTACAGGAAGCGCTAACATAGCTTTCAAGTAATTTCACTTTCACTAGTGCACCGATCTTAAAATCTAGGATAATTTAAGTTTTGTTGCATAATCTACATGCATCATGTTGTGGTCAATTTTGAGGTACTTGCTCACAGAAAGCAAATACGATTCCAAGCGAGTGGATGCTATAAATAAAACAGATACTACTGCACTGCGATTGTGGTCAAATCACCGCGTGAGAATTTAGGCGTAGTGAGGGCGAATTGAGCTGTCATTCCATACTAATGCAAGGCATTGACAGTTCACTTCACTCAACGTTTTCACGGTGTGACTTTTACTGAATCAACCGGCTGTTGGTCTAGTATTTAGTGGCTCAGATAGCTCTATCCAGGAGGTCGTGGGTTCGATTCCCACCCAGGACAAATGTTTGTGTGATGATTACGATCATTTTTGTTCTGTGTCTGGGTGTAATAAGTTTGTACGTATTAAGAAATATGTAAGCATATTTATCAGGTGTTTTGTACCCATAATACAAGTTCTGCTAAGCTTGGGACTAGGTGGCGATGTGTGAAAGTTTTGGAATTGTATTACTATATTTAACTACATTTGTAACTAAACGTCTTTAGGCTACTTATCAACCGACAGTCAGTGGGCCTGTGTTGTGTTACGGTTTAAATGCTAGGCCTCCTCCTCTGTGGAAGGGACTGACAGATCAGAGTTCTAAAAAACGGACGAGCCGTAGTCGCATCTGACATGTTATTCTGGTACGACTTGGTAGGTACCAACCTCATGCAGAGTGCATGGTTTGGCACCATCTTACGTTACAGCCATCTCTCCGCCACCGGTAAAGTCAAATAGCGCGCACTTCCTTTAGGTTTTTCAAAACACATTTTTATCTCTTCTCGAAAAAAAGTGTGTGTTGTCAAGTTCTTCAAATTTATCAGATAAATGTGTTGCTTTGTTGGAGAATTTGTTGCGAAACTTATTCTTCCCAGCAAAAACACTAGGAAGTGATGGAGGGCGGGATTTTTGGGGAACTGTCTTTTGTAATTTTTGACGTCTAGAAAGTGTACCGCCATGGGAAAAAGGTGTGAGTTCATGTATACAGAGGCCAGCAAATCAAGCTACCCCAATAACCCCAATTTTATTTAAAATAGAGTAAGGTCTATTATCAATTGGTAAACATGACAGAATGTGTTTGATGGGCTGGCGTGAGTATGAAAATTTTGTGTACGGTAACTCAAGCAGCCATCGCGACACTGCCGCTTCGCTTTCAATGTGACATTGGCACTACGAAATAAATCATTACTGTCTGCGCTAGATCACTAAATAATGAGTGCAGTTATCTTTCGTCAGTTTAGAAGGCTCATTAGTATAATATCAGGTAATTTCTAGGTACCCTTTGCAATCTCTAGTGGCGGTCTGTGGTAGACTTTGGTTTTATCAAAGATTCCTTTTGCAAAACTTTATTGGTTCCACTTTAATGTAGGTTTTGTAAAGCGAAGTACCTACTTCTCAAAGCCAGAGTGCTGATAGCTAATTTTATCCAATGTGTGATTCTGATGTATAATAATAATACCAGCCTGTTACAGTCCCACTGGAGGGCAAAGGCCTCTTCTCATACACAGAAGGCACGAGCAATGAGCATAGATCACCACGATTGCTTACTTTAAGTCCAGGTTTCCTCTCAATGTTTTCCTTCACCGGTGTTAATATTATATCTAAGATATAAACTTAGAAAGTACAGACGCCAGCCAGCACTTCAACCTACTCCAAACTGTCAAATTTTCCTAATTAAACATGAACCTTATGATGTTTAGAATAAAGTTGAAAACCTATCAAAGAAATTTGACACATTGGGGTAGGTTCATGTGCTGGCGTCTGTACTTAAATGAATTTAAAAAGTCGCATTGGTACTTGCTCGGACAAATCCATTACTTCAAAAACTTTACAAAAAATTGTAAAGTTTATATGTAATTGACAACATTTCAAAATTTTAACCTGCATGTTTAATTACGTTATATAAAAGTAAATCCAAAACTAGAGTTTCCATATTTTTTTGGTTTTTCGAAATTATAGAATAGAATAGAATAGAATAGAATACTCTTTATTGTTTTTTTATCTTTTTTTTTTTAAATTATGTAGGTACTTTTCATTCATAATTTTAACTTTGAAATTCGGTGCATTCTAAAAAGACGTAAGCGCCAAATTGACGTCATTCATACGGTGGAATGGCGATACATCCTTTGCTTTACTGTGATACGTCAAAAAAAAACTGTTACTTAGATGTCACTGTCATTTAGCAGTTGTTAATGTCATACATTGACATTAGATATGTCTTGTTTGACATTAGATATGTCATGTTTGACATTATGGTTTTATCTTAAAAATTAGCTTGCTTACGCAAAGGTAACTACCTCATTCCACCGTATATATGACGTCATCGCAAGTTTTTGGGTATTTATTTTTTTCTCAGTTCTGAAACTAAGCAATAAAAAAAAAATATTTGAACTCAGCATACAAAATTGAAGAATTGGTTTTTTGTTTTAGGGTCATGTCAATTTTGTAATGTTGTCAATTGTGTGCGACTCTCCGTTCTAAATAAAATAAACATAACGCTCTTTGTACATACACACACCTGTCAACAATTCCTTAGATTACAAGCATTTCGTCCAACACCTAAAAATACCTCGTGACTCAAGCGTAAACAAAAATAAAATAAAGGAGTGATCGATAACATTTGCGAGCAATCAATTGATGAATCGACCAAATAATCGACCGCCCACATGTAACATTCATTACACGGCTTACAATGATTAAGAGTGGTCGGATGCTATACGTATGCGGCAATGTATGGAGTATGAGGCGAGACTCTCGTTGTTGAGACTTGGGAGTCATTGACCGGAGCCTTGACCGCTATTCAGTGAAAGTTGGACTGCAGTGATGCACAAGATACTGGCTGAGATATCGATTAACAGTTGAATCGATATACTAGAGAACTGGGGCTAGAGTCTGCTATTGCAATCGTGTCTCAATGACCGGTCATTGATCGAATATTTGACAACTTTGACAGTTTTTGTATGGGAAAAAGTCATAAGTTTGACGTTATACGTCAAAAATCGATCATTGACCGGTCATTGAGACACGATTGCAATAGTAGACTCGAGCCCCTGGAGTAGGTACTGTTAATAATTCCCGAAAATGTCATCTTATTAACAAAGATCTTGCGAATAATATGAGTGTGTGATACAAAAAGGTTATAAAGTCCATCAAGAATGGTGATTTTTTATTTTTTTTCACTTCGTACAATGTGGACTATGAGTCTATGAATCTATGCGGGAATGCGTTATGATGACATATGACGTCAGTTGTTTGTAGTGCCGTCTTTGTCGTCGTGCAAGTGATTTTATGTCGGAATAACTACGATTTTTTTATGATAGGTATTACTCTACTCTTTTTACATATCTTTTACTTCCTTAATGTTCCGAAATGAATAAAAAAAAGTACTTATATAAGTAGTCCAATCGCCTAGTAAGCAGTCAGTGTATAATACTATTTAACCTGTTTAGTATTTTAGTGTAAAGGGCCCAAATAATCACACAAAAATAGTTTAAAATCTTTCTTTATACACCTACAACACTTAAAATTAAAAATAATCAACAACAATTACACAATAGTCAACAATAACGCGATCAACAGCACAGAAAACAACATTGTTTGCACACAACAACAATAAATATCACATTATTACATAAGTCAACACTGACAGAATTACATCTCCATCAGATCTACGAACTTTGTATTTACACTGGCAACCCCCGCTTATAAAAATAAGCTATAGAACCTCTTTGCCCCTTACTTTAAATTTGTTTTTTTTTATGGTTTAGTGTTTGTGGCCTCCTTTGTGGTGGTAGACGTGTTTGTAGACGGGTACATGGACTGGGTAGGGCTTGGGAATTGGGACCTCAACCTTCTTTTCGACCTCAACGGGGTAGGGCTTCTCGACCTCATAGGGGACGGGCTTCTCAACGGTGTAGGGGACTGGCTTTTCCACAATTTGGGGCACGACCTGTGAAAGAAATTAAAATTAGTCTAATTTTTAAATAGTCATTATTTTCAAGCTACTCAAAGACCGGCTCAACGTTTAAAGAGTAAATAAAATGATTCGTTCTTTAGCTAGTTAACTAGTTAAGAAAATAGTGCACAAGCCAAAGTTCTATACTTTCATATTAATATTTGGGTATAAATAATAGTACTTTATAAATATTTTAGGATGAGTGGACGTATCCGAATGTAACCGGCTGGAAACTGTCACAAACGCACTGTTCTTTTTTCAAACGCACGCTCCACTGCCCGCGCTTTTACTTTCTGTCATGGCCGACTGCGTTACGTAACAGTTCGATGCAGAAATGAATGGGTACGTTATGAGATAATTGCAAAAACGCATCTAGACACAATTTACTGTGATATAACACTTACGTTGTACTACTTTATTTGTCTCGTAAAATAATTGTATAGTTTCTCTTTGGCATTAACTTTGTGGTTTCAGTTTAATTGAATTGATGTTAGGAGAATGTCGTCTTGCCTGTGGGAGCAAACTAATTGGTTCCATGTTTATGGCATTGCCGATGTAAAAGGTGGCTTTAAATGTTTTAAAATGGCGATAATTAGTTTCTGTTGAGGGTAGACAAAGAAAGGTAGTTTACAGCGATTATTTTTTACATTTTTTAAACCCTTCGAGAAAGTTAAGTTTAATTAAAAAGTTGTGTTTTGTTTTATTTGTGTAATGTTTTGTGCCTTCACTTTATTTGCCTTTGTTATGACCACGAAGCTAATTGATTATTATAAATATGAACTTATTCGTCGAGTACTTTTTGAACTGGAACTACCTCGTTTTGCCAGAGCATCTAAAATACCAGTGTTGTCAAAACAAAAAAATTGCAACATACTGTTTCAACTTCCTAAAGAATTAGCAAATGATACCATAACATTTAGGTAAGTAGGAAACATTGGTTCAAGTGTGAAATATAGTTAAAACAAGAAGAAAAATTAATAGTCAGTGCAATTGTTGTAATGATTTAACTTGTTAGTGCGACGTTAATGACGTATAAAGAGATGATTTACGAGTTTTACTAATCACACGATCCGAGTAGTGTGTTGTTTATTGAGCTAAGTCAATGACTGCAACGGACAAATCATTTGCATCAGAGAATACGAGTTCAGCAATATTGAGTAGTAAAAAACAAGATATCAGTCAAGTTTACGAAGTAGTTTTTGCTGAGTCCGTATAGTAACGTAAAAAAGCAATATCATAATATGTTATAACAATGCTGGTCGGCCAAATCTAAGGTACGGTATAACCTATTTAAATTTAGCACTAAGGTGACTGGGGGTAAGATCAAAAACGGGGAAAGATAAAAAAAATACAATAACGCCGAATACCAAGGAATTCTTTTAATTCTGGCAATACAGTTGTAGGGACCATTTTGTCTTTCCCCGCTCTGCAGTCTGCGTCAGTCGCTAAGTAAGAACTTACTCGTGTTTTTTGTCATTTTTCCGAACGGACACATTTTCCGCGTAAAATTGAGTTTTTCAATCTTACCCCGCATGCTGTATCTCCTTACACAGGTAAGTCACAAACATTTTGTTTTGATATTCGTATTTAGATTTGAAATGTTATATGCTCTATAATGTGGTGATTAGTATATTTCACGTATTTTAGGATTTGTGGTGCCTTTCAAACTTTCCCCGGCAAAATTTAACGGGGTAAGATGATAATATAAAACTTTCCGTCTTACCCCGTTTACGAAACTCATACAAAAGGTCAGGGGTTCTCAATCTGAAATATACGGTAGTATCCCCCCTTACACAACATCGTATCATAAACTTTTACCATGGAATCAGTACATCCTTCTAGACTCCCTAGTGTTAAAACGCTTGGCGGTTTAAAAAAAAAGTCAGATGTTCTATACGTAAGTGCAATACCTACACGATCAAAATGTATTATACAACTGCTTTTTAAGCATATGAAATTTCATCTTGCATACATTCATTACTTTTTATTTTTGTTTTAGGATCAACATGCCTCGTAACTCCATAAGGAAATCGTTACGGGCGATTTGTTATACTCCTGAGGACTAAGAAATTGCAATATAGAGAGTGAATATAGATTCGTTCATCGTGGGAGAATATTTTAGCTATTTGCAGGCTACTCTAAAGACATTAATCGGGTCTTGAACAAAGGCCAGAACTCATCTGGAACAACTACTACCTCCTTTGAAAAATATTTTTTCTAATGCCTGTTTTATTGTATTCTGCTCTCGTAGTTTATTTTATAAAAAATATTACAATGTACGGTACTAAATGAAAACGTGTGTTTTATTTATTGACCCGACTAAGACTTCACAATCATGAGCATGTTTTTTTTTTAAATATCTTATAACATGTTGAGAACCCATGACTGCTAGCCGTTTCAACGGGGTAAGATCGATATATTTTATTTGATGAATAATTTTTTCTTGCATTTATAATGCGATTTTTGAATGTAACTGATTTTCAAGCTATTAAGGTTATTGTAGCAGAAGGTTTCTTGATCACCACACATTCATAATGACCATAAATACGATTTTAGTGACTATATCAATCTTACCCCTTCGGCGTTTCATCTTTCCCCAACATATTGTTTTTCTTAAGACCAATTTTATTAACGTTTATTGCATAAAATATTGGTTCAAAAACATTTCTGTCAGCATTATAGTAACAAGTTGACTATACTTTTTTACCCAAAACATCAATTTATGCATTTGATTTGAATCCCTTTGTTTCACAACCGTTTCAAATCAACACTATTTATCTCATCTAAAATCCATTCCGACTTACCCCCACTCACCCTAAAACAAAGCACAGGGAATTAGGTATGACCAGAGACTTTGTACATAAATTATTTAGGTACTTATAATGCAATTAGGTAATTACTCGATCTAAGTATGTTGTAGGTATAACATTGATATGCCTCTTATAAAATTCAGGCGTATATCTAGCTATCAATACTAGTAATATAAAGCTGAAGAATTTGTATTTTTTGACGCGTTTATCTCTGGCACTACCAGTTGGATTTAGAATATTCTTTTTGAATTTGATAGCCCAATTCGCGAGGGATTAAGATCATCTTTAATCCTTAGCGAGTAAAATCGTAAGACACTTCTAGTGTGATCATAAAACTTGTGAAAACGGGCAAGTAAGGCAGAAGCCGTACTTTAGGCTTTTGTCCCTACCCTGTCTTAATTGTCCATTCAAATAGAATGATGAGTTAAATAGCTCATATAATATTATCAAGATGGGCCCATGGGCTATGGAAGACCTGAAATAGTCTTCTTTCTAGGGAGTTTATTCCGCCATTTCTTCTTCCCAGCAATAACACTAGAAAGTGGTGAAGGGCGGATGTTTTTTGAGCCTGTCTTACGTCATCTTTGACGTTTAAAAAGTCGATGCTGATATTCTATTTCTATTAACGTAATCGTTAGGGCGACACTAGAAAGAAAATGGCGTATATGGAATCAGCTGTTTGTCAACTGTCAAATGTTAACGAGTAGAATTTGTAATATGGCTGAAAATAAAATACACTTGACAGTTGACAAACAGCTGATTCCAAATACGCCATTTTCTTTCTATAATAGAAATAGAATTTGTAATATGGCTAGGACTGTTGATTTTTTAACGTAATTGGAATACTTAAATGAATTTTGACTCGATTTGAAAACTCCTAGAGTTGCTTGTTGCTTGTTCTTAGTACCTACTTAGTTGATTCCATTTTTTTCAGACTTTTTTGGGTTTTCATCTATTGAATATTAATTACTTTTACAAAAACCGTCGCTCAATAGATTATAAAAAACACCTAAACAGTCGGAATAGCAGTGCCACTGATTTTAACAATTGTAATGTTGCAGGTTGCGTTGCTTACCTTGTAAACTGGCACATGGATGGGCTGTTCCACGACAACGTGGACAGGGTAGGGTTGGGGGATGGGGACCTTCACGTACTGCGGCACGGACACTGCCACGGGATGGGGTACCGGCACACCGATCTTCTTCACCACCGTGACGTGGTACGGCTTCGTGTGTTCCGAGTGTGAGTGGCCTTCTGGCTCCCATCCATCTGAGGGTCTGGCAGCCGCGAAGGCCGCTAAAAGAAGGATAGCTGCTGTTTTCTGGAAGGTAACGTTATTTATCGTGTTAGTTAAATTGCAATGGCCTTTCATTTAGGAAGGGAGGAAGTACTTAGCGTTAATTCTTCCACCCACTGTAGGCGTAGTTGTGTCTGTAAGTATTCCCTGTATCCATAATAGGTATTACATAAAGAATGTTTTAAACTAGGTTTAACATGTAGTCATGTTACACTTCTTTGATTTTAACCTGTTCCTAAGTAATCTCGCGTTTGGGTAAATGCATAAAATTTCTACCTTTTAAATTACGAAACAAAACATTTGATTATTTTTTCATTTTGCAAAGGGCTTTGATTCTATTTTGAACACTGAATATCATCTATTGTCTGCCATAGTGCAGGAAAAGGTAACAAAGTTATGATGTAACAGAACCATTATGTCACAAGCAATAGGTATAACCAATTTAAATTATGCATAATGTTTTTACTCGCATTCAGAGCGCGAAAAAAGTAATAAACTACTTTTTTTCAAAAATATTTTGACAGTTCATAAGCCGCCATGATACATTTACACTTTTATAGATTGAGAATCCACGCAAAGGAACCACATAGTACAGCCAGAAAAACCGCCACATTTTATTTCGATCCATTTAAATGTCGTTATACTGTTACGTCACTTTTACATGATATAATTATGAAAAAAACACTTACAAAAGCGATCATGTTGAATAGTTTAGATGCTGTTGTCGACTTCTAAGTATTGACTGGTGCAATCTCAGATCCCCACAAGCGTTTTATACTTGGTGAAATGAACAAGTCGCCTTTCCATTCAGTGATAGGATCGCCGCACCATGAAGATATCGAAATTGAGATCTGTCTTTACAATATTACTTTGTTTTACGTACACTGCGGTTTTATAACCACAAAGCAAACTTTTGCGAGGACTGAAGATGCAATGTATAATATACATAGTCTTTTAATACGATAGTATGTTTCTTGATAGTGAAGTTCGATTGTACTATTTGGGCTTAACTAGGAGAAGTTAATACCAGGTTCTCGATTTGTTTTTTTTCTCTCTATATGTGCTTATTTTTTTTTAAACTTATTATTATGGCCAATAGAAAGTATATGACAGTTAAATTAAAAAGCCTTCTAGGTTTTATGAGACAGAAACTTTTAGTTTATTTTTTAATTAGTGTCACCTGGGAAGGGTAATTAAGTACATAGATAATTAGTTTCTGTCGTGTGATTCGCTGGGTGGATGTCAATTGCAGTTTATGATACAATATTATGATCTGTGAGATGTAAAGGGATTGGAGACATGAGTGCTTTTGTGGTGTTCCACTTAGCTTCAGTCAAGAAGAGAACTTCAAGAAATTTAAATCAAAAGCAATTTTTTCAAATTAAGCTGAGAATTAGCACTTTTTAAACGTCAAAACTACATAACATAGTCACTTTTAAAACGCCCACCCTTCACCACTTAGGTACTAATGCTAAAAGATTCAGTTGCTATAGAATTCTAGAAAAAGAAAATCCAGTCATGCTAAGTTAATGGGTTGTGTCCATACTCCGACCTAAGATACAGACTAACTAAAATTAAATATTCCGCAACTTTTTCACACAACGCCATTTAGTCCCAAGCTAAGCTAAGAGCTTGTGTTATGGGTACTAAACAGCTGATAAACATACTTATATATTTCTAAATACATAAATATTATAGACAAATTACACCCAGACACAGAACAAATGATCGTGCTTATCACACAAACATTTGTCCTGGGTGGGAATCGAACCCACGACCTCCGGCATAGCAGTCAGGGTCACTAACTACTAGACCAACAGGCCAGTCAAAAATAAACGGTGAAATAATAGCCACAAGTATTTATTTTCCAGGTTTCCATTCAGGTCATCAGTCAAAGTTGTCAAATATTCGATCAATGACCGGTCATTGATACACGATTGCAATAGCAGACTCGAGCTCCTGGTGTCGCCCATGGGCCTCTGACTTGGCATCACATGCCCTCGAGAAATATCTCTCAGGCATGTCGGCTTCCTCACGATGTTTTCCTTCACCGATTTTGAAGCAAGTGAAAATACAATTCGCACATGAATCCGAAAAGTCAGAGGTGCGTGCCTTGGGTTCGAACTTGAGACTTAGGATTTGGCAATCCGCCGGTCACACCGCTATCACTGCTTTTAATACACATTTATGAATAACTAGCAGACGTCGCGTAGGTCTCGTTCCCGTGGGAATACAGGGATAAAAAACCCTATGTGTTAATCCAGGGTGTCAGCTAACTCTATACAAAATTTTATTAGAATCCATTCAGTAGTTTTTACGTGACAGTAAGAAACATCCATCCATCCATCCATCCTCACAAACTTTCGCGTTTATAATATTAGTAGGATTCTCTTCTGAAACAGCAATACTTACTTACAGTTTTTTTTTTGACTGACTTTCTTTTTTTAACACTTCAATAAGTGCATAATTTTGTGTGTTCATGTTGTACCTACGTACGTAACTGGGTAGTTAAGTATTGTGCATCTTCTCCATATTTTAACGTGAGGTTCGCGCTCAGGGATTCCAAATTCTTTCACTAAACCTTAAGAATCAGCAAAATATCTAGATTTTTATCTAACTTTATGCTGCTTTATTGGTCTAGTTAGGTGAGTTTGGGGTCCGGTTTGATTCCCGGGTTGGGACAAGTGTGTAAGGTCTTCCTTTCAAAGATTACTCAGTAGTAGCCTAAGTCACCGCGGTATTATAATTTTTGTTATTTGTTTTTTGTAATTTATTAGGTATTTGATCATATAAATTAATTATTTTATTAGACATTTTCATTGACATCACACTTAATCAAATTTTTGTTTATTTGTTTTATTAAGTATTATTATTTTATGATAATTTAATATGCCTACCTAATGGAGTTTATCTGAGATTAAATAAATTTAAATAAATTTTTCATTATTTTTACGAGAAGATTGAATCCTTCATTCTTTTTTAAGTTAAGTAACTTAGTTATGTAACATACCAATAAGAGATGGTGTACTTATATAAAAAATAAGTACATACATTGAATAGGTACTTAAGTAAGTACCTACTGGTTATGTAAAAACGTATTATAAGGCTTTAAAATGGTGAATGTAGTCCCGTCTGGTCAGCAAACTACCCGAAGTAACTTTTACCTGATTATATGGAGTTGTGGCTTCGACAATCTTAAGGGGGGGGGGGTCAGAAGTCAGAAATTCTAACAATTAGTCTTACCAAGGTGCGCCGTGTAGCCAAGCCTTTACCCTACAGAGGGGGTCTTATTACAATTGAAACTGGATTAGTTATGTAACCTTCTAATATGTAAAATTCTCGTGTCACAGTGTTTGTCACCAAATTCATCCGAAACGGTTTGACCGATTGTTATAAAATTTCTTGTGTAGATACTTATGTTCAGCAGGTCTGAGAATAGGTAGTTAATAATTTTTTTAAAGGCTTTTATTTTTAATTTTAAAATTTATTAATATTATATTATAATTTGGCTAAAATAATGAATTAAAATAATTATAATGTAACATAAATTATAATATAAAATAAAAATAAATATTCCACAACTTTTCACACAACGCCATTTAGTCCCAAGTTAAGCTTGAGAGCTTGTGTTATGGGTACTAAATAGCTGATAAACATACTTATATATTTCTAAATAATATAATTCCAGACACAGAACAAATGATCGTGCTCATCACACAAACATTTGTCCTGGGTGGGAATCGAACCCACGACCTCCGGCATAGCAGTCAGGGTCACTAACTACTAGACCAACAGGATATTATTGTTGCGTGTGTGTGCAGAAACTACAAAAAAAATAAAAGGCTTCGTAAGTAAGTATTTATATTTATTTAAGTATATAATATTTATCGCGCTGCCAAGTAACTAACTGGGTTATGGAGGATAACCAAGTAAAACACTGGTTCTACACACAATTCATCCGCATTCGGTTAGACTGGAAAAGGACTAAAACATATTTGTGAAAAGGTCCCAAAGTGTAAAAGTGTATCAGAATGGATGCCCACCCATCCAGACTACCGAACCTCGGCTATCGTTGCTTTACCTCGAGGTATTAGCCACGGATCCCTCCATCCACTCCATTCTCCCCTAATGCGTTATGTAAAACCTCTTAATTTTATTGAAAACCTTGTTAAATCCTAACAATACAAGTTATAAGTTGAAACTAACGTAATCAACAAGAGAACAATGCCCCTTGGTCTACATCTCACTTAAAATAACTCGATTCGCGCCAAAAATGCGAAGTAATTGCAGAAATATGCAAATACACAGCCATTAACTAATTGATCGTACGCGAATGTAGATTATTACAGTTGTGCATTTAACACTAAACAGGAAATTGTGCAGAAGGTTCAGTCGGTCGATTTAGTTAAAGTCACTCTGTGAAAACTTGAGTGAAGTGAAATGTCACTGCCTAGGCCTAGCATTAGTATGGAATTACAGTTAAATTTGCCTTCACTTTATCTACATTTTCACTAGACACTAAAAGCAGTTCACAATGAATGTCAAAATAAAAAAAAATAATAAAAAATAAATAGATATACCATAAGGATATAATATGTACAAACGCCAGCACATCAAGTTACTCCAATGTGTCAAATTTTCCCAATTGAATATGAACCTTATTCTGTCTGACATAAAGTTGAAAAACGATCAAAGAAATTTGACACATTGGGGTAGCTTGATGTGCTGGCGTCTGTACAATGCCATGTTGTGATGACTCGAAATAAACATCCCTTTTAGACAAATTAATATTTCAAAATATTCGACATTACATTAGAGAAATTCTTACTATGTGATTAACAGTAGGCTGTCTGTCAGTCTGTCACCGTTCTAACAACCTAGTGCTAGTACCAAGTGATTGCCATGTCATTCGTTTCGAGTTCGAACCCAAGAGGCGTCCTCTGAATTTCAGATTCACGTTCTTATTGTATAAACTCTGTTAGTAGATTAGTCATTTAATAACCAAAAGAAGAAAGACCGCTAACTGAGAATAGTATATGTTCTTCTATTAACTTTCTCTTCCACACGGTTATTACTAATAGGCACAAACTGATAGGCACGACGTATGAAAGAGTTTATTTCTTTTGATTTTCTTTTATTAAAATATCGGCACACTATTCGTTTTTTTTTTCTCATATTTTTATGTCATCATTTGTTTGGTGTGTAGGTCTATGTCTTTTGCGTGCACTCGATAAATGTTTTATCTCTCTATGCATATCTCTAAGCTAAGAGCACCTTCTGAAACTTTACTGCCCAATGTCTTTAATGCTGACGTAATTTGTAGGTACTTGGGAGTCTCGGACAAAAACACGTGTCCGTTCGTTCGTCGCGCGGTTCGACTTGATAGAAAGTAGTTCTGCTTTATTTTTATTTTTTTATTTTATTTTCTGTAGCTTTAAGTGGACCTGGTGATACTTAAAGGCAAAGTAGGTGAACGCGAATATTTGGCCAGTAGAATACATAACATTACGCCTGTATTCAAAGAAGGACTAGGTAGAGATGTACCTGTAAGTAGTAGGTAGGTACCTACCTATACACACATTGTGTGCCTATGTTTAAGTTTCATGTAATAGGGGGTGGGCATATTGCCATGAACTAAGCACAAATCCAGGCCCCGGGCTGCTAATCAAAAATTCCAGATACATAAAAACAAACTTTACCAGACCCAGGTCTCGAACCCAGGACCTCATGCTCAATAGACATGCAACAGGCCACCCACCCTATTGCACTATAAGCAGGTACCAAGCTACCCTAAATTGTACTAATGTAGGTACTATGAGTTTCTACGGTATATATTTTAGTAATTTAAGAACCTCATTTTCTTTAGAAATCTATCTTAGATTATGAAAGTACTAAATAAGTCAATAAGTATATTAATAACTTCAGCTTTCTAGACCTGCGCCCTAGTTGCGTAACACACACGGCATAACAATCTCTTTTATGTGATATTTTAATTTTACTTATCCATTGCGTTGAATTTGCCATCGTATTAAAGAATTTATCGAACAAATGAAGCACTGGAGTATGTCTAATTGTCAAAGTGAAAGGGATCGCAATCTCTTGAGTTGTATTTGACGTACCTAGGCTCTTGAAATCGCTATCCAAAGAGGCGCGAATACGAAACAAAATGTAGCTAGTGTTAATTAAATTAAAAACGTAAAGTTCTAATTTCAAAAATACCTGTCAAAAAAAAATGAACTGTCAGTTTTCCCGCGCTATATCGAACCACACCCGACGCCACAGCGCGGTAGCAAGTCAACACGCCATCTTCCGGAGAGTTGTTTCCGCATGCATTGTTTACTTATCTGCTTTTTATTGTACTTACGTAGTGTATGTGGCAATTAACTACTGTCTTTTTAAAGGTTTTATTTTTTTTAAAAGCTGTCGTAAGTCCAGTCTTTTACATAATGAAATGATTGTGGGTTTTATAAACCTTTCGAGGCGAAGTCCGCTGCTCATACGGAGAAGGTACGGGCACTGATCAACACGTATAGCTGCCAATATTATCGGCGGATTAAAAATCTGCATACAGATCTCCAGGGCTATTAAGGGCTTATTACACTATCTGATTTGTAGCATCCTAACTAGGGTCCTAGTTCTGTGGCCCTAGTGAAAAGGGGTATAAGTCCAATTTTGTCGAAAATGAGTTAAGTGTACCAAAGTGAAAACCGACTTTTACAGTTTTTTTTGGTGTCAGTTGGACCCTTTTACACAAAGTAACTTTCTTATTTTTAGAGATAGCTTAGATCTGTGTTCACCAAACGATAGAGCATTTTGTTCTGATCACTTTGGTACACTTAACTCATTTTCGACAAAATTGGACTTATACCCCTTTTCACTAGGGCCACAGAGTTAGGAAGTAACCTAGCGGTCGCGGTCGGTACTATAAATCGTACCCAATCTGTCCTAACTGCGATTACACCTTCCGATTTCCTAGTTAGGTTTCCTACAAATCAGATATAGTGTAATAAGCCCTTTACCTATCTTTTCATTGTCAATTTGTCTATGATAAACTAGCGCCCAGTTGTACCGAACTTGGATGGCAACTGAGAATTAACAAAAATTGTAAGTAAGTATTGCACTTTAATTGTCTTCAAGTTACGGTGACTACAAGACGGGGTACCTACCGTGCGCTTCGTCACATCTTTGCGAATGCGCATGACGTCATCCTAGATACACACTGATGATAGCCAATACGGAACTAGCTGTTTGACAGTTACGTTGAACACTTCGCCCAGGTGCTCATCATTATGAACTATCAACGGTGATAAGTAAAATCCCTGCTGGAAGAAAGTTGGTAGCTACTTATCGATTGAACAAGTCTGGGCAGTCTGGAAGTAGTTTACTTAGTGCAGCTCTGAATCTCATTTTTTATGTCATGTTGAATTCAGTTGACAAATCACAAGAAAAATAAAGAAAGAAATGATAAAAAATTCAACGATGAGGTCTCCAAAATGATGAATGTTTAACAAAAATTTCCGATACTTACATTCACAATTTACTAAGTTTGAAACTGAAACTATCTAACTGTTAGATTTGAAAATAAGAACTTGTCGATATTTGGCGTGCAAACTGTGACATTAATATTAATTAATTATTTCAGGGAAAATAATTTTATTTATTAAAATAAATAAAATTATTGACTGTACAGACGCCAGCACATCAAGTTACCCCAATGTGTCAAATTTCTTTGATCGTTTTTCAACTTTATGTTAAACTGAATAAGGTTTATATTCAAATGGGAAAATTTGACACATTGGGGTAACTTGATGTGCTGGCGTCTGTACACTTGTATATAGGTAATATAGCACAGTATCCTCAAATTATGTGGCTTTCATTTAGTTACATTATTTAATTTTAGTTGAAAATCGGAGTGTCAACGATAAAAACCTAAAAGAAGCAGGGATGAAAAATAGAATGGAGCGTTCTTCGTTTCACTTGTATTGTTATAAATTTAAAATAAAAAATTGTAAATAGAGCTGTTTTTACATATCTTTAAAATAAAATGTTCTGCCTCTTTTTTTAATGCTATTCTAAATGGAGTACTTACCTAGTATTATAGGTGGATGAATTATCCCACCCAGACTACCACTCACTCCCTTCGAAGTTTCATTCTGTTGGGTTACTTTTTATATAATATCTACCGTTCGTTAAAGAAAAAAATAAAATTGTTTCTTTTCTACCTTTTTATCAATATTTTGGCTAAATATTTTGTCAATTCTATTCAAGTGTGAGACCACACACAAGACTTGTGTCGCCGATCTAAGATGGCGTCTTGAGCTGTCAAAATGGAGTGAAACAGATTGATTTATGTAATACCTCCTGTTTAAACGCTGTAGGTGGTAACGTAACATGTGCTGTAACTGTTTATAATAGTTTGTTTACATTCTATAGCTTTTGGAATCTGCAATTTTATTTTTTCTGGTTTGCGTAGTGGGCCCTTTTTTTCCGGATACGCCTACGTTGTACTTATTAGATTGTTGCGTGTAGGTCGCAGTCTAAGGACTGAATTTAATTTTTAAGGTGGAAAGGTTAAATCGAACTTTATACAAGGGAAGAAATTTTCATGAGAATCTTGGATTTAAGATTTGCACGATTATAAAAAGAGTCGCCTAATACACGTCCAAATGTGTGGTCACAATAACTCTGCCTATCCTTTTCTAGAAAACAAGCTAGATAATATTATGCTACGATAGGTACCTACTTAAACAAATACTTTGTAGGTACCTAAGTTAATGTTTTTCTTTTTATTCTCTTGAATTTATTTAAGACTGAACCAAAAAACAAACCCCTAAATAAGAAGAGGTCTTTTATCAATAAAAAAAATCTGGGTTTGGCCAAAAAGGCTTCTATCTCTGTATAACAACACTCCAATATAAAAAAAAAAAATAATAGAGCTTTGAGTTTTGATTTGCGCGATTAAGTAGAAAAATCGGAGTATTCCCGTTTGAGCACCTATTTATTGAGCACCTAAGCATTAACCTATGGGAAATGGGAATACCTTTGTGCTAAATGCATAGGTGCTCAAAAAATAGGTGCTCAGACGGGAATACTCCGAAAAATCGCCTCCCTATTGCATGTCAAAAATGTGAGGTCTTAACACCGTGCCCTTTGGACGAAAAAAAAACTAGATGTTACGCTACGCTAATTTAAAAAAAAAAATACTCATCACTAACAACTATAACAAGTCTATACCAATACACATCTGCCGGTAATGTAGGACACCTCGAGGTGTGAATTAATCTAATGTGTCGATGTTATCAACCGCCGTTGTTCGAACAAATGGTCATTGGATTGACTTTAAAAGGGCGACTCGACTGCCCGTGATGAATTGTTAGTAGCTGGTGTCAACCGTAATGGGTTTAGGAACCTATGACGATTTCTAATTCTACTTTAATAAAGAAAGGAAGGTTAAAATGCCGTGTAGGGTAGGTAAAATGTTGAATACTTATCTAATATTAGCCCCACGGTTCGATGGAAGGTTTGAAATTTGAATACCTATACTACGCTTGCTAAGGTTGATCTGTAGATGGGTAATCGTCATACCATTACGTATCTACTGTCAACTTTCCGTGACAAGGAAAGCATGGTTAAGGTTGTCTTAAGAAGTGGTTTTTTGACAGTATTTTCGTCGAGTTAACCAGTTAGCTGGGTTGTGGAGGTTAGATAGGTACCTACTTATAGTCGCTCCATGTAAAAAAACGGTACTTAATTTAAAGAACTAAAAAACCTGCTTTTCTAAAACTGCTCTTCTGAGTATTCGTGAAAAAGCCCGAAAACAAGAAAGTCGTTGTACCCGATTGCGATTACAGTTGCTAGGCGATGCTAATAAGCGTCAAATAATTACAAAAATGTCAATTTAGACCTTACACTAAAATAGTCTTTAGGCGCTCTAAGAAGTTAAGTGCAAATTAAAGGACACTCGACTCGACTAATAAGGGTAGGTAAATTATAGAACAGGAGCTCATTGTATTTAACAATATTTTGAATACAAGATAAATTGTACCAGTCGGGTTAATTAAACATCCTACCTACCCTCCTTCTGGCGCAGTCGGGTAAAAAGACTGGATGCCGACTTCAATAATGAAATGAAATGATGAAATTATATTTACTTCTGTAAGTAGATCTTCTCAGATACTTCTACATGTCTTTTTGTTTTAAAACTAAATGGCATTTCCAAAGTGACTGATCCCTGAGAAGAAATGCCGAAAAAACTCAGGGGTTTTTAAGGCCAGACATAAGATTGTATTAATTAATGTATTATGCAAGTCTCACGACGCAGGGCAAATTCTGGAAAGGCCTTTTGAAGAAAAAATCAATTCAGCTTTGAGTTGACCTGTCCCGACAGACGGCATGCATGCTTCAGTCATCGTGTAGCTCAAACCTACAGGTTTATAATTTTAAAATATATTTTAGGGAGCTCGACGACCCACCACACGACGCTATCTGCCGGTCATTTGCGTGGGCCACATAAAAGTACTCAAAACCGCCAGACAGTTTCGGACTCATGTATTTTATCAAGCCTGCATGGTACTCACATTCACAGAAATATTTTTATTACTTATAAATGTTATTTACATAATGTCATAACTTAATGTCAATTTAGTTCAACATCAATTATTAAAATTCTAATAGTTTGGTGCTTGGGGTCACATTAGTTTAGCTTAGTACCAAGCTTTTTTTTCGTCCAAGTAGTCTATAACCTTATAGAATATAGAAATAGCTGGTAAAAGGCAAGGCAGATGAAAATCAAAGAAAAAAAATACATACATGAATTGGTAACAAAGACAAAATTTGGGTACTTAGGTAATAACTGGCGACATGTGCCACTATAGATGCATTTCTGCCTAACCCTTTAGGTAATACAGGCGTGGTGTTTCGTTATGGTATGTTAATTCACTTCACTATTTTAATAATTAGCATACGGATTAGTGGATTACCAGTTTTGCAAAATAGGCACCTACCCCATCTGATTAGAACCACCTTTTAAGGACTCTCTGCTAGGAAACGGGTACTCATAGGTAATAATATAATACTCTGGAACTAATGACATGTGTGATGTATTCTAGCGCAGTCTAATAATGATAATTTACCTGGTAATATTAAGCAGCGAAAAGATACAGTAGCACAAAGCAATTATTGCTATGGCAATTTAATCAGGCTTTTAGTACTTAGGTGTGCGATTGAATCTATAAGATGAGCGAGGAAGCTGAGCGGTGCGAGGAGGTATAACTGAGCAGTGAGACTTAGTTACTCCTTCCACCAAAGGTGTAGGGGGATGCTTCTTATTGTAAATTTTAATTAACGTTAATAAAATAAACTAACGAGTTAAAATGGTAGGTAGGTACTTTTATTCAGACATCTTAAATTTCTGCACTCCTTCTCCATATAAATTTTAACTATATATGCGAAACCTCACACGTCCCTTGCGGGCAATATTCTTAAAAAAAGATCCTATGTTTTCACTAAGCGTGATACCTTAATTCTCGTGTCACAGTCTTTGTAACAAAACTCCTCCGAAACGGCTTGACCGATTCTTATGAAATTTTGTGTGTAGGTAGGTATTTTTAGTAGGTTTGAGAATAATTATAATACTTAAGACGTATAATCATAAAAACCAAATAAAACTAATGCATTGATTCTAAGGGGGAACGAATCGCCGGAATATAGAAGATAATTAATTAATTATGTTTATACCTACTTATAAAATAGAGAAGAAAGGAGACAAAAAAAAACTTGTACAAATCGCTGTGAACGGGAATGCTCCCAAATGTTTGACACCTTGGAGAGCACTTTGTATGGCAATTTTACTTCTTTGGACAAAAACAAGGCCAGGCTCACGTGAAGATGAAGGTGAGAGGAATATGGATGTAGTGGACACTCTGTCTTGTAGGTACATTCGGCTTTAGTTTCTGTTAATCACCAGTAAGGCTATAGGTACCTACCTAATTACTTGCACCCGGGGCGTCCGAACGGAGTTGCATTATTAGTTCAAACCATTTTGTTAGCTAACTGCTTCACACGAGTGGGGCCGATGGTACAGACCTAGACGCCAGCATATCAAGCTTACATCTCAAATTTCCCCAAACGAATATGAACTTTATTCTATTTGTCATACCTAAAGTTAAAAAAAAGATATTTGACCAGCACAAATAGTAAAGTCGAAGAAAACTTGTTTTGTTTGTAAGGTACACCTACGTACAAACAAAACAAGTGATTCACCCCAGCTGTGCTGTGCAAGGTTAATGAAGTATACACGCCAGCACATCAAGCTACCCAGAACTGTAAAATTTTCCCAATTGAACATGAATGAACGCCGAATGGTCGTGCGTGCCTAAAACCAACCTGCTGTCAAAAACACCCCTCACTCGAACAATTATGTGCTCTCAACGAAGTTAGGTGAGACCTACTTCGTTACCATATTGTTTGTTTGACTGGTTTTGGCGATTAACACACTGCCACGCACCACGCAGCGTAGCGCGTGAATGCGTGTTTTAACGTTGCTTGTAAGTAATCTCCGTTTGTAAAGAAAACACGCACAGTCCAACACACAGAAAATGCATCCACGCGCGTTCAATTCAGTTCAGAGACACGCAACAAGCAGCGTGATGCGGGGCAGTGTGATAATCGCCTTTGTTGTGAATTTGCGCTGATATTGTAGATCAATAATGAATAGTTTAAATCGATTAAGTAATTATATTCCCTGTCATAGTTGTTTTTCTGGTGTTTGTGCGTGTACAGAAAATACATCAAATCGATATAATACCTACTTTTTTTGACCTTATAAAATTTCTGCCTGCCCTGTGAAAAAAGCCTATGCACGCCACTGGCCCAGTGCGAATTTTGGTAGATTTAAGTAACATGTCTACGTATTTTTGGTTCTAGGACATGCCGGTTTCCTCACGATCTTTTCCTTCACCGTTTTTGAGAACAGTGGTGATGAAATAAATTACGAAAGAACCCACGACTTACCGTTCGTAAGCCGGGGCCGCCACCACTGGGCCACCGCTGCTCAGTCGAAATACCTATAACTATCAAAGAAATTTGACGCATTGGGTTACCTAGCTTGCTGTGCTGGCCTCTTTAGGTAGGTACCTTACGCTTCTATTAAGATAACCTTCACGGTTAGTCGTCCCACCACCCACTCTGCTCGCCAGTTTAAATCTGGAAGCCATTCTTATATTTAAAAAAAACGGTCGTATCCTAATGTCAGTGTCAATCTGTCAAAAATACCCTTGAATTAGGTACCTACTTACATAGATTTGTAAGATGAGTCTGCTACTAGATGAATTACTTAGAGCAGCACTAACCTGGGTTCGAGTCCGGCTGATGGCAATAGGCTCGCCACTAATAAAGAAAGAAAGAAAGAAAATACATTTATTGGCAACAGCTGGATACACGCATAGTAAAAACACAATAACACTAAAAAGAGACAAAAAATGGCATGTCTCACGGCTGCGCCAAAAGGTTCATTTCAGCGGTAATGCCAGACAGATGCTGAGATCCTGCCTGACGCTGGTTTTCAAAATGAACCTTTGGGACAAGTGACGGATGAGTAACAATTATCATTATACTTCATAAATAAATAATATTTTACGTATATAAAATTAAATAAATAGGCATGAGTAATAGATATAACATCACGTCTACCTAGGTTAGGTAGGTACTTAAACATTACTGGCTAAATGCCTAATGTGGTAACATTAGGCAATGTTTAAGTCTCATGTAGGCAAAGACATTCTAGTTTTTTACTCTCTTTGCATGTAGGTAAGTAAGTACCTAGACAAGTAAAGGAATAGGAGACTTGCCAGTGCCACTAACCTTCACCGTAACTGATGAAATGTACAGATGCCAGCAGCAGCACATCAAGCTACCTAAAATTGTCGCATTTTCCCAATTGAACATGAAACTTGATCTGTTTGATAAAGGTCCAAAATTTGTGTCCTAAGTGGACACAAGTCTATGAGTTTTTTTTTAGTAGGTACGCTCCGTTGCCGCTCCAATATTCAAATATTATTCTAGATGGCGTTACTGAGACATAGGATCAAAGTTTTTTTACATTGCCGTGGCCGCTCTATAGTACCTATTCTAAATCTCTTTGCATTCAATACTTATCCCACCAAAACATTTCATGTAAAATGTTGCCAAGACGACCACATAAGGTTTGCCCTGTGAAAAAGATATCAGATCTCATGTAGAGCCAAGCTTCTGAAACTACAC
Source organism: Euplexia lucipara (assembly GCA_921972225.1). Lineage (NCBI taxonomy): Eukaryota > Metazoa > Arthropoda > Insecta > Lepidoptera > Noctuidae > Euplexia > Euplexia lucipara. Next base: position 2,639,570 of record OV179161.1, on the reverse strand, counting down.
GGCCTAACCTACCGACCCTAACTTAACAAATTCTACATATTATCAGTATAAATGTATAGCTTGGCTGTTTCGTTACTTACTTCAGAAACTAAATATTCGCATCACCTCCACGACGGTAGCGAAACGGCGAAGCCATACATTTTTACTGATATGTAGAATTTAGGTACATGAGATCTGATATTTTTTTCACACACAAACCTTATGTGGTCGTCTTGGCAACATTTTACCTATACTTGAAATGTTTTGGTGGGATTTCAGTTATTTTTGTAAGTTGCTAGGCAGTCTTTTAGTATTTTTTTTTGGGGTGTATTTTTTGCACATCAGTACTGCCGGTTTTTATAGCCCATTCTCTGTCTTTGCCTTTTTTCTTTGATAGTTTACTGATTACCATAAGCGATAAATCAGGGCGATATTTTGCTCTTTAGCGGTTATATTTTCTCATACAAACTTCCACCCCCCCCATTTTAAGGAATGGGGGGCGACAGTTATGAGTTTATGATTTTTTTTGTAGGTTGTACCTATTCTAAACTTAGATTACATACCAAAATTCAGATTTCTAGCACTTCAGGAAGTACCCAAACATTTTGATGATTGATGATCATCAAAATGTGTGTCAGTGTGTCAGTAAGTCAGTGACGAAATCGGTGTATTTTAGATATCAATAAAATCTTAAGTATTAGAGCTATTCAATTGAGACTTTGTATGTTTAATAAGACATTCATAAACATACAAAGTCTATTAATGACATCACATCCTGAGAATATGAACTCTCTGGTACATCGGAAACCAACTCTATGAGGATTCAGAAAAACGACAAAACACTTCGAGAAAAGGAAGGTAGGTAGGGCCCTTGCGCTTCGCTTGGCTCGTCTTGGCGGGGGCACTCCCGTGCCCCAGATTAATAGACGGAATTTTCATCCGATACTTGTATTCTAGTAGATTCTCTTGTGTCTACTCCAATATTGCTATAATACCTACTTTTCTAGATGGAGTTACTGAGATATGGGATCAAAGTTTTTCTACGACATTACCTACTTATCTAAAATCTCTTTGTGCTGGGCGTCTGTTCTGTACGTAGGCATGACTACTAAACAATTCTACCTGCTCCATTGGGGAATGCAGGCGTGATGTTACAGGCTATACTTACCCACTTACAAAGATCTCAAAGTTCATGTTGTGGAGTCCAACCGGCTTGTGCGAAACTGGTTTAAAAATAATTAATCACGTCGGCACTCGGCCGTGTTGCTTATCATTTTGACTTCGGGTATTTTAATATTGTTGGAAATGGAATTGGTTTATTGAATCAATGGTGTCAGGAGTGTCAAGGGTAGGTATGAAGGTTACTTTAGGCCATCAGCACCACCTTGCTGCGAGGGAGGATTTTTAAGGAAATACATAGATACCTTAGCCATTGCCACATACATAGGGCACTAGTTGCCACAATGTAATACGTAGGTATTAGGCTTTATTAGATTTCCTAATCATAATCTTTTTTTATTCGTTAGTGACAAACCTGGTATCATAAATAGCTCTTAAGTATATCAAATGCTCAAAAAAATGCAAAAAAAAAACAAACAAAACAACAATGCTCAATCAATGTGGCTCAATGCTCTCAAATGTTTGTGTGATGAGCACGATCATTTGTTCTGTGTCTGGGTGTAATTTATGTATAATATGTATGTATTTAGAAATATATAAGTATGTTTGTCAGCTAATTAGTACTCATAACACAAGCTCTCAAGCATACCATGAGACTAAATGGCGTTGTGTGAAAAAGTTGTGGAATATTTTTGATAATCTATTTTATATCTATCTCTATATCTTATATCGTATACTTTGCTTATGCTCAGAACTTCTGCATTAAAGATTTTTGTGATTGTATGTCTTGGCAAATACTAAGTCACTTTCCATTTCCGGGCAAGACAAAACATACCTAGATGTTGCAAGACGCACCGAAAATGCCTGGAAAAGCTATTGGGCTATGAAAGACGTTACCTATATGAAGGGAAATCTTCCTCTGTCCCTTAAGAGAAGACTCGTCGACGTGTGCATTCTTCCCATCCTCACTTATGGTTATAATCTATTGCGTTCCACAATGGGTACATAAATTGTCTTAAGAATATAAAGGTACCTAAGTACAGAATCATTATGGACCAATTCAATTCAAACATAGTCCTCAACGGTTCAGCAGAGACCCACGCTCGAGATTTGCCAAAGAGCTATGGAACGGAGAACTCTGGGTATCAATCTTGAAGCTGCCACGCTAAAATGGAGCTGGGCTGGACACATCTGCCGCATGTCAGACGATCAGTGGGCCAAACTCACGACCCAATGGGTTCCTTTACATGGCAAACGACATCGCGGTAGGCCCACACGAAGATGGTGGGACGAGCTGGGCTCCTTCGATAAGGACTGGCCCCGATTAGCCCTTGACAGAGAGAGGTGGAAGGAAAGTAGGGAGGCCTTTGCCCTGCAGTGGGTAAATATGGGCTAGTAATAATAATAATTATGTCACTACAAAGCAAAGCCACTCGGCGTTCTCCCAAAGTACCAGCTGTAAGTAAGTAACCCGACGTATCTAAGCTCTGGGCCGTTTGTGTGTGGAGTTATAGGTATTATACCTAAGAAGCTACTTAGGTACTGTAGACACATGAGCTGGTGCTGCAAATTCCATCTACCTATAATAGGTAAGTACCTACCTAATTACTTAGCAGTTCTGGACTTAGTGGAGAGGCGTGCGAAGAGGATAAATAATTGATAAGTAGGTAATCCAGATTTGGTTAAGACCAGCAATCTAAGTAGGTACAAAACTTTGAGCACGAGCGTAGGGTAGCCAAACTTACAGTTTCCTATAATTAAGTATAGGATGCATTTTGGGGAGAGTTTTGGCGCGGGAATTAGGTAGACCAGGTAAGTTAGTAGCTTACCTATACATGATTTGATTCCGATTCTACTATCACCTTTCTACCATCCGACAATCGTGAACACCACCTTTTGCTATTAGGTAAATAGGTAGGTAATAGGTAAGTACCTACTTACCTACGTACCTAAAATCCCCGAGCCATTGCATCCTTGTGACAAAGTTGGAAAATGACATTTGCCTGAAACGACACCTTTACCACAGCATAAATATTAATACAGTAGGACGACGCCTTTGATCTCTGCAAAAATGCCGACAACTTCTTCACGCGTTAGACTTGAATAATACCTCCCGCACTACGAACATCGTTTTGTTCGCAGTGCGGGAGCGGCTTACCCGCGTACCTTACCCTTCACACCGCACGATTGCCCTGTCTAGACAGCTTCGTCGGACGACTGCATGTTTTTAGACTGTGCCTTTACTTAACGATACCTACTTACCTAAGTTCTAAACCGGAACTAGATACCAAGTAAGTAGGTATCTTAGTAGGTACTTATGTAAATATGAACGTCCTAGATGTACCCTACCTACTTACTTACCGATGACTGTTATCATCAACATCTGCCTAGCCTTTCACAACTAGGTAAGGATGTATATTCAGATGCGGCAGTAGAAAAAAGCTACTTAAGTAATAGTAGTGGGTCAGCTATTTTTTTTTTTTTTTTTTATAATTTATTTGCAATAAATAGTGAAGGTACATTTGAACAACATTAGGTAACAAACAAACAGATGGGGACGTTATACAATAATATGTTTGGAGACTCTAGCACCCTTGCTTAAGTTGACAAGACAACTTGTATTAAAGGTGCTAAAGCTTTTAGTTTAACATGATCCAGCTGACTACCAAGGTTTTACATGGAGCGAAGGCATGTCTCACCTCCTCAACCCATAGTTACATACATACATACATACATAAACTCACGCCTTTTTCCCATGGGGGTAGGCAGAAACTACAGAGCGCCATATGCTACGATTCTTACATACTTCTTTTGCTTCGTTTATATTCATACATGTTGTCATACACACAAGCCGGTTGCGAGTACTACGCACCTGACCTTTCTGAAGAACCTCACCAATAAGGTCTATATATGTCCTTCTAGGGCGTCCCTCCCGGCGTTCCCACTTACATCTGCCTTTTAAATACCTTTCGTTAGTCGCCTTTCATCCATCCTTTCAACGTGACCAAACCGTCTAAGCATATACTCTTTTCGATTTTTGTTACTACCTACATCTTCTTTCAAACCACAACGTTGCTTTATTCCATTATCATTCCTCGATATGTCATAGTTACTGGGTAATAACCCCTATTACTGGGTAATCCATAGTTACTGGGTAATAACCCCTATACTTTTATCTTATCAGGATAAATAATGAAATGAGTAAAAATCGTCTGTCTCGGAATAAAAAAGACAATTCGCACCGGAAAATGGCAGGACAACTTACAAACCAAGCACACATATCTAACACGAGAATCGACAAAGATGCGTGCAAAGCCGCGTCTCGGAATTAATCCTTAATTGAATAATCAGACGAACTTACCTTAAGTGAAGTCCGATTATAATTTTATGAAGGGTGAACTGAAATATAATTTGACCACAAATGAGAGCCCTTCTCGATCGTGTAAGGACACCGCGTTTTTAGAGTATATAAAAAAACGTTTTCTCTGTGGGATGGCAACCCTGATACCCTGATTTGACACTTTTTTAGAGATTATTTTATTGTTGGCCCATTCGACCAGGGACTGTTTTTTATCAAAAAACAGAATGGGCTGGGCGGGTAATTATATTTCAGTTCACCCTTCATAAAATTATAATCGGACTTCACTTAAGGTAAGTTCGTCTGATTATTCAATTTTATTTCGGTGAACTGAAATATAATTTGACCACAAATGAGATGTTTAGAGTATCAAGTCGACATGGGCCATTGCCACATGCTTGCTATGGGCAAGCCACTTGAGATAAAAGAGGATTTAACAGACATTTAGAATCAACTTTTACATGAAATCAACTTGCTCAAAGTGTTTTCACCACTTATTAGTAGTATTTAAACTTAGTGAGAACATTGCTCAGGTATTAACCTATACAATAATTACCAAATAAATGTTCTTTAGTCATATTAACTAAACCAATTAGATTTTTAGTCACATTATAGTACTAAATGTACCTATATAAATATATTTATAATTTATCAAAATCCCTTTATTACGTCCTCAAATTGGAAGCAAAGACAAAAAATAAATAAATCTGTCCTGCGGCACATTAGCATTCGCTGATGCATCATAAAACCTAGCAATCATTTAAGAGACTTGTCTTAGCTAATTGCATCATGATATTTTTGCTTGTCTTGTTTTGTACGTCTGCTACTGGGAGTCAATATTTTAGTATTATTACCACTTTCCTTCATGACTAACCATCATAATCCATCTTAATTGCTTGTCTGTATGTTCTCGTATAATATTAGTAACTAGCAAATATTTGTTGTCTAATAGTAACTAGCAAAAATATTTTGCACTAGTCCCGATAGCCGACTTCGATTGATATAATATGTTCGTAAATCTCTAGTTAGAACAACCACAGCATTATAGTCCTAGGATGGTGATTTAACTGATGTCATTTACAATTTTAGATGAAATTTATGTATTTGTATTTTGAACAATATTAATTACTGTACATAATGTTCTGCCACTAAGACATGTATAAATATTTCATGGTTAAGTAAGGAAACTTCTGCATAATAGCAATAACTAATATTAAGCCAATTTGTTCTAGTTATTTGTTCAAAATTCAAATTGTCAACTAATTATTCAGTACTCTTGCACTATAGCAATAAGAAATAACGAAGGAGAACTCAAGTATTAAGATACTTGCGCAGAACGATTATATTCCGTTGAGCGTTTCGTTAAAGGTTTATCCTGATCTGTGATCGTCACTGCTACTTCTTCTCTCCAGCAGAAGGTAAAGTGAAGCAGTGTTGAGTAAGCTGTAGCCTTCATTTCTTCTAAGTGTTTCAGTGAAGTACCTACAGCATTACATCTAGTAATGAGGGTAGATGTCTATCTGAGTTTAGGCAGAATGACCATCAGTTTTTATAAATAATATTAAATTATTTCACAATACCTCGTGGATGATAAAATAACATTTAGTGAGCTTTCTGGCAAACCTCTGCATATGAATGTTTCTTACAGAAGATGATTGCTGCCAGGGTAAAATTTCTCAGTAAGTAGTCTGAACTGAAAAGATAATAATTCACTATTAGAGTAAAAAATTGTTGGTTACTATCAACTTTTTGTCAATAGCAATGACTGACAAGATACAGTATAATGAGTGTACTAAATATATTATAACGGCCTTTAATTCCAGCCACATATAATTTGGAGTTTGTGTTGATTCTGGGAGGGAATGAACCAACAGCATGCTTTAATTAAATATTTCTATAGATAATCCCCACTCTAGCTATGTTATTATTCTCGAATCCTCATCTGCCCAGTTATCCATAGATTGAAGCAACATGCCTCAACTTTAAAAGGTATTTGCATACCAATCCCATATTCTTCAATTAATCTGATTGAGGTGTGACAATTGAGTAACAAGTGCATACTAGGGCAGTAGTTTTGTCCGAAGAACTTCATAATTACTTTTCAATTATGCAAGGCACTTCACTAATTCAGAAAGGAAAAAACTTCCATTAGTTCTTAATGGTTTATAGGATATTACATCAGAACAAGATATAGTCTATGGTCACCCATAGACCTGCAAACCTCTCAAATTCAGCCTGGAAGAGAAGCAAGCAAACATGACGCCCTGTAATTTTCCGGGGGGTCAGGCAGAGTTGTACCTGTAGTACACCCACATTTTGCCATTGTGTTTAAGTCCCACGTAATAGGGGGCGAGCCTATTGCCTTTGAAGAAGAGAAGCATCTGTAAATCAAATTTTATATTATTTAATTTAAATATTTCCTGTCTTGTGTTATGTTACCTCGCTACCATAAAATGTTGCTGTAACCCTATAAGTCATTGAAGCATCATCATTTAGTTTTGATTTTTGTTATGCTAGGTACTTCATACATTCCATTTCTTCTGTATGTAGGTAGCGGTACTGGTGGTATGGTTGGCTATGGTGCAACTAATGTCATGTCCCACATGTGTGTGATTTTGTAAACACCGTAATTTAGCATGTGTTTAGTTTACTTAGTTTTAGAAATTATAAAGCAACAAACACAATAGTTTTCCCAGTAGTTTGCAATGTTAAATTAGATAGTGTTTCTCTTTTGCTGAAGCCAAGTGTTTCAAGGTAATACATACTAATTGTTGTTTTGTTGATCAGTAAACACTTGTTATATGTATGGCCAATACATAAAATATTATTAATATTTTTAATAGATAGGAAGCCTGAATTACTTTTTTTTTTTTTTTTTTTTTTTAATTTTGGTGCATGTAATGCATACAACAATATTAATATGTACCTAGAGTAGGTACAAACAGTCAAAGCTTATATAAATGACAGCATGGTGTTTTAGTAACCAACTGAAAAATGTTAGTAATACTCATTTGCATGAGTGAAACTTCACTGTTAAATCAAAACATGTGACATCTGATCTGTGTCTAACAATTTTCTTTGAAATGTAACATACATATATCTACATAGGTACCTAATTTCACAAAGAAATGAAATCAAATGTTATATTTCCATTAGACAACTACATTATAGTAGGGTCAATAACTTTCAACATAAACCAGGTAGTTATTCCCAGCATGTACCTAGGGACCTTGGAGTTCTCATGGAACACAGAAAATTAAAGGTTACCTGGTGGTGGACTGTAGCAAGTCCATGGTATGAACCAATGTGTCATCACCTTAGATGATTTACTCTGATACCCTTGTCAGAGTGGACCACTCGTATTTACACATAATTTATGTATTTAGCAAATATTGCTTTTGTTGCCGTTTCCATAACAGAATTAGCACATTTTTAAATCTTATTTCTAGTTGTATTCACTACACAAACTTTTAAAATAATAGGTTTGTTCATGACAAATATCACTAAGTGAATTTAGGATAGTCATTACATCTATTGTTTCATTGATTATACATGCTAGACATGTCTTTGCATACATAGTACTTTGCACATTTTGGTGGACAATGTACTCATCTCTAGTTCCCCAGCTTCAGAGCTCGCTGCCCATATGAAATAAACTAGGCATTCAGAAGTTGTGAATTTTCAACTATGTGATGCATTTTGTAAATATATTTATGAATATTTAGATTTTCATATTTTTTAATATATTCATACTCTTGGCCCAGTGCTTGTAATACAAATCAGAAAGAAATCGTAGTAAAATATCTCAAATGTCTACCTCGCGGGTTTGATCATTTGGGACTCCTGCTGATAATTATAATCAACAGTCAAGTGAGACAATGATGTCATTTCAAACATTAAGAAATACCTTTTAGGTTTCTCAGAATCAATTTGGATCACATAAGATACCATTTAAACTAAAGTTTTCAATGTTATATTGCATTTCACAGTATTGCATACAATGGAAATACATATGCTTGTTCAGGGACATAATATTTGGCTGCATGACACAGTGTCTCGCACTGTTCTAGTGTCTCGCACTGTTCTTAATACATTAGGTTGTTCAGCAGCAAATTTATGACATTACTGACTTACCGTCATGAGTGTATATTGTTGTTCAGGAGAATCCATGATCACATTAATATATCCACAGCATCTCGTGCTGGTTTTAACACTTATAAAAGACGTTCAGGAGCATTTTGAATGTATTCTACGGTATTACGTAGGTAGTGTTAGGCCCTCAAGGTTATTTGCTCAAGGAGCTTAATCGTTCCGTGGATTTTATTGCATAAACAGTATCTCGTACCTTAATGCATAAACACGTACGTGCTGGTTTGTAACAAAGCCAAAGCACAACAGTTGACACTGTATTATTAGTTTAGACTATCAAAAATGTTATCTCGTAACAAATTTGATCTTCGTGTTGAAAGTATCACGTACCCCCACGGTATATTATGCTCAACAATCGTAACCAGTAGCATTTCTTGATTTAGTTCTTGATTAGTTGATTAGTTAGTTTAGACTATCAAAAATGTTATCTCGTAACAAATTTGATCTTCGTGTTGAAAGTATCACGTACCCCCACGGTATATTATGCTCAACAATCGTAACCAGTAGCATTTCTTGATTTAGTTCTTGATTAGTTGATTAGTTAGTTTAGACTATCAAAAATGTTATCTCGTAACAAATTTGATCTTCGTGTTGAAAGTATCACGTACCCCCACGGTATATTATGCTCAACAATCGTAACCAGTAGCATTTCTTGATTTAGTTCTTGATTTCGTAAACACCAAATTAACTTTTCTTCGCCACTGTCAAGGCGCACAAATAGGTTTGTCACGGTGAATTTGGGGTCGCCAATTGGAGTTGCATGATTCTATTGTGTGCACACTACGATGACACTAACTTTAAACTGCATTTGCCTATTCTTTGTAAAACTTTTCTTCCGAAACAATTTTTCCCGTGCGGTGCCATTAAACGCGCGAAAAAGAAGTGTCAAATCAGGGTATCAGGGTTGCCATCCCACAGAGAAAACGTTTTTTTATATACTCTAAAAACGCGGTGTCCTTACACGATCGAGAAGGGCTCTCATTTGTGGTCAAATTATATTTCAGTTCACCGAAATAAAATTGACCTATTAACTAAATCAGTCATAACTCAACACATTGAATGCGCATTTAAATTACTTTAACTAATTAAACATGCCATCGCAGGAGCGCAACCGAACCAAACGGCTTTTCTCGACGCCCCACGTATTTCCCCTCGCGCTTTCCCGGAGGAGGCGCGCTCTCCGCCAATCAACACAACCGCCATATTGTTAACGGGGCGGAGTCAACGACACAACTCCATCCATCTCGCTCTATGTTTTAGTTTTCCCGCTCGCACGCAACGCTCGCTCATTGGAGGGGCAGCAATTAAGCGCGGGAATCCGAATTCTATTTTTGAAGTAAATGTTTTTTCAGCGGCAGTTAGGTCGCCAGTTTTGATGACACCGTGTCCAAGAAGGTTCGTATCGATCATAGGGCCATCAAAACTTGGTCGAGTTACATAAAGTAAATCTTGGGAGATTTATGTCTTTGAAATTAACACGTGAGGATGTCTGCGTTGATTGATTTATTTGATGTTTTGTTACAAATTGATCGATAAATCTGTTGTATTCGAGGTGGGCGGTTGCTGCCCCCTGGTTTATGTTAAACATTTTCATACGTTGGCAGTTTGATAGTTATCTAAGACAAGCTAATGTTGCAGTACATTGTGTAACGCTGCGTGCATTTAATGATACTGAAACGTATTAAAGGAAATATCTTTACTTACAGCTTTATTCATTATAATTCTAATGTTTCTGAATTCACTAAGCAGATCTTCTGATTTTGTTTCGTTAAAATTTTAACACCCATTTGTAATGTCAAGCTAGGACTAATAAGTACAATAACCAACGTATCTTGCATCTTCTATTAGGTACCTCTTAAGGTGACAGTGTTAGAATTTCCATAATCAACACGCTAAGCATAAAAAATGGTGATTATAAAGGTTAATGGCTTAAGCAGGAAGACACTGTCAACATTACTTTTACCGAAATTAGTATTAGGATACTTATGAGATTTCATATTCAGAAATGGCCCTATCTCATTATATTTATACTCAGCTATACAGTTATCATCATCGTGCCCTTTTTAAATATCATCAACTAGCGGATGCCACGCGGTTTCACCCGCGTAGTTCTCAACTGTATTCCCACGTACAGGGATAAAAAGTTACTTAGGTCACCTGGGGATTGTGTAGCTTCCCAACGGTAAAAGAATTTTTCAAACAGATCGAGTTTTTTTAAAGTTAATTCGTTACATTGAAAATATTTTTTTCCTCTTTATAATGGCATCTCTTCTTCTTACAAGACTTATACTCCTTCAGTCATCAATTCACTTCAGTAGTGACCCCTTTACCTTCAGCCATAGCATCTTCTCATTATTCACCATCCACTCTTTCTTGGTCTTCCTCAATTACATTCATAGGTAGGTACCTACCTACCTACTCAAAACCTCCCTCACGACATGTTCCTTATTTCTCTGAATCACAATGTTTCACACCGTTACAATAAATGAGGCGCTGGTGCCGGTGATGAGGAAACATAGAAACGCTGTCTTTAAATTAACATTATTAGGTACAAGAGAGCACGTTACACATTTTTTTCCTATTAAACAGTTAAACATCTCCATAAAGAACGAAAATCTCCCATGGACACAAAAGATATTTTTTACTTTTTAAATATCAATTCATGGACTATTGGCCATTCACACATGCTCGTACTATCACAACTGATTGACAATGGAAAATATTTCAATATTATTTTTATCTCTGGTTCTATTATGTTACAGGTTAAATACCAGGTCCAAAACTCACTCAGTGGAGAAATAGGAACACCAAGGAGTTTTACCATCACCAGGGGAAAAAATTAAGAAGTTGAAAGAAACGCGTGTGAGTATGATTTCATAAGATTATAAGTACAATGCTGCCGTGGCAAACGATTGGTGGTGATAGTATATTCGTAAATAATAGGGTCTCATAATTTGGTCTTATTTTGGTTGAAGGTAAACCTGACAATGCTGTATATGTGTATTTTTGTATGTTCTGTGAGACCTTCCACATCGTTTCATACATTTACTTACATATTACTATTATTATTTTAAATCTGTTAGTTTTTAAATTCAGTTATCTTTTGGTAAACAGAGGCATGACGATTTCTATATAGCTTTTGAAGATAATAGAAAATAAGATAAGGAATTATACCTAGCCCTACAAAAATATTGTCATAAGCTTGGCAGAATATCCTTATTGCATAACACTTACCAATAATTTTGGCAGTTCAGCAAAATCCATTGCAAGTATCTTAATATTCCAGTAATTTCCCGTGAGTTTAGATGTAGGTATAAGAACTGTCAATTTAAGTGAAACTTCCAACAAATTTGACATCGCTAACTTAGTTCTTATCTGTCACCGTATGTTTCTGTCCTTTTCTAAATCTGTAAGTCTGTAAGAGATGTCAATTTTCTAATTTTAGTCTAGTTTTGGAACATGGGAATTGGCACCATTCTCATACTGAGTTTGAGTATTTAGGTTTTTGATCAATAACCTACGTCTTTGATGAAAAACCGGAAGATGACACATTTTAAACTCAATTTCATTATAAACCTGTAACAGTTCAGACTAGTTTAGATTTTTTATCAAAAACCTGAACTAGTTTGGATTTATTGTAAAGGTCTTGTCAAAATAACGGGTTTGCTTTAATCCCAAAGAGTTTGGTCTCATAATCAGGACTTGGGGCACCCCGACGTTAGGTTAGTTAGGTTCCTTTAAACCCTGAATACAGAAATAGGAACCCCGCATAGCGGGCTCCGAAGACTACGCTTTTTAAATTGCTTCTTTGTTATGCCTTAGAGAAATTATGCTTAAAAAATTAGGTATGCGTAAGCTGTTATGCGTAAATAATGTTATGCGAAAACATAATTAGGATAAACAAAAGAGTCCCAAGTCATATATGGTCTTAAAATTTTATGCAAATGGATAGGGAACCAAATTAGATTGATCATAAACCCAAACTAGTTCAGGTTTTTGATCAAAAATCTGGATTGTAACAAGTTTATGATGAAATTGAGTTTAAATTGTGTCATCTTCCGGTTTTTCATCAAAAATCTAATTTTATGAAAAACCTGCTACATATATATTTTTCTAAGAATCAGAATCATAAAATCATCATCATCACATTATTATAATTCCTAATTTTCTTCTATATTATCTTCCGAAACTGTATGAATATTCATTACACGAACATTTTTCTAGGTAGCTAAAGTCTAGTGATTCACAGTAGTAAACAGTTACAGGCCAGTACATATTATAGTTTGTCACAATTTATTATATTTCTGACAAAGTAAATAATGGTGCCCTTTATAAATTTAACGACATTCTAATTAATTAAAACGCAACAAGCAACCATTGAATGCATGTCATTGAAATAGTCACATTTATTTGATATACGATATTTAGTTGTGTAAATAAATTGGTTTTATAACAAAATAATAATATGCAGACACCTCCGTAAAACATACTTACACACTTATTCTAACATTTTCTAGCTAAGTAACATGACCAAGTCAGTTTTACATCGTCCATGTTCATATAAGGAAACTTAAAAGACACGCACGCCCATTGCTAAAACTACACTTCTGACCTTTTAGAAAACTTCGCCATATATGGCATATATTCAAAGTTATTTTTATCACGACTTTAGAGAGTTGTTTATTTTTATCGTATTTTGAATAAACCGCCGGGTTAATTTAAATACAAATAATCTTTTTAGCACTTACGTAGGCACTTAGCTACAAAGGTCAGAATCAAGCCACCCTAATTTGTCAAATTTCTTTTTTAATGGTTTTTTAACTTTATCATAAACTACCACTTTTTTCGTGACTGCGCCAGCGTAAACTACGTGCTTGTTTCTTTAAACTTAATTATCTCTAACTAAAATATAGCTTACTAGCAGTCCCGCGGTTTCACCAGCGTAGGTCCCGTTCACGTGGGAATACAGGGATACAAAGTAGCCTATGTATTAATCCAGGGTCCAAATTTTATTAAAATCCTTTCAGTAGTTTTTACGTGAAAGAGTAACAAACATCTTCACAAACTTTCGCGTTTATATTAAGTAGGAAGTAGGATAGGATCAAGTGATCATAATATAATGTTCATATGTAGCGTGTTCATGTTGAAAGATTTTGCAATCTGCTCTGTAGTTTTTGAGTTCAATCCGTACAAGTCTTTTATCCTTTTTTATTAGGATAGCTCGATGTACTGTGCCTGTACACATGTTCTTCGCAATATAATTATGGTAATCATTTTACAACCTTCTTAGATTACGCATGCAAAACAGTTCTTTGTAATCTAAAAACATGTCAAGATAAAGTTCTCTTTTGTACACAGAACGATAATGTTATTTAAGAAAGTAGGTATTCTATAAAATTTCATCTGTTCTTTGGCATATATTAAAATTATCACTTGGACAAGCTCGCAATCTTACTGAAGCATTTGATTGACATGTTCATGCTTTATTGCGGTTTCTTACCGAAAATCGGGAAGTGTATAGTCTAAAGTGAATGGGCTACTTCTAGGGAAATGTAGGTACCGTGTTTGACCACGGCATTATCGCCATTTTAAAGTCTTTGCTTACTATCTAAATAAAAAGGATGATTATTTGTTTAATTATGTTTTTTATACTTCTGTCTCATGGATATTTAATTATCAACCTTTTTTCCTTATCCTATTTTAATTCTTTTTGATAAAAAAAAACCAGTTGTATTCACAATCATAAAAAAGGTTTTGTTGAAATTGAAATTTACAGTCAAAATAATTATCATTGTTTGTCTATAAAACGTTTTCATTCTTATATTTTTTATGAACTCAAGTGTTGGTTCTAGAATAAATCAGGGCAATCTTTAAGGAGGCCAGGAGGCTTACTATGAACTATTATTACGATTCAATTGACGACCCAAAATGAACTGCTTTGCAATTTCATACCAAGACGTCATTAAAACGATCCGGTTTGGGTTGACGCCAAATCAAGTCGGCACTTGAATCGCAAGCTGTTTTAGTTCGTTCATTTTTCGTACCATGAGGTGACATTTGAACCTAAATTGGTTTGCATAGTGTTAAAAATAGCAATTCAAAAAAAGTTTCTAGTTTGGTGGCGTAAACTGAATCGTTTTGTTATAAACTTTGAAAAAAAGGGAAATATACGTACCAAATTCAAGGTATTTCAGTTAAATATGTGTTTCTTACGTAACAATGTAAAATGTACGCCATTATTCGTATTACTAATTACTTTATCCAAGTTAAACGTTAAAAACTAAAAACTCTTTTGAATACTACCTACCTAATAAGAACTCCTTGGGTTCTATCAAAAAAGTTTGTATAGATTTCAAAACGCGTGTGTTGCGTTTTAAACTCGTCATAATCATTTTACTTTTACGACGACACTAAGCAAACCTTTAATTTTTATTTTAAAGAATTATTTAAATTACTATTACATTAATGAGTAGTAAAATTGGGCTTAATGGTATATAATTTGACTCATAAGCGCAATTTTAAAATATATTTGTTGAAATTTTATACACAAATAAAACCGCTAAAATCATAACTACTAGGTTTCGGAACGCAACGCATAGGTTGGAGTAAAAGAGACAAACATATGCAACAATTGTCTAGCGTCATCTCTTTCTCACACCGCGGACCACCGACAAATTTCGTTCTTTCATTCCTCCATGAGCGAATCAAACACCACTCAGTTATAGGCACTTCATGGTGTGAATATTAGCGAATAAGTTTAGGAACCTAAACTGGTTTGCGTCGGAATTGAATGGCTAACTAAAAGTTGATGGTAGGCCTGCTGAGCATAATGCTGACACTTAGAGGTAAATAGTTTGTCTGTAGGACTACTCCTACTAGTAACTCTAACACAATAAACTATTAATCTTTTCTACACCTATATTATCCCTTCCATAACATCATATGTAACAGTAGGTTTATCAGTAGCATCTCTCAAACTCACTTCCTTATAATTAATTCCATCTTTCAGACCATCCACCGCTTCCTTCGTCTTCTTATAACTTTCTACGCTCAATTATACCCCTACTGTATTTATACTTCTTTTCCTGAACTCCTATATAAACAATTATTAATTAAGGGATCATTTTCCTGTTTTCTTAGATCGTGTTTCTTTACAGGTGTCAGTTCCAGACACGGGTTGATGATTGGTAAGTGATCTTTAAGACTCAATTAAATACAGATCAAAATATCGTAGGCTGTCCATGAGACTTTTTGTGGCACCCATAAAACGGATAGGTCGAGGGACGCATCATTAATTTCGTCATCGTCGTGTTATTGGGTTTTCTATCTGAAATTTTCAGTTGCCCGGAGTTTGGTTTTGTGCCCGAATGGTGGCAATAGGCTCGACCTCCATTACACGGGGCTTAGAGATTACTATTGATATGTGGGTGTAGGTATTGACTTCAGGTAGGTACGCTTCTTCCTTACCCTTCGAGGATTATAGGCGTGATGATTTATTGTGTTTTAATAACTTTGACTTTTCTAATTCCGACAAATCGGCATCCTCCCGCCAAAATCGCGCACAGCGGTTTACCCCAACTTTTGACTACCTAATCCAAGTACCTAATTCTATTAAATATTTCTCTCTACGTTAGTGAATCATTTTAAAAGCCTTCTTCATAGGTCACAAAGTCTACAAACAGACCACCGTGATGCATTATCGTATCAGTGCTTTTAGCGATGTGTTGACATCTGTGAGTAGTTTTTGACACATGTTAAGCTGACCAGTGGCGCACTCGAACTAAACTGAGTGCCGGCTGGCGGAATCTACGTACAGAGTGATGTAAAAAAAGTTTGTATGAATTCTAAAAATAGGTTGAATATCTTCTTAGAATTAATATTCCATACTAATATTAATAAATGAGAAAGTAGGTAACTCTGATTGTCTATTTGTTTGTCGGCTTTTCACGATTAAACGGCTGAACGGTTCATAATGAATTTGGCATGGAAATGATCATATCTCGGAGACGGACATAGGCTATCTTTCGTCTATTAAAAGAGCATCTATAAAATTAGCATTCTTAAACATTTTTCAAATGCAGCGCAACGCCATCTTAAATGACATGACAGGTGACACTTCACAGTTCATTAATAGGTGTCAATATGACATTTGACAAGTCTTAAACTAAGTAAAACTAAGGAGGTACTTAACACGAAGTTTGCCGGGCAGCTAGTACCTAAGTATCTAATCATCTAAATAAGTACATTACGGTACAGCTTACAAAGGTTTTAAATGCTAAGTAGAATAAAATATTAGAAATAAATTACACAGCACAGCTAACAGTTGCAAGTGGGTATGGTATTCAACATTAGGTACTTACCTACCCTCATTCTTGGGAAGTCGGTTAATATGTAAGTACTTAGGTATTTACTTATAGTAACGTAGTTGAACCGTTTGTGTTAAGACGGTTTTTTTTAGTTTTATCGATTAACTAAGCATATGAATTATTGTCTGAAAAAGAAAACATTATCGCATAATTTTTTTTATAGGTTGACGTTGTATGTTATATAAAGTACTTAAGTAAATGAAAAGTTAACAGCTTTATTACCCGCTTACAATTACTTATTTGTTTTGATATCTGCCTATGTTTTTGTTGTTTATTTGCGTAAAACATTAATAAATAACGCAATGGAAGACACAACAAAACAGATACGCGATAAATTGTTTTAACGCGGTTACAGAAAAAATATTCAAGCTGTTGGTAATGTAATGCCTAGTATTAATAACCGGCCAGTTTACCGCATATAAATTATAACGTTAATTTAAAACATTTCTAATGCGTTAAATGGGAAATGCGAACTAAAAATGCTAAAAAATTACGTAAATCTTGCAAAAACCTTGCATTTTTAGCTAGAAAAGTATTGCATGCCGACACGCAATGATGCCATTAAGAAAAAAAACTATACTTTATTTATGGTTATGTAAACCGCACGATTATAAGTGTTCTGGACGTCCGGGAACGCCATTCGTCTGTCAAAACGTCCCACATTAAGCTATATTGTCAACATAATTGTTTCATTCTCGTTATTAATCTCGTTTAAAATTTAATCGTACTCGCGAGAAATACCTGGGCGACGGAGCCGAACGCGTCGGTAAGTTTGCGCGCGAAACTAAACGTCACATTGACATATTAACGCGCGAAAACTTTAATGGCCGCGCACTTTCACAGATAATTTCACTCATTTCCCTATCACCCGCTAACTAAATCACGGGGTTCGTTTCTTATTTCGTGTAATAAAATGTAATTTACATAGCTGTACGTAAGTTTTCGTTTAAGGCTAATACCAGTTCCTCGCTGTCGTTTACGCGCGCTGTGACATGTGATTGACAGGTGAAAGGGCGCGAAATTAGCTGGCCGGACGGAGACCGAATGGTTCCTTAAGACGCTCCCATTGTTCGTTCATTACATTCACGGTTCATTGATACAGATTAATAATATTTTCGTAACAACAAAAAAAAGCACACGCTGTGTGTTAGTGTTTCAACGTTTGCATAAACGTTTTGGATTTTAGGGAAATGTTTGAATTATAATAACTCCATTAGGCGCTTAGTGAACATATGTTGTAGAGTGGGCACGATAAGATAGAGCCGTATGTCATGTAACAGCTACCGTTTGGCATCCGCCAACAAACCGAGAATGTGAGGATTAGTTGGCAAACAATGTGATGTTGTTATTAAAACGAAAACTCTTTAGATAAAGACATGAAACAACAGGCCTCAGGAGATTTGAGATAGCGGGCTTAGCAAGCGTCGGGTCGTCGGGAGACATTATCTCGTGCGCCGGCGCAGCGTGCAGCGCGCGCCGACCTCGCACACACAAACAAACATGCACATTTCGGAATCAACTTATTGTTATACAACTTTTTTATTGCGCTGCTGTCAAATCAAAACTTACACTAATCTGTGGTTTTTAAAGTGTAGTTTATTTATTCTTGTTATATCTGTGGATAGTTCTTTCAAAAAAATTCATACAGATCTCAGTAGCGAAGTGTAGTAAATGAGTTAAACATTTATTGAGTGGATGATCGTCGAATTGTTATTTAATTTTGCAATTTAGTCTTCGCCAAGTTTGGCACAACATTATTATTAAAACATGCCTAGTAGTACTATTAGACTTAACATAATTCAGTCTTTTTCTGATTACCTACTTACTTTATTAGTTTTGACAACTTAATTAAGTTTAAGGGTTAGTATACCCAGGCATGTCTGCATCCTCAATAAAATATTGCAAAAATTTGCAAGCGTATCAAGATTCCCTATGACTGTTTAATTATAAGTACGCACCTACTTTGCGCTCAGTGTTAACCAACAATATGAATAATTCTAATTTCCTTAATTAAGATTTGTTATGTGTTTGTCTAAATACTTATATGTAGGTAAATATTGCAAAATCAACCCTTATTTAACCAAGTAGGAAGGTACTTACAGGCTTAAATTACCCGCTGAATTTATCATTTGATATCCTAAGAATTACCATGGGTAGGTAGGTACCTAAACATGAAAAGATTCTCTATTTTTCTAAGCAATAACATCCAGTTATTCCTTAAATGCCAGCTAAGTAGCTAGACAGTTATAAAGTGACCTGTTATGGGAATAATATGTTTATTCCCATAACAGGAATCTAAATTCTAAAGCTGCGCGAATCAAAAGATGCGATTGACAGCTGACAATGACAATTGTAATGACATTGACATTTAAAAATCAATTGACCATATAATTTCGTAATGGTACTTACCTACAGCTCGTATGGAAAATAATATTTTTATTTATTTATTTAATACTTCAAGCACAAAGTACACACATCAAAAGTGTCTAGGGATCAACATATATTTTTGCAATAACTTTTCTCCTGATTGATATTAATTAAAATTTTCTTTATGGATTCATCAAATAAAGTGTTTTCGTTTGTCACAGTAACGATAAACCAAGTCACCTTTGCATTAATAAAGAAATTGGCCATTTTCCTAATAAAGGGATTTTTGACATTTGAACCACTAACATTAAAGTTCGAAAAAAAGACTGAAATAACAGTTTTCTTTAAAATTTTATTGGGTAACTTAAACAATTAATAATTCGTGTTTCTACCGCGAACACTAACAACACAAGAACATCGGTTTGGCATACTCAAAATGAGTTCATCCAAATCACGCTGTGGAATGGCCGCCCATGTTCGTTGCAACAACAAAAAAAGGTCTTCTTGCGACTGGATACCCTCCATATTCGGCAGAGCTCTTCTCTGTAGCATATCCCATGCATGCTCAATCGGGTTCAAGTCTGGCGACTGAGCAGGCCAGGGCAGGACATTGATGTTAGCTGCGGCGAGAGTCTGTCTTACAACTCTTGCGGTGTGCGGTCGTGCATTATCATGCATTAACTGAAATAAGGGACCGATTTGCACTTGTAGAGGAACGATGACGTCTGATACAATCGTCTCAGCATAAATTTGAGCGTTGAGGTTGCTTCTGATCCAAATCAACTCAGTTCTTCCGCCGATCCAAATACCCGCCCATACCATGATGGTTCCACCACTATAAGGATGGACTTCCTGGCAGGATTTTAATCGCTGTTGGCGTCCAGGGGTTCTCCAGTGTCGTATACGTCTTGTATCCGGTCTCATACCAAAACGAGACTCATCAGAAAAGCACACGAAACGCCATTGTTCTTCTGCCCAATTTCTGTGTTCAAGAGCCCATTGATATCGAATCCTACGATTGTGCATTGCTATAGGTGGTACCCGTAGCGGTCTTCGGGAATGAAGGTTCACTTCATGCAAGCGGTTTCTGACAGCTTGGTCGCTAATTAAGTTCCCTGAAGAGTGATGAAGCCTCACGGCTAACATCATGGCGGTTATTGTTGGAGCTCTTCGAGTTAAGATTTGAATGTATCGGTCTTGTCTCCGTGTGGTGCAGCGATACCGTCCTCCATGGCGCTCAGCCACGGTACCAGTGCTTCGGTAACGTGTCCAAAGTCGACTGATAACACTCTGCCTTGTATTCAGAGCTAAAGCCACAGTACGTTGCCGGGAACCAGCTTCTATCATTCCCACGGCTCTGAGCATTTCTTCCCTGCTTAAATGACGTCGCCGCTCCATAATAACGTTGGTTTTAATCAGTAGTAGGGAAACAGTAGCACTAATAATGTCTTCAATGCGTTGTATGTTTTTATAGGGAAAATATTGACAGCTGATTTTCATCTTTTACTCGAATTTGATTCACAGTTCCTGATGCAAATTATGAAATGCACCAAAAAGGATCCATATAAATTTATAAAATCATAAATTTATTACAAAGCCACATCTCAATCTCAAGAAATCCGCATAAAAATGCTTGATCCTTAGACACTTTTGATGTGTGTAGGTAAGGGGGATACAGAGGCGGACTTAATGCTATAGGAATTTTCTACCAATCAAACTTTAGTTAGGTGATGCAGATGAAAGTAGTGCTAGGTGCAATTTTAAATGAAAAAAAAAAATCAAGGAAATAAACGTTGTTTCTATTAGATAACATTTACCTCAATGCATAGGTAGTGCTTCTTCTAAAGCTTCTTGTTTTAGTGTTTACGAATAATGAGAAGAAGAAGTGTACCTATTACTAGGTATAAAACTATCTTCGATACCTTGATCGGCTATTGCCATGAACCGGGCCCAAATCCAGAATACGAACTGTTACATTAAAATTCCAAATCGAAAAACTCAATAAACACCACGTTGCCCGACCCAGGAATCCAACTCAGGACCACAGACTGAGCAGTACCACTTGCAGCCACAGAATTATGGTAACACAAGCCAATCACCTTCGGAATGCGATTAATTATTCAATAAGGAAGTTTTAGTTTAATCAAAATTCTTGAATAACAGAAAAATATTAGTTACACATTAAGTAAGTACCTATATTAAATACTTAGAACACTTTTATAAGCTAGGATCACCATTGTCACTAGGTAAGTACAATGATAATGTATTATAAAAAAAAACCTCCGCCGAGTCTGTCTGTCTGTTCGAGATAAACTCAAAAACTACTGCACCGATTTTTATGCCATTTTGCCAATGGAGAGTGGTTCCCAAAAGGGTTATAATACAAAATTTGTCAAGTTTTTGTATAGGATGGCTACTATATTATGATATTTGTTGGTGGTGTAAAAAAAAACAAGCGGTCTGGGAGCTGGGCGCGATAACCGACATCCACGCAAGCGAAGCCGCGTGTATCAGCTAGTATAAGTATAAAATATAGATGGTTACACACCGGAACCAATACGGAAGTGAATTCTAACATAATATTTGAAACAACCCTTTTAATTTCCTTGACATTCGCACATACAATTGAATGATAATGAACGAATGAATAGTCAAGAATCTCATTCGTTCACAATGAAGACATGTTAGGTTACAATAATGACATTAATTTATACACCAAACGTCATGTTTTCCCGAGTATCGATTCTAATAAAAGAATTTATGAAAAATTAATGTTTTGCGGAAATAAATTTAATGCGCTTTCTTGCATTATCCTTTTTATACCTAGTGTTTAATATTTTCACACCGTGTCTGTTATGAAGACGGGTAAATGTGATAAAAAAAGGGTTTGGTGTCTGATAAATTAATAAGTATTTGTTTTTCTTTTGTTTAATAAATTCATTCAAGCGTGGCCAGTTGGTGTTGGCATAATAAGGTGGGTTTTAATAGGATTGTAGGTACTTATGAATGATTAAGTGGCAGGGTTACTTAGCCAGCCATAGCTATCAAGTCATTCCTTGTCATCATCCCTTGGCAGCTATGGCTGAAACAACAACGATAGAAAAACCAAAATTAAACTAGGTATACACTTATTTGTAAGGATCCTTGTAGTGATAGTCGTCTGCAATGGCTTAATAGCCAAGAACCTCAATCAGAATCTAACAAGGTTCTCATTAGGCAACTGGATTAAGGGTTTGATTCGGAAAGCTGTATTTTTAGACACCGTTTGTTTTTGGACCTTACTCCCAATCCCAGAAGACTACTATTTTATAGTGATATATTTGAACACACCAGCGAATTAAAATGGGTTGGATGTTTATGCGTAGTCACGGTAATTCATACCTAAATAACCTATAAACTTTGTTCCTGAACCGAATATAGGTAATAGTTTTCGAATGTGATGAGAAAGATTCAAATTCTAATTAACTTTACAAAAAACCTACTCAAAATAAAACAAAGAAATGGTTCTTGCTTGGATACTTATTAAATAACTTTAAACTTCCAATACCAACACAATTAGTAATAACAGTAATTTGAGAGTTAAAGACACCATTGTGTCAAATAGACACGTGTCTAACAGCCATCTTGAGTGGCACCCAAAATGGCCGAGTTTCGTTCGGCGGGAAAATAACGGTGATTGTCTTTACCGAAGTAAGTACATGATTTTCAATTTTACCGTCAAGAAATGGAGACGTGGTAATTTCCACACAAATCCTAGAGAGTTTTAGTGTTTAGCATGATTTAGAATTATTGTAAAGATTATGTTGTTGTGAAAGATGAGCTGGCCAAAAAGAGGTTAAGCAAACTATTATGAAAAAAAAAAAATCATGAT
Source organism: Euplexia lucipara (assembly GCA_921972225.1). NCBI lineage: Eukaryota > Metazoa > Arthropoda > Insecta > Lepidoptera > Noctuidae > Euplexia > Euplexia lucipara. Next base: position 2,616,361 of record OV179161.1, on the reverse strand, counting down.
GCACCAACTTCATATAAATTACGGTAATGACAGAAGATTTATGTTGTTGAAAATAATAAGACGTCATTTGAACATTCATGCTTTTTAACTTGATAAAAAGCATCATAATTATTACCTAATTCGGTCAGCATTACCATCATATTATCTTATAATTAACTACACAATTTGTGCGTCACAGAAAATAGCACCATTCATCATTAGCTAGGTGAAATATTAACTGTTAAAACAATGACAATAATTATTTTAATTGTGAGTAATCGATTCGATTATTAATCGAGCAGTTCGGGATAGATTATCTGTAGTAAAAAGGCGCCAAGACTTTTGTGTAGACTAACACGCGTAACATGACTGCCGTAGACACAGATTTTGTTTACAGAGGAATTGACAAAGTGACAAATTGTATGAATATCAGCACACACACACATAGCTGGTGGGTACCAAGCTTCATACCCCGGCCCACCGATGCAAAGTTGCATGTCTGTCGGTCTTTTACAGACTGTATTTCGGTGAGTGTGCTCTAGAGCTCCACGAGCTCATTCAACCATCTCCTTTCTATCCCATTCCTTGTAGATGTTCCACACATTCGCACGAAGCGCTTTGCCTGTTCCTTCATTATGCGCACAGCCAAGAAGTGGAATTCCCTGCCAGCATCGGTGTTTCCGAGTTCATATGACCCCAATCTGATTAAGTCGCGAGTTACTAGCTTTTGGGTAAGCTCGTTCCATCGTCGACCTCATCTCTGACCGCAGGACAAGATTGAAGTGTAGACCCATTATAACTCTTGTTTTCAGCATGACAATGTCAAGAATGAAGAGTAGAAATGTGTAGATTCTTCAGTCTTGTCTACAATATCGAGGATTATAATTTCTTCTATAATCGGCAGAAATGTTTCTTCCATTTGTCAATTTATCGAATCTTCTGTCGACAAACCAGTTGTTCTACGGTGATCATGCTATACCTACGCGTGGAGAGAGAAGTTGAATAGGTAATAAAAGTAAATAAATATTCCATTCTCTATAATATTTCTGGTTCATGTTACATACGTAAAAAGGTGTTATATTAGATATAACTCCTACAGGTGGAATGGTTGCCACCTGTATTATTTTATGACCCATAAAAAAAGCTTATAAAGGCTATCTCTGATCCGCTATGGTCGTAAGTTCAAAAAGTATTTATTCTTGACAATGATATGTGTGTGTTTGGGTGCGAGTAACTTTGTAACGACTGAACAAATTTTGATGGGGCTTGACAAGTCGTTTGTACAAAGTAAATAAAGTTATGTTGACTTTGGTATTTTAAAGGATGATTAAAAAGTTTTACGATAATATGGACGCAAAACTTAATTCGAATTATTTTAAAGCGGATGCCACCCGCGATTCTGTCTGAGTACGTTAAAAGTATCTTAATACAATTTATTGGCGCGTTATCCTGAACTATACTGGCAATCATCAATACTATATAGTTTTATCAAAATCCGTTCAGTAATGTTTGAGTAAAAAAGTAACAAACGCTTATACCAACACCCTAACAAACTTACACATTTATACCTACCATAAGTTAGTAGTATCATTAAATAACATGCTTCACCTTTGCATAGCTACTGATATCTAACACTAATGCACATTTACAATATAAGATATACATGAAATAACTAGGTACACAATAATGAAAAGTAAATTCGTTGACAAAACAAAATGGTAATCAAGTCAAAAAGGTGTCTGTAACGACCGCAATATGTCCAAAACGGAGATCGAATAGATAAAAGTCAACAAAATTAATGGTGAATTCGTTATTTTGAAACAAATGAAAAAATCCACCGACCCGCCATCTTTGAATTTCAAATTTGACATTGGAATGTGCATGGTATGTATTTATTGGGTCGTTACTAACGATCAAATCGATTGCTCTCATTGATTTTCGATCCAATGCCTTCATTGATTGTTTATCTTACAAGGATACAGATGAAATTACGCAGTGTAAGTATTTCTTTATTGATTCAATACAAATTTTTAATCGTCCCAAGTAGAGCATTATTCTTTTTCTAAAAAAGAAAACGTATGTCGCGCTATATTTGTTATTTGTTCAACAAACAAAAGGTAGTTAGTGTCTTTCGATTAGTTTTCGACGTCTGAAAGAGCAATTTAAATATTAATTTACGCGGTAATATTTTAACAAAATGGCGGCAGGTTAAAATGGCCAACGGTTTAGTTAATTAGCATTGCGTTGTTATTGCGTTATTGTTGTATTTAACCGAGGTAGATTGGTTGCTTTGTTTCCGATTCGTAAAGTTAAGTTTATGTCTGTATTTGGAAAGTTTTCTTTTAAGTTAATACCTATTGCGTTTATGTGCGCTTGTTCACTGTAGAGGTTATGTGCTTTCTAAACAGAGAGATTTAAAAAAACTTAGAGAGAACATGCGCAAGGAAATGTCATAGATAAGCTTTGATCCCATGTCTCAGTAACGCCATCTTGAATAACATAGCAATATTGGAGCGACATTGAAGCGTACCTACATAACTAAACGCATAGACTTTAGTCCACTATGACACAAGTAGGTATCGAATGAAAATTTTTGTTCGTTATGTCCCATCTACGTAGATGGGACATAACGAACAAAAATTTTCATTACATTAAAGATATTAAATACTTACTATACGTATAGTAAGTATTTAATATCTTTGTTTCTAAATAAAGGAGGTTAGCTTGCACATCCGTTTTTTTTTCGAAGTTTAAAGTTGATTTTTGTATGGTCTTTTGGACTCTAAGAGAGAATACTTAAGGTTTTCTTTGCTGATAACCTGTATCCTGTAGGTACCTATTACTAATTGCAACGAACACGAGTAGGTAATGGAATAGTTGAAGAACTTACTTACCTTTAAATTAACAATGTAATTGTTTTTCCAATTGCTAACATTGAACATCAATTTCCGTCATTAAAATCATGATTAGTTTTTTATACACGGTGATTTTTTAATCGTCTGACAAATTTTCACAGGGTGTTCTACCCATGAATATGAACAACCTTTACTATGGGACCAAATCGGACATTACGAAAAAAACGGCGGTTGCATACAAAAGTCACTCAACCAAAATGTATAAAAAAGCCGATTTTTTTTCTTTATTTCCGAGTTGGTCCCATAATGAAAGATGTTCATATTCATCGGTAGAACACCCTGTGAAAATTTGTCCGCCGATTAAAAAATCACGTGTATATAGGGTGACTGGTAATTGATGACCGATACTTAAACAGGTGATTATACTCCAGTACTAAGCAGTCCAGTACTTTTGTTACCATAGTCTGCAATACCCAGTCGTAAGTATTAGGTATTTGTAGGTCGTAGGTAGGGGCGTTGTTGTCTAGTGCATATCTACCTACAGGGAAAACGCGGTGGGTGCCTCATTTCTTTAAAGGCGATAATCGGCCTTTGCGAGTTAGCTTCGGCCCCTCGTCCGCCTTCCAAAGGTTCGGAACCCAAGGGTTCCGGGAAATAAGAAAGAAGATAATAATATTTACGTACAGTATCAGTATTTAACATGGAACCACTGCCTATCAGACCTCAAGTGTAAATATCGCCTCTCAGTCTTAAAGTATATACGAGTTTCTTTGCAATAGCTAACATCGTTAGACAATGCGGCAAAAACTACATTGAAATGTTAAGTCTATCGCTTGATTAACGGTGAAGGGAAGAAATTAAATAGCGAGATAATTACTGCATTCATATGGAAACAAAGGAAAATATACTTAGCTCTTACTTACTATCTGAAACTTTCTAGTATGTACTTGTGTGTAAGTTATGTATACATAAGTGTGGCATCGATATAGCTGGCACGAACTTAGTAGGTAGATAGGTTACATAAACAACATTCGATCTTCAAAAACGGCACACTAACGCACGCACGCGTCCGTTGGGGAGGTTGTTAAGTGATGTCCTGTAACACAGGTTTTATTAACCTGGTTCAGGAAAGTCGCTAATCCTACTAATAGGTATTATAAACGTGACAGTTTGTGAGGACGGATGGATGGATGGATGTTTGTTACTCTTTCACGTAAAAACTACTGAATGGATTTTAATAAAATTTGGTATGTAGTTAGCTGACACCCTGGAATAACACATAGGCTAGTTTTTATCTCTGTATTCCCACGGGAACGGGACCTATGCGGGTGATACCGCGGGACGTCTGCTAGTTATATATAATTCTAGGTTTAATTTTTTTTCCCATAAGTCTTGATTGTTAATTTAGTTAAAATACACATATGTAGTTATTTGTTGGGTACTAGAATAATTATTTATTTAAGATTTATTTTCTGGCCTTTATATGTAACTGGGTATATTGTATAAAAGATTTGATTTTATTTGATTTGATCTACACCTTTTTAATTATAATGTCATTGCTGAAAGCACTAAGTTTATCTATGCTTTGGGTCAGGTAACAGGTCCGAGGTTATCAGGTCAGGTATACCTATTATAAGTAGTGTGATTGGGTTTTCTCATCCGGAATTTTTCAGTAGGTTTCAGCCTATTTTGTGCCCGGTGGGAGGCCGTAGGATCCTTTTCTATGGGACTTAAACACAACTGGCAATTTTTTTTGGAGTTTGAATACCATAAGTAATTACATAAGTACATCTTTGTCTAACCTGTTGATGTTTAGCTGCTGATTTATAATTTTAGGGTGTCTTCTACTGTTTGTGTGGTTCGAGATGACTCGAACACACACGCCGGTTGCGAGTAGTTACCTACTAAGTACGCACCTGACCTTACTGAAGAATATCACCAATAAGGTCTTTGTATAATAATAATAAACCCCGCAGGGCAGCTTGTAGCGAGCTGTTGGGCAGTAGCGACCCCACGGACCTGATCTCCCGGGAGATGTCTTAGTTCTCATCTCTGGCTTGCCTTGATTGGCCGGCCAGAGTGAACTCTGACGAGGAACGGAACTCCAACCTCTTTCTTGCCTTAGTTGGCCGGCTAGAGTGAAGATTCGCAAGAGCAAACGTGCTCGGAGGAAGGAACCATTCCAGTAAGGTGCTGGTAGGGATCTTGACCGTACTTCCGGGATTGTCCTAATAGCCGCGGAATGCCGCTTCACTCCTTTAGCACCTCAGGACTTGTTGCCCTCTTGTCGCTACGTCACTATGTGCTAGCGGCCGTTTTAGAGGGCCCATTATGAAGTGTGCAAGTCACCCCCTGTCATTTAATCTGTGTATATGTAACATTGATAAGGCAGGGGCCATTGTCTTTCATAGTTCTAGGTATTCAGTCCAGTTTAGCTACCCTAACCTATAGTCTAGTACTTTTGTTACCATATTCTGCAATAGTCTTACTCCAGTCGTAGGTTTTCCTTGGGTGCACTTGTCTAGTGCATACATGGGAAATCTGCGATTGGTGTCTCAATTCTTTAAAAACGACAACGGGCCTCTGCGAGTTGGCTTCGGCTCCTCGTACGCCTTCCAAAGGTCCGGAACCCAAGGGTTCCGAGAAATAACAAGGAACAAAAATAATAATAATAATATTCCACAACTTTCACACGACGCCATCTAGTCCCAAGCTAAGTAGAGCTTGTGTTATGGGTACTAAACAACTGATAAACAATACTTATATATTTCTAAATATATCCTACATAATATAGATAAATTACACCCAGACACAGAACAAATGATCGTGCTCACCCCACAAACATCTGTCCTGGGTGGGAATCGAACCCACGACCTCCAGCATATCGGTCTGGGCCACTATCTACTAGACCAACAGGCCAGTCAGGTTATTGTTTGTCCTTCTTGTTGCCATTGCGGGAGTATCGTAGATGAGGCTGGCACGGGGACGTGGAGCTTGGCACCAGTAAAGAGAGGCCCATATCCAGCAGTGGGTGAAGTCGGGCTATGGACGGTAATAATGATGATGAAGTCCATCTAAGCCGTTTCCACTTACCCTACTTCTTACCAGTGCTGCCACCTTAGCGCTTTCGGAGTTAGATCTAGCGCTTTTTTGGAACACTTAGCGCTGAAATTTCAATATTAACTCCTAGCGGAAAATACCTAGGTATAGCGCTTTTTTGGCAGACCTGGCACAGACACGATAAACGCAATTTTACATGTTTGATTGGGATTATCTTACAAAAAGGCTACAAGTCGGGACGGCTACCGTCGGGAATGTTCTAACACAGATCACGTCAAACCAAAAATATAAATGGAAATTACAAAACCCTCAAGAACCGCAACCTGGACCTACAAAAATTTAGTCTACAGAACCTGCTCAGACAGCAAAAGCGTTTAGGCTCTTTATTAATGGAGATTTAAAATGATTCAAATTTGCATTAAAATAAATAAATAAAAACTTCTTGGGATTAAGTACTTGTGTTTTTTTTTTTATGCAAACTAGCGGAAACTAGCGCTATTTTCAAGTACTTTTAGACCTTACTGGCTTCAGAGAGGTGGCAGCACTGCTTCTTACGTTGGTGATAACACAAAACGGGCAACTATTAACCTTACCCTAAGTACCTACTCACGCGCAGTCTTATATTGCCTAGAATAATAACAAACACGAAATTCCTCAACGATATTAAGCAGATAAAAAGTGACATTCCAAAACAAATTCAACGAAATCGACGTAGGTAATTAAATATCAGAGGAAGTAAATTAGAGTAAGAAGGAGATAAAACAGTGCTAACGTATCTACATCTAACAACGTTTTAAAATAAGCCATTGACTGCGATACACTTCATACCAATGATATTAAAAGTAAAAAGTGTAGATAGGTTACCTAAACAACATTCGATCTTTAAAAACGGCACACTAACGCACGCACGCGTCCGTTGACGGCGCGACGCGGCACTGACGTAAGGTGTGGCTAGTTAGCCACATTTTAACGTGTCGCTTGCTGAGCGCTTATAACCTATCTACCTACTTACACCTTTTTTCTTAAAATATCATTGCTTAATACAAAGATATTTCATTCACGGGTGCTATACCTACAAGGTAAAATCATGCAAAACATTAGGTACATTCGTACTTAAAAAGTTGGCAGATTCATCTCAGTGTTGATATATCCGATTCGTTTTTATCCATCAACGTGTTTTTAATCTTTCTTTACTAACTTAACTTTTTTGGTTTTAATGTTACCATTAATCTATCTGTACCTACGTTTATTCTTACATGGGTCAATGTTAGTTATTTGTAAATACTTTCGAATGGTTGTCTACCTTATTGCACCTATTATGAACTGCTGATTTAAGTAACTTGTAAGTACCTACACCACGTCTTAAGCAGATAAATGTATTATGGGTCAATCTCCAAAACGGGCGTATTCGTGTGATCGCTCTGGTGCTTTTCAGATATTGATATATAATGGTAATTATGTATCTCATTAAAAAGAATGATATTCAAATAGTACATTTTTATTATTGGCCTTCAATTTACACAAACGGTTATGGAAATATTTAAGTTCAAAAAATTTTGCGACCAGAGCAATCATAATTGGTGCCAGAGCGGTCATAAATGGTAAAATTAGTAAAACAAAAATAAATAATAATGATAAAATGTTATTTATTTATCCGTTTTAAGTCATGTTCAGTGTACGTGTAACAAGATTATTATACTTATGTAAGAGAAATGTATTATTTTAGGAAAAGGTCAAGGCATATTATCAGTCATAAGTACTTTCATATTAAGAATAAATAACAAATTAACAAAATTATAAAGATCAACTTTTGGCTTAGTTTCATTTATTTGGACTTAATTAAATCACTTCTAGGTAAATGAGACAACATTAAAAACCTTTTGAAATCCACCAATATTACATACAGTCTTGTATAGTTATTAAATGATTTAGACTCAATCAATATCAGTTTTAAAAAGTTATTAAAGAAAACTAACGTTTACAAAGGACAAAATAAAATTCTTAAAATGAACAATTTATAAACGTAACTATTTGTAATCACAATACTTAATAGAACTTAGAATCATGACTAAAATAACAGTCTTTACAAGATATGTAAGTGATTTGTAATGATCACATTTTCCGTAACTAGGTATATCTTTATTGGAAAGTGAAGAATTAAAAAGAAGAACACAAAGTAAAATGCAATTCAGATGGTCAGATCAGATTAAAGTATTGTTTGCAAATTATAATGATACCAATTTTAACACAAAGTAAAAAAATACAATTTTTATAGTGCTCAGTTGATCGGGAAACTAAAAATTAAGGTTTATTTTAGGCTCAGATAATTGAATAGTACTCGGAGTCGGAGTCTGGTAAATCTTCTGCTGCAGCAACCTTTGTCAAGGTGTTATTGATTTCCAACGAAGATGAAACTACCTCGAAAATACTTGGAGTACCTAAATGAATTTTCATACTCAATAGATCAGTCACTCATTGGTAGTACTGTGCCCCGAGCTTTTTGCCTTTGGCAACTCTCTCTTGACTTTACAAGTCATTGTGCGTCTTAGATATGGATCATATTTTATCTTGGCCATTCTACGACGCTCAGCCAATTTCTTCCTAAGACGTTTTTCTTCAATACTCGTAGATAATTTATTTCGAGGCATAATTTCAACCTGCAAAAATAGTTGTCATTAAATTTTAGAGAAGAAAGGGTTATGGTTGTGGTTAGTTAAATGCCATTACAAAAATACCATCAAGGTAAAATACGTCAATATCTGTTTATGGGTTCAGGTTACCCAAAGAAACCCCTCAGGAATGGTTGTAAATTAAAAGTCATATGTATAGTTCATCGTTTGTCATTGTTACTACTACATACAATAGATTTATAACGTACAATTAATGCAAAATATCATTGCTCTGTTCTTTTTGGACAGAGCAATCACAGCCATAGCGATCAGAAAAAGTCACAAAATCATAAATATAGCCGAATTTAAAAGCAGTAGAAAGTTATGATTACGTCTCTTAAAAAACATCACAACGATCACTTAATTCACATAACAGACACATTCATAAGCTTACTATTTAATTTAAATAACGTACCATAGCAATCATAAAATTCGAGAACCAAATCCAGAGCAATCATAAACTTACCTTCGTAATCTTGGAGTGCTGGTTCGTGGCACACAGGTTTCGTCCTCGGCGGTTAGACTTCTGCCAGGGTTACCCCGCGGGAAGGGAATAGAGTGTCTATAACGCGTAACTAGGGATGAGCGCGATGTTTTACCTCAGCGCAGAGCGATGAGAAAAAATGTCCGGTCACGATTTCAAATTCAAATTGTGGCAAAAGTATTGTTAATATAGCTTAAAATAATTTATTACGATGAAGATTAACTATTTATTATGTAATGTAAACAAGTTGTTTTATATGAACCTTCTTATTAAAAAGTTAAGGAATATTTTATTCATTCAATCGGGAGTCGGGTCAACCCAGAGCGATCAGAATTTTAGGGTTTAAGATTTTTTTTTAAATATTTAAAATAAACTTATTCATAATATTAGTCTTGTAGCATGTAGATTGGACACCAAACTGTATATTAAAAAATATTTTAAAAACGTTTTTCGATTTTAAAGTGGGTTTATCCAGCCCGACACGAAAAAAAATGCCTCTGGAGATCTACCCATTATATTCTATTGTATTCACGTTCTAGATAGGTCGCACATAGCCGTAACCCAGCACTAATTTAGATACGGGGGTAATTCTACATATATTCATATTTGAAAAAGTTAGTCAAGATCAAAAATTCTACGGTCTCACCGCTTATCCTAATCTTAAGAGTAGCAATAATTGCCAACAAAAACATAATTATACACAATTCTGATCTAAATAATAATAATGCCTTGACACTTGACGAGGTACCGCCCGCTGGCCCATATGTCCGACAATTTCAAATGAAATCGAAAAAACCGATCCGCATATGACGCCTTCTAAATCCGAAATTCCCTCCAAAACCGATCTCACGCTGAGAGAGCATTGAAAAAATATTCTCTCCGACTTGTTCTTTTTTCGAACACAGATTTTTTTTTTTCTAACCATTGTCACGGCTGGATGCCAGTATTGCCAGTGTTTGGTCTCGATTTAAAGAATTTAAATAACATTTGGTGGACCAATCTGCGAATTTAGTGTTAGCGAAAAATGTTTTTTATAAATATGTTTTGTACCTACAGATCATTTTGTGTGATGACTAATGTAAAAAGCACCTTTTAACTTGCGGAAGTGGAGTTTGTGAATCATCAAAGCTTTTAAGCAATTAACCTGGGTGCGGTATGATAAGCTTTGAAATCTAGGGCCAGATTAATATTATCAACGGCAAATAAATGCAGTCGGTAAAAAAAGAGCCGTTCTAACATTATTATGTGAACGAGACTGTTTTTCTAGTTGGCCATTTTGTACTTCACACATTAAAATGTCAGGTAAATTCTATATTCAAATAAAAACACACAATACCATCTTTTCACCTGTGAGCCGACAATCTCGACCCACTAGAGACTTTATTAACAAGATTTTGAATATCCTATTGTCGCTAACACTTTCTATGTTCGAAATTCGAAAATCTTCTTTTTTTTACAATACAGTTTGGACATTTCGCTTGAGTTATCGCCGGCCAGTTCTGTTAAAAGGTTTAAAGGTTTTTTTTTCTTTCATAAACGTCAGTGCGCGGGTCGGTTTTGATGTGGGTGAGCGTGGTTATAATTGCTGTTCATATTGGGACACATAATTTTTGTAATTGTCCGGATATTTCCTATTTTCAACGTTAAGAAGATTACACATGTAAGTACCTATATTGAGCTTAATTGATTTAAGTAACTCTGCACTTTTTTCTGCTACGTCATTCATTGTGTCTATGACATGACAAGACTTTAAAAATAAAAAGCAACCAGTGACACTGAAATTCGGCATTATACCCATGGGTAAAAAAACACGTTTTCTAGGGCTTAAATTAGGAGTATGACTGGAACACATTAGTTGAGGAAGACCAAATAAACGATGGATATATTTGACTGAAAGATATTATAAGTAGGTAGGTACTAAGCTAAATCAATGTATGTAAAAGCGGTGAATAAGTATATTGAGGTGACGGCCAATAAAGGTAGGTACCTACGGAATAATAAGAAGCAAAGACATTCAATACTGACCACAGACTGGACATCACGATCAAAATTTTCATCCAATACCTTGTGTCCTACTAGTGGACTTAAGTCGATTAGCTAGCTGTAGCTAGTATAGTGCGCTCGCTGCTGCTCCAGTACTGCTAGATGGCGTTACTGAGACATGGGATCACAATTTGTCTATGACATTTCTTCGCATGACCTCACTAACATCTTAAATCTCTTTGATTAGAAGGCACGCTGCGCCGACTATAAATAAATTGCATGGGGATGATATTCTCTACAGCTCAATTTAATTACAAAAATATTTTAACTTTTAAATATCGAAAACTTTTATCCCGCGTAACCAAACAAGATGGCGACCCCACAGCCAGGTAGTATCAAACTGGGATTCGGAAATATATGGATAATTATAAGACGGCTTAACGTGGAATTTTTGTCAAACTTTATCGTCATTTTGATTGAGGTTACGACTTTAGTATCGGTGAAGATATTGTGTCGGTAGCTTTATTACGTGGAGGGCTATACCAGCGGTTGTTGGCTTGTGAAACGGGAATCGGATATTCCTTATGAGCATCAAAACTAATGGGAATTGACCAAAATGTTTATTTTTATACTGCTTCAATTGGGTGCACAATTGCTAAAGCTACGCACGAAGTTTTGGGGTTTTTCCATTAAGATTTGTGCTTAGTTGGTGAAAACAGGCTTCCAACGTAGGGTAAGGTACAAGGGAATTCAACATGTCTTGCGAAATGTGAATGTTTTAGTAAAATTTCTCCTGGATTTTCAGGTGCAATTTTTCAGTAACTAAGACACATTTAATAATATTAATAACACCAGCCTGTTACTGTCACACTTCAGGGCAAAGGCTTTTTCTCAACACACGTCAGCAAAAGTTTTGTATACCTACTTAATCAATGAGGGACATGCCAAAAGCTTAGAGTGATGTTCAATCGATTTTCCCATCGATTAAACGGAACCAACGCCTAAAAACCAAACTCACGAAAAAAAATCTATAATAGTCACGCTGTCACGCACGATAATTGGTCCACCCACCCGACATAAGCTCGTACACCAATCGCGACACGATTTGTCTTGGTCTTGCTAGATTATTTAAAACATGTCGTTAATGTGAATCGATCGTAAAATTTGTACAGAACCTCCTTTGATTGGTCATTATTTTTAATAGGTAATATTTTATTGCATTTTTATAGTTAATCGGCTATTTCATGCGGCTGAACGATTCAACGTAGGCATAACTACTTAATAAGTAATCGTAATGTCTAGTAATCTTTTCTACTACACCTGTAAAACTAATTAAAAACGTTTGTAAAATGGTATTCCACCATTTTTATTTAATTTCTTCCTTTTTAAAAATCGATCGCCGGAACACTTTTAGTGACAGCTTGAAATACGCGCCATAAAAATAGGTGTTCGATTTTTAAAAACGTTTTATTTCTTTGTTTATTGCTTATATTATCTGTTGACAATTAAAGAGCTGTGGAAATTGAATTCTTTTTATGAATGGTGACGTTTCATTAGTTTCTGGATTATGGGTGCTTACCTACACCGGTTTTTTAAACGAATGTTTTCCGTACTTTAGTAAATAATGAAAACTACCTACTTGTATGAGTGGTGTATTCTATGCTTCTTCTTAAAAAAATGTTCTTCACTATGGACTAAAGCCGAATTGATCTCAATGTCTTGCAAAATCAAATCAAAAGTCATTCATTCAAATTAGGCTGAGGATCAGCGCTTTTTCAGACTTCCAAAACGCCCACCCTTCACCAATTTTTACTGAGTGGCGGAACAAACTCCCCAGCAACATCTCTGTCTGTTATAATAAAGAAGAAGTTAACACAATATTGGTAACTAGTCAGTGGTCAGTTCTTGGTCTACCTAAGGGTCGCAAGCGAATCTGCTCGGCAAAGTCAGCATAGGGTTTATTATCCCTACGCTTAGTAGTAGGTAATATAGCCTTTCGGTATTCTACAGGATGCATTTTTTACTGTGCGTGGGAATTATACTTATGACTTGATTCCGCCATCACACATCTTTCTACTATTGGACATTCCGTACGACCAATTTCTTTATACCATTGTCACCTCTACGATCCGGACAAAGCATTACCTACGCCTCATCGTTTGTACCGCGTAGGTACAGTCAGCCTCATAAGTCGATATACATATCCATATTTCCTAAACTCATGAACACCTTAGCTTACACAAATTGCTAAACAAGACTAGAGAATTTTGAACCTTTAAGTCGTTAATTAAATCCTGGCACTAGTCTTGTTTAGCAATTTGTGTAAGCTAAGGTGTTCATGAGTTTAGGAAATATGGATATGTATATCGACTTATGAGGCTGACTGTACCTGCAATCGAAGGGCTGAAACAACTTGCCTGCTGTGGTCTTCCCGTCCTATTTTAGGTGTATTTAAGGCTACAGTTATTAGGCTCTTAATAAACTTCACTGCTTACCATCAGGTAGGATCGCAGTCAAGCACTAGATTTTACCATTATTAAGAAAAGGTAGTATATCTCGCGACATGCAACACTACAATCATTCCCCAACTTTTCCTAACTAAGTAAGTACCATTAACTTCACTCAGGATAAAAAACAGAACTATTAACATCAAAACTAGGCAAGCAATTTTCTACCATTAACATCTACTGACAACTGATTGGTGGGAGCTAAGTACCGATCTAATCGTACGTAGACTGCTTGCCCCCGCGCAGCCAGTGTGATGATGATGGATGATGTTCTGTAAAACCAGCTGGTGTGGGCTGTGGTGGGCATACATCCTTGTTTATTTATTTATTTATTTAACAAAACACAATATAAGCTTACAGTTACTATGACCAAAACGCTTACATGCTAACAATTTCCACAATCCATTTAAAACAAATAATCAAGAATTCAAGAAATTAAAATAAAAAAAAATAGAAAAATAATACGTCATGTCAATAGAAAAATGTCAAAGGAATTTAACATTTAGGCAAAGAAAAAAAACATATTAAAATGATACATTAATGTCAAAGATGTAAAAAGAACAATTTATCAAATACAAAAAAAAAAAATAGAAATAATAACAAAAAATAACATGTCCAAATTTAATACCACGGTCAAATTAAAAAAATACAATTAAAAATTTAAAAATAATAATACCACACAGTCCACATAATCAACTAACTACCGTACAATTATAATCCTTAACTCAGTCTATTTAAAAACGACAATACATCTCTTGTTGATTTGGTATCAAGATCACAATAACTAAGTAGGTACTTTCATTTTATTTTCATTTGACTTATATACAATACTTAACTTTATACACTAGAAAAGAAAATAAAATCTAAAATAAGGCGTCAAAAACTCCTCCGCAACGCTGTCCACTGGAAGTGTACCCAAAAGACTGCCTTGCAGCATTGCTACGTTGTATGGCAATGCTTATCCTTTGACCAAGGTAAAATCCAGCCCTTGGGTCACGCGAAGTGTCAATTAAGCGTTATTGAAAGATCTTTGTATGAGCACTCGGACCCCACAACCCGAGAGTTTCAACCCCAAACGGCTCGATTATATAATTACCAACAAGGTTCTTCTTCCCAGCAAAAGCACTAGGAAGTGGCGAAGGGTGGGCCGTTTTTGGGGGACTGTCTATATGTAGAATAGAATAGAATAGAAAAATATTTATTCAGCACAGACACAAGCGCACAGCAACAAAAAAAACAGAAGTAATAAATAGTAGGTACCTACACAAATTGCGCTGAGCGTGCCCATGCCGAAAGGGTAACCATCTCAGCATTTGCTGGGCGTCAGACACCCAGCGCTGGTTTTCAGTTGGCACCCCGCAGCCGTGTATTTTTTTTGACGTTCAAAAAGTGCTGACTCTCAGCCTAGTTTGAATAAAGACTTTTGATTTTGATTTACTTAAAGACTAAGCAGTAGGCATACCATTGCCTTACAGCAAGGTTTTTGCGTATTATCTTCATTGACAGTTCATAGGGATGATAACTCTAATTTAAAATAAAAAATTAAATAAAATCTGCATTGCTATTCTGTTAGAATCACCGCGTGAAAATGTAGGTGAAGTGAAGGCGTATTGAGCTGTCATTACATACATACTAATCTAATGCTAGGCATTGACAGGTCACTTCACTCAACATATTCACGCGGTGACTTTTACTGAATTCAATCGGCTGTAAATCTTTAAGGGTTAAGCTAAGGTACCTACTTATAGTATTGTATACCAACATACAATGATATTATAAGTAAAAAAGTGTGGATAGGAAGGTTATAAGCTCTCAGCAAGCGACACGTTAAAATGTGGCTAATTAGCCAAGCCACACTTGACCTCAGTGTCGCGTCGCGCCGTCAACGGACGCGTGCGTGCGTTAGTGAGCCGTTTTTGAAGATCAAAATATAATGTTGTTTAGGTAACCTATCTACTTACACCTTTTTACTTGTAATATTATTGCCTACATATTTATAAATAATTATTTACATTTTAGTAAGTTTTACGACACTGAAAATCTCAGAAATGGCGTGTAACAGCAGAGCAAGTTTTCGACAACCTGTCTTAGGTAAGCTGGTTCGAAACCCCAGACAAGGATATAATCAAGTTGTATCTGACTAATTCCAAGGCTGGAAATATGACTAGGTTGTAAATTAAAACACATACGATATTCAGTCGTAAAATCACTCAGGTTACTTGTTAGGTCGTTATCAACAATCTAGAATACTGGACAGGGTTCAATGCTATACAATACACTGAATTATACTTATATTAAAAAGAGGTAAGCGGGTACCTACTTAAGAGTTGTTTGATTTTATGTAAGTAGGAGTTAATCTCCAGAACTAGTAAGTAGGTAATCCAATTCAAAAAATTCTTTCACTGGTAGGAATTTATTAATTACCTATGTACTTTTATCTTGGTAAATGCATGCATGGCTCCTTTGAGAAAGACCACGGGAAATGGCTTGTCTTAAATAACTTCTCGTTAGGTTCTTATTATCTCAGTATCCTACAGTGTTTTAGATTTTATTCTAGGTAGGTACATTTTCCTCACATATAATCTGATAGATATAGAAAGTATTAAAGACCTATTAAGACCTATAAGACCTATTTGAAAAGAATAAGAATGGAGTTTCTTGCCCATTCTTCTCCATACCAAACTACTTAGGTACCTTTTGGAAGGGGAAACTAGAATCATGAAACTTCATACTTACAACTCCATACTTATGAGAATTGGGAAGAAACTCCATACTTCTCTTTTAAAATAGATTTTCCAATTTTTGTATACTTACTTACTTACATTCATCAGATTTATGTGAGGATGATATCATAAGGATGTGACCTTGAACGAAAACTTATATATTGAGGTAAAAGATAAAAGAAAAGAATGATAAAAAAAACGATAAAAGAGAAAAGATAAAAGATAAAAGTTAGATAAAAGTTGTTAGGCATATGAAATGCAGCTGACAATAAAATTATAGGTAAGTACTAAGTATTTTATTGATAGACACATGATTATTATCATAGAAATATATGATAAAGAACTATAGATCGCATTCCCAGGCGTACTTAATCTGATTCTACAAGAAGGCACACTAAATTAAAAATATTTTTTCCTTAGATGCTTAAAAAAGGTTTTTATCTTAATGTTATCTACCTTAGTCTTCAATCATTCACATTTGACCTCAGCGTCACCTCACTAATAAAAAAAAAACAATACAAACTCATACGATAGCTTATAAGTAAAACTTTTAATTCAAAGATAGAACACATTTTGTGCCGGCGGCGGCGCTCGCGCAACGCACGCACTATCGTCGATCAGATGGTAACCTATGATCTTTGCGCAACGGTGGGTCTATGGACGTGATATAGAGTACATAATTTAACTGTGAATAAATAAAAAAAATCTTTGATATGCCGAAAAAAATTACCACGTGGGTTTCGAAGATACCATATAACGTATCTTAAATTAAAGAGGGCGAGCAAAAACCACAAAAGAAACATTGAAAAACCAAGTGTGAAAACTAAACGAATCTGACAGTTTAACATCAAACAGCCCGCCATTTCACTCCGGAGCCACAGACAAAAAAAAAAACAAAATGGCTGACTCATCGCAATCAATCACCTTTTGGACGACGATTATATTAATTTTGTTATACTATTATTTGCCTAAGCTAGACACAATGGTGCTTGAGTTGGAAAAGGGCTTCAAGATGACATGTCAATTAAATAACTATCTATTATTGTTAGCCGTTAAGACAGAAAGGTGATTGTTAAATGTTATGTGGTTAAAGCGGTGCAGTCGGTGGTAAGCGATAGTTTTATTTTGTGGTTGATTGATACAAGAGCCAGGAAGACCAAAGATTATGATAGTTGGAATAATGAAGAGATGGCTAGGAAGGAGGTTATTAATAATACTTTATTGATAGAAAACATCCCTACATAGCTTTTTTTAAGCTTATAAATATCTAAGTAGCTACAGTTCTCATCAAAATAAAAGGCACACAATCAAAAGATTTAAAATCCTACTATAGAAAATGTAATTTATTTATACCTACAATTTACAACGCAACAACAATTTACAATTCATAATTAAGAATCAGCTACCCTTTTCCCAATCCAGTTTAACCGGATGCAGCAGAATACCAGTGTTTTACATGGAGAGATTGCCTGTCAGACCTCCACAACCCAGTAACTGGGTAACATGATACCCCTTGGTTAAACTGGTAGCCAGACTTTCGGGCTTCTGACTACAAGTACCTACTTAACGACTGTCAAAGATCTACAAATGTCAGCCGGGACCAACGGCTTGACGTTCTTTCCGAGGCACGGAGGAGTCTTGGTATGTCCTGTAATAATTAATGGTCACCCATCTACTGACCGACCTCGTCAAGCGTAACTTAACCTTCGATCAACCCATGCGGCTGTTAGAATTTAACCACAAGCTCCTTAAAAAACAATTACATAACACGTATTATGTTTAATTTTAAACACGCACACACCAACACGGTCCGGTATTATGTTTAACATAATTAGTAGAAAAAGCGAAAACGGCCGAAAGGCGAGGCATGCAAATTGAAGGGGGCGGAGCTTCCCTCTACTTACTTTATGCCACGTATCATTACGACGAAGTCAACAGACTCCATGCATATTTACATTTTAAAAAGAACATCGTTTTTGCGAAATGAATTTATGGTGTATTTTGCTTATATTTTAGTACAACGAGGTTTAAAGCAAAGACAAAAATAAAGACAGAAATAGCATTTATTTGGCCCAAAAGGCTCACTTTAAAATAGGCTCAATAAAGTTCCTTTTAATTCATTAAACCCCGAGAGGACACCGGTGTCCGCCTGTCATTGTCTTTCTATTGTGTCTCTAATTACCTCAGTTGAAAGATTAAGAGCATTGTGCATGATTTCGTGTTGATTAAATTTTTAATTCTATTTACCGCTACGTTTTTACAAACAAAGCTGTTGTTATAATCCCTCTACAAAAAAAAAAAACAAAAAGAAATCTCAGTTTGGGTCCCTAAACCTCTCAAAAGGCCCGTTTCTCTGAAAAAAAAAACTAAACCAATTTAAAAATACTAATTCCTAATTTAAATCCATGATATTTAAAACTCCAAAATGGAGCCACATGTTTGCGTTTCAAGTGAGCAAAAGAAATATTCCGTCAATCGTCGGCGACGACTTTCGCAGTCAATAAATGTTGTTCTTTCAAAATATTGCCATAGACACCAAGGGTCGTAGGGCAGAAACATAAAAAAAACGAGCAAAAAGTTTCAAACTTCTAAGAAAAAAAGTTCAAGAGTTACCTAAATGAAACTAGTCTATGGCTGTCAAAGATTGTGTGATTGTTTTTGGATGTAAAAATTAGAGTTCCTTCATAATCAAAAGTCTTTATTCAAACTAGGCTGAGAAAGAGCAATTTTTGAACGTCAAAAATTACATAAGTCAGTCCCCCAATACGCTCACCCTAAACCGCTTCCTAGTGTTTTTGCTGGAAAGAAGAAGTGGCGGAAAAAACTCCTTGCTTGCTGTCGACAGCCTTCACATCACTAAACAAAGGTAGCAAATAAGTTAAGGTTCAAATTGATTGATTTACAACGGTAACATTATTTTACTGTTAAATTTAAGTTTTTCTAACTTATCAGACACGCGTTGCTGGGGAGTTTCAGCAACATTGTAAATTCAGCAACTTCTCCTTTCAACACAAACACTAGGAAGTGGCGAAGGGCGGATTTCAGCGACGGAAGACCGTCCGTGAAATCCGCCCTTCGCCACTTCCTAGTGTTAATTCAACGACCTGCTGAAAATCTTGAAATGAGTTTCGTTTAATTATACTTATAATAATAATAAAATTTATTTATTTATAAAAACAGGAATCGCATTGCACTGATACATTGTAAATAATAATTTTAAACATTTGTCATCAGAAGCACAATTTTTTGACTCTATTCCTTAAACTAGGTCTAGCCTGTATCTTAAGGAATAGGGTTCAGTCATGAATGTTATTTAAACGAAACTCTTGTCATGTCAAGATTTTCAGCAGGTCGTTGAATTATAATTCTTGAAGATGACTACACAATATAATATTTTAGAATCCTTTAAATAAGTAAGTAGTTACTTCTAAAGTATTATAAGGATTCTTATAAATTAGATAACAATAGTGTATGAAATACCTGGAGTCGACGGTCAGTCGCATAGGTACCTAGTTTAATGGCCTTAGCTAATGAATTATTTAGACGTTTTGCCTGAAAATCTATTGATATCTCCATGTGGTAATTTGGAGACCAGTACTAGGTCCAGCAGTAGCAAGGGGTTAATTTTCTTAAGGGAGAAGCCGACTAAAAAAATCTTAGTATTCATATCTACCTTAACGTAAATGCCTTACATTTGGCAATACTCGAGTTCAGCTGTTCTTCCAAACCTCCAAAGGAAAGTCGATAAGAATCAAGTTGTATGCATTGATACTTATTGTATTATGTATTGATACTTCGCCACTGATGTAGGTACAGAGGCCAGCTGCACATCAAGCTACCCCAATGTATCGAATTTCTTGGATAGTTTTCCAACTTTATTAGGAATAGATAAGGTTCATGTTCAATTGGGTAAATTTGACAGTTTGAGGTAGGATATCTTGATGTGCTGGCGTCTGTACCTTTAAAGTTTACGCGTTGCAGCTGATATTCGACCGTGTATTTTTTCTTTATCAAATTGATGGAAAACTGCTTGGATTAAGCGCATTGAAGTTGAGGAGAGGGGCTTGTAACAGTTGTAACGTCATTACCTAGTATCGACATATCGAGTATCGTACATCGAGCTAAACATGTCGCATGACGTCACTACGTCATGCGACATGTTTAGCTCGATGTATCGCCGTTAATTTTTGATTACGCGAATTAGGAAAACGTATGTGTCGAATATTTTCTTGTAAGTAATCTAGTTGAGGGACTATAAACTAAAATTTTGTCAAATATCCCATTGCCTTGATAGTTTTGCGACTGATCAAATACGATTCCTTTGTTTCTATTCTTCAAGTCTTTGCTGTACTTATTACGTCAAATTACTTAGACAGGAGAGGAGCTAGACTAATAACTGCCTTTCAGTTCTATCGAAGGTTAAGCGACGCTTCACGAGGTCAGTCCGTGAATGGGTAACCATGTATGTAACATTTCAAGATTCCTCCGTGCCTCGGAAAGCACGTTAAGCCGTTATTTGTAGATCTTTGACAGTCACTACTAGTACCTAGTAAGAAACCTGAAAGTCTGACAACGAGTTTAACCAAAGGATTGAAACTCTTGGGCCGGGGGTCCGAGTGCTCGTCTTCTTTACAAAGACATCTGCAAACGTTTAGTTGACGCTTCCCGTGACCCAAGGGCTGGCTTCTACTTTGGCCAGAGGCTAAGCATTGCCATTCAACGTGGCAATGCCGCCAGTCTTTTGGGCACTTTACCAGCTGGCAGCGATGCAGAAGAATTTTTTGACGCTTTGTAATTATTTATTGTTAGGTTTAGTTATTTATTTATTGTAAGTTTTTGTATAATATATTAAGATTATTATAACCAAAGGGTTACACAGTAGGTAATTGGGTTTTGGAGATCAGACAGACAGTAGCTCCATGTAAAACACTGGTATTCGGCTGCATCTGCATGGTTACACTGGAAGCCGACCCCAACATACTTAGTTGGTAAAAGGCTATAGACAGTGACGATTGTTTTATTTTTAGACACTCCCAAACTTTGAGAGCCACTGTATTTACATAGCTTTCAAGTGGTTACGTCTTGGAAACGAAGAGATCTTAAAATGTTTTGGTACAAGGCCCTTTAAGCTGAGTTTCGCGATGCCAACCGCCCAGTAGTCACTACCATTTTAAAGTTTTAGATCATTTGACTAGAAAATGCGTTTGCTGTGTTAAAAACCAAGATTATGTTACATTCGTTGTATATCCAACGTTTGTAATTTGCGTTTATTAAGAACCATAAAACCATTGTTTCGCGAACCAGTGTCAAAATGATCTGTGCCTGTGTTTCAATTAGCAGTGAACAAAACAATACAATTATACCTACTTGTGTTATTTTAGTCTAAAGTCACAATAAAAACAGTAATTAAGCAATATTAAAGTTTTAACAAAATAAATGATAAAGTCCTTTATAACAATCTTTTAAAACAATGATTTCTATTTTTACTTTTTTTAAACAAAAAAATCACGATTATTTGCGCGTCATTTTGGACGCCATATTTTTGGAACATTTAAGTATAATCTGTGATATTTGCAGTGTTTAAGGCGATTATGTTGTTAAACGTAAGTAAGAACAGAATTAAATTACTTACATATTTTTGTTTCCATGCGGGCATGGTCACTGATTTTTGCAGCGCGGTATTATTTATAATTCTTGTGATTCCCGATGCGTTTACTGTTTATCCTTTGAATGTTGTGTTTTTATTTTTATTTTAAGGCCTTTGCTCTGTTCAACGATGCAGGTCTTACACTTTTCTAGGCCCTTATTATTTTAATTCCTAGGTCAATATTTTCTACCGCCTTTTTGTTACGATTCGTTACCTATAACATCCTCAATAAAAAATGTTGATAAAAAATAAATAATTTAGATTATTATGACACCCAGGATGAGTTCAGTCCTAAGCAGAAATATAAATTATATTTCTATTAATAGTTAAAAAGATTTTATTACAAAAATAACAAGTTGCTTCCCCGCATTATTGTAACGCACGTAAAACTCAAAGATGACTTTTACGATACCTAGCTGTCAAAAAGATAAATTCGATTCTATTCAAACTAAAATCTATTTAACAATGTAGGAACCTACTACTCTATATTCTATTTCTAAACTAAAATTTAATAGCTAAATAAAATTTTAAAAGTAGCTAATTACAACAAAACTATTATTAAAAAAGTCATTATTTTTTTCTTCTAAATTTAACCATAACTCGTAAACGTTGTGAACGTAAAATTACGACATTATTATAATACGTAATTATGATTTTACGACGTAAATAATCGTCAAGTTACGAGCTCGGGACGGTCACAAGATTTTTATAACGCAATTAAAAGTCTTCGGAGAAATTAATGGCATTAGATATTTATCAATCTACTCGTTATTATTGATTCACGCATCGTTAGGGAGTCTTTTTAGAATTACCTGATCAATTTATATAGTTATGTAAAATATTGGTATCCTGGCTGCGGTTTCCGGGACCACCGTCACTGCTGTCATTTGCGAAAGGCGAAACTTAGCGAAAGGTGATAAGTCACGTGGTCAAAACAAAGGGATTTGAGGCGTTCTCGATTGTAGAAAGAGAATAGATACGAATCGTTTGTAACTTGGCTAGGGGGGCTGGTAAAGTGATATTAAGCTTTAATTTTATACTTATGCTATAAGCATTGACAGCTCACTTCACTCAAGTTTTCACGAAGTGACTTCTACTGAATTGACCCGCTGACAACTGGTTTACAGCCTGCCACTAACTTTAATCTACCACATAGTGCAAAGTTCGTCGGTTTACCTACCTCGAGAATCTGCGGTCAGAACGTAACGCTGACAGAATAAGTAGGTATAGGTATACGATATTGATTCTGTTGCCAAAGAACCTAAGAATAATATTATGATGGTTACAAAATAGTTTGTATGTTTAATTATGTAAAAGAATAGGTACATAGGTAATCAAACTCTTTGCTCTGTTCATCAGTGTTGTCCTTTCTTGGGTGTCATATCTCATATCACCAGTCCGATTAAGTACCTACGTTTTGCCGATAAGATTGTTTTATTCCGACTAAAATTCAATGTAGGTAGAATATACCTACCTAGGTACAGTCAGCCTCATATGTCGATATAGGTACATATCCATATTTCCTAAACTCATGAACACTTAAGCTTACACAAATTGCTAAACAAAACTAGTGAATTTTGAACCTTTAAGACGTTAATTAAATCCTGTATCCCATTCGATATTGATTCTGTTGCCAAAGAACCTAAAAATAATATTATGATGATTACAAAATAGTTTGTTGTTATGTAAAAGAATAGGTACATAGGTAATCAAACTCTTTGTTCTGTTCATCAGTGTTGTCAGACAAGACTAGTGAATTTTGAACCTTAAAGACGTTAATTAAATCCTGGCACTAGTCTTGTTTAGCAATTTGTGTAAGCTAAGGTGTTCATGAGTTTAGGAAATATGGATATGTTTATCGACTTATGAGGCTGACTGTACCTATGTTACAATAATTATATTGTTGTAATTACATCAATCAACTTACATTTCCACATACTTACATTGATTGTGGATATTCCAGAAATACTTCAGTTTTAGCGAGTCACTGATTTGTGCAAGTAGTTGCTTAATGTAAAACACTGGTCTCCAGGTGCATCGCGGTTAGACTGAAAGCCGATTTTAAGTTTTCCTTCACTGTGTTAGAAGCAAGAGATAATTAAACAATACGCACATGAATCCAAAAAGTCAGATGTGCGTGACTTGAGTTTGAACTCGAGACCTATGATTTGGCAATCCGCCGTCACACCACTAGGTCATCACTGTTTTTGCTTTTTCGGCAACAATGTCAGATACCTACTGGTAAACAAGATCCCCCTTGGTTAAACTGGTCGAGGACTACGTGTTCCAAAGTACACGCCAAGAGTAGGTACGGCTACTGGAGTCGCGCCGCAACGTCAATTTCAAGGCGTTTGTGGGGCGCATCCCAACGTGTATGCTCCATTTGGTGCTGGAAGAAAGTTTTTGGCCGCAAGATGGTGTTCCGTCGCTTCCGCGGACAAATTCCACAAGAACGCACATAACTTCGTGCTTGTATAGTGAAGTGATGCTAACTTAGTTTTATAAGATTTTACTAACAAAAGTGTTATTAGTAAGTTTGTAATTTTAGGTTAAGGTAAGTATTGGTCTACAAGTCTTTGTTATCTGAAATAAATGGTTTATTATATTATTATTGTTAAGCGGTCCTGTCTTTGGGGACCTGACCTGCTGCCTAAGATTAAGGGATGGAAAAAAGGCTTTAAATTATTACTTATCAAGCCATAATTAACACAGCTATATGAAACCTACAGGTAAGTAGGTATTTAAAAATTCATACCATTATTTGTAACTTCTTAGTTTCACAACGCATTGTCCTATGATTAATGAGCATTAAGTGATTAATATGTTATGAGCAAACTTATTTGCACTGATGTCATATTCGAAACTAGCTATTTCCCTCTGACTTCGTTCGTTTTACAGAATGGAATTGTATAGGTAAATATTGAAACATTTTAATATTTTCTGACCGCTAGCATTCATGACGTGGTCATCAGTAAATACCAATAAGCAGTGATAAGGCTGTGTGAACAGCGGATTGCCAGATCAGATTTAATCATTATATCAATTACCATGCGGTCTCGCTACATAAGGACTTGTAATAATTTGTCCAGTGACCATAAAAAGGCTTGTCGCTAAAGGGTTATTACACTATTCCATTTGTAGGATCCTAAGTAGGATCCTTGTTAGAAAGCCAACAAGCGATCGGTACCATAAATCGGTTCCAATCTGTCCTAACTGCGATTACATCGTCCGATTTCCTTGTTAGGATCCTACCATAGAAATCTAATTATTATATCTATGGATCCTACAAATCGAAGTGTAATAAGCCCTTAAATGAAATACTAACTTTTCTAACCGACTTCATTTGTTATTGAATTGTCATTGTGTGTTTAGTTGGCGAGCAATGATGTTTGTAATTATAATTATTGTGTGGCTTCTAATAATTTATTTAAACGTCATGTCTTAATACGACATTCATTGATATATTGCCTCTTTTGATAATATAGTTGAAACTTATTATGTATGTAGATAGGTAAATATATTTGCATTGTCTACGTGTTAGGTCATTGACAAAAGAAATTGTTTCATTTTCCATTTGAAAGGTTTACCCCGTCATTATTATTTGCAGAGTTAAGTTATGCTTAACTGTTACCTCTAAATATGAATAGTGGAAAATTATGATATACTTACATGACACAAACCCAAATAATAAAAACTAAAAAAAAGGTAATATAATTACAGGGCATCAAAAAATTCATCCTCATCGCTGGCAACACGAAACGTGCCCTAAAGACTGGCCGCATTGCCATGTTGAATGGCAATGCTGATTCTCTGACCTAAATAAAGGCCAGCCTTCTGGTCACGTGAAGAGTCGACCAACCGCTTAACATTTCCTGAAAATCTTACTACTTCTAACTTACTATTTATTGATACTTAATAAGCAAAACAATAAGTAGAATATGGCCAATAGCAAGTTTATACTCGAACCAATTGCTCAATATACCTACCTTTATTTCTACAACCTGCAATAGTCCTGTACCAGCTGGGGGACTCCTTGGGTGCACTTCCATAGTGTAGGTATGCAGGAAAAATCTGCGGTTGGTGCCTGATTTCATTTCATTAAAAGAAACAATGCTTTGGACCCCAAAAAAAGGTCCAAAGCACTCAATAGACAAATGCATAAAATGGCAATGTCATCGTGGAGATCAATATGTAATTATGTAGATATACTTACGTCCAGACATAAAAAATGTGTTCATGAAAAATAAACCTAAACAAAAAATGTTAACAATGACTCGAAAATTGCTTAAAACTGGCTTAGACTTATCAAATGGCTTTAAACTAATTTAAACTACCGTATAAGTGTTTTAAAGTCATCATAATCCTTTGATAACGGCTAAAACATGATGACAATCTTATATTGAAACGCCAAGGAAACAACCAATAACGTGCAACTCATATTGGCTATCACATTTTAAAAATATATAGGTATAATTATACCAAGTAAGTCAACATATAGGAAGATAAAATGACCGTCGGACCAATATATCCGCCATAACACTCAAAAAATCGTTTATTACGAACTAAAACGAATCAAAGAGGTTCAACTAAGAGTTTTTAATTAAAAATTAACCATATCCTGGCCATTAATAATGTGAAGAGTATCGTTTCATGTGAAATCGGTTAAAAACTATAATGGGAATCAATTCACGGCTTTCTGTGGTGGTACAGATTTGTCTGCTTAAATTTTTAATAATTATGGCGAATGGAAGAAGTGTGTGACCTTGATTTGTGAGAAAAACAAATGGCGGTGTTACCTACAAATTAATAATATGATTAATAAGAATCAGTACCTACTTTTAGATGGTGAAAAATTAAGAACAACACAACATGATTGTTCCTATCTAGGTACTTAATTAAACTGAGAAAAAAATACAAATTCAATTTTTAAATTGGGTAGCGAATCAGCACTTTTTAAACGTCAATATAGGTACATAAAACAGTTCCTCAACACGCCTGCCTTTCAACACTTTCTAGTGTTTTTACTGAGAAGGAGCTGCAAATTATCCAGGAAAATGTCTGTCTGATAAGCTACAAAAACTTAAACTACACTGTGTAATGTAAAGTAATTACCATAATTATAATTATGCATAGGTATTAGTTAGCACACTGCACTAAACCAAAAACAAAACAGTGACAAGTCAACTTTAATAAAAAGAAATGGTCTACAATATGAAATAAATGTAAGCCTTCAGGAATACTTAGGTAGATACCTACAGTTGATAAACTAACGTTAGACTTCTATACCACATCATGGTAAGCGATGCTATATCTAGAAGTAACCTAGTCAGTCTTAAACAGGCAGAGATATAGGCATAAATATCTGACAACACGGATACTGCCAGAGAATTCTACTCCTTAGCAGTACTTGGACACAACAGAACGTTATTAAATAAATAAATAAATAAATATTCCACAACATTTCACACAACGCCATAAAGTCCCAAGCTAAGCTAAGAGCTTGTGTTATGGGTACTAAACACCTGATAAACATACTTATATATGTCTAAATACATACATATTATATTATTCACAAAGTATTGTGTATATAGTTGGGATTTCTACTACTAATCATCCTACAAGCCTTAATCTCCAACTAATTTATGCTGGGTTGGCAATTTTGGACATAAGTATAAAATAATAATTATTTGTTTCTCTAAATAGGTTTTTGCAAGTCACAAACACTATGCCTACAAGTATTTAAACTATCATTTTTAATTATTTATTGGCTCGCGTTTGATTCCTATCTCACCTGATGGTAAGTGACGATGTGGTCGACGATGAAACACACTTGCCTAGAAGTAACCTGGAGTATTCCCGTTTGAGCACCTATTTATTGAGCACCTATGCATTAAACTATGGGAAATGGGAATACCTTTGGTGCTAAATGCATAGGTGCTCAAAAAATAGGTGCTCAAACGGGAATACTCCAGTAACCTTTTCACTCTACACGTAAAGCCGCCTAGGTTGCAGGTATCAGGAAACACCGAATCCTGATATCTATTAGTGAGATGTGGTCGGTGTTTCATAATCTTAATATTCTGAGAAAAAACACCGAAAGAAATTCAGAGGCTAATCAGAGGTCACATAGCCTCTTTACAAGTCCAGACATTATCTTGGTGAGATCTTGTGAAAACCATGCAGATTAGTGTCCGAGATGGTGTTTTGAGAAAAGCACCATACAGACGTGAGTGCATGCAATTGTCAGTAATCGTGAGCTCAGAGCTTAAGGAGCTCAACGTAAAAAACTAGGACTTAGTTAACTATGGGTACTTCAAGGGCCTATTCTAGACGGTCTTCTCATTATATTTGTAAAGTATCAATTAATAATATTCATAAACAGCAAAGTTATTAGCGTTTCTTTATATCTCAAAAAGTCACCCAATTTATAGAAATAAGTGAAGTACAGGCTATTTATTACTTAGTAGTACTCATTAATCGTCATCTCTCGCTCACGTTCGCGTGATCTCGCTCAAGCATGCCCCGCCTCCAACAGCTGTTTTCGTTATTTAAGTTTAACTAAATAGTGTCATATTTAAAAATTGAACTTCGTTTTTTTTTACTTTTGATTACGCAAATTTGATCAGTAACAGGTAGGAACGGATACAGCCCAATTTTTTTTTGTACTAATTAAAAAATAGGGGTTAATAAGTAGTTTAATAAATCCTAGATTACTCACAATGTTTTCCGTCACCGATGTCTAAGATTATAAACTTAATAACCACATCTACGTAAAGTCACATGTATGGTGTGGATATTATTGTAAATAGGCAGAAACGAAATCTAATTCACAATATTTTCCAGACAAAAATACATACTTCGTGCAGTTTTTCTTATCTTATATCAAAACCCCAGCTCACATAAATCTTCCTGGATAGAAAAATAAGTATTTTAAATAACGGAAATATAAATACAGTGTGCAACGTTACAATATTTTTCTCCGTCGCTCTGCTAAACAAAATCCACCAATACGAGTTAATTTGTGATCCAATAAAGCGATCAAAACGTCTGTAAAGTAAGAATTTTGCAATAAACAAACTATAAGCCTCAACATAGCGGATTTTAATAAAAATAAACCATAAATACGTTCTAGGCGATGGTATTTGAAATATCATGTATTTTGTTCCTGAAATGTTTTTAGACCTACATTTAAATTTCATCGGTTTCTGAGGAAAACCATGTTTTAGTGGGGAGATTTCTTTACGCTGTTACTGTCCTCATTATATGCATAGTCTTTTCGCGACTAAGTATGTTGGGGTCGGCTTCCAGTTTAACCGGATTTAGCTGAATATCCGTGTTTTACAAGGAGCAACTGCCTGCCTGACCTCCACATCCCCCACCAAAGTTATTAGCGTTTGTTTACAACCCAAAAAGTCACCCAATTTCTTTAAATATTGTACAGGCTATTCATGACATAGTAGTATTCATTAATCGTCATCTCTTGCTCACCTTCGCGTGATCTCGCTCAAGCATGCCCCGCTTCCAACAGCTGTTTTCGTTATTTAAGTTTAACTAAATAGTGAATTTCGTTTTTTTTTACTTTTGATTACGCAAATATGATCAGTAACAGGTATAAAAAATAGTGGATACACCACTATTTTTTATACATGTTACTGTAAAGTACTAATAACCAATCATTTTCAGTCAAAACCACTTTTGACCAACCTGTTCCACGACCAAGTAGTTTTGACTGATTTTGCTAGTCAATAGCACTTTTGACTGGTTAAAAGTTTTGACTGCAACATATACATCTTTATCCATTCCCTAACTGCTGTGTTACAAGTTACAAGAGCTAGTGTAATTCCAAAACAATGTCCTTAATGAAAACAAAAGTAACTTATAAAAAAAAAATGGACCGGTAATCTTTATTACTTGTGCAACTTCCACAATCTTCAACTGTTTACTACCTACGACAGACTAAGTATATTAAACTAATACTATTGATAGGTACTAATTTAAGCGCCTATATATGTAAACGATTCGATCATAAATCACTAAAAGCATTTAACTCTAAACGAATCTAAAACATCGTTTTGTTTCTGTCAATCGATTTAACCTGATAGAGATGGAATTATGGTTTTTAAATAGCACTCCAATGTATTTGTTAAAAGGTGTAGATAAAGAGGTAAACGGATCTATACTCCACATTTACAATAGCATATAAGCAAAAGTTAAAAAAGGTTACCTATACATATTGAATGCACATTTTGTAACGAAAGTAGATACAATTAAGCATGTTACAATTACGATAGACGCCGAAATGATTATACCTAATCTATTTTTACTGCAGATGCCACACTTAGTTGTAACCATTTCAACAATATATGGTAAGAAATTATGTGGATTTCATTTATTTACATTATTTAATTTTAGTTCTAAATTGCAGTGTCAATGATTAAAACCTTAAAGAAGCTGGGATGAACAATTTTCATATTCATATTCATTTATTTGCGTTCCACAAGGTTAACAAGATGTTAACAGAGGGCTTAGAGCTAAGAACCGTTGTAGACCCTGTAAGGGCACAGCAAAATATTGTTAAATACTTAGCAACTAAATAAAATCTAAGTCTAACTAAAATTTGAATAAAATTATACATGAAAACTAAATAATTATACATCCTAGTTGCAAAACAGTTAATAGCAATAACATAAATCATGGACAGGTTCGTCGTTTCACTTTTATTCTTCTTAATTTAAAATAAAACTTAATAGAATAAAAACTGTTGTACATAACTTTAACTTAACTTTTTTTTTTCTAATGCTATTGTAAATGGAAGCACCTACATTCAGGTGAGTCACGCAAATTGCCAAAGACATGCAAATTGCGCTAGACGTTTTCGAAGTCAAACTCAAAAGATTTATTTCAATTAGACCCATATAAGACACTTTTGTACGTCAGGCTTACAAAATAAATAAATTAAGAGAATGAATATAGATGAACATTCCAAAAGTTAGTTTCATATGGAGAAGAATGGGCAAGAAACTCCATACTTACTCTTTTAAAATCAAGATTTACAATATTTTGTTTACGTTAAACAGATTATATGCAAGGACGTTGTAGGTACCTTGAATAAAAGCTACTATTATTATCTTTTCCTTAATCCCATGCCCTGCACACTTCCACCGAGAGTGGGGACCCTATCAGAGACCGGAGGGCTCGGGTCGGGCTTTTCCGCGTCGATGTAATGGCTGTTTTGTCGTTGGTGGCGAGAAGCACTCGTCGCTCGAGCTCGACGCAACTGCAGCAGCCGGTGTTACTGGTTCCACGCTAATCTAAATGAAATGTAGTACCCATGTACTGTACAGGCGTCGATGTCCTCTGCGCTGGATCAGATACTGTCAAAATTAAAAGAAAATGGCAAACTGTTGTTTTCTAACTGCAGGGCAAAGATCTCTTCACCAAACTCATGAGAAAATCTTTCCTTGAATTAAGTAGTAAATACTTAGCTAAAATAACTTTTTCATTATATACGCAAAAATGTTTTGGATGGACAGGATTTTTTACAGTTTAAAATCAAATAGGTAATCATCAGAACTGTTACATCTACATCCAATTGACTGAATTCTAAAGATTTCATCAAAATGAATACAAACCATAACTTATCCGACTTAAACAAAAAACACTAAAAGGTGTAAAATAAC
This sequence comes from Euplexia lucipara, assembly GCA_921972225.1. Classification (NCBI taxonomy): domain Eukaryota; kingdom Metazoa; phylum Arthropoda; class Insecta; order Lepidoptera; family Noctuidae; genus Euplexia; species Euplexia lucipara. Next base: position 2,584,774 of record OV179161.1, on the reverse strand, counting down.
AAAGGCCAAGTTTCGGAAGTCTGTGGCTTTGGTATTCTTATGAAGTTCCTTACTTCGCAGTAAACATAAAAAGAAGAAGAAGGAACGAACTAAGCATAAAAGGTGCTATAATATCATTATGTTTTAATTACCAAGTGCATTACCACTTGCTTCAAAAACGGTGAATGAAAATATCGCGAGGAAACATGCTTGAGAGATATTTTCTCGACGGCATGTGATGATACCACATGAAGGGAAGAGACTACCTTATTTAGATTACTAAAAGTATGAGTACCTAATGGTTTATTTCAATTGCTAAGTTACTTTACCTATGATAAACATAAAAAAAATATTAGGTACACTTTGCTACACCTTGAGCTAGACTAACAATTAAAAAGAATTAACGACTAATTGTATACTGCTTTTGTTACTGAAGTTATAATTTTGCTGTTCATAATAAAACACAATTAAAAATCAATTGTTCCTACTACCTACTACGTTGAATTACAACATCATGTTTATATTCTTCACACAATTAACAATTAAAATAAAATATAAACACTACAAACACGCTAAAATAGCACACGAAATAGATAGAGTAGATAAAAACTTGAAAGCTCCTGCAAAAAGTTTCGAATAGTTCCGCTACTCCATACGAGATGGCGCTAGTGGTACGTTCGTAAAGAACTTGAAATTATTGTATGGAGTTCAGCGACGGTAACTAAAGGACGGCTCTTTATATTTTTGCCACATTCAATACTATTATCTCATTATGATGATAGAGAAAGTAAACGCCAATTTTGTTAATAAATTATTTAGATAGTTTTCCATTACATTATCTACTGTTTCAATCTTGATCGCCAAATAGGAATGTCGGAGTAGTTCTTACGGTAACTTTTTTACCTTTTTCTTTACCATTATTTTGTAGGATAATTCTAATTAATGACATGATCATGATCTTTACATAAATAAATAACCTTTAATTGGTACCTACCTATAAATGAATAACCTCAAACAATAATTGAAATAGAACCAAAACAATAAAACAAAATTTATGATTATGCTTATATTAAGTAGGTATTGTTTCGAAATAACTTAATTATTACTAGCATGACGTCAACAAGATGGGAATTATCGTCCTTTTGTGTGTCTGTACCTAACTGTGTGATTACTAATCTGTCTGTAAAGTCTGTAGTGAACAAATAGTTCTGAAAATATTATTATATAAGTAACCTACCTACGAATTTAAAATGTAGGTATGCACATGTAAAAATGGCCGTACAAAGGCCGCCTTAATGCCGTAGGTAGATATTTGTAGACGTTTTCTACTGTCTATCATAAGGTGACGCAGAGACTGATCATGGTCGTGCCTACCTAGTGCAACACAGATAAAAAATCTCTCTGGCATGGTTTCCTTAGGATACTTACCTACGCACTTTAATCCGAAAAGTCCGAGTTGTATGCGTAGGTACCTACTTACCGATCTACTCGAAAATAAGAACAAACCTAAATATGTATTACCTATATCTGATATGAAGAAGAAAAAAATACTTAGTCAAGTGAGATAAAAATACGTTGATGGAGAAAAACTAAACTGACTTGGTAGGTATAATGAACTCAAATGTATGTGGCAGCTTCTTCCATATCTACGAGTAAGTACCTACATATTATTTAATTCACATTAAACACTGGATCGTTTTTCTAATTACACGTTAAACTTATCGGTAATAATTACAGATCTTCACACGTATAACTTTATCAAACACGATTCATCCTGGTCCTAATGTTTGCAACTGTTTTTACTTAGTGTGTCTTGTTTTAATTTGATGTGAATTAGTTGTTTTAAACGTGTATATTGTAATATGGAAAATGTCTGAAATACTTAAATGTTATTAAGTATTAACATAGTAGTAGTAGTAGTTTTTGTATTATTATTATGTTAGTAGTATTAATGCCGATCTAACAAAAATAACAAAAATTGAAAAAAGTGTGCTTAGATGGTTTGGTCACGTTGATAGGATGGATGAAAAAGCGACTAACGAAAGGTATAATTTACAAGGGAGATGTAAGTGGGAACGCCGGGCGGGGACGCCCTAGAAGGACATACATAGAACTTATTGGTGAGGTTTTTCAGCAAGGTCAGGTGCGTAGTACTGGCAACGGCGTGTGTGTATGACAACATGTATGAATGTAAACGAAGCAAAAGAAGTATGTAAGAATCGTAGCATATGGCGCTCTGTAGTTTCTGCCTTCCCCCATGAAAAAAAGGCGTGAGTTTATGTATGTATGTGTATGTGTAAATGCCGAGCTATATTTTAATAATACAAACGGATTGTTAAGTGCCAAAACCAGTCTTTTTTTTATCAAAATTACTTATTCATTTTTGGGTGACTTTTGGCTAAATGATACAGCCACAGGGCTAAGTTACTCTTGACACAGTCCGGGTCATCCATTATGACCAACGATAGTCCTCTGTGCATCAGAAAGCACGTCCAGGCTGTCAGAGGTTCAGTCGGGGGTCGCGGAAGTATCTTCTGTTACCGCTGACCCCCGGCACAGGTGTGAGACTGTGAGACTGAACACGGGGTGGTTTTTAGTCAGAAAGAGTCTGACAGACCCCCCGGGCGGGGGACATCCATGAGGATTTTCTACCCCAAAAAAAACGACTGTCAGAGGTTGAAACGTAAATTAACCAAAGGGTTTTTACCCAGTGACTGGGTAACTGACGTCAGGGATCTGTTGGTTCATGCATGGATGTAAGCAGGAACTTCAGGATGCCACCTGCCTCGAGCATTACATATTTCGTTTGCTACGTTTCTGTTCATACACTTACGCCGGGCACGAGTAGGAACTACGCTCTTGATCTTTTAGTAGAGCATCACCAATAAGGTGAACTTATACGATAACGTGTGTAAAATTACCAACACTTATACTACTGTGTTTTATATCACACGAATTGATGTTTTCAAATTGATTCAGAAGTGGTAGTCAATAGTGTTCGCAGATCTTCCCGAAGAGCATCGCCAATAAGGTCACCTCATTTAATTTTAATACAACTAAATAAAATTACCAACATTTAATGTGTTTTATAACACAAAATAATGTTTCGAAACGGATTAAGCAGTGGAAGTCGATATTTTTGCAAAGCTTTCCGAAGAGCATCACCAATAAGGTCACCTTATATGATAAAAGTACCATTTCTAATGAATAACATTAAAGTGTGTTTTATAACACAAATTGATGTTTTCAAACTGATTAAATAGTGGTAGTCGATAATATTCGCAATGTTAATTATTGCCCGGTTGCATGTTTCAGCGCGCCCCGCCTTCAACACAATCAGACTTACTGCAGGGTGTGGGGCCCAAGAAATAGTAGTTCCAGCCTTATTGGCCAAAGTATGGGGTGTATTTTAAATTACAGGGTTTAAAAGTGGCATTTGATGTATTTTCAACGTTGTATTTTTAACGTTGACGTAGGTACCTATTTAAAATGGTGTTTGTGGTTGGAGTTACCTGTTTATAGACTTGTGGGTGGCAAGTCGTAGATGTTATTGATAGCCAGAGAGATTTAAGATACTTTAATAATAATAATAATAATTTATTGAAACAAATATAAATAAAATAATAAAATAAATTTATTCACAAATAAAAGGTACACAAGACCTATGAAGTCCCTGACTTCTGATCTAGGTTCAGAGACCTGTGTTACAGAAGTCAGTGTCTTCTCCCATCAGATGTCACAACACCTAATCATTTTTTGCACAGAAACTTAAAAAATAGAAAGAAATGTGAGTAGAGTGTAAATGTGAAAGGTGAATGTAAAATTGTGAAGTGTGGATGTGTAGTGTGGATGTATGGATGAAAATTGTCTTTTATGATGTTATATGTATGAAAGTGAATGTGGAATAGTTCTTGTTACATTTCTAACATGGGGTGCGTTTAGGGGAGCAAATAACAAGACTCACAGTGTTAGTCTCAATACACTTACAAACTACGTTAGTAACAAACAAAGATCAAAACAGAAACAGAATTTGACTTCATTGCCGTATGGTGACAGGCCCAGCCGAAACTTTGCAGCAATGGTTCACAAATACGCAATCACTCGCTAACATAGACATATAGAGACAACACTAGAGCAGCGGTGGCCAAGTGGTGGCGGCTCCGACTTATAATACGAACAGTAAGTCGTGGGTTCGACCCAAGGCAGGCGCATTACTTTGTGTAATTTATTTCATCACCTCTGCTCTCAAAAACGGTGAAGGAAAACATCGTGAGGAAACCGGCATGTCCTAGAACCAAAAATTCGAAGACATGTGACATCTACCAATTCGCACTGGGCCCGCGTGGTAGATTATGGCCCATACGCAAAATACGCGCTTTGACGTGGAGCTGCGGATACCTGCCCGGTATCTTTAATCTTTATCTTTATAGAGACAACACATACTTTAGAGAGAACAGTATCCAGTGTTTTACAGGTCAGCAAATAAATAAACATGCGAAGAAATTTTATAGAAAAACAGTGTCTCAGTAGAATAAGTAATATAGCAATATTGAAGCGGCAGCGGAGCTTACCAAACTAAACATATAGACTTATGTCTATATGCACTAGGGCAGGAGCATCTGATGGAAATTTTGTTCGTAATGTTCCGTCTCGTTCCTATTAATGCCTAGCATTACCTACTATATGTATACTCAAATAACAAAAAACCCCCGACCCAATGAGCTTTCATTACCTATAATAAAATAATAATAAATTCAAATTCAAATTAGTTTATTTGTGACACATAGGTAAAATGTATGTACATGGTGTTGAATATAAAAAAATTTCACTACGCGCTGCCTTGCAAGGCGTACAAAATGTTTCCTTTACATGAATAAGATGTTAAATCTACTTAAATGTCTAGACTACAAACAACTAAATTTAAAAATAGTAGGTAACATTCAAAACTTTGTTATAAAATATACGAAAAATCAAATAATAATTGTAATGAAACAAAATAATAACAATGAAATACAAAACAAATCAGCAATAATACTTAATTAACACATACAATAAAAGTTATAGATAATTAGGAAATGCGATATTTTTAGGATTTTGTTATTCTTCTAGAAAATCATTTAAACAGTAATAAGCTTTTTGTATAAGAAAGAGGTGAAGTTTTTTGTTTTAAAGTAAAAAGGACTTTTGTGTATGAAATATTCTACAACTTTTTCACACAACGCCATCTAGTCCCAAGCTAAGCTAAGAGCTTGTGTTATGGGTACTAGACAGCAACATATTACAGATTAATTAGGTACACCCAGACACTTAACAAATGATCGCGCTCATCACACAAACATTTGTCCTGGGTGGGAATCGAACCCATGATCTCCGGCATAGCAGTCAGGGCATAATGAAAGCTCAATTCACCTTTTTTTCAACTACATTTTCACGGAATGTTTACAGAGTAGTAGGTACCTACTGCTGTTCCTGTTAATATTTGCCAAGCCTGTTGCTTCTACAAAAAAATGTAAAAAAAAAAACTGAAGGCTTAGTAGAAGCACTTGATATAGCCGTAACATGAACGATTTATTATTACCTATAAATCAAATTCGTCACTATATCCTGTAGCGTTTTTTTTTTAATTTATGAAGCAAGCACAGTAAGTATTAACTCAGCACTAAGAATTATGGGAATATAGTCTTGAAAACATATAAAGATTGCGTTAGAAGAGAGTATTTTCAGTTTTTAAATCGTAGGTACGTGTAAGTACTTACATCTAGCAAAATAAAAAAAAAACAAAATCTAAATTCATTTATTCAAATAAACCTGAGGATCAGCACTTTTTGCACGTCAAAAATTACATGACACAGTCCCCCAAAACGCCCACCCTTCGTCACTTCCTAGTGTTATTACGTTTATCGTTCGGTCTAGGCACATTGTCGGGAAACAGGAACTCGCACGCTAATCAATTTATTTATTTATTTAATACTTTAAGCACACAAATGTACTGAAGCAGACTTAGGTAATGCCATAAGCATTTTCTAACAGTCAAGCCTGCAATTTCAGTGTAACACGCTATTCTAGCTGTAAGTTATATACCTAATCTTTATGATCCCACTGCAGGGTTTAGGCCTCTTCTCATATAGAAGTATCACTAAAGCATCCTGTGGTAAAATAGATATTTCTTAATTACCTAAATTGTAAGTATAGATTCATGTTCTTCCAACTTATCCTTGTATTCTTGGAAAGTTCGTTGCGCCAAAATCTTAAAGATCTTCCTCCTAGCAAAATCATTGGGAAGAAAGATTGTATTGAATGTGAAATAAAATAAACAATATGTTTTGAACATACTTTTATCAATATTAGGTATACTCTTATTTGCAAGAATAGCTATGTTATTAAAATAACGATAAATTCATTATGATGATGCTAGGAATCAAGTTTCGAAGTTATTGTGTCTATCGGATAGGTCACCTTTAGATAATTATTACCGTGGTTAAGCTATAACTATAGGTTAGTATGTCACCTTTAGGTATTTCCATCGCTAAACTTTGACAATCTGTTACTATTTAATTAAAGGTTTTAGGAGACCAACGTTTTTAGAAATAGTGTAATTAAACTTAGGTTTAAGATGACTACAGCTTCAAGATTTTTTCATCTTACTTATATTTCATCACAGTTCCACTACGTAAAGAATCCATTAGATTCATCCTGGTTAGTTGATAGGTTCATTCAGGCCTTCATTTAATCTTTTTTGTGCTTTCTGAGGTACCTACTTACACTACTTACCTAACGGTGATTAATGTAAGATACCTACTGTTTCGTTGGTCCTGCACTGCTCCACAGCACGATGTTATTGAGTTTTTCCATCTGTGCATCTTTAGTAGCAGCCCGTAGTCTAGATTTGTGTGACTCGGCCCCTACATAACTTAAACATAACTGGTAAAATGTGGATATAGGTATTACGGATTCCTACACACAGATTGTAGCCTCCAATCCTCCAAATTTTAGATGCTACAATCGTGATGTTGTCTTATTCAAAATCATTGTCAAAATCACTAAGAATGAAGTAAAAATGGTAATGTTACCAACAAAAGAAAGTACCAACTTCTTTGCAGAGCGAGGTTCAAACACCCTTTAATAGTTATACCCGTGACGATAACCATTATTGTGAGCACCAGGTACTTCTGACCGATGCAGTTAATGGCATAAAGAATCTATCGGAACTCTTTTGTAATAAAAACTCAATTGATTTTGATAAAAACCTCTTTTCGATTAAACTTGACAAGAGACCAAAAAATTGCAATTCGAAATCTGTGTACAGCAAAAATTTGAAGAAAAAATTTAAAATTCTATAAGACGTTTTCTGTTAAAGAGACATTTTAACTATGTATTCGCTGTTTTTATTAGGTGTTTTCAACAAAGGTGTTTTCGAATTAATCCCAAAATGTTGTTTATTTTTAATATACCTATACGTTTTTATATCGACATGATGATGGAAAACGAAATTGATGATGCACAGTTCAATTTAATTTTTGAATCCTATTTTATTTCACTTAAAAGTAACTTGTAGTTTAATAAACTAGAAAGCTTGGCTGCTAGCCACCTTAATTATGTAATAGTCACCCTAAAACAAATTCACCAAAGTTAGAAATGTCCGCTTGTTCATAAAAATATTTTTTTTGAAAGTGTTCTTTATCCAACCAAACCTATTACTTACCAATTACTTAATAACACTAATCTGTTACTGTGTTAATCAAACTCAGACCCAAGTGAAATGATCACCAGACTTATTCAAGGCGCGTTGTGATTTCAAACTTTATTATTTGTAGGTGTAAGATCAATGATCTCATAGATGAACTTACCAACCAAGGAATTCCTATATCCTTGTTTATTTAATTGTTGAGACAACAATCACCTTTTAAACGAAGTTAGGCGACCAAGGATCTTAGTTTGTTTAGCATGCCTTTACCACCATCACTATCGTTTTACTTAGGTATTGACATTTGAATCTTTTACCTTATTTCCTTAAGATTTGCTATATATAGTAAAATCTACAGTAATATGTTAAGCGGAAACTTCGAATCCCTTGTCCACAGAAATATGAGATTTCAGATAACTATTTAGTTGAAATTTCTATGGAGAAGAAGTCAAAACAATCAAATATCGACTACCTGTAACAAAAATTCAGCTTGCGCTGTCCCGTTGCAGGTCTAAAGCCATCATTTCCTTATTCCACTTTACTCTATCCAGCGCCAAAATAGACCACCCTCGCAAATAGCGTCACGCTCATTTCTCAAAATAAACTTAAGTATGGAAACCAATATGTGCCGAAAGCTTTGTTCCAATGACCGAATATTACGTTAACTATTTTTCCCGCATTGTAATGATTACCTCCTTACCCCAGTATCTTAAACTAAGCAATATTACCTACTCCCAAATATAATAACTTCTATTTGGGAGGTTGATTTTTTATCCGAGAATTATTAAATTTCCAGTAAAGACTATAGATATTCATCTTTTTCCCAAAGGACTCTCATATAATATACAAGAAAACTATATTGTTTTCAAGAGATCTAATTAAATCAGATGCGTTAGTATATCAATAAAATGATTCGCCGTAGTGAAATTTTCTTTGTTACATGTTCGATCGACCACTTATAACGATTACTTACAACGCGTTCATGTTACCCTCCAGTAACATCATTCCCTCTCTTAATTTCTGCAATCACCCATCCGTCTGCCAGAACGAGCTTCGCCTGACCATTTGTTGAAGTGAGGTCATAGCATGACCTATTTGCTTCACCAACGACTGATATTTTGTATAACTATTCCCTTAAAGAGACATTCAAAAGATTTTTCATCACCTAATCCTAATACAACTTTATCTTTTAACTTCAAATTACAATATTCAGTATTATAGTTTGTGAAGTCAGATTTACAGCAGTCAGATCACAAATAATTTTCTTACTCATATAATATTTATTTGTAGACATCTTTGCAGCATCTTCTTTATAATATCTTGAGGCGTTAACTACAAATACCTTAGTAGTTGGAAATACCGTAAGGAATGTCTATAACACCTTAGAAATAGCCAAGTCGTATAAGAGATACATGTCTTGCAATTTATACTGTTATTTCTTGTTTGAAACTACAACATTATTATCTATAAAATTAACCTGAGAGGAAAACTTTTGAAGGTATTTTGATTGAAATTTGTTTAGTGAAACTTCCTGTTTGTAATGTTAGGCGAAACAAAATTTGTCCAGTGTAAAACTCTTTTGTATTTGTTGCAATTTCTGAAATAATAGTACAACATCTACATATAGACACAAATTATATGCGTCAATTAATCGATAACAATGCACTGTTTTTGGAAGAAATTGTGCTTTTCGTTGATTTCAAAGTCGGGAACAATATCTCAACATACAGTATCTGAATTGGTTTTGATCGAAAGTCATTGTCTGATTGAAAGTTACTGTTGTAGGAATCTGGTAGAAAGCTGACAGTAAGTCTAATCATGGTACCCAATTGCTTTTTCTTAGTGATGGTCTATAGTCAACATACTTAGTAGGTAATTAATCGGTTCTAAGATTTAACCAATACCACCGCATATATCCTAAAAAGAAATCGTTGGAGTTCTATTGATTTCAAAAGGAAACTTGATTAATTGGGGTGTTAGGTTACTAAAGATGTGTGAAATAATTTTATCTAAAAAATATAAGTACTTAAGATAAGACACAAATCTATAAAACAAACAGCTATGATGTCAGTGTCTGTATGGTTGTAATAAATCAAAATTCGGTTAACGGGGACGAAAAATTTAATATATTCAAATAAAAGTGCCAAAAAGACTAATAATTATAAGTAGTAGGTACTGACTACTCTAATCATAGACATTAACTATCAAGTAGAAATTGAACATAATCTTTAAGGTAAAGTTTGTTGAAAAAATACCTACAAGCAAGTGTGCGTCATGCACGTATGACCCTTTATGAACTTGTTCAGATCTTCGTATATAAATTAAAACCTTTTGTTTTACTCTACTATCCGCTTCGCTAATGAATAATATAAATGTTAAGTAGTCATAAAATAAAGGAAGCAGATTTAATACCTACAATTCAGATTTTATTATTTGATAATTGATTTGTATTTTTTCATTCCGTGCCTCGTTTAAAAAAGTTTCAAAGTACAAAGATTGAATCAAAACAATGAATGAACGCGGGTGAGTGTAGCCATCACAAAGTTTTCACATTTAACACTTTTACCTACGGCCGTCCTACGTCGGAGGAGATGGCGCATGCGCGCAAACCAACCAACGACACACTTGTTATTATTAGAAAGGATTCTGTAAAATGTTCAGCTCGTTGCAGAGAAAAATCTTGAATAAAATTTAACATCTCTAAGATGTTTAAAATAAATAAAGATCCAAAGTCATCCCATTGGCGCGCTCCAAACATACACAAGTGAGCATAAACCGTCGAACGCCGATACCTAACTCACAACGCGTTCCGTGCGAGAGGAACTCAGCAATTTTGATTAGGTACAGAACAGAAAATCCGAACAGAGGAAAACTCTCATGTAATTGCCGCAAAAACCGTTGAAAAAACGCGCACGACCGTCTGTGTCGACGCGCGCGCGCGGTGTGGCGGGCGGGAGAGCGGCACACACGCGCAGCGCCGGGCGGCCCGCGCGGCTCGGCGCCCGCCGCCCATTGGCGCGACGCGAGGTGGGCAGTACGCCACGCCCCGGCGTCGGCCCTGCTCGCTCGACCCGCGGCAGTGTCCGCCAGACTGCCGAGCGCGCCGGGCCTCCCGCTTCCCCGCGCCTCGCTCGGCCACGCCGCGTCCCGTGATCGAACCATACAAAACCTCTAGTTAACATCCGTCGCGAGTGCATTATGACACTAGTGAGCTAGCGGGCCGCTGTGACGGTGTCAAATAATTGATGTGTATGTGTTCACGTGCTAGTGTGTTGTGTTAGGTTGGGCCCGTGACGAAAAACGTTCGTGGTGGCCAGCGGAGCCTTGCACCCGGGCTCGGGCCGAGCTTTCATGGCTCAGCCTAGGGTATGTACACTGATGAGAAGTACACAAACAACACTACACACTCACTTATCATGTATGATAGCTGCGGTAGTAGTACAGTTGATAGCCTAAAGGCGATAAATCCGAAATCCTTAGATAATGACATTATGATAGTTGATAATGATAGTAACAACAGTGACAAGTGTACAAAACAAAATAAACTTAGGGAATCACTTGTTGGTCTCTAAATGAGAGACCGTGCAGTAATTGAAGATAAATAGCTAAAGCAAATCAGAATTGAGACATGTTTCAAAAATGGTCAGACGTTTGTAACGACACATTAGGCGTGTTCAACAGCAGGGAAGTTGTTATAACAAGTAAAACGCGTTTGGAATACATAATGGCAGTTCAGAGCCCGCTCTAACACCACCGACGCATTACCAGTGATAATGAAAACGAAATGAATGCATTATGAACGTAAACCACTTTGTGATAATGTAATCATGACGGTATCTCTCACTCAATAAAAACTTTTAACTGTGATATGAATGAGCGATTCCATTACGGTTCAGTGGGAGCATTAGTGGGCAGTGACGTCTTCGCAAGATGTGGAAGCGGTCATGAGAATAAATCGCATTGATGCATAAATGAATAAGTCTCCATATTTTGGACACCTGACGGAATAGCAACTTCGGTTTATGAATCGGGACAATAAATGGGATAAAATGGCGTGCAGCGGGGAGTCTATTGTTGAATGCTCTCTTACGGGCTATGGGGACGGGACACGGTGAAATCTGTGGAGTTACAAGCGGCTTTAAACGCACAGTTTGACACAAAAGAGTATCTCAGAAACCGACAATAAAATTCAATTGACAATGAAAAGAAAAACTTTTTTTGGTGCGCGCCACAAAGATGGGCCCCTAACGGAACTCGTGGGGACACAACTTTCTAAAGATTTAGGGTTGTATTGTTTTTCGCGTAAGAAACTTAAAAGTTTTAATCCTTCTTTGTTTAGAAATAGTATTATTAAATGGTACAAAATAAATAACTCGCAACCCATTAAAGTGTCAAATAAAATGTTCTTGTAGAGTTTGGAGATGTTGCTAACAAAACAGATGGCCAATATGTATATTCAATTTTATGCATAGATTGGATAGCTAACTGTGATATGTAGGTATCAACTAATAGAAGCGGATAAGTTGTCTTCATTGGCATTTAAAGAAAACGTTCCATTGACAATTTTAATCATTAAAACCCAAATGGGACTTGAAATGGCAGAACAAATAGTTATTATCAATGAACTTAAGAGAAATTAGCATCACATAAATTGCAAATTAAATACCCGAATTAGTAATGAAACATAAATTTACGAGGTTATTAAAATGCTACTTCAATTAATTAAATCTGTCAAACTATACGCAATAGGAAGCGATACGTAGTTTATAAATTCAAAGAATACCTACATCTAAAACAAATTGTGTTCGCTTCATTGGTTCTTCCGACGCGACCGTCGTAAAAATTTCTGGAGTATGTTTACGAAATACAATCATAAACAGTTTTGGATGAAATGGCCTACTCAATGGAAAGGTTTATCCTTAAACCCTAATGCCACATATTAATAAGTGAATCTGCTGCACTAATATATAGCAAAACTATGGTCAGGGAAACAATATATTATTTTTTGCGTAATTTGATATATTGCGACTAGAAAAGGTAGACATTTGCTGGCGATATTGGTGTAAACATAACACAATATAATAATACAAATTTATTGCTAAACATATTTACACGAATTTCATCATTGGCTTCAAACTAGGCAAGCCTGTATCTTGGGAGCCAAATATAAGATAGGATACTCTTAATAAAATTTCTATTTTCATACGTTTTGATAATTCCTTATTATAGTGCTTTGTCCCCGCTGACTACAAGTTTACATTTTCAATTGTGAATGCATAAAAATATTTGCACTGATTAGATGATAGTTTATAAAAAAAACTTGACTATCTATACGGATCAAGACGTCTATATCATAGATAAGTATATGGTTTCTATTCAATAAATTTTTCGTTAACTGACATTTGTGTCTCAAAATTAATGGGATAGGTGAAAAAGATATCAATAAGAATACGCGTTATAACAACTTATAAAATATTTAATGAAATAATATCTAAGTAGGTATAGGTCAAATCTAATTCCAAAGCAATGACTTTACGAATCGTCCGGCTGAAGGTATTTCTGAAATAAGTACATTTAATTGGACACATTTTAAGTGCACAAGACGCCATATTGGTGATCATATAATTTATATAATAATTATTATCATATAATGGCATAGCGTTTAGCATTAGCCTAGTTATTATGGTATGCTATTACCATTAGTTTTGAGGTCGAGATAGTTTAGTATCGGATTTATTTTAATAAAATTGATATAAAAATATTGGTAGCAGACGCTCTGAGTTAAGAAGAAAATAACGTTTTCAATAGACAAACAGATAAAATAATAATTCGAAAAGATGGCTTTAATTTTGCAGTATACTAACATATAATTAAATGAAAATTTTAGTTTTGTCAAGCCACAGAGAAGATTTAAATACAATTTAATCTCAATCCCTGTTAAAACAACTGATAAATGTTGCTCAAATGTTAGTGTCTCATGGAAAAAATACATTTTGTTTAATTAGAACTATAATATTGTATAATATCGTTTCAGTGAATATGTTTTTTTCGAGTTCAAATTACTTAAGGCTCTAAATATATTACAAGTAACTGAAGACACTTTGCCCTAATTTTCTGAGCAGAAACTTGTATTTGAGGTAGGTAGGTATAAACTTAAAATTTTTTGTTTAACAAAGTTCTAATCACATTAAAATTACAATATAGAAAACTGTTCTTTTGTATAATATGTATTCATTCCACAATATTAAAATAAAAATAATGTTAAACCTAATTATAAGAGTATAGTGAACGTTACTAACAAATACTCATTCCCGTATAAAATAAAACTTAAATATTAATAGCATAACCTCTTACGATAAATAAAGATGATACGAATTTACATAAATTATAATTTAAATCACTATAGTAGCAAACAAGATAAAACATTAATAGCAGAGGAAAATAATAATGCGTTTGTTAATTCGATAACATCTTTTAACGATTGCACTAAGGACTCTAAAAAAACTTATTTCGCAAAAAGAACAACGCAAAATAGATATAAATAGTATAATTTACATCATGGAACTATAATAATACGTTATCTAAGAACATTGTTGAGTTTAAGTAACTTTGTATTTATTTTAAAATGATTCATTTCATTATGGACACCGACGGGTAAAATAACTGGAGTTCTGACATTTATAAAACAATTATAATTCGTTATTTACATTTTTATTGCGATGATGATCTGTTTATTGTATTTATTAAATCGGACAATGACACCTAAATGTCTGAAATATAGTACGTACAAAGAGACTTTATATTAAATGAGGTAAGATTGTAAATCCGACGGTTTTGTTTGAGAACGGCTTCTCCGTTTCGGCACAGTTCCATTTAGGCACAGTAACAGCGAAATATTCATTGCTCTCAGTTTCGACTAAGAAATATATACCTATCATGACTAGCAAAAACGAAAAGTCAACATTCAAAAATTTTACGAAATTTAAAATTTTACTTGGTATTAAAAAATCTCACAATTTTTACCGTCGCACATTTCAACGGTACGCCAATACTTGACAGCATAGCACAATAAAAAGGTGCCATTTCACGCAATTATCGATCATTACGCAATAAAGTTAACAAAAATTAATTCACACGTAACTGAACCAAATTATATTTGCACAAGACTTGTCCGTTCATTGTAAACGATGGTATAATCGTAAATTTTACGATATACCCGATAAGGATATCAATTTGTCTACTAATAGTTAGTCATAATCGGCGATACTGCTGGTTTTCGGCGGTGGCCCACTAAATGACGTGATAACATGTGTACTGGATACGGTGTGTTGACTTGTTCCTGTTATAAATACGTGTATCTGCGGTATCTGAGCGATACGCTTCAATATTAACAATATTTTTTATATTTTTACCCAATTTCATACATATTGAACCGGTTAACATAAATTAAAAATGAGATTCTGCTGCAAACGTTCGCATGAACAACTTTTGTGACAAAACATAAATTTTAATAACTTTTTTTTCCTAATACAGACTTACCTATGTTAGCAAATTACACAAAATAAAATAAATACCATCAAATTAATTCGTTATTTCTTCCGCATCCATCGCTTCTTGAATAAAAGCAAGTAAAGGAAAATAAGTTTCAATACCTATACAATCTGTATTCATAAACTAGTAAGTATTACCACCTACTCAGTGAATGTAAAAAAAAACTTTTTCATAAAACTCTTGAAAGACAAAAATACTCAAACGGCCATTTTAAGCGCAATAAAAGTGGTTAAATAAAAAATATTTTATGTTATCTTTTGACCAATCTTGCCAACGCATGAGGGATGTAAAAACAATTTATGATCCATAAAATTTTCGGCAAAATCATTAAACTTTTGCAATTAAACGTCTCAAGTATTTATATTTCCGATGCATACTAAAGAAACAATGTACTTAGATTCAAATCAAATAATTATGTGAAAATATACTTAGTACAAAAACAATTTATAAAACGTTTTTCTTTTAAAATGATTTTTTATCAATATGTGCGCAAACAGTCATAGTCTTTGAATTAACAAAAAAAAAAACTTAAAGCCACACATCTAGAATATTATAGTATTTTTACTAATAACGAGGCTAACATTTTCTCGGAACTATAAACCATACTTATTAAAATATAAAATATATAAATGTGTTAGAATATCTAGATGAATATCCAGTTATTTAAACATATTATATTAATTTTCCTTGCTTTGTATCTTTATTATCCTAAATACAGTGAGAATGTTTTTTTTTTTAATTTAAATTAAGAACTTATTTAAAAGATGATGATTAAAAACAAATGTAATATTACACAGTTTTAACTAAAACTAAACCTACTTAGAATAAAACCTAAGTTCTAGAATATTTAAAGCAATATATAGAAAAACTATAATAATAAGGTCTTGTTGGCGGTCCGTCGCATGTCCACTTGTGTTCTGTACCATAAACAGCTGATGTTCATTGTACCCCACCACCTGTTCCCAGGAATACAGATAAAGGCATTGCCTCTTTCCGATTAAAAATTATTAGAATTAATATATTCAAAGTAAGAGAAAATCAAGGCTTTAGAAAAAAAAAATCTGTCAAATGTCATATGTTTTCCCAGCCGCCATTTTATAGTTTATTTTTCTCTAAGTTTTCGGCGCCAATCTGCGGGCCTTTCGACCATTCCTAAAACATTAAAACTTATTATTGGTACTTATTTCAACAGTAAAGATAACACCAGTATTGTATAGGCAGTTCTGTTCACATTACGCGATAAAAAAACGCTCGATTTTATGTTTTAAGTGTTGAAAAATGTCCCGCCATTGCTTGAGGTATAAGATAACGTGGCAACATTACTGTTGTCTTTTTTTTTCGACTTTTTCGAACGCTGGCAGCATTGCGAAACCCGCGGCTAAGTTACGATGTTGTATGGGAAGTGAAATAGATAATAAAATATAATTGAGTGTTGCCACTTACGATTATTTTTATCGGCTTAAATGGTACTATTATATTTTCATTAATAATGTGCAGCGATTAAGTAGTCCATGTGTGTCGAAAATTATTTATTCATTACGGCTTACCACCGCCAATGCTATTATCCTGGTCATAAAACCTAGGTCCACAAATGTAAACTACTTACTACCGCTGAGAAGATTCAATAAATTTTTTCAAACAACAGTAAGATACAATCATCTACATAAATGAAATGCATAAAATGTGATAGAAAATTTCCTTAATCATCATTACTTTACTGCATCTAGCCGTTTTAAACTGCAAATGTAAATTTCTATCAATAAATCATCAGTTTAATCTTATAGAAAGTCATCCAAAATATCACAGAAACTTGATTGAAACCGCTTGTTAAGTCCAGTCAAACATTTTTTATACTTTAATAAATTGTTTCATATGAAAAATTGTCCTGTAACCTACTTTTATAGTAAATACCATGCAATGGCAACGCATTCTAAAATGCCGTGGTATAGAATAAACTTGTCATAGTTAGAATATTATACTTTATGTCTATATATTTCCTGTTTCTACTTACACAAATGTCACTTCTAGGGACTTTAATATAAGCTCCGAATATTAATTATTAACCTAATGGAGATTCGAAAAGAACGTAAGTACTGAATACATTCCCAGATGATACACTGATCTTAAAATCAAAATTTTTAATTTAAATATAAAACGGTTAGGCGCTCAAAGTTGACCACATAAATAATGTTTGATGAATTATATAACTTGGAATATGACAATATGATATATTATTATAATAAAGTAAAAAACCGGAGGGACCAGTTCGGGGACATCAATTTTTAATGGCCAGAAATATAGCTGTTTACTGGAGCCGGTCGGTGAGCCGTAGGGCCTAAGACGTGGGCGTAAATAATAAATACACATAAATCGATATTGTTTAATGGATCTAAGGAAACGATCGGAGACATTGGAGATTACACTAATGTGACGTAATGTACGTTTTTATTCCACTCCGTGTTTTATTTCTAGTGTCTGATAAAGATTGTCTGACTCGAAACTGTTTTGAAACAGTCCCAGCTTTTAATATAATGAACAATGTTGATGGCACACACGATTTTCTCTCGACAGACGTACACACCGCCAGTTTAATGAACAGCGACGCACTCTGATATTTTATAATAGTTAGATTTATGATTGCATCCACATGTAGGTATGCAATAAATTGGTTGCATGTACAAAAGCTGACGAACATGTGTTTAGGTATAATAATGTGTAGGAAATATATACTCAAGATACAAGATTTTATAGACTTTTTTAATGAGCTAGTCCTGTTATTTATATTGTTCTATTCGCGCACTACCAGACGCACACACTTAACATAATTCCGACATCAAAATCAATTGGAATCAGTCTGATGCTCGACGCGCTTTATAAACGCACCCACTAATTTGTTATTTAAATTTCGCTGTTCGATTCCATTTTTGAATTGGGATTCGCGGCGGGCCGAGCACGGCCGAGCGCTCTAGATGCTCGGCTCGCATACCGAGCACCCGAGGGCAGGTACCCGCTTCTCATTGTTTTATTCGCTGCGCGTTCCATTTTCAATTTGAATATCGCTGTTCATTTTCGAATTGGCTCTTTGTAGACGCGCGTTAATTGCGCACTTTAGATTCAACGGTAATTCGCGCGATCGCTAATTTGAGGGTTTATTGTTGGCCGAACGACTGACATCCTTTTTACGCGCACACCCCGTGAATTGCTGATTGATACGCGCTCGTCCTAGTCAAAATACTATACGCCATCAAACGCCGTGTCGTAAATCAGCGCGATCCCGTCTGGCGACAGTTATTTGGACGCTCATATCGAAATATGTTTCCAACTCGCATATTCATGTCACGCTATTTCTTTTGCTGATCAAACACTACTAGTTTATCGCGCGATCGACAAATCCTACCGCGGTGACTCCCGAAACGATATAATTCCTCTAACACGCCGACGGGATCTAGATACAGATTAAATAATATTAATTGAAGTAACATGACTCGGCGGTTCCGTGCAAAGGGCTGGAACAATGCACCGTCGAGTGCTGGCCGGCCGGCGCAGCCCAGCGCTCCATGTGTACGAATCGAACGTTCCATTTTTAAAAACTTGTTGTTCGAATTTTTTCCGAATCCTTTTTTGATATCTCGTTCAGCCTCGTCTTTTTTCGGGCAGCGATAACGAGGTTTGAAATTGGAATCACGACGGTCCGTTACTAGGCTATTTAGCGCGCGCTTTTCTTCGTTGACACTTTTTAGAAATATGGCCGCCGCGAGATGAATAGTCGGCCGTTACTGGTAATTAGTGAGGCTTATCTTTTAGATTAGTGTTGCTCGGCACTGCGTATTGTATCTATTGATTTATTTCGTTAACCGTGTGTCGGTTGTTTTCGTCGGCGGCGTGTTCGGTCACTGCGGCCGGGGCGATGACCAAGTTATTGCCAAGAACGAGTCCCGCCGGTGGCTGGTCACCGACGCGCGCCCAATTCACATGATCCCGCGTCGTCTGTAAATCTTGATAAAACATTTTAGAAGAAATTAAAAATTCTCTTCGGCCAACTATTTGTCGGCGTTAACGACGTTGACACGTTGGTGTTAGACTATTGCGGGTGATTAAAAATAAAATCAGTTTTTCACTTACAAATGCTATCTGACGAAACAATTTTATTTCTTGACAGACTTAACACACTTAACATAAATCTGAACGCGGCCGTAGCACTTATACAGATTATACAAAACTAAAATACCTAAAGTGAACGCATCCGACCCGCGATCGTACAAAAGACAAGCTCGGCTTGGTTCAGAAATGCGTCACTCACAGAATTCGAAGTTTAAATAGTCAATCACGAGTGTCGGTGTGGCTAATCTCGCATTCACAGCCACAATAGAGGTAACGAACGGACAAACGGACAGACGCGGTAATAAGACGCGCGTGGGCGGCTTTATGTCAACCTTATTTATGATGATACACATTTTTCGGACTTTTTGCCCGACGGTACCAATCGGGCAGTCGAATTTGGAATTTTCTTAGAATAAGTGAGCATTTTAACGAGGCGTAGCAAGCGCGCTCATTTTATTATTAACATGGAAATCCTTTAAGTAGTTAAGTATGTCCTTATTTTAATACTTTGAATAAAAGCAAAAAGATACTGCGGCCGTCGCGTCGAAAGGAAATCGTTATCTTAACGACCGCGTATTTACGTGAAATCTGACTGGGAGAGAGTCTCGAACTATCCCTTAGAGTGCAGCAGACGATAAGAGGGCACGACTATCGGCCGCGGTTCATGTGCCAGCTATTGACCTCACTGTTTACATTACAGACGTAAGAAATTCATATTACGCAGAAATTACGATAAACAAGTCATATTGGTTTCAATTTGTAAACCTAATCGCGGGTCTACGGGGTTAATGGTCGCTTAAAATTAATTTCAAAATAATAAAAAAAATGGATAATTGCGCGTCTCTGATAAGCTGTAAATATAGTTTATCAAGAAGTCAGCTGATACAGATTTACGGTTCGGGAGACGCACATTACTGCGGCTGTTTTTTTAAAGAGTTCAAATTAAAAATGGAATGGGAAGTAAAACTTTCATCCGCGGCTTTAAAACAAGTGTTAACGTTCCCCCCGCGGTACTTTCCGAACGATAAATCTGCTCGCGAATCGACCGAATTCGAGCGCCCGGCATCGCTCACAGTTCTATTATTAAAAAAAAGCAAGAAGAAAAACATTCTAGGCGTAGAATGGATATCGGAGCGATTCGGCTCGAGACCGGCGGCGCAACCTTACTCGAATTTAGAACGGGCCCTACGAGATTCGAATTCAAATATAGAACAGTGAAGTGTTGCCAGTAATTAAGGTAGGTGCGCAGCGTTCGGATACGGCGCGCGATTGGTTTATTGACACGTGTTAGCGCTGTCGCGTCGGTGTCGTGCCGCCGTGTCCCCATGCGGATGGGCAAATGGAATAATGGACGTCTGGGCCCGCATCCGGCGCGGGAGTCGGATACAACTCTTGCAACGCTCTGGATACAATTTTTCAATTAAATCGACCAGACAGAAGATCCCTAATAGGTGTCGTTAAGAAGTCGTGTGCCCGATTTTCGAACTGTCCCCGTAACGAGGCCGTTTTATTAGTATTTATGGTCGTGAAACAAACGCATGGAGAATTCTTTGGTCTCTTACGCTGTGTGTATCATGAATGAAGCGGAATTTATGACTAGCGCCCGCTATAATGTTGTGTCGCTGGTAAATAGAAGAGGTCGCCGTCGCGGCGTTAATGCCCGGCTCGGCTAGCACATCTCAATTCAGCCGGCTAATATTTTAATACTCAAAGATTTTTCTAAGTTTTACGGTCGTATTACGTTCGAGTCGAACGGGACGCAGTAAAATTCGATACGAGCATCTCGCAGCGTCTAACGACGGTTGATTTACCACTATCAATTTAAAAAATACATAAAAACACACCTGAATGATTGCTACCTACTTCGCTTTAATGTATCATTTTTATAGTGCCAATTTATGCCTGTAACAAGCATTGTTTGGGAATTAAACATATTTTTTTTTGATGTGGCAATTGTCTATTATTTTTATTATTAGATGTATGCTATTCATATGCATTATTCACTGTTACGAATCGGTTCTGGTGGCCCCTTAGCTGTGTGAATAGGTTGCCAGATGACAGGGTAAGGCGACGGGGATAGGCGCCGAGAGGCGAGCGAGAGAGGGACAGCCGACGCTAAGGGTGGCGTTCATCATGTCCCACCCCGCGTCGGGCACAAGTGACGATTCTGTCTTCCCCAACCGCCTGCGTTCGAAAACCTCGTCTAATTGTATCTACTTTTTATATATAAGCTCTTTCCGCTGCTGAGGTAACGCAAGAGTCAGCTCACCGCAGCATTTGAACATATCACTCATATCTGTTGCCGCAAAAGAGTTAATTTTTTACTTCTCGGAATCGACCTACGCTAATCTTGTAACCGCAAGTCGTAAAAAACGATAACCCCACGGGCGTTTCAAGCAAAAATTTAAATAACTGAAGCGATTAATAACAGCGAGCTTAATTAGCGCAACAGGGTTCTGAACTCATCAGCGTTTGACGGCTTGACTTATACGCTGGGCCCACGACAATGCGCGACCGTCGAAAATTTTAATCATATTTTGATAGTGTTAAAGGAACAAATCGAAGAAACAGTATGGCGCGCAAAAACCGGCTGCCCCGTAAACTTATTACACTGTAAGATTCCCAGCGAGAAAAAACCACAAGAATGTCATTTAAAAAAATTAAAACGCTAAGATGCTTATTTTTCTTTATGGCAACCCAAATGGACTAAAGGTTATCTCGATGGAAAAAAGGCGGGACAGAGCGATTCCATTTTTAAAACGTATCATTTAATTTTGGAACCGGCTCTCGAGCCGTCAAAAGGTAGTCATTACACGTTTTGTGGCAGACAATTCTTAGCGCCCGCAGATTACACAACTATTTATGAATTATGGGCTTTATTGACAAAAATGTTGTTTATGGACTGTACACGCTGGCCTGAACGTTTAGAGTGAAGCAATTGGGCCAGGGACTGGTGATTGATTGTTTTGCGTCTGTTTGACATTGTCGAGTGGCTAGCAATTCTGAATGAGACCGTTCGCGTTCCTATTAAGACAATTTCTATGCAACTGTTGATAGTACAAACGAAGTACTGATAGCATCAGTTGGGTAGTCAGACAGTTTTTTTGTTAAAGAAAAACGCTGGCAGACAATCAACCAAGCTTGAATTATGGCTCGTTGCGTTGGAATTTACGATGCGCCCTGTGGAAGAAATTCTTAAGACAGGGACTGCACAAGCATTTCAAACGTCAACAAAACCTTGGAAGATTCACACGGAAATCCACATCAGGTGTCTCTGCAGTCACAAAAACACTTTAAGAGCAACCGCGCCAAGCGGACATCCCTTCGATTTTTTGCAGCTGGCAATTTCAGTGTTACTTCATTTATTAATTGCCAGTGTTGTAATTTTCGCGAGGTGTGAATATGATCAGAACAGAATGTTTATTGCCCCCTATCCTGACGTGATGTTATGTGACCTAAAATGTTATGGGAAAATAATTTATGGATCTTTGTGTGTTGTTCCTTGACGTTGAAAATGTTTGAGTGTGAGTGAGCAGATGAGAATGTCCGCCATGTGTATGTCAACCGCCCACAACCAAGAGTTACGTCATCGGGCGAGCGTCACTATTTAGATTGATTGTGGCAGTGAAGTAACAAGGGTTTTAGGGCCTCGCTGGAGGTCGACGATAAGCAACAAAACTGAAAAACAAAAAAATAACTGGTATTAAGGCCCTGAACATTATTGGAAATATTTTGTTGCATATTTGTCTGGCCTGCACGATGCAGCTATTTAAGTAGGTATCCTAAGAGTAACATCAGAATTTCAAAATGGGAAGAGGTCCAGTTACTAGTGCCGATATTTTACCAAGTCTGGGAGCAACTGACTATGAATACTAACTGGTGAAATATTCCTAAGAGTAAACTTTTTAGTCAATTTAAAAAAAATCAAATTAGGTAGTTTTTTTTGTTAATTCGGACGATAATCATCAGACGTCAATAACTTCATTTCGGATCATATTACAACGAAAATAACAATTAATTTGTCAATTATTTCACTAGTTGTTTATGGTTTACCTACTACATTAGTAGGTACCTACCTATTGGTTTTTACCATTAACGTGTCTTGGAGCATAACAATAATGTGATACTTACTTCTTGGAAAAACTATAATATAATCGTTCTTGTGTCGTAAAGTTTATTGGAAAATATAGTTATTACCTACGTAATTATTTTGATAACTAAGAAGGAAAAGGAAACTAACATATCCTCTACTTGCTCAGAATATAATCAAAGTTAAACATAACTCAAAAAAAATGTACTACTACAGCTGAAATGAATTTGAAAATTAGACATGGCGGCCTCGGTTGCCGTACGGCTAATTTGTTTCATGGCGACCAAACGTAATGTCGATTAAACAAACGCTAATTTCACCCCAATATCACCCCCGAACGTAGGCGTAGTTCTGTTATCGAACTAAGATCAGTGCGTGTTGTCGAATTATTATGAATGGAACGCACCTTTTCCACGGTAGCCATTTTGGGAAAATGGGCGGCAAAATTTTCTCGGCGCCATGACAGTATTTTGGAGGCATTTTTCTGGTTTATTTTTTTATGAGTTTGTGGAAAGTTAATCAAATATTTGTGAACGAATAAAATAAAATAAAATGTTCTGAAGTTTACTGGCCAGTTTTATGGCATTGAAAACAATCGTCAAACGTAAAATGGCACAGTTTTGTACTCAATCTGTGAGTATAATCTTAAAGTTTCACGACACGTTTATCAAACACACAAAAGTCCGAAATGAGCTTCGACGTACACAAAATAATTTTAGGCGTTCACAAACATCCATTGTTTCAAACATGCTCCAATAAAAATACCTAACTTCGCCGCCATTTTCATAACGCGCCAACACAAACATAACCTCAAAACTGAAACAACCTCTTCCGCGACAAAATAGAGTCGAAAATAGCTTGTTACAATTTTTTACGACGAATTGTTTAACATAGGACAATTTTATAATCCTTATCACGTCGTAATAGAGTTCAAAATGCGTGTCACATGTGTGTACGATTCAGTTTATAAGTAATTATGATTTAAAGCGACTTTTACGACGCCGATTATTGTTGAGCGCTTGTAAATAGTTAGTGCAGCGATTTTGTACGGTTATATAAGTTCGGTTAAGCTCGGTTGCTTAATTAAAACCATTTAAATTGTGTTGATTGTCAATTCAGCGAAAACGCGTCACGGTTCTGCTAAATACTCTTGCCGATGTCGACGCCTTGTTCTAGTTGTGTTGATGTCTCTTTTACACATCTATCTAACTTTGTCACACTTCAGTCTATCGCTCCATTCATGATTTACAATCGCTATTTTTGCTGATTATTCAATTAGCCGTTGATTAGCTCAACTACTGGTGATTCTTTTGTAGATAATCTGGACATAAACTTTTCCTTTACTAATACTTAATAAAGGCAAGTCAGCCTCTTAAGAATCTTATGCGTCTAACTTTACCTGAGACTCTTTTAACAGGAGCCTAGGAGATCTCAAATGAAAAATTCTTTCACAATGAAATCTTCTGCTTACTATAATATAATATGATTCAATAAATAACTATTTCACAACTTACGACAACGCCTCCTAGACTCAAACTAAGCAGAGCTTGTAGGTACTAGATAACTGATAAACATACCTACTTATTTAATTCTAAATACATACATATTATTCTTCGACAAATTACACCCAGACATAATGATCGTGCTCATCACACAGACATTTTTGTCTCGGGTGAAAATCAAATGCACGACCTCTGGAATAGCAGTCAGGGTCACCAACAACCAGAATCCTGAAACATTAGGGTTCCCTGATTAAGCCTATACCCGCCAATATATTGAAACTACTCAAAGAGATTTAAAATACTACAGAGCGGACATGCGAGGAAATGACATAAAAAAACTTTCATCCCAAGTCCTCAGTAACGCCATCTAGAATAATATATGAATATTGGAGCGGCAGCGGAGCGTACTAAAAAAAACTCATAGACTTGTATCCAGCAGGACACACGTTTTCGGACGAAAATTTTGTTCGTGATGTCCGATCTATAGGTATTAAATATCTTTGAAACTACTGATATTGGCATCTATTCGCTAATCCATAAACTGAGATCTCACTCTAGATGTGATATCGTTCAGATCATTGTCACTTCTCCTTTACATTACCCTAACCATTGATCTTCCCAACCAAGTCGCCAAATGCCCTTTCTGCTCCTTAGTCTTACCCTAGCTGAAGTAATCTTGTACGCCATATATGCCATTACTAAAACAAACAGTAATGAAACAAAATTGACACAATAATTGACAGGTGTCACATAAATTCTCTAGGTACGCAGATAATAATTACGATTAAATTTTAATCACAGATATAACACAAGCCTAAAGCTAGGTCCGCACGCAGCGCTTCTAGTCGCTTGCGATTTGAAGTATTTTCTGTTCACAGCTGTCAAAGACTATAAGAGAAATTAAGAGAGATTCATGAAACATATTTTATTGAATTAAATATGAGTTAGAAACTGCTGTAGTGTTGACAAACTGAACTAATACTTTGTAATGTCGGTAATTTATAGATGGATTCTCAAAACTACATACATTTTTAAGCTTGCTTTTTTTATTACCATCCTGTAATGCACATTCAGAAGTAGCAATGTCACTGGCCTCAAGCTCTTTTACAGATTGTACCAATCTAACTGCCGTATCACTGGAAACTTTATTCGCTATTAATTTGTCATCCACATTTATTTATTAAAAATAAATACTATTATTATTAAAATTACCAGCGGGTCTCCTGCGACTAGTCGCAGCGTGTGCACCCAGCATTAGATAGAAGTCATTGAATGTTGTAAAAAGTATCTTCATTATTGATAAGAAATCGTTACCTTTATCTTGGGTTTTTTAATAAATAATCCCATGACGCTACCTGTGTTTTGAAATTATTATGAATTATATTAAGATAATAATTGGCGTCGGGCTAAAAGTGGTTATAACAATTTCGATTTAGGTGTTATTAGATAAGAACACTGCAGTTCTAATAACATTATTATCACAATTAAATGTGCGAGATTAATATTTATAACCTATTAGTAGTCTTTGTGTGATTGTGGCACACAAGTTAGACATATCAACTTTGCTTTTAGGATAGCAACACTTCTTTAATGTCTTGAGTGCTGAAGGCTTCTGAACGATTGGCCCTGGGTTAAATTCCTATGTCAGGCATTGCTACTGAGTTTTTCCATTCGGAATTTCTCAATAGCAGCCATAGTAAAATACGTAAAAGCATCAAGCCATGGCTCAGCTTCGCTCACAATTAGGATAAACAAACATATAGTGCACTTCAACTGAGTTAGCGCATAACTAGTGCACTGTACTAGCTCCTGCGCACTTGCCTTATAATTTCCGTTGAGATGACAGCTAGGGACCAATTAAAATCTAGCAAGCTTAGTTAGTTCCCCTTAAACATAAAAATTGAGTTGATAGAAGAATTATTGCAAGGTCAAAGGAGAATGCACATTTATTCTTCACGTTACACTTATGTAGAGAGGAAGAGAGTTGAAGAGAGAGAGAGAGAGAGAGAGAGACCCAGAGAGAGAGAGAACGACAGAGATGAAGAGATGATGAGATGATAAGAGAAAGAGTAAGATAGAAAGATATAGAGCTCCTTTCACAGTTCACAATAAATGATTTTGAAGTAACCATTATAACGTTTAGTCGAGTTTCAGATAAATCTTCTCAGAATGGTTGACTATATAAAGGTTAACAGGACACACAACAATAGGAAAATTATTTAGTCAATAGTAATAATATCTTAGATGTTGTTTCTAAGAATTAATTTATTCTATCATTGTTTTGCTTATGTATGGTCATTATTGATGAAGGTCTGTTGTAATGGAACGTGTGTCCACAATAATCATTAATAATGTCATTTTCTAGGTGGTTATTATCACGATGATTTCATTACAGGGTAAGCATAGACTCTAGTCTAGCTAGATTCTATCTTGCTTTGCCTTTGTACAGTTATTTTTACATGTTCTAAAATTATAAATAATAGTTACTCGTATAATAGTGTACTGTTTCAAATGTATTAATATGGTATTTCTCATTACGATTAAAAGCTTTTGTTAGAAGAAATTACTTTTGTTAGTCATTAGAAAGTACAAATGAAATCAAATCAAATTTATTTCTGTGGTTGTATGTTTCTCAACGGCATGTGAAGCCAAGTTATAGGCCCATTGGTGGCATAAACACTAAAAGGTACCAGGTTAGACACAGACACAGTTACTAACCATACAAAAAAGAATATTGAAATAAGATGTTTTTAATAAGATGGTTAATTCAATAGGTTCTCTCAAAAAATCTTAACTTTTAGTATTAAAAACCATATCTTTTGGTACTGTCAAGTTTTGACAATTGAACATGAACTTTATAGTGTTAAGAATAAAGTTGAAAACCTATCAAAGAAATTTGACACATTGGGGTAGGTTGATATGCTGGTGTCAGAACATGTACAATCTATGTAAGTAAAAATTATCTGTTATATTGTCAAAATACTCAGTTTCACAGTCTGTAATATCCTTAAACAAGGTCCTTTTAAAAATATCGAAACGAAAATACGTTATTCCCCCACATATAATTTACTATTTGAACCTCTTCAAATATTAATAGAATCACGTACTAAGTTCGAACTATATTTAAAAGTATGCGTTTAGGGAGTTTTTTTCCACATAATTACAGGGGAGTCATTCCCTTGGCATGTTTCCCCTGGCTATTTATCTAGTACCTAAGTTAGGGTGGCGGCGCCTACTTACAATCTAGACAATAATACAGATTAATTTTCAGATAAATGTAGACGAAAAATGTTATTTTGAATTGTGATTTTCATCTCATATATGTATAATGTAGGTACTTTCTAAGTTGTTGGTGAAGTAAAACATCATCTGGAAACCTGGACTTACAGTTAATCTAATATATAAAATTCTCAGTCACAGTGTTTGTTATCAAACTCCTCCGAAACGACTTGACCGATTCTTATGAAACTTTGCGTGAACCTAGATTTGGTAGGTCTGAGAAGAGGTCGTACACTGACTATTTTTTATTTTAAAAGGCGGAACGAAGTTTTTCGTGCTGCGAATATCCTTGAGTCTATAATCGAAAAGCCAACTTGAGCAAGCGGGTGATTAACGCTCGTGCCTTCTGTGTATGAGAAGAGGCCTTTGCCTTGGGGCAGTGGGACTGCAACATCCTAGTATTATTTATTATATAGTGAATGTAGATAATGTAATGACATGTAAAAGTGTTTGAATGAACCCATTTACAGAAAAAAAAACATTTATCAGATACCAGTGGCGTTTTAACACTGAGATGACGGTTTCTCATCTAGCCATTGCACTACGTAACCCTAAAAGAGTTGCAAAGATTAGGTGACACAGTTATGTCCTGATAATTCCGAAGCCGGTGCAATCACGACTTAATCTAAATAAGTCTAATACATAATACATTAGCCCGTATATTGCGCTGGCGAAAATCTAAAATATTCTCACACGCTTGCATGGGGAAAAACACGGCGCTCCAATTTCACTTAGTTTGTTTTGTGAAATATTTTTTTTTAACTTTTTATAATATTTATGCACACGTTTGACCACTAAATATCTCACGTGATGGTAAGCGATGATGTGGTCGACGATGAAGTACGCTTGCCTAGAAGCAATCTGTTCACTCTTGACTTAAAGACCCCTAGGTTGTAGTTATCAGGAAACACCGACACCGGCAGGGAACTCCACTCTTTAGCTATTCGCACAATGAATGTATTTCCATAGCGTTTAGTACGTATGGTTGGGATATCTACCATGTACCGGTGACGCAGTGCCGTACGTCTGGTGGTCCGATGATGAAAAGGGCTTGGTGGAATTAAAACGTGCAATTCCGAGGCACACTCTCCGAACTATAACCGATAGAAAACCGATTGGCTAGCAACTCGGCGTCGATGCTCTAGACTTCCTAGGATTAATTGGTTAATTTTTGCAGAGATACATCGAAGAGATTTAAAATACTATAGAGCGGGCATGTCAAGGAAATGACATAGAAAAACTTTGACCCCATGTCTCAGTAACGCCATCTAGAAAAATATATGAATATTGGAGCGGCAGCGGAGCGTACTAAAAAAAACTCACTTGTATCCAGCAGGACACACTTTTTCGAACGAAAATTTTGATCGTGATGTCCGGTCTATAGGTATTGAATGTCTTTGCGATGCATTGATCTTTTCAAGACGATAGGCGTTTGTTACTGCATAAACTGTTGAGTTTTTTTGGAGGCTGAGGAGCAGCGGTTTTTGGACGTTTATAATAAATAGACAGTACCCCCAAAAAGACCGCCCATCGCCACCTCCTGCTTGCTTGCAGGAGGTGGCTGCTGGAAAGAAGAAGTAAAGTCTTAATAGAAGATAATAAAAGAAGTTCACATATCAGCAAAACGGCCTTGGCTAGAGCAGCTTAACCTTCAGTATACATGTGTGTCTGTTATTATTTAACTACAAAGTTCTTGACTGTAAGACTTTTACTGACTAAAAGCCGCTCCAGTGTTCCGTCTTATACCTACACCGGGGGTCGTGGTAATGTACAATTTTTCTGCAGCCTTCGTCTAACGGCTAGCCTAAGTCAGAGTCAGAGTGATCACCGAAGTGCGGTTGACTGTACCTATAAAGCATATACTGTATATATTGAACTTAACTATGCAGTTATTTAGAGGAATACTTATCTAAATTAAAGATTTAAAGGTTGACAACTCCGTGGCTAGTTCCGTTCACTTGGTATAATTTAGTCGTTAAAGTGCGAAAATTTAAATTTCCTTTAGATACACTCTGATTGGATATATTGGCCAATGTTGTTTAGTTTATAATGAAATTATTGTTACCGACACTTGTTTATGTTATCGTGTCAATTAGAGACACAATAGAAAGACAATGACAGCGGGGACACCGGTGTCCTCTTTGGATTTAATGAATTACCTAATAGTGCTCATAGCCATAGAAATTCGGGCAATATAGCTTCCTACAGTTCTTGTCAATATCAACTTTAACAAGGTATAATAATATTTTGTTTTCATTCAGATATGTTAGATCCTTACATTTATAATATAAAAACAAGTTCTTATTGAAAACCAATAGTTAACAGTTAAGGGCTTCTAACACTAACAGGTCCTAACTAGGATCCTATGTTATGAAGCAACCAAGCGGTTGGTACTATAAATCGGATCCAATCTGTCCTAACTGCGATTACACCTTCCGATTTCCTAGTTAGGTTTCCTACAAATCAGACAGTGTAATAAGCTCTTTACTAGTTCCCACATGAGAGAACAATCGTGCCTATCAGCATTAGGAGAATCAGTCGGCAGCGTGGCATTCGCTACAGCATCTTGAACTGTGGCGACGTCTTGTCGGAGCGTCTTCGCATTACCAATGCAAAACTTTAGAAAAAGCTTTCTGAAATGTGTAACAGTAATCATGAACATAAATCGAAAATCCTTCTTTATATGTACTCCCAATAAATGTTAAAACAGTGGAACAGTCAAGCTTTAAACAATAATGCAGTCACTATTTCATAAACTACCAGCTAAGCCTATACAAAAACGATCACGTGCACGCCACAAAAACAATTACAATGAACTTAACATCAGTAACGTACTAATAAAGTGACGTATTGAATGCGCAGTAAACTTGCGCAGGTACAGTTAGAGAAACAATGGCTTTTATCAGAAATAAAGTCACTTAGTATAACGTTGGTTATCAAGATTATAAATTATGTTTCAGTACTAATGTTGTTGGCATGTCGTCTTCCAACAGAAGTAAGCCATTTCCTTTATTCATGTACTGTTTGCAGTGTAATCTAAACTAAAACTTTATCAATGGATTGGTACAAGTTCATAAAACAGGCTTGTACGAAAATATTGCTATTATCACTATGGTTTGCTACTATTACTTAAAGATTTAGGGGGCAGCTGTCAAATCTGACAGTTAACGTGAATTTTGGTGCCTCTCTTCCACTAACGCAAAGAGTTGAATTTGACAGATCGTTTGACATTTCAAGCCGCCATTTTGTAAAAATTGAGGGATGCCTCAAATCCCAAAACGTTAATCGTATTATTCAAATTTAAACGGAAATAACGATTTAGAAAAATTAACTACGTACTCATTTTGAAGCCTAGGTAGGATATCTAAATATAATTTTTGATACCATGTTGCTGTCTGTACATTGACGTATTGTTTACTTGGCATTAAGTGGTAAGAGAAGCGGGGGTATCGAGAGCTAGTATATCGCACAAATATGTATCTACATTATATACATAGTACTGTACATTATATACATTCTCCCTGTACTGAGAGTAAACAGGACGTGATGCCAATAGTACCCGTAACATTACGATATATTTTTAATGAGGTCAGAGTGTGATTTGTGAAGTAGGCTTTGAAAGAATTAACGTATCTAGTAGGAAATCAAGAGGCATGTAGAATTATAATCTTACTAATATTATAAACGCGAAAGTTTGTGAGGATGGATGGATGGATGGATGGATGTTTGTTACTCTTTCACGTAAAAACTACTGAATGGATTTTAATAAAATTTGGTATGGAGTTAGCTGACACCTTGGATTAACACATAGGCTAGGACTTTTTATCCCTGTATTCCCACGGGAACCACGGGACGTCTGCTAGTTCAGAATAAAATCAAAAGTATCGAGTATTAGGTCTTCACAATAATGATACACATCACTTTTAGAAATACCAGTGACATAACAATTAGTGCTTGTGTATATTATGAATAAAATATCTTTAAGGTCTACCAAGGATTTTTTTTGGGTACTTAACCGGGAAATCCTGTGAATGACTTAAAATAAATTAAGACCTGCTGCCAAATTAGTTTTTTTTATTATTGCTAGGCTTGCGTTTGATGACTATCTCACCTGATGGTAAGCTATGATGTGGTCGACGATGAAGCACGCTTGCCTAGAAGTAACCTAGTCAGTCTTCACAAAAGACCCCTAGGTTGTTCATGCTAAAGAAAAAAGATTTTATTGATTACAAATAGAAGTTCACAACATCTCAACAGCTTTTCGCTTAATTTAAACATTCACATTAAGGTTTTACCATATCAATTAGTCAAAAATTTTTAAAGACAGACGAAGCAGGGTTGAAGTGGTAGTGAAAAAAAAAGTCTGAAGTAGAGGTGCGGTAATGACCAGCCGAGTCTATCGATCGACACAAAACGCATCGTCACCCTATTTGATGGCCCGACTTTACAAAATGGAGGATATCAATACACTGCATCGAGGTGTGTGTAAAAAAGAGAAAAAAAAAAACGTACGAAAATTTGAATGAGAATGCAAGTAAAGGTAAATTTTAAGTTGTATTCGCCGAAGGATTAGGACAGAGGTGGTTTTAAAAGCACTAAGTACAATAAAAACACCACTTTTTGAGACATTTTACTATTCTATACATTTTCTATTATGTCAGAGGCCAGCACATCAAGTTACCCGAATGTGTCAAATTTATTTGCTAATTTTTCAACTTTATTAGAAACAAAAAAGATTCATGTTTAATTGTGAAAATTTTACAGTTTAGTGTAGCTTGATATCCTGGCAACCACGTCTGTACTATCAACCAAACATAACCAAAAACACACAAATTATACCCCTCAATCCCATTTCTGTTTCACATAAGTATTAAGTTGGTAAAAACTAAAACAAAGCCGTAAATTATCCTGTCTAAACTAATAACAATTAAATAATATAAAGCGTCAAAAAGGCAGTCAATCTGGAAAGTCAGAGAGGCGTAAGTATTTTAGGAAACTCGAATTCTATAAACTGGCTATCGGCTGATAAAGTGCCCGAAAGACTGGCAGCATTGTCACATTGAATGACAATGCTAAGCCTATGGCAAAAGTAGAGACCAGCCCATTTTTTCTGGTTAGTTTTCAAGTTTCTGCGCCACAATCCTGTAATTGCGGAATTTAAAATCAGAAATACAATCTGGAAAGTTAAAGATGCGTGCTTTGGAAAACTTATGACTTGACTGTCGGTTGATTAAGTGCCTAAAATACTGGCAGCATTGTCACATTGAATGGCAATGCTTAGCCTCTGTCCAAAGTAGAGACCAGCCCAGCCCAGCCCCTATTACCACAATCTTGTAAATGCGAAAATTAGAATCAGTGCTGTTGCATCTTAAATTACAATTGCACCTACTTCATTTACTATGCCAATACAAAAGATAAGTATGTAAATGACAAGACTACATTAAAGATTATGGAATTATACTTATTCAACACTCATAGGAACTAGTTAGATTCAATGTTAACTAGCGACCATCCCCAGCTTTGCACAGATGCAAACATACATATTACGTTAAGATTTTCAACATTTTTAAGGAGAATTTAATAAAAATCTTTTATAATAATCATACAAAAATAATCCTACTATAACAAATACATCAAAGAAATAATTAGCCATAAAGGTGCAGACGCTTTGAAGTTATGGGTGGATAAACCTTTTTCACTATTGATTTTTAATTATACTATCAATTAAGTAGCTAAACTTGCCATATGTTTCTGTAACTCAGAATTTAATAAGTAAGAAACCCTTTGGGGCGTCCTAAAAAGTGCCAACCTAAGTTCCGTCTCAATCTGATCAATGGTTTAGTACGCGGAGAGAACTGACAAACGAACAAACATTTTATTTTTACTTACTAAGCTAGATAGATAATACAAGATATAGATTTATATGTACAGACGCCAGCACATTAACCTACCCCAATGTGTCAAATTTCTTTGATAGGCTTTTAACTTTATTCTAAGCATAATAAGGTTCAAGTTAAATTAGGAAAATTTGACAGTTTGCGGTAGGTTGATGTGCTGGCGTCTGTTCATCCGTAATTTTATAGAGATCTACCATTGATTCATCATGACTTTTTGTGCCCAATTTCAATTAAAACTGCATTAGCCAAGACCGTATAACAGTATCATTGTAATGACCAAACATGACATCACACTAGAATTCCTTAAAGAATTAGACCCAGTTGTTCTTTTAATATTTCACCCATATTTTAGTAGATAAGTTAAAGTCCCATGCAAATTTATAGAAACGAGCGATAGAAACAAGCATATCAAGCGGGCACAGATTTGGACACCTGGCTGCTAAAAAGAAAGTGAGCTCAAAGAATATTGTTTTAGTATAGGAAGCGAATCCAGGGTCTTACACAGGGCAGTTGCACTTGGGATCACAAGACCAACGAGGCGGTATAATAAATAATATTATGATAAAATTCCACATTATATGGTCGAACGAATTATATAATCCTAAAAGAAATAAAAATGTCTATTCTGATGTCAGAGGTCGTTGTACGTTTTAATTATTTATTTAAACAACACGTCTGGTCTATACATAAATTGGAAAATGAATATTTATTGAATGTTCTTATATTTAATGACGAAATTATAGTTAAGCAGAACCGTGGTTAAAAAAAAATAATTACCAAACGAAGAAACTTCATTTCTACTTTGTTATTTACATATATCAATGAGAAGCTTGAGACTCACTCGAAGGTAAAACTACACTTGACGAGGTCGGTCTGTGGTTCCGGCTGTCATTTATTGTAGAACTCTGACAGCTGTTACATACAGGTAGTCAGAATCCCGAAAATCTGATTAACAATTTAACCAAGGCGCATCGTTACCCAGTTACTGGGTTGTGGAGGTCATTTAGTCAGTCACTCCATGTAAAACACTGATATTTACCAGTTAAACTGGATCCCAAAATAGTTCGAAAAGGACTAGACAGGATTCAAATTCAAATTCATTTATTGGTGTGATTTTTGGTACATTTAATATGATATCTTAATAATAAATAATTCGTTCCTCAAAAATCTACCTTAAAGGCGCACACTCTTTCACATAGGTACCGTTAATAAAAGAAATAATCAAAATTAAATAAAACGCAAGCAAAACCTTAACAATTGAGTATACATATAAATAATAAATGGGAATAAAGATAAAAATACAATGTCAATAATAGAATGCAATAGAATCAAATTTACCTACAATGTCAGTTAAATAAATGGCAATGTCGAATAATAATATGTTAGTAAAATTCTTCAAATTCTTTCTCAGTAAGGAATTCATTGAGAATAAAGTAAGCTTTAGGATAGGCTTTAGGATGATTACTTAAATCAATATTAACATAGGCAAAGATACAATATTCATACAGCCAAGCGATATATTAAAAGTATAATCTGTCATTAAAGAATAGTACACAAAAGAACCACAAGAGGGCCTGTCAATTTTTTTAAACGCTCTAATCTGCTTAAAAGCCCAGGCACGCATTTTGAAAGCCTATGGTGTTTAATTGAGGGTCGCCATTGATGTTAGATACCCATCACGATGACTTAAACATTTTTAATGAATATTCAACGCTCTAAGTCCATCTTTTTTTTTGTTTTCAGACTCCTTTGTACGCGCGTTTAATTGTTGCTTTAAGAGGAATGTGGGCTATAGGAAGTGTAATGGCCGGAGTTTGCTTTCAACTGATTTTTTTTAAGATAAAAGAAAATGAAGTTTGTTTGACCGTGTAGTGTGTAGGTAATTTGTTGATGATATTGTATTACTACCGCAGATATGCATACAACATTTTTTTTTAAGAAAATGTTTCTTGTTAAATTCTCTTGTTCTTGCGACCAACACAGATAAGTACTCTATACATGGTTTATTTTTCTAACTTATCCATAAGTTCCATATCCATTCGTACCTTTATTTAGTTTCCTAACAACCTTATTTTTCAACAGCTCCTTTCTTATCATCCTCTACTTAATGTTGTCTTTCTTTCAGCTACTTCCCATACCATTTCCTTTTCAAAAATGTTTATGCCAATCACCTCTTTAAACCTACTATCAAGCTCTTCTTTATCCTATCCAGCAATTGTTTTTTAAAAACGTTTGATTTTTTACTAAACCTCCTCCTTCTTCTTTAGTTTCTCTAGCCATTTCTTTCTTAGCTCTTTTAGCTTTCTACAAGTCTTCTCTCTATACATTTCTTCCTCGGCATGTTTACTTTTAACTTCATCTTTGTCCACAGTCTTACCACCTACTTCTTTAACTAGCTCGTCTACGTTACCTTTACTACCAATTCCTTTTCCTATATCCAGTCTATCAACTTTTTATTTTCCAGCAGCCATATCACCATCTCTAACAATATGTTCCTCAACAGTACGACGAGAGCCTCCACGGCGGAGGCTACATGGAGGGCGGCGCAATGTACCATGAACACAGACTGTCTCACCCGCACCTACCGCCGGTACACTACCCCCCTCCCGCGGCGCCCGCGCACGCCCTGCCAGGAGAGCCACTCGTACACAAGAGGGACAAAGACGCTATATACGGGTGAGTGGTAACGTGTGATTTTGAGGTATTTTTGTGGTTAAGATTCCCTTCTAATAAACTAAGCGGGACCTCCAGGGGTCTTGCTGCAATAGATCAAAATCGTGTCTCGTATGACACATATATCATCAACGATCTTAACATTTTCTTCTTGTTGAAATAAGTTAACAATAAGATCCCTGACTGACCGAAAAACAAGGAGGCCTATGATCCCATGCCATATCTTATATATTCCAGATAGAATTATGATATATTAAATATCAAGTACAAAGTAATATGGAAGGGTTTTAAAGCACCACCCCTGGGCTGCTAAAAGGGGGTCTAAGCTTATGTGGATGAAGATGAAGGCTTGTAATAGTTACCTATGTTTGACTGCTTTGTGTATTTAGGGTGAAAAGGACATTAATGCCAAATCTGAAACCTACAGTCAGTCAGGAAAGGTGAATGATTCTCAAATTTTCAACAAAAAATATGATTGTGAAATTTTCATCTGCTATATTATTTAATTTTTTATAGTTTCATTACACTTTCGAAATGTAAAAGAAATACATAATTGCTATGTAACCTAGTGAGATTTGAAAGTATTTTTGATTCTTATTCAGATGCCTACCTATTTTTTTCGGTGTTTAAGTAAAAAGATCCATCAGAAACAAGGAAAAAGGTACCGTGAAATTTCAACGCTCTGGGTCTTAAGGAATCATGAACTGAACTCAAAAAACAGATAGTACTTTGATGACCTTCCACCCTGAATACAAGTGCTTGTTATTAAGCCAAGACTTAAATTACTTTGACTGCCCTCAAGCTGTTTTGAATATCAGCTATTAAAATCTACTCTTGCCTTGTCTATTGTACCAATGATCATAAGTATTGTCATAACACCAACCCTACCAATGTTTGTTTCCACTTTAAAACAACACCCAACTTGGCCCAATCTTTGACCAAAGTTTGGCTATCAGTCTCCCCAAGAGATTAAAGATAAAGTACATAAAGGTGCCACATTTGACGCTTAACCGTCCGTTTGCAGTGATCTTAATGTTATCTGATCAAAAGTTGTCAAGAAACTTGAGGTTAGGAGCCATTGGGAGAGAAGTGATGTGGGGTTCCAATGTTAGAGGGAAGTTCAAGATACAAAAGATCAGTATTATGATCAGTCTTCAATTAAAGTCAAGTCGTCAATATTAATAGAGTTGGATTAGTCTAAAGTAAAAGGTCTGTTTGGTTCAATCTCCAAACCGAATGCGTCGATTTTGACGGGGATTTTACTGGCAGTTATCTAATGTTATTAAGCGTTTAGACTTTTATTTAAGAAAACTAATTAAGGGCTGCGCCCAAAAAATAGTAAATTATTGAACTCTGCGTGGACAAAGACGCGTGTGAACAACACAATGAAATTATAGTTAATTTGATCTTTGGCTAAGACCAAGTAGTTGGTATTAGAGAGAAAAAGACTAACAATATGTTTGATATTTTTTTTTACCTAGTTTTATTATTAAACTGTGATTTAAATCCGTTAAGTTTTGATGAGCTGTCTACTTTTTTAATTTTAGAATCTACCTTAGCTTTTTCCAACTATGCTTGCTGAATAAACATGAATTACATTCTTATTAAAATTTGATGTGTTCTAAGAAACATTTAAACATATATTCAGTATCTAGTAATAAATTATTAAATAAAGCCGTTATAAAATAAAATGATGTTAAGGGTTACTATAATGGTGATACAACTTAACATTCCCTGTTTGCAATTTAAATGTTGATGAGGAAGGGAATACAGCCATTATTCGATAATATATCTAAATTATTATGTGTTGCCAATACAACAAAGTTATTAAAACCTTCTCACAATATTCAAATGAACACGAGTGTATTCTGCGTTTGAAATCTAACTCCCGAAAATGTAAACAATTATGTGTCAACTTTAATCCTCAGGAATAAAGTGCAGTTTGCTTTAAAACTTTTTGACATTTCCTTTCATAACAGTACTAGATAGTCTAAAATAAACTTAACTTGCAAAAATATAAAGTTTTTTTTTTTTTTCTTCTTTGGCAACTGAGCCGATGTCGACTATTCTGCCAGCGTCTAATATAAAGTTGTTTTTTTTTGTTAAAGTGGCAACAAACGTCAGTTGGAAACACATATTTGAATATGCAATAGTTATAATTTCACACAGAACATAAAAAAATGCAATTTTATAGTGTGTCTAACTGCAGTGGACCCTAAAGTTTTCATTTATAATTGATTTCCTGGTAATAAGTTGTGTTATACGATGTAAAGGTCAGTTAATATACCGAGGTACTTATAACACATTGATTGCAGCTTTTTTTGCAGCAAGAAAGTGTTGTAAAAATGTATTGCAATTAAAGTGTAATTTATATGAATTAATTAGCTTATAGTTTATTATTTCACTAGAGCTGTCAGAACTCTGAAGATTTTTATTGTTTGTTTTTTTTTGTTGTACTATGTACTATGAGAACTTTTTAAATGATTATTTAAGTTGCTGCGGTTGGTCTAGTTGGTGGGTTTGATCCCAAAAATTACTCAGTAGCTGCCCGGTTGATGGCAATAGGTTCGCCCCTATTACATGGGATAGGGTAGGTGTACTTCCACTGTACACCTCTGCTTTACATTGTCTAAAAATACTTTTGACTTCTGCCAAACTTTTTGTCAGTAAGATAAAAGTCTAATACCACCCTGTTAGTGTCCCACTGCAGGGCAATCGCCTCTTCTCGTACAGAGAAGACATAGGCATTAATCACCACGATTCCTTAAAAAGTTTCCTTAACTGATGTCAATCATGTCTAAGATAAACTTAGAAAGTACTAATGACATAAAAAAGTCTCATTGTTAATTGCCCGGAATTGAACCTAATATCATGCATGAGAGACGAATTCTTAACCAACTTAGAGCCAACACGAAATGCCAGACATGCAACACCTATAAGGTTACTCGCTCACATCTGATAATCGGTGACCGATTTATTGTAGGAAAATAATAAAACGCAATGATGGCATGCAACGCACACCAATAAGGGAAGGTTCATATCTGACGGAACATGCGTCGCGTATTATCGGTCGCGTAACGCCAGAACAGACAAATGTAGGTATAGAAAAACACTTGACGGTTCACACTCAACCGATGATGCGTTAGTGCGTCGAGCGTACATTGTCGCAAACGCTCGGCGCATGTTTCGTCAGATATGAACCTTCCCT
Source organism: Euplexia lucipara (assembly GCA_921972225.1). NCBI lineage: Eukaryota > Metazoa > Arthropoda > Insecta > Lepidoptera > Noctuidae > Euplexia > Euplexia lucipara. The sequence goes on along the minus strand of OV179161.1, from coordinate 2,544,810 downwards.
AAGTATCATCTGTCTAGCCTTTTCCCAACTATGTTATGCAATTGTTTGTTGTTCCAATTAAAATAAAATAAAAAATGTTGAGGTCAGTTTCCAATACAACGGCATGGAGCCGAATCTTGTGCCCACAAGATAAGTAGTGGACTCAAGTCGATGTACAGACGCCACCACATCAAGTTTCACCCCAATGTGACAAATTTTCCCAATTGTATAAGAACCTTATTCTGTTTGACATAAAGCTGAAAAACGATCAAAGAAATTTGACACATTGAGGTAACTTGACGTGCTGGCGTCTGTACAATAGCATTAGACAGAAGTTTGAAAGGGTTATTTTGAATTCACACTTTGTAACAAAAGTACAATTAAGCATGTTACACTAATTACGATAGACGCCGAATTTATTATTATAATTTATTTTTACAGCAGCTGTGACACTTAGTTGTAAAAAATTACAACGTATTTTAAGAAATAAGGTGGATTTCATTTAGTTACATACATACATACATACATACATAAACTCACGCCTTTTTCCCATGGGGGTAGGCAGAAACTACAGAGCGCCATATGCTACGATTCTTACATACTTCTTTTGCTTCAGATTCAGATTCAGATTCATTTATTTGCCTGAAATATGGTATTTTACAGATGTTGAGAAGGCATAGGTAAACATTTGAACTTCATATTCCGCCTCCTAAATTAGGCATGCAAATTTTGTAACAAAAGCAATGATTTAAAATACTATAACAAAAAAATTCAACACAATTATTAAATTGCTATGTACATAAAGAAAAAAAGAAAGTACGATTTCAATAAATGTCCCAATATTAAATTACAAATATCAAATAAAAATAATAATTAAATTTCAAATACTTAATAATAACAATTAAATTAGACTAATGTCAAATAATAGTACTTAGTCATTAAATTACAAACATTATATGACCACAATAATTAAGCTTTCTTAAATATATTATAATATATTCGTTTACATTCATACATGTTGTCAGTTGTCATACACACACGCCGGTTGCGAGTACTACGCACCTGACCTTTCTGAAGAACCTCACCAATAAGGTCTATGTATGACCTTCTAGGGCGTCCCCTCCCGGCGTTATTTTATTTAGTTATACTATTTTATTTTAGTTAAAAATTACAGTGTCAATGTTATAAAATCCTAAAAGAAGCAGGGATGAACAATAAATGGACACGTTCTTTGTTTCATGTCAATTCTTCTAAATCCTACTAATATTATAAATGCGAAAGTTTATTCGAATATTTGTTACTCTTTCACGCAAAAACTACTAATTGGATTTTTATGAAATTTGGTATGGAGTTAGCTGACACCCTGGATTACCTCATAGGCTACTTTTTATCCTTGTATTCCTACGGGAACGGGACTTACGCGGGTGAAACCGCGGTACGTCTGCTAGTTTAAAATAAAACAATTTGAATAAAAATTGATTTCACTGATCTTTAAAATAAAATGTTGTGCATTCCTGCTTCTACGAGCTTTTTTTCTAATGTCATTATAATCGGAGTATAGTCGGGGTGTAGTTATAGCTCCAATATTGCTATATTATGCTAGATGGCACTACAGACATAGGAACACAGTTTTACTATGAAATTTCTTCTTTCTTCATTTAATATTATCTTAAATCTCTTAGATGTAGTATATAGGTAATAAATTCAGTTCATTATTCACGAAGCTTTTACTATTATTTTATTATAACTTTTTTAATGTTAAACAAATATCTTTACGTTACGTTCGGATTGTTAAGCAATGTTATAGTATAAAGTATGATAACGCATTGGAAGGGTTCCGTAAAATGGAGGCTAGCACACGAAGCTATCCTAAAGAATAATAGGTTGTTTGCTTCAAACATGGTATAAAAGTTAGTAAAAATAAATAATAAGTAGGTACAATGATGACTGATACAATGTTTTGCTATTAATTATCAATAATAATAATAATATTTTTTATATTAAATGTTTTTATTTTTATTTTTGTATTTAAATATTTAAAAATATAATAGATATGTATGTTTAGGAAAATAAAGGAAATAATAATACCAGCCTGTTGTGTCAAACTGCAGGGCAAATACCTACTCTCTCTATTAATTATAGCATGCAAATATTTGCTGCATTGCAAAATTTCTCTCGTTCAAATGATTATATATTAAATTTGAGATACTTACACATTTAAAAGCATTTTGTATAACTTCGAGATAATCCAGCCATGCGATACTGTGGCACTAGAGTTAAACTTATATTGTAAATTAATAATAAAAAGTAATGGAAATTATTAGGTACAGGTTTAACTTCCCCCCAACCCCTCTTAGTTTTTATAATAAAATATATCCTATGGCATTCACAAATAATGTGTTTTTCTAATATTAAAAGAATTTTCAAAGTTGGTTCGTTAGATCCTGAGATTGACCCCCTATCTGATTTCACCCGCGTAGTTCCTGTTCCCGTGGGATTACAGGGATAAAAAGTAGCCTATGTCATCCGGCAATGGTGTAGATTTCCACCGATGCAATTGGATCATTAGTTCCGAAGATTACCCCCTACATACAAACTTACAAACAAACAAATTTTACCTCTTTTTAATATTGTAGTATAGATTAAATTACCTTTTTTTGTCTACGGAACCCACAACACACGCTAAGCAGCTTTTTCAACCAATAGCCGATGCGTAGAACGGATACAACTTATGTTACTTCACAGCCGACTGAATTCGCAATACGTCTATAATTTAAAAAAAATATAGCGTTAATAAAATGTATTATTTCTTTAGTAAGTTATTATTACCGTATGAAGTAGGTACTTAGAATGTTTTATAAGTAAGTAATCTTAGTAAAACCTGGTGTCAGAGGTTTATGCATCTGACTTGGCATCATATACCATCGAGATCAAAAAGATTAAAAACACTATTATATAGAGCGGTCATGCGAGTAAATGTTGTAGGAAAACTTTGATCCCATTTCTCAGTAACGCCATCTAGAATAATATATGAATATTGGAGCGGCGACCGAGCGTACTAAAAAAAACTCATAGACTCGTGTCCAGCAGGACACAAGTTTCGGATGAAAATTTTGTTCGTGATGTCCGGTCTATAGGAATTGAATGTCTTTGATCGAGATATATCTCTCAGGCATGGTTTAAGAAATGATAATTATAAGGATTTTTTTGACTAAAAATCTTAAGAAAATTATTCTTTTTAATTCGTTTGGGAGGACTTATGGCTAAATATTAGTATCCGCATGGGTCGATCACAAGTTAAGCTGTCCTTGCTGAGGCCGCTATAAATTCAATAGCATACATGTCTTTTGGCAACCCGCTATCACTGTGACCCCACCCCACACAGTGGCAGAACTACAAAGATGATATCGACATCACGTACACATCTGCATCTAATCTGTGATCAGTCGCGTGAGAGGTCATCCGCTCGCACTTGGACCATATCTCTGTTCTTTTATTAAGTTTTAGCGCTTTTTTGGAGTTACAATGCTTTATGAGATGATTTATAAGATCAAATGTATTTTTAAAATGGGTTTTAGTGGTGTGGAATAACATAAAATTAGGCCTCTATTGCCATACGGGTTAGGCAGTAGTGTAGGTTCTATACAAAACATGATATTATACCAAATCATCATGACACTTTCAGAATCTCACAATTCTTAAATGAACTTATTCTATTTTAAACATGGCAAGTAAATCCGGTATCGATCGACATTCTGATAACTTCCAAAATTAATTGATAAAGCAAGTGTGTATTCACTTAACTAAATAAAAACCTCAGTTGAACACAATGCTTTCAATTGAGTTGGACGTTCAAAATCGAGGTCCAACATTTAATCATTTAACTTAAAAAAAAGGTTAAATCATAGACACCTGCTTGCCTAGCACGAGTGCTGGCCGATACGTAACGTCAATTCGAACGAATTTAAATAAAAAATAAAAAAAAACTGACAGCAGCATTTTTCAATTTTAGAACACGTCAAGTTGACGTTGCCTTTACGTCAAACATTCATTCTAGTTTCACTGTACCTAGTATCTGTGACTAGTAGATTAGGTTAGGTTAGGTTAGGATTATCGGGCAGGTGTCCACAATTCCGCGTCTCAGTGAGTTTTGCGTAAGTATGGGTGGGATTATGCCTTATTGTATCCATCTGTCTTCTTCCTATCGTGTGGTTTCTGACTAACCTGGTCAGAGTTTTAGAGCCGTTCACGGGCCTCTGATTTGGCTTGCAGTCCCCTCACGATGTTTCCCTTCACCGCAACCATCCTAACTCCTCGAAAAAAGCCAGCAGTGGCTTAATGTAACCGGCGATCTCTCGGAGACTACCAAAGTACTCCAGTGTCACCATAGTTCTTCAGGCCACCACATCTGCCATCACTTTCAATACTAATGTGCTAATCCTACGTCCCCTATTTCCAGGCACCCACTGTTCCCCCTGCTGGCGCTGATCTTCGAGAAGTGTGAGCTGGCCACGTGTACCCCCCGAGACCCAGGCGTGGCGGGGGGAGACGTATGCTCATCAGAATCCTTCAATGAAGACATCGCAGTCTTCAGTAAACAGGTAATTTTATCATCACTGCATATCTGCTTTATCAACATTGGAATTTGGACCTTAAGTACTGTCTACTACTGTGTCTATTTCATTTAGGTACCGGAGTACCTTAATTAAATTAAAATTGCGTGTGTCACTATCGCAGTTTAGCAGATTACCAGCTTCAGATTATCCTACTTGGCAATTTGTATGTTAAGCCCAAATGTCTAGAATAAAAGTTTACTTAAGCTTTTGAAGTTATCAAGACATTCTAAGGAAGGAACCAAAAGTACTCGGTAAAAGAAGCTTGTATAACTGGCCACGACACACCTGCTATGCCTTTTAAAAAAACATGACAGAGTTACCTGATTGAAAATTTTGGAATATCAATAAAAAAAAGTTTACTTCGAGGCAAACTGTTAGGTACTTACACGTTAAAAAAATAATTTAGCCTTCTTCCCAATAAATAAAAAAGGCAAAGTAAATTATTCCCTAAACCAGTTTTAAAATAAGATGCAAAACCCAGAAGAAAACGTACTAGCAACTTTGCATATTCATTCGAATTTTAAAATGTCGTTCAAAATGGCGCCCAGTAAATCAGTAGCGGCAATTTCTCCTGCATAATGCTTTAATAACTATAAACTCGTAATTAGTAATGGTGAATTCGAGCACGAGTAAATACGAGTTATAGCGATTATCGATTGTGTACGCACTTGCGTCTCGCTATTCGGTTTGTTATCGATTCAGCTAAATTTGATTTTATCGATTTTGTGAGTACTTGAATTAATTTTCTATTGATTGTAATCAATTCGATGCGTGTATTTCTTCCAATTTTCATTTACTTGCTGATAAGAAATGTTTAGTTATGGAAGAGTGACTTTTTTAAGTACTCTCTTTGATGGGTTTTTGAATGGCATTTTCTATAATGCTCGTAATGTGCTTCAGAATTATTTTAAAATAAACCTTCTTGTCGACGACAAAACTGTATAATTTTCCCAATTGAACATGAACCTTATTCCTGTTCGTAATAAAGTTGAAAAATACTACAGAATTTTGACACTTTGGGGTAGCTTGATGTGGCATCTTGCTGGCCTCTGTATACACTTCCGAACAAATTCTTTCGTTCAAAAACCTACAGCTCTTAAAAACAACCAAATATTTGTGACCCAATGCGTCCCCTCTTCGTTCTAAACTAGACACTCACAGCCATAAAACTAACAAAGCACCTTGTAATAAGAGCGAGAAAAGCTGATAAATAAAGTAACATTCAAAGACCAGAGTGATTTACGACTCCGTCTGTGGAAGCAAAAAAAAAGGAACGTCCTATAATCCCTTGCCAGTTAAAAAAAAACCTGTGTTTATTCTAAATTTCTGAACAAACTTCCTGGAAGGACACTTGTTTTTAAAATGGCAATATTACAAAGAAAGTGTTGCTACATTTATAAAAATGATATTTCATTACGGGACCTATAATAACATGACAAGGCAGATCGCTTAATACATGTTATTGAACAAAAAAAAAAGTAAAATGGAGTCATTTTGTAACAATTCGGGGCTTCGTAAAACTGGTAATCTGTACAAACCGACAATCAAATAGCGTGTAATTTGTAACGAAATTATGTTACCGCGATATCTTTGTGGGTTTTTCATATTTTTTCAACAATAGGCCGACAATAGCTGTTGACATGTTGCGGCTGATATGCAATTTAAAAAAAAAAACAACTTTGATGTCTTCACATTCACGATTCCACCGGATGCGACTTTGTAACGACGTGCAATTTAAATTTCACTTTTAAAATTTGATTGTTATATTATTCCGTTTATATCCCTGCAAGGGGTTATTTTTGCTTGCAGGAATGTATATTTTCTGATATCATTTTTTTAATACATAGGTACCTCCCATTCACTTAAAGTGCGTTTTTTTTAAACAAGGTTTAATACGACGACATGCTAAAAATAACTTTTCTATCAACCCCGTCTCATATCGTAAAGTTAATATATCGATGCTTTATCAGTCAAAGACTTTATTGTATTATAATTATTGAAATTAAATTGTATTTATAAGTGGAAACGGCGGCGACCCGTGGGACCTCGCCGAGATAAATGATACACCAGTCACTCAGTGTCATGGAACTGACCAGTATTTATGTATTTATTGACATAGGTTCCTTACTGATAATATTTACTATTTTAATTGTTGACTGAGTAACATATTACGTATCAATCTTGGGAGAAACCAAAATTATTGACACGTTTGTGTAAGCTTTCTTTGTAAAAATTAAACAAAATATATAAGAGAGATAGATTTTTTTCCTTTTTTGTTGAAAGAAAAAAAATCTAATGATAGGGATTTTTTTTGCTTAAAACTAATTATATTATTATGAGTCAAAACATCATCATTTATTTTTGTGCATACATTCTTTCTATTTTAGAAAATATTTCATTTTTCCATAATATTTTCAAATACTAAAAGAGAAAGGGAAAAGAACTTTGGTAACAAATTAACTGACAAATTCCTTTATTACGAAAACATTATCGTTTGACGCTCTGACAGTAAACATAAAAATATACTATCACATACAGATTAACACTGTAAAATGACACATTTATCAAATGTTTGGACGCGTAACACGTACGAAATCTAATCGGTCGCTTTAATTACTATAATAAAACGTTTATCGGTAGCCGTGGCACGTGAAATCGCAATAGATAGAGATAAAACGCGTATCCCCCTCTCTTTCTAACGCTAAATAAGTGACGTCCATAATTCATACCACGAAATAAATCATAAACTGTAAAGTGTTTATTTTCAACGTACTTAATATGTTATAAATTTATTTAAGTGGCGTGCGGTGCGATTGTGGGCCAAATGATTGATATAGTGCCCTCCCCGTGGACGATCGGTTTAGTTGTGATACTGTCATCCCATCGTGGATACTCGCCGTCACTACCGTGCTGATGCAATGACCGAGTACCTTCTCTCGATACTCTATACTCGAGTACGCACGATGAGTTTAGCTCTTTTTGTTGTCATTAATCGTTCTCTGAGTGACAGTGAGTCAATTTTTATAGTTTCAATGGTTCGTTTGTTTCGTTTGTTTATTGCTAGATAGAGATGTTTTCTAATGTCTGTCAAGTGTGACGTGTCTATTGGCAGTAAAGAGCACCCACCAGATTAATGAGGCAATCGAGACAAGGATTAAGTGTAGGTACTCAGCCATTTCTTCGATTCTCAAAGACGTCATGTGTTTTAAGATGTTTGTTAAACCGTCCCACACTACAATTTCCCTTCTAATTGAAACAAATTGTTTTATAAAGCCCCATTTCTCTTAAAGCTAAATCTGGCGGCCTTATAAACCCGAAGCAGTCAACAAACAACATTCCATTTACGAGACAGCTTATTAAGCCATCGTGTAATGAAACGTTAAAACAAAAATCGCAAACAACGCCTCCGCTAAATAACTGGATAAATCAAGACATTTTTATAGAAACGGAAAGTATAATGAGTTGTAATTAAAAAATTAATGCGGGAATTTTAATTGACAATTGTCGGGGAGTCGATCTATCGATGTGGGAATCGATTCCGAATTGTTTTTTTGTTCACATCACTAATGATGGGGAGGAAACCTGGTATGTCGATATGGTCGTTTTTCTCTTTGTTTTTCTTCAAGTTATGCATTGTTACGTCACAATACAACGCTTCATTGGTTTGACAGCTAAGTCTCAAGTCTGATTAGTTAATTAGTCAGTGTTAGATTTAAATACTTATCTGGAACTTATTTTAGGAACGATAAAGTAGAGCTGTTTGCTGTCAGTTTATGTAAATTACTATCAGCTGCAGCAGCTACTTCTAACTTAATTGTGATAATTACGTAGTTTAGGAATGTTGTCACTTTACTTCATATCAAGACTTGCATTGATTCAAATTTACTCTGTCTCTTTTTCATTATCATTAATCTGAAGATTCACATTCTTCACTTCCTCATTACTTTTGAGTACTTCCTAGCCTTTACCGTTTCTTAATCAACTTCTACCATTCAAATACAAACCATTACAAGACATATTTTTTGTCAATTAACCAGTTTTCTTTCACGTTTCAATATGTTCATTGTTCTTGCGCGATGTTTGAATGGCGTGCATCGATGTCGTTACATCGATGCTGTTCTCATTACTACGGTTTTTAGTACAGTTCACACAAAACTCCACCGTATTGAGTTCATATTAGTTCATGCCAATTTAATTGTATATTTTTATTGGTTATTGTATGCCGCCACGGTGGCTTGGTATTGCGGGATCGTGTTGTACTTAGATGTACCGTAAGTAGCTAAGTACGCAAGCTTTGTATATCTTCGTATTTGTTTGTATTAGGATTATACGCTTTTTAGCGTCTGTTTTGTTTTTACACAAAAGGAGAATAATGTGAAAAAATATTATGCTCATTTTACTGTTGTGTTTTCTTCTGCTACAATTCGCATGCAATCATGCAAGCTAATCCTTTTAAAAACACCCATTTCATGTTCTGTCATTCAGTTTGATTATTCATTACCTAAAATTAAACTTTCCCCGTTACAACAGTGATGATGAGAAATAATTATAGAATCGTCAATTTGATTGAGTCTCACTGATATATTGGCTATTAGATGATTCTATTACAAAACCGCTGTTTGGCGGATTGAGCTCCGTCAATCACTTTCAACTGGCATTTTCTAAGTATTTCTGCCATTAAAGCGAGTTTACTGAATATTAATAGACTAGTAATCGATCTTCGGATTAAACTATAAAAGAATATACAGTTGTGCTAACGTCTAATAACTAGACTTTGTAATTACGATGCAAGTAGCGCCGCAGGAAAAAACCTAGTAATGGGCACACACACGCACGGACTAGATGATCTATCTGCAGATATGAGGTTTAGACAGATTTATGCGTCATTGATTTTTTTTGCATTCACGGATTGTGTTTTTCACTGCAATCGACGGTTTCAGATTGTTAAGATTAGTAAAGAAATTTTACTACAGTAGACTATAGATTTATTACTCAGATAATGTATCAGATGAAAACACAACTTATTAGAAAAGCAGACACGTCCAATGCATTCAACATTATGCTTTAATGCAAGGAATGTCGAAAGTTGATGAAAGGTGTTGTACGTTTTATAATATTACTATCGCATTTTACACGATATTGTGTATTCATTTACAAAAAGGATTAGCACGGAGCCTTGAACATACAAGATCACTTCCCAGCCAACCGACCCGTGAACCGACACTGTCAAGCTGCCACAGATACTGCTCACACGCAGCATTGTGATGCGCAGCGTCAAAAGACAGTACATTGTGTGTTTGTTTACATCTGTCCGTGTTCCGTTTAACGCTATAATTGACAATTGTCATGGGATTTGGACGCGCAATTTAACCTCTTTGTCGTACTGATCCAATTCAACGTTTCGCGCCGAAATAAAATAAATAATGGAAATGGCGGATCGGTCCGCTCGCGCAGCTGCGCCCGCGCAGCGCGCCACGCAGTATTCATTAGCTGCGCGCGCTAGAGTGGAACCGCGATACGATACGTTTTTTGTTATCTCGCTCGCACGCAGCACTTGCATTTTTTTTTCGACAACGCATCGGCGATTTCGTTTTATCGTCCCCATCGAGTGGTTTTTGCCGTTTGGAATTCCTTACGCATCTTGTTTCGGGTTCGTTTGTTGATAAAAATTGTTGGGTTTTAGATACACTCGATCCCGAATTCGTGGGAAACCTTCGAGTTCCCCAAGATATCTCAGTGTCACTTAATGTACGGACCTCGTTTGGCCTCGGTCGCCGAGGTGAAGAAAACAACGGCAATCGCAAATTGTCGATTACGGTCTGTTGTTTTTTTTGCGTAATCACCAGCGTGAGCGTAAAGGATATCACCTATTTAATACGCATTACCCGCGACGTTGGTCGCGTAACATTGATGCGACCATTTAATTACAGAGTGGAGCCACGACACGTACGTGATAAAGACAAAAAATCTTACATAACGAACGTTTTTAAGTTAAGTAAGTACCTACATGCAAAAATGCGAGTAGCATACTTTTATAATGTCGAAAATAACATTTACAGCCGCCGCCGTTACAAGGTTACAGCACTCGGACTTTCCTCTTTTATTGTTGTGGCATCTCCGTGAAAGTGGTAATTCATAAAATAAATGTTATCTACTATATAAAAATAAGTCGGGTTTTCCTTCCTGACGATATAACTCCAGAACGCACGAACCGATTTGCACGGTTTTGCATTCGTTGGAAAGGTCTCGGGCTCCGCAAGGTTTATAGCAAAGAAAATTCAGGAAAAATAACAATAAACTACATTATTAGAGCTAATAAAAATAAATTAAATTACGTAAATTAGATGCAACCTTTATAGTCACTATGAAAAACTAAGACACAAAAAGAAAAAAGTAAATGACAGATTGACAACTGACATAATGTCAGGCAAAAAGTAAATATTGAAATGTATTGTGTTCACTGTGAAATTGTGAAAAAAAAAGTAAAAAAAAATAAGTTTTTCGTTTCCTAACATTTAAATTGGAAACCATCAAATCAATAACGTGTATTGTGCAAATTTTTATTGAATTTCAACAGCAGGCATTTGTCTTTAAGGTGGTAAGTTGAACTGTGTAAATTATGTGGATCGTGCATAGTTAGGTTACAAAATTTTCGTGTCACAATGTTCGTTCCCATGCTCCTCCGAAACGGCTTGACCGATTCTCATGAAATTTTTTATGCATATTCAGTAAGCCTGAGAATCGGCTACTATCTATTTTTCTAACCTCTAAGTGATAAGGGGGTGTTCACGCCAAATTTTTATTTTTTTGACATGTTTATTTTTTTTAACCGACTTCAAAAAAAGGAGGAGGTTCTCAATTCGGTTGCATTTTTTTTTTTTAGGGTTTGTTACCTCAGTTCTGCGTCATTTATGGACCAATTTTCAAAATTCTTTTTTTGATTTTAAAAGGGGCCGGCAGAGATGTATGATTAATGTTTAGAGATAGAACTTCTTTAGCAACTGTTATTTAATTTCAATGATTCTTTAAAGTTTTGAAAGACTTTCTTTACATACAAAGAAACTAAAAACTACAAAATAAAAACTTTTTACAAAAAAAACAAGCGACTTCTTAAAAAAAAACTAACAGGTGAAAAATAACTCCAGTTTCGGAAGTCGGTGGCCAATAATGAACAAAACAAAACCACCAAAGCCACAGACTTCCGAAACTGGAGTTATTTTTCACCTGTTAGTTTTTTTTTAAGAAGTTGGTTGTTTTTTTTGTAAAAAAGTTTTTTATTTTATTATTATGTGGCATCAAAAAATACATACAACTCTATATTGGCACTTTTTTATCACCAACCCTTGCTTTTTAATAGTCCCGCTCGATAACATCAATTATTATCACTTGGTAAGTTATCCCCTCCATGTGTCTACCGGTGTCACTTCTCACCCTGTAAACAGCAAGCAGTAGGGATGTTACCTCTACAGTTTTCGGCTATTATTAGTGTTTATGCTTCAAGCGTAGTAGTTAATCATTTTTACTATCTCAGTGTAACTCTCATATCAAATATATTCTCGAGTAACTTTATTATTTATTTATTAATCTATAATATAAAAATGAATCGCAAAATGTGTTGGTAAGCGCAAAACTCAACAACGCCTGGACAAATTTGGCCAATTCTTTTTTTTAAATGTTCGTTGAAGTTCAAAGATGGTTTTTACGGCGAGAAAAATTCGAATAGTTGCCGGAAAACCCCTAAAGAGATTTTCGTCAAACATTGCCAGCTGATGAACTCAATGCATGTCTAAAGTCCTCCAATTGTGGAAACATGTCAAAGTACTTCATTTAAGCAAGAATATGCATGTCAAATTGCAAAATGGCCAATCTGGAAACATATTCTCTAAACAACTCATTGACATTGGTAGTGGCAAATTTCCTATAGACATGTTGACTGGCTGCATTAACATTTCTCAAAGTTTTTGTCAGTTAACTCGATCAAAAGATGAACTTATCCAGAAGGTGTTTCCAGATGTTTCTCAAAATTACAGGAACCATGATTGGTTGAGCGAACGAGCTATATTGGCTGCAAAAAACATAGATGTAAATGAATTAAATTTAAAAATGCAAGTGCAATGTAAAACAAATTACAGGCGAATCGAGGATATATAAATCAGTTGATTCGGCTACTAACCAAGATGATGTTGTGAACTATCCACCAGAATTTTTAAACTCGCTGGATTTGCCAGGATTGCCATCTCAATCTTCAATTAAAGGTTGGATCGGTAGTTATAATGTTGCGAAATATCAACCAACCGCGTCTTTGCAACGGCACACGGTTAGCGATAAAAATTACTAAACAACGTGATAGAAGCAACTATACTGAAAGGAAAGTATAAAGAAGAAGACGTTCTCATACCGCACATCTCAATTTTTCCGAATGATGTGCCGTTTGACTCTAAACGACTACAATTTCCAGTTCGGCTTGCTTTTGCTATGACCATAAACAAGTCACCCACTGGCGAAATGTGGGTGTACTACCAGGTATACACCTCTGCCTAGCCCTTCGGGGATTACAGGCGTGACGATATGTATGTATGTGTATGCATAAACAAGTCCCAGGGGCAATCATTAAGTGTTTGTGGTATTAATCTGGAAAACCCATGTTTCTCACTGTGGTCAATTGTATGTTGCCTGTGCCGGTGTTGGAAAACCATCAGATTTGTTTGTCTATATGCGCCAGATATCAAACAAAAAACATCGTATATCACAAAGCACTACAATGAAAATAAAACTGATTTTTGTTAATAATTATGATTCACATGATTAACAATAAAGGGATTACTTATTTTTAAATGCGTATATATGTTTTATTTAATTATATTTCTTATTCACAACGCCCTATCACCAGGGTGACGGTTCTGTTCAGGAGGTTTTTTTGCCCCGACTATAAAATATGTAGGAACAAAAAAATGTCACATTACAAATCATTTTGACAGGAATTTATTGCAATTTAATTAGGCAGTACGAAGTCTGCCGGGTCAGCTAGTTCTTTAAAAAAATAATTATAAATGCGCTTAGATGCGTTTTGCGCTGCATTCACAATTATTGAGGTTAATGAATTCTTGTCATGATAACCAGTGCTGTTACAATATTTATTAGATTCGTAACTAACGATCGTTTGGCACAGCAAAATACCTGTTACTGTATCGTTTGTTTCGGTAGTTCAAGTTGACATTGTTTTATTCTGTCCCGTAAAACCTCCAGTGCAATATAAGTCCAAGTTACTGCCACTAGAGTCCAAACTTTATTAAATTCGCTCTTTATAAGCAATAATGTAAAATGTTTTTCAATTTACTAAAGTAACTTCTTTCCATCTCGATACAAAACATTCCTCGTGTAAATTAAAGGCCAGTCATTCATTTATTTCGATTACAAACATCGATAATCTATGCAATTTTATAAAAGGCCGGTCACCGACAGAACTAAATAAAAGTATGTTATTATGAGAATTTTCTCTAACCTTTGCTTACTGATGGAGGCACGGTTGCACCATGCGATAGCGTGCGCCTCTCAATTAGTGCCTGACACGCCGCGTCGAACGACTCGCGTCGAGTTTTTGTCCGCTTAAAGCGGCATTAATATGCCGATGAACTAAACATTATGCTCTTTCATCACTTAGGTACCTACTATGACGTCAAATAGAAAATAAAATTAAAATAAAGAAAATGCGACGACGTTCAGAGGTCACTGCGACCGGCAGAGATTTTGGAAAATAGAACACGAATCACGGCCGCAGAAGGGACGCGTTCGAAATTCAAATTCCGTCCAAGGGTTCCCGAATTTGAATACGCCAATCGTAACGCGCGCCGACGTGATTGGTCAGTGGATTTTTGGTAGTCTCAAGGGTGTTTTAATTTTACCTACGTAATCGTTTTACCTATCGATCGATATTATATTTGGTAAAAATAAAGGTATATAATCTAAGCACATTCGCAACAGGAACCACACACTTAGGGTAATTTTTTGATTAATTAGACAACTTTTACCTTTACAAAAAAAATGGTGGTGTGAAATATAAGTGTCTATGAGCAAAACCACAACTTTTACACCTGAGAAAGTGAGTTAAACGTTCACACGTCCACTAGATCTAATTTAACCGACCAAAACAAAGAGAGGTTATGCCTTCTACACTTCAACTTTTTCACGAATAGTATCTACTCAGCTTTAACCAACTAAAAAAAAGAGAGGTTATGTCGTTCTACACTTGAATACACGAATAGTAACCGTGCGAAACAAAACAAAACTCATTAACCTATCTTCCATATCCAAATTTAATTTGTCTCTCTCTACTTACCCATCTATCTTCAACCTATCTAAAAATCCGAACCAATATAAATTATAGGACAACAATGATTAGCGATCCATTTTTGGTAGAAAGCTGGTGCGTGTGCGCAAAAAAACCCGGTGCCGCGTCGAGCCGAGCCGCGCTAGAGGAATGAGCTTTTTGCGCCTGCGCCAGAGCATTCGCGATAAAAATGGATGCTAAATGAGTATTAATTCGCACCGGTTAATAATGACATAAATACTACTAGGTGCAATCTTTTGCTTAAAGGGTGTTTTGTCGTGGAAATCCGAGAAGATCTGTGGAAACCTTTGAGAGACTGTGGAAACCTGTGAGAGACTGTGGAAACCTGTCAAAGACTAGTGTGGAAATTGTGTTTGATAAAAGAGAATTCCATATAAAATAGTGTGTGCTTTGGTTTGTAAAATAGATTTTTTGCTGTTAACTAGATAATTACTGGCCTTATCATCAGGGTTTTAATTAAATGGTGTCTATCATAAACGCAAAGTTTTTCAACAATTCTCTACTTGCATTATTATTATATAATTATGACCTACTGAATATTTATTAGAATCGGTCAAGCAGTTTCGGAGAAGTTTGGTAACAAACACTGTGACACTATAAGCCCCTAAGATGACTCACTGATCGAGAATTTTATATAAAAGAATAAATTAACACTGAAGGGCTAGATTAAACATAATTCCTCATCATTCGACAGTAAATAGATATCTTTCTAGAAATAGTTATCTATTTAGTACTCCCTTAGATTAATGTAACAGAAATCACAACACCCTGTAGGCCAAGTTTTGCGCAATTACAAAGTCTCAGGCGCATTCTTCGCGACACGTCGGTCGGCCGATTTTGTCGGCTACACTCACCGACATTCGCCGACACTGGCCGACACAGTCGCCGAACGTTTTGATTCCATTTTTAAATTTCAAGTACCGTACAAATACTGGTTTGGTACTAAATGAGCGAATTGTTCGGTGCTCGTGTCAGTAACCCTTCATTTTGTTCTGATTAAACATTTTGAAGCTATCGGAGAGTTTATAATTATATCCATTAAAACCAACACCTCGTTGGTTTTGTGGTTGGAAGTCTGACTGCTGAGCTTGAGGTCTTGGGTTCGATTCCAGGGTGGGGTAACGAAAATTCCTTATTGCTTGCCCCTAGTACATAGGACTAAAACTTGGCTTTTCACGTCTACTTTCTAAAGTTAATTTTAGATATCACTGAAATCAGTGACATCTTGAAATTTAGATGACGCCAACAAGCATTGATAAATGCTAGTAGGTACTTAACTTCTCTTTATGAGAAGAGGCCTTTGCCATGTAGTGCCAGCAACTACCTGGCGGACACTTAACCAACACCTAGTAAAGGATATGTGTGTATTTCTTACAACACCTTGAAATGGCTTTCTACCCAGGCAATTTAACACAGCCCTACCCAGCTATTTCTCCCAAAACTAGCCCAAAAACCATCAAAATTGGCAACACCGAACGAAGACTTTCGCCACCATCGATCGTTTAAAACCATAATTCTGAAAAATAAAACCGCTGATTATATATTTGACAGCACAGAAGCCACTGCACAACCAGGATAACCAGACATCTCACCCAATTTAAATAACTCAAAAAAGCCGTTCAGCTTACGCTGGACGAAAATAGCCAGTTTGACTAGACCTCTTGTTGTAAAGAATTCCCTAGTAAGAGTAGGTCATCGTTTATTTTGGTGTAAATAAGGGTAGTCAGAGGGTAGGTTGGGGAGAGACGACCAGTCACAAGCAGCTGACGTGGATTAGAGGGAGTTTTTACCTATATAGGGGAGAGTGTACCTATGATGTTGTTTAATTTCGTCATCAGTGAATGGATTTTATACATTCATATGTTTAGTTTGGAATATGTTTGTACTGGTAAGGATTATAATGATCGTGGGTGAATTTGTGGCTTCGAATTTTAAATATATACTACTAATATTATAAACGCGAAAGTTTGCAGTATGGATAGATGGATGGAAGTTTGTTACTCTTTCACGTAAAAACTACTGAATGGATTTTAATAAAATTTGGTATAGAGTTAGCTGACACCCTGGATTAACACATAGGCTACTTCTTATCCCTGTATTCCCACGGGAACGGGACCTACGCGAGTGAAATCGCGCGACGTCTGCTAGTAATAGATAAATTACACCTAGACACAGAACAAATGGTCGTGCTCATCATACAAACATTTATCCTGGGTGGGAATCGAACCCACGACCTCCGGCATAGCAGTCAGGGCCACTAACTACTAGACCAATAGGCCAATCAGTAATATTATATTACTATTCTATTATATTCCTTTCTAAACGACACGTAACTGAGAATATCTACGAGACCTAGATCAATACATGAATAGCAAAAAAATATGACAGAACTGTTTCCGCAGTCGCTGGTACACCATAGACAAAAGCCACCCCCACCCTATTTTATTGAAATTAATGTTCCAGCGATGATTAGTCGCTTTTCACCCCCAAATATAAACTAAAAAAGTGGATATGGTTCGCAAAGAAAACGTTTGGAATACCTACGGAAAAATGGCTTTGTCATGATCTGCACTGTGTTTTTTTACATTATATTTGCAAGAAAACTAGGTTTATCTTTATAAGAAAAATAGCTGAAAAAAAAATAGTCTACTGAAGGGTTAGGCAGAAGTTTAGGGCGTTTTTAAGTCCCATGTAATAGGGGGCGAGCCTATTGCCATCAATCGGGCACAAAACCGAAGTGCGACTGCGAAATTCCAAGTACCTACTTAGAAACATTAAATAATGCTTTGCCCGAACCTTGGAATGAACTGGAAAACCCATGCTTTTGCGACCATTTGTCTAATGAGGCAGACCAACTTCATCTTATTAATATTATAAACGCAAAAGTTTGTGAGGATTGATGGATGGATGAATGTTTGTTACTTTTTCACGTAAAAACTATTGAATGGATTTTAATAAAATTTGGTATGGAGTTAGCTGACACCCTGGATTAACACATAGGCTACTTTTTATCCCTGTATTCCCACGGGAACGGGACCTACGCGGGAAAAACCGCGGGACGTCTGCTAGTTCGTTATAATAATACCAGCCTGTTACTGTCCCACTGCAAGTCAAATGCCTCTTCTCATATAGAGAAGGCACGAGCATTAATCACCGCGCTTGCTCAAGGAGGATTGGTGATTTTAAACGCATATTAACTGTGACTATAAGTCCCGGTTTCCTCACGATGTTTTTCTTCACCGTTGTCAATGATGAATCATCACAAGTCATCATCATCACCATCATAAATGACTCATCATCTACGCCTAGCCTTTTCTCAGCTACCTATGTTGGGATCGGCTTCCAGTTGAACCAGACGGAGCTGAATACCAGTGTCTTTCATGGAGCCACTGTCATGACCTCGCCAACCCAGTAACTGGGTAACATGACACCCCTTAGCAAAACTGGGCAATTATTAATTGTACACACATACATAACGTCACGCCTGTAATCCCCGAAGGGCTAGGCAGAGGTGTACCTGGAGTACACCCACATTTCGCCAGTTATGTCTAAGTCCCGTGTAATAGGGGGCGAGCCTATTGCCATCCATCGGGCACAAATCCAGACTCCGGGCTGCTACTGAGAAATCCTAGATGGAAAAACTCAAAAACACCTTACCCGACCCGGGGATCGAACCCGGGACCCCATGATCAGCAGTAGCGCTTGCGACCACTAGACCAACGAGGCAGGGCCGGGGTTATTAATTGTAATTGACTAAAAACCAAAAATTAGCCAACGATGGCCATTTTACCTCCCGTGAAAAGCAAAATTTATTTGTAAATCTTTTTAAATGTCATAATAGAATCTAAACGCATCACAGTTGATACCCTCGCGCTCAACCAACAAGACAAACAGTCCTAAATACGCATATGTATGCATGCATTCATGGTGGGGGCTTAAAATGATGGTTAATCCTCCCATGAATCACAATGTCTTATTACAATAATATTTATAATCTCTTATGTGAACGGGCGAACGGATCTGCTAACACCCACAAAAAAAAATAACGTCATAACAATCAAAAATGCACTTTGTCTCAATGCACTTGGATCAAAATTCGTCTGTCGAAATCGTAAACGAAGATTAACGCCAAATTCATCTGTTTCATATAAAAAAATATACTTTCATTTTTAACAAAACGTGCAAAAAAGTTTGTTCCTTTTAAAGCGTCTTTGTTTGTATCTTTTTAAGCTTTGTTGATAGAAAAAACTGTTATTTTTTAAATTCTTTCATCTTTATGCATTAATTCTCTTCTTACATACTTACCCAATTACTTAAATCTTCTTATTATGTATATAAAAATTAATGCTACTTTTCCTTGTAATTGAATAACTCAATAACGGGCTCACCTATCCAAACCAAAAGTTTAAGCTTTGTTCGGACTATTTAGTAAGTAGATGGTTATGTGAAGTTTGCACAAAATCGGTCCAGCGGTTCTTCATTTTTTGTAACAAATGAATTCAATAAATGGCGGATCATTTTGGTAATGGGAATTTTGCTGTCAAATTGAAACTTTTTTCAGATGGGGATTGTGTAAAATACTTAGCTAGCAATTAATACAATGTTTTATTGTTTGATTAAATAAATTTGATGTTACTTTTTTTTAATATTCACTTTATACGTAGCGAAGCGTGTACCGGGCCGCTTAGTATCTTATAATATGTATCCAACATCGATCTTAGCCCCTCAGCGTGGTAATGTTGTTGTTGGATTTCCATTTTTTCGGAGTTTTTCATGATGTGTTTTTTACTTTCTTAAAGAATCATTTGGGTACAGCCGCTCGATTCTGTAAAAATCATCGCGTGACAACTTGAGTGAAGTGAGCTGTCAATGTCTAGCATTAGTATGGAATGACATCTCAATTCACCTTTACTACACCTATATTTGGCAGGCGTGATTTTTCAAGAATAGCACTGCAAACTTATTGTGTGCAGATATTCCTTCCACCCAGTATTTAATTAAACACTTACATTTCATACACATAAATAAATTTAATTCCACAACTCTCACACAACGCCTAGTCTAGTCCCAAGCTAAGCAGAGCTTGTATTATGGGAACTAAACATACTTATATATTTCTAAATACATACTGTATATTGTAGATAAATAACACCCAGACACAGAACAAATGATCGAACAATAAAACTTCATAACTCTACTCAAAAAGTCTATAGAAAACCACTTAAAATTCAATGGACTAACGAATACTAACATTCTTATTAGCTAGACACATTAGGGAATTCCCTTCGTACCCATTCCTAAAGAAATGTAAATTTCCCCTTACCTATTACTCATATTAATAATGCATCAGTAAATAGCTAAGTACCATTCATCAGACATTCAGCACTCTATGGTTTAACCCCCTGAATGTTTCAATTTTCTAGCTACGATCAAGTACTGTGCTTAAAACCCTGTAATTTCTTAGTCGTCAATTTCCCGCTGAATTTACCCCGCCGCAAATGATACAGTACGCAACTGAACTTGTTATTATATTTAATCTATTTCAATGTAATTGTAGTCTGTGGTAGTAGAAAATTCTATGTTGACGGCCATATTGTACGGGTTTGGCGCGAAAATAGGAACGGCCCGGCCATTTGTATTCTGTCTTGAAATGTTTTCGTTATTCAAGAATTGAGTTTGTTTCCGTAGTTATTTTAAATAATTTGTTTGTTGCGGTGGTACTTTAGGTTTTTAAAACACGTAATGGCTATTCGTAATGACGTACATTTATCATTTTATTAACTTAATAATCTGCAGTTGGAAAATGTTACTAAATATTCAAACAACATTATCTTGGTACTTTTATTTGATTGTCGTGCATATAAAATGCACAGCTGGAAGTCGTTGGTTGGCTGTCCTCCTCATTCATTCGAAATAACATCATTTGCAATGAATCTTATACGTTATCTACATGTATGAAGTAATTTTCACGACAAGAAAAGCGCATCTAACCCTCTCACTGCGCCCTGTACGCGGAACAAAGAAAACACAAAAGGGTTGATACGTCACTCGGCGCGAAACCAACATTATTTGTAGCAGATCAATCAAGATTATGTCCAGTAATGCGTCTAACCCTTCGGTCTGTGAGACCCCGGGGGCCATGTGATTGTTTCATCAATGTGTCGATGATTAGGGGTTAACGCGGTAATGCTCTTGATATTAGTTTCTTCCTTTCTAATTTGTTCAGTGCAAGCAAATAGGGGTTATTGTAAGAGTAGTAAAAGCACTGTTTGGATAGTGAAGTACCCAGTTTGACCAACATCTTCAATTTTATTGAAAACAAACGTCTTAATATGTCTTCGCTGTTCGTTATTAAGCGTAAACTGCGCTGAGTGTTGCTACAATTAACATTTAATAGTGGGAGCAGTTATTTAAACATAAAACGTACACGCGCAATAAATTTGTTATAAAACAGATACAATATGTCCAACACAAATGTCCTATAAAATAATAAGAGAACATTTTTAATCGTTAGCATATGTTTGTTCGTCATTAAGAATGAGATAACGTACGCTATAATGCTTAAAGAGTATTGTAGAAGTTAATTCTGTGCAGTTTGCATCGATTTTCCATCCCCCTTTTTAAAGTTACTACTTGAAAAATTACATTAACAAAAGCCAAACACACAACGAACCCGCAGATAAGTTATTAAGCACTGCACCATTACACTTTAATTTTTAGCCTGCTGGGATTTAGGAGGGGTTGATTAAAAAAAGAGGCAAACCAAGGGTGCGTATGCTTACGTATTCATAATGGCGTGCGTACTAAACGCGTTTATTTTAGTACAAACACGCGTACCGATCGCGTTTTAGGGTTGAACTATTATTTCATTATTATATTTCGATAGTACAATGCGTATTGTTTAAAAAATATTGCCTTTTTTTTTGACTAAATTCGTATTTATTTGTTTTTGAAAACGGCGTGTGGCACTTCAACAAAAACCATGTTGTCAGACTGTTTGTTTGTGATACGAGTGAGGTCATGGGAAATGTAAGGGGTTATAAATTCAAAGTTTTTATATTGTTGTTATCTTAAGCGCTGGAGCACGTAAATAATGGCGTTAGTCATACGTAAATAGGCTGTGAGCTCGTGAGTGGCCATCACGGAAACCGCTGAGTGCGATTTGATGAGTCAATTGAGCGAAGCTTGTTGTGGTGTTGCTTTAAGATGAAAGGGAAGAAGCTTATTGTTAATACGACAGTTGAAATTTAATAATCCCTTGAATAATACAGAAACTCTTTATTTTACACCACAAAACTTACCATTAATAATGAGTTTTTGAAATAAATCAATAAAAGTGGCTTGTTACTGTCCCACTGCAGGATGAAAACCTCTTCTCATATCTAGAGAAGGTTCCTACGCATAACCAGATCTCTAATTGACTCTTATTGTTTAAAAGCTCTAATCTTAGAAAATACCAGTACGATTTGTCAAAATGGTTTTTCTGTTGATAGCCAAATACTCGAGGCAGGTGCAATGCGAAATACTACTTTTAGCTTGTCTCTACAATAGTTTGTTTTTTCTCAAAACATATTTTTTTAACCTGTAACTTAAAGAACAACTCCAAATTAAAAGACAATCTAACTATACCAACATAAGTAATAAGATAAACAGAAAATAAAGCGATTAACACAAATTTACGACTAGTGTTATAGTCTGAACGAGTGAGACACCATTTAACTGACTGCCCCGAAGTGGGTAATTACCTACCACCTTTATTACTACCCACTAATTCCACGCCAACCCTTAGATCGCGTTAATGGTCGAAAAACTGACCTTCCGGGTCGGAGCGACCCTCTTGGGACCTGTTAAGCAACTAACTGTAGTGTATGATACCTCTGTATGAGAACATGTGATTTGCACAGTGTGCAATAACCACGCGAGCGTAGAAAAAAATAATACGCCACTGTAATTGGTAAAAAAAATAATACGCAACTGTCAATGGTCATTGTAAACAACGGAATGCGACAAATAAAAATACTGTCGCCAATTACACACTGTGTCAAATTAATTTTTTTGCAAACAAAAAATAAATTGCTTCAAATTGCCGCAATAAAATTTCACAGTGTTTAGTGTAATGTCTCAATCGGTTCCAAACAAAACAAGAGAGAGAAAAAATTAAATATCATTTTGAACGTTCAAAAATTATACGTTACTGACAACTGTCAAAACTGGAACACGCCCTCTGACGAACGGTCCGTGAATTAATAAATCAAGCTCCTCAGATCCGTAGTGACAAAACTCACATCAGAAATTACAGGTCACAAATCGTCACACACCACGGCCATAAATCAACTTGAATTCTTTGTGCGAGAGAAAAAAAAAACTAAGCAAATACCCCGGTCCGTCCGCGTCTACCTGCCCCGTATCTTTTGAATACTTTTCTTGTATTAAAATAAAAATGTTGAACGCACGGATTTCGGGGCAAAAAACGCACGAAAAACGCTCAACTGTCTCTCCGTCCTTGTTCCTCTTTCAGCTTTGTCCTTTTCTAATGGGGATGACGCTCCACAGGCAACGAGCGCGTCATTTAGAAATTTTAGAGCAACAGTTTTATTTGTGGGCTTCGTCGTCGTGCGAAATACGCGACTGCGACTGTGCGAGTGACCTTTCCGTCCAATCTCGGACGGTAAGGCCACTGGCACACAAACTTTTTGACAACACAAAAACAAACCGTAAAACATTTTATAAATTCCAGTTAGTTATGAATAATTTCTAGATGATTTACATATATTTTATGGTAAGAAACACTACGCAAACAAAACGTCGGACCCGCGTCTAAGTTCTTTTAATTCCAACACAGAGCCCGAACAAAAGTTAAACAACCAAACCTCAGTTTATAGAGCTACATTTATGGCCACAATATTCGGTAGGAGCCATTTTGTTAAGAATATTTATGGCGTTTTTTGTGCTCGCCAAGGAGAAATGACTGATATTTTGACATTTACAAGTATACCATAAAGACATTTGTTCATTACGTCTGTTTATGGGCGGTAGTAAAGCGGACCAAATAAATATATTCGCACGTCGTTGTGTCAAAACAGGTGATTAAATGCGGAGCGGTCGCGGTCGCCAAAACAATCGCGGCGTCACGCGCGCGTCCTCTCTCGTCCGACGTGCGAACTCCGAGACGCGCGCACTATAAATAAAAATTTCGTAACAGGAACGCGTATTAATACACTATAATTTTAAAATTCGAACTACTTCAGTAGCGAGGTCGGCCGAACGACCGTTTTTTAAGTAGAAAAATTCGAAAAAAAATCACCTGCCGACCGCCCGGCCGTACAAGAATGTTATTAAATAGGAGGCGACTTAACTAAATTACAAAACTCGACCTCTGAGCATTATAGAATAACTTAACATTAAAGCCAGCGTGTGGTACGCGCGATTCTATATCGTACGTTAAACTTTGACAAGTGTCAAAATGGCTCGAAACCGCTTGATTTATTAAAAAGCCCCATCGAGATCGATCGCCGGGCATCTTAGGTAGCGTCTCGGTGCTTTATTTTATCTTATAAATAGATTTTTTATTACAAATTACAGGGTACCACGTTTGGTAGCGATTTTGGTGCCGCAGTTATTCCGTTACTTACAGCAGTAAGTGGCTGTTGTTCATCAATTTATAACATGCTTTAATTTGTGTCAAATAGGGTTTAATATTCATTGAGACATGCAGACGTCTCGAATGGGACCTTACGAATTTAATGATGAGTTCCGTAGTTTTTTCGTGGGTCTGGCAGGTAGCGGGCAATCGATGCTTAAAAATCAGTGTTACTCGGACACTGGTCGATTCCAGTTTTCAGTGGGAAAAAAGTTAAATCGATTAACTTCGAGTGTTATTCCGAGGTGGTTACATGCGCATGAGACCTGCTCCTTTCGAGGACAATAGTCTGTAAGAAGGCATTTATTCAATTAAACAAACAATACGTATTTCGACTGAAAGTGCACAATGGGAGGCAACAATGAGAGCCAGGTAAACGCCATGAATAGAGGAAACGACAATTGTCATATCACAAAGATATTTGGGACGAGTCAAAAGTTATTTTGTTCACGGCCTGTTTATTTTTACGGGACAAACGCTATTGTCCCACATTTTTTGCGAGTTAAATCGATAGAACACAGTTCGATGCATCGATTAAAATAAAAAATATGGACGCAATAACTCGATTCGAAAGGGAATTTTCGCTTCGTATCGACACCTAACAATTCGTGATGTTTTTTGTCCCGATGTCAGTTGTAATGGAGGCATTAAGCGTGCCGATGCGAACGAGTAAAACTTTTGTTGCATTCATTATTATATTCACGCTCTTTAGTCTTCAATGATCAGCAGATCTATTGACATTCACGAAATTAAGTGGTCTCCTTGGTGGATGCATTATGTTCTAAAAATCTATAAGTATGAACAAAAATTGCCGCAGTTAAATAAATTCATAAATTCAGTCATCACTCAACAGAAATATTAGACATATTGGGATAAAGGATAACATTCAGAAAACCTATGTAAGTACAGTCACATTACGAATAAGTTCATCACCATAAGGTATATTTTTATTCACTCCTTGTTTGGTAGAATCTGCTTTACTGCTACACCGACTCAGTGTTGTCAAAGATACCATTGTCACACAAAAGATACTAAGATACAAATTTAAACTGTGACACTTACAACTAAATAAATAAAACAGATTAAATGTCCGATATTTCATAAGCCGGCCAGTCAGTTAAACAAGTTTTAGTTTAACATCAACTAGATATTAGCGATAGTGTTAAATTCTATTTTGACCTATGATTGAATATTTATGTAGTATATACTGCATGACTTGCAGACCCTGCGACTGAAACTGAGACTTGCTACTCATTTGCTGCGCCCTACTGGGTCCATAATGATCTTATTTATAAAGTCACCACCTAAGAATACTTAGGGAAAGCAATCAAGATATTGAGTATTGAGTACTTTGAGAAGAAAGAATATTGAAAATTAACCAAGATATAAACTCACTCACTAGCCAGCTCACTTGATAAAAGAATGAATTTAGACATCCTGACGAAGTCATAAACGCCTCGACTGTACGTTACACAGCGTGTGTATGCAAAACATCAACGCTCGCGTTACTAAACATGGCCACCATCAAAAACACTCATAAAACTCATCCTATAGACACCAAAAATTGCTGTTCCAAGCCTCGAGTATCAGCCGATCGTCTTATTAGCATTTAATTTGTGTTCAAAGGGGGCTTTGGTCTTGCTTCATGGGTCGGTGCCCCCCTAAATGAGACACTTCCTTGCCTCAGGGAGGGGGAGGAGTTATATTTAAGTTTGTTATATTTTCGATCGTACATTCGCCATTGGTCGAAATTTGGTAACTTTGGTCTATCATTATACTGATAGGAATCGACACGATTACTTGTATAATGACACGTTAGTATGTAAAAGGCGGTGTTTGATTGTGTGTGTACTGATGGTTGCTTGGTTAGAATAATGACTGAACTGAGATGGTGAAAGAGGGAAATGAGGGTTTGAAAGCTATCTGTACCGGTAGAAAAAGCACAATGAAATTAGTTTGGTTTAACTAATTGTCGCTTTAAAGATAGCGGAGTTGTTTATGTTCATTTTGATCAAAATGATTAACCAGGCAAGCAAGAGTGACTGGCAGAAAAATGACTATAGTATTAAGTCCGGCACTGTGCAGACACCAGCACTTCAGTCTACACGAAACTGTCAAATTTTCCCAATTGAACATGAACCTTATGATGTTTAGAATAAAGTTGAAAACCTATCGAAGACATTTGAGATATTGGGGTAGGTTGATGTGCTGGCGTCTGTACATACCTGTGCTTAAATATAGCCAAAGATTAAATACAGGATCAATGGGTGATGATGGCATGGAGAAACCTGGATTTAATTATCAAAGAATTCTCAATAAAAGCTTACGGTGTTACTCTACACCCATTAAAATACAAGG
Source organism: Euplexia lucipara (assembly GCA_921972225.1). Taxonomy (NCBI): domain Eukaryota; kingdom Metazoa; phylum Arthropoda; class Insecta; order Lepidoptera; family Noctuidae; genus Euplexia; species Euplexia lucipara. The sequence continues at coordinate 2,517,869 of OV179161.1, read as the reverse complement.
TGTGAATTTTTGTAAGGTATAAAAGTATGATTCATTCCTAGATCACTGACCCGCGGATTAAGAATTACCAAACCCACGCTTATTAAGAGAATCTATCACTTTTTTGTGACTCTACAAGAGGTCAATTTGCAATAATAATGTGTTTAGTTTATTCTGTGAATCCGTATGCGTAGAAACATCCAAAGCAATTCTTTTGAAACCAAATAAATTTGGTCAAATATCCAAATTAAATTGAGGATGAGTGATCGTCGTAATACATTAACTTATAAACCTCTTTGAGCTCCAGAAAGCACGTTAAACCGTTGGTCCTGTCTGTCAGATATTATTTGACAGTTGTTATGGGCAGTCAGAAGCCCGAAGGTCTAACAACCAGTTTTACCAAGACATATGTTAATCCAGTAACTGTTGTGGAGGCCAGATAAACAGTCATTGCGTGTAAGATACTGGTATTCAGCTGCATTCGGTTAGACTAAAACATAACGTGGAATATGCTAAACAGATGAGAGTAAGAAAAAGCATATATAAAGAAAAAAAGAGAAAAAAAACCTTTAAACTTTTTTGTCCACAACAGAACAGATCTAGCCCACTGTGCTGTGCATTATCTCACCCGCAGTTCAACTAGAAGCAAATAATAATTTGTTTTGTTCAATAATGACACAAGGTGGAATGATAACGATTATGCCGTGGGCGGGATCGAAGCCGCTGCCCAGAGCACGGCGGTCATTACCGGCGCTATGATTTGTTGCCATGTGGGCTGCCATCAGACGTATTAGAAACTTTTTTGTCTAACCTCTTTTCTAAACTGCACTAAACTAAATTGATAGTTTTAGGTTAGCAGTGCTATTCTGCAAAAAAAAACCTTTTTAAATGAAACTGAAGTGAAAGCGAATTGAGTTGTGATTCCATACTAATGCTAGGCATTGACAGTTTACTTCACTCAAGTTTTTACGAGGCGGGGTGAATTTTACTGAATAGAACGTCATCATAATTTACTCGGGAAGAATCAATGATAGACGGCCTAGACCTTTGGGCGAGTCTTAAGTCCAGTAATGGTCGGATATTGGCTCAAATTATGATTAACTTACCTACTCTTTAAATAAAATAAAACAGGTTTGAAAGTTAAGCTACGCTTTCCAAGGTCGGTTCTAGGATGGGTGACAGAATTTTGATAGACCCTAGTCGGTTATTCGCTCTTAAAGATCATTATGCTAATGTTGAATTAAATTAATCTCTAGAAAAACCTTTTCACAGAAAAAAAAACAATATCTAACATTTAAAACCGATTTCAAAGCATATTATTACGATCGCAACAAAAAATCTAACTCAACAATTTATAAAAGGGAACTCATATACTTAATTAAAGAAAAAAAAAGATCATATTATTTATGAAAAAAAAAATGGTTAGTAATTAAAAGCCAATCAAAATTGCATGGAAACTATATTAATCATCTGTGGTCAAGTAATTTGTATAATTTTTATATGACATTTTAAGTCCAATAATAATCGATCCATACATTTTAATAGCCATAACGTAAAGATAAGGTTATTTACCAGTGTACATTATACTTTAACTCAATTGATTTAAAGTCCATTTTGACTTGATGGAGACGCTAAATGGTTAACTGTCATTTTTATAATTTTTGCAAAATGTCGTAAGGACCGGCTGTTTTGTATTGAAATTTATGATCTTTTATATACGTTTCACATTCGTTTTCTGGGGTCAGCTTTAGTAGATTTTGGTAGGTATAATAATAATATAGCAAAAACATTTTTAAAAATATTGTTAATATTCACAGCCAATCAAAAAAAACTTTTATTAATAAAATGGTTAATTTTGTTTGAATTTTCATGCGTTTAAAGGTTTTTTATATATAATAATAACACGAAGACATAAATATGTCGTATTGAAATTATTGCATTTAATACGGTCAAAGAAAATAGAAAATGTTTAAAATGCATTTTTAATTATTTTATTTCTTTTAGAATTGTCTAGACATGGAAATAAAATAAAAAAAAAACATACCACTAAGAATTAAACACAAATTGATTAACACGATAACAATCATCAATTTTCTTTTATTCATTTGCAACCAGAAGATACATTTAATAAAAGTAAAATTTTAAACAAATTAATGCTCTTCAATAATTGGCTATCAAATCCTAAACGAATTAGCCAGACATCGAATAATTTGCATAAAAGTTTTTACGTTTTTTTAACGATTATTTTCTAACATCCTACGAAGTTATTAAGTTATCAATCATTTCAGTGTTCAATAGAGCTATTGCCAATCAATTAGGCTGCTGAATATAGGCTTCTTCCTAAGTACCTTTATCTCTTTCGCAAACACGCCTTAGTTGTTGTCTTTAGCCGGTCCAATTTTGTTTTAAGTTACAGTTAAAAAGGGTTACTTATTTAAAACTCGTCCGTTCCCGCGACCCCCGGCAAAGGACATCCATGAGTGTCTTCAATCCCACCATAAAAAAGAATAGAAAGGGACTATAATATAATACTTGTCTGCTACTGACCCACTGCAGGCCAAATTCTTCATACAGGGAAGGTACGAGCACTGATCACCACGCTAAATCAAGACGGATTGGCGATTTCAAACTTATACTAACTCTAAGTCCAGGTTTAATCACGATGTTTTCCTTTACCGATGGCAAAGATGCCAAAGATAAACTTAGAAAGTACACAAGTAGGTATGATGGAATATTTTATACTCTTCACAATAACAACACCGAGTTTAGGAGGCAATCGGTTATAAAGATGGAATTACTTCTAAAGTTAGAAGACTAACATCGCCATTACGAATCAACCTTTCTGATTCTCGCCATTGATTTTACGTTTCGTTATTAACTTTAGCAATATTATTATCAGTTTTAAAGCCTCTGCCATTATTAGTAGAATCATTAAAATCTATAATCGATTTTGTTTGTATTGTGTCTATATGTCAATTGGTGTTTAAATGTTAATTAGATTTGAAATTGGCATACCTACACAATTATACGTGTATTGTCTGCCTACACCATTTCGTCGTTAAAATTTATTTGTTCGTAAACACTAAAGCTCCATTGTCTTAATCTTTTAATAGGCACTACATCTTGTGTTGTCGAATTAAAAATATAAGATTTGCAAGATGGCTACGTTCTTTGTTATCTATAAATTGGTTTTCCATGTCTCGTTTTATTTATTTATTTAATTTAAATAGAACGGCCGCTATGCTTTCCTAAGTTTCACCTTGGGCTGACTTATAATCGTGTTTATTCAAAACTGTAACATTCGTTTTATCTTTATTAACACAATTGTTTTCACTGACATTCCAAAGTTCATTTAAATTAGTAACATTTTGCTTTAAAGTGATGGCAGTTACTCACTAAAGTTTAAACAGAGATTTCCCAAACATTAAGCGGTCCTAAGATTAACAATACATACAAAGAATAATGAGAAAAGTTTTTTTAATTACAAATATAAGTCGGAAGCAAATTAGTATAGTTTTGGAAATGTTATGTCATGTAAGTTTAATTAGTACATAATCATAGTATAATTATTATTGTTGGCAACTTACATATATAATATATACTGTGTTGCTAGATGTAAAAAATCGGGCCGCTTCGGTGTGCATGATAGTATCGCATTTCCGGGCAACACGGGGTTTAAATGTCGAAAAAAAGCGATTCTTAAGTATGGGCCACAGATTATAAAAAGAGATTGGACGGATTATTTGCCTACAAGCCTGGTTGTTAAAAGTAGTATTAAAAAACAAATTGTGAGAAAAATTGAGGATTAGAGGACCCGAGAAGTTTTTATGGAAATAAATCTAGTAAGTAGAATTAAGATCATGATCTCAAAGACAATGCAGTTTTTTTATTTACAAGTAGGTACGATCACGTAAATTGGTTTCCAAGTAAAGATTATTATGACCTTAATATAAAAGGCTTCCATTTATTTATCAGTTAACGAGAACAGTTCCAACATTATCCGCATTTAAAGCCCTCGCAATCTTCTACAAAGTCAAAACCTATCTAGTTATTACAATTTATAGTCAGTAAACTGTCGAGTCTATATTTTTAATCTGTGCGTGCGCGCGCGCAGCCAAGCGAGCGAGCATTTTATTAGCCACGTACAAGCATTACGACCTGACTGCGCCCGCCATTAATCCACTACACGACCACCTTACCTTAAATTAATAATTATTTTGAAAAATATCTAATAAATATATCTCTCTCTCTTCCACAGATACGCCAAGAGAAACCTTACTACATAGCAGACCCTGAGGTCGACTCATTAGTAAGTATTGTCCACATTTATTACTCATACAAACCTCAAGACAAATAAAACGTGAAATAACTTTAATACCCCATAAAATAGGGAACATTTCAGCTTAATTTACGATTTGATTAGCTAAAGAGCTGTCCAAAATTAAACACAGGTAAACGAGAAATATTTCTCGGAACAACAAAATAGGGAAATAAGTAAAATAATAATAAAAAAAAGATATTATATTGTCACTCATAAAAAAGCTGAATCGCACCGTGTGCCTCCCGCGGCTAGCTGGGACAAAAAGTGAAATAATAAAACTAAGATGGCGGCCACCCACGGCCGCGGTTCGACACGGGTACTTAACCGATTTTTAACAAATAAAATCTAAGGCATTACGAATCGCGCCGGTCGGAGGCGACGTTCATGTTATTTGACTTTGTTACTGAAAATTCGTTTTATCAACTATCACCGTCACGCACGTAACTATCTTTGCTGTTAGATTGATTTGTTTGTCTAATGCATCGTGACTCATAAATTTGAGACAAATTAAAACTGGGATGAGAACAGTAGCCCTGGGGTTGTAAACTAAGCTGTCAGAGTTGTCTCTCTGTGTGTGTGTGTGTGTGATAAGCGTCATTCATCCACACGGTGGAGTTTTTAACCGGCTTGTAGATAAGATGGCCAAACAAGCGACGACATCCGGGCGAAGAGCAAACTTTACTTTAGGAATAGGTGAAATAACGTGCTGTGTTTTTGTCCCGAAGCTGACATGTGGTGGCACTGACTGACGCATGTGTTTGTCTAGTTACGCAGCTTAGTTACGAGGGCCCAGTTGTTTCGAGTGGTATCGTTTTACTTGACTGACTGATTTTGGAATTAGGAATACAAGCGATCTGTCTCGTTAGTCCTGGCTTCAATTTCTAGTAAGTAAGTATTGCTATGTATTTTTCCATCTGGAATTTCTTGGTAGCAGCCCGGAGTCTAGATTCGTGTCAAAATCAAAAATCAAAAGTCTTTATGCAAATCAGGCTGAGAATCAGCATCTTTAGAACGTCAAACACCCACCCTTTCACCACTTCCTAGTGTTTTTGCTGGGAAGAAGAAGTGGCAGAACAAACTCCCCAGCAACACATCTGTCTGATTCGCTTGAATAATTTGAATCTATACTTACAATGAAATGCTTAGTAAATCATTACATTTTAGAATGAGTCCGTGTGACGGGCTTGCTCCTTTTCAAATGGGACTTTAACTGGCGAAATGCAGTTGTACTGTGAAATCGACAACTTAGGTAAAAAAAAAACAAGATTGTGGGCAATGCTACTTATACAATTGAGCACCGATTCAAGAAGGGTCTGTTAAAAACAAAATTAAATTCCATTCTGAAAGAGTTTTTAGTCAATATTTTCTGTTTTAACCGCAAAAAAAAGCAATGGAGCATATCATACCTACACTACACACAGGACTCAAAAGCTGTTGAGTAGTCAATACATAATTAGTGTAAGTACGAACAAGTTAAGTATCTCGTAATATATTTTTTCCACAAAAGCTTGCGGTCGTCCCCCAGTGCAAACTAACAAAGCGTACTTAACAAAATTATTTCAATACGCTATTATTGACTTTTTTGAAAGAATTGAAATGGAGTATTTTTTTATAGTGATAATAATTAAAATGGCTGTTTTGTTGATGGCTCCTGAGAACCACATGACACGTCTGAGTTCGTGTTTATCAAAAGATTACATGTAGGTAATAAAGGTTTATCTGTCTGTCTGTATTTTACACTAAAAATAACTGAAAAAGTAGTGACATATTTTTAACATTTATTTAGAGATCAAGACAATTTGTATAACATTTCAATATCACGCCTGTATTCCTTAAAGAGTAGACCTAAATTTCGTCAGTTATCTTTAAGTCCCATGTAATAGGGGGCGAGCCTAATGCCATCAATGGAGCAAAAATCTGGACTCAGCGTTGCTTTTGAGAAATCTTGATGAAATAACCCAATCACTTTATCTGACCCGGGAATTGGAGCCAGGCCCTTATGAAAAAAAAAACAATTAAGTAAGTAATCTTGGCGATAAATTAAGTGGGTTGCAGTCTGCAACTCATTACCTAACAAATGAAATTAATACCCTCATAAAAAAAATTGAGACTTAGGTAAGTATTTTGACTAGAAAAAAAAATTCTTCAACAGAAGCAAAACCAAGTCCCCAGCCTATATTCTTTTTAAACTAAAGGCACTCGCGCACCAACACAGCCTCAGGTGCTTCTCTTTATCACCAACTGTCGTTAATACAATGTCGAGTGCGCTATTGAGTGTAATAAGGAGTCTGCAGTCTGTCGCTCGCATCATGTCGCGAATTTTAAGTGTTACGCCAAGATGTGGGCCAAGGGTAACAAATGCGCCAACAATAATAGCTGTTACTGAAGTTTACGTTTTGGTTTTGAAGTTAAAACAATCAAAGGTTGTTTCTAATGTAGGCATGTAACCTCTTTTAATGAAAAACTCATTTCAAATTGAACGCCACCAAAAACACTGGCACTGTGTAAAATACACCTAAGTTTTGGAAGCAGTTCAAATTTCAATAAAAAAAAACACCTCACGTCAAACATTATTTTGAAAAAAGAACACGTGGTGCGTACGTTTGTTGGTCTAGTGATGTGCACACTGTATCGAAACAAAGTATAGTCAACTAAAACTAAAGTTGACTAAAACCAACAGAGAATCGACTGTTTTATTGACCCATTTGGTTAGAGAGGCGATTGGTTACGACCCGTGGAGGTTGTTTGCCCACGTCACATCTGTGTTTGGTCTGTCACAGCCTTTTGAGGCTTAAAGCTTCTTCAAACATAGTTGAACTGCAGTAGCGTGGGTAAATAGAACCGAATAGTTTTGTGTTTTACGAGTCATTAGTAAACGATATCGTGTTAACACGTTGTGGAATAACGTTGTTTTAATCCCTTGAAAATTTTATTTATTGAAACGTGGCCTTTTTTAAAATTATTATTGTTTAACTATTATTAATAAAATGAAAACGAGGTTAATGGCGTAATTTCTTTTAATTAATTGACTTGTAGTTTATTTTTTTGTCAATAAAAACGTTCTATGGTTCTTAAAAACCGTGGTGTTATGACCATTATACTAACCTAACAGTATATTTAACAGCTTGAGCGTATAATATTTAGCAAATAAAAACTAAATAGTAACCAACCATGTTAGTAAATTTTAATGGCACTTGAAGCTAAATTTAGTGTTGGGCAACAATTCATTAAAACACTTATCGACAACTAATAAATTACACTGATGACATTTATTTTATTCCAAATTCAAAAATAAAACATACAGTTACCCGCGTTCTCCTTGCCAATGAATTTTAAAACAAAATCAGATGCTACTTAACCAAAATTCGGTTTCCAAGCAAGGGATTACATTGGGACACTCATAGTCTCCCCTTTACAAACAAACCCGTCTCGGTGGCAAGAGTGAAACAAGTCAAACACATTTTTATCTGTTAGTGTCGCCTGTGTCAACGAAACGTCTGAACAAACAGTCAGGGGTGGCGCTTTCGACTGTTTAATTGATATTGCAGAGACACGAGCGCCACAGATGTTGGTGCTACTACTTGTGGGACTGTGGGTTCATAGTTTACTGCGTAGTATTTGGTTTGAGAAGAGAAAGTATATTAAAGTGTAGTAGGCACTAACGCTGAGCATGAGGTCCTGGGTGCGAATCCCGTAACGAGCTAAGTGTTATTAGGGTTCCCAACTGGAATTTGTAAGTAGCAGCCTGGAGGCTGGATTTGTGCCCGTTTTAAGGCTCTAGGCCCACCCTATATTACAAGAGACTTAAACATAACTAGCAATATGTTGGAGTACTAAAAGTACTCTGCCTAACTCTTTGGGTAATACAGGCGTTATGTTATGTTTAGTCTACATAGGTCTCAATTACTTCTCATAGTTATAAAGTCATTATTTTGTGATTAATCTAATACTAATCACAGATAAATTGTGTTGTAATCATTAAAATTATACAGGCAACATAAAGAAACTCTTTTTCCTACAATTACCGATTTTCAACACACTATACTGTTACCGGAAATAACAATTTCATCTATAATAACAACTAATAACACCCAAATTTTAACTTAATACGTTATATAACAGAAAACGTACAAAATTTAAATTCGAGTCGGTGTAAAATCATCAATCAAAAGCGAAATAAGCCAAGATCGCTTTAGAATTCACCTCGCGTCCTCAAGTGGCAATCAGAAACAAATCAAGACGCTATTAAAACGGCATTAACTGCCTTTTTTTTTAGATAGATATCGATTTGAAAAAAGTCGCCGATTAGATCTTCAAACACTATCAAACAATAGTCGATATGATCTTTGTACGAAGGCACTTGAATTGCGCCGCGTGAATATTCTTGTATTGTGTGTTATGTTAATTCAAAGGATTATGTGGCCTTCGAACTTTTGAAATAGTTATTGAGAATGAGTATAATAATGTGGTGTGGTTACAAAATTTAAAAATATTTGTGATTTTTATTTAAGCTCTGCGTTGTTGCGAAGTATTATCATAAAAACTAAAGAAAGTTTAACAAATTTGACAACTTTGATTGATGAATCAGCTTCGTAAACAACGTTCCAAATGTGAAAACTATCGATAAATTGTTAAGTAAACAAGATGGACACATCACAACACTACGCACAGCGGGGAATCGGTGTACATTGTCCATCCATTGTTGCTCAGTTCGCATTGTGAGATGGCCAATGGACAGGCTATATGTATCACGTTTCAGACTAAATGGGCAGGTAGATACAGGCCCAAATATGCAGCCTAAACTGTTTTACCAGTATAACAACAAAACATTAATTCGAGTATCTGTGGTTAAAAATAAAGTAGGTAGAAGGCGGCCATTTTGTTAAGTACGGAATTACCATAAGTCACAGATTCAAGGAGCATTCAAATTTCGAAGGACTTAAAAGTCATTCTTAAATTGGTGACATCACTAAATATGACAAAAAAATGTACTGAAACATGTGACTAATTAAGACTAAGATTTAATGAAGATATTATTTTGTAATTATTAATAGTGAGATAATAATAATAAACACTCCCACGACAGCTCTACAAAATAGAACAAACTCCACGAATATTAATACCATGTGATTAAGATGATGTTTTTCTTTACAGATGGTGCAAGCGATACAAGTTCTACGGTTTCATCTATTAGAATTAGAAAAAGTGAGTATCTATCTACCTTCTATCTTGTTGGAATACATTTGGAATCGAAACTTGGACCGGTTTAAAAAAAATAACACCTTTCGATTATCTTTAGGCACGATTTTAAATCGAGATATCGTATCGATCTTGGGGCACGCAACGACTGCACGCACTAGCCGTTCGATGTTTAAATTAATCAAATTCACGTTTCGAATAGTTTAAAATGTGTTAATTAAAAATTCACGCGAGGGATATGAAGTAAAATACATTCAAGATATTTAACAATGACTGAACCTAACATTGTTTGATGATTTTAACATTTAAATCTATATAGGGATCCTTGACATTTTGATACACGTCTTCAAGAACAGTCTAAGGGCACAGTTCACACTGCGCTCTCGTTAAATAACGAATTGTTCAACTTAAAAATAGAACATTCGGTTCTAAAGGCAGATCTACACCATATTAAATGTCCAATCGTTATTTAAGACATAAGGCCGTGTCCAGCCCTAATTTGGAGTGAGCAAAACTAAATGTCGCGTAGTGCGCGAGGTGTCGGCTCGCGAGTGAATGGGATCGGCGTTCGCATTTCGAATGTTGTTTGTTTTTCCCTTATCTCCCATTTGGGCGCGTTCCGTTCGGACCGGTTCAGCTTCTTGCGTGTGTCGCATCGCCAATTCTCGCCATTATACTCTCCAACGTAACGGTAACGCGACGGGACGCGAGCTTTTTGCTATTCGCAATCAGATCGAACAATTTGCGCTCGGTCGCATTAATTAGGAGCATAAAATTCAAATCTCCGGTATGTTTTTACGACGAGTGGTGTCGCCCGGCGAGGAATTAATTTAGCTTGTCAATATTATGGTCACGTTTCAACGAAACTAGTTTGACTAACGTCTATATCAAGACGAACGATCTCAAGAAACGAGATACCTCGAGCGGTCGCTCTCACAGCGGATTCCATAAAATATCGGGCGCCGCTCGTCTAAGGCACGGTATGTTTGGGGATAAGTTCGACCAAACCGTACGCACTAATACGAGCCGCTGTAACGAGATAACGTGTAATGCGATACCGCTGTACGGAACTCGCTGGCCGGAGGGCGAGATAAAGGCTGTTTTGAAAAAAAAATAAAAGAAATATAATGCGTTGTTCAAAATTCAAAATAGCGAGGCCTGCGCGGAGATTGAAGAAAATCGTTCAATTCAACGAGACGGATGATCGATTTTTAAATTCGGATCTGCGAGTTTGCTCTTTTTTGTTGGAAACAAACAACTATAGTTGTTTTTTTTTAAATCACACGTTAGATTGTCGGCCGTGTAACCTGCCAGGAAATTTAAGAGTTTATTTATCTGTTTGTCGTTGCGGAGGTGAGGAGTTCGCGACACCCGGGGACCAGTTATCATGGCTGACCCGATTGCTACCTCGCATAGAAAGTGGGCTTCGGCACCGAAGCAATGAAAGCCGAGAACATAACTTAAGCGGAAGTCAGTTAGATGCAGACATACACGTTTACCTGTCTCCGTGATCTAAAAAGCTATTTTTTCCCGCTGTTCATATCCCATACACGTCGGCTCCTATCTCGTCCACGGTTTTTGTCGAATAAAATTTAAAAAAAGATGCCGTTAGCTCGATCCGTTTCCGCTTCACTACACACCGTTCACAGGTGATGTGGTTTTTTTGAGCTTTTATAATAATTAAAAATAAAAAAGCGTCCAACGGCCCAACTCGCGTACAATGAGATCTCGTTAAGTGCACTGTTTTTTTACTCCCTTTTTACTATAATTGCTCGGTTTTTTAACCTCTTTTTGGGTAAAAAGAACAAGTCTATAATAAAGATCTGTTGAATGCAGTTTAAAATTTTTTGACAGAACATCTATAGTCGGTAATGAGGTATAATGTTATTGCGTTAGACAAAAAAATAAACTTTTGAAACTCTTGGACGCCATCTCTTTAACGAACTCCTCGAAATTATATTTACATTGAAAATATCGTATAACGTTTTTGATTTATGTTTTTAATATTTTAAATATGGCCGCCGGCGACATTGCTCGATGTTGAGTCCTTTTCGGTCGATCGGCTCTGCGATTGGTCGTCGTTACGAGCGTTTTTTTTAGTCGCGCCGTCTGTCTGTGCCCTAATTACGTTATGTGATGTAGCTCGGTAATGTCAGCCTTTTATTAGACTCGTTCTTTTTTCAAAATTTCGAACTTCGAAAACGGCCGATTACAAACTTTGTTCGATGTTCATTCGTCCGAATCCGGATTGTGAACGAGTAATTTCAAAATTGGAACGGTTTATTTTTATTTGTGATATCGTTTCTTTTTTCATTTGCAAATTCTTTCATAGAGAATCAGCTGGTATGCTTCCATACTTTTGAAATGAGATTGTGTTTACTCTGTTATATCCTCTATTATATCTTGGCACAGATAGACGGTGTCATTTTATAAGTATCATTTGATTGTTCTGTGACCCTACCGGTCCCTTTACCAAAAACCTTATCAAACGTCACTTTGACCGTCCCCCCGCCAAACTAACCACATCAAAACAAAATTAAAACCTTTTTTTTTGTTCATTTTTCCTTTGCGCATCGTAAAATCTTATCTGTAACGTGCTTAACTGATTTACGACGGGTCAAAATGTCAGATTTGTTAGTTTACAGGACTCGAACCCGGGCCGTTTTACTGCCGACCCGTTTTTACAACCGTTATACTGTTGGATTGCTATATGGTACCGTGGCGACCCGCGGTGTTGGGTTACTGTTAGTTTTTCACACATTTAATTGGTAGATTAATTAGTGAGTTTGATTTCGATTGATGTTAGTTTTGGAAATTAAAATGGGTGCCACTATGGTAAACATTAATTTGTCTTTGAGTCTTTAATTAATATTTATATGGAAGCATATATTTGGCCTTCCTAAGTCCTTGACACCTAGGGATTTAATATTCTTTTACTTAGTAAACAATTTCTAATACTAGCTTAAAACGCCCGTTTGTCCATCACTATGTGAATCTACTTCGACTTTCATTGCCAAATTCTGACGGTAGTTAGGTACTCATAAAATATTATGTTGTATACAATAAAAAAAGTGATTTTCACAGTATTAGCAAGCATCTAACACATGTTCAATAAAATATATAGGTTCATAAAATAAAGGAAAACGCAGTCAAAGCTTCTCATTACAAAAGTAACGTCCAATTACTAAGTAGAAAGAAAAAAACACATCTTTAACAAATTCAAATAAAATACATCATTATAAATAAATTCGATAATGTGACATTTGGAGAGCGATGGCGGCCGCGCATTCGGCCTGTCAAACGCGCAGATTAAATAAAAATAAAAGCATAGATTAAATTATATAAATGTGTACGGTTTTATATCGCCCACGTGCGTAAGAACTAAGAAGTGCCTTGTTTTTAGTGGAATTTTGTGTTTTTTTTTTGTAATTTTTGACCGACTTGGCAAATGATAATGTGGTTCAAATGATAGTTAAGATTTTATTGTTAGATTAGTTAAGATTAGACTTAACTGTTATAACTGTACTTACCTACTTAACTCTTAGTGCTTATGAGTATTCTTAACTAAATTGAGATGTATTTAAACGAACCTTTCAATAGAAAAAAACTGACTAGGTCTCTCACATCGCGAGGGTTAACTCGGTCTATAAAATATTTTTCAATAAAATTTTCTATAAATGTTTATGACCGTAACTAAATTTCTATAGAAAAATCTTCTTTCAAGGTCTCGTTTCTTCTTCTGTTGCAATAAAAATAAGATAACCATTATTAAAAAAAAAAACATTTCTATGGATACTTTAAATATGGATGCCTATCACCAGCTAGATATAGGAGCTTCTTATCCCACCAAATAATTTACCCCACCCTTCACAAGCGCAATCGGGCGAGTCGGCTGGCCCACACGAATGGCCGTGGCCCACTTCTGGCTCCAGCCCACACTTCTGGCAATGGCCGGGACATTTCAACATTTTATATGACACCTGCCTAACAACCTGAGACATTTTGAATACTAAATCATATTGGCTATGACTGAAAAGGATAAGGCTGGAATAAAATTTAAAAAAAAACTAACAGGACAGGTGAAAATGGCAACACTACCAACGTAAGAAAAACAGTTTATTTTAAAAACAGAACATTCCTTATTCAAAATCCCTTCTTAAGTATTTCGAATGTCACGAGCCGTTATGTATCACCTTTCATTCCAAATTTAAAAAGTATCAGTGAAACGTCGTGCAGTTAATCCCGAGTTCCAAATTTAAAATATCTGGAAAGAGTTTATGAAACGACAACTTAAGCTTACGTTATGTCATACCCAATTCGGAATTATTTTAGAAACGGAACATCTCGCCTGTATTCCTGGAAGGGTTTAGTAGAGTTGTAGCTATAGTACAACCACATTTCGACAGTTACGTGCAAAAACCTAAAACCATTTTGTATGACATTTATTTTGAGCAATAGCAAACTTCTAACTTCTAAGCAATAGTTTTAGAAGACTCATTCAACTATTTATACTATTGAATAAGTCTAATGTCAATCTAATATATTGTACAGACGCCAGCACATCAAGTTACCCCAATGTGTCAATTTTTTCCAATTGAATATGAAAAAAACCTTATTCTGTTTGCCATAAAGTTGAAAACGATCAAAGAAATTTGACACATTGGGGTAACTTGATGTGCTGGCGTCTATAGAATAAACTGTACTGGCTAGTGACGTCATGCGACATTTTGACTCGATGTGTCGCTTTTTTTTGATTACCTACGTGAAAAAATAAAAAAATAAGTGTCAAATATTTTTTTGTAATCTAGATTAGGGACTAAAAATTAAAGTTTTCTCAAGTGATCCATTGTTGGCGTTAAAAAAGTGCTGATTTTTATTTGAATAAATGAGTTTTGATTAGATTGATTTAATTGATTTCATTTTAATTTCTGTTTTGTTTTGTTGACATTGCTTTGTTAATATTTACATATTTGTAATTTACACGCTGCAAGGTAGGCCGTAGCCGATCTCATTTACTTATGTCCGAGTACAACATCTTATACTGTACTTACATTAATAGCAATTTTATTAAAGTTCTTATTCTGAATAAAAAACTAAAACACTTACCAAAAAGGACGAAACTAACAATTCAAACGAAACATTTTTTAATACGACTCAAGATATTGATCAAAATGTTAGAAACTGCGATAAAACTGATATAGCAGATGTTATAACGTAATTCAAAGATGTCTGCCATAGTTCGTTCGGCATCGGAATGCATCTCATTAGCAGGGGTCAACGTGTCTCTAACAATATACATGTATCTTTAATAATATAACTCTTGGTAACGGCAGATGGTTGATATTGAAATGGCTGAAGAATCTGGACAAAGGTTATTGAACAAAAAGACATAGGTATACATCACTAGCTGTCTCGGACACGCATTGCAGTGGGTTTTTTAAAGTTAACTTACAGTGCCATCTATTAGAAAGTTGTGGAACTTATTAAAGGAAAACATTTTGATTTTCAATAAAGCATTTTGTGGTAGAATTATTGAGCCTATTAAATTCGACTAAGTTGCACACAGTAAGGCAAATTTAATCAAATAACTTTAATTATTGTATAGTTCCTGGGATTATCTATGTATATAAAGAAGAAGAAAATATTGTATAGCACATATTGCTTGCCTACTTGAAGAATGGAGAAGCCCATATTGCCCATTCTTCAAGTAGGCAAGTTACGTTGGAACTAGTATAGAAAAGAGAGTTTACTAAAACAATAAGTGAAGAATAAAGATAGCTTAAAAGAAATTTCTAAAGCAGGATTTTAACAACATCAATACATCAATTTAGCACTAACAAAATTCATTTACCAAACATGATTTTTGAGATATTGTTGAAACTGCTAATGACGATGGAGCATATGATTTTGACCTTTGTTAGGAAAACTAATTGCATCCATTGATGTTTTTGTACTACCATTCTTCTAAACAAAATGGTCTACTTCTCCCAAAGGTTTTGTTACTTCATTACTTCGTTCTCTAAAAACTTTCTTTGCACCTTCATTATCCATTTCTTTTAAAAAATCAGTAACATCGGTTCCAACTTACTACCAGATGCTCCATATTATTTGTTTTTGTCAATTTTTCCCCTATTCCTCGTCAGTTGTCAAGTAATTTAGTAAAAACCTGTCGATTAGGAAATAAGTATAACGAAACATAATTAACTGTCAACGAGGAGCTCCGTATCCGTTTCCGTTGTAGCGTTCTATTTTCAAACTTCTTTGACGTTTCTTACCCTGTTTCGATATAAAAATATGAATTTTATGTGCTGTGAACTGTTATGTTGGAGCTTATGCAATCAATATTACAATATACTGCAATGCTGACGCAGTAGCTGAACGATTGGCAGTTGGGCTGTGTAGCGCTGGTTAGATATCTGCAAGGTACAAATTTTTGAATCTCCTATAGGTAGTTGTAAAGGGTCTGGTTGTTTGAGTTTAAATGTTAGTAAACGCACCCGCGATACTGGAGAAATTCCTATGGTGGGCAACATTTTGAAAAAGTTCGACAAATTCTGATATAGCATGGTATTTGGTAAAGCTTTCTCTGATATTCCTGTATCCTTCTTATTAATACAGGACATACATAAACTCAAGCTTTTACTTATGAAACAGCAGTGACTACAGGACCCCTAACTATGATTCTCACATGCTTCTTTGCTTCGTTTACGCTCATACATACGCCGATTGCGAATACTACTTACCTGACCTTTCCAAAGAAGAGTTCAAATTACAGCTATCTCATTATTCTTCAACATTTATATTTTCATTGGTCACTATATTTATTAATCATGATATAAAGTTATAAATAACTTCTAGTTCAACTGGGTGGACAGCCTTTAATTCTATCATCAAAAGAGTTACAAATTTATGGTCCCCCGCATATTCATACATCACTATGGTGACGACACTTTAATTACTCCAAAATTATACAATGATGAATAATTTAATATTATTATATCATGTTTTCGGTGACAGCCCTAGTATTTACATAGTATAACAGTCACGCATGTATTTTTAATAGGATTAGGAGAAGATAGAGTGAGCTAGAGAGTAGATAATATAATAAATTAGGAAACCTAATTATAAAATTATAAAAAAAACAAGGGCCTCTAGCTTAAACTAAAACCGAAACGTTTTTGCTCAATAAAGAGTTACCAAAGACAAAGCTTTGCCATAAAGCTTGCTTCGGAAACACAAACCAAGTTTTAGTTAAAAAAAATAATATTAGAACTAAAGCCTCCTTACACCTGCCGATACTTTATTACTGACCGTGTAAACGCTATCTAAAAGTTTCGTTACCCATTTTATTGCTCTATGTTAATTTCTAAGTTAATTATAGCCATGAAAATTTATAAGGCTGACGCACAATATTAATATCTACCCTACAGGGTGCCTTTATAGGCAGAAATGGTAAAAAATCGTGTTTCCTTACGTTTTTACGATTCATTTTAGAGTTTTTTTTACACGCATATGACAGTTGGTCGATTCCAAATGTATTCCTGTATTGTATTGTGTGTGTTTTTTTTTAGCTTTGTATGCTGATATTAGTTTAAAGGTTACGTTTAGGTGAGCGGAACGATGGTTTAGTGTCGTAAAAAGTAATAAATTAGACAGTAACGTTTGTTACACAGTTTTAAATAGTAGGTACCTACTAGAGTATTAACATTCATTATAACAAAAATTTTGAATTTATTTCTGAAAATTGGTTTCTACAAACACTAACACGTCTATAATATTTTTTTTAAATTAGTGAGGTCGGTGTTCAAAGATGCTCAGAGGTCATAGTCTCCTTTTGAGACTGGTAGGAAAGAATAGAACATTTTCAGAATACTATCTATAAACAGATTGATAGAAATCAGATCAAAATTTTAGGAGCGTTTAAAAAGTTACAGGATTGTTAGGTCATACACAGGTGTCATAGAGAAGAGGTGTATCTTCGAGAACGGCCACAACGTGCAATATTTAGCTCTACCAGCACCAGACCCCAAGTTTCAACCTCCACATCATCACTGTCAAGAGTCTATCCAGCAGCTTCTAACCCTGAGCCTCTCCGCAGGTACACGAGCTGTGTGACAACTTCTGCCACCGCTACATCAGTTGCCTCAAGGGCAAGATGCCCATAGACCTGGTGATCGACGAGCGGGAGTCGGCCCGCCCGCCGGACACGAACGGCGAGCCGCGCTCCGCCCCCGACAGCAGCCACGACGGAGCCTCCACCCCCGATGTCGTGAGTACCCCCTACACCAAGTCCCATCTGATTCAGAGGCGTGATCCCCAGCTTGCACCCAACTCTACCACGAGCTACCTCGTGCACCCCTGCTCTTAGTT